>CAWUFW010001673.1:0-1422500 GCA_963921515.1 Calotriton arnoldi
GTTAGCTCAACTAACTATCACGGACTAATTTCTCTGGTTTTGTACGAGTGAAATGTCCAACTAACTATAACGTCCCTGAAACCTGTGGCTTTTTCAGTGAATACATATATATATATATATATATATATATATTTCCTTTTCATGATGCAGGAACCATATCCCTGAGTCCTGTAGTTGCTGCCAAAACATATAGTTCATGTTGTGTCCAACCAATCAGGATTGACAAGCCCTCTTTAAATTGGCCCGCCATTGTGAGCGTATCTGGACACCAAAAGTCCAAACATATAACTAACTTTTTTCCACTTCATGTCCAACCTGAGCCTCTTTTTAGATGCTGATTTCTTGAAAACAGCTGAACGGATTTACACCAAATCACAAAAAGCCTGTTTTCTCAGTAACATTCGAACTTCTTGGCAAATTTGTTGTAATTCCTGTATCGGAGAGAAAGGTTTCCTATGGGAATTAACATTGCAAATTACACTTTTGGGAATACCACCTTTTTCTTGGTCCCCGCTCGATGGATCAGAACGAACAAGTTACTTACCTTCGGTAACGCTTTTCTGGTGGATACAGTATCTGCCAGTGGATTCCTCACCTTATGAATACCCCCTGTGCCAGCATTCTGCGGAAATTCTTTTCCTAGCTCTCCCACGTCGACTAGGACGTCATAATAGCACGGCTCCGCTCGCGACTCCGTATGACGTCATCGGAGCCATAAGAAGACCTCGTCGGCGTGCTGACATCAGTTCCTTTTTTCCCACGCCGTCGACGTGTAACGTTTTTTTCTAGGGACTCTCCATTTTCTTTGTGATTACTTTGTTTCTTCGAATATTTCAGATATGGCTACTTCTAAGAAGTCTGGATTCAAGCCCTGCAGGGAGTGTGGCGGTCATATGTCGATGACTGATCCCCACGATGATTGCCTTTGGTGTTTGTCTTCCGACCACGACGTCGAAGGGTGTCAGTGCTGCAGGAAAATGAATCCTAAAGCTTTAAAGGAACATGAGGCAAAGCTCTTCATGGCTAAAGCAAAGAAGGAGAAGAGGGGTCAAAACGTTCAAAGTCGTCGACTTGGCACTCTTCAAAATCAAAGAAGTCGAAGAAGAGGCATAGTTCAGTTATCAGCGAAACAATAGACGCCCTTCCGATGGTAACTTTGGCCTAACTATAATACAGAGTGGCAACTACCACCATGTAATAAATATAAGTTTGTGAGTTGTAACGGGGGTAAAACACTCCTAATACCAAGGTAGGAAAACGTATCTACGATGTAATGACTGCAGATATTCTTAACGTGATGTAATGACTCCCAATGTATGGAGGCCTAAGAAAAGGTAAAACTTTGTTTATCCAATTTGATGAAATATGTCCTTTCCAAATCAGGGTAAATCTCCCATATCTAAAGATGTCTCTATTTTATTTTTAGCTATGTGGTGATTCTTCCTAAATTGTATGCATCTCATTATTTTTGTCTAAAACGCCAAATGTTTTGTACTGATATTACCCATATCTGTTCACACATCCCTCTCCTGATGCATATAGCTCACTGACCACTGTGCTACTGATATTGTAAACTGCATTTTCATACACCCGTAATAAGCAATGCTTCCTCTCGCCAGGTGACTAAATACAATCAGTTAAAAGATGATACAAATGCAAAAGAATCATGACCTGATTTTTTGACACTTACGGAAATAATATACATAAGGCAACTTTAAGGACTGGAAAAGAAATGAAAACCTCAGAGATTTGAAATCTGCCATTTAACCCTTAATACTGCTTTAGAAGATGTTATTGTAAACCCTGCTTCATGCATGCCATTTGGGTTCTGCAATCATAATGAGGATAGGAGAGGTACCTGTCGCTATTTGACTAAAGCTTGCTACAAATGGTGCTCATACCTAACAAACAAAAAACTTTGAGATATGGCAAAAGCCTTTCTATATGGAGGAAGAATGGTTTACCAGATTTAGGGTATGAAGCGATGACAAGGTCATCTGGGTAGACTTGGAACTGATCAATCCTCTCCCAGTTGTCTGCAAATGCACTGATCACGGGTAAACCACGAACTACCCTCAAAGATTTACGGTTGTGCTCTTCAGGAATATCCATTCTAAGGAGAAAAGAAGGTTATCTTTCAATGAAAGTGAAACAGCGATGACATTCAGTGCTTCATTGAAAATATCAGAATTATTTTTTTTTCAGATGGGGCCACTGCTGAAAACGACAAGGAAGTAGAGAAACAAGGGAAGAACAGAACAGCCAAAGGTCACACAACTGTTGTAAAGTTCCAACAACAACTAGTGTGATTAAATCTTAAACTAACTCAGCACCATCCACACACATCCATCCATCAACAGTCGTGTGTTAAATGTATGTGTGCAAGATTTGACCTCTGTTTAGGGCATTGTGCTCATGCACCCAATTCCTACTCTCGACCGAGTCATTCCAGACAACTATGGCCTCACTTACTCATAGTCAAGATCAAAGAAAACATTCCAACCTTACTTTCAAGCTGTGTACATGCCATAACAGAAATAAACTCTTGAAAACTTTGTACATTGGGAATATAGTTCGGAAAATGATATGCTAGTGAATCAGTTTTATGTAGCTAGTAATTACCTATTTTATGTTTATTTCCTTTGTACCAGCAGCATTTTATGCCCACATTTTCTGTGAACCCTGGTTTACAGAAAACGTAAGACTGCATAAACAAGCATGCCATAGGCAGGAAAGAAAATGGAGGCACCATTATAAGAATGCAGGCAAAGAGAAATGCAAACTTATTTTAGCCTCGTATAAAGATCTGATTTTTAAAGAAAAATCCAAATATTTCACCCAGAAGATAGAAGCAGCGAAAAACTCCACAAAATAACTCTTTGTTACTGTCAAACAGTTATCTAAACCTCAGAAAAAGGGAATCAGGGCATGGACCAAACCGTCTGCAATTCATTGGCTTCTTTCTATCAAGACAAGGTTAAGTCCATTTTTAATCTCTTTTCCTCTAAATCCTCTAACCCCCTGATTGATCATAATGGTTCCCAAATAAAAAATAATGAATGTAAGGTCCGTCTGACTGCCTTTTCTGAACTTTCTCAGGAGCAAATTAAAACCATCCTTTTGCAAACAAAGTCAGGATCTCCTTCGGATCCTTGCCCACCTAAAACAACTCATTTAGCAGCAGACACCATCTTGGGCTATCTAACGGAAATTTTTAATCATATGATTAAGTCAGGAAAATTCCCCAGTGTCTGGAAGATAGCACACATCCTTCCTTTACTTAAAAAAGCTAATCTAGATCCCACAGATCATGGGAACTATTGTCCTATTTCCAGATTGCCCCTTCCAGCAAAAATAATTAAAAAAGCTATCAATTCTCAGCTGGCAGCTTTCATTGAGGACCAGAGCCACCTAGACCCCTGCCAATTCGGATTTAAGAAACATCACAGTACCGAATTGGCACTGATAGTGTATCAGAAAAGATCAGATTGATGCTGGATATGGGCGGTAGTGCAGTGCTGGTCCTGTTGGACCTCTCAGCAGCATTTGACACTGTATACCACGAAATCCTGCTGAATAGGTTGGAGGACATTGGGGTAAAAGACAAAGCTCTTGCTTTTTTAAATGATTTTTGTCAGACAGATTTCAGGTTGTTGCAGTTGACGATTGTAAATCTTCCATCTTCTCTCTCCCTTGTGGCGTCCCCAGGGCTCGTCCCTTAGTCCGACACTTTTTAACATCAATATAGCTCCATTGGCTAAACTTATTAGATCTTTTGGGTTACCTACAGTCACTTACGCAGATGACACCCAATTAGTGATCTCAGTATCATCCAATTTTTCAGAGACAGCAAAGCGTTTTTACAGTTGTATTCAGGAGATCGGAAAATGGATGGCCCAAAATTGCTTAAAGCTGAATTCAGGCAAGACCCAGGTATTGCTCTTTGGAAAAGATCCCTCCTTTTAGTCCCAAGATTGGTGGCCCCCTGAACTTGGCCATCTTCCGTTGCCAGTAACAAAGGTAATAAACCTTGGAGTTATCCTTGATAATCAACTCAATCAATCAATCAATCAATCAGGTGTTTGTTAAGCGCGACTACTCACCCGTAGGGGTCTCAAGGTGCTGGGGGTGAGGGGGAGGGGGGGTTCGCAGGTTCCAGTCCATCAAGGAGGGGTCTGTCGAAGAGCCAGGTTTTGAGGTTTCTTGCGAAGATGGGGAGTCGTGGAGGGCCTTGTGAGCGTGGGTGAGCATCTTGAAGGTGACTCTAGCTTCGATGGGGAGCCAGTGGAGTGTGCGCAGGTGCTGGGAGATGTGGCAGTGTCTTGGCAGGTTCAAGACCAGTCTTGCGGCGGCGTTTTGGATGTTCTGTAGCTTGCGGGTGAGGTTTTTGTTTATTCCGGCATAGAGTGCGTTGCCATAGTTGAGTCTGCTGGTGACCAGGGCGTGAGTGACGGTCTTTCTGTGTTCGAGGGGATCCATTTGATGGTCTTACGTAGGAGGCAGAGGGTGTGGAAGCAGAAGGACGAGACGGAGTTGATCTGGCGGTCCATTTTGAGCTCTGAGTCCAGGATGATTCCCAGGTTGCATGCGTGGTCCATGGGGGTGGGCGGGCTTCCGAGGGCGGGGGGCCACCAGGTGTCGTTCCAGGCGTCGGGATTTGGGCCCATGATGAGTACTTCCGTTTTGTTGGTGTTTAGTTGTAGGCAGCTGTTTTTCATCCATTTGTCGATGGCTTCCATGCCTTCTCGAAAGTTGTGTCTGGCGGTGTTGGGTTCGTTGGATAGGGAGAGCATGAGTTGGGTATCGTCTGCGTATGACACAATGTTGAGTCTGTAGGTTCTGACGATGGGGGCGAGTGGAGCCTAGTAGACGTTGAAGAGCGTAGGGCTGAGGGAGGACCCCTGGGGGACTCCGCAGGTGGTGGGTGTAGGGTCCGTGAGGAAAGGGGGGAGTCTGACCCGCTGCGTTCTGCCGGAGAGGAAGGAGCGGATCCAGTCGAGGGCCTTGTCTTGGTTCCCTGTGTCGTGGAGTCTGCGTATTAGGGTGCGGTGAGAGACTGTGTCGAACGCTGCTGAGAGGTCGAGGAGGATGAGGGCTGCTGTTTCTCCTTTGTCCAGTAGGGTGCGGATGTCATCTGTTGCGGCGAGGAGGGCGCTTTCAGTACTGTGTTTTTTTCTGAAGCCGGATTGGGAGGAGTCGAGGTTGTTGTGCTCTTCGATGAATGTGGCGAGTTGGCTGTTGATGGCTTTCTCGAGGACTTTCGCTGGGAACGGGAGCAGGGAGATGGGTCTGTAGTTTTTGAGGTCGGTGAGGTCCGCTGAGGGTTTCTTCAGGAGGGTGTTGATCTCGGTGTGTTTCCAGTCATCGGGGAACGAGGCGGTTGCCAGGGAGCGGTTGATGGTGTGGCAGAGCATGGGTGCGATGGTGTCGGCGGCTCTGTTGAAAATGTGGTGGGGGCAGGGGTCCGTGGGGGTCCCGGAGTGGATTGACTTCATTGTCTTCAGTGTGTCTTCAGTGGTGAGGGCTGTCCAGTTGTCGATCGCTGGCTTCAGGGTGTCGGGGTGGTTGGTGAGGGTTCAGTGTGTTGGTTGTCTTCATCAAAGTTGTCATAGATGCTCTTGATTTTGTGGTGGAAAAAGGTGCTGAGGTTGTCGCAGAGGTCTTGCGAGGGAGGGATGTCAGTGGACTCGCTGGTGGGTTGGGCGAACTCCTTGATGATGTTGAAGAGTTCTTTGCTGTTGTGTGCATGAGTGGAGATTCTGTCTTCAATCGCTTTTTTCCTCGTTTTTCTTGTTGGCGGTGGGAGTTGGTGGCGGCTCTGAAGTTGTTGCGGGCTTCTGTGTATTTGGTGTTCCTCCAGGCCTTTTCGAGGCGGCGGCAAGTGCGTCTGGACTCTCGAAGTTCGGTGGTAAACCATCTAGCTTTCTTGGCGTGGGTGTTGTTGTTTTTCTTGAGGGGGGCTATGGTGTTGGCGCTGTCGGAGATCCATCTGTGCAGGGTTCGGGCTGCGGTGTTGGGGTCGTCGTTTTCCGTGATGGTTGGGGTGGAGTTGTGGAGTGATGAGGTTAGCTGGTCGTCGGTGATTCTGGTCCAGTTTCTTCGTGGGAGCAGGTGCTGGTGTCTGTGGATGGTGGGTGTTCTGAAGGTGAAGTGGACGCATCCATGGTCAGTCCATGGGAGTTCGGTGGTGTGGCTGAAGGTGATGGAGTTTCCTGTTGTGAAGAGGGGGCCAAGGGTGTGTCCTGCTGAGTGCGTGGGTTCGGTCACGATCTGGCGGATGCATCAACTGACCTTCGAAGGGCACGTACATTCAATCACATCTACCTCCTTCTTTACAATGAAACTTTTAAGAAAGATCTTCCCCTTTATTCCGAAAGAGCTGTAAAAAACTGCAATTTCCACGCTGATACTCTCAAAAATTGACTATGCAAATGCTCTTATCGCAAATATCAGAAAGAAAAGTCTCAATAAGCTACAGGTCCTACAGAACTCAGCTGCTTGCCTTCGACTTGGCATATCTAAAACAGAATCAGTCTCAGCTGCCCTTCCGCTTCTCCATTGGCTGCCTATTGAGAAGTGTATACAGTTTAAGGCACTGTGCATTGCATTCAGGTCTCTACATGAGGAAGGCCCCAAACCTTTTAAGCTTTGGTTTCGTTGGTACATTCCGCCAAGATCCCTTCACTCAGAATCAGCATGTAATATCACTGTCCCTAGAGTAAGAATAGCTCAATGGGGTGGGAGAAGTTTCATAGGCAACACTTCCCATCTCTGGAACAGCCTTCCCTTATTCCAAAAAAAGGAAATGTATCTCCTCTCTTTTAGGAACAAATTGAAAACCTGGATCTTCAATCTATTGGGGGCTTTTTAGCCTCAGCCAGCCTCTTAACCTTGGCCAGCCCTGCTAGCACGCTTGGGCGCCTAGACACCCACGGGTTGCAGTACGTGTTGATTACAAATTTCAATTTCATTTCATTTCATTTTATCCTGCAAGCCAGTGGAGGCTGGTGGAATTTGAAAGTGGTGGGGCATAAGACCAATAACAAAGTTTTGGAATTTTACAGTGGTGGGCCGTAAGACCAATTAACAAATGCTAGCTTGGAGGATATTTTACCAACCCAAAGCTGTAATACTGTGCCTGGAGTGGTAAAAGGCTTTTGTCTTTTAGAGATCAGCATGGATGGCACTAGCTAATCCGGTGCTTAAAGATTTTGCTGTAAAAATGGCTGAAGACGTTGGCCATTATTACGAGTTTGGCGGTCTGTGGACCACAGTAACCTGCCGTCAGACGACTGCGAGCTCAGTAGTCTGACCGCCGTATTATTAGATGGGCAGATTGGCTTTGCAAAGACCATTGCTGAACCGCCAACTCTGCCAGCCAATCGCTACCACTGCGGTCGGGGAAAAGGAGTTGCCATAGGGTGGTACTAAGGAGTTCCACCACCGTCCATATTACGCATTTGTATTCTGTGGGGCCGACCGCAGCGATGGGACCACTAGCTTCAAGTCAGCAGAAAGAAAGGAATTGGGGTGCATACTCACCCCTTTCCTGTTATTCCCATCTGTGTTCAACATGGATCCCTTTCTCCAGGTCCCCCCTTCACAGCAGCACCTTCACTTTGAGGAAAACAACCCCGTTTGCAGTAAAATACAGGTGAGTCCTTTTCAAACAATCTATCCCATGCAAGGACCCCCCATATATGGGTCAGACTCTGGCAATGAGTGTGTGGTGTTTTTCTACATGTGAAAAATCAACGAAAGAGAGAGGGAAATAGGATTAAGGAGCACTCTTGGTCCCCCTAGGCAATATATAATAAACAACTAAAGAGTGTACATTTTCAAAGGGCGAAGAGCAAAAATGCAGAATCCCACTAGGTTCTATAGAAAGCCCTCACTCACCAACCTAGTTGGTGACATGCTTCATCATAGGGCCCCACCGGGAGAGGCCGAATGCCACCCCGGTGTGCTGCAACGCCAGAGTTACTGCGGAGCTGGAAAAATGGTAATTTAATACAAAAGTGAGAGTGAGTTAAAAATGTCTGAATTGTGTCAAAAATATGTTTTATTAATTTGCCAATCAGACATGGTTAAAAATAAAGTGTTGGACAAAGAACTGAATAAATTGTTCAGCTATGTCCCCTGAGAATTGGTCAACATGTTTCTGCCTATGTGTAAGTAATTATTCAGGCATTCGTCAGGACCGAAAGTGAAATAAATTGAACCCCGGCGGTATGGACGCTCAAAGGCCCACCCTAACCTGAGGTTATCGATGTTATCGATGTAAAAAAATCATATCATAGTCAGAATTTTTTTTTTTCTACATCGATAACCTCAGGGTTTCTGACCACCACCCCAAGAGCTCTGCAGCCACACCACCAGCCCTGTGGTAAACTCGTAATACAGTGGTCTAAAGACCGCCAGTGCTGCAGTCTCCTAGCAGTCTTGGATGCGGTGTTTGGGCAGTCAGACCGCCAAACTTGTAAACAGGCCTTTTGTCCCTTTCTAGCTCAGCTTGGATGGCACTGTGCTAATCCTATTATTAAAAACTTTGCTAGAAAAGCAGACATTTGAGGTGAACAGATTCAGGGTGTTGCTGGTGTTGTAGGGTACTCTATATAGGAGCTGCTCTCCACCTACACTTGGGAACTACCCATAGTTCTCTTCTTCCATTTCCATTTTCGCATAATGTTTGTGCCACACTAAGCCTGAAAGGTATTGATTTGATAAATATATGTATCCTCTAGTACGTGCATATGGATGGTGGGCAGACAAAGCATCGGGGGTGCTTGTCAAATGCCCTCGCCCGGGTATTCAAGAAACTTCCTTTAGGTGAATAACAGAATGAAACTCCACATAGTGTAGGACATCCAGTTTGTTCAGTACAGCAGATCACAATGTGCAGCATTAGACGCGTTTCAGCTTGGACAGCCTTGTTCACGACGCCTGCTCACAGTCAGCACTTCCTATTTACAATAATGTACCATCACTGAAAATGGACTGAAAATCCTTATTTTACATGGCGGCCATATTGGAACGGTTTGATTTGTGAACTATACCATTGGCACTCTGTGAATTCTATGTATACTAGCATAAGGTACGAGGATGGATTGAGAGCAGTGTAGGCATTTCTTGAAATATTGGCGATGCGTTTCCATAAACACAATGAGATGTTGATGGCCATGATTCTATGATGTGTTAAAAGTAACATCTTTCATTTTAACAATGAAATCTATCGACATATGCAAGGGACAGCAATGAGCACCTGCTTAGCCCACTGTTATGCAAATTTGTATATGGACTGGTGGGAGGAGCAGGTGCTACACAGTACTGAGCTACAGAATTGGTCCTCACACATTGTTTTGTGGAGAAGGTATACTGCTGAACTTTTTCTATTATGTAAAGGTAGCTAAATGTCAACTGAGGAATTTGTCAGGAAAATTAATATTAACAATCTGAACCTTTCCTTTACTAGCCGCATCAGTAACAGCTGCGTCAAATTTTTAGATGTTTGACTCGAAGTGGTAGGTACACATCTCACTGTGTTCAGGAAAGAAACATAAGGGAACACCAAACTACACACCATGAGTACGCACCCAATAGCACTCAAAACCAGCATACCATATGGCGAACTCTGAAGGGTGAAAAAAATCTGTAGTTCCCATCCATTACTTGAAAAAACAGAGGATAATATGATTAAGAGATTGAGAGAAAGGGGATACAATGAAGCAACCTTAAAATGAGTGAGATTTAGAGTAGCCACACAAGCTAGAGTAGAGCTACTATTCAAAAAGTCAGCAAAGAAATCTCAGATTAACAGCTAGTGCAGGTTTGCAATGAGCAGCACAACAAAGTAAGACAGGCTTTACAGAAACACTGGCACACTGCTCAGCAGGATCCAGTGGTAGGACAGAAGATTAGTCCCAAACCTTTAATCACTTACAGGAAATCACAATCTATCAAAGACACCTTGGTAAGAAATCAGATATGTACCAGAGGTGGCTGGTTAAGACCAAAAAATGGCTTTAAAAAATACCGTAAATGCAAAGCCTGTCTACAAGGAGAAAATATCATGGAGATCAAAACTGACATTGGTAAGAAAGAATGCAGATTAAGCAAGCACTAAACTTCAAATCAGAATATGCCATAAATGTACTCAAGTGCCCCTGCCCTAAAAGATACATAGGTAGTACAAAACTACAAGTACATAAGAGAATTCTACAACATGTACGGGCTGTGAAAAATGAAGATGACACTTCACCAGTAGCATGTCATTTTAGGGAATGTCATAAAAGTGATCCTAACCTTTTGACTTACAAAGTATTAGACCACGTAAAGAAATCCCCACGAGGAGGGGGCAGAAAAAAAACATTAAGGCAACTAGAATGCAGATATATCCTAAAAATAGGAACAAAAGGAACCTGTAGGATTGAATACTGATGTAGAAATGTATACATATTTATGAAGGAATATGAACAATCTGTCTCTGCCTTTTTATATGTTTTTTAAATTTTGTATTTTAAGTACTGCACGGAAAATGTGCTCTGCTGTTTAGTTGTAACGGACACTGATCATATCATTTTTTGTCTATTCACAGGAATGTACGCTGAAATGTGCCCTCATATGAATGGGAACCACTTGGAATGCATAAGAGCTAAGAGATCTTTTTCAATGTTTTTCACATTTTTTCTGAACTGGATTATATTTAAGCCCAATGGGGCATGATTAAATTTGAGTAAAATTGTTTGCACTTCGTTTTATAGATTGAGGCTATTTTTGCCCAATGGGGCGGTATGCAGGTTTTTGTGCTTGGAATGGATTGCCACCAATAAGGGAAAGGTGTTCTCAGGTTGCCTTGTTCTGTACTACATTTTTGAAAATGCTTTAAAAATCTGATTGTAATGTGTTTTACAGATTAAGTTAACTTTACCCAATGGGGCACAATGGGAGTCTTCCGTTACAATTTGTTCCTATTCATCATTTTCTAAATGTTATCTTCCTTTGAATTGATTGCATTCGAATAGGGAAATGTTTATTTTTTTAGACTGTTTTGATTTACATTTCATTCAGTGAGAATTACTTATGCCCACTGGGGCTTAATTAAGTAATGATATTATGTTTGCACATCATCCAGTAGAGTGCTAATGGTATATTTCACGAATCAAGTCGTTCCAATATGGCCACCATGTAAAATAAGGACTTTAAGTCCATTTTCAGTGTCTGTATGTTATTGTAAACAGAAAGTGCTGACTGTGTGCAGGCGTCATGAACAAGGCTGTCCAAGCCGAAATGCGTTTGATGCTGCACGTTGTGATCTACCATGCCGAATAAACTGGAATTCCTATACTATGTGGAGTGCCATTCTGTTATAGATACATATATATTACTTACTTGTGCCTCAGATCTGAGTGGCTGCCAACACTTCAAACCAGGAAGTTTTGACAGCCATCTTGTGACTCGGTTGAGCCGAAGCACAAGAAAGATCATAAAAAGAAAAAGGGGCAGGGTAGAAACACCCTGACCACCTAAGCCTCTTGGGGGGTCCCACTGAGACCCAAAAAGCACTTTTAAAACAAGATTCTGACTGGAGGCGTGCTGCATCCGTGATTCCTGCTGAAATTCAAAATAAAAATTAAGCGCGGGCTCCTGGGCTTTGTTTAATATTAGCCCCAGGTTGGGCCAGGTCCTGGGGCCAAGTTCTTATTGTAATGCGGGGGGGGGGTCCCCAGGGACCACCACCTCCCTGGTGCAAACATATTCCAACTGATGCATGTCTCCCACAGCCCTAGGGATGGATATATATATATATATATATATATACATATATATATATATATATATCCACCACCAAGCTTACTAAATATTGTAAGCACGAGCCACACCGATCCAAGTTTGAACAATTACATTTTTTATATATATATATATATTCACTGAAAAAGGTTAGAGGGTCATTATATTGACGCTCAGGTGCCAGTAAAATTCAGGTGCTATAGTTGGCTGAGCTAACTATAATTCGTGCCCCCGCAATGCACTGCTTATGACCTCACATATGACATCACTGATGACATCTCAAATTTTATCAATGATGACATCACTGATGACATCATGCGGTGACTGTCGGTGGTTTTAAAAAGTTTATGTGTGTTAAATATATATACCAAGGTTTATTGGTGAATTAGTGGGAGTATGAGTGCCTGAATGGATGAGTCAGTGGGTGCTTGACTGTCCATATAAGTGAGTAATTAGGTGTCTCACTGAATGTATCGGTGAGTGACTGTTTATGTGAATGTTTGTATCAGTCTGTCAGTTGGTGTCTAAGTGGATGTATGGGTTTGTGAGTGGGCACCTGAATGGCTGTATGGGTGATTGATTGGTTGTCTGAGTACCTGTATGAGTGTAGGTGAGTGATGGGGTATATGAGTGACTGTATGGGTGAGCGAGTGAATGTGAGAGTGGCTGTGTGGGTGAGTGTGTGCTTGTGTCAGTGACTGTATAGGTGAGTGAGTGTGTGTTAGTATATGTATGAGTTAGTAAGTGGGTGTGTGTGTGTAACTGTATGGGTGAGTAAGTAGCTGTGTTATTGACTATATGGGTGAGTGAGTAACTATGTGAGTAGCTCTATGGGCGACTGACTCAGTGTGTGAATAGCTGTATGATTATATGAGTGGATATATCAGTGGCTGTATTAGTGAGTGAGTGGGTGTATGAGTGGCTGTATGGGTGAGTGAGGTGATTTGTGTGTAGATCTATCAATCAGTGAGTGGGTATGTAAGAACTGGTATGGGTCTGTTAATGGGTTTGAGAATGGTTGTGTGGGAGTGGGTGTATGAAATGTTCTATGGGGTGGGAGTGGGTGTGTTAGTGTTTTTGTGGATGGAGCCATCAGTGATGTCATCAGTGATGTCACTGACCATTTTATGAGTGATGTAATATGTGAGGTCATAAGCAGTGCATTGTGGGAGGTGCAAGTTATAATTAACTCAGGTAACTATAACGGCTGAATTTTTCTGGTTTTGTATGAGTTGTATGAGTTAAATTCTGACCCTAACTATAACGTCTGTGTAACCTTTTTTTTCTGTGAATTTCTAAGGTTTTTCTAATTTTATTTGCTAATTCTAATGACCTTGTAACCTTTGTTTTTTTCAGTGAATTTCCAAGGTTTTTGAAATGCTAATTCCTAACTATAACGTCCCTGTAACCTTTGGTATTTTTAGTGAATTTCTAAAGTTTTTTAGCGAGCAGTCACATTTGCAGAGTGGTGGAGAAAGGGGGCTGGGCCTCCGACCAGCTCTCAGGAATTCAGCTGTGTAGGACTAAGAGGTACCAGAAGGGCTTCTTGACCCCCAAGGTCCCTCTGAAGCCAAATGGGACTTTATCTTCCAACTAGTAGTGCACCGGGAGGCACGTTTGCAGAGTGATGGAGAAAGGGGGCATGAGTAGTTGTGTAAATGTTTGTATCAGTCTGTCAGTTATTGTCTAAGTGACTGTATGGGTGTGAGAGTGGGTGCGTGAAAAGCTGTATGGGTGAGCGATTGGTTGTCTAAGTACCTGTAAGATTGTCTGAGTAGCTGTGTGGGTGGGTGAGGGGGTGTTTGACTGCCTGCATGGATGAGTGAGTGAGTGAGTCGGTGGCTGTATGGGTTAGTGAGTGCATGTGTGAGGGGCTGTATGGGTAAGTGAGTACGTGTATGGCTGTGTGGTTGAGTGAATGGATGTGTCAGTGGTATATGGGTGAGCAACTGGGTATGTGAAAGGTAGCATAGGTGAGTGATGGAGTATAAGAGTGACTGTATGAGTGAGTGAATGTGAGAGTGGCTGTTTGCATGACTGTATGCTTGTGTCAGTGACTAAAGGTGAGTGAGTACATGTTAGTAGCTGTATGAGTAAGTGAATGAGTTTGTGTATTTGTATGGGTGAGTAAGTGGCTGTGTGATTAACTGTATTAGTGAGTGACTAGGTGTGTGAGTAGCTTTATGATGTGACTGAATCAGTGTGTGAGTGGCTGTATGGGTGTATGAGTAGATATCAGTGGCTGTATCAGTGAGTGAGAGGACATATGAGTGGATGTATGGGTTAATGAGTGGGTGTGTGTAGATCTATGAATCAGTGAGTGGGTGTGTAAGTACTGGTATGGGTCTGTGAAAGGTTGTGTGGGAGTGAGAGTGGGTGTATGAGAGATTCTATAGGGGTGTGAGTGGGTACGTTTGTGATTCTGTGGATGATGTCATCAGTGATGTCATGTGAAATATCATTGATGACGTTGTCAGTGATGTCGCTGACCATGTCATGAGTGATGTAATATGTGAGGTCATAAGCAGTGCATTGAGGGGGCATGAGTTATAGTTAGCTCAGCTACCTATTACTGCTGAATTTCACTGGTTTTGTACAAGTGAAACCTGAACCTAACTATAATGTCCCTGTAACCTTTGGTTTTTCAGTGAATGTCTATGTTTTTTTAACTGGCAGTCACATTTGCAGAGTGTTGGAAAAGGGGCGGGCCCCTGACCAGCTCTCAGCAATCACGCTGTCTGGGACTTACTGGGGCTAAAAGAAGGGGCTTCAGGCCTCCAAGGAACCTTAGCATCAAAAGGGGCTACAACCTCCAACTAGCAGTGCACCAGGAGGCATGTTTGCAGAGTGGTTGAGAAAGGGGCCTCTGAAGATCTCTCTGGAATCCTGCACTGTGGGACTTACTGGAGGTTACAGGAGAGGTAGTTAGCCCCCAAGGACCCTTTGGAGCCAAGGGAACTTCATTCCCAACCAGCAGTGCACCAGGAGGCGTGTTTGCAAAGTGGTGGAGAAAGGGGCATGACCTCAGATGTCCTCTCAGCAATCCTGCTATGTGGGACATACTGGAGGTAACAGGAGGGCATGTTGGCCCCCAAGTGCCTTCAGCATTCAAGGGGACTTCATTCCCAACTAGTAGTGCACCAGAAGGTGCTTTTGCACAGTGGTGGAAAAAAGGGTCATGGCCTCTGACCACCTCTCAGCAATCCCACTGTGTGGGACGTACTGGAGGTAACAGTAGGGATTTCTGGCCCCCAAGGACCCTCTGGAGCCAAGGGGTCTCCATTCCACCAAACTTCAGTGTGCCAGGAGGCACGTTTGCAGAATGGTGGAGACAGGGGCGTGGCCTCCAAAGACCTCTCAGCAGTCCGTCTGTCTGGGGCTTACTTAGGAAACAGAAGGGGTTTATCGCCCCCAAGGACCATCAGCATCCAAGGGGATATCATGTCCCAATCAGCAATGCACCAGGAGGTGCATTTGCAGAGTAGTGGAGGCAGGGGCGGGCCTCCGACAACTTGCAGGTCCTTCATGTTTTTTTACAGGATGGGGCCATGTGGCCCCCCTTCCCTTGGCTGATTTGGGCTATGGGACCCCATTTTCCAGGGCCAGGCCTTTGTTTAATGGGGGAGTGTGGATGCATGGCCCCCCCTTTCTGGGCCAATTATAGCCCTCGGACCCCATCCCCCAGGGCCCAGCCTATTTTTTTAAAATAATGGTAGAGGGGCCGTGCGACCCCCCTCTCATGCCGATTTCGGCCCCAGGGACCAATTCCCGAGGCCCAGCCTCTAGTGTGGGTGCCCTGGTTCTACCCAGATAATGACACTAAGGGGTTTGGCCCAAGGACGGTTGGGTAGGACCGAGACAATTTTTGAACGAAGAAAGGACCCAACCGTCTAGTTTCTGGTGCTGGGATGAATTACCCAGACTAAGAGCATTCACTTATTCAAGTGTTCTCAAGCATTTATTAGCTTATCTTTATGGTTTTTTTCAATTAATTCATTTAATTTGAAAAGCATGTCTGACCATAAGACACACCTTATTCACAGTGAGTTACATATATTGAACCAACATTATAAACTTAGGTCATAAATTAAAAGTATTCAACATACACATTAGACAAAAATGCTATTACTTCAAACATAAATGGTGGAATACATTGACATTGAATCCAGTCAGTTTAAAATGCAACAACCAGTATTTTACTATACAGTACTGATTCTGTGTGGAAAATCTAGGGTTGTCAGCAGCTGGGCATATGTGACTTTCATGCAAAGGCAATTAATTTTCTCTTGCTCCCTGCAATCATTCGTATTAATTGATACATTTATCCCAGCATTCCTAGACGCCGACGCATTTCGAGCCCCATCTTAGTTAAGGGGTTCTCCTCAGGGCCTTTAAACTGGATTTGTTCTGGAAAAAAGGGGATTCAGGATATATATTAGTGGCACTCTCCCTTATTAAAAATCACTACAAGGCTTTTCTCCTTGACAAATCAATTACCTGCAATTTTCAATATTTGCAGTTCTCGATTTCTCTTTTTTTATTCTTTCTTATTTAAGTGTTCTGCCTATGACTAAGGCAATTCTGGACACAAAGGAGAAGAGAAAAAGATTGTTTTACATTTTTTTAAACTTTTGATTTGGTTAACCTATTGTTTATGTAGACCTCGTCGTTTTACTGACTTACTTCATTAGGTTGTCAAGGCATGTGGGACTCTATATCACACCTTCTCTATTGAAGGTAAGTATTCTCAGGGACGCCAGTCTCCAAAGAGATTTCTATTCGTGTTCCCAGGCTCAGCAAGCTGTAACAGGTCAATGGAACGCATTGTTAAAATCCCATAGTGTTGGCTGAATTAGATCATGTACAATGAAGAGCCAGCGTTGTGGCGTTTTTAGAAAAGCATTAGACCACTTACTTAGAATTAACATTTTCTCGCTTCTAGGGGTCGCGTGTCGTGTTATTACGGCATTTCTGAAAAAGACATGTAACACCGATGTAATCGCTGCGTCTAAAGCGTATTGAAATCTGATACGTTATTGTAACTGTTTCGGCATTTAACTCACATGTCTCTCGTAATGGCTGTTAATGTTTAAGTTCTGCCTTGCTTTTCAAACAATACCAACGTTCCTGGAAAACAAGTTTAAAGGCGATATAAGCGCTGTGTCGCGGGCATTAGTCAACAATTGCCTTTGGGCTTCCCGCTCGGTTGTGCACATACTTCTCGTTACTCACACCGCTCCGAACCTGCGTCCGATCTGATCGTGCTTCCCTGGTAAAGTGAAGCCGATTTAGCAGTCATGATGTCGTTTTTGGACTCGTTTGTTACCGCAATGGTTTGTGGTTATTGGATGCTTTTCTTTGGAGACATTTGCCGTTTCACTCAAATTACTTGAAATCTTGTGAAGTTGTTTTACTGGCACCATATTTGTTACAGCCATGGCTCTCTGGTTTCTTATTCACAAATTGTTTTTTGAAATAACTCTATGTTACAGTCATTTTGCTCAACTAAGCAATGTGTTTGGTGTTTTCTCTAATATGTAGGATTATATGGGTCCCATCATGCATTACCTATTTCGGACATCTCATTTAATCCTTGAACTGTACTGTTGAATTTGAGGATTAAGTATGCTTCTCTTCTCAATAATTCAGATTCCACGTCACCTCCTCTTGAGCTTGGTTTGATGGCACTCAAGACAGTCCATTTAAAGTCTCTCTCATTGTGTTTCATTTCCATGAAATGACTCACCATGGGGCAGTGATAACTTTGTTTTTATCCTGGACCGATGTTGAACCAGTCTTTGTCTGACTTCTTGGTTTGTTTTACCGACATACAGTTTAGGGCAGGAACATATGACTGCATAAATTACGTTCTTAGTTTTACAGTTTGTGAACTCTCTCTGAGTCCATTTGACGTTCTCAAGCACAAACTCAGTTCCCTCTATTGCGGTGTCGCACATTGTACAGGTTCCACACTTATGGTGTCCGACGATAGGTTTTAAATTCCATTGTGAAATGAGGTTCCTTTTCTTGGTCAATGGAAAAACATCTGCTCTCACTATTTGTTGTCCTATACTGTGATTCTTCCTCATCGCAAATAGTGGTGGATCCAATGGTTGTTCCATATTAGTTAGCAGATGCCAATTCTTGAGAATAATTTGGCGGAATTTATGTGTATGTGGCCCAAATGTGGAAACACAGACTAGTTTGTCATCATTTGATTTTTCTTTTTTTGTCAGAAGTCTCTCTCTCAGCGTGTATTCAGCACGCTTCATGGCGTGTTTTAGTCATTGTTTTGGGTAGCCTCTATTGATCAATTGAGATCGGAACGCCTCTACATGTATAGCGTAATCCTCTTTACGTGTGCAGTTCCTTCTTATTCTCAATAGCTGCCTGTACGTCAAGTTATCCTTAAGACTTCGAGGATGAAAGCTCTTACAGTGCAATAGAGTATTGTGGTCAGTTGGATTCCTATGTAAAGTTGTTATTAATTTATGTTCTATATGTTTTACTTCCACATCCAAAAATGTCAGGTTACTGTGACTCATGGAGATGGTAAAATGTATATCTGGATGTCTATTATTGAGCCATAGATGAAAGCTTTCAAGATCTTCTTTTGTTCTGCTCCACAGACACCAGACGTCATCTATGTAGCGGTACCATTGTTTTATATGGTCCAAGTAAGGGTTGTTGTTGTGAATGTACTTCTCTTCGAATCGTGCCATGTACAGCACCACCATCTCAGGCGCAAAGGGACATCCCATCGCGGTCCCCTTCGTTTGGAAGTAGAAGTTATCTCCGAATTTGAAGTAGTTTTTCTTTAGGGCCATCGAGGCCAATTTCAGGATGAAGTCAGTGGGTACCTGATGTGGGCAAGTCCTGGATTCCAAGTAATATTCCATGGATTCAAGTGCCTCATCTTGTGGAATTTGTGTGCACAAAGACACAACGTCAAATGATACACGCCAATGGTAGCTCGGGTCATAAAGACAACCCTCTATTTTATTGATAAAATCCATGGTGTCCCTTAGAAACTATGGTACTTCTTGAATGAAAGGTTTTAAGAACACATCCACATATTTAGATGACGGCTCAAGCAAGGAGTCACATCTAGAGACTATTGGCCTCCCTGGAGGCTCATTGAGATTTTTATGTATTTTCGGGAGAAAATATATAACTGGGATTCGTGGGTTTTTCTTAGTGAGAAAGTCAAGTTCTTTTTTTCCTAGAATTCCTGCTTCATGTCCCTTCTTGGTGATTTCATCTATCTCACCTTTGAATTTTCTTGTGGGGACCTCCTTTATTTGTCTGTACCATACTGGATTTAAAATGTGCTGTCTGCCCTCTTTCAGGTTCATTTCTTTTGGCCAAATCACAACTGCTCCGCCTTTATCAACCGCCTTGATGATAATTGAATCATCATTTTTAAGTTGTTGGATGGCCTTCTGTTGCCCTGATGTCAAATTATTCTTATTGTGTTGTTTCTGTTTCTCCAGTTGTAGTATGGAGGACATAACAACCTGTTCGAATGCAAGAATTTCTTTAGCGATCATATGGTTCGGTGGAATAAATCTTGATTTATTGCACAGCCCTGTTGGTTCTTTGGATATGTTGGTTTCTTTTGTAGCAAAGAAAGATCTAAGCCTGATTTTTCTAAATAACTCTATGGCTTCAATCTTTAGTTTTTCTGTTAGTTGATTAGGACAAATTTTAGACCCAGCTCTAAAACTGCAGTTTCATCTTTCGTCAAAGTTCTTTCAGATAAGTTTACTATCACCTCTAACTTTTGTAGAATTGGCATCTTGTACGCATCTCCCAAGGTTGTTGCTTGAATCGCACTTTCTTCTTCTGCTGGCCTTTCTCAAAAAAAGATTCTCCTCTTTGTTTTTTTTGTTTTTTTAAAACTTTTTATTGAATATAAGGCACAATATCCACATATCAATACGATCGTAAGGTATATGATTAAAACAACATATTACGTCAATGTCAAATAGATCACATATTAAGGCATTACGGGTTCTCAGTACTTGTTCGTCTCATTGCCATCTCTTCTGTGGGAGAAGTACAAATTTCCCCCCGATAAGCGTTCCATCCTCCCCATTTTTTATCCCATTTCTTAGGACAGCCCCTTCTCTTGTAAACTTCTTTCTCCATGATCATACATTTATCCATTTCTGCTACGCAACTTATCGTGAATGGTGGTGTGTTGGAGCCCCAGGACATGGCCACGGCCCTTTTCACCAATAGGTATCCCAATGCCACCCACTGCTGTTCGATTTCCGTGAGATCGGTAGGTTGCCATATATTTAGGATCCCTGTTTTTGGCGACAACTGAATGTGTTTGCCCAGCGTATCTTTCATCTTAGTAGTGGTTCTTTCCCAAAAAGGGCGAATGAGAGGACAGTCCCAGAGGATGTGGTAAAAGGAGCCCTCTTGTCTGCATCCCCTCAGGCATAGTGCCTCGCTTCTGCTACCTATTTTCGCCAATAGGGTGCCCGACAGGTATGTCCTATGGAGTATTTTCAATTGTATGAGGCGGAACCGATGGTTCACGGCTATTTCCCTAGGGGACATTAAGGCGGCCTGCCATTCGTCATCGTCCAATTCCCTTAAGTCTGCCTGCCAGCGCGTTCTCAGAACCTGAAGGGTGTCTGGTAAATTATTGCAGAGTTTACGGTATGTGCCAGATACAGCTTTGGTCAAGAGTGGGTCAATGAGTAATCGGTCTTCTAAAGGGGAGGTGTCAGGTAAGGAAGAGAGGTCAGGGATAGTGGTAAGAATGGCGTGTCGGATTTGTAAGTATCGGAAGATCTCTCCTCGTGCGAGTGTATGTTTGGTTTGCAAGTCTGTAAACGTGAGTAGTCTCCCCTTATCCACCAGGTCCCCCAAAGTAGTGATTCCGATAGTATCCCACCTATCAAACCCTTTGTGAAAGCAGAGCGACCCCAATCTCTGCGAAGACCACAACGGAGTAGCCTTGGTGAACTTGTCCGCCCACCCTAGACGTTTATTAGCCTTGTGCCAGACCGCCACTGTTTGCGACATGGGTCCTAGGTAGCGGCCCTGTCGGATTTTGCTATAGAGGGCTCCCATATATCCTTCACGGCCTGTTTGGTATTTTTCTAAGTGAAAGGCCGGGTTTGTTGGGGGGCCATGAATCCATTGGTTAACTGGTACCAATTGGGAGGCCCAGTAGTAAAGGCGGAGATCAGGAAGGGCAATTCCACCATCGTACCAGCTCTTGGTAAGTTTCTGGAGGGCGATCCGTGGGGTTTTCCCGTCCCAGAGTAGGGTGCGGAGCTCACTCTCTATGGCGGTGAAGTAATGATCTGTTACGGGGAAGGGGCTATTCTGAAGGACATACAAAAATCTGGGCAAAGAGAGCATTTTAAATAGAGCCGCCCTGCCGAGGAGAAATAGGGGCAGCGATCGCCAGTGTCGCACATCATCCTGTAGCCTCTGTAAGGGGCCCAGGAGGTTGCGTTCATAAAACAATTTGGGATCGGATGTAATGAAGATGCCCAGATATTTAAAGCCTGTCGATGTGCACTGGACTGAGTAACCCTCAGGCAGGCGAGGTGGGGGGCCGTGAAGCACATATAAGACTGATTTTGACCAGTTGATAGAGTAGCCTGCATATTTGCCAAAGTTTGTGATAACATCAAACAGTCTGTTTAGGGAAGTTCGAGGGGATGCCAGATATATAAGGATGTCATCAGCATATAATGAGATTTTATCTTCTATATCCTCACTCCATTTTAGTCCCCTTATTACAACATCCTGTCTTATCCAGTGGGCCAATGGTTCAAGAGTAAGGGCAAACAGTAAGGGGGATAAGGGACAGCCCTGTCTGGTGCCTCTGTGCAAGGCGAATGTGCGGGAGGTGTGATTATTTACCCTAACCTGTCCTAGCAGATCTGTGTATAGTAGTGTTACCCACCGTCTAAAATTGGGGCCCAAAGCCCAGTCGAGCCAACACCTCAAACAGATATGGCCACTCTATTGAATCAAACGCCATGGTGGCATCTAAAGAGAGTATGACTGCGTTTTCACGCAGGTAAGGCTGTCTGCCCAGAACGTTATGGACCCGTCGAATATTAAGGGCGGTATTTCGACCTGGTATAAAGCCTGATTGGTCCTCATGGACCAAAGATGGGAGTACAGCTGCCAGTCGGGATGCTAGAAGTTTAGCCAGCACCTTAGCCTCCGAACTAATTAGTGAGATGGGTCGGTATGACCCACAGGTAGTCCCTGGTTTGCCAGGTTTGCGGATGACCACAATATTAGCTAGCCTTTGGTCTAAGGGAAGGATCCCCCTCTCTCTACTTTCCTCATACATGTTTTTGAGGTGAGGAGCAACCTTAAGAGCCAATCCTTTCAGGAATTCAATGGGAATCCCAATGAGCCCCATCGCTTTTCCTGAGTTTATAGCAAAAATAGCTCCACAAACCTCTTCTGCCGTGATATCAGCATCTAAGGCTTCCCTGTCAGCATCTGACAGTCGTGGCAGGGCCATTTCCTCTAAAAGCTGGCGGGATTCCTCAAACGAATATGAGGTTTTAGAGGTGTATATATCTTCTAGGTGGTTCGCAAATGTATCAGCTACCTCTTGAGGATCTGTAACCGTCTTTCCACCTTCTAATATGATTTCCGGGACCCACCGTGATTCTTGATCTCGTTTCTCTAGCCAGGCCAACATTTTCCCGGCCCTTTCACCGTGTTCATAAACCCTGTGTCTAGTCTGAAATAGCCTTGCTTGGGCTTTCTCTCTTGCTAGTTCCTTGTACTCTAGTTGTTTATTACGGAGTTTGTGGGCCGTGTCAACAGTAGGGGAAGTATTATGTTCCGCTTCCAAAAGGAGCAATTCACTCTCCATCTGATGCAGCTGTTCATTTTGGTTCCGCAGGTACCCTATTTTCAAACCCAGTGCCCGGCCCTTAATGACCGCCTTATAAGCCTCCCATATGGTATTCACTGAGTCCACCGATCCAAGATTCTCAGTAAAGTAGTGATCTTTGTGGGTGGCTAGGTCTTCTTTGATGTCAGGAATAGTGAGTAGCCATGGGTTAATAATTATGGGTCCCCGGGCCACGGGTCGATAAAAGGTGAGGTCCACTACAAGGGGAGAGTGGTCGGATATTCCCCTAGGGAGTCCCTGAAGACCTCTAAAATTCCCTACGTCAGAGAGGAGGGTAAAAAAATAGTCAATCCGAGACATGCTATTGTGTGCATTAGAATAGTGCGTGAAGTGGGTTTGCTCTGTGTTCAGTGATCGCCACATGTCTGTAAGTCCCATGGTGTGGGCAAAGTTTGCCAGTGGTGTGGGGCGTCTGGGAGAAACTGTCTGAGGGTGTCTGTCGACCTTGTCGTCCATAGTCATATTAAAGTCTCCCCCTAGAACCAGCGTGCCCAGAGGGAGAGCTATAAGTATCTGTCCCAGTTCTTGTAGTGCTATTTTGCCTAGGGCTGGTGGGAGATAGGCTGAGATTATGTTGAGATGTTTCCCCTCCCAGGTGGCCTCCAGTACTGCGAACCGGCCCTGCGGGTCGGTCTGTACACGAATTGGGGTAAGAGCTAAGTTCTTACGCATAAGGATTCCAGTGCCTCTAGAGCCGGATGTAAAGCCCGCGTGGGCCACCAGTTTGTAACCCCATCGGTGGAGTGCTTTGCAACTATTGCCCCATGAGATGGGTTTCCTGTAATAATACCAGATCTGGTGAATGTCGTTTAAGATATTGCAGGACTATCCCCCTTTTGATCTTACTTCCCAGTCCATTGACGTTCCACGTCAGTATGGACAGCTTCCTATGTGTTGTGTGAGCCATGTCGAATATTACGGGGCGATAAGTATGTAGCTCTTAGCCAAGAGTTAGAGCTTGTGGTGCCGGATTTAAGGATAGGGTGATGTATGTGACCTAGTTGCTTTGGGAGATCCCTCCCTTCCATAGCTACTGATGGCCCCCAAACGTTGTTTTTGGCCTCGTAAGCCTGAGATACCCCACTGCGTTGTGTGTGCTGTGCAACAAAATCAAACCATTAAAACCCCAACTAACCCCCTCCCCCTGTACCCCCTCCCCGCCCCCCTGCCAGTGGATTTTGAACTATCCACTCCCCAACAAGGCAGAGTGCCTGTCGCCCTCACTCCCATTCGTGAGGTGCCTGGCTAACCGCAACCAGTCCTCGCCGTCCCTCCGGCTTTCAGTGTTATTGTATTGATGACTAACATTACAGTCCAGTCCTATAGGTGTTTTAATGACATTGTCCAAATATCCCCAGTATGCTGGGCTTCGGAGGTCCCTCCGCCAATAGCTGAGTTGTTGTAGTCTTATTAGGTCGTTCTTGGCGTTACGGGACTCGGTTCAGTGGGTGTAGGTCAATCGGTCATGAGAGGCCATGCAGCCCTGTAGATTGAGTCAGTGTGTGTCCTCCAGACCTCCTTCTAATTGTCCCTCTCCCGTGACAGGAGGTTGACGTCTGCCTCCACCGGCGCCTCCATTATTCCGGCAGTCTAGGTGTTTGCCCGCTCTGCGCCAGCCTTCTATCCAGTCCCAGGCCTCCTCCGGGGACAGGAAGAACCAGGGGGCATATTAGCAAGGGCACTATCGCCGCTTTAGCGGCACTTTTTGCCGCTAAAGCGGCGATATTTATATCGCCCTATCAGCAAACTGTCTCTAACAGCAGTTAGCGACAGTTTGCGGGCATTAGCGCCCGTTTTTACCGCTTTGCATGTCAGCGATATTTATCGCTAATGACATGCAAAGTGGGCGTTCCCGACGAACAAACCTGGGAAACACTCGCTAACAGGCCTATCGCCTATTAGCAAGGTGGCCATGGCCCCAGTTAGCGACGTGAAAAGTCGCGCTAACCGGGGTCATCGCCATTTATTTAACACCTGCAATTAGCAGGTGTTAGCCATACCTAACATGGGGGTGGATTATGCTGATACGACCACAGGGTCATATCAGCAAGGTGTTCTCCCTTCTCCATGCAACATCGCTTTTTTTCAGCGATGTTGGCCCATTTCCCCGCTATCGCTGGAATATTCATTGCCATAGCGCTAATCGTTGCTAATACAGCGTTAGCGTGGCGATATATTCCAGCGATAGCCGGCGATAAAAAAAATCACGCTAAACAGGGTTAGCGATGATTATCGCCTCTTCTTGCTAATATGCCCCCAGGTTTTACCGTCGGATTCTATTCGGAGTTTGGCCGGGAATAACATGGAATACTTGATATTTTTATCACGGAGGGCTTTCTTTACGGTTGTGAAGCTTCGTCTTTGGGCTTGCACCTTGACCGTGTAGTCCGGGAAAAATGTGATATTTGCATTGTCTAATTTTAGGGGAGGTCCGGTCCTGGCGGTTTGCAAAATCACGTCTCTATCCCGAAAGTTAAAAACCCTCGCGATCAGCGGACGTGGAGGAGCCCCGGGCCTAGGGCGCCCGCCGGGAACCCTCTGGGCTCGCTCTATGGAGAAATAGTTGGAGAGACGTTTGGGTTGGAGTTTATTGAGGATGAGATCCTCAACGAAGAGGTCAGTTGTGGGTCCCTCCATTCGTTCCGGTACGCCAAGGATGCGGATGTTATTTCTTCTGGCCCTCCCTTCATATTCGTCGAGGAGTTCCTCCATCCTTTTTTGTTGGTGTTGTAGTTGTGTGACTTGAGTTTGTAGGGCTGAGGTATCTGTCACCAGAGTTGTTGTGGTGGTCTCAACTTCTCGGACACGAGAGTCCATCTTCCTTAGGTCTGCTCTCAAAAGGGTCACCTCTACATTCACGGAATCTATGCGCGATTCCAAGGACGTTCGCACTCCTGCTATGGCCTCCATGATATCTTCCAGAGTGGGAGATTTGGCCTGGGAACGCGGTTGGGATGTTTTAGGATCATCGCCAGATGCCAGGTTGCCCTCCTCACTTTTCTTCGTCCAGGCAAACTTATCAAGTTGTTTCTGGACCTGGATTTTGGGACCTCTGGTATTAGCCATGAGATGACTTCGAGGGGCCACCCCCGTCTCAGCCGTCACCGGTATGTGGGAGGCCTGTCGATGTTCCAGGTGGATGTTTTAGGCTAGGTGGCCGATCGGGACCCTCGCGACGGTCCTCTTCCGCGACTCCTATCTACAATTATTAGGTGAGTGGGTTGAGCGTTGGTATACCCCTGTCCGCGTGCTCAGGAGATGTTAGGACTGGTTACGCTAGGGTCCGTTGTGATCAGGGCCAGGTGGGTCCAGGCCCGGATGTGGCCGCAGGCTACGATGGCTTCTCTAGTGTCCCGCCAGGGCTGTGTTGCCGTGGGCCACTCGGATACCGCTATCTCGCCCTGGGGGCCAGATGCATCGCCCGCAGTCCGGGGCACCAGAGAGAAAACGGGGTCTGGGGCAGGCGTACTCCCCTGTGGGGTCACTCTGGACACAGCCGCTCACAGGGTACGTCCCACAGGATCCGGCTCTCGATGTTAGGCCGCAAGGCCCCGGGCTCTATTTTGCTTCCCCCCGGCCGTTCTGTTCCCCAAGTTCCTGCTGGGGCTGTGTTGCTGCGGGTTACCAGGGTGCTCCCGTCTCGCCTGGCGGTGCAGATGTTGCGCCCGCGGTCCCGGGCACCAAGGAGAGAGCGGGCCGCGAGCAGGTGTATTTTTTCGGGGCTGCGTCGGACTCAATCACCCACAGGGTCTAAGTCGCAGGAGCCGCCCCCCGATGGTAGGCCGCAAGGCCGGGGGCTCGATTTTGCTCCCTCACTGGCCGCTTGGGTCTTAGTCCGGTGGGCAGGCGCGCTCCTCCTCAGCCCGCCGCCACACCCAGCCTGCAACTCCTCACCTGACACCACCGGAGGCTCCGCACTGCTCGATTTCGCCCGCAGTATCCCGGAGGGGCCCTCGGCCAGGGATCTCGATCGGGCAGGTCGAAGACGGTAGAGTCACTCACAGCCGGCTCCTCCCGCAGTCCACGCATCACGTCTCCGAACCCAGCCGGCAACGTCCAGCGCCGATCAGGGACGAAGCCTCGGAGGTCGCCGCTGTCTTTTCTTCCGGCTAGTTTTCGCGTAGTTCAAGGCGGATTTAGTGTGGAGTTCACCCCCACCTCTGCCCGAGCCGTTCGTTCCGGGCCACCATTTTCGATCTACCCTGGGTCACTCTCCTGATGTCGCTCCGGTCCTCCCCACTAGCCTCGAAGCGATTCCTTCGATGCGGACTGGTGTAGGAAACGTTCCCTTTTTTATTGGGGTAGTTTCGGTGCTGTCTACGGATCTATATTCGGATTTGTACGGCGTGGGCTGTGGAGCCGCTTCAGCAAGCGACCATTTCCATTGGCCGCTAGCCACGCCCCCCTTGATTCTCCTCTTTGTTGATTCCTTCCAGATGGTCCTTCACCGGCATCTGAGTCTCCTGCTGAGTCCGATGATGTCTCTGAGAAAGTTAGGAATTTATTCCTAGATCTCCCACAGTACTCTGTCAAAGCTCTATGAGAATCAGACTTAGTATAGAAGTCCTCCCTCAAGTATGGATAGACTGCTTCCAGGCTAAACGATTTTATGTCCTTTTCCAACCTTGATGACTTGAAATTGATGGTATTGTCTTTGAATGTGATGAGTTCTTTCTCGATTTTTTCTAAAAGGGTTTTGGCCTCTGTGGCAGTGTGATTATCTCTGATTGCCTGCATTAGTACCTCAATCTCTGATGGTTGTTTTTTGCAAATGCGTTGCGCCGTTTCAATTGTATGGACCATCAGATCCCGGCTACATTTTGTACTTATCCCACTGAAGCCTTTCCTGTACTCCGGATCGTCGGTGAAGATCACTGGGATATTTTTCACCTGAAGTCCCCACGGAATTGGGCCAGCTTTAAGGTACTCAAGTAAAAAGTGTCCATGAAGCTCCATCTGATGTGTTTTTTACGGAGACGTGTTAATTTATCTGGTACATTTTGTTGTTTTGCCGTTGTACTTAATGAGATTGTTGTGAACGGAGAGGGCGTTGAGATTAAATTCTGAATATGCTCCTCTGTGAAGGAAAGGGTGTCTTTCTCAGACATGTTGTTCGAGTGGTTACAGATCCAAGTGGACTGTGCCACTCGTCTAAACAAATGTTGACTGTAAGTTTACTTATTGTTTGTTCTGGGTTTGGTCCTACCCAGGGCACCAATTTTCTACTGATGGGGACCAAGAGGGGAACCTCAAGGCCCCCGCAGTCCCTGCTGGCTCCCCAACCCCTGCGGGACCCGGCATTGCTTTGACACAGAGGGAGCTGCTCACATGCAGCTCCCTCTGTGTCAAAGCAATTGTGCTCCACAATGAGCAAGCAAGAACAAAATGCTCTCTCTTACTCAAAGCGAAGCACAATTTGCTATGGCTTGGCAGCAGCGGTAAAGCTCCCGCCAAGCCATAGCAAACAGCTATGTCCTGGGGGTGGGCACCCCTGGGACATAGTAGGAGCCGGCCCTGGGAGGTGGTGGTCCCCGGGGCCAAGTGTCTGCAACGGACCCTCTTCATTATATTATTTGAGCCCCAGGGAGGTGGCAGTCTCCAGGGCTGCAGGGGGCCCGTGGGTCCCCCTCATTTTTCTTAATCACCCTGGGGAGGTGCTGTTCCCTGGGGGTGGAGGGGTCTGCACGCCCCCCATTATTACAGGTTAAAGGAAAAACGAGGAGAAATAAAGATATCTCTCCTCGTTGTGCCTCCCTTATGCCTCTCCTTGGGTGGCGTACATTTTTGGCGCTGCCTCAGATTTACGATTTCTCATAAATCTGGGGCAGCGTCAAAAAACCATGTTGCTAGGAACACCCCCAACAACAACCCATTGCACGCCCATTTAAAGCCAAAAAAGTGGCTTAGTGCTGCCTCGTAAATATTGACTCCTGCACCAGACCAAGGGGCATATGTACAAGGAGTTAATGCCACGTTAGCAGCACTTTTCCGCCAGTTTTGCAGAGATATTTTTATTGCCATATGTACAAGCTGTCGCTCACCTCTGTTAGCGGCAGTTTTCCGGCGAAAACGTCCCTTATAAAGATCGCCACTTCTGTTAGCGATAATGACATGCAAGGGAGGCGTTCCCATGCAAAAACGGCCGCTAACCCCACTTCTCGATATTTACAAGTGGATTCTTTAAGTTTGAAAGACCAAAAAAACTGCCTCCAACTGCAGTTAGAGGCAGTTTTTTAAGACCAGAAAATAGCTGGTCTTAAAAATGGAGATAACACTTGGGGCCTCATTTCAGCAGGTTTTGTTGCTGGACTGCGCTGCAAGCAATGTTGCTGTCCTGCGACAAAACTACAGGGCAGGACTGCGCACCATCAATAAGATAGTGCGTATTCCTGGGCCTCACTCATGAAAAGTGTTGCAGCGCTGCGACAAGACAGCGTTGCAACACATTTCACTACCCCCTTTCTGCGACACCATGGATGCGATGTATTCACTGGACAGCGCTCCATGACGCAAGTAATGACAGATACGTCTGGAATCCTGACGTATCTGTCTGCGCTAAAGTCACGCATTGCTGCAGTCATGTCACAACCATGACACAACTCCAGCAATGCACGGGGCCAGCCTATCCCTGTGGCACTGCGTCACCCTTACGCCTGCCATCATGCAGGCGTAAGGTACTGACGCAGTGCCGTTCTTGAGGGGTGTCCGGGTGTCGGCGCAGTTGGAGATCCATCGGTGGCAGTTGCGCGCTGCGGTGTCATTGTCTGTAAGCGTTGGCGACGTGGTGGTGCTGAGGGAGTTGACAAGACGTACTTAGGTGGCCTTGATCCAGCTGCGAGGGGGGCGATTATGGTGGTTGTGTACGGTGGGCATGGTGAAGATGTGATGTATTCAATGATGGTCGGTCCAGGAGAGTCTGGTGGTGTGGCTGTAGTTGAAGGTCCCGTTGGCGGAGGAGACGTGCTCAATCGTGTGTCCTGCTATGTGGCTTGCTGCGGTGACTAGCTGCTTGAGTCTGATGTTGGGGAGCTACCCCAGGAGGGAGTGGTGTTCTGGTCACTGGGGTTGTCCAGGTGGAACTTGAGTTCGCCGAGTAGGATGTCGTCGGTGGATGGGAGAGCCTGTTGTGCAATGAGGTCTACAATGGTATTTGAGAATGGGTGTTCATGACCAGGTTGGTCCTGATCTGGAAGTTAAGGTGTTTCATGGTCACCGTTGGGTCATTAGAGTGCGTGGTCAGTCGGAGTGTGCTTCTGTAGGTGATGGCAATGCCTCCTCCTGGACGGTCGGGGTGGTCCTTGCGGGTGATTTAGTAGCAGTCAGTGATGGCGATGGCGATGTCTGGTCCGGAGCAGATGTTGGTCCTGGCAGGGGATGTGGCATTCAGGGTTGATGGCGAGGAGGGTGCTGGCGCCGTAGGGGTGGAGTGTCCGAGAGGAAAGGTCCTTGGTGCTGAGCGCGGTCCAGGGGCAGACGGACGCAGACGGGCTTGCCTATGGCTTGCCTTTGGCAAGGGTGACGTCCATTACAACGCAGGCATTACATCGTAATGCCTTTACAACGCAAATCCAACAATGCAGGTGCCTTATCATCGAATTCCATTACAACGCATTGTGAGGTCAGTAATGGGGTATTTTTTAATTTTTAGGGTGGGGATGGATTTCGGGTGTCGGAGATTAAATGTGGGGTGTATTATGGGGTAATATTTGAAAATTGGGGTGCGCATTTGGGTCAAATATGATTTTTAGGGTGTGTTTTGGGGGCTCAATGATGAATTTTAGGGTTCAGGGTTTGCTTTGGGGTGCAATGGTCAGTTTTAGGGTTGCACTCACTGAAATGGGAATAGTAATGTTTACATCTCCGCAATCCAACACCTTCCCTACTGTTGCAATATGCCTAGTATTACTACGCATTGTAATGGAATGCAATATAATGGTATGCGTCGTAACTCCATATATACCTTTGGCACACCAGTGGTACGCCCGCTGCGCATGGCCGCACAGCGGCCGCCATTGAGAAGTGCTGCGGGGGGGACTGGACAGCTGGGAGGTGGGAAACGCCAGAAAGAACACTGGATGGGGCGAGGACGCGGGGATGTGTGTGTGAGCGGGTGTTGTAAATATTTACATGAGAGAAATCTTACCTCGAGGCCAGGTCCCGTGTCTTCGTTGCTCCTGCTCTCCTGAGTCTGCTTCCAGGAACAGGAAGTAGGCAGCCAGGCTCCCTCCCCTAAGCCAATCACAACACTGCAATGCGGCATTGGGATTGGTCATTGGTGCCGGGACGAGGCGTTCAGCCAGGGGCTGGAGGTGTGGGCATGTAATGCAGCCTGCATTGCGAACAGGACAGTGCGCATGACTGCTTTGTGCGGCCTGAGCGGGCCGACCAAACAGTCACTGCGCACTTGAGTGGGCATGCCACTCTGCCCCTGCCCTGCTCCGTGAGTGGAGCAGCCCTACCCACCCTCCAGCCTGCAACGGAAACATGGCACCATAACATCAGGAAGACATCATCATGTGATGATTATTCCTCTTCTTGCACTGCTTGGAAGCAGTGGGGCGACGCTCTTCCGCCATAGCAGATGAGCCGACACTGGGGGTGCGTCATCTACCGGTGCTAGGCCTGGGCGACTCGACCCCCTGGCCTCCTCTGCTACGTGTACCACCTTCTCCTTACCTGGATATTGACACCGTGGCACAATCCGCTAAACTCTCTCCAAATCTGTGACTCACCTAGCAGGAGCCTCAGCCAGGTGGGATCTCACAAGCGTGGGTACAGCTTTCGCCGCTAAGTCCGCTGGTGAACCTCCCGATGCAGTTGATGCAGCAGGGCCCCCTTAGGCGTGAACTTGCAGCGCTCCCGCTAAACAAGTTTGGCGCAGCTCAGGGACCTCACCCTCCACAGCGTCCGGCCAGCGCAACCTCATCTGGCCTGTGATGTAGAGAGGTGCCGCCCACCATTGGTAATCCTCTCTGTGCACCCCGATGTAGTGGTGGATCGTAGCATGCGATGCAGACCTCCCTACGTTGGTGCGCAGGAGCACCTCTACCATTCACAGCTCCAAGGGGCGCAAGGTGGTCTTCTCACACAGGTCGACTTCACTACCAGGTACGGGCGATCGCCGCGCCTCAATGTCTACCGCCACGGCTCATCGACTCTACAGCTCCTCTGCATCCCACTCCAGGCTCCAGACGCAGGTCCAGCAACGCATCCAGGCTCCAGTCGCAGGTCCAGCGAGGCATCCAGGCTCCAGACGCAGGTCCAGCGACGCATCCAGGCTCCAGGCGCAGGTCCAGCGAGGCATCCAGGCTCCAGGCGCAGGTCCAGCGAGGCATCCAGGCTCTCATCCTGGTCATCCTGGATGTTGGGTGGCTTGAGGGGGTTGTTGATGTGTGCTGCACTTGGCCCTGGCTGCTCCATTCTGCATTTCATTGTTTTTTTTTGCCTATTTTCTATAGAAGGTTGACTGATAGGCTATTTTTTCCATTAGAGGCAAAAAAAAACTCACGTTGGGCTGACTAACGTGCGTTTTTTTGCCACTAATGGGCCTTTTGTTGGTTTTCGCCCTCTAACGCCGGAATTCCTATCGCCATCACGCTAATGTAAGCAGCAGTTTTCACCGCTGATCCCTGAAGCTATCGCCATGTAGCGACGTCTTGTAAATACGCCGCTAACAAGGCGATAGTTTTCAGCGGTACACGGCGATAGAAAAACTGCCGCTAACTAGCGATAGTTATCGCCAATTCTTGTACATATGCCCCCAAGAGTCTTAGGAAATCCACAGCTAAATGTTCTGAATTCTGAGTGAAAAGGGGGCATATAAGCTGTGTGAGAATGTTTGGTGAGAAAAGATTTAAAAGATTTCAACCACTGAAGGGCCCTGGCTCTCACTCTGATATGGACGAAGGTGATGGAGCAAGGTTTCATAAATGAAACTTGCTTGTATTCAATCCTCCTCACAGTATTAATTTATTAAAACTTGTATTGTTAATACTAACCTTTGCATTCACGACACGAAAGGGAAGGAAGCTTGCCTATGTGTTTTACTACTGAATAACGCTTGTCTGTAATCCAAAATGGCCGCTATGCGCGGGAAAACTCAATGCGCATGTCGCAACCATATCACATGGTGTGACGTCTTTCTTTGCTTGGTGGGAAATTTCTGCTTCTGCGCAGTGTGTAGTAAAATGGCTGCTTGATGTTTTCACATGCTTCAGCTTGCTCTCATGTCATTACTAAATTGTCGTTTCCTAATGCTACTAACGCGGATAGAATTTATAATAAAATGGGAATAGAGTAGGAAAAGTGGGCATACAGTGAAACATTTTATTTTGTGATTTTAATATTTGCTTCTTGCACTTTTACTAGTTCGTAAACTTGGGCCTGGGTTGGTGACCTGAAACTCGAGAGGCAAATGGTTCTGCGCATGTGTCCTGTGTGCCTGCCAAATGAAGTCAATCTGGATGTCGTCCAAGGCCGCGACCCGATGGCCGAAGATGCTGTACTTTTGCCTTTCCTGTTGTACATTGATACATTGTCTATGAAAATTGGTTTACATTTGTCATGAGACGGGTGGGAAATAAAGCGAATGTATTAATTTGAAGGGGTGGGAATTTAAAAACAATAGGTTTTACAATTTAGGCCAAATCGATATGGTGCAAGAATCCACCCCCTGTCCCTGTCCAATCAGAAGTAGTGGTCCCATATTTTAGCAACATTAAGGGGAGGTACATGGGTGTAGAAGGGTATAATAGAATATAGCATTAGTTAATTAGAGAGAGATGCTGCAGAGAACAGGCGTCCATGCTGCCAGAGCGCTCTTAGCTCCAGACTGCTAAGCTGATCGATTGCAAACTGAATCCCTGTCCAGAAGAGGTCCTGAGGAGGGGGCGGCGGAGTCCATTAGAAGGAAGGCACGGGAGAATCGAGGAGAAACTGAGTATCAGAGAGGGGAACGACGCAGGCGTCGTTGTAGAGAGGTCACCGGTCCTGTCCTGATCCTGGAGGAGGTCTTTACTCTTCATCCTTCCTGGGTCTTATTCTTTCAACTCCTTGGCTAAGGGGTTTTGGTTCTCGCACTTAGGTAAATATAATGCAACCTTTAGTTGCGCTGCTGTCTCTATCTTCTCCTTTTCTTTAAACACCGTCATTAATTAGCAATAATCATTTCTAGGCTTAATCTTGGGGCTTGCGATTAAGTACCATGTGGCTCTGTATTTTACTCTGCTAAATCTTTAGATAAACATTTTAAAACTTCCTGACTCAGTGGTTATTTCAGGATTATGTACTATAATGAATGTCACTCATTTTAAACTTCCCAATTAGCAAAGGATTCATTGGTAAGTCATTACTCTTCAATCAGAAGGTAATTGGTAGCAGGGATTTTGATAGAGAGTAACAACTGATAAAACCCAGCGTAAGTATTAGCGTAGTATGAATGTATGGGCCCAAGTGAGTATCTGATGTATGAATGCTGTTTGCTAATATCGCGCTGGATCAGTTTTCTGGTAGCAGAGGATGGTTACTCTTTGTTAATTGGGTAATGAGAATTTTATTTTTATGAACTAACATCCGTGTATTCAAAGTTTTGTTTTATGTTGTCCAGAATACCCCGGGGTAAAAGGAATAGCGGATGGTAAGTGGAAGCCATACTGCAGTGAGGTTATCTGCCAGGCAGAATTAGTACTGAAAAGTTAAGCAGGACTTTCAGTACTCGTTAGGGACTCTATGCGTGTGAGTAATAGCAAAAGAATACGCTGGTAAAAATTTGATGTTATATCACCTAGAAAGGGTAACATTGGAGAAGTAACAGGTATTTCTGGAGCTTGTGTGAAGAGTAAACGGAAGGGTTTTACTCGTAGTGTACGTTTAGTAAACGGAAAGGTTTTACTAAGTGTGAGAGAAAACTATCTTTTTCGAATTTAGAAGAAACTGGCACGATAGCGAATGTTTTATGTTGTTACTGAAATTAAGAATTGTAGAGAAAATAAGTTTGCGTACATTTTTGTAAAGGGAGGGTCAGTTGCCGCGCTGGAATTGGTTGAATCAGCGGGTGTGGAAAGACCCTTGTAAAGGAGGGGTAAGTAGTCCGGAGTAGTACTGATGTCACAGGTGCCGCGCTAGGATTGGTTAAACGAGCAAGGACAGAAAAGAGCAGATTGTAAAGGAGGGGTTGACAGATAAACGTCACCAAAAGGCCGCGCAAGGATTGGCTCGGAAATAAAAGATAGCAGACATTTGATTGGTCAAAATTATAGAAGCGAAATTCTTAGTGGATAAGGATTGCATGTTAAAACGCGATCCGACTTTAACAGGAATTCGTCAGGATAGGAGATATTTAGGCTAAGCAGAATATAATTTTATACATCGGAACTTACCCAAGATGTACGGAGAAAGGAGAAAAATGTCATTTTTACAAAAGATCAAGAATTATTTTAAAAAGGACAAACCAATCAAAACTAGAGAAGGAATTATTATTCCACGAGCTAAAACGCCCGCTTCATTCATGATGATGGAGAGAGGTTATCATACTTGTATATGGATGGAGAATTGGATAGAATATACCAAAAATGATGGAATACTAGCATTTCCCGAGAATGGCACGTTCAATGGGCGAATTCTACAAAACTTAAGATTGAGGATGAATGACTTAGAACCCAGACCTAGATTAACTCAGTACGAAGCTCTAGAGGAATGGGAAACCGAGGCATTTGAGAGGGATCGATCTAGAAGTAATAGGAGTTATCCAGGATTTTTTCCAAGATACCTACATGAGTCTAGGAACGGTCAGATGAAACAATGGAGAAGGGCAATGATTACAGAAGGATTATATCCATTGTTCTCAGCAGAGGAGAAATTAGGAAGTAAGTGCACAGAAAAGACAAAACATTTAATGAGAAATGAGGAGTCTGAAGACGAATTTATGGAGGAAATGTTAAGAAACCCCCACCATATCAGGAAGGGACAAGTGGATGCACCCCAAGTGCACCACCGAAAACTCCATTAGTACCACAGGTAATGCATGAATTCACCCCTAGTAGAATACTTCATGACAAAGAAAAAGAAGCTCTAGAAAAGACTAAAACAGAATTAATACAGAAAATAACCCAGATAAAAGTACACCCTGGTTCGTTGACCATACCTGTAACAATTGGTCCAGTAGTTCCATTATATGGTACTCAGGGAAGCTGTCCTCCACCGATACTTGCACCTACTCCTGTGAATAATTCCAAACCTGAAGCTCCAGTTATAATTGAGGATCAATTTAGTGACTGTGAATCCACAATATCACTCATGGACTTGCCTATTCGAAGTACTGTAAATAGTACTCCCAGAAAAGATGTACCTGGATGTTCAAAAGATGTAAGTTTAATAACTTCATCGGGAGCAAAAAGTGCTACCATAGTAACACCTGAAGATCTAGAAAGATGGGTGCAAGGGTCAGTTAAACAGTGCACACCTCCGAAAATAATGTACATTCATAAATTGAAAGTCGAATTAGAAGAAATAATAGCAGGAAATGTAGGACTAGAACGCTTAAATACCTATGATGAAGAAGAATTATTGTTCCTGTGCAGGAGTATCACCAGAAATGTAAGGATATTCCATGAAAAATTATCCAACTTAACACTACAGATGGGAAGGATTAGAATGGAGTCAGAGACAGTATCAAAAACATCAGGGGCATATTATCAAGGGCCGGCGATAAATATCGCAAAGCGCGCTTAGCGCTTGCATATTTATCGCCGGCTATCTCTGGAATTTATCGCCCGGTTAGCGCGTTATTAACAACGCGCATCGCCGAGGCGATAAAAATGTCAGAGATAGCGTGGATATCGCCGTTTTCCATGGGAAAACGGCGATATCCTAGATGATAGGGCCTGTGGTCTTAGCTACAGAATCCACCCCCATGTTAAGTATGCCTTAGTCAGGAATTTAACAGACGTTAAATTCCTGCGTTAAGACATACTTAACGCGATTAAAATAATCGCTTCCCCGCATTGTAAATATCGCGAAGCTGCCTTCGCGATATTTACCCATGTTGTTTCCACAGACACGCCTACTTTGCATCTCATTATCGATGCGAAGTCAGGCGTGCTGAAACGGGAGCAAAATCAGCAAAACACGCGATAGCGTGTCTTTGCTGATAAGGCGATATAATTATCGCCGCTTTCGGCCGAAAACGGCCGCAAAAGCGGCGATAATTGTTTATCGCCGCCTTGTTAATATGCCCCATCAGAGAGCCCGTATAGTATAAATGTTCTGCATCTTGTTGTATTAAAAATGTTTGTCTGGATTGACACCAGAACTGCATCAGTGCTAAAACGAGCTCTGAAACCCATCTGGGAGAGGAAGTCTACGATTTCATTGCCTTACAAATGAGAGGAGATCTGAATATTCACAAAAGATTTAATCATGTTAGCGAGTGCAGGCAGATGTGAGAGTGGGCAAACATTGGTGAGGACAGAGGGGTCTGCTGTTGGTTTTTTAAGAAGGGAACAATCAGGACTGACTGTCCAGAAAAGAGGTAGGCATCCTGTATTGAACAAAAGGTTAAAAAGGTTAGTACATGGTAATACATATATGGGGCCAGAAGATTGAGGGCCTCATTTATGAGGTTTTACAATAGGGCAGTGCCGCAGGCCTTCCTGCTGTGCTGCCCTACAGTAAAAGAAAAGGGCAGGAATGAGCCGTATCTATCAGATACAGCACATTCCTGTCCTTTTCCCCATGCGCCGGCGCACAATGGGCTGTCGTGCACCAAAGCAGGCACCATTGCACAATGGGGAAATGGTGCCTGCGTTGCGGGGGTGATTATTTTTGTGCAGGAAGGAAAACCTTCCTGCACAAAAACAATCACCAGAGGCTTTTTCCTCTTTCTATTTGTGCTGCAGAATTAAAGTTAAAGCCCCGGAGAGTTGGTGGTGCCCAGGGCTGCGTGTGACCACGCTGACCGAAAGCCCCGGGGAGGTGGTGGTCCCCAAGGCTGCAGGGGGTCTGTGCTGCCCCCCACTTTGTTAATACATTAGCCCTGGGGAGGTGGCGGTGCCCAGGGCTGCAGATGAGGCTATATGGGCCTCCCCCGCACTGATTTTATTGTTTGTCCTGGGGAGGAAGCAGCCCCCGGAGCTGCGGGGAGCGATCATGCGGCGCCCCACTTTGTTAATACATTGGCCTTGTGGAGGTGGTGGTCCCCAGAGCTGTGGGGGATGCTTACTGGCCTCTCCTGCACTAATTTATTTTATACTTTCCCTTTTGGTTTCTGGCCGGAGCGCAGGACACGAGTGGCAGGCCAGCATCTTGTGTCCTGTTACCTGGCGTTGTTCATTTCATCAGTGCTTGAAATGGAAATACAGAAGTACAGGTACTCCTTATCCCAGAGTACCCTGTTTGCTGCTGAGAAGTGCTGGTACAATCCCTCCCAAATAAAAGAAGTGTAGGTACTGAGTACCTGCCCGTTTAAAGCACTACATTTGACAGTATTAGAAAGACGAAAAACTTTATTTTTTTTAAATCCATCGTCACTTGAGGATCTGTAAGTGAAGAAACGCCTATGTGACATGCATTTAAGACTTGGTTGGCAGGGCCAGAGAGGAATATCTAGGTGGTGTGCACCCCTGAGGAGCATTTAAATAACACACGATTAAATGGCGCTAAATACATATCCTGGGTAGATGTGTGCATTTGTATGGCCGTGCAGAAGTCAGTTAAAGCGAGATACGTCTATACTAGCTAGATGTGTTCATTTGTATAGTGCTGCATACTGTCCAGGCTCCTTCAGAGCACCAGGTTTTATGGCCACTGCATAAATGTATCTATTTGTCTGCATAGTGCTCCATGCTATCCTGGTTGTCTCGGAGCGCTAGATTATCTTCTGGCCCTCTGTGATCAGCTCTCGCTGTTTCATTACCCCACCCCCTTAAGCTGCCGCCCCTTTAAAGCAACACCTATAATAATAGTTGGAGCTGCTAATCACCCGGATCAAGTGCTGTCAACCTGCAAAGCTCCAGGCTTGCACACAGCTGGGCAGGGTACATTAAGTGGGTACTTTTGTCTGCACAGAAAGTGTATGCTCCTCCCAAAACGCCTCTGGAGCTACAAGTACTCTGCACCCTAAAGTTCATCAACATACGTGCCAGCTTCTTATTCTAAAAGCGATTGTGCCCGTAACACCGCCTAGAGATAAAATGAGAACTTATGCACTTCCGATCTTTGGTCTCTCTGCTAAAATTATTAACTTGGGTTTATATTGACTTACTACAAGATCAAAAAACTCACCCTATATTGCAACAATATGCAATAATCTGCTGCATCGCTAAATACTTACAAGGTCCCAAAGGCGAGACCGATTGGCATTGCCAATGCTTGTTGATCTTGCTCTTTAGGGTCCACTCATGTTTTTTCCGTGATGGGTTTTGGTATTGTGAGTCATTTGGCTTTGTCATGAAACCCGCATTATTACAGTTAATTTATATGCTTTTAAGCTTTTTTGCTGATGCAGTAGCCATGCAGTGTGATCATTCATCTCCATGTTTTAGCGATATGAACTCCTTTGGTGTCATTATTTCCTAGGTTTTCGCTAAACTACTAGAAATTCAATGCTTGGCATACATTGAAATTCACAAGCGTACGGGTTTGGCACCACGTTTTTTGACTGTTAATATCTTCTCCAAAGTTTTCCTTGGCAAGTCTTACGTTGTTGTTTTACATTTGTAGGATAAACATTTTTGTATTTATTTGGTCTTTAAGGTATTTCTTTGCTTCTGATTGTTCATAGGTGAGAACCTCTTCATTTTTCGTTCTTTCTTTTGTTACTTATTGTTTTTAATGTTTTTATGTTTCTCCTCCAATAACCTTGTGCTTTGTCTCTGATGCAGTGTGGATACAAACACTTTATCTGACACATTATTTGATGTCCACGGTAGGGGCGTAGCTAGGCCTTAGGCTGCCCGTGGCGGACCCTGCGTTTGCCGCCCTCGGCAAAATGATAGAAGAGCGGGGGGTGTTAGCTGCCGCGGCCATCGCCCCCCCCCTAGCTACGCCTCCACCATAATATGGCCACAAGGCCTAATGAGTATTTAACTATTTAACTCAGACTGAATTTCTCCTCTCCTCAAAAATCAAAAAATTTAAAAATTGATGTTTTTTTTTATGTTTTTCTGTTTTAGGATGGTCCTATTCATAATCACATTAGTATTTTAGAACAAAGATTTTGTAACACTTTATATTCTAGTGGATGTAAAATTATAATTGTAATTTTCCTAATACATATTTTTTCAGCCCTGAAGAAGCGTTTATTTTTTCCGCGAAAGACGTGTTGGCAACTTCAGTGTCTGTATGATGCTTTATAGTCTATATTAACGTAACGTTGTAATATACAAACCACTATGAATGTAACCTTACTGGATTAATGTCTATATTTTCTAATACAAACGCGGAATACAAAAATCATTTTGTTGCACTGTGAATTTGTACAACCACGACTCTGTCTTTTTGGTTTAAAATATGGGCCAGAAGGATAACTGCCATAGTGGGTAAGTGCACAGGCCGTAGACTCGGATTATCCAGTGTTTTTCTTAAATATTAAAAGTACTGATAACAGGTAACAGTCAAGGTAGGCTAATTCTATTACCAGCCTGGGCATGATGCTACTATAGTTCTATAGCATCCGACTGGCCGGCACATTCTAGAATCGACCAGGCAGCTAGACAGATCAGCTGTTGAAAATGGCTGCCTTCAATGACCCTTTCCCCCTTCAATATGTCACCCACCAAGTGACCGTAAATGCAGAAGCAAATGGGGAAAAGAGTTTATCACTAAAATCTTTAAAAAAAGATTAACATAGTGGAATTCTGATCGTTAGCTGTTCTGTTCGCCAAGTAACAGTGGGTGCCAGTTTTCCCAGTCCCTATCATCTCCAAAAGAGATTTCCACTCCTCAGTGGATATGAAGAAGTTAACATTTTGAGAGCTTCCTAGATGGAAGACACTTCCTAGTGGTTTTCATGATATCTGATTTTACTCAAAAAACCCCAAGGTAGTCTACAGAAGAAATGATGCCTAATCTTGAGAAAGTCTTTATACACACACGCCCACACACGCACACACACGCACGCACGCACACACACACATGCGCGCCTGTTCACAGACAATGAGGAAACATTTAAAAAGAGAGGGACATATTTATGAAAGTAGTGGTGCAAGGCAGCAGCAGCAAGTCACCTTGCTGTGCTGCCCTGGGTCATGGAATGCCTCCCAGAGTAAGGCCAGGCAGCAATTTGCGCTGCGTTGCCTTACTCCAGATTCTCAAAGCCACGCAAAGCCCGCTTCTTAAATCTGACATAGAGGCTTGCGTCACCCATGCACCACTTTTCGTGGTGCATACATGATGCAAGCCTCTCATAAATATGACCCCAAGTGTTTGTTGTACACCTTAAATTGCAAGCTCCCTTGTGTTTGAAAGGTTCATTGATTTATTTCATTACATATTGAATTTGGTAAATAAAAAGGGCACCACTGGGCACCCCAGAGCTGAGCATCACCACATCCTTTCACGTTTTAATCTGCCATGCACAATGCTGCAAAGTGCCACACATCTAGATTCAGAATAATCTTTTCATATTTTTACTCCGTATCTTATTTCCTGAACCTCCTACTGTCCTGCCCATTACTATGATGATTCCTGAGGCCCACTCAGTTGAAGGAAGTGCAAGTGCATTCTAGCTCAAGCTCTAAGCGTCCTGGACTTTTGAAGCCCTGATTACTTAGGGACATTGATTGTCTCACCTGGTAGGCAGACAATGCAGAAACAGTGCACTGTGCACATCCATGAGTTGGATCATCACACAAGGTCACAGAATGATGCCTGTGCAGCCTGCACATCTGGTGCAGTATGTTTGTGGATGCGCACAGGAGGGTGGAGTAGACCGGCTGAGGAATTGACTTGTGCCAGTGCTGTACTACTTGCATTCTGGTTGAAGCACTAATTTAACAGCTTCATCTGCACCCTCTTCTGGTCTACTCATTCCACCACAGCACATGGCACTTGCACCTGTTCCCCTGCAATACCAGCATTAGAGGCCCCACACTCAAGACCCTGAGCAAGAGAGTGGGCACAGGAACCAGTTCCAGATTTATTGTTACTGTATGAGTCCTGGTCCCCAATTAAGAGAAAATAATACATAATGTTAAACATTTTGAGGAAAGCAACAATATACAGGCACATCATAGCTAAATTAAGGCAAGTTAGGGCGATACTGGTCCTGGGTTGCTTGTGTTCCGGTTCAGGCAGGCCTGGCTTGGAAGTTTGGGCTGGACTGTTCCCATTGGAGCAGGGCCAAGACTGATTTGCATGTGGCTGAGCCCAAACAGAGTTGGCATGGTGGGCAAAAAACGATGGAGTAGGGGCGCCCTGAGTGATTGCCATTTATTCAATTATTCCATCCATCACCTTGTTGTTACACTTTTAGAAAGTTGCCATTTTCTTGCCTTAACAATTTGTTGCATGCAGCCTTTTCTTGTGTCACATGAATGAGTGTAGTTGGCAGCTGGATGTTGTATATTCCTCCCAGACAGGCACACAATAGAGAGAGTAGATGTGCCTGGATGGGCCATCATTGGCAGGATTCGGGGGGCAGAACTGGACACAACCCTACTTGCTAATCAATAGGCTTTGCCCTGCCTAAACACAAAGAACTTCACACTAGCCCATGATGCCAGCAGTCAGGCTGGAGCCAGGGTATGGAGGCACGAAATTTCCAGAACTTGAAAGGAATTTCCAGAAACTTCTCCTACTTCACAGGAGGCACCAGTTAGAAAAATAGGAACATCAGACCCACTCTTCAGTACACATCTGGGCCTGTGAAGACTCAGAAGCACGGTGCTGTCCTGGTCTACTGCAAGAAGGACTGCTACTCTGCTGCCTGAGTGAGAAGGACTGGACCTGCATCTTGAATCCATGACCAATTGGGTGACTCCAATGGCTAGTTGGCTGGCTTCCTAATCAAAGTGTCGGGGCAGAAAAGCTTCCAACCATCGTGAACTCTGCACCCCATCGGCTTGAGTCCTAACCTGTCTAAGAGGTGCAACCCCAGTCCTGCACACTTCAAAGTGGACCTGAAGGTGCTCTGCCAGCCCAGTTGTGGTCCTGGTGAAACCAATGCAGCACGACACATCACCTTGCAGCTCCGCATCGGAACAGCCGCTGCATGATGCATCACAGCTCCTCTGAACCGCCGCTGTGTGAGGCATCCTCAACGCAGGACCTTGCATCTCAGCCCCAGGGGCGTAACACAGGCCCCCGCAGCCCCCTCACTCAGTCTCAGCGGACCCATCAAGCAAGCCTCAAGTCTGTGCGCGCACCATTTAATTCATGATTGAAGTTCAATCATGAATTAAATGGTGCGCATGGCGGCGTCCTCCCCATAAATTAAACGGTGCGCGCCGCGCACGCCACGGCCAGCCGCACGGCCTCTTCATTATTTAAATGGTGCCGTTTTGGTACCGCGGCCTCTAATTGGTTGGTAATGGTGGTGCGCACGCGCACGCCCGGGCCCCGGCCGGGCGGTGCCACAAGGGACTTTCACTTCTTGCCGCGCACGGGATGAGGAATTCAACTGTGGAAGACTAAAAGTGGAAATAAAACAAAAGCGGACCTGGGGGGCCCCTGGAATTGCTGCCGCTTCACAGGTAAGACTGTGGCTGTGGCTGCTGTGTCGCTTTCGACACCTACAGCTGGCTGCAATTTCCGTGTCCTGCTACTGTTATGTACAACCGTTGCTGCTGTGCTTGTTGTTCGTCTTTCCATCCTCTGTGATGTCTATGTTGTTTTTTTCCCTGTCGATCTAACTTAATGCAAGCTGCTACTGCCCTTTCACCCCTTACCACTGATTTGTCCTAATTCGAGGCGGAGTCATGGTACAACTATGGACATTTTCATGGTTATCTATTGTCACTGTGAAGCATGCAGGCCCTGGAAATAAAAATAGATATATTCTCCTGGAACCCATCGATTAGAAGGGGGTGGGGGAGTGAGGGGCAAAAGGCGTCCAAATCTGGAGGCGGGGGGGAAAGAGTGGAGTTCTGCCCCTATGTACTCACTATTTTTTAAACCTCTGCCCCAAAAGAAATTGAGACTAAGGAAAAATGCAACAGTGAAGCTGTTCAGGCTACTTAATTGATCACACGCAGATATCATTTTAAGGTAGTTTATGGTGTTAAGGCACCTGCTGCAGGAATCTACTTGTGTCCGGCAAGTATCCAAGTATAATACTAGTAAGATCACTCAGGCGGATTAAAAACTTGCAGTGTGTAACCTGCTGGTGATAAGTCTGAATCGTACAATTCTTGTTGGGTTAATGTGTTCCTGCATAGTAATGTGCGTAACGTATAGATCAGAGCTTCCTATGGTTTTCTCCTAGCTCAGTGCGCTAATGTATGTGCTGCAGAGAAGAACCTTGCACAAGTTGTCGGTCATAATTTCCAGTATTGGATAAAATAGCCCAGTGGGTCATGGTTGTGTTGCGACCCCTGACCTTGACTGGTAGGTCGCTCCCCCACCACACAGCTCCGTCTGTGTGCCCCCTTGCTGCCCTGATTGTGCTCGTTTTTTCCTTTCTGTGCCCCCTTGCTGCCCTGATTGTGCTAGTGTTTTCCTTTCTGTGCCCCCTTGCTGCCCTGATTGTGCTAGTTTTTTCCTTTCTGTGCCCCCTTGCTGCCCTGATTGTGCTAGTTTTTCCTTTCTGTGCCCCCTTGCTGCCCTGATTGTGCTCGTTTTTTCCTTTCTGTGCCCCCTTACTGCCCTGATTGTGCTCGTTTTTTCCTTTCTGTGCCCCCTTGCTGCCCTGATTGTGCTCGTTTTTTCCTTTCTGTGCCCCCTTGCTGCCCTGATTGTGCTCGTTTTTTTTTCCTTTCTGTGCCCCCTTGCTGCCCTGATTGTGCTCATTTGTTTTCCTTTCTGTGCCCCCTAGCTGCCCTGATTGTGCTCATTTTTTTCCTTTCTGTGCCCCCTTGCTGCCCTGATTGTGCTCGTTTTTTTCCTTTCCGTGCCTGTTTCCCGCCGCTGCGCTCCTGCGGCCCCGCCCCCTCACTGCCCATTTGCTGCCCCATTCCCTGCTCCTCCCTCCCACCTCCCCATTTATGGGAGCCGCTGCGCGGCCGTGCCGCTGGCGCGCCAAAGTCGCGCCTAAGGCAAGCCCGTCTGCGCCCATCCGCGCCGGGACCGCGCCCAGCGCCAGAACCCCTGGCCCGGGCATCCCCCGCGCCCGCCACATCAACAGACGCCGATACGACGCCCAGCACCCTCCACGCACTCAACCCCGGAAAAGATCACGCCTGCTACCGGGCCACCCCGAGCGCACCCAAGGGCCCTTCACCTGCCGGAACTGCAGCTTCGCCAGCACCCGCCCCGCCAAACCACCGCCCAGGAAAGAACCCAACTACCTCAGATGCATCCTCCTCAACACCCGCTCCGCCCGCAAACACGCCATCGAACTCTGGGACCTTCTCGACTCAACCTCCCCAGACGTCGCATTCCTGACGGAGACCTGGCTGAATCCCGCTTCAGCCCCCGACATCGCCATTGCCATCCCGGACGGCTACAAGATCACCCGCAGGGACCGCACCAACGGAGTCGGAGGAGGCATCGCCATCGTCCACAGGAACACCCTCAGAGTCTCAACAAACACCGACGACACCCTCAGCACCGCCGAACACATGCACTTCCAGATCCACACCGATCCCAACACCACCCTCAGAGGAACCCTCATCTACAGACCCCCCGGACCCCGACCACAGTTCAGCGATTCCATCGCTGACTTCGTCAGCACACACGCCATCGCCTCCACGGACTACATCCTCCTCGGGGACCTGAACTTCCACCTCGAGAACAACAAGGACACCAACTCCACCACCCTGATCGACAACCTCGCCACCCTCGGACTCAGACAGCTCGTGACTACATCCACCCACGCCGCCGGCCACACGCTAGACTCCATCTTTTCCGCAAGCCCACACGTCTCCTTCAACCACACCTCCGAACCCCACTGGACCGACCACCACTGCATCCACTTCACCTACAGGAAGCCCACCACGCACCACCGCACCGAACAAATGCCTCACCGCTGCTGGAGCAGAGTCACCGAAGACCAGCTAACCACCACCCTCGCCCTGAGCCCACCCACCGAACCCTCCGACCCCGACACCGCCGCCCGCAACCTCAGACAGTGGATCGACGACTGCGCCAACACCCTCGCCCCGCTCAAGAATCCGCCCAACAGCCACACCAGCAAGAAAGCCACCTGGTTCACCGAAGACCTCCAGGCCTCCACACGAACATGCCGAAAACTGGAGAAGATCTGGCTCCACGAACGGACAGCGGACAGCTACGCCGCCCACAAGAGCGCCACCCGCAGTCACCATCACCTCATCAGATCCGCCAAAAGGGCCTCACTCAAAGACCCCTGGACAACAACGCACACAACAGCAAAGAGCTCTTCAACATCGTGAAGGAACTCTCCAACCCCAGCTCCAACACCAACGACATCCCGCCGTCGCAAGACCTGTGCGACTCACTGGCCACCTTCTTCCACCGCAAAATCGCCGACATCCACGACAGCTTCAACACCACGACCGCCCCGGCAGCCACCGAGACCACTGCCCCCACAACCACCAACCGCCTGCTCTCCTGGACCAACATCAACGACGAGGACACCAGCGAGATCATGAACACCTTCCACTCCGGTTCACCGCTAGACCCGTGCCCTCACCACGTCTTCAACAAAGCCAGTACAGCCATTGCGCCCCATCTCTGGAAAATAATCAACATCTCCTTCGAGAGACAGCAACCTTCCCGGAAAGCTGGAAGCACGCTGAGATCACCGCCTTACTCAAGAAACCCAAGGCAGACCCCAAGGACCTCAAGAACTTCCGACCCATCTCTCTGCTCCCGTTCCCCGCGAAGGTCACCGAGAATATCGTCAACAAACAACTGACCCGCTACCTCGAGGAGAACAACATCCTGGACCATTCCCAGTCCGGCTTCCGCAGCAACCACAGCACCGAAACCGCCCTCATCGCCGCCACCGATGACATCAGGACCCTGCTAGACAACGGAGAAACAGCAGCCCTCATCCTCCTGGACCTATCGGCCGCCTTCGACACGGTCTGCCACCACACACTACGAACCCGCCTTCACGACGCCGGGATCCAAGAGAAGACCCTGGACTGGACCACATCCTTCCTTTCCGGCAGAACACAAAGCGTCCGCCTCGCCCCCTTCCGATCCAAGGCCACCAAGATCATCTGCGGCATACCCCAAGGCTCCTCCCTCAGCCCAACGCTGTTCAACATCTACATGGCACCCTCGCCCACGTCGCCCGACAGCACAACCTCAACATCATCTCCTACGCCGACGACACCCAGCTGATCCTCTCCCTCACCAAAGACCCTCACACCGCCAAAGCCCACCTCCACAAAGGAATGAAGGCCGTCGCCGAATGGATGAGGACCAGCCGCCTGAAGCTGAACTCGGACAAGATGGAGGTCCTCATTCTTGGCTCCAACTCGTCAGCCTGGGACGACTCCTGGTGGCCGACATCACTGGGAACAGCCCCGACACCCACCGACCACGCACGCAACCTAGGGGTCATCCTCGACCCCACCCTCTCCATGACTAAGCAGGTCAACGCCGTTTCCTCATCCTGCTTCAACACCCTCCGAATGCTCCGCAGGATCTTCAAGTAGATCCCCACCGAAACAAGAAAAACAGTCACCCAGGCCCTCGTCACCAGCAGGCTGGACTACGGAAACGCCCTCTACGCAGGAACGATGGCTAAGCTCCTGAGACGGCTGCAACGCATCCAGAACGCCTCTGCACGTCTTATCCTCGAAATCCCCGACGCAGCCACATCACACCCCACCTGAGAGACCTGCACTGGCTCCCTGTCAACAAGAGGATAACCTTCAAGCTCCTCACCCACGCACACAAAGCACTCCACAACTCCGGACCAGCCTACCTCAACAGACGACTCAGCTTCTACACCCCCACCCGCCAGCTCCGCTCCACCAGCCTCGCCCTCGCCACAGTCCCCCGCATCCGGAAAACGACCGCCGGCGGCAGATCCTTCTCCCACCTCGCCGCCAAGACCTGGAACACCCTCCCCACCAACCTTCGGCAGACCCAAGACCTACTGGCCTTCAGAAGACTCCTCAAGACCTGGCTCTTCGATCAGTAGCAGCACCACCCCCTCGTCCCCCAGTGCCTTGAGACCCACGCGGGTATGTAGTGCGCTTTATAAGTGACATGATTGATTGATTGATTGAATGCCGCCTGATTTGTATACTGAGGTGAGCTGCTGGGGTCACTGGGATGTAAAATGCAGGTCTGCTCTAGCATGGATGGGTGATGGAAATGGAATAGAGTGATTTCAGATAGGCCGATCAGTCATGTTGTGGCAGGGCACTGTTTCATGTGTCACCCCTGAGATGCAAGCTTGACAAAGTTTTTAGTCACTATCCAACAGCATCTCGCACAGCCGGAGGCCATCCCTTTGAGAGCTTTCAGCGCGTGAAAGAGGCTAGGGATGCAAACATGCAGACACTGCTCAAAATAATCACTCTCCGCATAGCGAGAATAGGGAAAATGTACACCTTCAAAAAGTTGCAAAAGTTTTACTCGGGGTTTAAGTGGGATGAAAAACTGGGGGGTCTCTCAAAGGGTCATGGCCACTGTAATTAAGGGCATGGCTTAAAAACACAAAAGCTAAAAATCTGTGCTTAGCATAGTATGCCGCCCGACTTGTATTTTGCTGTTTCTGTCTTTGCATCCAGATATATGATACAACAAGTAACATCATACCTACAACAAGTCAGGACTATTGGCTGTGTCAATGGTTGTTAGTGCATAAGATAAATAAGCAGCAACTATGGCTTGTATATAATAATGAAAAAGCTTCTAGTTAAAGCCGTGGTGACACCACCACAATGTTCCTGCTCATGAGTTTCAAAAAGAGAAGGGAAACCCAGAGAGAAAATGACTCTCTTTAAAGGATTTACCTTCTCCTACAAAGCTCACCTGGCAAGACGTCATGCCGTAACTTCTCCACTAGTGAGCAGTGTGAGCACGCACACATCGATGTGCCCGCTGTCACTGCAGTCCGGAAAAAAACGGACCGCCTGTGCCAGGGCACAAAAAGAGCCCAATAGAAACCCGTTTTGGGGCCCCCTTTAAAAAACTGCTGGTGCTCAGCACCGGTGAGACCCGGCCCACTTAAAGCCCTGGTTTTACTCATGTCACCAACAGCGACTGATGTTCCGGTTGTAATTTCGACCATTTACCGTAAATCTACAGCCGTAGGTCTTGTCCCTGCCATGAAAAGGCTGCTGCTGATGCCACCATCTGACTTAATGGGCCAGGAGTATTGCAATTACTAATCTAGGCCTATACTCATTATGCTATTATCTGTAAACCACATAAAGAGTTATATTTTTCTTATGGCAAGGTCTGTGCTATATAGGTGAACTCAGTAGTAGAAGTCTAAACAGTTGCCAACATGGTATCACAATCCACATGTTATAGGTTGCTGGGCAAACCATAACTCATCCTCCCACCACTCACTGCTCTTGACTGCTCAAAAGACATCACCAATAACATCTCGAGTTACATTATCAAGGGCATCCCTGATACCATCAATAACAACAATATTGTGAACACAAGATTAATGGCTCTCGCTCATAACAATACACGTGAAACAATTTTTTCAAGGCACAGTTTGAGAGTTTTTGTCCACCAACACCTCTTACAGATAACATAACTTGTATTTGTAAAAGCGCACGTTCACGCGGAGGCATCTTGGTGCTGAATAACAGATGTTTATTGTTACCCAACTCAGTGGTACTCATTTAATCGACCTCAGATGGATGAAGAGCTGAGTGGACCCGCCAGGATTTAAACCTGTGACCATGAGGTCAAACACAGGTCCCTGCAGTGGACGCATTAGTCCACTGAGACACCAAATGCTCCTGCCGATAGAGACTGTGCAGTTGGCTGGCACACAATATGGTTTCTGTACATTGTTTTTAACTTTGGCCCCACACCCATCAGTCCAACTGCACCATTTACTTAGACAACAGACTTTAAGAATATCTTACACTGCTTCAAAGACTCTGAACAGCTCGTAGTCACAACCCTAAGCCACACTTGGTCTTCGATCCCTCTTCGCCAGCTTTAAGCCACACCAGGTGTAGAGTTTTCTGGCTCCCATAGATAATATACTCAATGTGTGGATTTTTGTGACACATTATTTGCACCTGATGTACCACTAACTGGTACAGCGCTCTCAGGGCTTATTACTTGAAATATACATGATGCATTTATCTCTCCAGACCATACATACCTGCAACCCATTGTGAATGGAAAAAGCACTTCCACTTGGCCTTTACAGCGTACGTAAAAGATGCGAATTTCAAACATATCACAATCATGTGGATACCCTCTCCAAGTCTTGTGCACTCATGGAAGCTTTGTATCTAGAACCTAAAAGGCAGGCATTGCATCCTTCATTTACACTCTGAGGTCCCACCACCCCCCTCTGAATTGTCTCTGCAGAATGAGTCTCCAAGAGGTTGTTATGAACTACCTACCAGTCTTGAGAAGCTTCTTGGAGTCATTCTTTCGGTGTCTTAGTTTTGGGTATGCAGTTGCCTCCCTGCCAATGGTGCACTGTAAAACTACGAGTGTTGATGCTGTGAGGCAGGGAAGGTGACAGAGCAGGAGCAGCACAGAGCCCAACCTCTTTTTGAAGAAGCCAGCTTAGGTCAGAGCACGCAGTTTCAAAACATTCACCATTGAAAGATATAGCCTCTTTGAGCTCATCAGCGGCTTACTTCATCAAACAAAATATGACCTATTTGGAGGGTTAGTAGACTACATTAAAAGATGTAATTTTCAGAGTCATGTTGCAGTTACACCTTTTCTATCTACTTTTCTATCTACTTTTCTTGCTCGTTTTTCTGTCTCTTTCTTTGTTCTCTTTCTGCTTGTTTCCTTCCTTCATATTTTCTCTCCTTTTGTTTCGTTCTTGCTTTCTCAGATCATTTTCCTTCTCTCCCGTGTTTCTCATGTCCTTTCTCTCCTTTCCCTTTCTTCCTCTCACCTTCATTCCTTCTTTCTTTTCCTTCTGTCCTCTTCTATGGGCTTTCATTCATATGCTCGTTCTCTGCTTAATTAAACCTTTACCTTTAGTCTTTTTCTCTTTTTCCCTTCTCCATTCCTTATTTTCTTTTCTTACCTTCAGCCTTTCTTTCCTTTCCCTCTCTTTGTTCACAGCCTCCAACAGAGCACATTCATCAGAGTAATGTCCGTTAATCCAATGGCGCTCCATCCCACCACATAGCTGGACAGACATCAGACAGCGCATCACGCTATATACATAATATGCAACTCAGTGAGAACATGTATCACTCCATACCAAGACATACTCTACAACTCCACAGCTAGTCTGCTTTACAGGGGTAGTGTGGGTGGACTGGGAACAGTGGAAAAGGCTGGGTTGGGGTGGGCGGGAGAGGGCACGAAACGGTAAATTTCTAGAACAAACTCGGCAGGGTTTGATGTTATATCACCTTTACGCCCTTTAGCAATATATTTACTCCATTGTCTGTGCAATCAAATATCTCTTAAAAAATTCCGGCCTGTAAAAAAATCTTTAAAAACAAAAAGTTTGTTCTGCAATGTGGCCACACTGATGTAGCAGGCGTTAGCATGTATTTTTTCACTCTTGCTTCTATCAGTGTAAACAGAGCAGATGGTGCAAAAATGTGTGACATCAAGAGGTTTCTTGGTTTCCTGACTGTAGTGTGGACATATATAGAGCATATGGGTGGCAGCTTCCTTTTTCATTGCCGGCCTGCCACCTGTGCAGTACAGTCCTGTGGGGTAGCTTTGCAGGTCAGTGTGTCAAGTGACTTATTTCAGCCTGTATGGTCTGGTGCTCTGGGTTTTACTGGTGATTTTTGGATAATACAACAAACCTTGCCTGAAGTATCCTTAAATAAACACAGTCGCACATTCCTTGCTAAACAAGTGGCAGCCTTCAGCTAAGAGCTTTCTTTTTCCTTGCCTCTCCCACTGCTAGTACTGTCCTCAAAAGAGTAGATGTGACACCTCAGAGAGTGGGCTGATTTGTAGGCTGTTTGTCGGCCTGTTGAATCTGGTATGATGGGTTTTACTGTTGATATCCATTATATTACCACAAACTGCACTGCAGCAAGCATAAATTCATGCAGTCTACCATACCTTGAAATCACATATATAGCATGTCTTGATAAGATAAAAATTATCCCTATTTGCAAATGGGCCGCTCTTTTAGCTGTCTGATTTGCTAATGAGGGCCACTTTATTTTGGTGCCAGGCTTACTTTCTGTCCCAGTGAGTCGCCAATCTATGAACACTTAAGGGCACGCTGGATGACGACAGGAGTCGCTTTGGGAGACTGTAAGACTCCGCAATGCATTGGTAAGGACGGCATTTAATGTGGTGAGTACGGGGGGCATCTACATGCAGACATTCAGGCCAGCAAGCAATCCAGAGTAAGATGGGGTAACACAGGCAAGGTGATACCATGATAGGAGGAGCAGAGAGAGAGGGGGGTAGAGACTGAGAGAGAGAGGGAGGGGGCAGAGAGAGAGAGGGGGGAGAGAGATAAAGAGAGATAGACATGTTGATTTCTGAGACATATGCAGGGTAATGCCGTGGACGAACATGAAAGATACAGTATCTGTACAACCAGGGTAGCCCCAACGAGTGCAGGTAGGTGGGAATAGGAGAGCATAGGCCAGTAAGGCATAACTAGAGAATGCAAACAGCACAAACCATGGGCCTGAGGCAGGTTGACACCCGAAAGCCTAGGCATGCTATGACCAAAAAAAGAGGGCCCCCACTCTGCCTATTCCTTACAGTTGAAATTTACATTTACTGCTGTAGTGTGAGATTTGCATTTCATGAAAAGAATATAAAGTAGGGTTGCCAAAAGAAAAATGCCAGCCATGTTTAAAGACCCTGAAAGACCTCGTCTTGACACTAAATAGGGTTATAAATAAAAATGTATGTATTCATTTGTAATGTGACTTTTCTGACTTTGTTCCCTTTAATTATCAGTCATGGATCATTCAGGCAGCCCTAGAACACAATTAAAGCGCATCCTATTTCTATTTGCTGTTCGAAGTATGCACAGATAAGTGCTGAAAATACGGCTTTAGGTGACTGCTTATTTTTGCTGGTGGGGCAAAGTGGTAGGTGGTGGGCCGGGCCGCTGGGGGGGGCCCCCTCATTGCGCTTTGCAGGGGGGCCCCCTCAAGTTTTGTTACGCCACTGCTCAGCCCGCAGCGCCTCGGAACCATGGCTGTGCAATGCATCATCTATGCATGACCCAGCAATGCTCCGCAACCAGGATTAAGGCACTTTGTTCACCAGGCCTAACTTGGTCCCTGTAACCGGCCTGCTCTCCATAGCAGTCAGCCTGAATTTGTAACTTTGCCCTGGTCCTGTGCAACCAGATAACCCCACTTCAAGCCCTATTTTTTTTATCTAAATCTTTAATTTGCATTTCTCCAGTTCTACTAATTGGACTTTTTTCATTATGTTTTATTAAAATTTACTCTTATTTTCTAAACTGGTGTGGGATTTTTCTTGTGTGGTGATTTCACTTTACTGCTATTTATGTTCTGCAAAAATACTTTATGCCCCAAAGCGTACCACTTGCTTGGCCAGTGTATTTCTTGGGGAAGGGATGGCCCCAGTTAGTGTGGGGGAGACAGCTGAGGTTATCCGAGTGCCCCAGGGTTACAGAGAGATATTATCCAAAACCCACATGCCTTCTAATATTTCAAAGTATAGGCATTGGGTCACCATCAATGAGCAGAGGGGTGGGGGCTCTGAGAGAAACAGGAGCCAGCATGACTACTGTCACGTGTCATCTGGTGTCCTCAGAGCACTTGATACCCAATACGTTCCACCAGGTTCTAGTGGCAGACAACCATGAGAGCCACTGCCATGTGGCTCTGGTTCCTTTTGATTGGGGGGAGGGTCTCAGGTTCTCTTAGGGCAGCTGTGAGCCCTGCCATACATGTTTATTAGGAGTTGATATAGAGCAGACTACCTGGAAGGAAGTGGAGCTCAGGTCACACCTGGTAATGTTGTGGTTACCTGAGTTGGTCTGCATGACCAGACGGTTCATGGCTTCCTGGGAGGGAAATCAATGAAGCATGGAGCCTAGAAGAATGGCCCAGGCGGCTGCCAAGAAAGGGAAGGGCAGGGGATGTGGGAAGCCAGCTCTGAAGCTCCCATGGTCCAGGTGGATGGGAGGGACCGGAGGAGGCCGCCCAATAGCCTACTGGGAAGGACATTTATTCCCTAGGAGACCTGCCTGATCTTGATGGATGGCAAGTTGAGGGTAGGCCCACCAGGGTGAAGTTCTGCAAGACACTGAAATAGTGCCCAACTCTAGAGGGCATGAGACGGGAAGCTGAAGCTCAGGCAGCTGGTGACACCTCTGTAGATCGCTTCATTTTTTGGAAGAATAACCTCCAGTATAGTAAGCCTAAGGTACCTATGAATGAGGCAACACATGTGCTGGTAGTCCTCCAGTGCTACAAAGCCTTCCTACTGGGACTGGCTCATGAGATACCCCGACAGGACACCTGGGGCAGGACAAGACCTTTGCAAGGCTTGCCTCCCACTTTTATTGGCTCCAGATGAAGACATCCTCACATACATTCTGCAGGGCATGTCTCACCTTCCTTACCTGTCCATGGCCTCCCCTTTGAAAGGGTTAGCATCAACCTTGTTGGACACATGGACCCCTAAACTTTCCCTGGGCAAAAGGTTTATCCAGGTTTTGGTGAACCATGCCAATAGATACCCAGAGGCAATACCTATGAGGACTGTGACTGCACCTGCAGTGGCTAGGGCCCTGATGGGGATTTTCACCCAAGTAGGATTCCCCAAGGAAGTGGTGTCTGACAGGAACACCAGCTTCACGTCACCACATCCTATCATCCTCAAAACAATGGGCTTGTTGAAAGGTTCAGCAAGGCCCTACAAGACATGATTGTGGGCTTACCATGAGGCAAAAGTAGGATGTCCCCTTACCATGCCTGCTGCTTGTCTACAGAGAGGTACCACAGAAGAGAGTTGGGTTTAGCCTATTTGAGCTCCTCAATGGTAAACCTATTAGTGGACCTTGATTTCTGGTGAAGGAGGGTGGGAGCAGCTAGCAAGAATCTTCCCCCAAAAATGTGGTCAATAACATGCTAGCCCTCAGGAACTATGTGAAAAATCTCTGGAAACAGGCTTCTGAGAATTTGGAAGCCGGACAGGAGGTCATGAAGCTCTGGTATGACCAGAAGGCCACTCTGGTAGAGTTTCAGCCAGACCAGAAATTAGGTGATGTGGAGCCATTGGAACCTAGGTCCCTCCAAAACTGTTGGAGAGGGCCCTATGAGGTGAAAGAGAGGAAGGGGGAGGCCACCTGTTTGGGGGACCTCAAGACCCCCAGAAACCTCTTAAGGGTACCTCATGTCAATTGCCTCAAACCCCACTACATGAGAACTAAGGTCACCGTGCTACTGGTGAAAGATGATGGAGTGGAGGAGGAGACTAACTTCTCCCTGATCTCCTATCACCTAAAAAAAAAGATGGGTCAGTAGAAGGTGTAAATCTCTCTCCTACACTTGACCCTGGAACAGCGGAAGGACTGTTGGTAGTTGCTGGGACAGTTTGCTTTACTGTTTCCCCTCACTCGTGGGCTTACACACTTGTGCACCCATGATATAGACAGCTGGGACAGCTTGCATGTTAAAAATAAAATATACAGGTGTCAGACAAATTGAAGCCCAACATTAGGGAGGAAGTATCCAAAATGTTGAAATTGGAAGTGATTGAGCACTCCAGTAGTCCCTGGTACAGCCCAGTGGTGCTGGTATGCAAAGCTGCCCCACCGGGTGCCATCCTATAACTCAGATTCTATGTGGACTGCAGGGGGGCCAATTCAGTCATTAAGACCGAAGAGTACCCCATCCCCAGAGCTGATGAGCAAATAGATTGGTTGTGGGCTGCCATGTTCCTAAGTACTTTTGACCTTACTTCAGGGTACTTGCAGATCACCATAACTGAGGATGCAAAAGAGAGGTCAGCATTCTCTATCCTAGACGGCCACGTTTAAGTTATGGTGATGCCCTTTGGATTGAAGAATGCCCCTGCAACCTTCCAGAGGTTGCTGAACCAGGTCTTAGCTGGAATGGAGGCCTTCAGTCCTGTTTACTTAAATGACATAACTCTCTACAGCATCAGCTGGTAGGACCACTTGATTCACCTCCATGTAGTGCTTCAGGCCCTGCAACAGGCAGGGCTGAATATCAAGGCAAGTAAATGCCAGATAGGACAAGGTTCTGCAGTGTACTTGGGACACCTCGTGGGCAGGGGTAAAGCGCAGCCCCTCCAAGCCAAAATAGAGATTATCCTGGCCTGGGAGCCCCGCAACACCCAACAAGAAGTGTGGATCTTTCTGGGTCTCACTGAATACTTTAAGAGGTTTGTTAAGGGATATGGCACCATTGTTGCTCCCTTAACTGAGATGACTTTCAAGACGCAGCCCAAAAAGGTGATATGGACAAAGGCCTGTCAGAAAGCCTTTGACACCCTCACAAAAGCAGCATGTACAGCCCTTTACTCAAGGCCCCTGACTTTTCCAAGGAATTCATTATACAAAATGGATGCCTCAGAGAATGGCATTGGGTCAGTTTTATCACAGTTGAACGAAGAGGGCCTGGACCAACCTGTAGGTGTCATCATTAACTTTATACACCGAAGAGGAGTGAGAAATGTATGGTAAGGGTATATCCTCTGCTTCCCTATTTTGCTAAGCAATAAACACAAGGAGAGGGGAGACCCAGCTATTTGTGACAGTGTCTGTCTTGCCTGTATCCGGGACAAGTGAGCGTAATGCACCCAGGTAAATTGGTGCTTGATTCACAATTTCTCAGACAGTAAATTTTCTCTGAGATGGCGTGAAAAATGAAACTATATATATATATATATATATATATATATATATATATATATATATATATAGTTTCATTTTTCATGCCATGTCAGAGAAAGTCTATGCATATATATATATCAAAACAATTCCCTTTCAGGCATAGAGTGACACATAAATTATGCAAAAAAAGAAGCAGAGAACTCTGGGTAGTTCTCAAGTTTAGGTGGAAAGCAGCTCCAGTATAGAGCACTCTCAACACCAGCCACACTCTAAATTTGCACACCTCAAATGTCTGCTTTTCTATCAAAGTCTTTAAGCATAGGATTAGCACAGTGCCATACACGCCGAGATAGAAAGGGACAAAGTCTTTAACCATGTCTACAGCAAAGTCTTTAAGCATAGGATTAGCACAGTGCTATCCTTGCCAAGCTGTAAAATGGCCAAAGCCTTTTACCACTCCAGGCACAGTATTACAGCTTTGGATTAATAAAATACCATCCAAGCCAACCTGAAATGAATAAAAACAACCCCTGACACGTGTTTCGCTCTCATTAGAGCTCTTCAGAGAGGTATAGCTTTGTCCAGTCACAAGGGAGCCCCCAGTATAAGTCAAAACAATTCCCTTTCAGGCATAGAGCGACGCATAAATTATGCAAAAAAAGAAGCAGAGAACTCTGGGTGGTTCTCAAGTTTAGGTGAGAAGCAGCTCCAGTATAGAGCACTCTCAACACCAGCGACACTCTAAATTTGCTCACCACAAATGTCTGCTTTTCATATAGTGGTTGATTTTATTCTATAGAATAGAAAAGTACCCTTTCTTAACATTGGTTCTTATTGCTTATATACCCATGAATCGACCATGTATAAATAACTGTTGGGTCTCTTAATGTTATAGTGCATTAGGGGGTACAATTGCAGTTCAAATAAAGCCAAATCATGCCCAAGTGGGCCTAGTAAAAAGATGTTTCTATCGCTTGAATTTACCTAAAGTGCTAGTGCTAATAGTGCAAATTTTTTTATAAATTCCACCCTTAGAAATCACAGCCGTGATTCCACTAAAGTGCAAATGTGCCAAAAAAATAACTTTACATATGAAAGCTAAAACCATTTCATTTTATATAAATATGTATAAATAAACGTAAACACGGCCATACTGACAAACGCGTTTCAGCCTCCTGGCCTTCGTCAATGTCAGTGAATTCATGCAAAAAACTACTATTTAACAACAATTCATTTCATTGGATAACAGCAGAAAAATAAAATAAAAAGGGGGACTTGATAGTTCGACAATCAACTAAGGAAAAGTGTCAGCCATTTTGACACTGTCCAAGTTACATGAGAAAATATATAACATTCAATGGTATTCATACATCTCCAAGTGTTTTTAAATATTTACAGTGACACCAAGCCTGGGTACACAGAATTACTGTGAAACGGAATTCAGATTGTAACAAATGCTATGCATCAATCATGAAGTAGCAAATCATAGCCCATAATTATCATTTCATTATTGTAATTAATAAACAAATGTTTGGGCTATCCGCCTTCGATCAGATTCCATTATTCCTTGCATCATTACCCCACTTGGTGTTTGAGACATAAACAAGCTCTGTATGAGCCTAGTTCACCTGTCATAGAACAGCCTGTGATTATTAAACAATATCTCATGAGAAATCATTAGAGAATTACTGAAACTAAAGTAGATGGTTCACAGTTTTATCCGATTTTTAATCCTACCCAATGTAAGACCACAGTTCTTCTTCACAATTCAACCCCCACGGAACACGGGTATGCAAATCTACTATGTATTTGGCCTCTAGCTGCCTCAGGAGTTTGACCCTGTCACCCCCTCTTTCTCTCGCCGGGATTTGGTCAATACAATAGTATGCCAATTTATCACTCCTGGCTTCATATAACCTGGAGAAATGTCTTGCGACAGGGTAGGTTTTGTCCTGGTTAGTGATCGCCCTCTTATGTTCGAGGATTCGCTTTTTCGCCGGGTGTATCGTGCTTCCAATGTATTGCAGTCCGCATGGGCAGAGTAAGCAATACACCACGAAATTGGAATTTCAATTTAGCAGCTTGTTTATGGCCTCCTCTCTTTCTTTCCTGGCACTTCATAGTCCTTTACCTTTTTACAATTCTTGCACGCTTTGCAAGTCGTACATGGGAAAAATCCCGTAATACTGGATTTGCTGCGGGGTTTATCGTCGAAATGGCTCTGTACTAGAATATTCTTCAAAGAGGCACTTCTCCTAAATGTAACATCCGGTCTGTCGGATATCAGTTGGCCTATTATGCCATTTGTCTGGAGGATATTCCAGTTCTTCTAAATCAGGTCCTTGATCTTCTGTGACTCTGCAGAAAAAGTTAAAATCAACCTAACTTTGGATTAGCATTTAATAGGGCATGGCAGTTTAGAGGCCAGCAGCCCTTTTCTGCACTTGCATGTGTGTACTGCTGAGCCTGAGGTCAGTTTAAAAGTAGCCCTGTGTGTGCAGAAAGAGGCAAGAGAGGTGCAGAAAGAGGCAAGAGAGGTGCAGAAAGAGGGAAGAGAGGTGCAGAAAGAAGCAAGAGAGGTGCAGAAAGAAGCAAAAGAAGTACAGAAAGAAGCAACAGAGGTGCAGAAAGAGGGAAGAGGGGTGCAGAAAGAGGCTAGAGAAGTGCAGAAAGAAGCAACAGAGGTGCAGAAAGAGGCAAGAGAAGCTCAGAAAGAGGCAGCAGAGGTGCAGAAATTGCCTCTTAGTGTTATTTTTGTGCATAGAGGTGTCCCTTCTTGCACAAAATCAATTCTGCCTGTTACATAGGCTCCCTTGCAGCATGGAGAAAGGGTGCTTGCATTGGCGGTAGGCAGTCTCAAGTGCTCTAGCGCAGGTAGATAGCTGAGGGGCGCCATATTTTCATACATATGCCACTTGTCACCCCTTTCACATTCATGCAGTGCATCAACTTTGCTTGCTGCCCTGCTTTATGTGAAATATGTTTATTTCTGCTTCTTACTTTCTCTTTTTGCATGACACATTGAAAGAGGAAATTGCCTCTTAGGGTTATTTTTATGCATAGAGGTGTCCCTTCTTGCACAAAATCAATTCTGCCTGTTACAGTCCATGCTGTGCAGGAACTCTTTTTGGCGTTCTCATTGCGGTGCCCATTTTCAGAGGCACTGCCGTGGGACCGCCCAAAAATGTCTGCCAGACACGAGAAACACTCATAATCTGGCGGGCGGCCCAACCTTAGGTTGGGCTGTGCAGGAGTGGGCTGCCAGCATGGCGGTCTGCTCCCGCATTGCCAAACTCGTAATTAGGCCCAAAGAGAAGAAATGTGGAATATTAGGGTGAGATGGAGGGGTGTAAACAGAAGGTAGGGCAATGGAAACCAAAAGAGAGTTGAAAACAGCGGATCGGTCACTGCTAGAGCCTATATAAGACAGAGAGAAGTGTTTGTTTTGATGTTATTATGTCACAACTATACTTCACGCATGCTGGTAGGCGAGGAGAGTAGAAATGAAGAACTAGCGCCTACCGTACTACTGCACAGTTGGTTTGTGGCACGTTATACACAGTAGCTCAAGCAAAGCGCTCCAAAAAGTGCCACGAATATTTCTTCATGCATGTTACGTCATAGACAATATTCATATGCATCTCTGCAGGTCGCATGGCCGTACTTGAATATATAACCACACGTACCCATTTAATGTCCTTTATAAAGCACTATATTACCGATAATATTCATGATAATTAAAACAGGAAGACTTATAGCACTAAATGACCATGCCCTTTATTATGTTTGCTCAAATTTTCACAATCACCTACTTTTGCCCCCTTAAACTCGTCTTTTATAATTTTGACTAGGATGAACTGACCTGCCACAAATGACACAATTTACCACAAGGACTTAATTTCACACATATCCACAAATGGTTGATTTAAAAATTGAAATTCATATTTGACAAAAGGGATTGACAAAGAGCACTGTATAAAATGTGCTCGAAATGAATAAGCATCATCTCAATCCAGTTATTGCACTGCATGGTGTCGAGATAACCAAAATGTTTTTTTGATTGACTAGTCTGTCTAATCCATATATAAACATAACAGTTAACATGATTACCATAAGTAATAGAGCCAGGGAAAAGAAAACTGGGGACAGACAGAGGGGTAATGGACTGATAAAGGGCAAATTCAAACAGTAAAAGGGAGGTGAACAATAAAAGTAGAAGATAGAGAGAGCAAGAGAAGAGAAAGATAATGCAACTTGAGATAGAGGGGAGGCAATTAGTCAATGACCTCCCCTCTATCTCAAGTTGCATTATTGCTGCATTCTCGTCATCATCCTCGGTTGCCTTACCCAATTTAGAAGTAGCTTGTCCTCAGAGGCTCTGTCCCAGTACTGCGGTTGATGAGGTAAGGGTTTGTGTTGCTATCAAAGACGGACCAGTCTAATTTGATTCTACACTCCACAGAGCTGAAAGTGAAAGGTCTCTGGCTGAAATGCTATGATATCTATATATATATATATATATATATATATATATATATAATGTGTGAAGCAGAAAGAGTAAGTAACAATGAGATATACTTAGCAGAAGCATGTGCCGCGAGGTCAGCATCATGAGTTGAGTCTCATGGGTCCGTGATGATTCCCAACTTGTCACATGGTTGGGTGGGGGCAGTATGCTTGCTGACCACACACCACCCTGTGACAAATTGGGAAACTGTAGTACCGTGACAGCTTTAGAAATAATTTGGCAAACGGCCCAGAGAAGTACAGGGCTGATGCTGTACATGCCCAAGGCTGCTTCAAAACATGATGCAGCCTCCTGTTATTAATGGGCGGTCTCTGAGGACCCACAAGTATTGTAGGACAGGAATGGCGCCATGTCAGTCTGTTTTCACCACTACCCTGCCTTAACAAAACTATTTTATTGTTGACACTTGCGCACTAGCGCATGTGCCCCAGGAAAACTGCCTGCTTGACATCAGTGTGCAAGCGTCACATCAGGCAGGCAGCCGAATGCCCCAGTGTTAGCATTCTAAAAGAAATGTGGCTGGTAATTGCTTTTGCAAATACCATCCACATCTCTTGTAAAATTGGAAGGGCAGGCAGAGCTTTTCCACCCAACATCAGGAGCTGCCCCTGTGGAGCAGTGATACCAATGTGAACTGGACAACAGATCTCCAAATTATTCAGTTAGTGCTTTCACTTTAATGCCTTTGGCTTGAAGGACATTATTAGAAAGCGGCTAGAGTCCTATATATAATGCTTGCGTCTTCTTGTGTTAGCAGAAGGTTTGTGTGAAGAAAACATGAAAAAATTAATACGAGCAAGAAGATGTAAATGGTCCCTAGAAATGATGAGTTAAAGAATACAAAAATAGGTAGGGGAGACACTGGGTGATGACCAAAGGTGTGTAAGAAACAAAAAAAGAAAAATTATTTTAAATGCAATGAATAGCTCTAAACATTATAACACATGTTATGGATATTTCGCTCATCAGACCCGGAACTGTGGAATGTGGAAAACATCTTTTATTCCCCTACGCTAAAGAGACAGAGGCCTACTAATGCAGAAAGCTACTCTCTGGGCTTGCCCTGCCACCTTATGCCCCGACTCAGAACTAACAACTTACTGTTCCTGTCCTTCTTCTTCCTTCCCAGTTGGTCACAGCTGATTTGCCCCGCTCAGTGCTGTTACGTGTGCATGCCGTTGTAACTATTTCATGACAGAGAATTCAACAGAAACTACATTTTGGGGGAAGAAGTCATTTCCTCGGATTACGTGAACAAACCTGATCGGATGTTTGCTATTGAGTTTGTAGAAGGCTCTTTGATTTCGAGAGTTAGCAATGGTGCTGATTTTATCATTCCTAAGAGAACAACTAAAAGGAATAATGGGGTAATTCTTTAGACAAAACCTGTCACTTGAACAACTTTCTAAACTGTGTGATCTTATTATGGATGTAAATTAGCATGTATGTTGTTTAGTTAGCAGCATGTGATTTGATTTACCAAAATAAAGCTACAGAACCAGTGATATTATGCAGCTTTGATCCCTTCCCTCCATGACATAACAAGGCTGAACCCTTGAACCCTTGCCCTTCAATAAACCCCTTAACAGCTTTCTCTGTGCTGATCCGGCTACTGGAAGGAGAAGGACTGCAAAAATACAGAAGGCAAAGAAAACCCTAGGAGCCTTATGCACTTTCTGTTTCTGTCACGGCCTCTGTGACTCCTGAGACTAGTCGTAGCAAGGGCAATACCAGGCAGATCAAGTGACAAGCTAGAGATAGGAGCTTGTACCACTGGCTACTACTAATTAATTTCTATTAATTAGCTGTGCCTTGATAGTGTGAAGAGTTACCAGTTGACATTTGATCTTTCAAGAGCGATACCCATGATAATACAGATGAAGAATTGTAGCATTCTGGAATAAAATAGCTTTTGATAATATTGGAAGAGTCCAAGAAGACATCCACGAATAATGTTCTGTGGTTGAATCTGAAAAGTATTTATTGCAAACTTTAGTAGTCCATGATTCACACAGCAACTGACAAGGAGTATCCCCTACACCGCAGTGGAGACAAGCTTGAAGGCAAATGCAGTTTCTAATATTAATCACATAACTACATTCTCACCAAGAACACAAGTAGGAGCATAAATGACTTTATGAGTGGGCATGCTGATAGCCTTCATGTGTAGACAATGTAAGCATTCACTTCAGACCCATGAAAATGGTGCAGTTTCCTTCCTCACAAACCAGTTCTTAGACAGTTGAGGCTAAATAAATAGTGGGGAAAAGTATTTTGACCAAGTAAGGGCATTGTCAGGACATCAAGGGTGACCTTTGAGTTGTGTAGTTATCACATTCAGAAATAAAGTGCCCATGCACGAGTATGCCAGTTCATTGTTTCTCATGTTCAAAATGGTTAGGGATCATGGCCATGCCCCCATTCTACTTTGTTGGCAATTGAAACACAGTCAAAATGAAGAACAATTGAGGGGCTGATTGTACTGATCCAGAACCTGCAGGAAAGTATTGTCTTTGTAGATTGACTGCAGTGGGCTTTATGTGATTGAGTTTGACAAGACCCCCCTCCACCCCTCCTGATACAGCCATAAATGAACCAACAAATGGGCTTATTGGAAAGAAAGCCAACTAGACCCAATAGGTGATCAGAAACCAGAGAGGCTTTCCACTACTGGGCTTGTAGGACATAGCCATGAGCAGGAGGAGGGGGTGCCTTGTTCTGTCTTTTGTGGTGTACAGTCAGAGGCAGGTCCTCTTCTGTCAGCGGGTTTGGAAACTCTCACTTCTGTAGTCCACTCGCAATGTGATACGAGGATCTAGAAGGGCAGTACTTGGAAACTGATGGTGGTGTTGGTGATGAGCAGAATCTAGAATGGACCTCTCTACTAGGGTTGATGAGATAACGTTTGCTGTTGAACCTTGACATGGATAAAATCACTAGGCTGCAGATCATATTATGCCCCAGTCAGACTGGTAAGAAAAGCAACTTGCATCTCAAAATAGAAGCTTCTGAGACAAGTGCAAATCAGGTAAATCTGGTGACACTGGAGGAGTGGATGGGAGAATCATATGTCTGTCCATTATTATTTCATGAGGGATCAAGATATTCTTTTGGTTTCAGAACGGATCTCATTAACTTTAGGGATGAGGGCGGGGCATCAGGGCATTTTAGATTAAATCACATTGTTGATGTTTTTCAGTGTCCCATTAAATCGCTCCTCCTTCCCAAAACACTAAGGGTGAGAGGAACAGTAGAAATATTGTTAAATACCTAAAAGATATTTTTCAGTGGCACATTAAATCAATCGCCTTCCTCAAAGACATAGAATTATTGGCATGGTGGAAATAGTGCTATACCTAAAGCCGGTTATGATTTCAGGACTACTGAGGACATAAATGAGCTGTTTTTTCACTTCCACTCTTGACCAGAATGTCGAACATGGGAACAATTTGTTAGATCAGTCTTATGCCAATCCCAAGAACATTTGGCCTGAAACTAAAACATACACATAAGAGCATCATTATGGCATTTGAATGGAATCTAGCTAAACACAGTTGCCCTGAAGCAGGTCGGGCAGCTCGTATAGTCTGCATCCTCTTGATAACATTTTAAGCATGACAAATGGCACAGATATGAGAATATTGCTCGGCAATGAAGGGAAAATATGGTGCATGAATCATACCCAGCTTGACTCAGGTCTACAACATCATGATACAAATGAGATAAATTGGGAACAATTATGATAGGAGCAACTGTTTCACCATACCTCTACATCATCCTCTTTGTCTCAATATTTTATTATTTACCAATTTAATACCCATTAAGATGTAGCAAGTTCATCTAAATCTAATTCTAAAGCTATGCCACTGTGCACACCAACTCAGCTGTATTTTTTATCAACTTTTGATCAGTTTGAACTAGAAGCAATTTAAAAAAAATCTTCAGATTATGTCACAGATGGTAGATTACATGGAAAGTGTGGTAAATCCTGAATTATGCGGTGATTATGCAGAAAAGCCACAGCCTCATCATCACATAAATTCGATGTCCCTGCTCAACAGTACTAACAAAATGAAGGAGTGGCTGAATGTCTGAATGAAGAATAGGCCACATAAGTGGTTGATTTTCATGATGAGCGAGACAGGCATTAGATGATTGAGAGAGAGCAAGGTAATTTTAAGAGTCTGCATGATTCGGCTGAGGTGCCCGCAGAGTGTCTATTAGAGGAAAATCATATGAGACAAGTGTTGCAAAGTCATCATATGTGCCCTGTGCACCCCCATTTTTTGCTGACTGGCACTTGTGGTTACTGACTATGACTGTCCCTGGGCTCTGTCTAACCAGACCTAGGGCCAGTGCTATGTTAAAAACACAGTGAAAACACACATATACATGAGGATACACTATATATTGGGGCGCACTTATAATTGTCATGCCCTACCCTGTAAGTACCTAGTACATAATAGGGCAGGGAGATTAAAACCACCTTTAAGTCCCAAATACATATTAGATCATGGCAGTTTAGAGGCTAGCAGCCTTGTCTGCAATTGCATGTGTGCACTGCTGAGAGCCTGAGGTTATTTTAAAAGCAGCCCTGTGTTGCAGCACTGCTTTTATATGTAAAAAACGCCAAAACTCAACTTTAGTGCTAGGGGCACTTAGAAAGTGATAATCTAAAATATTTGGCTTATTAAGTACCCCCAGGATCTCCCCAAAGGTGTGTGGGAGGGGTGTCATATCATTAAAAGAGGGCCCTTATAACAGATGTTTTAAATGCCCTGGGGATAGAGAAATTGCACATTCCACTTTCCCCATTGTAGTAAATCATCTCCCAAAATTGACTTTAGTGGTGGGAGCACTGTGGAGTGAGGATCTATACTATTTTTGCATATTCAGAACCCCCAAAGCCTTCCTTAGGTGTCCCAGGGGTGGGGGGTCATGTAGCTATAAGCAGTGTCCTAATAAAAGATGTTTTATAAGCCCTGGTGTTGGAGAAATTGCACTTTTCAGTTTCCCGATTGTAGATCCCCAGCCACATAGGATAACATTGCAATAGTTTATGAATGCAAACTATTTTTAGGAATCAAAGAAAAATATTGTTCAAGGACTTAGGAGATTGGTATTGATGAATACAACAATATGCTATGGTTGAATTTGTCCTAAAATATACAGCAAAGAAGTTATAAGACGTTCTTGTATGTAAGCCAAAATGTAGCCTTCCTATGTGTTTTGACTTGTGTTGCCATCCCTTTTCCTTAGCTCACCTTCCCTACTACTCAGCAAGGGTGAGTGCTGGAGTGCTTGGTGATGAGTGGAATGCTGAATGCTTGGTGATGTCACAGAATGCATGGGCGCCTGGTGATGTGCTTAGTGTCAGTTGGAGTATGCATGCTGAGCAGCAGGGAGGCTACTCCTGGTGGGGCTATTTCCTACATTCTTACCCACTTACCTGAAACTTACCATCATGATAACCTGTAAATAAGTCTTAATAAACCATCTTCTACCATCTACCCTACAGCTACCTGGACTTCTTTTACTCATTACAACACTATGTTATTCCCTGATTGGTCAGAGTTTTTTTCTAAAAACTTTATTTATCCTTTTTATTATTAATGCGCACAAATGTTTGTAAACGAGCAATCGATCCTTGGTCCACACACCAGAGCACAAGGGCACACTCAACCCATTTGCATATCTTCTACCACCCCATCGAGACTTCAAAAATACACAGTTGGTCGGTTCCTGTCAGAGAACCACGGTATACGCAGCTCATACATCTTAAAAAACCAAGCTGTCTAATAAGAATAAACACCATTAAATTTAAGCTTCACCCACACCGGTGGGGACAATACCCGCAGGTTGTGTTGCTGAAGGGGTAGAGCTAATTCGAAGGAGGTAGTTCTTCAAGGGATGCCAAATGTCTTTTGGCCTGGCAGTGGGGGGCTGCAAAGACGCACACAGTTCACAATTAGTGTTACAGTATTCAAGGCTCGCCAGACAAGCATTAGTTGTGGCGGTGACATTGCTTCCCCAGTGAATAACAATTTCCCTCTTCGCAAGGAGTAGGGCAATTGCCGTGAATTTCCGCAATTTCTTCGGGAACCCATGTACATAACCCAACATTGCGACCTCAGGAAGGGGTACAATCTCCTGTCCTATCATGTGCAAAAAGATCGCATAAATGGACCTCCAATATTCTCCTATTTTTGCACTGAGAGTACCAAACTAATGGATCAAGCACAATTATGAATAGTATCAGAGATAGCGGGCATCCCTGCCGCGTGCCACGGGGGAGACGAAACTGCAAGAACAAAGTACCATTTAGTCGGAGTCGGGCAGAGGGGGAGGTGTATGGAAGTGAAGTGAGCTCAACAAATCCTTTAGGCATTCCCATCCTCTTCATGACCATAAGAAACAAGCATTGGCATAGCCAATAGGTCTCGCTTTTGGGACCTTATAAGTATTTAGTTATGCAGCACAATATCCTTGGTGCAACAACATCAACTGTTGCATGGCTAAACACATAAGGTCCCAAAGGCGAGACCTATTGGCTATGCCAATGCTTGTTTTTGGTGCAATGAATGCATATTTTTCTACAGGCAAACATAAACATCTTGTGCTTGATCCTCGAAGGATCAGGCGGGTGAATTTACCAAAGAAACTTTACTCAAAAAGCAGAAACAGAAAACACAAATCTTAAAACATGAACTAGAATTGTGCCATTGTGCTTTCCACAGAACCTCAGGTTTAGAATACAAGTAAACATGATCTTGGTATTAAACTTTAGGTAAATTCTGGGATTAGTATGGACTCGGCAGGGATTAGAATAGTCGAGACCACCCAAGATAGCAGTACTTTACATTCTCTAAGGTACTGATTTAGAGGATACTGGTAACGCTGAATCAGATGATTCGCTGCAGAGGTGGTAAATTTACCGTTGTAGGATTCTAAATCCATCAGGGTGGAATTACCGCCACATCCTTAGAAAACAGTGGCTGAACTTTTTAAGCCAGGGCTTTTCAAGTGTGGGTCAGCATCGAGTGGGGTCACAGTGTGGTCTTAGTGGGGTCACAGAATGGCTTCGGTATCCTAGTCTATGCTAATGTTTTAACATAGTGTAATTCTCGGTACATTTATATACAGGGATTTTAAGGGTTATGGTCTTTTTAGTGGAAGGGAACAATGTGGTGAATATCTGGGAGCCACTATTCTGTGAGGCAACTGGCATTCTCTCTTCTGGCGAAGTTAGTGCGCTTCAAGATTTCCCACGCAATTTCTCTCCAAGGTTATCCTAGTGTTATAAAGCGGTGATGCTGCACATTGAAAAATCTGCGCTAGCAGTGCAATCGTTGATAACTATCTCTCAACCTCGGTCTCTTTTTTTATCTCACTGTGCAGCTCAGTAGATGGAAGCATCCAGACTGAGTGTCACTTTCATGGCCGTGACATTCGGAAAACACACAGACACACACGCATGCATACACACACACACACGCACTTTCATCACTAAAGGTAGTGAACCGCTGTGCACATACACTCTAGTTGCGCGCACACACACATTCCGTTGTCAAGGCAGATATAGACACTGTGCCTTGGTAATACAAAGGTGTACATACACACATTCACACAAACACACTGTCCATTGTCACAAGAGAAATACAAATAAATGCTTTGTGATCTTATGCTCTGTCCCTGTACATGCACACACACACACACACACACTATCCATTTTCAGAAGAAACTCACACCTACACGCTCTGTGCCCTGTCACTGGACAAACATACGTGCACAAACACACACACACTCACTGTCTCTCTATGCTCCTTTGCTAACACACTCACGAGCACACACACTCACTGTCTCTCTCGATGCTCAGTTGGTGATGCCATGTACCGAATATATCCCTTCACAGGAGACACACGCACACCCAGTACCCTTTCAGTGGAGACTCCCCATCTCTCCACTTCCCGCTCTCTCTTGTGTTACATCATTTCAAGGTCCGGACCTAAATATCTAACTCATACACGGAGCCAGGCTTCATAGAACCTTGTTCGGAAGAGGCCTCGGACAGCATTTCAGGACCAGACTACTCTTTGGTCCACAGTGTTGTTCCCGTTGGTGCTTCTGGCCTTGCTGAGTGGGTGCTTTGTCATTATAAAGCAGCCTGTAATATATGCAGGTGTTGAGGAGAATCAATGTCAAACAAGCGGCAGTGAAAGCGATCGCGAAAGCGATCGCTATTGTAAAAAAAAAAAACAACACGCCCGCAAGTGGTGCGCGCGCGCGCCACAGCGAAACGTGGTTTCAATTATCGCGCCCGTGTCTGGGCACGATAATTGAAACCACATGGCCTTTGGTGCGCGTAATAGACACCAATAGGCCATGGGCGGAGCAATGCGCCCGCCTTTGGCCAATTGCGTGCAGTCTTTTATAAAAAGACGCACGAAAAGGCCAATGGGGTAGCACAAAAGGAATCGCACATTCACGAGCGTGTGCGATTCCTAGGTCAGTGCTGAATCCCCGTTTTTCACCTACTAAATGTCTCGCGCTGCGCGAGCACCGCAGCGCAGTGCAACGCTAGGCGCGAGACCTAAAAAGGGCCATTCTAAGGAATCGAAGGCCTTATCAGTGTCTAAGAACACAGCCGCTGAAGGAACTTCGGGCGATACCCTATGTAGGACCGTAAACAGAGTTCGAAGGTTTAGTGCCGTTGACCTGTGGGGGACAAACCCAGACTGGGCCGGTGAGATGATACGGTCTAACAAAAGGGCCAACCTTAACGCAATCATTTTGGCCAGGATTTTATAGTCGAGATTTAGAAGGGATAATGGCCTATGTGATCCACACATGAGAGGATCTTTCCCAGGTTTGGGTAATAGGATTATGACTGCCTCACGCAGCGTGGGCAGCAATTCTATGCTCTCCAGAGCTTTACTATATACCTCAAGCAGGTATGGAGCTAATAGGTCCTTATAAGTTTTATAAAAATTACCGGTGAACCTGTCTAACCCAGGGGCAGTTGAGCCATTCATGGCATCAATAGCGCTTACAATTTCCTCAGCGGAAAAAGGTTCTGCCAAGAACTCTTGCATAGCTTTTTCCAGCCAAACCAGAGCTATCTCAGACAAGTAGCCATTATGGTCCTCATCACTGTGTGCAGCGCGCGAAGAGTACAGCCCAGTATAGTATTCCAGGAATACATCTGGTATCTCCCGGATATCAGTCAGTATCTTGCCATCAGAGGAACGGATACAGGGAATACACGATTGACTTGTCACCGGTCGCAGCAGCAGTGCTAAGTTGCGGCCCGGCTGGTCACCCTCGCCATACGCTGTGCGGTGGGCAGGGCGTGCCATGTGTTCTTTGTCAAGTGCCTCAAGCTGCTGCTCAATGCGAGATAATGTGCCCCTTAGATCCCTCAGCACCCCCAAATGTTTCGCAATACAGATTCCCCGCATTTAGGCTTTAAATGCTTCCCATAGTACGGCCCACTTCTGTACTGAACCTTTATTTAACTCGAAGTATTCTATGATGGCTGAACGGAGCTCAGCATTGAACACCGTGTCCATCAGCGCCTGCCCCGGGAACCTCCACTGCCTCTCGCAGCCCTCTGACCTAGGGATCCTAACCGTAAGAACCACTGGGGAGTGGTCCGAGAGCGTTCTGGGAAGAATTTAGATTTGGGGACACCAACCAGAAATCTAGCCTGGTCCAGGTTTTATTTTGTGCCGCGTAATGAGTGTAGGCTGTTTCCCCGGGGCGGCAGAGTCTCCCCACATCCAACAACCCAAGCGAGTCACAAAGCTCCAATAATGCACACGAGCTCGCAGCTTAGGATCAGAGGAGCCAGACGTGCTATCCCTTGTTGGGTCTAACAACAAATTAAAATCACCACCCAAATAAATGTAGTCTGCGTCTAACTTCAATAGTTGCGTGTAAAGGTCATGAAAAGATACTGGGTTGTCAATATTTGGAGCATACACACAAACAAAAGCCACCCGGTATCCCATTAAGAGCCCCGATACCATCGTATAGCGACCCTCCACATCGGTTCGAACACTTTCCTCCTGAAAGGGCAGGTGCTTATGAAGCAACACTGCAGTTCCCCTAGCATATGTACTGTAATTTGCAAAATAACGATGGGGGCCCCAGGATGATGCAAAGCTAGTGGAGGTAAGTTTTGGCAGGTGCGTCTCTTGCAAAAAGGCGACATCTACTTGGTGTTGCTGTAGATACTGTAACACTTGCTTCCCTTTTCTAACATTATTAAGTCCCTGCACGTTCCAAGTGATTAATGTGAGGTCCGAAAATGTGGAAGGCCGACCCCCGGAAGTCATAATGACAGTTCAATCCTGATTGTGTGTGTGCATGACAGCAAGAACTAGGCTCATCATGGTGTACATTTAATTCTGTGCCCAATAGAACCCCCATGAAACAAATCTACCCACCCCGCACCCCCCACCCATCCCTGCCCAAATCCAAGCAGGGAAGATCCCCATTAGCATCCCTGTAGAATGTAGCATGGGAACGTAATGTATAACAATAAGGATACAGATTCACGTACATTCCAACCGAAGTAGAAGATTAAAGGTGAAACAACACTAGGGGCTAGGCAACGCTACGCCGCATGCCCAATTATTTCGCATCACAAACATTTACAGTGTATGCAATAGCCCTAACTGCACTAAATAATGGAGAAAAAAGTGTAGTATTTGTACAGGATACAGAGCCATAAATCATTCCGATGAAAAAAGTTCACTGCTAGCCACCGATCCGCTGTGCGGTGGGGAGCCTCTGGTTGGATCTTTGGCCTTTCCGCTGGAGGTTGCTTTATAGTCTTGGCAAAAAGCCTGGACCGCCACAGAAGTATCAAAGATTCTGGACCTACCCCGGAGGCGTGTGGGTATATCATACAATAACGCAGGCCCAGATTACGTAGCGTGGCCTTCACTCGAGTATACTTTCTTCTCGCTTCCTGGACCATAGCAGTGAAGTCAGGGAACAGTGCCAAAGTAGAGCCTTGCCAGGTCGTGGCGCCATTTTCCCTAGTCCGTCTGAGCACTGTGTTCCTATCACGGAAGTTCAGCAGGTGGGCGATTATAGGCCTGGGAGGACATCCCGGATTGGGCCTAGGGCCAAGGGAACGATGTGCCCGCCATACTAAGAAGGTGGGAGTGAAAGCATCATTGCCAAAAAGATCGGTAAGTAGTTTTTCAGAAAATAAGTCCATTCGCCCCACGTTGGTGGACACCGGCACCCCTAAAATGCGAATGTTATTGCGCCTGCTGCGTGCTTCCAAGTCCTCGTTCTTCAAGGCCACCGACTTTAGTCTTTTCTCCATCCGATCAATTCTTTTCGTGGAATGCGCGGTGCCATCTTCCAAGTCTGACACTCTACCTTCAACATTGTCCAGCCTCCTTTCGTGTGTATCCAACTAGGCCCCCATTGTGTCGAGTCGTTTATCTAGGGAATCAAAACGCCCATCTAATGCTCTAAATCCTGCCCTGAGTTCTTGCATCAGCACCTCTGAACCCGGTGGGGGAGTAATCGAAGTAGCACCCTCCACTCCCCCCTCTGCCATGTTCACAGCAGACTCCACTGGCGCAGTGTCGGGGCGGCCAAATTGTAGTAGGCGCTGTTTTGGGTCTTTACGTCCCATACCAGACCATGCACACGTGCAGAGTTCCCATGTACACAAAACGGAGGGTAGCGGGTTATTTCACCAGGCAGCCATGAGGGGGGGAGCAGTTCAACAAATTAGTACCATCTGAAGCAAGTTAATAATAGTCACAGCAGGCAATGGGACTCGCACATAGGCACATAATCTCCCAGTGTCTGGTAGACAATGGATCCCACTCATGCAGGCTTCATTATGACCAGGCAGGGGGCCACTTACTGGAATACGGCACTACCGATCCCCGCAGCAGTCCCGGACCACACTAGCTATCGGAGGGAACAGGTCCAGTCTGCCGGGACACACCACGCCCTTGGGGACTCGATCAGGAGCTCCACGCGGCTCCACTGCAGCTTCGCCCTCCAACTGGCCGTTGCACAGGGTAGCACCTCAGTGAGGGATCAGAGCACCATCCCCTGAGCCCCCCGCCGCGCCCTCGCCAGGCCACACTATCTGATGAAAGGCCCCCCAGCTCACCTGCAGCACCAGCCGCCGCAGGGCCTCATGGGCCAGTTAGGCCAATTCCGCTGCAGGGCGCGGCAGGGGGGATCCACAGGAGGCCGCTTCTTGTTCCGCCGACTGGCCCGACACCTTTGATGAGGCGGCAGCCCCCAGTTTGTCCGGGTGCACAGCGGCGCCGCGGTCACAGCCGATACGCCTTCGGGGGGAGCTCACTAATTTAGCCTGCTCTCAGGCCTGCAGCGTCGAGGCCTCACAGGCCGCAGCAGGCAATGCTGTTTCATTCTCTTTTTGCCTCTTCGGCTCCCCCACACGCGTCAGACAGGATCTCCGCTTGCAGCGGCGTACAAATCTCGGGCAGTTTTACCCAGGATATGTGCAGGATAGGGCCAGGATGTCAGGATTAGCAGCGGAGCTTCAGCGCTGCACGACCATCTTGGTCGGTAGCCTGGTCACGCCCCCCTGCTTGGTCAGAGTTAACAGGATTATCCAGGCCACTTTGACTAAGTGATAAGTGGCTCACCCCACAGAGGCTATTTGTTGGGGAGAGCACTGCTGCACAGGAATGACAGAGCAGGGGGGGAGAGGTCATAAAGCATGAGCATCAAAGGTGAGAAAAGACAGACAGAAAAGGCCATGGACCATCTACCTCCAGCCCTCTGACCCAGCAAGATGGCAGGCTTAAGGCAGGAATTTGCAGATAGTAGGGGGAGCAAGCTATGAAATTGAGCCATATTGGAGGTTGGTTTAACTAGTTCCTGCTCCTCTGCTGAGACCTCAGCCATACTGAATTTTGGAGAAATATTGCTTTCTGGGAAAAGATTATGCCACACTTTGGAGGAAGTGGTCTTGCTGTGGGGTGTTGCCCTTCACCTCATGGGACAGAAGTGCTCTCCTACAAGACCCTAGAGAACACTGAATAAATATGTGCGAGGTGCAGAGCCTCTCAGATCTGCTGCTTGAAACTCAAAGAAGAAGGCTTACCAAACTGGAAATTTGATTTGCACCATCAAATGCGCCTGCTGCATTATATGGAACTACTAATCCATCTGGATGTCCCTTGCTTGATGAGGTATAAGGAGTGGACTCCCTGCAAGCTGCAGGGTAATAGAGCTCACTTGGACCCTCACTACCAAGAATCCCCTGCCTGGAGTGCTTCCAGTGGATTTGTAAGGGTTTTATTCAGGTGCATTGTGGGAATTGTGGTCCCAACCTTTCAAAGACAATCTTGGAGATTCCAGACCCTTGGATTGTGTTTTGGACACTTTGGACCCTCAAGAGGAACTGCAGGAAGAGGTTCCAGAAGTTTGGCGCAACTTTGGGAAAAAGCTCCATAAGGGGACCGATTCAGATGTGAGAGCCGAGCCGGCAACCTTCAACTGTGAGCTGGCCTGCCCTGCTGGTTCGTCCTGCTAACAAGCTCCAAAGTCCGACTTAGAGAGTTTGACTGGGGACTCCCTAAAAAGTAAGCCGGCGAAGCCTCACCAAATCCGGACTGGTAAAGAGCATCAAGGGACACAGGCAGGAAAAGCTTTTCTAAGTCCGAAGGTAACATTTTGACCAAGGTCTACTGCGAGGGGTATCCGAGCAGGGCTCCATCCCGGTCGGCTTGAAATTTTGACTTTGTCCCGGTCAAGCGCGACCAGATGTCCCAGAGTGGCGCTATAGGTTTCTAAGTTTTATATTTTGCGAAATCTTTAAAAACTCATATCTCTGGTTCCCTACATTGGATTTTTATCTTTTTTGGTGTCATTTTAAAGAGAAACATATTTCCTATTTTTATAAATTGGTGTGGGATCTTTATTGTGTATTGTGTCTTAATTATTTACTGAATTGGTGTTTTTAAATACTTTTTCATACCTGTCTCCCAAGTTAAGCCTGTCTGCTAGCAGCCAAGCTACCAAGGGTTGAGCATGGGAATAATTCATTGAGACCTGTACTGAGCCCTAGACCATGTTAGTGGCCTTATTGCCAGTGGTAGATGCACATTTACCACTAGTAATAAAACAAGGAACATTCATATAGGTGACAACATGAATGAGTGAGCAATTACGGGGAGGATTATATGCGGGCTAGACAGATTGAGTAACCCAATGAAGTTGTTAAATGAATAAAGTTAGCATAAATGTAGGGTAGAGAGCCTGGAGCATGGACATAATGAATGAAAGAGGGGCTTCAATAACGAAAGTAGCATCTTGAAAGGGAAACTCAGGGCTTGATTACGTTGTCGGTCAGACAAGCGTCAGACAGACACTGTGGCTAGAATGGAACTGCCCAACAATTATTTGGCGGTTCCACCGGCAGAATTGGGATGCAACCTCACTATAGGAAGTTGAAAACATCCATTTTTAGGTCGAGCATCAGAACACATGCGTTGTCTGCAAGACCTATTGTACTCATCAAACCCACTTTATTTCCGCCTGCTACTTACCATTGGTTCCCTCCTTTGTCGCTCTTCTTTGCTGCATCCTAAGTCGCTCTCGCAGCCGATACCTCCCTTCCGGTCAAGGCTAAGGAGCACCGGCCAACCACGGTCTCTTACGCTAACTTTGTTTATCTGTTGTTTCATGAACTTTTTTCTTAAAAGGTTGCTTGACGCCCGTAGTTGCTTCTGACCTTCCACCACCCTCCGACACAAATGCAGCCCTCCGACACAAATGCATGTGCGGTATCTGCTGAAAAAAATGTCTATTCTGGGGTAAATATATTGTTTGAGCTGTTTTCAACACCCGCAAACTCACGTAAACTCGCCACTTAAACAACAACACAACTTGGTGGCGTGTAATAATAATATCACTTATAAAGCACCTGGTTACACCTGCAGGTGTGTACCCGCGCTCAGACTAACTTTTTGGAAGAGGAGAAAGAAAAAAAAGGGCCTGTAGCTGGAAAAGCCAGGTTTTCAATTTATTTCGGAAGAGAGTCTCCGATGGTTCAGCACGGAAAGAGAGAGGAAGTGCGTTCCAATTTTTGGCCACCTGATAACTGAACGAACGTGCGCCCATTCTTACTTTTTGTACTTTAGGAACTTTGACCAGATAAGTCCCGGTCAATCTGAGATGGCGAGTAGGGTTATAAGGGGCGAGTAAGTCATGAAGATAACTTGGACCCTTGCCCTGCAGGCTACAATGACTAATGCATAAGGCCTTAAAAAGAATTATTTTCTTAACCGGCAGCCAATGTAAGTCATCAAGTACCTTCCCAGTGGACGCTCTCCTAGGGAGCTTGAGAACTAAGTGAGCCGCCGCATTCTGAATACATTGCAGCCTGTGAAGGCATTTTTTTGTTGCTCCCAAATAGAGAACGTTTCCGTAGTCCAATTGTGATGTTACCAGGGCGTGGACCAGGGTTTTGCTAGCTGGGGTGGGGAGGACGTCCAGAGTTTTCCTTAACATTCTAAGAATTCCAAAACACTTCCCTGCCACCTTTCTGGTATGTGCCTCAAAAGAAAGAGTAAAGTCCAACCAGACTCCTAGGTTTTAAACCTGTTGTCTTTAGGTAGGGGTAGGGCCCAGAGTCTGTGGCCACCATGCCGATGACCAAATGGAGGGGGATTTCCCCACCAGTAAGATCTCTGTTTTACTACCATTTAATTTAAGGCAGTTATTTGTCATCCAGGACGCCAAGTCCTGCAGGCGGAAAGAAAACTTGGTGGCTGCTACGTCAGAATCGTGTGACAGAGAAACAACAAGTTGTGTGTCATCCGCATCTGACACAATGGTGACACCCTGCCATTCCACAATCTCTGCCAAGGGTGCAATGTAAAGATTAAAAAGAATTGGGCTCAAAATGGAGCCTTGTGGAACCCCTTGAGACAGAGCTATGCTTTTGGAAATATATGGGCGTTGTGTAACCTGGAAGCTCCTGTCCTGCAAGATGGAAGCCATCCATTTTAGTGCGGCTTCGTCCAACCCTCCTGATCTGAGATATTGTAAAAGCAGTTTGTGGGATACCGTTTCAAAAGCAGCGCTAAGGTCCAATAGGACTGTTGTCTGACCTTCATCCACACGTCTGCGTATTGTCTCCGTAGCAAGGAGCAGTGCTGACTCCGTAGGGTACGTGGCTCTGAAGCCCGATTGTGTGGGATGGAGTAGATTTTGCCGATTAATATGTGCAACTAGTTGTGTATTCACCACCTTTTCTGCTATTTTAGCAAAATAGGGCAGAAGCGAAATAGAGCGGAAGTTCTCCAACTGACTCGAGTCAGCTCCTGGCTTTTTCTTTAGAGGGAGGACAATTGACTGCTTCTATATATTTGGAACCATTCCACCAGAAAAGGAGAGGTCAAGAAGCTGCCTTATGTAAGGCATTATTATCTCCAGGCCTTCTCTCATAATCTTAGGTGTAGCTGGATCTGTGGGAGAGCCAGATTTAGTGCTTAAATCCTATCTCTAATGCTAGTGTCAGGGAAATGTTTTTGAAGATGACGCTGCAAAATGAACCGCCCTCCCACCACCCTCTGACACAAATCGGACTCATCAGCCCATACTCCAGACTCACTGCGGATTCAGCCTATACTCCAAAGTAAGCCCTAGACTGCAGGATGCCAGAGCCAGGAAAGGCACCAGAGCCCCTTCACTATTCCATTGCGATCCTGTCCATCTCTGCGGGTAGGACCCATACTGGCAAATACGTCATGTTTGGTGCGTTTACATAGCGCTAAATTCCGATTGAGGCAGGAAAGCGCTTTGTGAATAGAGAGTCCTGGGCTCTGTTTAGATGAGGTGTTGAGGAATCATATGGGTGTTGAGTTGTTTTCAGAGGCCTAAGAGAATGAATTACGATGGAGTTACGGGAGCTGGGAGAGCTGGTGAGAGTCAGTGACATGCTATCTCTTCACAATTTAGTGCGACTGACTGTTTCAGCTCTACCTGCCTTCGGAGGCAGAAGCCTCTCAGAAAGTCTCAGATCCCCTATAAACAACAACACAACTTGGTGGCATGTGGTGTCGGGGTAATGTTTTTGAAGATGATGCTGCAAAAATAAATTTTGCATGAGGAGTAATCAAGCTGAAAACACTTGGGTTTATATCAAGTTGCACGCTTAAAATAAATAAACGTTGATACGTTGATTGTATAAAGAACGTACACAGTGTCACCAATAGAAGATTTTATACGGTCTTAAACTCTGTGTCAAGCTGCTCCCAGTTCCTTCAATCATCTCACAGCTTTTCCTCTTCTCTGATTATAATATCTCTACTCTTTTCCACCTGTTCTGCTCCCACTGAATTTTATTTTTAACAGCACCTTGCGACGCACTTCCCTTAAACCACTGGCCGGCGGAATTGTGTCAATTCGGATGAGCGTGTGTCACCTTCAGGCCAGGACATGCCTCAAACAGTAGAATCTGTGCCTGAGCGATATAAATTGAGTTGAAGTTAATGAATGAGTCGGTGCAGCGGTTGGTTTCGCAGTCAATGCACCCCTCCTTTGCTCAGCTTATTGTGGAAATAATGATTCAGCGCCGAGTTACCTGCTAGATCAGAGAGGTGGAAAGTTATTGCAGCCCTCGGTATCACCAAGCACTGTTCCATTGCCTCAACAAGCTTTCTTTATTTTTCAGAGCACGGATCTCACCCCGGTGGTCAGAGCTGTAATGAAGCAGGTTGATTATATCGCTTTGGCTGTCTGAACAGCACACGAGTGATTTGCAAATGACTGTAGACATTAAACAGACGACAGCGAGGCAGAGAGCTGTCTATATTGGTGCAGTGCCTACTGTCACCCCATCCCTAGAGCATCTTCCACCAATACTCTCTCCAGTTACAGTGCACTATCCTCTGCCCTTAGGCACAGCCCCATTTCTATTTTCCAAAATTACATACATTGCCCACCTTCCTTCTACCCCATGTACAAGGAGTCCTGCCCTCAAACCTTCACCACAGTATCCAGCATTTTTCTAGCCTAGGAGTAGGAATGGGCCTCTGCTAGTCGTACTACAGATGTAGTAGCTTTCTTCTTTGGCAAGTTAGTGCCTAGTGTATTGTCCTTCCTGAGGCAGACTGTTGCTGTCCTCTTACAATAGGTGCCTTGCCCGACATCCTCCTACCTAGGAACAGTGCCCAGTGCTGGTCCTCAACTAGTTAAAGTGCCCACCGTTCCCCTAATATGGAAGGAATAGCGCACATCACGGTACTTCTCCCGGAAAGATATCCCTATCCTCTCATATCAGGTAGAGTACACAATATCTTTAAATGCCAGGTGCAATGACCTCGTACATCCTTCTGCTGCCAATACAGTAATCTTGGGACTTCCCCTTGCCATGTCTCAACTATCAGCAATAGATTGTTAACTCAAAAAACTGAAAAGATGGGTGTTTAAACATCTACAGAAACAACAAATTTGTACCAAAGCATCCCTCAGCACAACCTCAGTATCACACTACATCCGCACAAGCGCACCACCACCTCAGTAACACTAAAGCACCACCTCAGCACCACTGCACTACAAAATTCCATTACACTTAATAGCATTTAATTACTATCCACATAATTCTACAACACACCATGCCACATATTTCCACTACACAACTCCACGCCACACAATTCCACAACAAACAAATCCAATGCAACCCATATTTCCCTCAAACTTTCACCAACTCTGTCATCTCTCCACAACACACCCACTGCCCCTCTCATCTCTCCCTCACACTCCCACTACTCATTTTCATCTTGCAATCCCTCTGCCCCCTCTCATCCCTCCCTCACACTCCCAATCTCCTCTCTATATTATCTACTCATGCATGCTACCTTCCGGTACCTCCTCGCGCTGTGCACTAGTCCACCTCTCGCCATCTCCTCCCCTCCCCGTGGACCCCTCTCTCTCTCTCTTTCTCTCTCTCTTTCTCTCTTTCACTCCCTCTCTCTCTTTCTCTCTCTCTCTCTCTCTCTCTCTCTCTCTGTTTCTTGTACCATCTCTCATCCCTCTCTCTCACACACTCTTCCCGCCTCTCTCATGTGTTCACTTCAGGTCTTTCCACACAAAATCTTTCCCGCACCTTTTCAAGGTTTCAGTCCCTCAAACCCATGTTCTCCTCTTCTACGGGTGTCTTCTGCGTACACAAATGCTCCCTCTTTATATGTCTGTGCCCTGCTGTCCACTTCTTTCACTCTTTCTCACACACTCTTTCTTCTCCTGTCTGGAGTTCATTCACCACTTTGTGCGCAAACTACCTATCCCTCTCTATTTTTCTTTCTATCTATTTTCTGCAGCTCTCACCGCCTATCTGTACATTATGCCACATAATTCCACTACACAAATACACTATGCACCACACAATACCACCCCACACAATTCCACAAATAACAATTCCAGTCGAAACCATATAATTCCACTCCACACCACATACATCCACAAGACTCCAAACAAAAACACAACGCTAAAAGACATTACCATTTACAATGCCAATAGCTCTAACTCTCGCAAATGTGAGACCTATTGCATTGCAAATGCTTTTTCTATTCCAGCTCCTGCTGCAGCCGCAAAATGGCCGCAGCATGAGCATCGTGCACGGTGTGGCACGTACCATGCAGTGCCTGCCACATGGTGCAGGGATGTTCCAGGCCCCATAGTGGAGGGCCTGGGAGGAAGGGGGCCCGATAGGGGCTGCCAAAGTCACTTTCCGCCTACCTTTTCATGGCAGATGGACCGCCAGAATGGGCAGGCCAAAAGCGACATCGTAATCCCGACCGTAGAGCCGAGGCTGGCTCTGCTGTCATTTTGGGATTACAATTCCGCCCGCTGCCCTGACGGGCTCTATGAGTCTGTCAGAAGCAGAGCAGAATTCCCTCCATGGTTTCCCTCTGACCGCTAGTATCATAATACAGTGGTCAGATGAAAACCTATGATGTTGGTCGGAAAGCCTCCGAAGAGCTGTATGATGGCTTTCCGCCCGACATTTTACTAAGGGCCACAGTCTTAATGAAATAGCAAACATGACTGTATGAATAAATGCAGTTGTCTTACATGTGAAAGATAGAGCATGATTACATGATTGAGCCTGGCAGGCAGGGTAGTTGCTAGATGTCCTTCTTTATACAGTGCCCTCATATGGTGAGGTGAGGATTCTTAAGAATGTGCAGCTTGTTGCCTCAGAGCAGTAAATCCAGAGACCTTAACACAGCTTGATATAAAATGTTGGTGAGAGACATATTAAGTAATCAATAAATTCTAGTTGAATTTGCTTTGCCCTCACTCACGCACATTGTAAATCAGCCATTACAACATACTGAGAAAAGGTCTGTCTTTTAGAAGAAGCTTAAACTGGCAGAACACTTACTTTGTGCCTTTGGCATCCTTTTTCTTCTACTCTTCATTTGGAATGACACACAACCACCAATGGTAGTACACGGAGCAATAATGCCCTTGAGGTCGTGAGGCATTCATAAGCAGTCAAGTCCAACTGCTGGACGTTTCTTGCCCCTTTGATAGGCCAGATGCAGGTTTCTTTCTTTGGACCATTTCCTGTAAATTGTCTCTGTGTGTCAAGAATTCAACATCATTTACTGACTTCTGAGAGGATTGTTACCATGCCCCAGAAAAGGATGTTGTTACCCCAACATGCGCCCACTTAAGTATCACCATCTTTCGTTCTATGTTCAGATGCCCAATGAGATGGCTGATTCACTTACTGTAAACAGAGTAAACAAGACATTCACTAATGAGTGTAAAAGTAGAAGATTCAGCAAAAATGGGAAGGTGATCAAGTCATCCCTCCTGAATTTTACTTAATAATGAGGAGCCCATAAGCATGGATGTCCTACATCCTGGGCCAACGTGGCTATGGTCCAGTTTCCCAACATTTCAGATCTCCTTCTTACGCTGACTAGAGGTCTACTGCCATCTATGCTGTTCCTGTTCTGTTTGTGGGGTTTTAAGCTTGCATTAATGTGACCTAGACTCTTTGCGATGTATCTAGTAAAGATGTGGCATCTAATCAGGATGTTGAGGAGAGAAGGGCTCATGTATTGGACAGTTCTTGTGGCACATATAGCTATTTATTTATGGAGCCTAAAGATGGGGTACTACTGTGCACCTCGCTGCATTGGCAAGAACCTCCTTTTGTGGGTTTTGATTCACAGCGAAAACTAAGGTTGAGGAGTCTTTGATGTTCAATGACCTGTCAGAACTCCACATATGCAAAAATTGAAATGTTCTCAAAAAATAGAGAAAAGTTTGACACATGGATTGAAGTGGTAACTTAGATATAAAGAGAACATGTTCTCTGAAAGAGAGGAAAGCACGGGTCACGCTATTGCTGCAGTGTGGATGTTGCAAACAACTATCACTATTACTGAGGTCCTTACCTTATTAGATGGTCTATTTGGATGCCACAAGCCTAGGAAGCAGGACTTTTTCCGATTCATGAGTATCAGGCCACTAAGTAAGTAGGAGCACTCTAAGAATGATACATCAATTCAATCAAGACAATAGCTGATTACAGTGCAAGGTTTCAGTACCATCTGAATAGACAGAACCCACAGAACTATTACCACTTGGAAATACTGGAAAGTTAGCCTCCTGGGCATGACAGACAGATACTACACATATACGGGGTATGTGAAATCTGATCATCTCCCCTTTGAAAGGGAGGGGAAGACGATACTGATATTTCAGACTAGACCTGTCAAGTATGCATTTGGAAAGAGGTGGAGGGAAAGGCATCAGAATCAGTGGCTGAGGGAAACCGTCCAAAGAACTGTTAATCACCATTTTGCTGGGGTACGATAAAAGAAGACACTCGAATGAGAATAGTTCTGATGGACTTTCCTGGGATCAAGAGACTTCAGTCTACTATATTAGTACCAAACATTAAATAGCATTTCATTACATGGGCCATCAGAACCCAACTGGGCCATATGTATGACATCTAGTAACCCAATGTTTAATTGTGTCCATGTTATTCTAGCTCTATTATTGAACTAAAAAGAATGTTTATGTAACAAAGCCTCATGGGCTCAGCATCCGGTGCTGATCAACTGTTTTTATTGACTGCCAGGTTTAGAGGGAAGGCTACTGTGTTGTTGATTAAGGGATCATTGATAACAATTATTACATTCACAGAGATACCTTTACAAAGAGATCACTGCAGAAAATGTAGTCACATAGAAATGCATCTAAAGACATCATTTAACATTAGAAGAACTCCTAAGTGCTAAAGCTAATTGCTTACATAATCTAAATCATGTGACAGACACACATTCTTCCACCAGAGCACACACACAAAATAGCATGCTACACACCCAGATATGCAATTAGGTTCCCAGTAAGTGGTAAGAAGCGCTAGATAAATGCAATTATAATATAATGTAATGATAGTGAATTTCATGCACCCTCAATTAAATGTGCTCTAAACTTGAAACCTATCTCTCAACAGAACCATAACACTAATCACTACCCTACGCCTAACTTTGACTTTTAACCTAATCTGTAACACATGGGATACCCTTTATACTAACTCCCACCCTACTCCAGAATAGCATCTTCAACCATTAAATTGAAATGTTTCTACACTAGCACATCTCAAAATAAAAAAATTTAATTTTAATTTTTTTATTTTGTCTTAACAACCTAATGTTACTTTTCTATATTAAGGGATTTCTATATAAAAACATTTCAATGACGTGGTTTCTTTGTTAAGGTATTTCTATGTTCAGATTTCCTTGTAATAGCATGATCCCTGATCAATATTTAGGGAGATACTGCAGAATAGCAATTGGCCCTCGTAACAAAATTACTCATGTGGTTGAGAGCCTGGTAAAAGACTTGGGCTGATTATCAAAGCCATTAATGCTTGACCCAGAATCATCACGTGATCAAGGGGTTGTTGCCCTGAAACGCGTTGTGAATAAACAACTTGTGGATATACTATCACGGAGTTCCTCGTTTACTGAGAGCGTGCATATTTGTGGTTTTGACGATAGTGACATTACCGGCTTGCTCCGCCGGGGAGCACGCCACTTCTCACGGGTCCATCGCAGTCGGAAGGAGCATTTTCTTGGGATATATATATATATATATATATATAAATATATATATATATATATATATATATATATATATATTCTGTTAGAGTCCTCAAATAATCCACCAATAATGGAAATAAAGAGCGGCACACCAGGAGACTGCACAAAAGATGTATTGTGCACCAAATTTAAGACGACGCGTTTCGACGTATAGCCTTTTTCGAGTAACATTGATACAACAAATTCCCTTAGAAATAGAGAGCAATGCTCATGGAAACTGAAAAGATACTTCCGTGTATATTTTTCACGTTAGTAGCCAGAAAACATTTTGATTTGATGACATTTCATGAATAAATTCAATGCTCATGATTTCTTAAACAATATGATCGCATCCAATATATTTACAAAGCAATTTGAAAATCATTGCAGTAAATTTGATAAGTGCGGCATAAATAACTCCCAATTTTGCAATGAAATCGAATAAAAATTACGGAACATTGCATGATTGACAAACGATAATTCACTCAGGAATCCCTAACTGCTGTAAATTAATGCCGCATGTGGAATTCAATGCGTTATGCCTGATATGTGCACCCGATTTGTCATTTTGTGCACGATTGGATGTATTAATAAAGTTAATTCAAAAATTGTATTCTGTTACTTTACGTCTGACATAATACCATGTTGGCATCTCACAAACTCACTTATGTGTCGACAGTGATTGGGGTAACTTATGGGACCATGATTATTAAATCATTTAAAAGGAGTGACATGACTTCTAGTGATGACATATAACTGGAAAATCCATTCAGTAATTCTAAAGCTACAATCTCATCATCAACGAACCGTCACCAGACGGTGTGGTCATCTGCAACTTTATATCGCATACTCTGATATTTAATGTGACATAAGAAACAATTAATCTTATGGTCTATCCCAAATACTCACAATACTTTATCGACAAAAAATAAATCCACAATCCTGAGTAATGTACTCTTATAATTGTGACTATAGTTGATAGTATTCTAGTTTCAGGGAAAAAGCCAAAAAGAAGGTGCATTAAGTGAGAGTGAATGGGAAACTATGTACATTGTGTGGTAAACCTGAGACCAAGATGTCAAGCGTGGCCATTTAGAGTATTCAAAAAATAAACCAAACCTCACAGTGGGTCACCTTAGTGTCCTCCAATACTGTGTTAATGAATCCGAATAGAATCATCGATTTACTCTTACTTGACTCTCCCCGGAAATCAGCATTAAAATATGTGTTGACGTGTAAAAATTAATTGGAAATAAAATAATGATAAAAAACTGAGAATTTTCAAAAGATCACATCTTATGAGAGAAAGTCAAAAAATCATCAAATAATCATAAAGTTAACGGCCTATATGTGTTGTCAGTTCCTCCCCACCATTCATTCCATTGGGAGTTTTAGTATTCAGGTCAATTATGTACCTTGATTCCAGAACCCGGAGATTTTCTCTCTATCTCCGCCCCGTATGTGTGGTAAAATTCGATCTACTCCAAAGAATTGGAGGAGATTGCTATTGCTTTTATGTTTAGCTGAAAAATGGCGAGCTACAGGGTAATTGAAGTCTAGATTCGAGATAGCTCGTAGGTGTTGTAAGATACGCATTTTAAGTGGTAGCTTGGTACTCCCAACGTACTGGAGACCACAGGGGCACACCAGTACGTAAACTGTGAAGTCACTATTGCAATTGATCATTTTGGAGATAGGCTTAATTAACCCTGCACCTGTCGTGTAGGTTTTACGATTTTTGCTGTTTTTGCATGCCTTACACGAACTACAGATTGTACATCCATTAATAGGTTTCAGCCAGGTGTTTTGGATACACTCCTGTGGATAGCTGTGCACCAAACTATCCCTTAGGGAACTTGAGCGTTTGAAAGTAAATTTGGGCGATTTACCTACATGATTACCTATTATTGGATCAGCTATCAGCAGATTCCAATAATCACCACTTTCAGTAGAGGGGCCACACATTTACGAAAAGCTATGAAAGTTCATTGGAATCTGCTGATAGCTGATCCAATAATAGGTAATCATGTAGGTAAATCGCACAAATTTACTTTCAAACGCTCAAGTTCCCTAAGGGATCGTTTGGTGCACAGCTATCCACAGGAGTGTATCCAAAACACCTGGCTGAAACCTATTAATGGATTTACAATCTGTAGTTCGTGTAAGGCATGCAAAAACAGCAAAAATCGTAAAACCTACACGACAGGTGCAGGGCTAATTAAGCCTATCTCCAAAATGATCAATTGCAATAGTGACTTCACAGTTTACATACTGGTGTGCCCCTGTGGTCTCCAGTACGTTGGGAGTACCTAGCTACCACTTTAAATGCGTATCTTACAACACCTACGAGCTATCTCAAATCTAGACTTCAATTACCCTGTAGCTCGCCATTTTTCAGCTAAACATAAAAGCAATAGCAATCTCCTCCAATTCTTTGGAGTAGATCGAATTCTACCACACATACGGGGCCATAAGCCAGTTGAACTTGAGGAAAGTACATAAGGTCATCCACATCGAAGAGGTCATCTACCCTCTTGCAATTAGCCTCTTGCCACACAAGAAATGCTGCGCCGTAATGCACAGGGGGGAAATCAGGGTTGCTGAGTCGGCACCCTGTCCTAGACGCCCATGGTGGCCTGGAGTACCGGGGAGATATCGACTCCAATGGGCCGGTGCATTCTCAGAAGCCACTGGACCCTCCAGATATGAATGCCTGCCAACCCCTGATCAATAAAGCACCAGTAATTTTCAGTGCTGGGTCGGGACCACTCTACCATGTAACGCAACTGCGCTGCCTGATAATAGCCCCTTAGGTTTGAGCTACTTTCTAATAGATGCTGTGCTGCCAAACAAGAGAGGAGGTGATAGGGTCAAAACTTTGAGACTTTTAGAGTCTAATTATATCATCAACCTCGATACTAAGTATCCACGGTGCTTGAATGCCACTGAGGACCTGCATACATGCCTATAGAACTGATATGGCTATTAAGGATGAGTTAAATTAGAATCAGGCCTTTAGGTTCCTCTTTAGTCTAACTGAACATGAGAGATTAACTCGGACACTGAGGGACCAGTTATAATATGCTGCATAATCAAAGCTGCACACATTGGGTGTTTTTATTAGAAGTTACAGGTGGTTTTAATAATTTTTTAACACTTTTTACATTTTTTAACACTAAGCACATGCACTTTTTGACACTAGGTTTGTACAGCAATTGACTACTCTTGCACTACTACCATGAGAATGTTGTCTCTTTTTGGAATTGTCAACACAATTGGGCATTTAAGCCGGAATGTACTTAGCAGATATATTAATAGTGAACAGAATAATGAGGAGAATATTGTGAACATTATAATGATTGTTCTGGGCAACAGACCGTTATGGTATTTTACCTGGACTCTCTTTTGTACTGATATTTTACAATTATTTTACTGTTTTCTATTATTCTCCTGGTGTTCAATTTTATTCAATTTTATTCAATTTTACTTAAATATTATCTGCTACTTATGATGCTATTTATTGTGTTGACACCAGTTTTATACTATCAAATAGTTTTATTTTACTATTTATTGCTGTTAATGATAACTGTGTGTCACTGTCACTTTAAGCATTCACCTAAAAAAAGTATAAAAATACTACCCACCTGACAGAGCGTGTCATGTGATCAAGGCCTGAGGAAGGGCTGAAACGCGTCATGGCTGAAAAGGTTGGAGAGCAATACATTTTATTCTTTGCTGCACTGAAAACTGTGGTCCGTGCTCCGTTACTTGGGAAGCAATCCTTGTCTGGCGGAGTTTTTCTTATATATATATATATATATATATATATATATATATATATATATATATATATATATATATATATCTCGAAGAAATCCCAATGTCACGACAGACACTCCGGCGCAACACACGGGCACAGACTCCAAAAGCTGGTGTGAAAAAGATGAAGGTTTATTCACACATCAAACAAGGTCCAACATGACGCGTTTCGGCTGCCAGACATGCAGCCTTGATCACATAGCGCTATGAACAGACATGTGCAGTTTATATACAGGTGAGTGTAGTTTGGATGTAGTAGTCTGATTACTATGTCCATTATCATGAGTGAGCATTTTACTACAGCTAGCGCCAAAAGTCATATGTGTCATTTTACTGCAAGCAGGAAAAAGAGCTACTAGTGACATAATAAGGTATAGAAACAACAGGAACAACAGACTATGCACAAATAAAAAATAAAAGTAAAGATAGAGATAACATTCTGTGGCAGCGAAATTCATTACAAATGCTATGCATGCCCGAGAACAACTTTCAACTCACTGGCTATTACACGGCCTGAGTAAACAGACATCTCATTCTGTATGTGTAAAACAAAATATGATGCGATGAAGGAGTCAGCCTTCTATCGTGTACTGCGTGTGACTTGCTAAAATGCCTATGCCTCTGAATAAGGCTCATAAACTATCAGCCGCGGGTGCCCTGGGATGACCCTGTCAGTACATAAAAAAATCAAAGACCGTGCCTGGAGCTAAGGAGGTGGAAAAATCGGGACTATAATAATGGGTGCGCCTATTTCAGAATGTCAGAGAGTGCCATCTGCTGCGTAAGCCTATGTGATGTGTGCTGCAATACTTCGTCCTGGCAACCTAAGGCCCAGAGACAAGCACCCAACTGGACAAAGGTAAGAGGCTACTACAATATCAAACTGTGAATGGAACGCACATGGTGAGAGTGGTAGAGAGGGTGTGCATAGAGGAGAGTGGAGGAGACGTACTTAAAAAGTGCACAGTGAATTTAGTGGTGAAAAAAACTACCTTAAATAAAAATCTCCTCCAATCCAAAGGACTCGTGGTTAAAAATATCTATATGCCATGTTGAAACTAAAAGTAACACGTGCATACAAGTCAAAGAGAACCTAAAAATCCTAATGTGTGGATCTAGTCAGCCTAACCTAAAGTGTGTGGCGACAAAAACGTGCGTGTTGCCAATAATGTATATGTAATAAGTGGCAAGCGACAAATTTACTAAATAACTGCTTAAATGCAAGACGTCAAACAAATACATTAATACCATTAGAGTAAAGTAAAGTTGAGAAAAAAGAAAGAAAAGAAAAAGAAAAAGAGAAAGAGAAAAAAAAGAAAAAAGAAAAGGAAAAAGAAGAAGAAACATACCAAATCAAGTATATGTCGACTACAGGACAACAGATGTAACAGACCATCTAGTCCTAGGTGCCTGGATAGCAGACCACTAGTGAATACATATATTGATAGATTTACAGAAAGTGGTATAAATCCTCACTGGTATTGAGGCCCGCAGGCGCCTTGGTGTTGAATTGCAAAATGTATTTGCTTTCCATTTGCCGTAACAGCTTCTCCCTGTTACCTCCCCTTCTGAGTGTTGGAATGCAGTCAATGACCGAGTACCTCAGGTGTTCCAGGTTATTCTGGTGTGTCTCCTTAAAGTGTCTGGCCACTGGATATGTGGGGTCACTATTCACAATGGCTCTCAGGTGTTGTAGGATGCGCATGTGTACAGCTAACTTGGTGCTCCCGATGTAACGGAGACCACACTCACATTCCAGAATGTAGATGGCATACTCTGTTCTGCATGTTAAGTGGTATTTGATGATGAGAGGTGTTTGCCTGAACGTGGAATCTAGTTGTGTTATATTTTTCCCAAATGTACATGCCCTACAGCTGTTACACTTGAAAAACCCCTTTCTGTCGGATAACCAGTTTGCTGTGCACTTAATTTCTGGGCTATTTCTGACGAGAGCGTCATGCATGGATCTAGCCCGTTTATATGTGATGTCTGGGTAAGTAGCGACTAGAGGGCCCAGGGTTGGGTCAGACCTAATGATTCCCCAATGTCTGTTGATCACTGATCTGATAGCCCTCACTTCAGTGTTGTGGGTGATGATAAGTCTAGTACTGACTGTCTGTTGGTTCTCATTAGTCAGGATACTACTATTTTCTAGTTCGACGATGCCCTCTCTAGGAGTGTGCCCTACGCTGGGTAGATTGGGAGCACTATCTACACTAGATCCTCCAGTTCCCTTCAGGAGTGCCTCTCGAGGTTGTGCATTAGCTCTATTCATATATCTATATATATATATATATCTCCTCCACACACTTCCCCAAGGGAAATAATAGGTCGCACTACGGTTTGTGTTTTTCTGAAAAAAGCTTGCAGAGCTTTTATTTTCACAAGTAGCAATTACTTCATATGGCAAACAACCAAAACCGACGCGTTTCGGTCTCCACTGAGACCTTGCTCACGGTACCGTGAGCAAGGTCTCAGTGGAGACCGAAACGCGTCGGTATTGGTTGTTTGCCATATGAAGTAATTGCTATTTGTGAAAATAAAAGCTCTGCAAGCTTTTTTCAGAAAGACACAAACCGTAGTGCGACCTATTATTTCCCTTGGGGAAGTGTGTGGAGGATTAATGGCAACCGGGCTCGGCCGCGAGGTAACGCACAGCTAATCAGAGCGCCATGCCAGCGAAAGGAGCCAAAGGAGAAGGATATATATATATATATATATATATGTATATATATATATATATATATATATATATATATTCTGTTAGAGTCCTCAAATAATCCACCAATAATGGAAATAAAGAGCGGCACACCAGGAGACTGCACAAAAGATTTATTGTGCACCAAATTTAAGACGACGCGTTTCGGCGTATAGCCTTTTTCGAGTAACATTGATACAGCAAATTCCCTTAGAAATAGAGAGCAATGCTCATGGAAACTGAAAAGATACTTCCGTGTATATTTTTCACGTTAGTAGCCAGAAAACATTTTGATTTGATGACATTTCATGAATAAATTCAATGCTCATGATTTCTTAAACAATATGATCGCATCCAATATATTTACAAAGCAATTTGAAAATCATTGCAGTAAATTTGATAAGTGCGGCATAAATAACTCCCAATTTTGCAATGAAATCGAATAAAAATTACGGAACATTGCATGATTGACAAATGATAATTCACTCAGGAATCCCTAACTGCTGTAAATTAATGCCGCATGTGGAATTCAATGCGTTATGCCTGATATGTGCACCCGATTTGTCATTTTGTGCACGATTGGATGTATTAATAAAGTTAATTCAAAAATTTTATTCTGTTACTTTACGTCTGACATAATACCATGTTGGCATCTCACAAGCTCACTTATGTGTCGACAGTGATTGGGGTAACTTATGGGACCATGATTATTAAATCTTTTAAAAGGAGTGTCATGACTTCTAGTGATGACATATAACTGGAAAATCCATTCAGTAATTCTAAAGCTACAATCTCATCATCAACGAACCGTCACCAGACGATGTGGTCATCTGTAACTTTATATCGCATACTCTCATATTTAATGTGACATAAGAAACAATTAATCTTATGGTCTGTCCCAAATACTCACAATACTTTATCGACAAAAATAAATCCACAATCCTGAGTAATGTACTCTTATAATTGTGACTATAATTGATAGTATTCTAGTTTCAGGGAAAAGCCAAAGAAGGTGCATTAAGTGAGAGTGAATGGGAAACTATGTACATTGTGTGGTAAACCTGAGACCGAGATGTCAAGCGTGGCCATTTAGATAATTCAAAAAATAAACCAAACCTCACAGTGGGTCACCTTAGTGTCCTCCAATACTGTGTTAATGAATCCGAATAGAATCATCGATTTACTCTTACTTGACTCTCCCCGGAAATCAGCATTAAAATATGTGTTGAAGTGTAAAAATTAATTGGAAATAAAATAATGATAAAAACTGAGACTTTTCAAAGATCACATCTTATGAGAGAAGTCAAAAATCATCAAATAATCAGAAAGTTAACGGCCTATATGTGTTGTCAGTTCCTCCCACCATTCATTCCATTGGGAGTTTTAGTATTCAGGTCAATTATGTACCTTGATTCCAGAACCCGGAGATTTTCTCTCTATCTCCGCCCCGTATGTGTGGTAAAATTCGATCTACTCCAAAGAATTGGAGGAGATTGCTATTGCTTTTATATTTAGCTGAAAAATGGCGAGCTACAGGGTAATTGAAGTCTAGATTCGAGATAGCTTCTAGGTGTTGTAAGATACGCATTTTAAGTGGTAGCTTGGTACTCCCAACGTACTGGAGACCACAGGGGCACACCAGTACGTAAACTGTGAAGTCACTATTGCAATTGATCATTTTGGAGATAGGCTTAATTAACCCTGCACCTGTCGTGTAGGTTTTACGATTTTTGCTGTTTTTGCTTGCCTTACACGAACTACAGATTGTACATCCATTAATAGGTGTCAGCCAGGTGTTTTGGATACACTCCTGTGGATAGCTGTGCACCAAACTATCCCTTAGGGAACTTGAGCGTTTGAAAGTAAATTTGGGCGATTTACCTACATTATTGCCTATTATTGGATCAGCTATCAGCAGATTCCAATGATCACCACTTTCAGTAGAGGGGCCACACATTTACGAAAAGCTATGAAAGTTCATTGGAATCTGCTGATAGCTGATCCAATAATAGGTAATCATGTAGGTAAATCGCACAAATTTACTTTCAAACGCTCAAGTTCCCTAAGGGATCGTTTGGTGCACAGCTATCCACAGGAGTGTATCCAAAACACCTGGCTGAAACCTATTAATGGATTTACAATCTGTAGTTCGTGTAAGGCATGCAAAAACAGCAAAAATCGTAAAACCTACACGACAGGTGCAGGGCTAATTAAGCCTATCTCCAAAATGATCAATTGCAATAGTGACTTCACAGTTTACATACTGGTGTGCCCCTGTGGTCTCCAGTATGTTGGGAGTACCAAGCTACCACTTTAAATGCGTATCTTACAACACCTACGAGCTATCTCAAATCTAGACTTCAATTACCCTGTAGCTCCCCATTTTTCAGCTAAACATAAAAGCAATAGCAATCTCCTCCAATTCTTTGGAGTAGATCGAATTTTACCACACATACGGGGCGGAGATAGAGAGAAAAATCTCCGGGTTCTGGAATCAAGGTACATAATTGACCTGAATACTAAAACTCCCAATGGAATGAATGGTGGGGAGGAACTGACAACACATATAGGCTGTTAACTTTCTGATTATTTGATGATTTTTTGACTTTCTCTCATAAGATGTGATCTTTTGAAAAGTCTCAGTTTTTTATCATTATTTTATTTCCAATTAATTTTTACACTTCAACACATATTTTAATGCTGATTTCCGGGGAGAGTCAAGTAAGAGTAAATCGATGATTCTATTCGGATTCATTAACACAGTATTGGAGGACACTAAGGTGACCCACTGTGAGGTTTGGTTCATTTTTTGAATAATCTAAATGGCCACGCTTGACATCTCGGTCTCAGGTTTACCACACAATGTACATAGTTTCCCATTAACTCTCACTTAATGCACCTTCTTTTCGGCTTTTTCCCTGGAACTAGAATACTATCAATTATAGTCACAATTATAAGAGTACATTACTCAGGATTGTGGATTTATTTTTTGTCGATAAAGTATTGTGGGTATTTGGGACAGACCATAAGATTAATTGTTTCTTATGTCACATTAAATATGAGAGTATGCGATATAATGTTGCAGATGACCACACCGTCTGGTGACGGTTCGTTGATGATGAGATTGTAGCTTTAGAATTACTGAATGGATTTTCCAGTTATATGTCATCACTAGAAGTCATGTCACTGCTTTTAAATGATTTAATAATCATGGTCCCATAAGTTACCCCAATCACTGTCGACACCTAAGTGAGTTTGTGAGATGCCAACATGGTATTATATCAGACGTAAAGTAACAGAATACAATTTTTGAATTAACTTTATTAATACATCCAATCGTGCACAAAATGACAAATCCGGTGCACATATCAGGCATAACGCATTGAATTCCACATGCAGCATTAATTTACAGCAGTTAGGGATTCCTGCGTGAATTATCGTTTGTCAATCATGCAATGTTCCGTAATTTTTATTCGATTTTATTGCAAAATTGGGAGTTATTTATGCCGCACTTATCAAATTTACTGCAATGATTTTCAAATTGCTTTGTAAATATATTCTATGCGATCATATTGTTTAAGAAATCATGAGCATTGAATTTATTCATGAAATGTCATCAAATCAAAATGTTTTCTGGCTACTAACGTGAAAAATATACACGGAAGTATCTTTTCAGTTTCCATGAGCATTGCTCTCTATTTCTAAGGGAATTTGCTGTATCAATGTTACTCGAAAAAGGCTATACGCCGAAACGCGTCGTCTTAAATTTGGTGCACAATAAATCTTTTGTGCAGTCTCCTGGTGTGCCGCTCTCTATTTCCATTATTGGCGGATTATTTGAGTACTCTAACAGAATTTAATTACGGCTGCTGTTGCCGTCAGCTGGCACCGGCATCGTGGGATTGGGAACCGCTGAGAACAGCGAGTTGGTGAACATATATATATATATATATATATATATATATATATATATATATATATATATATATATATATATATATATATATATATATTTATATATATATATATATATATATAGATATATATAACATAAAATAAAAACACATATCCACTTTCCAGTGTATAAGCTGAATCACTCTGAAGTGGACCATGGCTTCCAGTAGGACTAAAGGGAGGGAGATGTAAACTTTATGAGATTGTGTCATTGGTTGAAGAGGGTGGACGCCTCATTCAGGCAACTACCACAATCCTTGTCAGGGTGAACAACAAAAGTCAATAAATTAAACTGTGCTTAACCCTTTGGTAGCTTGGCACAAAAGCAATCAGGCTTAACTTAGAGGCACTGTGTTAAGTATTTTATGCAGCATAAAAACAGAAATAAATTGAAAACACACCACAAGAAAAATTCCCAAATGATTCAGAAAATAGAGAAAATTTTCATAAAAGAGACCGGAAATACAAAAATCCAATCAATAGAACCAGAGATCGGAAATATCAAAGCACCATTCACGGTGATCTGGTGTTGCTAGATCGAGGCAATGTCACAAGTACAGGCTGACCGCAATGTCTCACAGGCCGCATCCAGGGAAAATGTTAGTCCAGCTGAAAAAGTTACCTTCTCAACATCTGGTGCCAAGAGTTCAAACCTTCAGTATTTCACAGGAGAAGCTCAATTGATGCCAGACAAGGGTACAGGATTTGGGGAGGTACCACTTGGAGATCAGGAACTCACTCCAGCAGATGTCAGCAGGGCTTGGCAGGTCCAGCTGCACATCCAGGCAGAGACAGTTGCAGGTCTAGGCAAAGCTAATTGCAGCAGGTCAGCTGGGCAGTTAGTAAGTAAGTAAGTAAAACATTTATTGTTTTTGATTAGTTAAAACCATTACAAAAATACATTCTGATAAAACATTTTGATTAAATTCCTTTCCGATCGATACTCTGTTAAAATGTTTATGTATCAAGACATGCATGAATAATATGAAAGTGCAGAGTGTCCATAGTTCGTTTTGCTCGAAGCCTCTGGAGACTATACGCAGGTTACAGTACCGCTGATCCTTTGCTTAGATGCTACTTGAAGCAGGAACTTAACAAGCTTCCCATTTAGTTGTGGATCCCTTGGGTTAAAGCATGCGAGTACTGCTTGTCTCTGGGTACGTATGCCACGTTCATTAAAATGAGCTTTTAGGAGGCCTACACTTTCTTCTTTTAGTTTGATGCAGGAGCATATTATATGTTCAATGTCCTCATTCCCAGCTCCGCATAGCCGGCACAAGTTCCCAAGGTTCTTTCTCAGCCATGGTGGAAGATGAGGTATGGCTGGCAGGATCCCTAACCTGTGTTTTAGAAAGGCTTCTTTAGACTTCCTGGAGTACCCCAGTTCAAAGTATGCCTGTGACCCAAATGATTTGTAGCTGCACAGAGTCATCCATGCATGGCTTCTGTGTGCAAAGGCGGCTTTATCTTCTGTAAGAGAAAGTTTCTTAATAACCTTATTTACGATGTGCTTAAAGTGCAAGTGCGTTGTTGGGATTTCCCATAGTTCAGCTAATACTATGACGGCCAATGATTCCTCCAAGTATGCTTTAGCCGGCGAGGTGTATGCGCTGCACAGTTCCTGCCAGAGCTGGTGGTTCAATGTATTCCTGGCGGAGTTCTTAATTTTGTGCCAGCACTTGATTTTCGAGCCTCGCCTTGCGAGGAGTTGCTTTGTTAGACCAAGCTCGAGGCGAATCTGTGCTGGCGAGGTATATGGCGGGAGGTTTAGCATTACTCTGTACGCTTTTGCCAAGGTGGTATCCAGCAGTAAAGCGTCCCTGCCTCTCAGTACCTCGCTGCCGTATGTAACTGATGATGGAATTTTTGCTTGCGCAACACGGAGAAGTGGGGCAAATGTTGGTCCAGTCAATTTTATTTTAAGTTGCCTTAGCATTGTCGCAATCGCCATCCCTTTCCTCTTGATGGCCTTAAGCTGGTTCGCGAATTGGCCCCCCTTGTCAACCATGACACCTAGGTACTTATCCACATCACAGTTCGTAATTGCGGTTTTTCCAAGCACCAAACATTGGACCGCTTTTTTCCATTAATTGTCAAAGTTTTAGTTTTGTCAATGTTAACTTCTAGATAGTTTTCATCAGCGTACCCATGCAGTGTGTTAAGTAGCCGTTGTAGACCTACTTATGGCTAGTTAGAACAACATCATCCGCATAGGACATGCTGGAAATGGATTTTCCTCCTATTCGAGGGGCGTGCGCATTGCAAGCAGTGATGGCTGTTGTCAAGTCTGCTGTATAGAGGTTAAAAAGAAAGGGTGCGAGAACGCACCCCTGCTTGAGGCCTTTAGTTGTTTGTATGCGCCTCGACAGATGGGAGCCGTTGCCGAGCTTAACCTGTATCCACGTGTTGGAGTGTAATTCTATTAGGAGATTCAGGAGGGATGAAGGAACCCCCCAGAGTGCCAATTTCCTCCAAAGGTTAGCTCGGTTGACGTTGTCGAACGCCGCCTTGAAATCCACAAAGCAAAAATGGAGAGTTTGTTTGGTTAAAATTGCTTTATCGATGAGTAATGACATTGCTAAAAGATTGGTTGCTGTTCCTGTCTCTCTACAGAACCCTGTTTGGCTAGTATGCCTCTGGAGCTTCTTGTGTCCCTGTAGCTCAGAAGAGGGGGTCAGACAACTGACTCTTAGAGAACCTTAGGTAAGCCTACTATGTAGGTGATCAGGCCCAGTCTTCCTTTTCATATAGCAGGGCAGGCCTCAAGCAGCAGGTCAGTGTCCTGGGAAAAAAAGGCAGAGCTCAAGCAGCAGGGCAGCCCTCTGGAGAAAGAAGGTAAGCCTCAAGCAGCAGGAGAGTTCTCTGGTAGCAGCAGGGCACACCTCTGAGGAACAAGGCAGGCCTCAAGCACCAGGGCAGTCCTCTTAGGAACACAGCAGGCCTCAAGCAGCAAGGCAGCATTCTGGGGAACAAAGCAGTCCTTCTTCTGTAATGTCTGCAGGCTCGGGAGGTCCAATATGTATACCCGGTGCCAGCCTTTGAAGTTGGGGAATTCCCTACACCTGGTTCTGAAAAGTTCTTCTCTTCTCCTGTCAAGGCTCCAAAAAATCTGGAGTGACAAAACACTAGTGTCAGGTTCATTTGTGTATGCTGGAGGCAGGTTCCTGGAAGTTTAAGTTGGGCAGGGAACAGCTTCGCCCCAACCACTCTGTGGTAATTAAAAAGTCCATTAGCCAAGTTTACAAAACAAGGTACATTTATTAAAGCTTAGTTCCAGGTTAAGTTTCAGGTAATTCAAGTACAATAAAGCAAAGCCCCACCAGGAGCAGCCTCCCTGCCGCTCAGTCTGCCTGCCATCAACTGCCACTCCACACACCAGCCAGGCACTCCAACATTCCATGAGGTCATCAGGCATTCTGACACTCACACTAGCTGAGCAGCAGGGAAGTTCACGGCCAGGGAAAAGAAAGACACAAGTCAAATATAACACACTCTAACAGGATGGCCCATCTTGCGCACATCCATTCCTCTATTGTTCACTGTCTGGGCCCAATACGCATTCCTAATGGGAAGATATAAACAGGCCCAGGCAGCTGAAAATTCCTAGAATGCCATAGAAGCTTTTGTTCAGGACAATGGCAACTGTCTAAAAGTGGCATTTTGAAAATTGTAATCTAAAAACTGACTTTACCATCAGAGGATTTAAGGTTTGTAATCTTTTTATTGTTTGCAACAAACTACAACAATCAGCCCACCTACATCCACTGGCCAGTGGGAACAGTAAGAAATCAATAACAAATTGACAAAATAGAAGTAGGAAGGAGGGGGAACAGTCAGGATGAGGGATGTGGGAGTCAGGGAAAGTTGTGACTACAGGATTAGGACCAGACACTAGTTGCATGAGAAGGACAGTGAAGGGGAGTTGTGAAGCATAAAGGGCAATGTCCCAGCCATTGGTTCAGGTAGGTGCCCTAGATATTGCGGGCAGGTCAGTTCCCTAAATTCGTCCAACAGGTATCAGATGCATGGTCCCCAAGTCTTGTCAAACAGAGGTAGCGCACTTGACGCCACAGCCGTCAGTTTCTCTAGTCCCATTAGTTCCCATATTTTGTGCAGCCAGTCCAGGCTTGTCAGGATTGCATCATTGCATCAGAGCCCCAGCAGCAGAGTAAGAGCTGTTTAGCAGCTCCCAGCTCCAATGTAATAGTGCGCCCCTTGCAGATTTTAATGGGAATGTCAGGGGGTTCGGGAGGTCTAATAAAATGTAGCGTGGAAACCATGGCAGGCTAGATTGTACATTTAGTCCACAGCCTCCAAGACCTCGGTCCAGAAAGAGCCTAGTTTGGGGCATTGCCATAGAATGTGTGTGAGTGTACCAGTCTGGCCACAGTGCCGCCAACAGGTGCTGTCACTACCTGTTTTTCACTGGGCAACTCTGGCTGGCATTAAGTACCGGTAATGCAGGATTTTAAGAAACATTTTTTTACTGAAAGTACTGCGGGCCGAAGCTTGGACGTGATGAAGGTGTTTTGGTGGAACCACGAGATGTAACAAGGAAGGCGTATATATCGGAAAGGATTTGCTTATCAGAAGAGTGAGAAAGAAGTCATTTTTCAAATGATGTAAGAGGTCACCTAGCATGAGGGCAAACCAGAGGTTGTAATAGCCAATGGAGAATAGCTGTGTATTGCCAATGGGGACCTGGTGGAAGGCCATAAGCCAGTTGAACTTGAGGAAAGTACATAAGGTCATCCACATCGAAGAGGTCATCTACCCTCTTGCAATTAGCCTCTTGCCACACAAGAAATGCTGCGCCGTAATGCACCGGGGGGAAATCAGGGTTGCTGAGTCGGCACCCTGTCCTAGACGCCCATGGTGGCCTGGAGTACAGGGGAGATATCGACTCCAATGGGCCGGTGCATTCTCAGAAGCCACGGGACCCTCCAGATATGAATGCCTGCCAACCCCTGATCAATAAAGCACCAGTAATTTTCAGTGCTGGGTCGGGACCACTCTACCATGTAACGCAACTGCGCTGCCTGATAATAGCCCCTTAGATTGGGGACATCCAGTCCTCCGTCCGCTTAAGACAGATAAACCTGCTTCTTGGACATCTGTGCCTTTTACCATCCCAAATAAATTCCCATATAAGACGTTGCAACTTGTCAGGTGTCCCAGATGAGGGGGTGAGGGGGTGTGGAGTGGCTGAGTTTGCATAATATTGAGGATTTTCTGTAAAAGTCTCATCTTGAGTGCTGCTAAATGGCCCAGTCAGGAGAGGCCACTTCCTCCCAACATAGACAGTACGGAGCGAGCAGTCACGAGGATTGCGGCAAAATTATGTTCCACCATGCGCCCAGGCGTGGGGTATATCTGTAAAGCCAGGTAACCTATCCCTTATGAAACCCAGAAGAACGTGAAGTGACTCTTAAGTTGATCTTGGTCAGCTTTGGAGATGGCAAAATTCAAGATGGAGGATTTCTAGAGGCTAGTTTTAAAGCCCGAGGCTGCACCAAAGTCTAACGGTTCATTCATCACAGCAGGCAGGGAGGGGGACGGATTTGATAAAATCAGTAGCACATTGTTGGCATAGAACATGGCTTTGTGTTTCCTGCCCCCCCATGGTCACACCGGTAATATAGGGGTTAACACGTATCCGTTCGGCAAAAGGCTCCATATACAGGGCGAATAGTAAGTGTGAGAAGGGTCAGCCCTGACGAGTGCCCCTGGAGATGCTGAAGGGCTGGGATAAAATCCCACTAACCCTCACCATTGCCTTTGGGGAGGTATAACTACACTGGACCCACTGTCGGAATTGGGGACCCAAAACAAACCACGTCAAGACCGAGTGAAGGTATGGCCAGTGTACCCAGTCAAAGGTCTTCTCAGTATCAATGGACAGGAGAAGAGCCGGTGTATGAAAGCGCTGCACTTTGTCTAAAAGGTGACAAATGCATTTTGTATTATCATTACTCTCAAGTTTAAACCCTATCTGATCAGGGTCCACGAGGCCTTACATATACAGAGCAAGCCTATTTGCCAAGACGCCCAGAAAGATCTTAGCATCCACATTCAATAGTGAAATGGGGCTGTAGGATCCACAGTGTTTAGGGTCCTTCCCAGGTTTGGGGATTACTGTGATCGTTGCAAGCTCCATCGTGTCTGTAAGGATGCTGGTTGTGCAGAAGGCATTGTATAGCTTTACCAGTGTGGGTGCCAGCAGTGACACAAATGTTTTATATAAATCTGCATTGTATCCATCATGCCCAAGAGCCTTACCAGGTTGCAGGCATTACAATGGCCATGAGGACTTCAGTAGGGGTAATATCTATGTCTGGGGTGGAGGCAGTTGCTGGAGGGAAAGAAGCCAGAGGGATCTGCTCCAAATATGCAGCAATGTCCTCAGGGTAGAGAACCTCTGCTTAGTAGAGAGTGGTATAAAAATTGTCAAATTCGTGGGCGATCAGCCCACCCGGATTTTTTGCGATGCCATCTACCAGTTCATCCACCCTATGTTGTACCACCTGGGAAAGGAGGTGGTCAGCCAGTAGGCGTCCCACTCTGTTTCCACCTATATAATATAACTTCCTCGTGTGTCGCCTTGTCACAAGGGAGCCAGTATTCATGTGGGACTCCACCAGTTCCTGAACCTGTGTCTCTAGCTGGGTCTGGGTATCACATTGAGCCTTGTTTAGACAGGCCTATATGTCGATGAATTGACCCCGTACTATAGTTTTCAATGTGGCCCACACTAGTGCTATGGGCGTGCCTGGTGTGCCATTAGTAGTCAAGAAGAAGTTGATGGTGGCCGCAATTTCAGTCAATGTTTGTTCGTAAGTGGGGAGCTTGGCATTTAGCTGTCAGGTGCGGGGGAGGGGTGGAGCGTGGCAGTGCATAACTAAGGAGAACAGGAGAGTGATCGGAAAGGCCAGTGGCCTCAATCACCACAACCACCGTAGCAGTAGTAATGCGGGAGGAGTTAAGGAAAAAGTTGATGCAGGCCTAGGCATGGTGTACTGCCGAAAAGAAAGTGTAATCTTTCTTGGTTATGTGTGTTTGCCGCCAAAGGTCCATTAGCCCCATGGCCTTAGGCCAGTGCTTACAGTTATGCATAAGAGCACCAGTTTGCCTCGTTCGGAGGATGGATCAGTCGCCTTGTGAATAAAAGAGTATGTTAAAATCCCCTTCAATGATGATGTCTGCATCAGGGGTGGTTATGATGCGGCCTACCGCATCCGTAAGAAAATGTTCTTGATGGTCATTGGGGGCATAGAGGTTCGCTAATGTAAAACAGTAACCCTTCAAACAGAAGTGCAGTGACAGAAGCCTGCCAGACAACTCAGAGTGCGTTTGTGCCTCCCTCCATAGGAAGTGAGTGGTATAACCACCAGGAGCGTAGGCGCTTCCAGACCGCCTTGAGCAGGTGAGTTTTCCGGATGAGACAGACTTCGTATTTAGTATCTTTGGGGAAGGAAAGGAGCGCAAGATGCTTTGCAGGTGCATTAAGCCCACGGACATTCAAGATAAGTATATGAATCATAGGTATGTGGTTATGTGGGATCTAAAGGGAGCTGGGAGTGCCATGATGTCCACTATAATCCCTTGTAAATGGTGTCTGCAGCGGAGATATGAGTGTGAAGGTTGTCAGGTGTGTAAGGAAAAACTGAGAACAACAAAAGAATCAACAAGGCATTTCCCTGCCTGGAAACCTAAATAATGAACATTTTATAATCCATGTCATCGGCAGCAGATCTCTCCAGTCTCAAATGTGGTGCTACCAAGGAGCTCCGCCATCAAGAAACAACAGAAGTGTTGGGGGGAGGACACGTTCACCAGGCCGAGGCATTTTACAAGCAAAGGGAAGCCGAGGCCTCCGGCGATAGAGGTTCATCATTCATCAGCTGATCTGTACTGAAACAGTTTTCACCCGGTTAGATCATCATTGCTCGCTGTCTGGGTCTGACGCACTGTAGCGACGGTGCAAATGGTGAGTAGAGCTGCTAGTTCCTTGTGGCTCTCAGACCTGGAGGGCTTTTTTGGGTACTTAAAACTGTGCAGTTCTGTTGGTAGGGACGCTGCTCGAAAGCGATTGAGCAGAGGAGTCTCCCAGAAGGGCCACCGCATCCAGAAAACAGCGGGCTTCTTACTAGGTTTGAATACTCTGCGCTTCATTATTCCTGACAAATTAAAGTCTGAAGGGGTTCCCCCACTTGCACTTGGCCGCTGGGCCCTTCGGGACTGTAGTGTTATCGGGGAAAGGTCTTGATAGAGTCTAGTGCCCTCAAACTCAATTGCGCTGACATTATGGCTTTCTTCTGCCTATAGAAATGTAGACATGTGACAATGTCCTGTGCTTGTCCTGGTGAGTGAGCTGGAGGCCCGCTCTATCAGATCTATCGAGAATGATATCTTGATCAGCAAGGTCTGGGGCCACATGACAGAACAGCTGGGCAACATAGTCCTCCAGTTTTCCAGACACTGCCTGCAACTGCACTCCTTTGATGCAGATGTTAGATCGCTGAGATCTATTTTTGAGATCCTCCAGCTAATACTGAAGTTCCATATTTTTATCTCATAGCTCCAGGAGTTCCTGATGGTGTCTGTCCAACACCTCCTCCCAGGAATCATAGGTTTGTTCCACTCGCTGACCAGGTTGCTGAGGTTTTGTAGCAGATCTTTCAGTTTGGTCTCTATATCCTGCTTAAGTGCAGCATATTCATCCCTAAGAGTCCCAAAGACCTTCTCTAGGAATGTTCTTGTCACAGGAGCATCTTCCCTGTTGGCACTTCCCATGGCTGTCTCCTCTGTCAGGGGAGGGGATGGTAAAGATGTCTCTCCATTCTGGTTATATTTCTTCGCTGGTATTTTGAACAGATCTTTGAGGGTGGAATTCTTTTTCTGGTTGCATTGGGAGGTCATTGTGGTGATGTACACGGGCTCCTGTTGTATCAGTTGTGAGGCTCCTCTACCTGCGCTGAGCGTCTGGTAGCACTGAGGCAGAAGGCCAAAGACCATACGGTCCACTTCCCTCCTCAAATTCGTGAGCCAGAAGAAAGGATACGGAAGGAAGAGTCAAGAACAGCTCCACAGATGGATGAGAGTCACCTTCATGTGTGGTACAGTCTGAGCCCTATGTGTCAGCGTGTGAGGAGTGAAACAAACCCACCATGGCACCCGGCAGGCCTCTAGGGGCAGAAGCGACAGGTAGTATCCACTTTCAGTGGCCTGATTGGGTGGGGAGCCCAGTGATTTTGAATGGGCACATGAGCCTTCCGGAGGGCGTCCACAGGGTTGCCAGGATACAGATCAGTGCTAATGGGAGAGGATCTGCTCGCCAAGAAGTAAAATCAGTAAAAAGAAGGCCAGTTCTGGAGGTGTACTGGAATGTTCTCACTGTGACAATAGGCTTTGCCAGCCAAGCCCCATGATCATCCATTTCACAGTGTGTTCCTCCTGCTTAGAGCAAGGCAGAGTGTCAGGACAGTTTAGCCGATGTGGGGGTGCTGGGCCAGGATCAGCACCCCTATGGCTGGACAGAATGCAGGGGAGGGCACAGACAACACAAGTCACTTCAGGCCTCACAGGCCCTTCACGTACCTCCCCACTGATCTGGCTTCAGATGGTGGCCTGTGGGCGCGTTGTGCACGGGGCTCCTCCACTGCATCAGAGCCAGGCACCTGGGCTCTTATGGCTATAGGGGGCCAGGTCAGTAGGATGAAGTTACCCATCAGTCAACGCCGACCCCCAGGAGGGCAAATGAGGTGGTGCGCCATGTAGAGAGGAGTGGCCGCCCACTGCGAGCGGTGCTGGTCCGGATGAGGCTGCCTCAGGCCGGCGCAGGTGCCCCTGTAGCGCTATAAATGGGCTGCAGGTGGTTGGGTGGGTAGCGCATCAAGCTGAAGTCAATGTCGTCCAAATAAGCCCCAGGGTCCACCGGTCCGGGGGAAGTGCAAGTCATCAGGGCGAAAATCGGCACCATCCGAGCCACTCAGTCCTTCAGCTTCGTGGCAGCCACCATCTTAGCAAGGCGGTCGCCAGGGCAGCTCCGCGACTGGATGCTCAGCACACCGCTCCACATGGAGCTTAAGGCCGGCTCTGGAGTCAGGGTTAGGTGAACCGGGGTCCTGGGAAAGGCTGGATCCTCTCCGATGGAGAACGTATACTATGGAGCTCTCACTTGGGCGCCATCTTGGATACGCCACCAAAGAGGATTTTAAATTACAATTCATGTGAGTCCAAAAAGGCCAGTTCTACCTGCTCCCAAACAAGAGTTACCACAAAAGCTTTTGGCTACCAGGACATGAAAGACTTAAAAACACATGTACTACTTTTTAAGTACAATGCACCCTGCCCTATGGCCTGTTTAGGGCCTAACTCAGTGTGACATATATATTAAAAATGAAGGTTTGGGCTTGGCAAAAGGTTTATTTTGCCAGGTCGTTTTTGCTGTTTAAAATCGCACTGCAGACAGCAATGGCAGGCCTGAGGCATGTTTTAAAGTGCTAGTTTAGTGGGTGGTACAATGAGTGCTGCAGCCTCACTATCAGCATTCAATTCACAGGTCCTGGTCACTTGTAGTACCATATCCTAGGGACGTACAAGTAAATTTAAATGTGCCAATTATGTGTAGGCCAATTTACCATATTTAGAGCAAGAGCCCAAGTACTTTTGCTCTGGTTAGCAGTAGTCAAGTGCACAAAGTCCTAAAAGCCCCAAAAAACTGGTTCGGACAACAGGAGGGGTGAAAGTAAAAAGAGAGCCAAGTCCAACATCAACAATTAGCAGGTTAAAGCAGAATACCATAAATAGATCTGGTAGGTAGACTGGAAGAGTGTGAGACTCATGGTGCATCCACCTTTGAGTGGGAGAGAGTTCTTCACCTATGGATTGACTCTCAAGAATGCAGAGACTTCAAGTGACTTTGCAAAAGTCTATGACTTGTCTTGATAACCACTCTCTAAGGATCCAAGGCTCTGGAGCAGAGACCTCTGGCAACTCAAATGAGATTGCAAATGTAAAATCTTCATACTCTGCATGACTCTGATGGCCAAGATGTTCAATCTGAATCAGATGCAGTGGTGACCATATAAAGAAGTACATCAGCCTTGTGAAACTTGATGATGTGTAGTATGGCTACTTTCTACGTGACATGAAACACACTGATTTCTCACTTACCAGGCCAATCCAGTAATTGATGTCACAATATGTCTCAAAACTCCAGCAGAAGTCATCAAACAAAGTAACATTCTTGAATATTTGCTGTTGGTGACTGTTAGACATGCAGGACCCAGTGAGAATTGTTTGTTTTTTCTCTTCACTGCTTGGCCCCTTTAAAGATTCAAGTCACGTTTCTTACTGAGGATGGAGCTCATACTGAGACATAAAATGTGATTTTATCCTATGAGCTATGTAAGACAAGAGGTATACCCACTAAGTCAAAATACCTAAAGGTGCTCTGTGGTTCACCAAATATCTACTATCTTTTAAATATATGTGCATGAATGCAGAATGCTGATGGAGACACTGCTGTGAGAGTAATGCCAAGGTGTTATTTGTACAGGTGTACTCTACTTATTCAGTGAAACAAAGTAAAGTGTAATGTGCCTGCTACTCTGATAACATTGATTTGGCTAAAACACATCCAGGGTAGTATTTAACATTATCCATTCCAGTCCTTGGAAAAACGTCCTAAACACCCATCCAGTCAACCATGTGATGAGCTGGCTGTCTTTAATCCTCCAAAGTTGACTCCATTCATCAGGGGATGTGCTACTCTTACTGATGTACTTGGCGCCCTTTCTGTCCTATTTGGGTTTATATTACCCCAAGGCTGACCTCTAGCCCCCGCATTAAATGCTTTAGGCAGAGTTTCCCCTGATCCTTTTCCTGTTCAAATCTTCTGAGATATGGCTTCTATGGTAATAATAGGTAGGATTATTTATCCCTCCCGTAGTTGGGGTTATCCTTAACAAATTTAATAAGGATATTAGCTTACTACTTCCACAAAAGGCCAGCCTAGACCCTAAATTGCCTTCTAACCTCAAACCTCTAGCTCTCATTCCAGCTGCCACTAAGTTATTAAAATATAATGTAGTAAGACATCTTTCTTGCTATGTAGAAACACCCTATCTTAGATGATGGTTAACTTAAATATGGAGCCAGTGCTGATCTCAGTCTTAGACAATCTGCATCTTGTAGCCAAAGTCAGCAGTATGCTAATATGCAGGATCTGACCCTGTTGACCATTGTCTTCTACTCCTAGAATCCACAGAACACCATGCAAGACACCACTCTGCCTCCAGCTAAATAAGTATATGGATGACTCTTGTATTCTGTTGAGGTTCTGTCTGTTAGTTTTGGCCAAGTTTGTTGGAGGTTATGGACTCAATGAGTATCAGCTGGCTGAAGGTAAACTCTGTAAAATTTAGATTTTTATTCTAGATAATAGAGCCGATCTCTGGTATATCCTCATTTTAGCCTAATCAAATGGGCCCCGCCTTTCTCTGTTAAACGTTGTTAATAACTAAAGGTTCAAGATTAACTACATTATACTGGACTCGCATGTAAGAGCGGTCGGGCGTTGCCTCCTGCACGTTTGCTGAAAAAACTACCTATGATTATGCTGAAGGTAAAAATATAGCCAGGTCCAGTACATTCCTTATATATATATGTCTTCCCTTCTGGCTCCTGAAACAATTGCGGGTAGTTCAAAATAATGCTGCTAGATTTACATTAAAGGGCTCCAGATTTAGAGATACAAAGTCTCTGTTGTTCTTCCTCATTGTCTCTTTGTCCCTGTCTATTTTAACTTCAAACTCAATGCCTTGTGCACAAATTCATCTATGGCTGTGCACTGTGCTTTTTGAAATGCTACCTTAGGCTCTGTATTTCCAGAAGACTGCACTACTTCTCTTCCGAAAAACTGCTGATCTACTCATGAGTTAAGAATGCTAAACTAAGCAGTAGAAACTTCTCAATTCTTATTACAAACTGTGGCATTCTCTTTCACTGCATCTAAGACAGATTTCCAACTTGATCTGTTACTGTAAACGTGAAAAACTGTTTTTTTACCAGCTGCTTAGAGACATAGGTGACCAAGGCCTTTGTTTGTCCCTTCGTAGCACCAAGAGACCACCTGGGAGACATGTACCTTATATAAATAATCCTCAGTTTAACATAACTATACATCTGTCTCCTAATTTTGTGGATGGCTAGATTCACTTTTGTCTTGTCGGTAAGTTAGGTTATCAAAAATGCTTCCAAATCAACAGCCAAGTTACCACTTCCTAAACCCTACAAAAAATATATGTAACTAAATTAAGGATTGTGGTGTATAACATAATTCCATCCGGTTAGCCAAATGAATCAATGATCCTCATGTACACTCTCTAAAGAGAGTGGACTGGACATCCACCAATTTCATGTATTGGTATGTTCTCGTAATAGAGGGGCAGGACATTTTCAATTGTTGGCAGATGGGTTTCATCTGCCATACTCTAAATACCTCTCTTAGTGGTTACTCTTGATAATCTCAAGAAATTGGGGTGTGGCTGTATCATGAATACTGCCAATGCCCCTCACTTACTGTCATAGGACCACCTAACTATGAGATATGACACAGTTGTTAGGAGTTTGGTCACTCATGCACAGATATTTAATCTTTCGTCTGACACGTGCTGTTATACTGAGAGTAAATGTGCTGGTGGACAGCCAATGCAACCTGCACACCAATAGCCGAGGTCTATAATGATCACGAATGTCTCCAGTTGTGCAATAATATTGTCTGGAAGTGTTAGAACACACTAATTGCATTAACAACTGAGAACCCTTGTGAACGAATTCAATGCAGTGTATACGCATGAAGAACCCTGAAGAATGTAGCATAAGGGTTTCTCTAGTGACCTCAGTGAGAACAGTGTCATATAAGGGATAAAGTCCCCAGTGTTGTACATTATAAGGATATTGCAAGTCACAGAGGAGTTTCATAACCATATAGAGGAACGAGGCCAATGGCGACTTGCAATATTCTTATCATGTTTGCTAGGGGCTAGTTTATCACTTATAATGAATGGTCACGCCGTCACCCTTTCCACAAACCACTTAAAATCTCGGTGCCGAGCTATTTCATATCAAAGGGAGAGCATGTTTGCAAACATGAAGAATAAAAATAAAACCTCTAGTGAAAAATTAAACACATCAAAACCTGTTAGATATTTGTTGGAAATAGGTATTAGAAATAGTTCAATGTAAGGCCGTTTGTTTAAAAAAGCTGCAATAGCTCGGAATGTGTAGAAACATGCAGAAAGATTGTAGTGTTTCTTCAACTATCTAAGTAGTACAAAAAATAAATATGTTCTCTCTGCTTGCCATTGAAAGCTAGAAAAATAGAGCAGAAGAAAGAAAAGCAATGGTCTGTTTTGATTGCTGAACTACTGCCTCAATTATGCTATGTGACCTGACCTTCCTTTCACCTTTGTGATGTCAGAACTCAGCTGTGATAGCCAGTTCTTAATGAGGTTTCTGGTGCTCTGCACCTGCACTTAATTCTCAACACCGGTTCTTATGGCAGTCTGCCAAACAGTAATACTGTTGTTTAATTTTGAGTTGTGAACAGCAATAATTGTTTAATCATTAATTGTACTTTAAAAATGAATATTATCTGCAGCTTACACCATTCTTATTCGTTTGAGTGGCTTAAATAGTCACACTTGTAGGTGTGTGGTGGTTAGTAGTTGTGTTAGTATTGTGACTGGAAGCGCTGGCAGGAGCAGTGAGTGGTTAAAGATGCAGTAGCCTCCTTAGAATGGTTCTGACACTTAACCTTTCATAAATTAAGCACTGGTAATAGCTTATAATAGTCGGACTGGGTGCATCTCAAGTCGCTGATTACAAAGAAACCAGAGACTGGCTAATATACAGTGATTACAGAATCCAATATATTATACAGAAAAAAAAATCCACATCTTGCTGCAGGTAGTGTCAAGCGAGACATATAAACACAATGAACATCATGATACAGAATCCAATTTAAATAAGAAGGGCTTGAGGCCTACCTGAGGCTTTGTTAAATCTAAGCGAGAAAAACACATTTCAACACACCCTAATACTTCTGTTTTAATCGCAATAGCTCTATGTGAGAGTGCATTCGTGAACTGAGGAACAGAGCAACTTTAGCTATTAATGCACATTTTAGTTCAAACGCACAAAAGCTCCACTCACAGACATACTATAGCTCTATTACCAGAAGGGCACGGGTGCACCAGTGTGGGCACTCCCTGCTCAGCACCGGAACTAAGATTACAATGCCCAGGAGGAGCTCTAAAAAGCTTAAAATGTACATTTCTGATCACCAAGGCAATAAAAATCACCTGTTTTAGGTTTCACATTCTACCTAACTGTTATGTAAACCACAGGCTGCAGCATGCCATTTGGCGCCTCTTAGTTACTAGCTTTAAATGCCTGTGGCCATGTACTATATCAGCATGCAAATTCCCTGTCGCTGTATAATTTACAAACCAGAGCTGGACCTCGGCGCTCTCTAAATTGGTAAACATAAGCGGACGCCTAGATTTGCATAAAGATCTTGCCTTTTGTACCTGCTCTTGTGGCTCAATGCTTGTTATTACTGCTGTTGTGACACCTTCATGGTATGACAAGTAACATCTTTTAACAAGAGAATGCCTGGAAAAAAGATGCCTTGCTCTCTCTGAGCCCAGGTTGGCCTCACTTTCTTTTTTTTTTTAAGTTTGATTTTATTGAGGAAAAACAGGAGAAATAACAGCAGTAAAATGGATGTAACCAATCCTATTTGACAATAAAAGTGAGGAAATAAAGTAAAAGGAATATATAGGGATTAAACTATTTAACTGTATTTAAAAAGGAAAATACATCGTAGAAAAAACAATAAAAGAAAAAAGGGGGCAAGGGAGAGGAAGCAAAAGTAATTATTATAGAACAGTTAAAAATAACATGCATGTTGTATGAATAATGTAACACTGTAAGCATAACAATAAATGAGGATTAGAAAAATATTGTGATAAACATTTGGTAATAAAAGAAAACCAACTAAACAACCATAAGAGAAAAGGCAAAGGGAGAAAATTAAGGTGGTTTCCGTACATCATCTGATACATTTTTAGAGGCGGCAATTGAAGAGGCGGTTTGAGATAAGTAAGTTGTTAAGGGAAGCCATAAAAGATCCCTTTTGATTGCTAGAGATATGGGAGAAACATAGTTAGTATCTAGTCGATGATGAAAACAGACAGCATTCCACCAGGCTCTGAAAGTGACTTTATCGGCTTGTTTCCAATTAGAAGTTATTAAATGGAATGCAATAGCTAATAGTAAGTCTAAAAGTTTAAAACTCAGCGTCGTTTGAGGCCATTGGGGAGACAGAGTGCCCAAAAATATATTTGTGAAAGAAAAGGGGATCTGAACTTTAAAAATTATCTTAATTTGGGACCAGACTAATTGCCAAAATTGATGGATTGAAGGGCATTCAAACAACATATGTTTTAAGTCTGCAGCAGGGCAAAGACAGGACCAGCAAATAGGGGATGTGTCTGTTGAAAAAGAAGCTAGGGGCATTGGGGAAAATAGTATTCGATGATAAATGAAAAAAAGGGTTTGTGTGGTATTAGCAGCACGAGAGGTCTTATGGAGTTTAGACCATATTTTATCCCATGTAGCAATTGGCCATTCTTGTGAAAAATCCTTTTCCCATGCCCGTTCAGTTTTTGATTTTTGTCTATCTGAAGAGAATAGTAATGATTTATAAATATTAGATGCTGAGGGGGAACTATCCAGAATCGAGTGTAAGGATTTACAAGTTACAGGAACATCAGTAGAAACTGGTAGACTCTGGAGAAACTGAATAAGAGAAGGATAAAGAAGATTATATTGCGATTTTGAGGATAATGGTAAAGAAAATGTAGATTGAAGATCAGAGAAAGTAAGTGGTTTGTTATCTGATAGGAGCTGAGAAATCCAACGTAAGCCTCTAGAATGCCACGTTTTCCAGTATATAGGACGATTACGAATCCGTACTGATTTATTATGCCAGATAGGTTGTTTATGGAGGAAACTAGTAGAGGGATATGATGAATATAATAGAGGAAATAAAAGTTTACGAGAATAAGAAATGACAGGGAAACGCAAAGAAGCAGTGTTGGCAGTGAAAGTTAAGATCTCTTGAAAATCAAAAGGAGCAATAAGAAATTTTTCCAACTGTAACCAGAGAGGAGGATATAAAGGAAGATCTGTAGATATCCACCTAGCGGCTTGTTTTAGTGAAACAGCGGAATGGTAAGTCCCAAAGTCGGGGAATTTAAGACCTCCATTGGGCCTATCCTTCTTTAGAGAGGATAAGGCTATACGCGATGATTTACCATTCCATAAGAATGTTATCAAAGTGGAATCAATTTTCTTAAAATAATATTGAGGAATGTGAATAGGAATCATGGAAATAATATATAATACAAGAGGGGAAAGCATCATCTTAATTGAATCTAACCGACCCTACCAGGATAGGAAAAGGGGATGCCAACGACTAATAGTATCATTTAATTTTTTAATAATATAATCAAAGTTTAGTTTTAGTGTATCAGATAATAAAGGTGCAAACCACAATCCCAGATATTTTAATTTAATTGGTTGCCAGGTAAAACCAGAAGCCTCAAAGAGATGTTTTTGACAAAGAAAATTTAAAGGCAAAATTTTGCATTTATCAGCGTTTAGACGGTAACCTGAGAGTTTAGAAAAAGAGGATACCTGCTGAAGAAAAGGAGTGAGAGAGGTCTCTGGATTAGAGTAATATAAAAGAATATCATCAGCATAAACTGACATCTTAACTTGATGAGGGCCAAATTGAAACCCTGTAATACGATCATCCTGTCTAATTTTAGTTAGGAAAGGTTCCAAAGCTATGACAAATAATAATGGAGATAAAGGGCATCCCTTCCTTACCCCCCTATGTAATGAGAAGTAATCAGAAGCCTTACCGTTGACAAAAATTGAAGCCTGGGGATCTGAGTATAATAAAGAAATTAAAGCTATTAATTTAGGAGGAAAACCAGCCCCTTTCAGAGCATGAAACATAAAATCCCAACCAATCCTGTCAAACGCTTTTTCAGCATCTAGGGTAATCGCTGCAATAGGATGATCCAAGGAAGAAGCTTTGCTTAAAATATTAAAGAAGACTCGAGAATTGTCAGATGCAAGTCGTCCTTTAACAAAACCTGCTTGTTCAGGGCCAATAAGATCAGGTAGAATAGGATCTTCCAAAATCTTTGCAAAGATCTTATAATCTGTGTTAACTAACGAAATAGGCCAATAATTTTTACAGAGAGTGTGATCCTTATCATCTTTGTGAATTAAACAGATCAGTGCTTCTCGAAACATACTACTAGAAGAACAATTATCCCCGAAAGATTGGAACAAAAGTAAAAGATTGGGTAAAAGGATCTTTGCAAAGTGAGAGTAGAATTCAATGGTAAAACCATCTGGTCCGGGCGCCTTCCCACCCTGTAATACTGAAACAGCCTGAGATATATCTGCTAATGAAATATCGACTCCTAAAGGTTCAAATCAATGTGGTTAGACGAGGGAGAGGGAATGGAACAAAAATAGGAAAGAAGGTCAGACTTGTCTGGTAGTGATTCAGGAGTAAAAAGATTCTTATAAAAGGAAACAAATTCATTTAAGATATCTTTATCTTTATAGATAGGAGTACCGGCAGTGCCTTGCAAAGAATCTACTTTTATTCTCTCTTTCCTCAATTTTAAATAGTTAGCCAACAGTTTTCCCATTTTGTTTTGGCCTCCATAGTAGAGAGAACTACTTTTTAGTAGATAATTGGAAGCAGCATCAGTAGATAATTTATTAAAAGTAAGTTTAGGATCAAGAAGATTTTTCAAAGAGGACTCATTATTAGAATGATAATAAGTGTATTCTAATTGCTTAATTTTATTAAGTAGCTGAGAGGACTGGGCTTCTAAGGATTTTTTCAATTGTGATACAAAATTTATACTAAAACCTCTGGCAGCTGATTTAAAAGAATCCCATACCATCACAAAAGGAGAATCCGGGGTAATATTGATAGTGAAAAACTCAGAGGCAAAGTAATTGAATTACTGACAAAAATTAGGGTCAAGTAGTAGGGAATTGTTAAAACGCCATCTTCCAGGGTGAGGAGAAAAGGGGATAAGATCAATATCAACAAAAACAGGAGAGTGATCTGATATTAGGATTGAACAGATTTCAGATTGAATGGCATGTTGGGACAGGGATTTGCTTAGAAAAAGATAATCAATACAGGACTGAGAGTGGTGGGCGGCCGAATAGAAACTGTATTCTCTAAGGTCGGGATGGCAAAGTCGCCAAATATCAACTAACGCTTTGCGCTGCACTGTGGAAGCAAATTGTGATTGCATTTTAGATGGGACAAACTTAACTTTAGAATGTCTGTCAAAAATGGGATCGAGGATTTGATTGCAATCACCACCAAATATAATGTAATCATCATCATATGTAAGTAGTTTATCAGATACATTAGTCCAGAAAACTTTATCGATCAAAGTAGGTCCATATACATTAAAAATAACTAAAGGAATCTTATCTATAAGAAGTTTAACAATAACCCAACGCCCTTCAACATCAGCTTCCTGGTGAACAACAGAAACATTTAATTTCTTATGACATAAAATCAAAACACCATTTTTTTACCTAGGGCAGGAGAATTAAACACATGCCCCACCCAGCATCTCTTCAGCTTGGAAGCTTCATTTTCAGAAATGTGAGATTCCTGGAGTAAAGCAATGTCAGTTTTAAACTTTGCCAGGTGGGATAACACCCGTTGCCTTTTAATAGGATTATTTAATCCTTTAATATTCCAGGTAGTAACCCGAAATGTATTTTAATGAGAAAAGTGTGAACAAACAGTATGCTTACAAGAAACAAAGTTAAATTTGATTGGAATATATAGAAGGACAAATGGTGAAGGGAAAAAAACAGTTGTGTTAGCAAGGAAGACTTAAAAAAAAAGAAGGTAAAAGAGAATAAATAGAAAGGAGAAGGAAAGAGTAAGAAAGAAGCCATACAGGAAAAAATCGATAGAAAAGAGATAAGATGAAAAACCAAGGGACAGTACAAGTCAAACAAATGATGACTGAAAGACATACCTACAAAACATGACGGAATGGGGAGTGACTACACCAGAAGATGATGACGACAGCGTCGGAGCTCCACCGAACTCCAGAGGGACCATGATCAAAACTTCGACACAAATGGGAGACCAAATAGGTAACGAATTTGTAAGGACAAAAACACCTGTATATGAGGGGAGAAAGAACAATAATATAAGAAGTAATACATTGGAGAAAGAGACATGGGAAAAGTACAAATAACAAGCAAGTTCTAGAACAATACAAAAATAGAAGTAAGACAAAGCTCAAAGTACAATCAAAACAGGAAAACATCTACATTAGGCTGTGCATAAGTAATAATCATGCAGGTGTTGAAGTGTCCATGACAACAGCTCCAAGGTGACGGAGGAATTCTTGTAATGCCGCTGGATCTTCAAAAGTTGTAGTCTTTTCTTTGTATGTGACTTTGAATATACAAGGATGTAGTAGACCGAATCTGGCATTGATAGCTCGTAGTTGGGGACGTAGATCGAGAAATTTTTTCCGATGGTCTGCCGTAACTTTAGCCATATCCTGAGAGAAAAAAAGGTGATGACCTTCCCAAACAATTTGTTTTTTGGACTTGACAGCAGACAAGACTTGTAGGAGGTCTGTATACTGCAGGAATAGCATGATGACACCACGAGGCTTAATAGAAATTTTAGGACCCAGTCTGTGAGCTCTTTGAATGTTTAGAGGAGTATCAGCAGGTAAGTCCAAGAGCTTAAGCAGGAACGACTGAAAGAAGACTGTTGGGTTAGAACCCTCAATGTTTTCAGGGTCCAGTCACTGGAGAAGGAGGATCCTTTTTCGGTCGTTTGGTGGAAATCGCGGGTAATTTGCTTGAGAGCTGAGTTTTTGGAATGGTGCCTGACGAATGATCAGGTTTCTGATGAGAAGTGTCTTCCATTTCGTTAAAATTGGAATCTGAGTCTGAGCACCCAGTAACTTTGGAGGAAGCAGAGAGTTTAAGGTTTCTCAGCCTCCCCATATAAGGACGTGGAGCTTAGTGAATAGAAAAATTGAACTAAACTCTTAAGGTCTACCTCTTCAGTTTGCCTAAGTCACTGCAAGAGAAAACAGCAAGTTGAAAAAATCAAGGAAAAGAAAAAAGCTTAAGCTTCCACAAATGATGGTGTTGAGAAATATTTCAAAACACTGCGAAAAAGTTCCATATCATCTAGGGCATAAAAGACCTCTTTAAAGAACAACGTGGTGCAATTCAAAAGGAGCGTAAAATTTATGACAGCAACAAAAGCGGTAGAATAAGGACCATCTATATTGAAGAAAAAGTCACTTCACAGAGCATGTCAAGTATGGTACAAAATGGCTGCTATTTCAAAGGAGGCAGTAAAATCTTCACATGACAAAAAGAGTAGAGTTGAAGGAGTATAATCGAAGCAGCTGTGGAGAATTGCATGACCTTCAGAGCAAAACACACATTAGAAGCGCATTGAGCATAAAAAATTGAGCATAATGAAGTTTCCAAAGAAAAACGGTGATCGTGATGAAGAGAATCTAAGATGGCGGCCGTAAAACGATGAAAAAACGGCATTTGAAGCGTTGAAGTGCTCACCGCTATCATATAATGCAGGAATCCTACATCCTGGATGCGAAACAGGGGTCTTGTGCTCCCGAAGAGGAATTGTGCCGGGAACGGTGGCGCGGAGCTCCGGAGCTACGCCGCCATCTTGTTTGGCGTCTTAGCCACGCCCCTGGCCTCACTTTCTACCAGGAGAAGATTTCACAGGTCGGAGCCTCTTAGCCTCATTATGATTTACGAGGTGCTCACTAATTAGACTGGAGATTGAAGACCTGGAAGCAGGGAAAACATGGGCCTCATTCCGGCCTGTTTCAGTGAACATTGTGCAGGCACACATTTAGTTTTACAGTGTCTGTCAGAGTCCCGCAAGATCTAAGTCTGCCATATGATGTATTTATGTATTTATTGTAAGTTATACTGCGAAAGATTTTTCTGTTGTATCCGGGTGATTTTTGTCTTGCTCGCTTGATTTATTATTCTTCATATTCATCAATGAAAGTCCATTATTGTGCTAAATTTTGTACATAGTTAGCGTACTATCTCTTCATTGCGTGGATTATTTCCAGAATCAGTGTAAAAAAAGGCTGGGTTTTAGTCACCCGGAGAGGACTTTTGTATTTCAAGAGTGCAGTATACCAGTCAGCTGAGTGCTTTGCCAATGAACTCTGAGCACATGATGAACAAAGGCTGCTCTCACTCATGCTGACCCAACGACAGTTACTCTGAACATTTAACGGAGCACATTTCTAATAAATAAGTGATAATTCCAATACAGGTCCTTGTCAACTCTAAATATTGTGTTAATTATTGACTACATGTTTGCATTTTTAATAATTGCTTGTTCTAAAATTGGTTCAAATATTGACTATAACTACCTAGCATGCATTATGGTCGGGGTCAAGTTAAATAAATAACTGTAAATTATAAATACCTTAGCAAGCAACCCGTGCACACTGGAGGAAATTAGGAAGAGGTGGAATAACTAGCGGGAAGAGTGCATTCCATGGCCTTCAAGTGTCACCTGGAGACCCAGAGGACTGGTGGCGTTTCACCCAGCCCCCATTACAACTCTTTTCCTGGGAGGAGAAGATCTTACCGATTTTGCATCCTAAAGGCTTGACAGGAATCCCTGGTGGAGTAGAGACTGTAAAGTTGGACTTTTCAATATGTCACTAAACTTAAATGTCCTGTTTGCTTATACGTTAGCTGTTGCTAATATCTTCAGCAAATTTGGTTTTTACATAGAAGCCTAAATATATCAGTAACATCTTGTTTGGCTTGTTTGTTTGAATGTATTGTGTTGTATTTAAAATAACAGGTTTCAAACTCCATTACATTTCACATGATTTGTTGGTGCTTGCAAGTGAATGTACACCAAATAACAAATATCATATATTTCTTTTCATATAGTAAATGTCTGTTCTCTGTTTACTGCAGAATTTCAGTAGGTATGTTCAAGTTACAAGTGCTGTGAATGTTTTATACAAATAACTGCAACTACCATGATGACTTGTTTCAGTTTTGTTCAAATAATATTGCAATGTAATTTTGCTCATTCTCCCCCTTCTATCATATTTTCACATATGGTAAAGTGTAATTTATTGATCATTCTCTATTTAATGCTCTCTTTTGAAAATATGTTTGTGTTGAATTTTCTATGTTGTCCTTTTCTTGTCATGCAATTAGACTGATGTCATTGGTTTCACAAATCATAGGTTATTGACCTAAACATTTTTAGGTATGTAAATTTGTATGCTGAATATAAATAGTATATGTGAAAAATGTACTCTGCACTGTTTAAATGATGACTAATGCTCAACATGCTTCTAAATTGTGTAAATATCTGTTTATAAGCCTGCTAGGCCTTGGAATGGTTACTTTCACATCTCTCCTCTCCACTGTGTTGTGTTGAACAGTTGGTATATTTTATGTATACTTACTAATTGTTGTTTTCATTTCAGAACATTTTCTTTCCTGTTTATTTAAAGTATTTTTTTCTGAAATTTAAACTGTTTGTGTACTACAATGCCACTGAAAGGTATAATCATGATATTGAATTTCTTTTCCCTTTTAGTTTGCTACATTTTTTTATTAAAACTCATTGGATGTGTATTCCACACTTTTACAATGTATTCATTTTTTTACATTCATAATAGGTCCAACAGCCAGAACACATAGTCAAGCATCTGTCACTGAGAAAACCTTCACTCCAGCCCAGGATCAAACCTCCAAGGATGACTCCACTCTTGAAAGTCTGGATGAAGAGGAGTGACCTTGTCCATCTGGTCTGCCCCGGAAGACAGCTCTTGTGACTCGCATTTGGCCCACACCTATACCTCCCACCCCAGCTTTTACAACACCTCAGTTCACGGATACCTCCACTTCCTGTATCCAAACCAACATCACACTGATCTTGTGCCCCCAGTCCTGGTTGCTTCTGAGACAACACCACCACCTCCTTCAGACATATGAACCCTGGGAGAGTGAGGAGAGTGAGGAGACGACAGACACAAGTGTTCCGATCATTTCCAGACCTTGCCACCATGGAAGAATGGGATGATTGAATGGAAGTTTGCATTGGACTTGTTTTCTGTTGAATGTTGGCACCAAGCCAATATGTGCTGCTAAAATTGCTCTAACCACAAGTGGTAGTCAACACAAAGCATACTAATCTCCCTTCACATTGCAAAAATGTTCCTTTTGTGTTAATTGTATGAAGCTGTAAATGTGTCTCATTATTGTAGAAAGAACGTCTGGTAGCACACCACTTAAATTTGGTTGTGACATTCCCCCAGATACTGCCACAGTGTACTGGAATGATCCTGTGGCCACATGAAGTACTGCCATGAATTTGACAACTAGTGTAATAGATGTGGGATTTGTATTGTGAGGCAGAAGATCTGGCTCCAGTTGATGACATAAATCCATTATAGCTTGTCCATTTAATTAAAGTTTTTTGATAATATTGAATTCTTCGATAGTGGCAAAGGTCTGGAAATGGTCGGAACACTTGAGGCTGTCATCTTCTCACTCACCCTTCATTCATATGTCTGCATGAAAAGATTGGCAACATTTTAAAATAATTACATTTTTCTTTAGATAAATAACCCAAATGTCATGTTGTGCTACAAATATATATGGTTTCTTAACATATTTGAACACAAAATGTAAAATTGTTTTTTTTTAACAATTAACATTTTTTACTCAACGATTGATTTAAAAAAAAAAAATGTATGTACATAATACATTTTAAATGTGTTATTTGCACATTTAAAAGAAAAAAGATTTTTCAAACAAAATAGTGTCAATGTAAGTGTAAAACAACATTGCCAACTACCTCATCAAACCACTACATATACATTTTTTTTAAATGAGTAACATTAGAATTTTGCATGTGTAAACAAAGTAGCCACCATTTTGAGTGGCAGTAACACACTGAACATTCACAAATACACTATTTGACCATTTAAAATGATTGGCACCTTACCTCGCCTTCAGGACATTTGGAAATAGACGGCCACGCCGGAGGTTGACCTGGTAGACGGTGGGAATCGCCATGATTGACACTGCCATAGGCCAACATGTGTTAATGCAATTTACAACAGCCAATGGCTCTGTTCATCTCCGTTCACAATTGCGTACATCGTGTACATGTAGGCGGTGTTTCAAACAATGGTAACTTGTCTCCTAGCACTGCAGTCAACAAGACATCCTCAACCTTTGCAACTGTTTCTAACCTCTGGGAGCCAAGATGCCAGGAAGAGCAGGTGACAGGCCCCCAGTCTTCTCGCCAGAGTAGCTCGAGTTGCTGGAAATTGAGGTCCTGTCCCTCTATAGCCAGCTCTATGGCTCACCAGAGGAACAGGTACACGTTTAAACTGTATTAGTAAATCTGTCTATTGTTTTAAAAAAAAACAGGCTAGAATGTCCCTTTGAGTTCCTGGCTGAAGTGTAGTGATTGAAGTACATTTAATTTTTATTATATACATTGATTAGAAGAATGATGTAGTGAATGTTTAAGCACTATATGTTTAGAGAAAAAAACAATATTTGTATGTGTTGTGTGTTTTAAGCCCAACATTTTATTTGGTGTGTATTTAGAGATATATCTCTATATATGTATGAAGTTTACGTTAAATGTAGAAATTTCACATCACGTGAACTTAGAAAACACATTATAGTAGCTCTCAGACACATTCAGAGTAGCTCACAGCCTTGAGTTCAACTTCAAATGAGAACAAGTTCATATTTTCATTTCAAAGTTAAGTGCTGTGTTCATTTGGCATCATTATCATCAGGCTGCAAATAACAGGGCCTGACAATTAGCAGTGCTCAGTTAGATGTATGGGCCAGGCTGGGGCTGAGTCACAGAGTTGAACAACTGAAGCACTCAGGTATGTGAATCGTAAAAATAATTCCTTGTCAACTCAAAATAGGAGTTGTAAACCAAATAATGCTTCAGAATGCTTTTAAATGGACAAAAAATAAAATGAAAAGTTACCTTAATTTTTGGGTTTACACTTCATTTAAATATTCTCCCATTTCAAAGTGTTGCATTTACAAACAACAGGCCCGTTACTCACAATGGGCAGTATACACTGTGACATAAGTATATAGGAACAATACGCCCTTTTTTACTTGAGAGAAATTTGAAGTACAGAAAAATGTTCTTTGATATGAAGCGTTTAATAGAATATTTATCTGCACTTTTAATTTCTGAAAATTTGGAAGACCATGTGTAACAGTGCCACATATGGTGAAAGGTATGTCCTGTGCTACAAGTATACACGAAACAGGCTTTCAGTTACCCATTTAAATATATCCCCTTCAAGCGCACACATGTTCATACATCCCCAAAGTCCATGCTCTCACTGGAACACATGGCAGACCCCTCATAGTGCCGTTAGTCATAGTATTTAGTTCAAACCATAGTATCTGGCTTTATTGACATGAGGCTTCAAGTCAATTTAGGTGGGCGTTGGGGTGTCTGGTTACAATGGGCAAGCTGTTTAGCCTTCAGTAGTTCACAATGATTTTGACTGATCAGATGTAGCCCTCACTGCAGAAAATGTTGAAGATCTCTGGCCTAGATGATGTAACTGGGCTGGATTAGGTAAGATAGGAAATGAGAAAGGAGAAGGGTACTCAACAGGTTGCTGCATATATGCCTTTATTTATTTTATCAGAATGAGAAAATAAAATATTATGTTCTAACTTTTGATCAATTTTTGTCATTTTTTTCTGAAAAATGTGTTACATCAATACAGACATAGAAAAAGTCACAAAATACATTTTCTTTCTTTCATTTCTTATATCCATACAAGTCAACGTCCATCAGAAGAAGACCATATGGAAGTCAATCATCAAGAAGGTGCGGACCATGTGGTCTATAAGCAGCACAGACTACATTTCCGCAAGCGTTGAGAGGACCGACAACACTGGACCAAAAGGTTATCTGAAATCCAGCTCGGGCAGTCCTCCCAACATGGGAAGCACATGCACCTCACCCTGAACCCCCTATTGGCTTGCATACTTGCAGTGGCCTATCTCGAGCTTGATGGGCAGTTGGGAGCCCAACAGCAGCATCAAGGGGGTAAGTTCTTGTTTGAGTTTAATATATATGCTAACTATTTTTTGTTCCAGCAACTATATAAGGCATCAACATTGAGTTCGACACATGTCCAATGCACAAGAAAAGTTCTTGAAGGTGTACATTTTGCACAAGGTATACATAGATTACAATCTGGGAAAATATACTTCCTGATTTCTGTTCACAATCAAAGGAGTGGTTTGAACAGACTCAAGCCTGCCTATACAACAAATATATATCAGGTAGTTTGATGTTATAAGAAACAGTTGCAGCAAACATGCCACTGGTCTTGATTGTGTCAGGTGCAATACTCCTTCACTATTGTGAATGATGTAAGGTTAGCCCTGTTACAGTTGACATAGCATGTGAGCCAAAAGGGCTAGTAGCATCAGATTAAATGGGTAGCTTTTTTTAATTAAAACATATCCCAAATTTATTTTTTTACTTAAAATTACAATTTCATTCATGTTAAAAGTGACAGATTCACATGATGTCTTACTCCTTCACAAATTTGCATGTAAGCCAGACTGTTTTGGAATATAATTGTCATAGGAATACAATTTTTGGAAAAACACAGACAGGAATGTGTACACATTGGTACCAGAGTACCACATACCCAAACATATCTTTCAATGTGCGTTATTATGTCTAGATGATAAATAAATGATGGAGAAAAATAGAATACTTAAAGAGACTTTTGTAGATGGCATGTTCCATCACAAATATGTTGGATAATCCCATCTGGAAAACTCAAAATCAGGCCCAATTAGGAAAGTGTAGAAATCCATCAAGATGTAATCTGTTACATATTGTGAATTGCCTTTGAATCTTTGATGTAAAAAATATATTTGAATCAGTGTAGGTAATACGTACTGTGATGTTGTACAAATGTTTGCCTAAAGTGAAAGCTATCATAGTTTGACAAACCATTTCGCTATGGTAAAGCAAACTTGCATGCAATCATGATAATAAAGAACAAAAGTTAGCAAGCCTTGAAGCAGGTGAAATCAGATAATTTGAAAAATGTGTTGAGAAAAACGTCATGATTAGTTCTATTTAGACAGATACAATAATGCTATTGTATACGTCTTTACAGCATCTTCAGGAGCAGGCGAAGGGGATATTGGCCACATAGGCGGGGAAGCAGCTCACCACTATGGTCCGGTGCAGAGACAACAGACACCAGGGGACCGAGTGGCACGGAGGGTGAGGGGACTGCAAAGGAGGCCACCAGCTCAACAGCATCATCTTTGTAGGCCTCCAGAAGCGAGCAGTTCCTAGTAGTGGTGGAACCTACAGCAACTGTTTCACCTGCATCCTTGCCCACCACCCAGAGATCCATCTCCACCTCCCTCCTGCTCCCCCCCAGTTGGTCAAACCTGCCCCCCTAAAAGGACCGGGAGCTCCTTTGCGGTGTCATGTAGTTCCCTACTTTCCAGCAGGAACTGTGCATTTGTTGGGCAACATAAACATAGGGTTGATGCCAGACTGATTCTATGCACCCCATCAGGATATGTCATCCTAGAGACCAGCTAGCACATAGTGCCACCAGATGAACCTCTAAGCCTAGACAGTTGCCAAGTGGTTTTGGCAACCACAGAACACGACAATCCCGAGCCCCTCTCAGGGCTCGTGGCAACAGATTTAGATTCCTTTTGTTTAGTCACTCGTGCTCTGTTGCTCTCAGAGAAATATTCAAGGAATACACAATGTGGTATTTTTCAATATGTATAGAACCAATGTGAATCTTGAATAGAATACATATGCTGCGATAATCAATAGACAGAAACAGATAAAAGTAATTAGCAATATGAGGATAGTGAACAGAATGAAAAGCTCCATCATCTTGCTAAAACAATGTATATATGCAGGCATCTAAAAATATATATGTATATATATATTCACTGAAAAAACCATAGGTTTTAGGGACAGTTATAGTTAGTTGGACATTTTACTCGTACAAAACCCGTGAAATTCCCCCGTTATAGTTAGTTCAGCTAACTATAACTCGCGCCCCGCAATGCACTGCTGATGACGTCACATATTACATCACTCATGACATGGTCAGTGACATCACTGATGACATCACTGATGACATCTCAAATGACATCACTGATGACATCATCCAGTGACTGTGTGTTTCTGTAAAGTTTAAATATTTTTAATATATATAGGAAAAGACGTATTGAAGAATGAGTGGGTGTGTAAGTGTCTGTATGGATGATTTAGTAGGTGCGTGACTGACTCTATAAGTGAGTGATTTAACGTATCTTACTGAATGCATGGGTTAGTGACTAAACTGGGTGAATGTCTGTATCCGTCTGTCTGTTGCTGTGTAAGTGGCTGCATGGGTTTGTGAATAGCTACATGAGTGTCTATAAGAGTTATTGATTTGTTGTCTGAGTATCTGTATGGGTGCCTGAGTGTTTGTGTGGATGGGGTGTGTGCGACTGTGCATAGATGTGTGAGTGGGTGATTCACTGGGTGGATGGTTTCAAGAGTGCATCTGTGATAGACTGTATGGGTGGGTAAGTGTGTGTAAGAGTGTGTTAGTGAGTGAATGTATGTCCCAGTGGTACATGTGTGAGTAACTACATATGTGAAAGGCAGTATATATGTGTGTTGGAGTATATAAATAGCTATAAGCGAGAGTGAGTGATTGTGATAGTGGCTGTATGGATGAGTGTGTGCTTGTATCAGTGATTATATAAGAGCGTAACAATGTGCTAGTATTTGTATGATTAAGTGAGCTGGTGTGTGTATAACTGTATAGGTGAGTAAATGGCAGTGTGTTTAATTATTTGCATGACTGACTAGGTGTGTGAGTACCTCTATGGATGAGTGGCGGTGTTTGAGTGTCTATATAGGAGTAAGAGTGCATATGATAGTCCTGTACTGAGTGACCATAAGTATGAGTGACTGTACGGGTGAGCGAGTGGATGTGTGTGTGTAGACCTAAGAATCAGTGAGTGGGTATGTAGTTATTGGTGTTGGAGTGTCTATGGTTTTGCGAATGGCAGTCTGTAATTTAGATTGGGTGTATCAAAGGTTATATTAGGGTGTGAAGAGCTGCATCAGATTATCACGTGGATGATGTCATCAGTGATGTCATTTGAGATGTCATCAGTGATGTCATCAGTGATGTCACTGACCATGTCATGAGTGATGTAATATGTGACGTCATCAGCAGTGCATTGCGGGGCGCGAGTTATAGTTAGCTGAACTAACTATAACGGGGGAATTTCACGGGTTTTGTACGAGTAAAATGTCCAACTAACTATAACTGTCCCTAAAACCTATGGTTTTTTCAGTGAATTTCAAAGGTTTTTTAAATGCTATTTTCTAACTATAACATATCTGAAACCTATGGTTTTTTCAGTGAATTTCAAAGGTTTTTTAAATGCTAATTCCTAACTATAACATGTCTGAAACCTACGGTTTTTTCAGTGAATTTCAAAGGTTTTGTAAATGACAATTTTTAAATGTATTAATTGTTATATTAATTTTTTTAATACTGATTTACTACATTTTTAGAAACAATTTTTTTTACATATTTTATTTTTTAAATTACATTGTAATTACATTATACATTACATTACAAAAAATACTTTCTCAGAATGAATTACTTTAGTTTAAATACTTTGCACATAGGCAATAGACTTTTATGTACAGTAGTTACAGTTGTTGCAATGGGCAACACATTTTCAAACACAATGCAACATTCAGCTCAATGTGAATTTCTAGTTAAATGCAATTAGTTACTTTATGGATTACTTTTCTAACCACAGGACTGGATCCTAGATTCAGTCCTGGTACATCTCCTGTAAACAGTTGAGTAAAAGCGTTTTGGTTACAGTCGTGATTTTTAAGGAATATTATTGTATTTTAAAAGTTGACACTTAGAAACTTTTTCTCATAGAATCACCAATGTTATCCTATGGAAGGAAATTCACTTAGCAGGTAAAAACTGTTATCGTTACTTTTTCTTACTCAGTGTTGGATCCTGGATCCAGCACTGGTGCATCTCCTGTAAACAGTTGAAAGAATGCGTTTAAGTCATACAGGCGATTTTTAAGGAATATTTGTAGTTTGTGAAAATCGACACTTTGAAACTTTTCTGCTGAAAACCAGACAATGGATTCCTATGGAAGAAAATATAAGTTATTGGTAAGTACGGTTAAAATTACTTTTCAGGGTCAGTGCTGGGCTAAAAGATGCAGCACTGGGTTCTCTCCTGATAACAGGTGAGTAAATTGGAATTCGTACTTTGGTTGATTTTAGAGGAATATTATAAAGTTCCAAAACTCCACACTTAGAAGAATTTCCAAGTGAAACCAGTCAATGTTAGCCTATGAAGGAAATTCAAGTTACCGGTAAGTACGGTTAAAATTACTTTTCAGGACCAGTACTGGGCTGAAAGATGCAGCACTGAGGTCTCTCCTGATAACAGGTGAGTAAATCAGAATTCGGATTTCGGCTGATTTTAGAGGAATATTTGTATGTTTCAAAAATCAACACTTAGAAACTTTTTCAGCAAAAAGCAGGCAATGATATCCTATGGAAGGAAATTCAAGTTACTGGTAAGTACGGTTAAAATTACTTTTGAGGATCAGTACTGGGCTGAAAGATACAGCACTGAGGTTTCTCCTGATAACAGGTGAGTAAATCGGAATTCGTATTTCGGCTGATTTTAGAGGAATATTTTAAAGTTCCAAAACTCCACACTTAGAAGAATTTCCAAGTGAAACCAGTCAATGTTAGCCTATGGAAGGAAATTCAAGTTACTGGTAAGTACGGTTAAAATTACTTTTCAGGACCAGTACTGGGCTGAAAGATACAGCACTGAGGTCTCTCCTGATAACAGGTGAGTAAATCGGAATTCGTATTTCGGCTGATTTTAGAGGAATATTTTAAAGTTCCAAAACTCCACACTTAGAAGAATTTCCAAGTGAAACCAGTCAATGTTAGCCTATGAAGGAAATTCAAGTTACCGGTAAGTACGGTTAAAATTACTTTTCAGGACCAGTACTGGGCTGAAAGATGCAGCACTGAGGTCTCTCCTGATAACAGGTGAGTAAATCGGAATTCGTAGTAAGGCAGATTTTAGAGGAATATTTGCACAATGGTGAAGGGAGGGGCGGGGCCTGAGGTGACATCTGTGCAAACGCGCCCCGTGGCGCGTTTTAAGTTGGGGGATTAAGTCCCCTTGAATCATGAGGTTCCCTAGGGGCCAACTAGCCCACCATGAACCTCCAGTATGCCCAGGGGCTGCGTTGCAGAGACGTGTAGAGAGGCCACACCCCTTTTACACCTCTCTGCAACGCAGCTCTGTGGCGCTTTCTGGATGTACCTGTTGGGCTAGTTGGCCCCAGGGACCCTCAGGATTGAAGGGGATTTAATCCCCATCTTAAAACGCGCCACGGGGCCTGTTTGCACACATGTCACATGAAGCCCCGCCCCTCCCTTCACCACTGTGCAAACGCGCCCTGTGGCGCGTTTTAAGTTGGGGGATTAAGTCCCCTTGAATCCTGAGGGTCCCTGGAGTCCAACTAGCCCACCATATACCTCCAAAAAGCGCCACAGAGCTGCGTTGCAGAGAGGTGTAAAAGGGGCGTGGCCTATGTACACGTCTCTGCAAGGCAGCCCCCTGGCGCATACTGGAGGTTCCTGGTGGGCTAGTTGGCCCCCAGGGACCCCCAGTATTCAAGGGGAATCGTTCCCCCTCTGCAAACGCGCCAGGAGGCGCGTTTGCAGAGTACTGCAGGGAGGGGGCGGGGCCTCCGGCACGATGCCGGTCGTTTTTTTTTTTTCGTTTTTTTTTTTAATGGGAGGGGGCTGTGTGGCCCCCTTCCCTTGCCCACTTTTGGCCCCGAAGACCCCATCCCCGGGGCCTGAGCATTTTTTTTTTTTTAAATTTAAAAAAAAAACGGGAAAGAGGCCGCGTGGCCCCCTTCCCTGGGCCTGTATTGGCCCCGGGGACCCCATCTCCCGGGGCATGGCCTCGATTTTTTCTTTTTTTTCTTTGGAGGGGGGCTGCGTGCACCCCCTCCTCAGGCCATTTAAGGCCCCGGGGACCCCATCCCCCGGGGCCGGCCTTTCCCTTATTTTTTTTTTAAAAAATTTGAACTTTGGGGAGGGGGCTGCGTGGCCCCCCTCCCGGGCCACTTATGGCCCCGGGGACCCCATCACCCGGGGCCTGGCCTCACGTTGGAGACTGTGGGGGGGTCCCCAATCCCCCCACAGTCCCAGCCGGCTCCCCGCCTCCTGCGGAAGCCGGCATTGGTTTTCCACATGGGGAGCAGCTAACATGCTGCTCCCCATGTGGAAAAGCAATTGGTTTGCATTTTGAAAGAGAGAGCAGGTTTCCTGCTCTCTCTTTCAAAATGCAAACCAAGTTTGCTATGACAGGGCGGGAGCCGCGAGGCTCCCGTCCTGTCATAGCAAACAGCAGTGTCCCGGGGGTAGGCACCCCGGGACACTGCAGGAGCCGGCCCTGGGGGGTGGTGGTCCCCAGGGCCATCAAGGGCTCCAGGAGGGGGGCCGCGCGGCCCCCCTCCCATTCAGTGCACAGCCCCGGGGAGGTGGTGGTCCCCGGGGCTTGGGGGTCCGTAACGGACCCCCATATTTAAATGTTTAGTGCCCCGGGGAGGTGGCGGTCCCCGGGGCATGTGGGGAGGTTGGAGCCCCCACACAGGTTTTTATAAAAAAAAAAAAGCCCCGGGAGGTGGCTGCGGGAGGGCTCAGAGCCCTCCCGCCATCATTTTTAAATAAAGCCCCGGGGGTGGCGGTCCCCGGGGCTTGGGGGCCTTAGAGGCCCCCCTACATAAATTAAAACCCCCCACCATGCCCCCGGGACTTGGGCCACCCGGGGGCCAATTAACTATCGAGCGCGGGAGACCGCGCTTCGATTTTTTCGGCAGGATCCGCGCTCCCTGAGCGCATCCTGCCGATTTAAAAAAAAAAAATCTTTTTTTGCCCAGGGGGTCCTTGTGGGACCCCCTGAGCAGACCTAGGGGTCAGGGTGTTTCTACCCTGCCCCCTTTGTGCGTTTTGCGCACTTGTTTCAGTCCCTCGGTTCTACCGAGGGACAAAATGACTGCCAACACTTCCTGATTTGGAGTGTTGACAGCCAATTAACATGCAGCTCGTGATCGGGAGGGTGCGCGAATCCGACGCGGCCATAGATATATATGTACTTTTACTTTTGATTTTCTCAGCAACTACTGAACGGATTTACACCATTTAACAAAAAGGGTTCTTTCTGAACCAAGAACTACCTCTTTGCCAAATTTGGTGCAATTCCGTTCAGCAGTTCGGGCTGTAGCCGTGTCTAAAGTTTCCTATGGAAAATTGCATGGGGAAAACGCGTTTTGGGACCCCCTTTTTCTCGGCCCCTGCTTGACGAATCCCCCGAGACTTTCAGGGTAGGAGCGGACCGGAGCGCCCCACAAAGTTTGAAAATTTTGCGAAGATACGTCAACCGGCAAGAGAGTTATTTCAAATAGAATGTCGCGGATTTCCTATGGATAATAGGTTGTAACTATAACTATCTACTGGCGACCGCCAGTAGATAATATAGACGCTCCTTTTTCACCTCAATAATGCAGAAAAGAGCACTCACGGGGACGGTTGCAATCGATTTATTTCAGCAACGCAACAAACAGACGCGTTTCGGCTTGCGCCTTTCTCGATGTTTGGCAGGCAAGCCCGAAGCGGTCATTTTTAAATTCATCACATGACAGTCATTCGTATCAAAAAAGGACAACAGCACAGAGTGAACAGATCCGCCATATTGGCGTGGTGTAAAGTATTTCACATTCTACAATCCCTCAATGAAATCCTGTGCTCAGACGTTTAAATATTTAGGCATCCTAGCTCAATGTTACCAAAATTTATAACATAATATTTTCTATAAAGCCGTGTATCGGCTATCCCATAAATGATTATCACATCGCATAAATTCATTACATTTATCAGAATCCATTAGAAAATATATATATGCACCTATTCAACAATTGCGATTTTTTCGTAAAAAAAACAGCAGGTAATAGCTTACTTCATGCTGACAGTTGTCATCCTAAAAATCTAAACAATAGCATACCGTTTGGAGAGCTCCTTAGGGCCCGAAGAAATTGCAGCTCTGATGGTACATTTGAGGATGAAATAATGATAATGAGAGAAAGATTCAGGGAAAGAGGTTATCCCCAAAAAACTATAAACCAAGCCATGAGTAAAGTCAAAACAGTTAAAAGAGAGGACTTACTAAAGATACAGACTAAAGTGGAGGTCGGGGAGGAACCAATCCGGGCATGAGAGGTAAAAAAGTCGATAAAAAAATTCTGGCAGGTATTAGGAACTGATTCTGTGGAACTATGTAAACATTGTTCCACGAAGTATCCTAACATTGAAAAAACCATTACAAAATGGATGCCATTTCTGTTGTGAAATGATGATTGTATTGTAGTCCTACTTCGATGTTCACTATATGTAAATGGTTGTAAAAAATGTACTTTGACCCGTGATCAAGGAGCGGCTGCTCCGAAACGCGTTGGGCGTTTTTCGCTGTTTTCAATTAAATAGGAATTCACTCCAAAAAGGAATTGGGCTCAGCTTTGGTTTATTTATATACAGACCACAAATGAATATATATATATTACCTACTGGCGGTCGCCAGGAGGTAGTTATAGTTAGAACCTAGTTTCCATAGGAAAAGCATTTTTTGATTTGCTTATAACTTTGGCTTCGTTTGACGAATCTTCCTGAAATACTCCCCCAAAAAAGTCTATCCAGGTCAGCTCATATCTTGAAAGTTTGGGGGTGATTCGTCAAGCTGGGGCTGAGAAAAAAGGGGGGTCCCAAAACTTGTTTTCTCCATGTTAATTTCCATAGGAAATTTTGCGATGAGCTACAGCCCGAACTGCTGAACGGAATTACCCCAAATTTGGTAAGAAGGTAGAGCTTGGTTCAGAAAGCGACCTTTTTTTTTAAATGGTGTAAATCCGTTCAGTAGTTTTTGAGAAATTCAAAAAATAAGAGTCAAAAAATCTATTTCCCATTGGAAACTTTGTGCAAGGCTACAGCCGAAACGACTGAACGGAATTACTCCAAATTTGGCAGAAAGGTAGTGCTTGGGTCAGAAAGCGACCTTTTGAAAAATGGTGTAAATCCGTTCAGTAGTTGCTGAGAAATTTGAAAAATAAACGTTTCGATATCTGGGCGGAGCCTAAGTCGCATGCGCGAGCTTCACTGTGATTGGCTGCTAGTAGTCCAAACCAGGAAGTGTTGGCAGCCATCTTGTGGCTCGGTAGAAGCGAGTTACCCGAAAATGGAGAAACAAAGGTATAAAACAAGAGAAGGGGGCAGGGTAGAAAAATCCTGACACCCTAGGCCTGCTCAGGGAGTCCCAGAAGGAGCCCCGGGGCCCAAAAAATCATTAAAAAAATAAATAAAAAATCAGCTAAAATTCGCGCTGGGGTTGCGGGTTCTCGCGTTTCATTTTAATGAGGCCCTTGGGTGGGCTAGGTTCCGGGGGTATTTCTTAAAAAATAATAGCAGGGGCTCGCAGGGGTTGCCGGGGTGCGCTGGGGTCCACGCAGCCCTGGGGCTTCACTCATGTTGGGAGGGGGGTTGCGCGGCCCCCCTTCTGGAGCCTTCTATGTGCTTGTAACTTTAGCGTCGTTTGACGAATCTTTATGAAATTATCCAAAAAGTTTCTCTTTTTTTGATTAGCTCTTATATTGAAAGTTTGGGGGTGAATGGTGTAGGAGGGGCTGTCTTTGGCATATATTGGAATATACAAAGACAGTTTGAGGCAAAAGCAACATCAATTGTCGAAAGTTGTCTTTCATTAGCATTTCCAGACCTACACCAGTCAATGTGCCTAGGTCGTTTCCACCACAGTGCACAATCATGAGGTCAGGGTGTTGGAGATGCAAACAGGTTTTAGCCAAAGGCAACAATTGGTGCCACTTCAATCCTCTCTGTCCAAACCATTTAATGTCCACATTTTGTAAATCTAGGTCTAAGTCAATACGTCTCTGTTCTGCATACCTCTTGCACCAGAAAACATAGCTATGTCCTACGATCCACACTAGCATTTTGAAGGTATGGCTGGGAAGTATGGATAGATGTCTGTAGTTCATGCAGTCCGTTGGTAGAATAAGAGATATGTTTAAAGGTGGGGAACTACTTTTTTTTCTCATTCAAAACGATAACTGATTGGGAGATGAAAAGCATTGTTTTTTAAAAGTAGGGTGCACATTCGTTTTGTGGAAAAGCATCTTTGTGATTGGTTAAGAAAAAGCAGTTTAAACGTGGAGTACATATGATAGGATAAAATTTGGTCAACTCAATCACACCTGCTACTTGCATTTGGAAGGCACTGTTCAAACTTAAAACAATCGTGAACTTTTAACCTGCACGTGCCGTTAAATGTTCGAGAAAATGTAGCAAAAAAATATCGTTAGGTTTAAAAAAATTGATGAACTTTTAACCTGCACGTGTTGTAGAATGTTCTAGAAAGTGTGTTGATAGAATACGTTGCACTTCTGACTTCTATGTGTCCTTGAATATTAAAAAAACTGTTTATATGGAAAATTCAAAAATAACCAATAGAGAGAAGTTTTGCAATCTAAAAGAATCAAGGAACTATTCTAATTTGTTCTTTACATGTATTTATGTGTGGAGTAACAAAATTACAGACACAACAGCACCAGGAAGAGGAACAAGCAGGGAGTGGGGGGACGGGGGAGATGGGCACAATGGCACACATGCACAATTAAGTACAGCACAACTACAGACAAACCATGGCTAAAATGAAACACACCAACAAGGAGCACAAGTCACACAACCCGCCAACATCACACCACTGAACAAGCACAGAAGTGAAAACCACACTGCCTGAAAGGGAGAAGGGTGGACAATACCTCACATGAAGGGACATCTCACACAGAATGCAGCACACATACATAGGAAGCAGAGCACACCAATATCCAACACAATGTTGTCCAAACACAAACATTCGCACAATCGAACACAGGACACAAATGCACTCGCCTGTGGCGGATAAACGTCCAAAAGCGTCAGTACGAAACAGGCACATGAGAACGCATAAGTACAAACCCACAGTCCGGATGGGGTAGCAATTCACGTATGGCAGGCAGCCAGAGAGTCTGTGACACACACATTGGCATACAAATGAAGACACAACACATTTGGAGCAAGTGAAAATGTGGAAACTTTATAAAAAAAAGTGCGTGTCAGTAGGGCCAAGAGTAGTGCCACGATATGCAGACAAATGCAGCAGCGTGCCTGAATAAGGAACTGAGGAAAACGTCCATGTTCACCTCGGGGTAGTCCATCACCAACACACGTCAGTGTCAAGCAGCGTTGGTTGTCCGCGCCTCGGACATGAGTCGACACCAATGCAGCCATGTCCACTGTGGTCTTGGGACATGTGACCAGATACACAATGTGCAATGATGCGGCGGGACACGTGCAATGTGGCACATCGAGTCGTGGTTGCAGGTACCTTGTCACTCGTCCATGAACGCGAGTGCAGCTGCGTAAGCCACTATCTCTAATGAGTGATGGTTGGCCACAATATTCGACATGTCGTCGGCGTAATCCATCAGCTGACCGGGACAGATGTGCTGACTCCAACCACTGTACCCAATGTGCACCAAAGCAGAATCGGGAAGTGGGTCAATTTGCTCATTGCATACTACGACACGTGCAATGTCCCAGGCCCAGTTCCCAACATACATGCCAAACATCCATGCATGCCATAAACGGGCATCACCATGACACTCCTGGTCGTGGGCCAACAGGGGGCGCACACACCCGTCATAATCCATGTCAGCTACGCACACGTTAGAGAGGCACACGTCCATGCACCACTCGGATAGGCACGTGCGACATTGCAATACAGGTTGAATGCAGGTGACGTCCGCAATGCGGAAGCTCAGCCGGTAAGTGATCCGCAGCACTGCCAAAGGCAGTGCACCCAGGACATGCAGCAGACGTGCAAGGTATAGGTGGACGTGAATGGAGTCGACCATGTGTTCGGGATGCCCTGCCATCAGTGGCTCTGCTTGTAGCTGCACTGGCTTGCCGTGTGCCAGTCTTGTGGTGAAATGGCACAGCTTGGTGCAATGAGCCGGGTCTGTGTGCAATGGGTGCAGGGCAGGGGTGTGGTGGGAGTACGTGTGAAGGCCATTTCACGTACGCTAACTACGACGAAGGACTTTTGAGTGTGGGATGTGTACTTGTTGTTCTCAAATCGGGCAGTGCGTAGTGTGGGAGACGGATGCAAATATTATCGTATATGTCAGGGGGGGCTGGCCACTTGCAAGTTCCTTCTCGGAGCAGCAGATGTGTTAGCGCAAGATAGCTCAGACAAAGAACCTTTCATCCCTACAGTAACTTCTCCAGCTGCATTCATACAGGATGTGTACAAAGGCCGGTCGTGGGTGTTGTGGGATGTCTGCGACCCTGGTCATCATGGATGAGATGCCAAGCACGTGGCACATGGGCGGGTTCACTGTGTGTTACGTTGCCAAACAGCTGCTCCTCCCTCCCACGAGCCCCCACACCTTTGTGCGCTGCACTGTTGTATCCCGTGCACTCCTACGGCACACCATTGTAATGCCTATTCGCGCATGTCCTGCGGCATTCCAATCACACCGTGACACTGCCGTTTGGAGGTGGTGCATGCCACTTTACAACATCGACTGCTGCTGCCCTTGTGGCGGCCACACCAGAACACAGAGACACACTTACCGCACTTCTTGCACACGGACATGTCCGAGACACCCCGTTCCCCTTGCCGGATAGGCACACCCCTGCGCTGACCTGTGTACACCAGACCAGCACACGCCACTTGTGCATGCAGGAGGATGCGTGCGTAGCTGCATGTCCAGGCTCACTGCCAACGCTGAGGTGACATGGTAATGTCCGCTGAAGACAGCACACTGTGATGTTGCAGGCCCGTGCCCATCATGCTAAGACAATGACCACACGGAGACACTTGCTCAGATGTGGGTTCGGGGGGCGTTGGCGGTCCTGGGGTTGTTGCGATGAGTGTTGTGGCCCTCATGGGTATCCGTGTATCATGCTCATTGACTCTATGGCACCTGTGGGTGTTCCGGTGTGGCTCTTGGCTTCCCTTTCATGCTGCAGGTAGTCATCCTGCTTAACACCAGAAGAAAGCAGGTGTAAAATCCCTGGTGCTAACGCAGCTTATCGCCGGAATTTGTTTCGCATCGCAGTTTTTGCCTTTCGTTGTGAAAGTTGTGATGTGGTTTTTTCGTGTACAGAAAAATAAACAAACTGGGCAGTGTATCCCGTCAAGATTCAGCACCTGACCCACTATTCCCAATCAATATAAATACAATGAGATTTCTTCATTGATTTTGTGTGTACACTGTAAATGCACCCACTACCACAGTGCAATTCAATACAGGATTTTAGTATTTAGAATAAATCGCAAAGGTGCACCTCGTGTGTTTTTGCACGGGAACGCCTACTCTGCATCTCATTATCAGCACTTTAATGCAACTAAAGTTGAGATAAATCTAACACACTATTCAGAAGCTGGTGCAAACTGCAGACATCACCAGTATTCCCGCGATAACTGCCCCAAAATATAACACCATGGTGGACACCACTAAATAACAGTAATAAGAACGAGAAAGAGTCACACAGCACTTAAGTAACAACCAAAAACTTTATTGACATTTTTTTTTTTTTCAAAACTTTATTTTTCCATACATATAGAGGATAAACTAAATTTAACAAACTGAACACAAAACAACAAGGCGGAAGACTCCTGTCGGGTCCATTAATGTCGACGACACAGCCTGGAAAATAAAGCACAAAATAAGGACGTGTGTAATGCGCATATCAAAGGAGTGAGACACAGAGAAAGAGAGAAGGAAAAAAAATCCAGAGAGAAAAAGAGAGGGAAGGAAAGAAAGGGAGTGAGAAAGGGAGTGAGAAAGGGAGAGAGATAGAAGGAAAGGAAGGAAGAGAGTGAGAGAGAGAGTGAAGAGAGGGAAGTGAGAGAGAGAGAGAGAGAGAGAGACACTGCCGCCCCTGCGCATCCATGACCAAATAATTGCCTGCTGCCACCAGAGTGTCTACCAGTGGGCACTCCACGTGCCCGTGAAAGCTCCAGGGCCCGGTCCCGCCACCATGGCTTGGTGGACATTATGTGGACCCGCCTCGTGGCCCAGCAGATCCCACACATGTCGCTGAGTCCTGAGTCATCAATGGCGGAGACCACATCAGCTTTTGGTGCCGCTAACCCTGTGCAACGCAAGTCAGCGCCACGTGGTGGTAGGCCGCTGACGGCCATACAACTTAGGGTGCGACTAACCCTGTGAAACTCAAGTCCGCGCTACGTGGTGGTAGGCCCCTGACTGCCACATCAGCTTCGGGTGGCACTAACCGTGTGCAGCTCAAGTCCGTGCCACGTGGTGGTAGGCCCCTGATGGCCACATCAGCTTCGGGTGGCACTAACCCTGTGCAACTCAAGTCCGCGCCACGTGGTGGTAGGCCCCTGACGGACACATCATCTTCGGGTGGCACTAACCCTGTGTAACTCAAGTCCGCGCCACGTGGTGGTAGGCCCCTGACGGCCACATCAGCTTCGGGTGGCAGTAACCCTGTGCAACTCAAGTCCGCGCCATGTGGTAGTAGGCCTCTGACGGCCATACAGCTCAGGGTGCGACTAACCCTCTGCGCAAGTTTTCATGGACTCTTTATGATTGAGACCCGTGGAGCGTCCGCCATCCAGTCACCACCGGCAATAAAGGATGTGACGTTGTCGATCCATTATATTTGTGTGGTCACATGGCCTGTGACGCATGTGCCGGATGGGTGTGGTGTGTGTGCAAACCTGCCCTCAGGGAGTGGCCGTGACATGTTGACAACTAGACCACTGACCTGCACACCAACAGCGAGTACGCCTGCGGCAGGTAGCTATGTGGGGGGTGTGAAAACGTGTTTTCTCAATGGATTTTCCATAGGAAACTTTAGACAAGGCTACAGGTCAAACTGCTGAACGGAATTACGCCAAATTTGGTAGGGAGAAAGGTCTTGGTCCAGAAAGCGCGCTTTCTCGCATCGAGTGAAAATATAAAAGAAAGGTCCCGGGGGCAATTTAATATACAGGAGCTCTGTCTGTGCGAGATAACCCTTTCACGCTCCCTCTGCCCAACATCAGCACTTCGCAGCTATGCCGTTAGAAGCCAGTCCGTCGGCTCGCAGCTGTCTACCTTTGCGAGCTAGTACGCTGCTGTGCCTGTACCTCTGCGAGCTAATACGCTGCTGTTCCTTTGGGAGCGGACGGCTCATAGTACTGCATCTGTGAGTCGAGCGGACAGGCCGCAGTTGTCCCTCTGCGAGCCTGGGTGCGAACTGTTCATAAGTCACACTACATAAGTATGGAAAGGCATTTTGTGATTCAGTCCGTCAGCTGGCATCTGTCCGAGGCATTTCTGAAAACATACCGGAGTTCTTTCTGTGAGAGATACCCCTTTCCCGCTGCCTCTCCCCACATCAGCAGGTAACGCACCCTCTTCCCACATTAGCAACATACCCCCAACAACCTTCTTGGGCCCGGAATTGTCAGTGTTCGGTTGGACAAACAAGAATCTTAGTCATGTATAGATTTACATATAAAACATTTTATTTAAACAAAACAACAACAAATAAAACTGAAGGGAGTCTGGTGCTGTGGTCGCTGCCACGAAGTTGAGGTCACTGCAATTCAGGTCTCAGGACACAGTTCCACATGTGGGATCGGCTTGTATTGAACAGGGTTAGTGGCACCACGTGTCGCGCCTTGTGTTGTACAGGGTTAGTGGCACCACGTGTCGCCGGCCTTGCATATGGAAATATGCCACACTGGTCGAAGCGAGGCTGGTGCAGTGGTCGCTGCCACGGACTTGGGGTCACTGCCATTCAGGACTCAGGACACAGTTCCACATGTGGGATCGGCTTGTATTGAACAGGGTTAGTGGCACCACGTGTCGCGCCTTGTGTAGTACAGGGTTAGTGGCACCACGTGTCGCAGGCCTTGCATATGGAAATATGCCTCACTGATCGAAGGGAGTCTGGTGCTGTGGTCGCTGCCACGGACTTGGGGTCACTGCCATTCAGGCCTCAGGACACAGTTCCACATGTGGGATCAGCTTGTGTTGAACAGGGTTAGTGGCACCACGTGTCGCCGGCTTGTGTTGAACAGGGTTAGTGGCACCACGTGTCACGGCTTGTGTTGAACAGGGTTAGTGGCACCACGTGTCGCCGGCCTTGCATATGGAAATATGCCTCACTGATCGAAGGGAGTCTGGTGCTGTGGTCGCTGCCACGGACTTGGGGTCACTGCCATTCAGGACTCAGGACACAGTTCCACATGTGGGATCGGCTTGTGTTGAACAGGGTTAGTGGCACCACGTGTCGCCGGCTTGTGTTGAACAGGGTTAGTGGCACCACGTGTCGCGGCTTGTGTTGAACAGGGTTAGTGGCACCACGTGTCGCCGGCCTTGCATATGGAAATATGCCTCACTGATCGAAGGGAGGCTGGTGCTGTGGTCGCTGCCACGGACTTGGGGTCACTGCCATTCAGGACTCAGGACACAGTTCCACATGTGGGATCGGCTTGTATTGAACAGGGTTAGTGGCACCACGTGTCGCACCTTGTGTTGTACAGGGTTAGTAACACCACGTGTTGCCAGCCTTGCATATGGAAATATGCCTCACTGATCGAAGGGAGTCTGGTGCTGTGGTCGCTGCCACAGACTTGGGGTCACTGCCATTCAGGACTCAGGACACAGTTCCACATGTGGGATTGGCTTGTGTTGAACAGGGTTAGTTGCACCACGTGTCGCCGGCTTGTGTTGAACAGTGTTAGTGGCACCACGTGTCGCGGCTTGTGTTGAACAGTGTTAGTGGCACCACGTGTCGCCGGCCTTGCATATGGAAATATGCCTCACTGATCGAAGGGAGTCTGGTGCTGTGGTCGCTGCCACGGACTTGGGGTCACTGCCATTCAGGACTCAGGACACAGTTCCACATGTGGGATCGGCTTGTATTGAACAGGGTTAGTGGCACCACGTGTCGCGCCTTGTGTTGTACAGGGTTAGTGGCACCACCTGTAGCCGGCCTTGCATATGGAAATATGCCTCACTGATCGAAGGGAGTCTGGTGCTGTGGTCGCTGCCACAGACTTGGGGTCACTGCCATTCAGGACTCAGGACACAGTTCCGCAAGTGGGATTGGCTTGTGTTGAACAGGGTTAGTGGCACCACGTGTCGCCGGCTTGTGTTGAACAGGGTTAGTGGCACCACGTGTCGCGGCTTGTGTTGAACAGGGTTAGTGGCACCACGTGTCCAAAATTCGAATTGCGAGCTCTGCTGCCCGCAGTGTAGACTGCTAATGAGTGTTCGTTTGCACTTGAAGATGAATTTGGTGATTGTACTAAAGCTATAACTGATATAAAAAAAGTTCTTGAACAAAGGATACTAAAAGGATATTATGTAGGTTTTAGGCCTGTGATAGTTACTTGCCTACTGGACTCTGTAATTAATGAATCAAGACTTAATTTTAATTGTGAGCACTGATGACTGCAGTGTAGGCCAGAGGTAGCGGTCAGCAAGGGCCCATAGCCACGTGGCGTTGAGTTGAGGTGCACAGTTAGTGGCACCAGAAGCATTGAGAATGTATGAGCCTGTGATGCTGCTTGGTGCGGACGGGCCGCACTGGGAGCAACGTCTCTTGCCTACTGGACTGCGTCATCTGCAATCGCGACTGTATCTGAATTGTGAGCCCTGCTGACCGCAGTGTAGGCCAGAGGTAGCGGTGAGCAAGGGCCCACAGCCACGTGCATAGGTTGGTGGCCCCACCGGCCTGCGTAGTTCAGGTTCAGTGGCACCACGTGTCGCCGGCCTTCCATATGCAAATACGCCTCACTAATCGAAGGAAGTCTGGTGCTGTGGTCGCTGCCACGAAGTTGGGGTCACTGCCATTCAGGAGTCAGGACACAGTTCCACATGTGGGATAGGCTTGTGTTGAACAGGGTTAGTGGCACCACGTGTCGCGCCTTGTGTTGTACAGGGTTAGTGGCACCACCTGTAGCCGGCCTTGCATATGGAAATATGCCTCACTGATCGAAGGGAGTCTGGTGCTGTGGTCTCTGCCACGGACTTGGGGTCACTGCCATTCAGGACTCAGGACACAGTTCCACATGTGGGATCGGCTTGTGTTGAACAGGGTTAGTGGCACCACGTGTAGCCGGCTTGTGTTGAACAGGGTTAGTGGCACCACGTGTCGCGGCTTGTGTTGAACAGGGTTAGTGGCACCACGTGTCCAAAATTCGAATTGAGAGCTCTGCTGCCCGCAGTGTAGACTGCTAATGAGTGTTCGTTTGCACTTGAAGATGAATTTGGTGATTGTACTAAAGCTATAACTGATATAAAAAAAGTTCTTGAAGCAAGGATACTAAAAGGATATTATGTAGATTTTAGGCCTGTGATAGTTACTTGCCTACTGGACTCTGTAATTAATGAATCAAGACTTAATTTTAATTGTGAGCCCTGATGACCGCAGTGTAGGCCAGAGGTAGCGGTCAGCAAGGGCCCACAGCCATGTGACGTTGACTTGAGCTGCACAGATTGGGAGCATACAGTCTTCTTAACCGATTATACTCTCTTACACAATTTGCATCGGCACTAATCTTGAATTGTTAGCCCTGCTAACTGCATTGTAGGCCGGAGGCAGCGGTCATCAAGGGCCCACAGCCACGTGGCATTGACTTGAGCTGCACAGAGTTAGTGGTACTTGAAGCACTTAGCGTGTGCGCAGTCAGCGATGATGCGTGGTCCGGGCTGGCCGCACTGGTAGCAATGTCTGTTGCCTACTGGACTGCGTCATCTGCAATCGTGAGTCGCTCTGAATTGTGAGCCCTACTCACCGCAGTGGAGGCAGGAGGCAGCAGTGAGGAAGGGCCCACAGGCACGTGTTGTTGACTTGAGCAATGTCTCTTGCCTACTGGACTGCGACATCTGCAATCTCGACTCCATCTGAATTGTGAGCCCTACTGACCGCAGTGTAGGCCGGAGGCAGTGGTCAGGAAGGGCCCACAGCCATGTGTTGTTGACTTGAGCAATGTCTCTTGCCTACTGGACTGCGTCATCTGCAATCGCGACTCGATCTGAATTGTGAGCCTTGCTGTCCGCAGTGTATATTGAAGGCAGTAGTTTGTACAGACATAAGTCCGCGGTGCTGTGCCGCTGGGGGCCTGTGTGGCGGAAGCCAGCGATCGGCTGAGGAGGCTGGCGGTCATGTTGGTGGCCTCGTGGCAGGGTGAGGGGCGCCGCCCTGGCAGACGCTTTGGCCTTCCCACAAGTGAACCACGCCCAGAGCTCCAGCCTATTTATTCACACTCCTATGCTGAAGTGGCGTACGTCGGACCAGCCCACTCCGGTTACGCTTACAGGGGGGGATGACACAGCTAAATGACCGAGATCTTCCCTAGTGTTTGACGTAACATGGTTGGGTCCACTGTCGACAACACTACAAGCACCAGTAGTATTTGTGCACATGGAGAGGTGTGTGTTCTGCATACTGAGATGTGTCCAGCACATCACCGCTACACTTTGCATTGTGTGCATTGTTAAACATGGGTGAATTGCTTCCTTCACATATAGTTTGTTCACACCTGTCCCAATATTCAGCTATTGTGTGGCTGAGGGGCCATGCCGTTTTCGGAAAGTTCGCTGTCTAGTTCTGCGCTGCCTCGGTGGTAGAGGGGGGGGGCCTGGGGGTGGTGGTGGGTGTTGTGGCGTTCTTGGGTGTCGGAGCTGCTTGATCAATAGGTCTATGACATGTGTTGGTCTTCAGATGTGGCTCTGGGCTGGGCTCCCTTTCATACTGTATGTAGTTGTTTAATATTTAAAAAACATTAAGACATTATATAGTTTAAATAACAAATAAAAAAAAATCCAGTAGGGAGAGGGGTGGTACGGGGGGGGGGAGGTCCTGAGGGTTGTGGCAGTGGGTGTTGTGTCCTTCTTGGGTGTTGGAAAAAACTATAGGTTAAATAAACATTATAATTAGAAGTTAGCATTAAAAAAAACATTGAAATTCACGGAAAAAAACATATGTTTCAGAGACGTTATAGATAGAAATTAGTATTTAAAAAACCTTTGAAATTCACTGAAAAAACCATAAGTTTCAGGCACGTTATAGTTAGAAATTGGCATTTAAAAAAACCTTTGAAATTCACTGAAAAAACCATAGGTTTCAGGGACGTTATAGTTAGTTGGACATTTCACTCATACAAAACCATAGAAATTCCACCGTTATAGTTAGTTCAGCTAACTATAACTCGCGCCCCCGCAATGCACTGCTGATGACGTCACATATTACATCATTCATGACATGGCCAGTGACATCACTAATGACATCACTGATGACATCTCAAATGACATCACTGATGACATCATCCATGTGACAATCTGATGTACCTCGTCACACACTAATATAACCTTTGATACACTCACTGTAAAATACAGACTATCATTTTCGATACCATTGACAAACTAATACCAGTTACTACATACCCACTCAGTGATTCCTAGTTCTGGACACACATCTACCCATTCACCCATACAATCAGTCATACATGCAGTCACTGATCAATAGAACACTATCAAATGCACTCATACACCTATATAGACATTGACACACCAGCACTCATCCTAGTCAGTTATGTACTCATCCTAGTCACTCATGCAAAGAATCAATCACAGTTCCATTTACTCACCTACACAGTTATACACACACCACCTCATTTATTCATACAGATAGTAACGCATACTTAGTCTCTTATATAATCACTAATACAAGTATACACTCATACATACAGCCATTCTCACAATCACTGACTCTCACGTATAGTCATTTCTATACACCAACTCTCACATACACTGCCTTTTATATATGTACTTAGTTGGACATGTGCACTGAGACATCGATTCACTCACCAAGATGCCTATACACACACTTACCCGCCCATACAACTGTTTCCACATGCACTCTTAAACTCATACACCCTGTCAATCAACCACTCACACATCTATGCACAGAGTCACACACCCCCCACCCAACCACACACACACTCAGTCTCCTATACAAATACGCAGGCAACTAATCAATAACCCATATAGACATTCATGTAGCTACTGACCAACCGATGCAGCAGCTTACACAACAGACAGAGTGATACAGACATTCACACACTTTAGACACTAACCCATGTATTCAGTAAGATACATTTAATCATTCACTTAAACAGTCAGTCACACACCTACTAAATCCTCCATCCAGACACTTATACATCCATTCATTCTTCAATACAGCTTGGTATATATATAATACATATTTAAATTTTAAAGAAAGCTACATTCACTGGATGATGTCATCAGTGATGTCATCAGTGATGTCATTTGAGATGTCATGAATGATATAATATGTGACGTCATCAGCAGTGCATTGCGGGGGCGCAAGTTACAGTTAGCTGAACTAACTATAACGGTGGAATTTCTATGGTTTTGTATGAGTGAAATGTCCAACTAACTATAACGTCCCTGAAACCTATGTTTTTTTTAGTGAATTTCTAAGGTTTTTGAAATGCTAATTTCTAACTATAACGTGCCTGAAACCTATGGTTTTTTCAGTGAATATATATATATATATATATATATATACATATATATATATATATATATACTACCTACTGGCAGTCACCAGTAGGTAGTTATAGTTAGGGCATTGTTTCTATTCAAAAAGCGTTTTTTCTTTTGCCAATATCTTTGGCGCCGTTTGACGAATCTTCGCGAAATTTTCAAAACTAATGGCTCACTCAGGTCAGCTCCTGTTTTGAAAGTTTTGGGGTGCTTCGTCAAGTGGGGTCCGAGAAAAAAGGGGGGTCCCAAAACACGTTTTCCCCATGTTAATTTCCATAGGAACTTTAGACACGGCTACAGCCCGAACTGCTGAACGGAATCACTCCAAATTTGGCAAAAAGGTAGCTCTTGGTTCAGAAAGTGACCTTTTTTAAAAAATAGTGTAAATCCTTTCAGTAGTTCCTGAGAAATTCAAAAAATAAAAATATCGATATCTGAGAGCCGAGGAGGATTCGCGACTCCTCCCGAGCGCGGTCTCCTATGTACTCCTGCAGCCCCCCAGATATTACACCTGCAGTCATGCAATCACCCAGGCAACACCTATGTACTCCTTTAATACCCCAGACGTTACCCTTGTACTCATGCAATCACCAATGCATTAGCTATACACTGCTTCAATCACCCAGGAACTACTCTTGCAGTCTTTCAATCATGCAGGCACTACCCTTGTTCTTATGTAATCACTCAGCCAGTACTCATGCGCTTATAAAATCACCCAGGCACTACCTTTGCACTAGTCTAATGACTCAGGCACTACCTTAGTACTTCTGTAATCACCCAGGCAGTACCTATGCACTTATAAAATCACCCAGTCACTTCCTATGTACTCCTGTAATCCCCCAGATATTACCCCTGCAGTCATGCAATCACCCAGGCATTACCTATGTACTCCTTTAATCCCCCAGATGTTACCCCTGTACTCATGCAATCACCAATGCATTAGCTATACATTGCTTCAATCGCCCAGGCACTACCCTTGCAATCTTTCAATCACGCAGACACTACCCTTGTACTTATGTAATCACTCAGCCAGAACTCTTGCAGTTATAAAATCACCCAGGCACTACCTTTGCACTCCTCCAATCACTGAGGCACTACCTCAGTACTCCTGCAATCACCCAGGCAGAACCCATGCACTTACAAAATCACCCACTTCCAATATTCAAAAATCGCCCCGGGGTCCCCATCCCCTGGGACATTAACTCTTTCTTTTAAAAAAAAAACAATAAGGAAGAAGGGCTGCGTGGCCCCCCTTCCCTTGGCCACTTTCGGCCCCGGGGACCCCATCCCCCGGGGCCTGGCCACACGTTGGGAACCGCGGGGGAGCCCCAATGCCCCCGTGGTCCCTGCCGGCTCCCTACCTCCTGCGGACTTCCTCCAAATTTGTTTTTTTGAAAAAACAAATTCGGAGGAAGTCGTGCTGGGTGCGCCAATCCCGCGGAGAAAATTTAAAAAAATGAAGCGCGGTCTCCCGTGCTTTGTTTTAATGAGCCCCCGGGTGGGCCAGGTCCCGGGGGTATGTGTTTGTATTTATGCGGGGGCCCTTCTGAGGCCCCGCAGCCCTGGGGACCGCCACCTCCCCGGGGGATTTTTTTATTTGTGCGGTGGTGGGGGGGCACGTGGCCCCCTTGGAGCCCCGGGGACTGCCACCTCCCCGGGGCTGTGATATACATATAGTGTGGGGGGTTGAGCCCCCCAGACATCCCGGGGACCACCACCTCCCCGGGCACAAATTCTGTTAATATGGGGCCCGTTATGGATCACGGGCCCCCGGGACCTCCACCTCCCCGGGGCTATGTTAATGTTGGGTGGGGGTCCGCTTGGCCCCCCTCCTGGAGCCCTCGATGGCCCTGGGGACTGCCACCCCCCAGGGCCAGCTCCAGCAATGTCCCGGGGTGCCCACCCCTGGGACATTGCAGTTTGGATTGACAGGGGGGGAGCAGTGCTCCCACCCTGTCATTGCAAACTTGTGCTTAGCTTCATGGAAGCGAGAGCAGAAAACCTGCTCTAGCTTCCATGAAGCGAAGCAGATTGTTTTTGGACAAGGGGAGCTGCATGTTAGCAAAGGAAATTACACATCCGTGAACAGAGATGGGTTTACCGCTTGAAATCATGTGATCAGGGTCTGAATGACGAAATCCCATGGCTTCACATGGGCTAAAACATCTTAAAGCAGACAGAAGGATTGCCCCCTGATAGTTTGTTGAAATACGTAACATGACCCACTGGGCTGTAGATGTTTATATGCCTCTGTGACATCCCCACCACATATAACATCCAGTCCATTTAGAGGATTTAAGGCTCTGCAGCATCTTGGCCTCAACTACATAAATATAAACCCCCTTTTTCTCTCCACCACATAATAGGGTGTTGTGTCATCCCAGGACTCTGGCACTTCATATGACCGCGGATGCTCTTTTAGCACATCCCCTGAGTCTTTGCAGCTATTGAAGGTGTATTTTCCCCTCCTTTTCTAAAACATCTGGTTATTGAGCCTATATTCGTGTGGAAGTTAATTTCCGTTCCCACGAAAATTGTATATTTTTCAAAGTGTTCCTCCTTGGCTGCACTACACATGCGCACCTTGCACTGAGGACTCTAGCCTTCCCAGCGCATGCGTGGGACCAGGAACACTCAGCCGGTTCCTGCGAGCGAGCGCGCATGATCGCTGCGGCCCTCTCTCTCACTACGATATGCCTCCAGGCAGCGAAAACAGTGTTTCCCTCACGCTTGACACGGCGCAGTTTGGGACTCTGGAAACGAGTCGATTCAGTAGAGCGTCATGAGGCACTACAGCATTACAATGGCGATCGATCACAGGTGCAGCTCATTTAACCACTTGAGAGGCGCCCGCCCATACTTTAATCATTCAATTACCTTCCCGGGCAGCTATATATACCGCGCTCCCACTCTGAGTCAGTTACCAGCGGGGAAGCAACGCCACATAATTTATCGTCATAATGTGCCTCATTTCTCACTAAGAATCAGACACCTAGTCAGGGTAGCTTCTTGTTGTGTGATACATGTAAATTGGAGGCCAGCTTACCCCGACTGCCCTGTAGCCTCTTGTTCCCTCCCCTTTTTGAACAAAAGGGTTTTTGTGCGTATATATCAAGTAAAGACACGCCATCCAATCAGAACTTTGAGGAGGGGAGGGATCATGTATGGACAGTTCTTGTGGCACATATAGCCATTTACTTATGTGCAGCTCGCTGCATTAACAAGAACCTCCTTTTGTGGGTTTTGACTCTCAGGGAAAACTAAGGTTGAGGAGTATTTGATGTTGATGTTCAATGACTTGTCAGAATGCCACATATGTAAAAATTGTAATGTTCCAAATAAATGGAGACGAGTCTGACATCCGGATTGAAGTGGTAACTCAGATATAAGGTGAACATGTTCTCTGGAAGAGAGGCAATCACTGGTCATGCATTTTTTGAGGGCACAAAAGAGATATTGCTGCAGTTTGGATGTTGCAAACAGCTATCACTATTACTGAGGTCCTTGCCATATTAGATGGTCTGTTTGGAAGCCACAAGCCTAGGAAGTGAAAAGGAGGGGAAGACAATACTGATATTTCAGACTAGACCTGTCAAGTATGCATTTGGAAATAGGTGGAAGGAAAGGTGTCAGAGTCAGTGGCTGAGGGAAGCCGGCTCAAGAAACTGTAAATTACCATTTTACTGGGGTACGACAAAAGAAGACACTCGAATGAGAATAGTTCTGATGGAGGCATGGAGTTTCCTGGGATCAAGAGGCTTCAGTTTACTATATTAGTACCAAACATTACATAGCATTTCATTACATGAACCACCAGAACCCAACTGGGCCATATGTATGACATCCAGTAACCCAATATTTAACTGTGTCCATGTTCCTTTAGTGCTATCATTGAACTAAAAATAATGTTTCTGTAGCAAAGCCTCATGGGCTCACCATCACGTGCTGATCAACTGCTTTTATTGTCTGCCCGGTTTAGATAGAGGCTACTGTGTCATTGATTAAGTGATATTTGATAACAATGATTACATTCACAGAGATACCCTTACAGAGAGACCACTGCAGAAAATGTGGTCACAGAGAAATAAAGCGAAAGACATCATTTAACATTAGAACTCCTAAGTACTAAAGCTTATTACTTATATAATCTATAACGTCACTTTAACCTTTGGTTTTTGCAGTAAATTGCTATATTTTTCTTAATGTAAAGTATATTTTAATACCAGACATAAAGCTAGCCCCCGCTGCCATGGCCCTGGCAGTCAAGCAACCCCCTCACCAGTGTGGGGTTGGCCAAAGGGCCTGGCCTATGGCCACACCCTGGGGCCAAACCCCTACTGGCAGCCAACCCCTGCCAGTCTTGTTATCAATTACATCATTTCACATTTTGCAGTGATGTTATCAATGATGTCATATAACATGCCATGAGTGATATCATATGTGGGGTAATTAGCAGTGCAATGTGAGGGTGCAAGTTATAGGGCATGAGTTATAGTTATTAGAGATAACTATAACTGGTGAATTTCAGTGTTTTTTTGTGTTTAAAGCATTACATAGGCACTGAAATTTTCACCTAACTTTAACGTCACATTAACCTTTGAGTTTTTCTCAGTGAATTTCTACGGTTTTTTAAAACATAAAGTATATTTTAATACCATATATAAAGCTAACCACCTGCTGCGCATGGCCCTCCCAGTCAAGCAACCCCTCACCCACCGGCATGGTGTTGGCTGAAAGCCTGGCCTATGGCCAGGCCCTGAGTCCTGCCCCCGCGGGCAGGCACTACCCTGCTGGAGGAAAGAGTGGCTCAGCACCCCCTCCCAAGCCACAATTGGACACGGGGACCCCATTCCCCAGAACCTTTGGTTTTTAAAATGTGGAGGTGGTGCGTGCAACGTCTCTCTCCAAGCCTCTAGTGGCCCAGAGACCCCATCTCCTGAGCCTTATTTTTAATAAAGGGAAAGGGGGCACGTGGCCCACTCCCCAAGTCCCTACTGGCCACAGGGAACTTATACCCTGGGAACTTTAAAAAAAAAATAGGGGAGATTGTGCACCCCCCTTCAAGCCACTATTGTCCCTGGGGATCCCATCCCCCAAGGCCAAAAAATATATTATTGGGGGGGCAGGGGGATCTGTGGTACAAAAGCAGTCAGGCTTAACTTAGAAGCAATATGCAAAGTATTTTTGCAGCACACAAATAGCAATAAGGTGAAAACACAACACACAAAAAATCTTAACCCAATTTAGAAAAATAGGATAAATTCTAATAAATTATTTGACATCAAAACAACAAAAATTCAATTAGTAGAACTGGAGATATGCAATTGTAAAGGTTTAGGTAAAAATAGTGCTTCAAAGCACAAAGCACCAACTGTGGTTATCTGGTCGCACCAGAATGGGGCAAAGTCACAAGTTCAAACTGACTGCGATGGAACATGGGCCAGGTGCAAGTTTCAGAATGGCTGGAGCCATTTCTGTCCTTGAGGCTCTGATCAGGTGGCCAGCCAAGCTAGCCCTTAAAGTTACTCTGGTGGTCCTTGGTTCAAGGTGCAGGTCCAGTCCTTGTAACTCAGGCAGCAGGACAGCAAAGCAGCAGGGTAGCAGAGCAGTCCTTCTTGCAGTGGTGCAGCCAAGCCCTTCTTCTGAGCCTTCCACAGGGCCAGAAGTGATCTGAACAGTGGGTGTGAGGTGACAATATTTATACTTAGTGCCCACTTTGAAGTGGGAGAAGCTTCTAGAGTCCCCCCGACAGAGGTGTATAGAGTTTCCTGTCTCCCTGAGCAGGTCACAGTCTGTCTGGAGGGTACAGCAGGCTAGTGTGAAGTCCTTTGTGTGTGAGCTGAGCCAGTGCCTTTGAAGTGCAAGTGTGGTAGGTGAAAGCACTGCCCTCCTATAAAGTCAGAGATGGCCCAGCTTCCCAACACCCCCACCCTTTATTGTGATGCTATCTGGGAGGAATACAGAGGCTAACTGCCAACTACACCTTGTCATGTGACCCAAATGGTTAGGGCAAGAAAAGAATTGTGACTTAAAATCTAGCTTTATCATTAGAGAGAATTTTAACTTACAATTCCTCAGGCACCAAACTTGATCTTCCTACCTGTTTCCAATCAAATATTAGCACTTATTAAATGTAATAAGATAACCCAGTGTTATCCTATGGAAGAGGTTGGCCTCACTGCAGTGAAAGATGAATTTAAGACTTTTTCACTACCAGGATATGTACAACTTAAAAGTACCTGTCCAGTGTTTGAAACACAATGCACCCTGCCCAATGGGCTGTTTAGGGACTACACTAGAGGTTTGCTTATTTGTATTAAAAAGTGAGATTTTGGCCTGGCAAAAGGTTTCTTTTGCCAGGCCAAAATGGCAGTCTAAAACTGCACACACAGGCTGCAATGGCAGGCCTGAGATAGGTTTTACAGGGATACTTAAGTGGCTGGCACAATATGTGCTACAGGCCCACTAGGAGCATTTAATTATCTGGTCCTGCGTACCTATATTACCACTTTACTAGGGACTTACAAGTAAATTAAATGTACCAATTGGGTGTAAGCCATTTTACCATGTTTAAAGGAGAGAACACATGCACTTTAGCATTGGTTAGCAATGGTAAAGTCTACAAAGTCCTAAAAGCCAGCACAAATGGGTTCAGAAAACAGAAAGGGTTAGGGCAGAATGTTTGTTAGTGACACTACATAGAAAGCCAAGTCCAACAAGTGGGCATTAGAAAGGATGCAAGAAAGGATAGTGGCAGGGTTAGGGACCACATGGATGCTTGGGACAATCTCATTATTTATGGACCTAAGCCCTGTATATGTTGGCTTTCCCAGCCTTGTGGATCGGGGACTTGAGGTATTACACCTACTAATAATAGGCACTAAAAGCCCTTGCCTAATCAAATTCGCTCCTTTCCCCTGCCTCAGGTTTTAACAGGTACTGATATATTCTGGGGAGTTTTTTTCTGAGGGTCAATCCACTAATAATTTACACTCCACATTTTTAGCCCCCATGGACTGCCAGTGAAATTAACTTTGATAAAGTAGGAGTTTCATTTGTATTACTCAGTCCATTTGTGCACTCACAAAACAGTGTGAGTACTTAGTTTTCTTGGAGGCAGGTTATACTTAAGAACACACCTTCTGGGGTGCAAAGTAGGGTACAATTGCATTTACAGAGGATATCCATACCTAGCAGATTACTTGGGAAGTTGAGCTGAGCAAAAAGGAATATTTATAGCCAATGTGTCTTAGAGAAATTGATCCAGGATCTGTAATATAATGGGAAACTCATTGGTTAGAAATACTGATTGCGTTTATAGATGTGGCTAAAAGGGATAAAGTAAGGAACTTATGGCATTCATAGTACAGTCCGAACAACTCAGACTGTCCTAAATTTCAGCATAAGAATGTTGAGTAATCTGATTAAACCCAGACTGAACTAGAAGGGCTGGTATACCAGATACAATATTGGGACATCTCAGTTTCCAATGCCCCAGCTGTTTGTTGACGAAACATGACCTTCCTGCTCATAGGGCCTCTCTACACACCGCCACTTCCATGGCCTCTCCCTACTTTCTTTCCTCCTTTCCCCCCTCTCTTCTATTCTTCTCTTTGCAGGGCTCCTTTCCACACACTTACCAGTTATCTGCATAGTTTGCTATGTTAATGACATGAGTTTAAATTCTGCATTATATTTCATTCTCTCTTGCAACGCTGCACCATAGTTATTGAGTGTCACCAATTAGGGCAACTTCTTAATGTTCCAGCTAATACAGATAGCCTTCAATTGACTTCTGCTCTTCACTCACAGCCTAAAGGCAGTGCCTACAACTTCCTGAGCCATTTCTGTAAGATGGGCTATACCCAAATATGCCTCAAACACATCCTTAAATTTGTCTAAATATACAGCTGGTGCTTCACTCTTATTTTGCTTACAATTCAAGATCTCACTCCAATTGGTTTTCACCAGGCACACATCTTCAGTCGCATTCAACAATGCATCCTTCACTCCATTTAATTCTCATTTCCAGAGGCCACTTCAGCAATGGAGCTTTTCTCACCAGTCTTTCTCACACCTTACTCAATCGCAATAGCTAAATTACATCAGCCCAATTGGGTCTGTACACTTAAAAAACACAATCTGTAGTTCCTCTTAGAACTGAGTGTGGTTTTCCCAGAAGTTAGGAAATTGTTTCTTAATACTCAACAGAGGGTCTCTAAGTGACATAGATAATAATTCTACACCATGCCTCTGGGCAGTCCCTCAAAGGAAGAAGAGTAGTGGAGGAGCGGTCTTCATCATCACCATCACTCAATTGCAGGGAAGAGAAACGTCTCCTAGACAATCATTCTGCAGTCGGTCTCAAACTTTCAATAGTCATGGTAGGGCTTGATTCTCTGCAGGCACTGTGCCCTGGGACAGACCTTACCCTACTACTATATCAGTCCACAGTAGTGATATAAACCTCTTGTCTGCTTGCTCACACCTCACACCTGGCCCTTTACTGTCAGTCACATTGCAGCACTTGGCTGTAAGTTGCTTCCTTGTACTACAGCTGTTGGCCATTCTGCAGGCTCTGCACTGTTTCCGGGTTCATCGGTGGCCTCACCCTAGCTCCTTCGACTGGCATGTACAGTTCCTCCTTCTGTGTAGCCTCACACTCTTTCTGTGGTTCTGTGGTTCTGTGAACTGTGAAAATAGATGTGGAGGAGGTGGAGCACAAGCTCTAACTCTGCCCTTAAGATGATTATTTTGTTATCACCATTACCCTGTGTGTCCTTCATACCTTAGAATTCATGCTTACATTTGTGTGCCTCCTCATAACATTGTTTGAGGCAAGACCATTGTGCAGCATCTAGCTTATTTTTATGATCCTTCACCTTCTTCTGTAAGTTAGCTAATCTTTTTATTTCTATGGTACTAAAGTCAGGGAAGGACTTCTTCCAGTGCTAATTTGTGAGTCCCACCCACTCTTGTAAGTATTTACAGGTGTGTATACCATACTGTTGGTACACAGTATGAGCAGGAGTCTCTTTCAGTGTCAACTCGTTATGTTTTAGATTCTTTGTTAAGTATCGCTCACTCACACCTGGTTATCAAGGAAAGGGGTGAACAGGCCTGGTGCCTGCAGCTCATCACGAGGATAAAAGTATGTAAGGAAATGGAAAACAAGAAAGGGTTACCAACCGTTACATTTCTTTTAACTGATCTTGTGAAGGGAGAGAGGGAAGGCATCGCGCACTCCCACCCAAAGAACCTTCAGTCAGCAACTGGAAGCTCATTCAGGGGTCAAGGCAGATAGAGGGTCTCTTCCTCTTGCTGATTTATCCTCCAAGAGTACATGCTTTGAGTTTGGGTGCTTCTACCTACCTCCTGCTATCACATTATTTCTACAGTCTGCTTACTCTGCACGCCTAATCTGATGATTGGACCCCTCCCAATCCTTCCTGCCCAACCAACTTTTTTTTTTGTCATGTCCTACCTAGATGACAATTCTGCACGTCTTTTTAACAACACATTTACAGCTAGAAAACAATACAGGTCATGCATACAAATATCCTGTGTGCACATTAAGGGCCCCATTAGGATGGCGGGCGGACTTTCGTCCACCCGCCACCCTAGCGGTGCTGGGACCAGCCGCCAGACGTGCGGCAGTCCCGCACCACTGATTAGGATGCAACCGCCACCCTGGCGGTCGCATTCCGCTATCTTGACATTGTGGCGGGTGCTGCTGTAAGCAGCACCCGCCGCAATGCCAAAATGGCATGTTGTGCATTGCCATGCACAATGTGGCAGGCACCGCGCAGTGCCTGCCACCTTGTGCATGGCAATGAAGTGCAGCCCCCCACTCCCCCGGTGGCCCGCAACGGGCCCTCAAAGCAATTCCCGCCAGCCTTTCCATGGCGGCATCGCCGCCATGGACAGGCCTTTGAGAACCCCCATCCTAATATGGATGGCGGTGCCTGGTAGGCACCGCCACCATATTAGTGCCCAGTTCTGCCCGACCGGCAATCGTACCGATTGCCGACCGGCGTAAAAGCGGCGGACGCAAAGTGTGTCCGCCGCGATACCCCCGCCATGATAATATGACAGGGGTAAATAAGGTTCTGATGGCGGGCGGATCGGCACCGCTGGCCGGGCGGTCGCGATCCGCCTGCCATCATAATGACCCCCTAGAACGTTTTCCTACATTTTGGTTCTGTTATGCTCATGCTTTTAGCCAATTTCATTACAAGACTGGAGGCTACCATTATGCAAAGGCTTTTATTGCCGCTTCCAACTGCAGCCCCTTTAAAGAACGTTTAACACATCATAAAAATAAGAATGTTCATAACAGAGTATAAGTAACTGGTGCACGCTGTCATCTTCCTCTTTTATTAGCTGCTTCCAGCAAGATAAGTATACTCTCAATCATTTAAGACAAACTTTGACTTAGACCTTGTCTTTTTACAGTTCTTAGATATTAAGTTGTAACACTGTAACACTGTGCTAGACTACTACTGCTTTTAGGTCTGTTGTATTCATATTTGATCTTCTTTTCATTTTACATTTAAAATGTATGTATTTTCGTGTTTTAATCTAAACAAGGGATTATGTATTTTAATGCTAATCATACCTTTTTTCAATAGTTAGCCATGTACTTTCACACAGCCAATTTACGGCTGGGTTACATTAATGTAGCGCGATTTAGTGCTGAGTAATCAAAATCGTACCGCTCTGCCTTCGCTATCGTTTTTTTTGTATGGGCAATAGCAGAGTCCACCCCATTTAATCTATTACGGGAGCACGGAAAGAATCGAGCTCCCCGAAGCGCGGCATTCTCGAGCCAAGATGAGGAGCAATGCGTCTCCTTCATCTTGCGCATTCAGACGCTCACCCTAGATGTCAACACGGCAAGTAGAGACTTTAGTCCTTCCTTCCTGTTGACGCCTACGGTCCTGCTAACGTTGGTTGGCAACAGCTCAAACAAACTGCCACGGCCGCCCAATCAGTCGAAGGGAGCAGTTTTCAGCATTGAAAAAGACAATTTATTATTTAAAAATACTACGCTAGCGCCACCTAAGGGTCGCTATTGATAAAGGAAAAAAGGGAAGAGTTCCCATTTTGGAATATCTTGAATATTTGAAAGCAAAGCTCAAGAGAGACTCGTCCAGCACTCATTCATATTGTCTAAAAAATAATCAACAACTGTGAGTAAACTACCACAATTAATATCCATTAAATATATATATAGAGAGAGAGATTATGGCTGAAAGGTGAAGGAAGTGACCCGTTTAGGGTCACTCGGGTCACTCTAGACCTCCGCTAGCCTTCCATGCAATGAAGAGTTGATGATGCAGTAGAGAATGCAAACAAGCTAGTTTATTCGGAATTTACACCGCAGTGGAGTCCAGCCTAACCAGCCTCTACTACTGGCTGACGAAGGACTGCCTTGAACAAGCATAAAGTTACATTATGTAGGTTGCAGAGCCCACTAAGACCCGCCTATTATGGAAAAGTACTGGTAGCTGTCGTAATACAATGGGGGTACAGTGTATGAGTTTCAGTTCCACAGCCTGGCACACGCTATCTACTGCCCAAGGTCGTCTAGCTTATCCTCCCCACCAGACAGGTGGGAGAAGGCCTTGATGTAACAGTAGAAGAATGTACTAACGAGCAAAATCTTAGCATTGAAGAAACAAAACTTATCAAGGGCTATTTCTCAGAAAGAACAAACATAACAGTTTCGTTCTGTTTATAAAATGGCGTCTAACAAGACAAAATGGCAGTGCACATGTCAATCGAACGAATATAATGCCGGCATCCACTGATTACATATTTCACACAATATACGTATTAATGCATTAGTTATATCAATGTTAACATCACTTTGAGTATAATGCGAATAATATGGTCATTTTCAGTTCTATTCTAACAGACCCTCCTTTTACCATTGATTGCTAATGACAATCATCTTTATTAGTGCCATCAGGTAAGAGTTTTTACAATTCTAAGCAAAGAGCAGATATAAATTTATGTGCTTGTATATATACATACTAACAGACAAAAGATAGAACCAAAACTGATATTTAGTCATCCAAAGAAACTTTGGGTACAGACTCAACAATAGAAGGTGAAGAACCAAAAATCTCGTCATCCATATTCATCAGATGATCGCCCTTCTGTTGTAGCATGATATTTGTATTGGTGTCACAGATTGAGAATTTTTTAGGAGTTAAATAGGCGGTACAATAAGAGCAACATAAGGGAAGGCACTGAATCAAAACACAGCAGCAGATCAGGATAGCTATAAAATATATTATCTTCTCTAAAATCCAACCCCAACCTCCAAACAGGGAACAGCTCCAATTACCACTCTGCATGCCTTGAACATTTTCTATAATGTCTAAAATATGTTTGGTAATATTTTTCTCCATATTAGTGATACCTACTACACACTGATCTTCTATTACTGAGCATGCACCACCGTTTTTAGCTAAAATAAAATCAACTGCATATCTAGTCCGTTCAGAAAATATTCTCATGCTCTCTAATTGAATGGTGATGTCACACAATGCTGTCACAGTAGTATTGGACAATATCTGTAATTTACAGCCGAAATATTCCCTGGCCTTTTCAGTCCTACTCATAGCCATGGCCCCTAAAGTGAAAATAGCAGACAGAATATAACCAAAAGTGATGCCATTACTGTAATTATTTATTTCTATTTCTGTTACTCCTTCACAAAATTCTTTCGTAAGTGTTCTTTTTACCCATTGGATCTGTCTATGAGTATGTCTGCAAGGGACTCCTAGAGGTAGCACCACACCAAGGGCTACATCATTGGTACCATTATGAACATTTGAATATGTTCCGTTTGTGAGGAAAAAGAATCCAGGGTGAGCATATATTGGTCTGTCATAATCCACAGCTGCATAACGAGAATTACCGACAACAGTTGTAGAACCCCTCACACTCTTTAAAGGAAAAGTCTGTTTAGACATAATTACTCTGGAGCAATTGATGTACAGAATAGAGTCAGTACTATTTAGAATGGGGCAACATCAGGATAATAACCAGCTTTCCGGGGAACTATCACTTGTTTGTAATGCCAGCCTACTAATGTGATGTTTTGCTCTTCAAAATAAAAATTATCACAATAGGCATTATTGTCACAACCGGGGTATCCTATTCCTGAGGGCTGACGATGATACAAACATGGCCCTGGGTAACCGAAGCCGAATTCCCCTTTTACCTCAATGAAATTTGTCGGCTTGGAATATGTATAATTTATTAAAGACAGAGGATAAGCAGTCCATAGGCTAGTAACAGAGTCTGTAGGATAACAAGCAACACCATTACCGAAAAATCTTTTATGCGTGTTTAGAAAAACATTATTGGAGAGCATTTGTTTTCGTCTTGGTGTAGAAGAAACATTATTACTAGAAACAGATTAATCACTTGCATGTTCTAATACCCAGAGAATCCCACCAAATATGATCATTAACAAAATAGCAAGCAAAAGGAAATGTATCCTCTGCTGTCTTATCCAGAATAGTCGGGGGAAAACGACAAATTCTAATGGCTGTTCTTCATCCCCCATCGGCCTACCAAAAGGATACATGACAACTTTATTCACTACAATGAGAAGTTTCAGAAAAAGACTACTGAATGGAACCCACGGTGGAAGGACACACAAAAAAAAAAAAAAATCAATAACAAGGAAAAGAAATGTATCAGGGTCCATTACAAGCCTCCCTGGCAGGCTTCTATTGTTCAATCCTCGTTGGTGCTATGACGCACGGGTCGGTGGAGTCACACTTCTGCAACTCGTCTGCAAATGTTCACGAACCTCAGGATAGGGTACGCTTCCCCCCCCCCAGGGAAAACACCCTCAGCTTATCCTGTCCAGTGTCACTGACAGTGCACCAATTATTCCGATCCTAAATAGTTGAAACACCCAATCAAAGGAACATGTTGCTAATCTTTTTCCACGAAGTACATCCCTGCTACACTTCACTAATCTTTTGGTGCACTGGTACCTTTTTACTCCAGGAACTGTTTCATCTTACAACAGGATTTGAAATTCAGGTGTCGGAGAGCGAGGCTCAGGTTCCTGTTGATCAGGCGAGGAGGAACCCAGTTTTAATTTCTGGGGGAACTGCTTCATTCAAAATGGCCTCACTCTCGTCTTCAGTGTTAGCCCAAGTCCGCTGAGTGTCAGAAAAAGGCATGAAACGGAGGACATTCTCTGTTTCATGGTCCCCTATTCCTTCTTGTACCCAACGATCATAAGGGAGGGGGAGCAGAACCCGTCGGCAGTGCGTAGAGTGGATCCAGTGTTTCCGACCTTCCACTCTCACTGCCGTCCTCATCGTAAGGAGGACCAAGAAGGGTCCTTTCCACCGGTGTTCCAAACGGTTCTTTCGCTGAAAGTTCTTGATCAAAACGTACTCCCCGGGCTGTATAAGGTGCCCAGGTCCTTCTGGTGCTGGAGGCAGCGTCTCGTGTATCTGTTGATGAATAGAACGTAGACTTTTAGTAAGGTCTTACAGATAATCAATCAACAAAGGGTGCTCTATCTCAGAGTATTTCTTGGGTCTAGGGACGCCCCACACATTCACAGGACGTCCAAAAACCACCTTATATGGGGATAGCCCTTTCCTAGTGTGTGCAGTCATTCTAGTAGACAATAGAGCAAGGGGTAATGCATCTGGCCACTGTAACCCGGTACTTTCTGTTATCTTAGCCAATTTTAACTTAAGGGTGCCATTGTATTTTTCAACCAGGCCCGCTGATTGAGGATGATTTGCTGCATGAAATTTCTGTTTAATGTGCAGACCTTCACACACCAATTGAATCAATTTGGCGTTGAAGTGACTGCCGTTATCACTCCAGATCAAGCGGGGCAAGCTGTAGTGTGGGAAGAACTCTTTTAGAAGAGCCTTCGCCGTGGCCATGGCTGTATTTTCCTTTGTTGGGTAAGCCTCAACCCATTTGCTAAATGTGCAAACCACAACCAATACATATTTGAAATTGTTAACCCGTTGCATCTCTATATAAACCATCTGTAGCACTTCAAAGGGAAAAGAAGGTGTTGCAAAATTTCCAGAAGGTGTAGGGGTACCTTTTCCAGGATTGTGTCTCATACATATAATACAGTGTCTTACAAGGTGGGCACCAACTTTCGAAATATTGTCATTCTGCCATACTGGATCTAATACTTTACAAATTCCCTTTGCCCTAATATGAGCTGGGCCATGTGCCATGCTAACTACAGGAAAAACATATGCATTAGGTAACATCCATCTTTGCTTCACCCCTTTGTCAGTCCAGCACCCTTCATCATCCAACCGCCCTGTACTTTCCTGCCATACAGCTAACTCTTCCAGTGTCGCTTCAGACTGTAATTCCCCGACGCTGTCCAGTGTATTTTCGAACATGGTAACATCCGGTACCCATCTAGCAGGGCCTGCCACAAACATTTTCGTCATCTTTGATCTAGCTGTCTCTTTTGCTGTTTGATCTGCAAAGGCATTTCCTCTCCCTACATTGTCAGTGATTGCTTTATGGGCGCTACATTTCACTATTGCCAAGCGTTTAGGAAGGGTTAAAGCTGTCAAAAGTCTTTCTATCAATGGACCATGCTGTATCTTGGTCCCATGTGAAGTCAAAAATCCTCTCTCTGCCCAGAGGCGTCCAAAATTATGGGCCACCCCGAAGGCGTACTGACTGTCAGTATAAATATTGACAGCCAGTCCTTCGCTTAATTCGCATGCGTGCAAAAGAGCTATCAGCTCTGCAGCCTGAGAAGATTGGAAGGGAACGTGCACTGTCTCAACTATAGTGCGTAGCGTAGTAATAGCATACGCCACTGTAGTGGTGCCATCTGACAATTTGAAACAAGAGCCATCGACATATAGTTCCCCTTGCGGGTCGGATAAAGGAACATCAGTCAAGTCTACCCGTCCCTTCGTCTCTTCTTCAGTACGAAACAAACAATCATGGACGTCTTGGTCCTTTTCGTCCGAAGGGAGGGCCAGTAACGTGGCTGGATTCAGACTGGCACATCGTTTGATGACAATATGTGGTGCAAATAACATTAACTCATATCCAGTAAGACGAGCACTGGTAAGGTGCTGCGTCTTTGTCTTGTTCAAAAGTATATCCACAGCATGTGGTACCATTACTGTGAGATCATGATTGAGGACGAGCCCTGCCGACTGTCGTATAGAGACCGCAGCAGCCGCCGTTGCTCTTAAACAACTCGGGAGAGCTCTGGCGACAGGATCAAGCGTAGCAGAAAAATAAGCACACGGCCTCTGCTTACCACCAAAGGCTTGTGTTAACACCGAAAGCGCACACCCAGCCGTCTCGTATACGTACAGTGCGAAAGGCTTCTGATAGTCAGGCGTACCAAGCACAGGTGCAGAGCAAAGCGCAATCTTTAATTGTTCAAAAGCATGCTGGCATTCATGCGTCCAAGGTAAAGGTTCATGCACATCTTTAGTAATCAAATGAAGTAAAGGCTGTATTAGTAAAGTATAAGCAGGAATCCAGTGACGACAATGCGAGGTGATGCCAATGAAAGCACGCACATCTCTCTGTGTCACAGGGACAGGCATCTTAACTATGGCATCAACTCGTTCGGGTGTTAACCTCCTACCCTCCTTCGACAGCAGGTGACCTAAGTATGTGACCTGCTGTTGACAATATTGGAATTTGGAAAGGGACACCTTATGCCCCGCACCCGCCAAATGTTTCAACAAGATAACGGTAGCCTCCCTACAACCTTGTTCAGTATCGGAGGCGATCAGGAGGTCATCCACATATTGCAATAATACATTACCTGCGGGAAGAGAGAGAGAATCCAATTGACTTTTTAAGGCTTGACTATAAATACTAGGACTTTCAGTATACCCTTGAGGAGCCCTGCAGAATTGGAAACTCCTTCCAGCTAGGGCAAAACCGAAAAGGTGCCTGCTGTCGGAGTGAATAGGAATACTAAAGAAAGCATTCTTTAAATCTATTACAGAAAAGAACTGAGCTGTGGAAGGAACCATTGTTAAAAGAACAGTGATGTCTGGCACCACTTGGAACTGTGGAACAACTACTTTGTTGACCTCCCGGAGGTCAATTACAAAACGATAGACATGAGGGTGGGTATTAGGAGAATCTAACGGTGCCTTTTTAAGAATAGGGAGTATAGGGCTATTGCATATGATTCCTGCTGTCTCCTCAACCACCCCTGATTTAATCAGGTCCTGTATAATCTGCATCAGGGCCTGTTCTCCTGCCTGTGATATCTTATACTGAGGAATACAAGGGAGCACAGCATTCTCCTTAACTTTTATAGAAACTGGTGGTATGGTAGCAGCCCTACATCTGTATCCCCTTTTACCCACAATGAGGATGGTACGTCTTTAAATTCAACTGGAAGGGGTGCATCTTTTTCCAAACACTGTTTCGCCTTAGCCATATTAGGTCCAATAGTCATATACACACCATCTGGGGAACAGGAAATGGTAGCATGTAACTTTTTCAACAAATCCAATCCCATCAAATTCTTGCCACAATTAGACGTCAACAAAAATGGAGAGTCCACAGTAAAAGGACCCAATGTTAAAGCAAGGGGTGTAGAAATGGGGCTCACAACCGGCACGCCTGAAAAGCCTACCGAAACATTATTACGGCCAGACAGAGTTGCTCCAGGGACCAGTTTATGTGAAACAGAGCTATTCATCGCACCTGTGTCCACCAAAAATTTCTGTACGGAGCCATGCAAATCTGCTGTGACATAAGGACCACACTGATCTACAGGAATTTGGACTGGACCCTTACCCTGCCCTTGGCTGTCCTAGCCATACAACACTCCCGCAGCATCGTCCGTAGCATAATCATCATGATAGTATTGTCGTCCCCGGGGATCATCAAAATAATTCAACTCAGAACTATCCCCTGAAGGCACACCCACTTGCCCTTCTTCCCTATTAGCCTCATAACGGCCTCTTCCTCGCAAACCTCGCCCTCCAGGAACCGCAAGCTTTTGTAACAAATCTGAGCACTCACTCCGCCAGTGTCCCTCCTTTTCACAGTAGGCACACTGGTTTAACCCCAAAGGGGTTTTTGATGATCTGATGGCCTTTTTTAGAAAAACCGTTTGAGGTTTTTCTTCTCAGATCAAGATAAACCTGATGAGCAGCAGAACCTATCGGGACTTATACCCAAGTCTACATTCACACCAACCATTGACTTACTTCCCCCCGAGGTGGCAATCTTCAAACAGATAGTGTTAGGAAAGATCACTAAGGCCACAAAACACGTTACTAAGACACCGTACTACCTAGACCTACAAGAGTATAAAGCTCTAGAAGATCTGAAACAGACATCTACCATCACAATCAAAACTTGTGACAAGGGTGGGGGGATTGTCATACTTGACACCTCAACATATGTCACCAACATGGAGACGATGTTAGGAGATAGACAGTTTTACCTGCCCGTCACACGAGACCCCACTGCCAGAACTAAAAATAAAATAAGCAAACTGATGGACCAAGCTCTAAAGAAAAACTATATCTGTGAGAAAGAGTGGACATACCTGAATTTACAACATCCCAAAATGGCATGTATATACGGAGTTCCAAAGATACACAAGAGTGAACTGTATCCTCCATATAGGCCCATTGTGAATACTATAGGTTCCATCACCAAACCGCTTTCGAAATATATTGATGTTATACTACGTCCTCATGTACCCCGTACACCAGCATATGTACAAGACACCAGGCACATTATTATTCTGATAGAGGACACCAACTTCCAAGCCAGTTCACAACTCATGGTCACCATGGATATTGAAGCACTATAAAGCAACATACCCATCCAAGGGGCCTTGGAAGCTGTGAGCTGGTTTATCACTGCATATAACATCGCATGCCCAAAAATCTTTATACTGGAATGCCTTAAGACATGTGCTTGAAGACAACGTATTTGAGTTTAACAATACCCTATGCAAACAGAATAAGGGTGTCAGCATGGGCGCATCTTGTGCTCCTATGGTAGCCAACATATACATGTCGCAGTTTGAGAAAAAGTTCATCTACAACGAAATAGCTCCATTTTATGAGTCAGTGACCAAATGGTCAAGATACATAGATGACATCTTTTTTATCTGGATAAACACAGAGGAAAATCTAATGCAATTCTTATCCTGGATCAATCTATGCGACACTAACATACGCTTCACAAACAAAGTCAGCAATGAACAAGTTGAATTCTTAGATGTGATCATCAAGAATGAGGCAGGAACATTGGCCGTGGATTTGTTCACCAAACCCACAGCACACAATGCCCTTCTTAAATATGAAAGCTTTCATCCCTCTACCCCAAAAAATAGCATACCGTTCGGCCAATTTTTACACCTTCGCCGTAATTGTACGAGTATCAAGGATTTTGATACCAAATCGATCACAATGAGAGATAAATTTTTGCTGAGAGGCTACCCAAAAAGGCTAGTAAGAGACTCAATGAAGAGAGCCCGTTATTATGACAGACAACATCTGCTCACAAAATCTTCACCCAAAACTACCCCTTCCGTAGTATTTGTCACACGTCATTCCATGATGAATGAAAGAATACGGCAAGCAGTATGCTCCAGCTGGCTCATCCTGAATATCCACAAATCCAATTCGGAGAAAATACCAAAGCCCCTGTTTGCGTACAGGCGCAATAAAAATCGCAAGGACTATATAGTACACTCTAGGATGCAGACTAAGAACACATTTTTACAAAGAACCATTGGCAACTATAAATGCAACACATGCAAAGGATGTGCTTTGGCGATCGAAACCTCAAATTTCCAATTTCAAGGTCACCACATCAAGTCCACCTGCTTCATTATATGCAAAACGAAGGATGTGGTCTATTTACTCACATGCCCTTGTAATAAAGGATATGTAGGTGAAACAGCTAGGACATTCAACACACGTCTCACAGAACACAGGTCATCTATAAGAACCAGAAAGATTACAGCCCCTATGGTACAACACTATATTGATGAAAATCATACCGCTGATGACATACGCTGGTACATTCTGGAAAAAATCCAAAGCAAACCAGGGACATTTAGTGAAGCAATAAGAAAACGCAGGGAGGTATACTGGATTTTTACCTTGGACACAGCCATAACTGGCCTCAACCAGGAGATTCCATGGGATCAGACCATTAAATACAACTACTGATGGTATCTACTGCTAACAATATTTTTAATTCACGATACCTTTTTTGGCGTATTTTAGTTTCTTTCCCTATAGGGAAATATAAACAGTTGGTAAATCTCCTCACTAACTCCTCTAGTTTAAGCCCGACTAAATTTAGGTAGTTGACATCAGGCATTACCATTCCCCTCCCCAACATGGCGCCCATGAAACATAGTCCGTCGTCGATGTGAGCCCAACTGCCCCGGAACCGGAAATAGTTAACCGGGTTAGGAAACGTGGGACGTTGCGTATTTATAGGCCGAGTCGGAGAAGAGTTAGTCTGGGAAGCACGGAGGGATTCAACATATCATATGGTTTGGGGTAAGGAGAAACATCTGTTGGTAGGGAGGGTGTCTGCGTCCTTTTTGCACTTAATTATTGACCACGCCACTATTATTTCTATCACCGTGTTGGGAGCGGGCCAGTAACCTGCCTGAGTACTCCCTCTCACCTGTATTTAGGGGAATCTTGAAAAAATATACAAGCTTCGCTGTGCAAAACTAGGACGCACCATAAATGAATAGGGCCTTGGGGCGCGTCACCCAGTGACTAGCGACATCCAACGGACTATTGGCGTAGCCGTGATCTCCAGCTACATGCTCAAAAGAAAAACCCTTATACCCCCGTAATAGGACACTTGCTTTAGATTGCTATGAGATCTGATAAAACCTATATTCTGCTAATTTCAGCCGGACTCTGCACCTGATTACCTCTGAGATAGGTGCCACGGTGACCTTACACTCCGGGGGTATCACCATCTACGTGTCAAAATTAGAACATTGCGACCTGAGGTTGGTATCCATCGCTCACATGCCCCCACAGAGAGACATGCATGGGTACGTACCCAGGGCACTCTGGATAGGCATATACAAATATATATTTTACTGTTCTCTATTTTTAGGCATCAGCGATTGAAGCATTTCCTCACAACAACGCCGCAGTAACTACCATCTACCTACATATACCCCCCTAAGCCCATATCCTATATATATCGAAACAGGTAAATCCAGGGATCTATCTAAGCCGTATCTACTTTCAGTAGGCCGAATGCATTATATGGACTAGGACTTTCAGTAAGACGATATGCTCCCTTGACTGACTATTGTGTTCTAATCTATTGTCCCAGTCTACATCGTCTCTGCGCCGGATGTTACACGGCCACTCCATCCAGTTAAAGATATTTTCTCTACAACAGTGGACTATATTAGCCACCAGAGGTAACTCTCAGCTCTGTAACAAATTCTGCAGGATTCATATTATTCACACAGGTCTCTGACATCTTTGATCCATCATCTACCTTATCTTCTTTCTCTCCGTCCAGTTGTTAGGATCTTGTATAGGATGTATAGGATCTTCTTCCATTCACTCAACGGAGGAACGTGTTCATGTAGGTCCGTCAATACTCTTAAGGAATACATCAAAGGTACCTCAACACATTACTTATATACATCTAGGCCCCGCCTGTTTGAAGCGAGAGTTATAGTTTATTGTTTATTTTCATGTCCTTTTCTATCTCCATGCATTCACGACAGAGACCTACTTACTCCTCCTTTCCACTATTGATTTAAGATTGGTCACCCCTTTGGACAATTTATGAAGTTACAGGTATGACATATACCACCATCTGCTATTGACTAACCTGATTATAAATGGTCTTAAGGAGATATAGGAGCAAGTGAACATCTGGATGCTCTCCACTATCTATTTCACTTCACTTTTCTGCATGCAAAGCACTTATCCATTACGTACTTTACGTTGTGTTCACACTAGTGCATGTACGCACATACATGTTTGGTATTGAGGACTTTCTTTTCACATTAAAACGTTCAACAAGAGACATAATCTTGCCATTTTAATTACCCCTGAGTTACCTGTCTTTCTTTAATATAACTTTTTTATCAAATGAAAATAGTGGGCAGACATATTTCCACTGCTTAACAATGTTCTACATTTCATTCAGTGATTACTAGGACGGAGTCCTGATGAAGGCCATGCCGAAACGCGCGTAGCTTGTCAACAATCCGCCAGTTTCTGCACATCATGTATTTGTGGTCTTAAATGTTAACTGACCCTGCCAATAAGTTTAAAAAGGAAACAATTGAAATATATAGATACTGCTAGATCATTATCTGTACAGTCCTAATTGTGTATCAAGACATGTATGCAATCACTAAAGTAATGTTACGATGATTTTATTTTAAAAGATATATGTTTTTATTCACACATGTATCCATATGTATTTCTATCAAATGAGATCCATATATTTTGTGATATAAAACAAAAAAATGCAAAAAATATATGAATAATAAATATTGTTGATAATTAATTATAAATGACATTGTGATCATTATTGTATTTGCTTTGGAACTGTTCTGCCTACACAAGTTGTCATTCACCTAGCCCAGGTGTGTCTTTTTACATTTTTAACCCCAAAGGTGCACCACCTCTACCAACACCTCGGCCCCTTTTAGTCGGACCGCCACCACGTCCCCTTGCAGACCCTCTAGCAACCTGCTGCAACAATACTTTTGTTTTCAATTCCTTACTCTTCTTCTCTACCTTGACTTTTTCTTCATTTTCACGATGCTCGTAATACTGAGCCATACTCATTATCACTGAAGGGGAAGAGGTAGTCCAGGTACTCTCTGAGGCCTGTAGCCAGGTCGCAATTTCCGGAAGCAAACTTGTAACAAACTTATTAACAAACAAACTAACGCCCACTTCCACTGACAAGTCCTGCCCACTGAAATCCAAGAAAACCCCTTCAAACCTTGTAAAAAAATCCAATACACTTTCCTCTTTCTTCTGTCTACATGCTGTTAGCTTGTCCCAATCAACCCGCCGAGGTGGGATAAGGGAATGCAAATACGTAATAATACGATTCGGCAAAGCCAGAATCTCAGCCCTAGGTTTTTCACCGGGCTTTCGCTCTGCATCCCATCCTTTAATCTCGTCCCACGTACCGCCTAGCTCCACCCTATGGTCTTGAGTATGTACCTGTCTCCATATATCCACCGGTACTAGTAACCCGAAGAAAATTTCTATGTCTGCAAGAGTCATAACTGACGAGGAGGCTGCCTCAGTCAGCTCCTTATAGTACACTGTGGGATTCTTTCGTGGGTCTGGTTATTGACCCTTAAGGGCCAATACCTCACTCCTTTTCCATGGAGTATAAACCCACTGTTCCTGAAAGCGAGCCTCCACCTGTTGTTGGACCACCTTATTTCTTTGGTTCCTCTGCTCTGGGATCTCAGGATGAAAAATAGGATGCACCTCCCTCATCGGAAACTGGGATTTCCCAATATATCCTCCACATTATAGATCGGACTACGAGCCCACTGCGCTGCTTGATTCGCCACCATCCTCTTTTCTTCCGACACCTACATTCGATCGAGTTAACACCTGTTGCATCCGCTCTTGTACTGTCGCCCAATTCCCTCTATCCGGCCCCCTTACTGGTGTCTGAACGCTACTTAACACAGTAGGTAACAACCCTTGGGGAAGACATAAATGACACAGGTAAAGGAGACAATGTCATCAGTGGCTGTGTAGTGGGGGCAAGGGAAGGAGGGGAAACAAAAGCAGACATAACAGACTTCACAGGGGTGCCCGCAGTCACCACACTCGTAATCGGTAAGGCAGAAGGGGGGAAGACAAAACAGGGGCCAAAGCCGCCAAGCTCACAGGAACACTTAAAGAAGGTGAAGGAACAGGTGAAGGAACATCAGGATATATTCTCTGTGGGGCATACGGAGGTGGAGGACGGGTCTCCAATAGTTCCTCCACAAAAGTATCCCCCTCCTCTCTAACCACATATGACTTATCACACTGTAACCGAAATTTCCTATCTGCACACTCAATACCTTTCTCTGTCTGTTCTCTATCATATGCTACAGCTTCCCTGCACCACTGTCTGTATTGCTTTTTTCCTAGACACCTTCTCTGCCCTTATACGTCGCTGTTTGGCTTCTTTCTGCCATACCTGCAAGGTATCGAACATTGACTGCCTACTTCTTCTAGCGAACAATTTATCTTGTAAATAATTCAATTTCTGTTCATCAAAAGTACCATCAAGTGGCCACTGAAGCTCAGCATTGTCTCTCGTATATTTGTGCCACAATGTACGACACATAATAGGGCCAATGCCATGCTTCACATACATCTCAAAACCCAGAGTGCCTTCCGGAGGCACGGGCTGCCGTTCCTCCAGTCTGTTTTCCGCTGAGCATCTTCGACACCCACAACACCACAATTTACTCCAACAAGACATCTTAGCATCAGACACTTCCACTCATCACACAGACACGCACTCCCTCACAATACAAACAAAGAGCTCCCAAGAAGCAGTCCAAAAACTGCACCAAAACAAGACAGTCCTCAGACTGCACCAAAACAAGATAGGCTCTAGCCCCAGGCCTTTTCAAGATTACCGAATTACCAGGTGGTCTGACGGAATGTTTTCAAACGCCCCGTATCACAAGGGTCCGCAGACCTACCAAATTAATCAAGACGGCGCCGCACTTACCAAAGCACACCTGGTGCACACAGGTCAAACAAGATTATTCTCCACTGCCGACTCTTCAGACCTAAACCATCAGATCCAAGGGTTTCGCCTCTTCAGGACCCCAGCCGAGATGACCACTAGACGAGGAGCCGCCCTATCAGACAGGCGGGGCACCTGCGAGAACTAATGCTCGATCGTGTGGGGTACCCCGATCCGCCCATCCGACAAGACGCAACCCCAACCTCTACAACCCGTCTACGGGCGAGAAGGGTCATCTGGTGGAGTCCCTGTTTGGGCGCCAACTGAAGGAAGTGACCCGTTTAGGGTCACTCGGGTCACTCTAGACCTCCGCTAGCCTTCCATGCAATGAAGAGTCGATAACGCAGTAGAGAATGCCAACAAGCTAGTTTATTCGGAATTTATACTGCAGCGGAGTCCAGCCTAACCAGCCTCTTCTACTGGCTAAATTAGGACTGCCTTGAACAAGCATAAAGTTACATTATGTAGGTTGCCGAGCCCACTAAGACCCGCCTATTATGGAAAAGTACTGGTAGCTGTCGTAATACAATGGGGGTACAGTGTATGAGTTTCAGTTCCACAGCCTGGCACACGCTATCTACTGCCCAAGGTCGTCTAGCTTATCCTCCCCACCAGACAGGTGAGAGAAGGCCTTGATGTAACAGTAGAAGAATGTACTAACGAGCAAAATCTTAGCATTGAAGAAACAAAACTTACCAAGGGCTATTTCTCAGAAAGAACAAACATAACAGTTTCGTTCTGTTTATAAAATGGCGTCTAACAAGACAAAATGGCAGTGCACATGTCAATCGGACGAATATAATGCCGGCATCCACTGATTACATATTTCACACAGTATACGTATTAATGCATTAGTTATATCAATGCTAACATCACTTTGAGTATAATACGAATAATATGGTCATTTTCAGTTCTATTCTAACAAAGGAACAACATTAATAACGATACCCATGACCTAATGGGTGATAACATTAAGAAGTTTCTTGAAGAGGAGCTCAGTGAAGAGAGGCAGTGAACGCCGAATTGGCCAAGAGGAAGAGGGATTCCCCTGTAGAGCAAAATTATTTCTCTCTTTCAGACGGTGAATCCCCATTCTACCTCTGAACCTCAAAGTGGGAGAAAGGTTTCTCACAAGAAGAAACACCTTGATAAGGCTTCTTACGATGCCTTCAGCAATGGCAGCCCTCGCGCTGCAATAGAGATTGGTGCTCGTAGCAGCACAAGAGAGACTGGCCACCTGAACGGGGCACAAGGGAGAGGTGCCCTTAGCGGAATATCAAGAAAGAGTGACCTTCTTGGCACAAAAGATCATAAAGACAGCCTCATTTCGAGTGACAATTTTTCTTATGATGAAGAGGTGGACAAATTATTTTTTGATCCCCAAGACAATTATGACACCATGGAAAGCTTTGATGAACATGTAGAACAACCCTCTACATCACAGGAAATCAAAGACCCCTTTGGGGGCAAAATGTTTAATCCTACTTCCATAAGACATCCACGAAGCTCAGAGTGGTGGCCATTGGACCACGCTTCTAAATACCTGTCACACTGGGTTAAGAAACCTCTAGACAGGGAAACCCGTAACCTCCTTAGAAATGAGTGCCCAAGACCCTCAACGCTGGACAAGGTTTGCAACACCCCTAATTTAGATCCAGATTTAATAACCTTTCTGTTCAAATATGGAAAGGACCCTAGGAAGGGAATTGAGAAATGCCTGAAACAATGTCAGGACAAACTCCTGGACATCCTAGATCCTTTGACCCGCATTCTTTTTTTTAACATTAAACATGAACATATCGACAATTCAGAGTACACTTGTGAGGTATTGATTCAAAATGGCATGTACATCACGGAAGTAACAATATCTGGGACTTATGACAAACAAGGGGTATGGATTTCAAGGAGAAAGAGACTCGTCATCTGTGGGGACATTTGGGGCGCTACATATACTTCCCCGGTAATCATTCCATTTACTCCAGATAGAGGACCACTTTTTGGGACATCCCCGTGCTATGTATACAGTTTTTTCCCTGAACATGCACCAGTCTAAATATGCTTTCCAGGCCTCCAGTGTCGGCAATGTTGCCGCTCCCCACAGTTGCGCAATGTTTCGTTTTGCCACCATTAGGCACAAAGTAGCCCAGATTTTATCCTTACTATTCAGATCGGTTGGTTCCCAAACATTCGGGTGTATATCCATCATTAGTACTTCCCGCATGACCTCATGTATCCCTCTCCAATACTGTTGTATATACTCACATTCCCATATTATGTGCAGGAAAGTACCCACCCGACCACAGTGCCTTCTACAGTCTCCCCCCTCCCCTCTTCCCATATGAACCAGTTGTGGCCCTGTGATATATACTCTGTGTAATATCTTTAGTTGGACAAGCTGTAGCTGAGCGGAAATTGCCACTTCCCGAGGGGAGGCCACCGCCGCCTGCCACTCCTCATCATCAAGCACTAGGCCGTCTCTCTCCCAACTCTCTCGTAGTCGCCCGAGGGGATCCGGGGTGTTATTAATCAACTTTTTATAAGTTAAGGATATTGCTTTCTGTGGTAGGTACCCGTCAAGTAACCTATCTTCTAATGGTGAAGACTCAGGGGGGGAGGAGCCCTTCCGCAGGTGTGTTACAAGTGCGTGCCGGACCTGCAGGTATCGAAAATACTCTGAGTCAGTTAACTCGTACTCTTGCCGCAGTGTATCAAATGTAATCATCTCGCCTTTCACCCAGAGGTCCCCAATCCATGAAATTCCGATGAGGTCCCATCTGTCGAACCCCTTCGAGGGCCGCAGGTTACCCAGTTGTTCCGTATCCCACAAGGGAGTTGCCAATGTAAGTTTCCGGTCCCACCCCAAGCTTCTATTTGCTGCATGCCAGATCTGAACAGAGTGCTTGGTCGGCCCAGTTAAGGGGAATTTCCTAGGATTCGAATACAGGGCCCTGTTATAGTTCCCTCCGGGCAGTAGCCATCTATCCATGGTATATCCTGGGTCGTCTGGCCGACGATAGGTGCAGTGATTGATGGCAGCAAGATGGGAAGCCCAATAAAATTTCTTAATATCAGGAAGACTTATCCCTCCATCATACCAATTTAGGACCAGTTTATTTAGTGCTATACGGGGCCTCCCATCCCATAACAATTCCCTCTGCAGGCCCTCAATTTCCCTAAAGTATCTCGCAGGAACCAAGTCCGGGGAGTTCTGCAGGGCATAAAGGAAACGGGGCAGTGACATCATTTTGAAAAGCACTGCCCTGTCCAGCAGTCAGAGTGGGAGCGCCCTCCAGCTGGCAATATCTTGCCGCAGTCTCTGCATAGGTGGGAGCAGGTTGCTCTCAAAATGGAGCCTAGAGTCCATAGTGATAAACATCCCAAGATATTTAAAGCCATCTTTAATCGTTTGCATAGGGCAGCCCCTGGGTGGGGAGGGAGGGTCTCCGCTAAGAACATACATGAGAGACTTACTCCAGTTAATCGAGTAGCCAGAGTAGCTACCAAAGTTCGTGAAAATGTCTAGTACTCTACTAAGTGACGTTTTGGGGGAGGCTAGATATAGGAGAATGTCATCAGCATATAAAGAGATGTGGTCCTCCCAATCTGCTGATTATCGTAGCCCTCGTATCACTGGATCCTTCGGATCCATGCCGCCAGGGGTTCCAGGGAAAGGGCAAAAAGCAGGGGTGACAGCGGACACCCTTGGCTGGTTCCACGACTCAGTGCGAATGTGTCTGATGTTTTATTGTTGACCACTACTTCCGCTAGGGGCCCTGAATAGAGGAGTCTAATCCATGCTGTAAAGACGGGCCCAAACCCCATTTTAGTCAGGACAGCGAGAAGATACGGCCATTCGATGGTGTCAAACGCCATAGAGGCATCTAATGAAACAATCACAGCCGCCTCCTGGATGGTGGCCACTCTACCCAGCACTCCATGTACTCTACGTAGGTTTAGGGCCGTGTTTCGGTGGGGCATAAAGCGTGATTGGTCAGGGTGTACCAGATTACTAATTACTCGAGTCAGTCGGGTAGCCAAGAGTTTGGCCAATATTTTAGGTTCTGCATTAAGCAGGGAGATGGGTCTGTAAGAGGAACATTTGTTTCTTGGTTTACCCTCTTTATGAATCGCTATCAACGACGCGATTCGTTGGTCTGGCGGGAGCGACCCCACCCTCCTACTCTCTTCGAACATGGCTCGCAAGTGTGGGGCTATTTTGTCTGGCCGCAGTTTATAAAGTTCAATCGGTAGGCCGTTAGGGCCAAGGGCCTTCCCTGACTGGAGACTCCTGATCGCCTGCGCTATTTCGTAGTTGGTGATGTTGCTTTCTAGGAGAGGGTAGGGAGGCGAATATCTCGAAGTAGGTCTAGAGCATCCTCCTCAAGTAAGGTCGTGCTTGTTTGATATACTGCGCTGTAGTGTGCAGCGAATTCACTAGCAATTTTATGGGGATCTGTGATTTTCTCACCTGCTTCGTCTATCAGCTCTGGTACAAGTCTACTAGCCCTTTCTTTTTTATCCAGCCAGGCAATTAGCTTCCCAGCTTTGTCTCCCCACTCATACACTCTGCCGTCCCTCTCCCTCCCCCATGTTCTGGCCCTGTCAGTGGCAATACCTTTGTATTCGTCTCTCTTCAGTTGCAAGATGTGTAACTTCTCCTGGGTCACCTCTGCCCCAAGATTTTCCTCCAGCCGGAGGATTTCGTTCTCCACGTTTACCAGATCTTTCTGTTTTTCTTTTCTGACTCCAGCAATTAGGGAAAGAGCCTGCCCCCTGATTACAGATTTAAATGCTTCCCATAATGTTTGGGGGGACTCGACTGAACCCTGGTTTTCCTGAAAGTAGTAGTCTAGGGCTTGCAGTAGTGCCTTTCGAACCACAGGGTTCCGTAGGAACCATGGACTGATAGGCGCAACCCTTCCCACCCGTGTATCGCCCAGGACCAATCTGACCTACACTGGGGAATGATCAGAGATGCCTCGCGCCAAGTGTCTAACCTCCTGGATATGAGTAATCTGAGACGCTGGTATGAGGAGGTAGTCGATTCGAGACAGGCTATTATGCGCCCCCGAGAGGAAGGTATGCTGGATACTGTCTGGATGGAACGCCATCCACGCATCCGCTAGGCCAAGGGCCTCCAGAAAGTCCGGAAGCCATCGACGCGAGGGGCCTATGTCGCGGGTAGGGTAACGGTCCAAGGAACCTGAGGCTACCGCATTGAAGTCTCCTCCCACCAGTAAGAGGCCCTCAGGAAATGAAAGCAGGATGGTGCCGAGATCTTTGAATGTTTGGCTCTGTAGGCCAGGTGGGACATAAACCGACATTAATGTTAGTGTTTTCCCTTCCCACTGTCCCGTGATCGCGATGTATCTGCCCCACTCGTCCGACCACGTAGATTGTATGGAGAGGGGGAAGGAAGTTTTGAGCAAGATGCCGACTCCCCTGGATCCGGAGGTAAAGCCGAAGTGGGCCACTAGCTTATATCCCCATCTGTTCAGCGCTTTACAGGTGCTACCTACCAGGTGAGACTCCTGGAGGAGCACCACATCTGGGGAGTGACGTTTGATGTACTGAAGGACTAAACAACGTTTCACTTTATCTCCAAGCCCATTTATGTTCCAGCTCAGTAACTTTAGACTTTTATCCCAGTGTGTACCCATGAAAACTCATCATTTGTAAGCATACATTCATGCCTTCATGTGCATTCGAACAGTCGTTGTCGATTTAACTAGAACACATAAAAAACCCCAACCACCAACCCAACCACCCCCCTCCCTGCTTCCCTGCACTCTGGGCTTAAAACTGCCCATGAAATCAACTATGCAGAGTGCCTGTCACCCAACTTGTAAACTAATGGTAGCTAAATGAGGGGGAAGATGCTCCAACCTTCTGCCCATCCACCCATTTCTCAGGTTCACCGTAATTCCCCAAGCGGGGCAGTCACCAGTGTCTATAGTAACAGGAAAAGTGAGACGATCCAACCAGCCAAAGTTCGCCAGTAAGACTTAGTTGCCACCCACCACTTACTTGCTCAGTTCTGGCTAAAGGGCAAAGCAAAATCAATGGCCCTCCAAGTCTGGGACTGAGTCTCAGTCTAAGTTCCATGCAGATCAAGGTGTCAGCGGGCATTATGTTCCTTCGCGTCTCTCCAGCCCTCCAGCCAGTCCGCCGCTGCTTCCGGATGATCAAAAAACCAAGCTTTTCCATCTGCCTCCACCCTTAGAGAAGCCGGGAACAGCATTGCATACGTCAGCCCTCTGTCTCTGAGTTTCTTCTTGACGACAAGAAAGGATCGCCTCTGTTTTTGTACAGCCTGAGTAAAATCTGGGAAGAAAGATATGACGGCATTTTCATATTTGAGCGGTGGGGCCACCCTGGCTTTCTGTAAGATCACGTCCCGGTCATGAAAGTAAAGCAGCCTGGCCAGTATAGGACGGGGAGGGGCACCAGGCTTCGGACGCCCCCCCGGGACTCTGTGGGCCCTTTCAACCACAAAGAATTTTGACAGGCCCTTGGGTTGTAGGTGGCTAAGTATGAGCTCCTCCACAAAGAGATCAGTTGCCTGTCCCTCCGCTTTCTCCGGTACCCCAATAATACGTACGTTGTTGCATCTGGTGCGCCCCTCATAGTCATCCAGTTTGTCCTCGGCGAATTTCCTGAAGGTTTTCAGTTCTTGAATTTCAATCTGGAGTTGGGAGATGCCATCGACCAGGCTAGCTGTGTAAACTCCATTTGTTTAACCTTTTCGCTCATTTTAGTGAGGTCCGCTCTGATGAGTGTCATCTCCACTGTAATTGCATCCGTCCTTTGTTCCATAGACGTTCTAACCCCAGAAATCGCCTCCATGACGTCTTTTAGGGTGAGCTCAGGGAGGTCTCCTTCTGGCCCCCCCCGTGGACTTGTCCCAGGAGTGCTGCTCATGGATAGCTGCCTTTGGGAGAGTATATCGGTCCAACTTGTTCTGCTGGGTGACTTTTGGGCCTCTCCCGCCCGACATCTTGTTTTGCTCCGGAGTGACCTCAGCTCATGCACTCGCCAGATTGTCTACGTTGGCGTAGGCCGTGGCCCCTTTCATTTTGATATGTGGGGGGGAGGGATGACCCACAGATACGTCGTTCACTCCAGGTCTAGAGGTCCAGGAAGATAATGTCTTTCCCCCCCACCACAGCACACCACGACAAGTGAAGAGCGGAATGCGTGCACGGCCGCCACCTCTATCTCTCGCCAGTTGGTGATCTTCTTACGCTGGCTCCCCGGGGGGGGGGCACCCTATGTAATCCCCCGAGTATGTCTGTGAAGCGCCTCACACCAGTGGATTCACTATTGGGGTTCACGTTGATCCCTGGGGTCTTCCAGATGCTGGGCCCGCCTTCACTATCCGGGCCTCATGGGATCCGATCTGCGTAGGGACCTCTCACAGCTCCCAGGTAATTGGCGGCGTTTCTGCAATCGAACTCCCACCTCCAGGGGCAAAGGAAGTCCTTTGGTGCCACAGGAGTGCAACGGTCATTCACTGCTTCGGCCGACTTCGCTTGCCGAGATCTCCATTCCTGGAGGCCGGGCCACAATGTTACTGGGACGTGCCCAGTTCCGTCCGGTCGCGCCTGATTGGGGGACTCACCGCCAGCAGGGGCCCCAGGGTACCTCGCACCTCTCTCCAGCTAACGTCGCAGGGGGGCAATGCCCCCGTGCCGATATTTCACCCCCAGTCGCCGGACATGGTCTCAGGCCACGATCTTGTGTGGCGCGCCGGCCGCCTATCCCCACGTCTTCTTCGGCTCTGGCTTACACGGCAGGTCCCGGCTTTTACTCAGAGGAGGCCGCGGGCGACGGAGAGCACAGCTCCGCTAATGCTGGTCCGACGAACTCAATTTTGGGCTCGGCTGAATCCCAGTTGCTTTTGGCAACTTATGACGCTATGATGCGTAGCCACACCCCTGACCCGCATTCTTGATATGGCTGAAGACGCTAGAGGTAATAAGACACCTATTAACGTGGACCTCTTAAGAGGCTAGGCCCAAAGAGCCATATGCATTTTAGGTAAAGCTAACGCAAATCTGATTTCAGAAAGACGCAAAGCCATCTTAATGAGAATGAATCCAAAACTTGCCGACCTGTCAACAAAAGAGTATATGAGCGAGACAAAGGGTCTCCTTTTCGGAGACGACTTTGTCAAGACCATTGGGAAATACGTTTCTACCTTTACGCCCTTTAGTAAAGTGCAAAACAACATGCGCAGAGTCTTTGGTTCAAGACACCTTTTTTGAAGGGCTGACAGGAGGGGACTGGCTGCCAGCCGAGGAACATTCAGGTCGCAGTTCTACCCTCAGGAAGAACGAGGGTTCACCAATTACGGAAGGGGCTACTGTCAGAGTGAAAATTTCTACCCTCAAAGAGGGAGAAACCAGAGAACCCGAGGGGAAAGAACCAGAGGAGCCTCAAACCAAGGATATCAAGGTAAGCAATACCACTTCTTCTACCAAGAAAGTAGGGGGATGGCTAAGATTATTCATTCAAAATTGGGAAAAGATAACAAAGGTCCCTTGGGTACTGCAAACCGTGGCAGGTTTCAAGATAGATTTCTGGAAATACCCTGTACAATCGATAAGAGCCAGAGAGTTATCCTTAGACGAGGAAAAGATGAGTCTAATAGACAAGGAGGCGGCCCAGATGTTAGAAAAAGGCACTTTAATTCAAGTGACATCAGATCAGGAAAAGATAAAAGATTTTGTGAGTACAATTTTCTTGGTAAAAAAGAAAGACAAGGGTTGGCAACCTGTCATAAACTTTAAAGAACTAAGCAAGTTCCTAATATACAGACACCTCAAAATGAAGGGAATTCACCTCTTGAGAGACATTTTACAAGCCAACGACTGGCTGGTAAAACTGGATCTCAAGGATGCTTATTTTACTATTCCCATTGACATGGACAGCCAGAAATGTCTACAGTTCACTTGGAGGGGTGAGACTTACCAGTTCCGCTGCCTACCCTTTGGCCTATCCTCGGCCCCATGGTGTTTCACCAAGGTCCTTCGCCCAGTGGTCAGTCATCTCAGAGAAAGGGGAGTTCGCCTTATCATTTATCTAGACGACATTCTCATCATGTCACAAGACAGGTCAGAACTTCTAAAACACTATCCTGGGCAATAGAACTCTTAGAGAGCCTAGGTTTCATTGTGAATTCAGAGAAGTCTGTCATGATCCCCACTGAGGAAATAGAGTTTCTGGGGTTTCAATTGAATTCAATTATATCCCAAATAATCTTACCACACAAGAAAGTATTAAAGATAAAAAAGGAAGTGAGATCGGTACTATCAAGAGAATCAGTAATTCTGAGGGACCCTCCAAGAGTCTTGGGTCTCCTATCATCCTCCATTCAGGCAATCTCCCCAGGACCCCTCCATTACAGGGGGGTACAGAGACTAAAAGCCTTAGGCCTAAGGAAGGGCCTGTGGTACAGAGATTCTATTAGCCTTATCCAAGAGGCTCGGGAAGATCTAGACTGGTGGCTAAAGAATCTAGAAGCATGGAATGGCAAGGCCATATTCGGAAATGTACAGGACTTTATCCTAGAATCAGACGTGAGCAACCGAGGTTGGGGAGCCCAGTTAGACAATCAAGAAACAGGGGGAATATGGTCCTTAGAGGAACAGTCACTCCACATAAACTGTTTGGAAATGTTAGATGGGCTGAATGCCCTTATGAGCTTCAAGGCGATCTTACAAAACTCCAATACACTGATTCACTTAGACAGTTTCTCAGCTCAAATCACCAATGCTCTCGAGTCTAGCGAAACGAATTTGGTATTTCTGCTAGGATCACAAAATAGTGTTACAGGCAGAATTCATTCCAGGGCTTCAGAACACAAGGGCGGATTGGAACTCCAGATATCTCAAGGATTCCAGCGATTGGAAGTTACATCCGGATGTCTTCTCACGAATACAAGAATTATGGGGTCCATTCCAGATAGATTTATTTGCAAGCAGGTTAACCTTTCAAATTCCAACATACTTCAGTTGGAGACCAGACCCATAGGCAACAGCTGTAGATGCCTTTCTTCAATCATGGGGCAAGAACAAAGGTTATGCCTTTTCCCCCTTCTCCATTGTTGTATTCCGCTTTAGGTGTCCATATATAGGTTTTCCTGATACATGTCCTTATATAGGCACAATTCGCATTGCCCTTATATAGGCATAAGATCCCAGTCCTTATTTAGGCATTAGCCATGCTATCCAAATACAGGCATGGTCACCTACATCCGTCCACCCCAACGTCACAACGAGTTCTTAGAAACCAGACCCTTAAGCTCTTGGGAGTTCCCCTAGCACAGGATTATTGATTTCTCCAAGAACTCATTTATTATGCATGAACCACTATTCCTTAAGGGTTCATTCCTGACGTCTTCCTCTGCCCGACTTTACGTCAATGCTAACATTCCAAGGCACCTACCGGGTATAAATATACCTTCCCTTGCCCAAGCAAGTAGGAGGAGACCTCGACTTTAGAGGAGCCTGTGTCCAGGCCTGACGCACTGACAAGAGACGCTGTCATCCCTGCTCTCAGAGAATCCAGCTTCCAGTGTTCTGACTCCCTTCGCGGGGTGTTAGAGTTCGAGACCCGGAAAGAGATTCCCACCTCTCTCATTCTCAAGGTATGGAGCTGACTAGAACCTAGAGGGACTCTTGGCATACCAGACTTGGCATACTATAGCATACCATACTATAGAATACATCACCTACTTCTTACCTTGCACTACACTTAGGTTAGGTACACTGGGATAGAACTAGTTAGAGAAGCATCTTATGAGTACTCGCATTTTTAGCTTATGTTATTTATGTATATGAATATATGTGTCATAGCTAAAAGATAATGCTAGCGCAGTATTATTTCTTTCTACTGCTTACGCTGTACATAATATATCTCGCATACTGTCTTATGATTATAACAGCTCATATCTCTTACACGAGAAACAAGACTGTTCAATAAATCCTTTTATTGAAACGCCCGTCTATTCTTTCTGTGTAACTCTGAAGAAACTAAGCATGCACGATTAGCTGAGTGAAACTGTTATCTGTTGTTTCCACGATTCTGAGAGTGTTCCGATTCTAAAGGGAAACAAAGTTGTCATGTTTATGCGGTTGCCGTAAACTACTCCCTTCTTGTTTACAAGGAGTTTCTGGTGGCCTCTGAGTTAGCTGGTACAAAGTAATTAAGTTTAATATACTCGATAGGGGCATACTGACCTCAGTCCTATGTCAAATCTATAGGGTATATTATTCCAATGCGCAGAGCCTATTAGGGAAATAGGAACTACACTACACCATGATTCATAGGGTCCTGTGGAAAGTGAGACTAGAATGCAGCAGTATTATCCTAGTGACCCCCTTCTGGAAGTCCCAAGTCTGGTTTCCCGGGGTGGTGGAACTAGCCATGGATATCCCACGTCTGGTCCCAGTGTCCTTGGGCCTCCTACAAGGCCCAGACGGAGAGGAACATCCTTTGGTGGCAGAGGGCAAGATGAACCTACTTGTTTGGAAGATTTCAGGAGATCAAATAGACACCTGAATCTTTCATTAAAAGCTAAAAGCCTTTTGGACGAATCTTGGGCCCTGGGGACAAGAAAAAGATATAAAGGGGTGTGGAGCAAGTGGTGCAGTTGGTGCCTGGAAAGGGATTTGGATCCCGTGGACCCCTGTTCAATTCATAGCAAACTTTTTAGCAAGCCTTTTTGAATCCGGACTTTCCTATAGAACTATCAACTGCTATAGATCAGCTATGTCCTCTGGTCATGCCTTAGTTAATAATGTGGCGATCGGGAGTGATGCCTTGATCAAAAGAGTTATGAAAGGTGTGAGACTTAAAAGACCTCCTAAGACTCGTTACAAATCCATGTGGGACGTCAACTTGATTTTTAAACTTTTTAGTTCTTGGCCAAACAACACCTATCTCTCCCTTAAACAAATTTCTATGAAACTTGCTACTCTACTTTGTTTGATATCCTTTAAAAGAGTATCCGACATCAAAGCATTGGAAATATCCAATAGATTCTATTCTAGTGAGGGTGTACACTTCGATGTCTGGAAAAGAACCAAGACCATGTCTGATTCCGTCTTTTACCCTTTCTTCCATGATTGTGAAAAATTATGTGTGGTAAGATGCATGAAAGAATATGAAAGTAAGATCTCATAGTTCAGAGCACATGGGGTTGACCAACTTCTTTTATCTTATGTGAAACCTTATAAACTGGTTTCAACTGCGAGTCTCGCAAGGTAGATACGTGTGGTTATGAGTGAAGCAGGTGTGGACCTTTCAAGGTTTGGTGCTCATTCTTCAAGAGGAGCAATGTCTAGTAAGGTCTTTTGGTCAGGTGGATACTTCCCAGAGATTCTCAAAACAGCTGACTGGTCAATCGCAAGCACATTAGTTAAATTCTACCGAAAACCAATAGAGCATGTTAGTAATGTAGCCTTGAGGGGCTTTGAACATGCATAATGGTAGCCTCCGGTCTTGTAATGAAATGACGATTCTCCAATTAATTTGCAGAGAGAATCTTGATTTCATTAAAGACAACGGAGGCTAACATTATCCCACCCTCCTCTCCCTTGAGGAGTGGTATACATATATTTTTTATATATATATTTATTTATTTGGTTTATCTTGGTTAACCTGTATAGATTTTCTTAACGAAATGTTTAAGATTTCCTTTTACTTGGGACTCTCTCTCTCTCTTTCTTTTTCTTCTAGGAAACACCTTGTAGGATGATACCAAAGTTTCCAAGTTGGATCGTCGTCTTCTTGTGTTAGCAGCTAAAAGAGGAAGATGACAGCGTGCAGCAGTTACTTATACTCTGTTATGAACATTCTTATCTTTATTATGTGTTAAACGTTCTTTAAAGGGGCTGCAGTTGGAAGCGGCAATAAAAGCCTTTGCATAATGTTAGGCTCCGTTGTCTTTAATGAAATGAAGATTCTCTCTGCATATTAATTGGAGAATCGACATTCTCCAGGTCCAGTGCTGTGCCAGGCTCCACACCAGTCTCTCTGGAGAAACTTCGATAAAGACGGGCACGAAGGGCTTGTACTCAGTCATACACCTCAATTTTCTCAAACATGAGGTGGGTTACAACAAATACAAAATAGAAAGACTCCAGTTTCTCCAAGATATCTTCTTGCAAGCTTAATCGCTTACCAGATTGTCATCAAGGATGCCTAAATAATGGTTATCAACGGGCTCCCTCAATGCCCTCTTCTCCAGTTCCAGACGACACATGAAGGAGCAAATTACATGCATTGCTTTTGGTCGACCCTCACCTACTTGGCGATTTACCAAGTTAATGAAATGCACAGAGGCCTGACTTCTCTGGGAACATATCTACCACTACATCTCAATGACCGACCGCCCGCATCCTAGGAGCAGCGGTCTCCATCATCGCTCCACTTGCTTGCATCGGGGTGATTATTTACACGCACAGCCTGGGGGATGCTGTGACCTGCTCCCAGTCCACCGGGTCCCTCCCCGGGCGTTTGCATCAGTTGCAGCAAGAGCTAGGCCCAGTTGCCACGGAGGCCCTGCTGCGACAGGGGCAATGGATGAGCCTAAGGCCGTGGCTGCGGTGCCCCACTGGGCCCCTCTCTGTTGCACATAGACTTCTCAGGAGCAACGAAGTTAGCTGCGGTGACACGTTGGGGAGAGGGATCCTGCCTTTGAGACTCTGCGGTGGTGCTGGCCATGACGGAACCGGGGCAGGGCCAGGCATAACCCAACAGGCCCTTCTACAGACTGCGTGCCGACCCTGCCTTTCCAGTAGACCTCGTGCCGTACGACCTCCTCCTCCTCATGGGGCCCTACAGGGTCCGTGAGATTCACCTTCTCAGTGTGTCCAGCCGCTGGTGCTGGACACGCCTGGCTCCCCGGCCTTCTGCTGCCTGCTGGCATCCACATTGTGTGGCCTGGCATGCAGGCCCTGACATTATGGGACGGCCTAACCCTGAGGTGCATTCAGGGTGGAGGCATCGGGGGTCTACGGCTGGGATACCGCCTGATCCTGCACAGTGAGTACGGTGCATGGCCCCTCTCCTCCTGCTTATTGGACACAGGACTGGCTGTCTATTCCACTGTGCGCAAAGGGAAATGACACTGCCAACCCCATAACTCTGCTGCCATCAGCTGCCAGCTTTGCCAGCTTCACCAGCAAGGCTTCCACATTGCTTGCCCATCTCTGGATGCTATCCTGCGGGCCATCTCCTGCGCACCCCCCCTCTGACCAGCTAATATCTGCACTGGGGATGCCCCTCATGACACCACTGGGGCCCTCCCTCATTCTCGCCATTTTGCTGTTTGCTGTCAGTCTTTCTGCATTTACACTTCCTGACCCCCGGGTGCTCTTTAGTAATGGTGCGAGGAGACTCACGTTCAATCGGCCCAAACTGGCAGACCGACCTAGCCCGGCCTCATCAGACATCGAGGATGACGGTGACTCTGCCTGATACACAGATCCCCCAGAGGGCAATGCAGCCATCTTGGCTGAGCTGTGGGCTGGCTTTTGCTCTATCGATGCACGTTTCAACACCTCACGCCTCGACCGAATGAGGGTGCGCCTGAACCATCATGGCACTCGTATAGATGCCACAGAGGAATGGATTTCTACACTGGTGGACACTTCAGCCTCAATGACACGCCGACTAGAGAAAACAGAGCGCCTATTGAAAGCGGAGGGCAGTTCACATCAGAACAAAATCCACATCCTCGGTCTGGCAGATCCGACCAATACAGGGCTCTTTGAGCATTTTATTGAGTCACTGCTCACTGAACTCTTTGGCGCCGAACACCTCCCATCCACCTTCATAGTGGAGAGGGCCCACAGATCCTTAGGCCCACGTCCACCAACAGGAGCACCCCTGTCCCATTGTGGCCCGTCTTTTGAATTATAGGGACCGGGACACTGCACTTAGAATGACCAGAGAAAAGTCTCCCTTTTAGTACCAGGGGGCCATTATTTCAATTTATCCCAATTTCACTTTCATGGTGCAGGAGGCAATATGGAAATTTTTAGAAGCAAAAGCTCTGCTTAGGAAGCATGGCCTGAAGTACAGTATGTTGTATCCAGCCAGACTCCGGGTTGCGACAGAGGGTAAACCACGCTTCTTTGATTCCCCAGCTGACATCATCGCTTTCTGCAAGCAACTAGGATGTGACAGTCCCACATGGAATGAGATTTATAGGGAGAGATGCACACCTCGTAATCCTTATTTTAAACTTGCTTTCACCATTCGAATTTTACCAGCGTGCAATGCCTGCTTCGCGCTTCGTCTCGTTGCGCTGCAACGTAACAAATCCAAAAGAAGGAACCCATTTCAGTTCCGTCAGGCTGCACAGCCCCAACATAGTTTGAATCCAATGAATCAATTACTTATGCTTTTCTCTTATATTTTCTTCTTTATTTCACCATACGTTTTTGTCCATACAAATTAAACCCAACGCATTATCTCCCAGTGATTTTACCCCCTTTAGTATATCGAGGGGGTAACATCACTGGGAGATAATGCGTTGGGTTTAATTTGTATGATCAAGGATGGGATGTAACAGATTGGATGCAATATGTTAGCGGTTTGGGGGATGTGGTAAATGAATTCATAGACGCTTCAGAAAACACGATTACAGTCCATAATTGATGAATTTCGTTTTTTTAATTTTGTGTAGTGTTTTATTAAGCAAATACCTTATCAAGTCATTGAAGTCAGCTAAAACATAAAATATATATTTGTATTTGTAGCTGCCCCTGATGAAGGGAATGTATTTCCCGAAATGCATTGGGTAATGGATTAAAGTCATGGTATGTGAAACCCATCCTACACTCCTGTGTTTTTGTGAACATCTACGTCAAGCTATGATTGGATAAAATGAATTGAACATAAGTTAAGAGAAATGGACAAAAACGTATGGTGAAATAAAGAAGAAAATATAAGAGAAAAGCATAAGTAATTGATTCATTGGATTCAAACTATCTTGGGGCTGTGCAGCCTGATGGAACTGAAATGGGTTCCTTCTTTTGGATTTGTTACAGTCCCACATGGACCCATGCAGCCCCAGAACACTCTTCCCCGGATGGCAACCTCCCATCCAGTGCCGACCTTTTCAATACCGGCAGACCAATCTTGATGTCCCCGTGCTGAAAATGGCACTTTGATGTTGAGGTTCTGTGGACCGCTCTAACTTTTGTATCGTTTTTCAGCTGTTTCCTCCCTGCAAGCTGTTAGCTGCTGCTCTTCACTGTATGGTTCAAAGTTGTTTTTTCAGTAATGGGCGCCTTGTTCGGCTGCGTTTCCCACTCCCCAAGGATGATTCCAAGTCTTGATCTGTTGGGATTTCTCTGAATGGGGAGGGTTCTATTGGGATTCACTATGTTCTTTGCACCTGGTGTTGGTGGGGGGTGGGCTGAATGGGGTATCTTCAGTGTTATTTTTGATTTGACCCCCTCCTTCTTTCTCTATTCTCCTTTATTTCTGATGAGATGGGACCCAGTACTACATCTTGTATTGGACTATACATGACAGGCACAATTTCATGAAACTTTGATGGGGGACACCAAAACACTTAGTTGATCAAGCACAATTTCACATGGAACGTCCGTGGGTTTAACAAATCACAGAAGGGGAAAATGGCACTATCATATCTCGCACAACATGGAGTCAAAATCGCATTCTTACAGGAGATGCACTTGCCCCCACAGTCATGGCCTGCTTTTGCTACATCCTGGGGATCACACAGATTTTTTGCCAGTTATAGTTCTTACTATCGCAGAAGACCAAGGCCGCTACCTTCTGGTGACAGGAACAATGCTGGGACGGAAGCTCCTTTTCCTAAACTTATACGCCTCAAATATTGATGACTCCTTTTTCTATAAGAACGTATTTATTCTCTTAGACATATACGAGACCGATGCCATTGTTATGGGTGGTGATCTGAATATACTTTTAGACGCCACCCTAGATTCCTCAAGCAAACTCCACTAATTAAGCACCCTTCAGGACATGGTCCACTCTCATGCTCTCAAGGATTTTTGGCGACATCGCTATCCCGCCATTCCGGGCTATACCTTCTATTCCGCTCCACATGCGGTGTGGACATGCTGAGATTATTCCACTCGTCCTTCGGAGTGCCCTGGGTCCAAGATATAAAGATACTGCTGCATACACTCTCAGACAACGCACCAGTTAGGTTACAGCTCACTCTCCCATACGGTTGGGGCTGGGAGCACCACGGATCTTGCCACTCATCCAACTTGTTAGACGCTGTCTTCCGCTCTGAACTCCAGTCTGCCACAATTGATTGTTTTGAGACCAATACAGGATCAGTTGCTCACTATGCCAAACTCTGCGACACCTTCAAGGCATATATCCATGGTATTTGTATTTCGAAACACACCGGTGTGCTTCCCAATATTCATAATAGCCTGGCATGTGTGGAAGCTCCCCTTATGGCTATTGATAGTGAGTGTACTCCACATCCCTCACCGGCAACTCTTTATGAGCGCTCAGTTTTATTGACCATATTAGAGCAGCTAGAAAAAATATAAGCAAATCCTAGAAAAGAGAAGGCATGAGATTAGAACCAAGGCTTGGGAGGATTTAGAAAAAGCAGCCAATTTGAAAGAATCCAGGTTATTCTGGGAAGTTGTTACTCGACCCTTCTTAACAGGAAATTCTCCCTATGGGATTGAGTGTCATATTCTAGAAGAGAACTGGATCAATCATTTAATCCAGATCAAGAGAAGATTGGCCTTGATAATTTCCCGAGGCCTGACTCCCCATTAATAATACAGGAGGACTGGTTGGGCAATCTTATAAGTCTTCCCTCTGTTCCTATAGCTATTCAGGCCAGAGGGAACACTTACTGCAGCCCTGTACGATCTCCGCTGAGACCGGGGACTTCAATCCCCAAGCACCCTTGCACAAGGAGGCGGCGTCACAGATCCACAGCGCCCATAGGCGCATAAAAACACCAGCGGGCCCCCGCAGCGCGGTAGCCCTTACTGCAGCCCTGTACGATCTCCGCTGAGACCGGGGACTTCAATCCCCAAGCACCCTTGCGCCAGGAGGCGCCGTTGCAGATCCACAGCGCCCGGAGGCGCATAAAAACACAGGCAGGCCCCCGCAGCGCGGGACGCGTGCGGGTGTGCCCGGGCCGTGCCCGGACAAAGCCCATCAGCGGCTGGGTTGGGCCAGGTCTCTTGGTCTCTATTTTCCTCATTGGTTCTATCAAATTGAATAACTACCATCTGTGCCCAGGAAGAGATCATCTTTAAGAACTTGTTTAAAGACATTGAAGAGATCCGGAAGGTAATTCACACTGCCAGAACTATATTTTAACTATGGGGAAAAGGAAGGGGGTCATTTAGACCCAGCAAGAAAGAAGGGCGACGTGCAGAGTAATTCTATTAAAAGTTACCTGACATCAGTAATGGGCGCAAGTGAAAATGAAATAGATAAAATTGAAGCAAAGATGGACTCAGCATCAGCATTAAAAAGATCAGCTCCTGCTGCTAACCGTAGCCCTACTCATGTGAAACAAACACAGATAGATCGTGATAATCAGAACGAACTAACCTCTAGGCTAATAACGAAAGCAGACTCATCATCCCTAGGAAAGCCCTCAGAATGCTCACACTTTCTGACCACGAACCCTTGTGTTGTAGCAGATAAACAATCTTTAACTGCCCTAGAAACTATATCACGGATGGACAGTCCTCCCAGTAAAAAAAGCAGGCAAGAACTAAATATAGCAGAGCTACTGAGAATAACATCTCTGGAATTAATTCCTGCTTCCCCAGTATTACAAAGAACCAACAAGAAGAAAGGCCTAGGGAGAAAGTCAATAAGAAAGAATTCTCAAGGGGAACCTGCTAGGAAAAAACAGGACCCGAAACAAACCTCCAGCCTAGGCCAACTTCGCGAACAACTAAATTCTATACTAAGATTGTGTACCCGAACATTTGAAAAACCTATCACTTTAGAGGGGAAACTAGAGGAAGTAATTTTGACACAAAAAAGATTGATAAATAGGGTGGAGGCATCTGAAGAACAGGGAAGAACTAAGGGGCATCCATGAGTAAGCATAGGATCTACAAATAAAACATATATAGCCAAACAGAGAGAAGCTCTGCAACCAATCTTACCCTCAAAACCCGTAACATCGCTGTCACTTGGGACATCAGTGGGTGAGCAAATGGCTCGAGACCCACGGGTCTCAATACAGGATACTAACCGGAGGGAATATAAGGGCATTAATGGGGTTAATCAATCTAATTTAAATCAAATACGACCACATATCCCACCAGAATGTACGCCATATATAATGGCCTTGGAGAATGTTCCGCAGCTGCGGCAGGCACAATATGAGTCCCATGAATCTTTAGTAAACAAAGTCTCGTTTTGCCTGAAGAGAAATTCTAATTGCCTCCATGATCTCTCAAAGGAAATTATCTCTACAAGAAGAGTTGACTGGGTGGGCCTGATCCAGCGGTAATTTCACGGTAATTTCTCAATGCAAAACCTCATTTACCTCTAATTTACCGCTGTAAAGGTGATGGACCCTTGCCACTGTGTATTACCTTCAGGAGACTTTACATAAACATGAAAAATCAAAAATGCAATTGATATTTTAAGCCAATAAAGAGAGTTGTGAGTATTTTTAAAGGGTTTTATTTTCTAGTTAAAAGTAAAAGTTCTCTGACCCTTTATTCATTAGTCAAATATCAATCAGGTTACAGAACTGAAAATAGGAAAAATAGAATTAATACAAAACATATTATACGTTGCATACAAAGCACTCCATAAAGGAGGGAAACCCCTAATTCTATGTCAGTCAGAACTCTTTAAAGGGTTTCAGGAAAAATATAATTCAAGAGTGAGTTTGCAAGGCTAATCAATAATTGGCAAAAATCTCCCATCAAGAGAAATAAATGCACAAGACAAATAAATCTTTTTCAAATCTAGTTAATTAGTCAAAGCATAAACTTAGAGTTTTAGCATCTAAATCTAAACCTGTTCCATCAGCTGTATTCTCTGCCCTGGTCTGTTCAATCTGCCTCTCTGTGTTCACAGAGAGAGGCTGCCCGCCCTTCACAAGACCACAGAGGAATGTGATCTGCCTTGCCAAAAATATGACGTGCAAGGACTCTCTGGAAAAAAATATGAGCAAGACCCCCTCCTCCCTCTGTCTCTCCTCGGACGCAATCTCCTCCCAGGCTGCAGCCGCGACGTTCACGTACCTAACCCATATGATGTCTGGACTCATCTGCTCCCTCTCCTCTCTCCTCCTGTCTCTTCTAAGGCTAAGGCTGGAAAAAGCTGCTAAAAGCTGACACGCCCCTAAGGGGTCATTATTTATACTCTAATTCTTGGCTGACTATACTAATAATGTTGCAGTTTCAGTAGAAACTCGCACTGTGATTGGTTAGGACAGGTGACATAGGGGTCTCATCATCCTGTTCTCATTGCAAATCCAACCCATACCAGTTCTGACAATGGAAGCGTTAAGGCTTAATACAGTCATATGTAACACCATCAATAATTATACAATATTGCAACATTTATGCAGAAAAGTGTTTCAGTCCATTTCCGTCTCGCTTTCACATCGCACGCAGGGATGACGCTCTCCCACAAACACTGTTACATTGACACGATGACAAGAATGTACAGTTTCACTGTGGCCTTGACCCATGTGTCTTCATTTGAGGCACTTGGCAGTTCATGCAGCTGGCATAATCTTCTGCGCATGCGTCTCTCATTCAGCACAATTCTCAGCCATGCTGGATTCTTAGGCAGCCATTTTATGGTGGGCACAAAACAAAACAAACACAAAGAGTATTATTTATGAAATAAAACCCATTATGTTTACCTCCCCCATACTAGTACCCTGTATTAATTATTACCTAGCAAAAGCTATTAGTTTAAAGCAGCTTTTCTATTATTTGTGCACATCATGCAAAAATGTGCAATGTACAACATAGCATAAACATGCTCTAGTGCAAATTTTCAAAGCGCAAACAGTTAATACACACTCATAGCAACATGCTCTAATGTTTTAGATAGCTTTTCATGCAAAATGCGTTTGCCCCACATGTAGTGTTGGTGCATGGTTGATTAATTAATACACATTATAAGAAGATGTGTTATGAACTGAATATGCATTGTCTAAATATGCAACAAAGCCAAAGTCTCTTGAGACAGGAACAGGGAGTGTAGATTACAAGGAAAAGGAGCTTGGCAAAGCTAAAGAGGCCACAGTGAGCCTTCCAAAGGAAACTGAAATCACGAGTTTTCTACACTGCAAAAACACATGTTAATTCAGCACAAGCATTTCAGACTGAAAGCATTTTGACTAGGCCTCATTTCATGTTTTTCACTTTGCATGAACCAAAAGTGTCATTTTAAAATGCAGTCTGTCTGAAACACAAAAATAAAGCAATGCCTGAATCCAGATGAAATCTGAGCTACATCAACCCTCCCTTTGATGATAACAAATCATGATACCTCAAATGATTTGTAAATCATCACACTTATTTAATCTCACAGGTGACTTTTTTTTTTTAATTGCAAAAGCTGAGCATATAACAATTTTACCTCTATTTCTAAGGCAACACAAATTTTGTCTGTAATCAGATCATATATAGCCAAGCTCAAATGTTTAGTGCAGAGTTCTGTAAGTAGCTTCTTGGAACTGTTAGTCTTCTTTAAAATAAGTAACTAAAATAATAAAAGGAAAATTCAACAGGACAGTTCTCTCTTTTTTTTTTTTTTACTTCTTCATCTTTTCTTCTTTTTCTTTCATCATTCAAAGATTCTTTTCTCTTCAGCTCTTGACAATTCTCAGTTATTGTTTCAGCCTTTCTTTTTCTCTTTGTCACCAGCTTGCCATCATGGTGGCTCATACAGTTAATTCAAAGTGGCATTCTGTACTTTTTCCATGCATTTTGACCACTCAGGTGCTGAGAAACTCTGACAGAGCACCATCAATTCTTTGCACTTTTTCAATACAAGCCTTTCACTTTTATTTTCACTTTGATCAGATTCAGATGTTTCAGCTATGGGTGCAAATGATTTTTCAAGGGACCACTGTAGACTTTTTGGATACCCTTTCAGCCAGCTTTTTCCTACCTCCACTCGTAGGCCCACAGCACTAATTTCTTCTTCAGAGGCTGCATCTGACTCTTTCACCCTTTGGACACCGCTTTCATCTGAGTCAGTTTCCACTTTTTGATTTTCCAGTGCCACTTCAGTTTTCTCTAGTGCTGCTTCAGACTCTGTGTGTTCCCTTACAGCTTGACTGACCCTCTTCTGTGGACTTTTGACCACTGCTGGCATCTCTTCTTGATGAGGAGCTGTTTTATCAGGGGGACACAGGACCATACGTGTGTGAGAGGCATGCACCCAATTTGGAAGGCCACCACATTTCACAACAGTCTTTGCCAGGATCATTTGGAACAGGCCTTTCCATTTCACAGCATCTCTCAGATCAAAGTTTTGGCACCATTCATTATGCAGATCTTGTGTAGCAGTTGCAATCTGGTGATAAACTGCACGCTCCACATCAGTCAGACCTTCACAGCAATGGCTAGTCTTTTCATCTGTGTTTTTCACAAGTGCATTTGCATGTCCATTTTCAAGCCACTTCGGTGATGCTGAAACACAGTCTTTTCCAAAGTGTAACTTTGTGCTATCTTTGTGTTGCTTTATTATGCTTGGAATTTCAGGCAGATATCTACAATCCAATCCTTGTCCTATCTTTGGCTCTGCACACATCATCTTTGAGACCTCATTATGATCTGATTTCAGAGAAATTGGCAATCTATACCTGGGCATCAGTTTTTGCAATAACACATTTGCTACTATACAGTAGTCATTTTTCTCAACATAAACAATATTCTCTTCATATTCACCTGTGGAAATCTCATTGAATGTATAGGCTAACAGAATACAATTTTGTGCAACTGAATTAGCATTTCTCTCTCCCATGACAACAGTGACTCCCATTTGAGCAGATATACTAAGGGCAATCAATTTCGAATTTTGGGCTGAGGTAACTACTGAAAGCCATGAAGTTTTGACAACATAATGTATAGGAAGCACAGCATGTGTTGCTCCTAATGTGTCATTGTTACCTTTCAAACATGGGCCAACTACAAAATGGACATTGTTGGGCTGAATCAGACGTTCATCCTTAAAGTCTGATCTTGGCTTTATGCATATTTTCATGACATCTAGACACTCATATTCAGTTTCATTGATGTTGGGGTCAAAGGTCATTGGGAAATACATCACAGACCCTTGAACACATTCATGTTTTTGAACAGGCACTGAGAGAGCGCAGCCCTCCCTCTCACTGCAAATTGGTGTATTTCCTTTTAAATAAACTTTCATTCCTAGTGCTGGGGCGCGACACTTTTTCTCTTTCAACTCTAGGAATGCTTTTGTGCAATTGTTATCCAATGGAAGCGGATCAGACACATCCTTGTGTGTCAGCCTCAGTAAAGGCTTAGCCACTAGGGAAAGGTTTAGTAACCACTCTCTACTGCAGCTAACCATTCCCAAAAACTTCCTGACTTCTTTCTGAATTTGAGGTGGATTCATCTGGTGAATTATTTCCACTCTCTCTGGTGAGACCTTTCTAACTCCCTTTCCAATTATGTGTCCCAGACATTCATCTTCTTTTTGACAGTACTCCTGACTATTCTCATGCAATGGCACTGTGACATGAACTTGACAAAAATCAATAACAGTAAGCCATTCTTCAGCACATGGAATGTGAAAAAATATGTTGGCTGGATTCGGTACCACAGGACAACATAGAAAAGTTATGCTATTAATCTCCTGCACTAATCTGTTCTTTTCATTTAGTTTCTGTGAACCTGTGATCAGAAAGTTACATAAACTTCCAATCAATTCCATCAAAAATCCTTTTCTCATTTTATCTCCAATTATTGGTAAAATTTCTGCAATGATGGTGTTCTTGAATACATGTCATCTGGTTCTAATTTGAATAAGACATGGTCTGCACATTTTATTAATCTGACATCCTTCTCTGTGAACTCTCTTATTTCTGTGTTTATTATTTCTTTCAAATCAGAAGGTAATTTTTCAACTGTCTTTTCTGAAAACAATGCTACAGCTGTCTCTTGTTGGGCCATTTTAAAATGTACCTCCTCATCAGGAATCTGAAAATTAACATTATCTGGTGTACAGTAATCTGTGCTGTTTAATTTGCAAAACAATTGTTTTCCTGCCAGGCCTTAGTCACAAACAGCAAATGGGTAACTTTCCTCAAATGGGCCTATTTTTGCTGCAAATTCTTCTAAAACTGGGTTTGTAATTTCTCTTTTAAAACTCCTACAACTAAGTCTGGACCTTCCACTGCTTTCACAATGGACTTGGTAAATTCAGAATTGTTATGGTTAAAACTCTCATTTTCAAATACAGCAACCTGTTGAACTGGGTTCTGATTTTGTTTCTGGAAATAATTCACATTTGCTCTGGACAACTTATTTAAATTAATTTTAGCATTTTCCATATTTTGTGGGAGCATCTGGGCTTGAAAAACTCCTGCCATTGGTACCTGTTTCTGAACTGATATTTGCATTTGCTTGGCTGACACATCTTGCACCTGCATTACTCTCTGTTTTTGCACATTTCCAACTGCTGCATCATGTTTAAATTTAAATTTCTTCTTCCAATGCTCAAATCTGTTATAAAGATGGCAAAAGGACACTTTTTCCAGCAGTGCAACATCCATACCTAAATTTGCACAAACCAAAACCCCTTTACTTCCTTCCTGTGTTCTTTTAATCTGTACCCAATTAACATCCTTTGCTGGCACTCTGCCCTTCATGAAAGTAATTACTGCTACGTTTTTCTCCATAACAACAGAAAATGATGACACATTCATGTAAACCCTTTTCATTGTCTCCTCACCTGACCTTTGCACAACAACTTTAGATTCAAACCACAATTCAGTTTGCATGGCAGTGTTAAAAATCATTTTCAAATTAATACATTACTCCTTTAAAATTTCAACAAATCCATCAACTTGTGGGTACCACAGTATAAGTTTGTCTCTCAATTGTGGAAATGTGTTCAGAAATGCTGCAAGTTCACTTTTGTTCCTTGGCACATGAACATGCACTTCTCCCACCTTTTCTCTCAATGAGTAAGCAAAAGCTTCTCCCTCATCCTGTTTATTATTTTCCCTAACAAGGTCTGGTGGTTTCTTTTTCTTCTCATGTTTTCTTGCCCATTTGTCTCCTAATTTCTCAAACCCATTGCATTTGAAATTATATTTTATTATTTCTGCAATGTGCAATTGCATTCCTGAAGAACACATTTTCTCATTTGCTTCATCATTCATATGTACCCTGAAACCTTTCTGAAATGGAAAACTTCCTGAAACATCAATTTCATATTTTTGAGACAAATCAGTCAGTCTATCATGTGTAGTTACTGCACATGTAGCTGTTTCCTTACTCAGGGAAATTAATTCTTTTTCCTGACACTGGTTCACATTTTCATGATTTAAACAGCAGGGACTGTTAATTTCTTCATGTTCAAATGTTGAATTTAAAACACAGAGGGGCCGATTCCGATCTCGGCCGGTAGGGCTCCGAATAGGATTCGGCTTTACCGGATCCGATCCGGAGCCCTTTTTCCCGACCGAATCGTACGCGGGTCCGGCCGAGCGAGTACGATGCGAGTCGCCGACCGACTCGTCCGGGCGACCCGACCGCTCCGACCGACTCGTACCCGGATCGTACCGCTCCGACCGACTCGCTCGGACCCGATTCGCACCGCGCAATGGAGACGTTTTCCGGCCGGGTAAGTACGATGCGCACCTCGACCGCTCCGACCGACTCGCGCCGTCCGACTCGAACTCGCTGTCGGAGCCGTACTTTGGGGGTCCGTGTCGGACCCCCTGTACGCGTACCCGCGCGAGGCGCACACAGGGGGACCCATGGGTCCCCCTACCTGTGCGTGTACGCCGCGAGCGCTTCGCGGCGTACTCGCTGTAGGGGGCGCCCTTGTCCGCCTCGCACCCATTGAGGCAATGGGAGCCCGCGTACGCGTTGTACGACCGGCTCCCATTGAGTTCAATGGGAGTCCGACCGACTCGTGTCCGGTGGCATACGAATGCATCGGACTCGTTCGGTCGGACTGCACGGGTCCGATTCGGTCGGAAATCTCTCCGGGCCCGGCTCGGTCGGAGAGATTTCCGGCCCGATTCGGAATCGACCCCTAAGCTGGTTCTCTTTTCCAGGGTCTGGGTTAATTTGTTCCCCCAAGCTCTCTATCTTTTTAAGCACTGCTGCTTCCTCACAGCAGGTTTGAAAAATCCCATCTTCAAATATATTCATTTTATCCTGGGCTGCACATGTTGTAAAGACCATTTTTCCCCCACCTTTCAGTGCTTGGACTGTCTGGGGTAGTTTCTGTTCAATAATCTGTGAATTCTGAGATTCTAAAATAAACCCTGACATAATCTTCTTCTGCAGCTCTTTGAACTTTTTGAATATGGGCCATATTAATTAGGACAGTCACGATTTGTCTAGGCACTGCCTGTGCATCTGTAGTTTGTAATATTTGGACTGGATCAGTCACATTTGAAGCAGTAACACCTGGAGATATCACTGTCAGGGCTGAATCAACAGATAGTGGGTCAATCTGAAATGTCTGCACAGTTCTCTCAATCTGTGTTTCTCTCTGTTTAACAGAAGCAGTAGCCACTGTAGAACTTACTGGTACAGTATTATCAGTATTTTCAATGGGAACCACATAAAGTGGCGGACACTTAGTTAACAATGCATCCATTATTTCATCCCCTGAATCACTATTTATTTGAAGCTTTTTGTCATCTTTAATTTCCTTCTCCTGTATCTGGTGCTTTACCTTTTTATCCTCACTTGCTTTGTCTCTTGCTACCTTTTCCCACATGCTTAAAGCCTCAAATTGTGCAGCTCTAGATGGTGTCTTTATTTTACATAACACTTCCCTTAATTTGTCAATAATTTGCAATTCAAAAGTACCATCTTTTGGAAACCTTAAAGGACCTTCTTTTTCAGTAATCTTGCACCATTGGTGAACCCACATACATGAATTTTGTCCCAAATTGGTAGACATAAAATGCACGGGTGTTCCTTCAGGAGCATCATCAATTAAAAACGAATTTTTCTCTTTACCTGCCAACAGTTTCTATAAACCTTCAAACATTTTCATTTCTGCAATAGCTCAATGCAATTTCTTTTCTCCAATGCTGTCAGTTTCAATTTCAGTCAGTTTAACTCCTACTACTGACCCTCCACAAAATCTTATTGCAATATTTTTCTGAGTTTTCTTAATCAAAATTCTGTTAGTAACAACATAAAAACATTCGTTACTCTGTCTGTTCCACTAAATAAAGAATAGATTTCTTTTCACTGTGAGTAACACATTCCGCTTACTCTTCACAAAGTAAGAACTTCTGTTTACTCTTCAAACACTGTGAGTAAATCCCTTCCGCTTACCCTTCACTCAAGCTGAGAAGAACCTGCTACTCCTTCGGTGTTACCCTTTCTAGGTTACGTAAGACCAAAGTTGTACCAGCGAACTCTTTTGCTGTCACTCAAGCTTGGAAGAACCTGCTACTCCTTCAGTGTTACCCTTTCTAGGTGATATAACACCAAAGTTTCACCAGCGAACTCTTTGCTATCAATCACTCTCACTTTTACACAGAAAATAGTCCCTGCTTTAACACTGCCAGCCCTACCTAGCTTCTCAGTGTTATTCCAACAGACGAGTAACCTCACTGCAGTGTGGCTTCTGTCACCACCCACTATTCATTCCCCGGGAATTTTTCCAGACAACATAAAACAAGACGCTAACTTTTCATGTTAAGAACATATAATCAATAATCAAAAAATTCTGTCCTATGAAATTACCAATATAATCAATAAAAACATCAAGTCAAAATGAGCGAAATTTCACCAACAGTCAAAACCCTTACTGTTTTTCAACACTTCAAAAAACAAAACATACCTTCTAGCACATTAACAACATTTCACAACCCTATTGATACTCACACCACTCCAGCAATCGCCTTCTTGCATCACCTTCCAGTACTGCTTTGCCAGTCTTCAAGTTTTGATAATTGGAGTCAGGAATCAGGACTTGGACATTTATCTAACTTGGGCAATTATTTTCTAGCGCTATTTAGGCTTTTAAACTGCACTTTGCTCCTTTTGGTGATGGTGTTAACCTTACCTCTACTACCAGAAACTGATCTAGCGGGTTGTGGTTTTTCTTCACTTTTGATCTGTATTAGTCAATATCTAAACCAATTTTCACAGACCAACTTTCCTCCTAAGGTTAATGGACCATTAGTCGAATAGTTGATGGTGATATTAATAATCCTTAATCACCAAACTAATCGATAATAACCATCCTCTTGCTACCAGAAACTGATCCAGCGGTAATTTCACGGTAATTTCTCAATGCAAAACCTCATTTACCTCTAATTTACCGCTGTAAAGGTGATGGACCCTTGCCACTGTGTATAACCTTCAGGAGACTTTACATAAACATGAAAAATCAAAAATGCAATTAATATTTTAAGCCAATAAAGAGAGTTGTGAGTATTTTTAAAGGGTTTTATTTTCTAGTTAAAAGTAAAAGTTCTCTGACCCTTTATTCATTAGTCAAATATCAATCAGGTTACAGAATTGAAAATAGGAAAAATAGAATTAATACAAAACATATTATAGGTTGCATACAATATAATTCTATGTCAGTCAGAACTCTTTAAAGGGTTTCAGGAAAAATATAATTCAATAGTGAGTTTGCAAGGCTAATCAATAATTGGCAAAAATCTCCCATCAAGAAAAATAAATGCATAAGACAAATAAATCTTTTTCAAATCTAGTTAAATAGTCAAAGCATAAACTTAGAGTTTTAGCATCTAAATCTAAACCTGTTCCATCAGCTGTATTCTCTGCCCTGGTCTGTTCAATCTGCCTCTCTGTGTTCACAGAGAGAGGCTGCCCGCCCTTCACAAGACCACAGAGGAATGTGATCTGCCTTGCCAAAAATATGACGTGCAAGGACTCTCTGAAAAAAAATATGAGCAAGACCCCCTCCTCCCTCTGTCTCTCCTCGGGCGCAATCTCCTCCCAGGCTGCACCCGCGACGTTCACGTACCTAACCCATATAATGTCTGGACTCATCTGCTCCCTCTCCTCTCTCCTCCTATCTCTTCTAAGGCTAAGGCTGGAAAAAGCTGCTAAAAAGCTGACACGCCCCCTAAGGGGTCATTATTTATACTCTAATTCTTGGCTGACTATACTAATAATGTTGCAGTTTCAGTAGAAACTCGCACTGTGATTGGTTAGCACAGGTGACATAGGGGTCTCATCATCCTGTTCTCATTGCAAATCCAACCCATACCAGTTCTGACAATGGAAGCGTTAAGGCTTAATACAGTCATATGTAACACCATCAATAATAATACAATATTGCAACATTTATGCAGAAAAGTGTATCAGTCCATTTCCGTCTCGCTTTCACATCGCACGCAGGGATGACGCTCTCCCACAAACACTGTTACATTGACACGATGACAAGAATGTACAGTTTCACTGTGGCCTTGACCCATGTGTCTTCCTTTGAGGCACTTAGCAGTTCATGCAGCTGGCATAATCTTCTGCGCATGCGTCTCTCATTCAGCACAATTCTCAGCCATGCTGGATTCTTAGGCAGCCATTTTATGGTGGGCCCAAAACAAACACAAAGAGTATTAATTTATTAAATAAAACCCATTATGTTTACCTCCTCCCATACTAGTACCCTGTATTAATTATTACCTAGCAAAATCTATTAGTTTAAAGCAGCTTTTCTATTATTTGTGCACATCATGCAAAAATGTGCAATGGACAACATTGCATAAACATGCTCTAGTGCACATTTTCAAAGCGCAAACAGTTAATACATACTCATAGCAACATGCTCTAATGTTTTAGATAGCTTTTCATGCAAAATGCGTTTGCCCCACATGTAGTGTTGGTGCATGGTTGATTAATTAATACACATTATAAGAAGATGTGTTATGAACTGAATATGCAGTGTCTAAATATGCAACAAAGCCAAAGTCTCTTGAGACAGGGAGTGTAGATTACAAGGAAAAGGAGCTGGGCAAAGCTATAGAGGCCACAGTGAGCCTTCTAAAGGAAACTGAAATCAAGAGTTTTCTACTCTGCAAAAACACATGTTAATTCAGCACAAGCATTTCAGACTGAAAGCATTTTGACTAGGCCTCATTTCATGTTTTTCACTTTGCATGCACCAAAAGTGCCATTTTAAAATGCAGTCTGTCTGAAACACAAAAATAAAGCAATGCCTGAATCCAGATGAAATCTGAGCTACATCAGGCCTAGCACCAAAATTATCTGAAGGGGATTATGTAATAGTTAATTTTAGAAATCCATGCCAACTAAAAATCTCTTTTACAGCTGTGGACAAAACCCTTTTAATGCTGGAGGTATTAGAATACGTTCTTTGGGCTTCTTCTATTTTTCAAAAGTTTATTCACCAACAGGTCACACAAACAATTTAACGAATCCTGATTTGAAAACGAGTAAATCGGCTCCTACAAAACCGACTATTGACTTCCCCCTTTTGAATAGATTTGAAGCTCTGTCAGGCCTGGAAACACAAGACTGACAACCAATGATCCTGGAGGATCCTCCTATACCAAAAGAGTATTGTGTCCCGCCATCTGTTACAGCTTATCCTGTAGTTAATACTAACTTTGCTTATAAAGGTGACTTAAGTATTGTTACATGGAATATTGTGGGTCTCCGTTCTAAGATCGATAACCCGGACTGGAAATTATCACTTGAACAATACGGAATTGTTTGTTGTCAAGAAACTTGGTCACTGGACCCTTTGTATAGTGATGGTTTTGTCGGTTATTATGTGCCAGCTATACCCTCAAGAGCGGGCCGAGCCAAAGGGGGACTTGTTACGTTTATATCAATCCGAATGACAGACATAACAGTTAGAGTTGTGTGTATATCTAAATACTATCAATTGCTTTTAATTACTATGTCAAAGTCGCCAGATTTGCTTCTAATTAATTATTATTATAATGTGTTTGATCCAACGGTGACAACTATTGTAGATGATCTTGATGAGGCCATAACCCAAGCCCAGAGTAATCATGTTAAGGATTTGCGAATAATCTGGGTAGGGATTTTAATATAAGAACTTGTGACCCTTTGGTACAGGAATCCTGTGGTATCTATGATGAGAGAGATCAATCTCTGAAGCACTTTAAGCACACGCAGTATGGTGACTCACTGAACAGAGTAGCCTTTGCTAAGAATCTGAAATTCACACAAGAAATGATAGTGACAAGTACCCCCCAGATCCCAACATATGTGGGCCCCACATCGCTTTCGACTATTGACCACATTTTAATTAGTGAAGGACTTTCACAATTTTGCAAGTGCTGCATAGTTAAGGCAAGCTGTGTGAGTGATCATAAACCCATTGTTCTAATTCTAAATTTTTTTGTGAATACAAAAAGGAATAAGAAAATAAAGCCTGGTGTAGAATATAACAGAAATAAGGGGATTAACATTAAATGGGAAAAAGTTGACAAAAGGTCTTTTTGATAGACCTTATGAAAAACAATAAATCCGACATTGAGATAGTGCTCTCAGATTCCGCTTCCCCCGAAAATATTATAGAGGCTTTTACAAATTTAAATATTACTATGTCAGATGAACTAACTGAGCCCAGCAAAAAAGCCCTGATAACCCAAGATGGTTTAATACGAACTGTTCTGAAGCCCATAGGATCCTATGGTCTGCCTTAAAAAAGACCCAGAAGAACCAAGAGGAAATAGCAAAAGCCAGGAAAGATTATAAGAGGGTTATCGGGGAACGGAAACAGTTTTTGAAGGATAAGGCCTGGAAAGACTTAAAAACTGCCTCAAACCTCAAAGACTCACGTGCATTTTGGGAGGTGGTAAATTCATCCCCCATGACTGGTGATGAAGTAATTAAGTTAGAAACTGTTGTCCCAGCTGAAGCCTGGGTTAATCATTTCTCGGTTATTTTTTCACCAAAATCAGGATTATTAAAGGACCCTTCTGCACCAGACATTGTTCATGATAGGAGTTCTGCCAAGGCTTTAAGTGACTCAATAGAGGTTGGGGACGTTAAGTTGGCAATAGAAAATAGTCGTCCAGCGTAAACCGCGGGTCCGGATAGGATCCCTGTGGATCTATACAAGTACTTACCAGACTTCTGGGCCCCGGTGATAACAAATGTCCTTAAGGCAGCAATAGCAGGCCCACTAGTTAAGACCTGGCAGGAAGCCATCATAGTTCCATTTTTTAAAAAGGGGGATAAATCCCAGCCTCATTGCTACCGCCCAATCTCTTTGCTAGATAGTTCAGTCAAGATCCTGGGCAGGGTGATCTTGGCCAAATTGGAACTTTGGGCACTCAAGCACCAAGCACTTTCAATATACCAGTTCGGATTCCGGCCCGGCCTGAGTACAGTGGAACAAATATTAAATTTGGCATTAATTGTCCAAAAATACACAAAAGCACAAAGGGGCAGTATTCATTTAGCATTTATGGACCTAACCTGTGCTTTTGACACAGTAAATCGTGGTAAAGTATGGTCCATAATGTCAAACATGGGGATTGATGGTGCAATTATCACTTTGCTAAGTAGAGTCCACGAATGCACCTCAGCCTCAGTACGCTATAGTAGCGGAGGAGATCTTACAGAGGAATTCCCCTCCGACATAGGGGTAAGGCAGGGGTGTGTCCTGTCCCCTTTTCTCTTTTTATTATATATAAATGGTCTGGGAGAACAACTCTGTGTGGTGGGGAAGGATATTCCAAGATTAAATATGTGTCAAATACCTGTATTATTATATGCTGATGATGCTGTCCTGATAGCCAGGACAACAAATGGCCTACAAACATTGCTTGATACTTTTAATGTTTTCATGAATGATCTGGGCCTAAAAGTCAATCGCACAAAATCGTTTATAATGAAATGCGGACCCAAAAACTCTAAAATGAGGACATTTTTATTGGGGGGTGAAGAAATCAAAAAAGTTTCGTATTTTACATATCTGGGGGTACCATTTGATGTTGATTTTAACTGAAAACATGTTTTAAACATTAGAATGATGCAATTTCAGAAATCTAATGATGCTATTTTTAGATTTCTGGGCCATAAACCAATTAAGGAGATTTTATGTATTTTTAAGAGCAAGAGCGTCGTCTCAGTGGTAACCTTTGGGGCTGGGGTCTGGGGACATATGAATTGCAATTCATTACAAATAATGGAAAATACGTTTTTAAGGAGACTTTTAGCAGTGCCTCAGAGTGCCCCTGTTGCTTTTTGTCATGATGAAGTAGGATTAAGTCACCTGAAAGACAATATTGCATTACAACCGCTGTTGCTTTGGTTAAAGATTTGGAAAAATCCCGAGGCTACACTGTGCAGGACAATATTGATTGATTGCATGGGACTGGATAAGTGCCTAGATATACCTTGGCTAAGAAAGTCAAAATGAAGCTTACTAAAATGAGTGTCTCAGAATACTACACAAATCTTGACACCCTTAAAAATGTTTCACCTGCCTCCATTAAATCTCTCTTCTACCAAAGTCTCCAGTGGACAGATCCTACTTATAATACGTCTAATCAACTAAACCCCTTCCCCCTGCAACATAGAGAACCCGCACTATATTTACAAATTGATCTAAATGAAAGGCGAAAATTTCTGCTGACTAGGTTGCAGTTAAAAACAATTCATTACCTAGTCGCTTTCCCTACTCGAGGCACATGGTTTGCATCACTTCCATTATGCCCCTGTGATGGTCGATCATGTCAGAGCACTGTGTGCTTTATTTTATTTTGTAGTCTGTATACACCCCAGAGGAAAGGTTTTATTCGCCCACTCCTACTTGCTGCTGGGATCAGAAATTATGAACTGGCAATGGTATACCTACTCTCATTAGAAACAACTGAAATTATATACTGTCTTATAAACTATCTTTTTACTGCTTTTAAGATTCATAGTAAGTATTAATTACTGTCTATAAAAGTGTAAATTTTGTGTATGAGGACCTGTTGGCTTTTAAAGTTTTTAAAATGTAAATATGTATGTGCAATCTTTTATGGCTCTTCCAAGAGTTGAATAAAGTATTTTCTGATCTGATCAGGCCACAGCTAGTGGTAAGGCTTCAGGCCCTGATGGAGTACCTATTGAACTTTTTAAATATAATATTGATTTTTGGGCCCCCTTCTTGACGAATGTCCTGAGGGCAGCAGTTAAGGGGAACCTAATGGAGTCCTGGAGAGAGGCTATTATTATACCAATCTTTAAAAAGGGTGATCGGAATCTCCCTGCTTGCTACCGTCTAATCTCATTAATAGACTGTAGAGCTCGGATACTTGGATGGGTCATTTTAGAAAAATTGGAGGAATGGACAGAGACTACTTCCATTTTTACCTTTCCAATATGGCTTTCGCCCGAATCTGGGAACGGTAGAGCAGGCCCTTAATCTACACCTCATTTGGGGTAAGTAGGTCAAGGCCAGGAGAGAGGTGCATTCCCCATGGCATTTATGAACCTCTCCTGTGCCTTTGACTTTGTGGATAGGAATAAATTGTGGGCCCTAATGGAACTAGCGGGAGTGGAACCCATCTTGCTGGACCATATCAAGCGTTTGCATTGGGACACAACCCTTAATGACCGTTATACGCAGTCATGGGATTGCACAAAACCTATAAGGGTGAGCAGAGAAGTGAGACAAGGATGTATCCTGGCCCCTTTCTTGTTTTTATTTTATATTAATTGATAAAGTTTTAGAGGCCTGCATAAAGACATTTCCCGAATTGGCTCTTGTGGAGTTCTGGTTCTTTTGTATGTGGATGATGCAGTTTTTTTAGGGCTAACAGCAAATGGCCTCCAAAGTCTTTTAAAAGTTTTTAATGATTTTATAAGTAAACTAAATCTTAAGGTAAATCATCAAAAATCATTTATTATTACTTGTGGCCCCAAATATACAAAGACAAATACATGTAATATTGGAGGGTCCCAAATAGAAAAGGTACTGTCTTTCAATTATTTAGGCCTCTTGATCAATGCAAATGGTTCCTGGAAATATTTAATCAATCAGAGAATACAAAAGATGGGGACAGCCTGTGAAGCGATATTTAGGTTTGCAAAAAGCTGGGGCACAAACCAATTAGGGAGATGATCTTGTTGTGTAGAAGCAAATGTATACTCATTGGTGCTTATGAGGCAGGAGTGTGGGGTTATACACCTTTGGGAAAGCTGCAGATAGTAGAAAATAAGTTCTTATGTAGACTTCTAGCTTTACCCAAATCCACCCCAAGTTTTATTAAGCACATGGAACTAGGAATGGGATTTTTGGAAAACTTTATTGGTTTAGCTCCATTAATGCTGTGGGTAAAATTATGGAGCACTCTTCGGGTAGGCTTTTCTAGGGAAGTTCAGATGGATTGTCTGAATCTTGACAATATGAATGCTATCCCTTGGCTGGCTTATGTTAAAAGGTTTTTTATAACCTAGGTTTGAGTGCTCTTATTAATTCCCCCATTGAAATAGGTCCCCAGACTAAGGGGACAGTAATAGAGATCTTTTCTTCACATCGAGAGAGACCAGAATCGATAAGTCTCTTAATTGACGTTTAATTATTAATGATATACAACTTTGTAACGCTCCTGGCACCGAACCTTATCTAATTTGGTTTGTTAATCGTGGCTGTCCGATCTTATCTGACAAGGTTGAGACTAAATACTATTCATTGCTTAGTTGTCTTTCACCTGGCTGGCTCCTGGGTTGCTTTTCTTCCGAAATGACCATGTAATGCTGTCTCCACCGAATCTACTGCACATTTTATGCTGTTATGCACTCTGTACCGTTCATTAAGAGCTGGGTTTTTATGTCCAACTCTTCTGCATAGGCACTTTATTTCACACAAAGAGGGTATGGAATATTTACAATCCTTAGCTACCACAGAAATCTGTCATGCTGTATTAGGTATTTTATTGCAGCTATGAAACTCAGAATATTTAATGCATTGTAAAATAGCCTCATATTGCAAGAATGATATCATCTTTGATGTGATTTTAGATTTTTAAAAATGTAATGAATGCACATGCTAATTTATTGTTTTATTTGTTATTAATGGTGAAGTGTGTACCTATTTTATGTGCTTTTATGAGCAGTAAATTGGTCGAATAAAGTTTTATTGACTGACTGATTTGCTTGTAAAGGCTACCAACAATATCTAGAGTTATTTTGGAAGCCAATATCTAGATTTTGGAAGAAAACATGTGTGATGGATGATTGATGTATGCAATAATTGCTAAGATTAAATTAGAATCAGACGTAATTGAACTGAACATAATGATAATCAGTTTTTATCGTGCATTATTGGCATAATTGTGTACATAACCCTTGCTATTTGAACCTCTTTATTTATTCCCACTCAGTCCCAGCAACCATTTTCCTACATTCTTTAACAAACACAAATTTAATACAGAATATTTTTGCAGTAAATATTAGTGTTCCTGAGGAGTACCCAATGAAATATGTGCTCATATCGCCTATCAGTAAATGCATAAAAAATGAGATTGTTGCAGTGATTCTATGGAATCACAGAACTATGCTTGGGAGCATAAAACCTTAGTAGGCAGGGACTGAGTCATCCTACCACCTGAGTACCCATGAGCCTGGGACTGACTAGCTATAGTGTCTCACTTGCTCTCCTACTCACTCACAGAGGAACACGTGATTAGACAACCCAGAACACAGCACTCCCGACTCTCTCAGAAATCGCGGTTACAGGACACACCCTTTCGCTCTCACACTCGTACTATCCCACAAGATCTGACAGAGACACGAGAAAAGTTTAAAATGTTTATTTTAACTAATATGCAGTATACAAGTAGCAAAATTCCTGATTCAAATACGGTCAGCATAGCAAGTAGTCCAAAAATCATAAACAGAGCTGTCATTATACATGACAGTGTAGCCTAACCTCCCTCCCCTTCTACAGAAGCAAAATGATTATATATCAGAAGTTCTCTGGGTGTTATAAGCAGACCCCGTACCTTAGTATACAATGATGAAAGCTCTACATCTCAGGTGCTGTCACGATCTTTTCCCTGGAAAGGTCCTTCTCCAAGTGTGTGTTACTTATCTGTGCATACCTATATTACAAAAGTACGTATACCCAAACAATAGCTGCATTTGCATGTTTTGTCTAAGTGCTAGGACCTGACCAGAACAGAATAACAATGGGCATTGTTGTTCGACCTTGTCTACATGTTCAGACTAAATCCCAGGAAAGAACAGAACGCAAAAACAACAGCGTGTTCTGTGTGAAAGTACAGTGTGGCACAAAGCAAACTGAGTTTGTAGAGTAACGTGCGCAAAGCAAAGAACTGTCTGCAACGTGCCCATGCTAACATAGGGAAAACGACAATGGGCCTGCACGGGACATATGACAAGATTATGTGTCGATACAAGTACAAATTTACAGTTAAGGCACGGTAATAGCAGAAGCCTTCCTATAGAATTCTGTCAACACACTTCAATTCTTTGATGTACAATCCTTTGATCTACAATGGCTAAAAAAACATAATTCACTACTCATGCTCATTGCATCCTTGATATATCAGGTGAGAATGCTGGTGTAAAAGTGGCAAATACTGAATGAATGTGAGATTGCAGAGGTGGCATGTGCTACATAGCAACTAGTGTGATACTAATAAACCCATTTTCCATACTTCTATGAACAGACTCCAGAAATTAATTCTTTTAGATTGCATCATCCTGTATGAGATGCTAACAAGTGATATCAAGGCAAGTGTCTCTCTGACAATGCACCAAAAGCCATGACCCATACAGGTACAAACCAAAGCAACAGTTATGGATTTCTATTTCTATGTGGCTACTACTCCTCAGATCTCCATACGGAAAGACAGCAAGCTCCCTTCCATTTTCTCTGCATAATCTTCATCAAATTTCTGATTCTGGGCCACAGTGAAGTGATTCTTCCAGTCACCAGCAATCCCTGTAAAGACAGATACAAAGATTATGCTAGTTCCTTTTGCACCGTTCTGTCCCATATCTTTTAGAGCAGACCATGAGTAAGGGTGAACAAGGCTTTTATTTCGAGTTCATTGGTTATCATGGCTCTATTGATGTGCCAATGACCAGTACCTCCTTGAAACATGTGATTAGATTAACCACCAATGTAGGTGAACCAATGCTGGCTCAAAGAGAACGACAATAGCATGAATATGGCACCTATGTGTCTGAATGGTTTCCCTGTTTCATTTATAGATGTGTAATATTGCTGTCACACAATTTCTGTTACATTTCTTCAGCCTCCATGTCCTGCTGCACACAGTGAACAACCAGAGCGTTACTGCAGAGTAAGTCAATAAATACAATTCCAACAAATGAACACTTGTAACAGAAAAATGTAAATAACTTATTATATCAGCTACTGGATTAGACAGAACACACACGGACACTCATATTTATATTTGCTTAATATGTTAGCCAATAAAGCACAATCCAAAAATATAATTCCCTGCAAGTAGCCCACAAAGGCCACCTGCAGATTGTACTCTGTCAGAGAGCAAAATAGTCCATGCCTTTTGGTGAACTTGGTGTTGGTGTAGCACTTATAGACTGCTGTTGAAGACAGCGGGCACTGAAAGATTTTATGTACCAAAAAGATGAAACAACATAGATGATTGCTGTTCTACACAGGACTGGATAGCACGATGGGTCTGTCAGAAGAACTGTTTTGAACAATTGGTCTCATCCTCTGCGCATCAGTGAGGCAGTCGTTGAGGCAGACTCAGTGGTGGAACAGCAAACCACGGTATATTAAGACATTCTCTGAGAAGAAAGGTTTGGTTCATATAAATTTGGCCTCAAGCCCAGTAGTGGTAAAAATATTATTAAATGAACAAGTTACTTACCGTTGGTAATGCTCTTTCTGGTAGAGACTCTTTTGATCTGAAGATTCCTGACCTTTTGAATATTCCCTAACCATCGGCGGCCAGAGCGCTACCAAAGGTATGTAACTTGTTATTCTAATAGAGACTTCTAACTGCAGATTCCCCACCTTTTGAATAGATGCCAAAGCAGTACCTATGTGGAGGTGAGTCTGTGGAACGACTTAAACCAGAAAGTCCCGTAGGATCGAGCAGTCAAAATACCCCAGGCCATCTTGACTGTCCAGACAATAGTGTTTCATAAATGTATGAAGGGAAGCTCAAGGAGCCACCTGGCAAATGTCCAGGAAAGGGACTCTGCATGCCAACACAATGGTAGCAGCTTTTTCTCTGATAGAATGAGTACGCTGTCCTTCTGGGTTAGCTTTTTAGCCTATGTGTAGCAGATCTTAGTGCAGAGCATGTTTCAGCAGGATGTTATTCTCTTCTGCACAGCCTTTTCTTTTTTAGCACTCCAGAGAACCCCCAAAAAGAGCTCATCATCCACCAGGCATAATTGATGTAAAAGTTCAGCACTCTCTTGGGGTCAAAGTAATGGAGTCTCTCCTCCTCTTTAGAAGGGTGAGGTAGAGCACAGAACACCGGAAAGGTGATGTTCTGACTGATGTGGAACGGCTTCACAACTTAAGGTAAGAAAGATGCTCATGTCTGCAAAACCAGCTTGTCTGGGAAGAATGTTGTGTACAGTGGGTGGACACATAGAGCTTGAATCTCATCTAAATGTCACACCGAAGTTATGGTTATTAAGACACTGTTTTGAAGGTGAGAAGCCACAAGGAGCAGCTGTGCAGCAGCTTGAAGGAAGTGCACATCAGAAATGTCAGGACTAATTTGAGGTTCCAATGTGGCATGACAGAGGGAGAGTGAGGAAACAAATGTTGTAAACTTTTCAAAAAAGCAAATAATAACTGGAGACCTAAACAATGAGGACTGATCCAGCAACCACAAAAAAAATTAGTGGAAAGGTATTGTTTAACTGTGCCCAGATCAAAGCCTAGATTCGGAAGGGATAAAACAAATAGCAAAACAATCTATAACCTTGCCTGGAATGGGTCCATCTGCCAAGTACAGCAACAAACCACAAATTAGTCCCAACAACAAGCACATACAGTTTTTTTGAGGGTTCCCTGGCTGCCAAGATGACATTAACCATCTCTGGAGAAAGGTGGGAGAGGTTCTGCTGTCACCGTTCAATCTCCACACATGAAGGTGAAGATTGCGAAGACCCAGGTGCAGAATCCTGCCATGTTGCTGATACAGCAGGTCCATCTGGAGGGGCAGCCTGACTAAAGGATAAATGCTCCAGACCAGAAGTTCTGGATACCATCCTCTCCATGCCTAAGCGGGAGCCACTAGGATGACTTGGGCCCAGTCGACCTGATCTTGGACTTGGGGCAGGAATGGTATTAGTGAAAAGGAATACTTGAGGCAGAAAGCATTTCCGAGTGAGAGACGGCTTGGAAACTCAAACATGCAGAAGGCTGACATTGTGCATTCTCAGTGGTGGCAAACAGATCAAGGGAAGGTTCTCTCCGTTCGCAGAAGAGACCTTGCACTACCTTCTGGTCAACCTGTCATTCATGATCCGATAGGCCCCAACACCTGAGCTCATCTGCCTTGGCATTCAATGATCCTGTCAAGTTGTTTACCACCAGGAAACATTTGTGGTGGTCTAGTCATTTCTGGAGGTGCAGGGTCCGTTACCCCATCCCTCCCTGCTTGTAGCAATACCACATGGTGGTGGTGTTGTCAGTGAGCACCTGTACCAGCCTCCCCTTCATGAATAGAAGCAAGGCTTTCATCACCAAGTGGATGGCCCTCAGCTCCATAAGATTGATATGAAGCCGGAAACCAAAGGCCTCTGATCTCCACCTCATCCAACCCAGAAGCAATGCATCAGTCACCACCATCAGCTCTGGGTGGGGAAGGGCAAGGGGTCAGCCACTGACCCAATTGTGGTACAATAACCACTACTGCAGATATTTTGCAGTCTCCTCCAAAATCTGAATATGGTGAGAGAGGTTCCGCTAGATGTTGGGCCCAGTGAGACGTCAGATGCCACTGCAGAGCTCGCAAATGCCACCTGGCATGGTTGACCAGCAAGATGCAAGAAACCATCAGTCCCAGCAGCCTCAGAGTCAACCTCACTAAAATACAGGACTGAGGCTGAAAGATCAGGATCATAGCTCAAATGTCCTGGACTGTCTTCCCTGGAGGGAAAGGCACAAAACCAAACAGTGTCCACAATTGCTCAGATGAAAAGAAGCATCTGAGAAGCAGTCCGGTGTAGCTTTTTCACATTGAAAGCGAATTTCAAAGATGACTGGATGTTGGCAGTAGTCTGGTGGTGGTTGACAACTGTCAGGAACGAGCCCGCCTTCAACAGTCAGTCCTCGAGGTAGAGGAAGACTAGCACCCCTGGTCTCCAAAGGTGTGGTGCCACCACTGCCATCACTTCCGTGAACACCCAAGCGTCATTGATGAGACCAAAATGGAGTACCGCAAACTGAAAATTCTCCTGCCCCACCACAAACTGCAGGTAGCACTGATGGTCCTGCATGATGGGTATATGGAAATAAGCATCCTGCAGGTCTAACACCACCATCCAGTCTCCAGGGCAGAGGGCAGACCAATCCTGGCCAGTGTTAGCAAATCCAGGCTTTGTGAGTGCACAGGTCTAAAGGAGGACAAAGGCATCTGTCCTTTTTGGGCACCAGAAAGTAGACGTAATAACAATCTACTTTAGACACTGGCATGCTCTCAATAGGCCATTTGGGCAAAGGGCTTGACCTTCCTGCCGCAAAACAGAGAGATGATCCTCCGTCAGTCACAGGGGTGGTGGCAGTGGAAGTTGAAGCAGTGTGGAAAGGAAGGGAAGCACATAGCCCTTCTAAACAATTTGAAGCACCTATATGTCTGATGTTCTGGCCTACCAACCAGGCAAGAATAATTGGATCCTGCCTCCCACTGGGTGGCTGTGCTACGCTAAAGGCATGCTAGATGGGTTTGGCAGATAGGGATGCGGGGGGTGGTGGACTGGCTGGCCCTTGATCTTGACTGTGGGGGCGGTGGGCCTTGCGGCCTCAACTGCGATACTGCTGGGAGTCTTGTGGAGGTTGAATTTTCTGGCCCTCTAGGGTGCCTCTACCACGAAAGGAGTAGGAGAGTCACATTGAATTGCATGTCCATGAGGGATGACTGAACATTGCCTGAAAAACTGGTGGACCGCAGGCAAGCATGGCAGCAAATGACGATACTGGTGCCAATGGCCCACCTAATAGAATTGGTGGTGTCCAAGCCACAGTGAACTGTGAACTTGGCTGTGCCATAACTGTCCTGAATGGCTTGGGCAAGGGCAGGGCTAAGATTTTCAGGGACACTTGGGAGAACCTGAGCTTCCAAAACACAAAAGGTGTTAGACTAGCGCCCCAGTAGGCCGATGGCATTCACCCGATCAAAGTGACAGGCTAGTGGACAAGAAGGCTCATTTCCCAAATATCTCCAGCTGTTTTGGCTCCTGATCGGGGAAGGTGTAATAGGGAACATGTTAGGGTTAATCTTACCTGTAGACATTTGGACCACCAAGAATTCAGGAGAGGAGTGCAGATATAAAAACTCGAGGAGGGGCAGTGGCAATTTAGCAGTTGGCCAGGACCAGAGCTAGGTTTAGCCCATGCCCTCAACAAACTATATGTAAGGGCCTCATTAAAGGCAAGGGGGGGCTAAGTACATGTCTGTCCTGTCTGATGGACTTCAGTAAGAAGAATGGTCCCGAAATTCCAGGTGGGGAGCTGGAGGTTATCGTCTTTTGCTGCCTTACACATTACCATGGGCTAAAAAGCACTCTCCTCAGTGGAAGGACCAGGAGGAGCTTCGACTCAGGGAAGTTATTAAGGCCACTGGCCTCCTGCAGGTCATGATACCAATTCTCCTTATGATTGAGTTGGCCAATCTCATCACCAGCCTCATAATCACTGTCTGCATCATTGTCAAATAAGGAATGCAGGGTGCGCGTTCATCTTGGTGGAGGAAGATCTAGTGGAGGAAGCGGGGACTCTATGGTGGCCGAGCGTGGCATCAGTCGAGGTCCAACCGGCACCAACTGAGTATCAGATAGGACAATTGGGGCCTCACCTTCCAGCATCAATAGTGTCTGCATCGATGTTGAAGAACCAGGAACTGGTATGGACGATGGCAAGGGAGGCGAAGTCGAGACTGGAGCCCAAGATTGCCCATAGGAGGTTCAAAGTGTTCAGCTGGCAATCAGGGCAAACCTGACAGTGGTCAAAATCCAGGACATGCCAAAGGGAGTAGGCAAGGATCCAAAGAGTAAGAGCACTGCCTAGCAGAACTCCTCGCTCTGCTTAGGAAACTTGGGTTGTGCCGAAACAAGTTGCGGTATAGACTCTGAAGTTGAACAACTTTGAGAGTGAGATTGAGATGTATGGCACCATCCTTGCACTTTCTCAGAGGAGTGTGAGTAGTGGGAATGGGTTAAGCCCTGCTCAGATTTCTTGTTTTTCTTTGGCTTACCGAAAAACTTTATTTGAACTAAGAACGACCTATGGAACCACTCCTGCGACTTCTGGATCTTGACAGGACCAAACTAGCAATTTGGACCAGTCTTGACGTGGAGTCTTCCGGTGCTTGGTTGTTAGACCTAGCATCCTTAACGTGGTCCCCACCTAAGTTTTTGCCTTCAGACCTCCTGCTTTTGCTGGACTTGGGACTCTGGCACTTTACCACTGCAAACCAGTGCTAAAGTGCTTGTGCTCTCTGCTTAAAACATGGTGACATTGGCTTATAACCAATTAGCATTTTTATTTTACTTAAAAGTTTCTGGTAAATTGCACTACATGTACCAAGGGCCTGTAACTTAAATGCTATTACCTTTTGACAGTCCCAAACTGTCTTGTTTAATACATATAAGTCACCCCTAAGGTAGGCCCTAGACAGCCCAAGGGTAGGGTGCAGTGTATTTAAAAAGTTGGATATGTACTTTTAGGTTTTACATGCCCTGGTAGTGAAAAAAGCTTCAATTCATTTTTCACTACTGCAAGACCTTTCTCTCCCATAGGATGACATTGGAATGGCCTTATTACATTTTATAAGTGTAATTTCAAAATGGGAAGAGATAAGTTGTTCATGTTTGGTGTCTATGGAATTATAATTTTAAATCATAACTTATGATGAAGTCGGATTTTAAATTGCAATTCTGAAAATGCCATTTTTAGAAAGTTGGCATTTTCTTGCCTTAGCCATTTGGTGTGGCCTATCTCTGGTCACATGATAGGGTGTAATTGGCAGTTGGGCTTTCTGTATTCCTCCTAGACAGCCACACACAATGGGAGCTGAGGTATAACTTAAAGGGCCGTCACTGGCAGGATGGGAGGGAGGAGCTGGGCCCAACCTCACTTAAAACCTGAATAGCCTGTGTCTTATCTCCACACAAAGAGCTGCATATCCCCTGTAGTTCATCCGGTGCCAGAACAGGAATGGCAAGGCATCTGTGCACTTCAAAGACATTCCTCCAGAAGCTTCTCCCCACTTCATAGGCACAACTGTGTATAAAAGAAGGACCTTAGACGCCACCACTTCAGTACACTTCTGGGCCTGTGGAGAAGGACTGCTGTGCTTCTACAAGGAGTGCCACTCTGCTGGACTGCTGCTCTAAAGGAACTGCTGCCTTGCTGTGCTTACCTGCTGCCCCCTTGCCTGGCTGAAATGGACTAGACCTGCATAACTTGAACCCAGCACCCAAAGTGACTCCAAGGGCTACTTAGCAGGACTCCTGATCTGAAGGCTCAGGGACATAATAGGCTGCCAGCAACCTTGCATCTGCACCTGGACTCTGCTAACTGTGAGTCTACCCTACCAACTAGTGCCACCCCAGTCCTGGGCCTGTGGAAGTGGGCTTAAGGTGCTTTGCCAGCCTCTGTGGATCCAGCGGAACAACACATCACCTCTGCTGTGCTGCACAATCCTGAGAAGAAGCGGCACATCTCCGCAGCAGCGTGGATTGGACTCATTGCAAAGACTCACATTGCCGCCTGCATCACCTGTGGAAAACTACTGCATGACGCACCCTCGGTGCAGGCCCTTACATCTGTTGTCAATGATAGCCTCGACAACGACGCCAGACTCCACATCGCAGCTGCACAGCTCTTCGGAACTAACGCATCGCCCTGGCTGTGCGCCGCATGGCCGATGACGTACTTCACATCGCAAGCACCTCCGACGGGATCTGCGTCATCGAAGCAGCAGGACCTCGCACCGCAGCCTCGCCGCATCTTGGGACTCATGCATTGCCTCAGCAGCTCAAGGCATTTTCGATACGGATCCCGCAAAGCTTCGCAACCAGACTTTAGGTACTCTGTTCAGCAGGCCAAACTGGGTAGCTGTAATCGGCCCGTGCTCCAATGCGGTAGGCCTGAACTTGAGACTTTATCCCGGTCTGACTCGATTAGATATCCACAGTTGGCGCTTTATGCTATTTGGCGCTATTTTCTCTAAAAAACTTTAAAATTCAATATCTGGACTCATCAACACACAGTCAAGGCTGGCTTTAGAGTTGTAGCTCGACCAAAGGCACCCCAGGCAAATCTGATGAAGACCTGTCACAGAAATGTGTTTGTGACAGTTCTTACAGGGCTTAACACTTGTCGTTTTTGGAGGTGACATGTCCCTTGAACACTGTAAAACAATGTTTTGATCAAGGTAAGGGTCTCAAAGAGATGAGATTTAGCTCCTGATCCAAGTCTAGTGGTGCGGAAAGGAAATCAACTGACATAACGTGCGGAAGTGGTGCCTATATTGGCTCAGCAAATCATTTCCAGAGTAGAAGGGTGTTAGTGTGGAACCACAATGGTTCTCTCTACTGGTGTGCAGAGGTACTGCTGAAATTTTCTATAGCCAGTTTGATACCTGGGAAATATTAAAAAGATGAAGAATCAGCAGCTAGATGTCTCTATCAGAACTCACAGTTCAACTGACCACAAGTGGAACAATCATAAAATGCCTCTACTAACGTGGACGTTCAGACTGGATCTTGGAATCCAAAGAGGGAATGTTCAAAACCTGTGACGTTTTCATTTCACTTCCCCACCCCTAACTAACTAGCAACTGGATCTCACTATCTGAGGGGAAAATGGATAAATAAACTTAGGGGCATATTATCAAGGGCTCTATCGCCGCTTTAGCAGCACTTTTTGCCGATAAAGCGGCGATATTTCTATCGCCCTATCAGCAAGCTGTCGCTAACAGGTGTTAGCGACAGCTTTTAGGCGATAGCGACTGGTTTGGGTGCCGCTTTGCATGTCAGCAATATTTTTCGCTAATGACATGCAAAGGAGGCGTTCCCAACCTAACAGCGACTGAAAGCAGTCGCTAACATCGCTATCGCCTATTAGCAATAACCGCGAAGCGATAAAAAAACGCACGCTAACCGCGATTAGCGCTGGTTTTTTAGAACTGGTAAAAACATGACTTAGCCATTATAGTCAATGGGAGGTGGATTCTACGGCTAAGTCCCCACCTGCCTATTAGCGAGATTCCCCTTAGCGATAGGATTTTTATCGCTGGAAATCTCACGTTAATGATGGGATTCGCCGCTATCGCTGGATTTTTATCGCCAAAGGAGATAAACGTTGGTAATACTGCGCTATCTCCGCGATCAAATCCAGCGATAGGCGGCGATAAAAAAAATTGCGCTAAGCACTGTTTGCGATAATTATCGCAAGTTGTTGCTAATATGCCCCTAAGAGTCTCTGAGTAGTATCTGAAGTAAAGATACATTTATCTTGATATAACAGGTACTAGAAATTCAATCTGGATGTGGGTGCAAACCACTCATAGCCTTTCACATTTCAGTGGTATGTAGGGACTGCCACCACACTGCCTGTGCTTTGTTAAGTGACATTACTTAGCCAGTACCTGAAGGGGAAGTAAAGCTTTAACCAATGGAAGTTGTGGTTATTTCAGAGAGTAGCTACTACCCCCAAGACTGTCCTGTGAAGTCACATACACCTCCTGACTATAGGACCTATTATCTGTCCATAACAAATTAAAACCTGCATGTGTCCAAACTATTAATAATGCTATCTTTCAGCCAGTGTCTAAATTAGATGAGCAGTGCACCCAGGATCTGTGAGGTTTCCTCTTCCCCTGGGACAACAAGGGCTCACTGAAGCTCTCCTGCTCCCCCTCATCAGGGTGTCCCATGCTGGCAAAGCCACTAATTACATCTACTTTTCAATACCACACCAACCCCACAATACTAATATGAATGAATAGCAAAGCTCTTTGGCCTGGCAAGGAAGTCTGGAAACACTTAAACTCCTCTTAGCAACGGCCCCTCCTCCATCCACCAGCCTAGTACAATTACACAGAATACCATGCCATGGTTTTGCAGGTGTTACACAGGTATTGTCAAAGCTGTATGGGGTAAATGAAGAGTGCTAGAATTGGAGGTTACATTACCCCTACTCCTCAGATTGCACTGAAGGTCCCAGGAGGGAACCCAGCACCTCCAAGTACCATCGGGCCACACAGCCTAAAAGAAGCCAGGGTCTACAATCACTGGCTTCCCCAGACCTCCTTATTTGTGCACAAGCCAGCATATGCTCAGCAGCCTACAGATACACAGCCCTGGCTCCCACCCATGGCGGTCGCAGCGCCATACTATTATTGTGCAGCCACAGGCAAAGTGCTGGAAGCTTTGCATTCAGCCTGGTATTGGTTGTTATTTGGACCTGGTAGGGAGATGTAGCCCTCTCCCTATACATTGGTAACCTCCCATATATTCATAAGAGATCTAGATCTACAACCTTTACCAAGTACTGTAACATACAGTCATATGTGAAGGGAGATATATGTGACAAGTTGTACATAAATGAAAAGAGCAATTAGAACCGATGTGGCACATCAGTATATGGATTGTGCAGAGCAAGACATTGGTCACCAAGACTGCTGCATATGTCTACTAGGCTTTGAGTTCATCATTTGCAATAACCAAGAGTTTGTTGGGAGCACACCAGTTTTTGAAGGCCTGTAAGTACAAAGAAGTATTCACCTTACATTGGTAAAAATATAATGCAAATGAGTGACAAGAGTACATGTAGGGATCAATAGAGTGTCAAGCATAACAGTGGTACGGTCAGAATGATAGAGACATATTTATGTAAAAAAAAATACATTCATTCTGGGGTTCTCATTTAATACAGTTGTATGCCTTCAGGAATAACAATTTCAACAATTATTGGCTCATACAATACTGCACCCTAAACATTTTTTAAGAGAATTTCTTCACCAACTAATATTTTGAGGTACAAAAATGTTAAAAGTATGGCATTTGACCATTGTGTTTTTATATAGATGAAAGCATCTGCTTGTAATTGCAGTATGTCTGATCGTACCAAGCTACTGAGGAGTTTCATTACATTGTAAAAGAAAAGGTCACAGGCCAAGGCATGTCAAATGTCATGGAGCTCCAAGGTAATGTGATGCAGTCTGATAATTTGGAATTAGAGGTATTTCATCTTTTATAAAACCAGCACTCATCATAGGTTCCCAACAAAGCTTTCAAGTGATGACCACTTCTTCCACTAAAAAGCCCCTCTTTACCTCATCCTGTGGTGTACCTCATCCATTTCCCTCTCTTCACATTTCCTTATCTTCAGTTCTCTCTGTCTTTCTACTTTACTCTAAAACTTACCTATCTCTGTACTGCTCTCTCTGTGGGGCATATTTACGAGGAAGTGGCGGTGCGCGGCATTAGCCTCCGTGGCTTACCGCCGCACTCCGCCACTTCTGTAACACAGGGCTGCACGGTATTTACAAGGATACTGTGCAGCCCTGAGCGCCATCGCCGACACCCTTGCACCATAGTGCAAGAGTGCCTGCATTGCAGGGGACGATGTGTGCTGCTTAATGCAGCACACATAGAAGTTGCAAAACATAATTTTTCTTAATGATCGTTTATGTGCAGGTAGGGACACCTTCCTGCACAATAACAATCAATGGCTTTTTCTGTTTCTATGTGCGCTGCACAACGCAGCACACATGGAAACAGCAAAAACAAGAAGAAATTAAACATTTCTCCTTGTTGCACCAGAGTAAGACCAGGTTTTCACTGGTCTTAATTTTGCCGCTACCCCATATTTACGACACCCTTGAAAATATGGGCCAGCGTCAAAATCAATGGGTGTTGCAGTGGAACGCCCCTTTCAAGCTAAGTATAGCATGAAAGGGTGCCTTATTTACAAGGCAGCATTAAGCCACGTTAAGTGGCTTAACGCTGCCTTGTAAATAAGGCGAAGCCCCTATCGCTACCATAACATCAGAAAAACTGACATTGTGGTAGCGATAGGGGCTTGTAAATATGCCCTTAAGTATCTCTTCCACTTTTTAACTGCCTACATAACCTATCTCTCTTTACATTACATCTCACCCTACCTCCCCTAACTCTTGCTACCTCATCTTGATATCCACCTCCCATCTTCCTCTGCCTTACTTTTCTCACCTTAGCATTCTTTTGCCTCTCTAGTTTTCCCTCTTCTCCTACCCCTTCACATTTCTCTTGCTCAACAGGACTAGAGGTCACCGTCTACTTTGAGAAGTGTACACATAGAAAGAGGAGCAGTAGGACAAAGTAGGTAGTTTTCCCTCTTCTCCTGCCCCTTCCCATTTCTCTTGCTCAACAGTACTGGAATTTACCGTCTACTTTGAGAAGGGCACACATAGAAAGAGGAGAGGTACGACAAAGTAGGGGAACAAAACTAAGGGCCTGATTTATATTTCAGGGGACGGGTTTTTCTATCACAACCGTGATGGATATCCTGCCCGCCGAAATATAAATCCCATAGGATATTATGGGATTAATATTTCGGCAAACAGGATATCCGTCACCGTTGGGATGGAGTACGCCGTCTGCAAATAATCTAAATCAGTACAAAAAAGAGCGCTCACAGTGGAAATCAATTTTACAAGATGCAAGATTAAGTTATTCAAATAACACCATGATGAATTCAATATGATGTGATTTTAATTATAACACATGATTATCGAAGACAGCATGATTGTCTGTAGATTTAGTTAAAATGGTGCATGGAGAATGGGATAGAGTGCTCAGGAAAGAATCTGTGCTAGTGGGGGTTGTAGGAAAGGAAAGGCAATGTTCAATATATACATCAGATACAGCTGAAACCTATCCAGCCTAATGATGGCAAATTAATACAACACATAGCAAATTGTAGCCGCAGATAATTAATCTCTGTCGACTATGCTTGCAAAGTAACATAAGACTGTTGACGTTTCAACCCCTACATGCAATCAAGGTAATTTAATCCTTATTCTTGGGTCTTCATCAGGACCAAAAGGGGGGTGAAAGAAGAGAACCTAGAGACAATCAGATAATATGCATTAGTTAAGTGATGAGGAGTACCAATCATACAAATGAGAGGGAATGACAATGGATGTTTCCCGATTAGAAGCAGCAAGAAAAATCAGGCCGCAGGCTAAGAAACGATGGGCCCTAAGGTTCCTAAGTCAGAGAGGACGAGAAAAAAGGGAATTCACATTAGGCACATGTCCCAACAGGATGTCAGAAATAGGGAGGGGGAAATGCAACCCTCAAACGTGCAGAGAGCACTTACTTGAAGATATGCAGTTTGATTGCAGGCAAACTTGGAATAGTGATGGGCTCCGTGGCCTCATACCGCGGGGAAAAGTGGGTCTGGACTTCCACACATCCAGGTGAGGTTGGTCAGTAACCTCCTACAACAACAAACAACAATCTGAGTAGACTTGTGCTACTGGGACATATGAATAGAACTACCCAGGAATGAGTTGGGCCTGAGTGGTTCATCTGGACCTCGTGACTCACAATGGGAGAAGACCTTACAACCATGTAGGAAACCAGTGTGCACTGAAACGTCCTAGTCAGACACGGACGTCCGTTACACTCAAGGTACCCTTATCACTTGTCTAGTGGTGAACTAAGAAACTGGCACGTGGCTAAAGACAGCATTCCAAACATCCGTAGCCCAGAAGCGGTCAAAAACATTCACATGCTTAAAAGTGTGCAAAGCATGGCCTGTAGTAAGACTATCAGGGCAAGCATACCAATAATCCATGCGTAACGTGACTAATTAGGAAGCAACTACACGTAAAATGATATCACATAGAGTCCACGTTGGACAATGTGGAAAATGGTGACGGTACAACACAATCGTGTGTGGCATGCCTTAAGGAGAAAGTGACAAACTTCCTTGAAAACTGCGAGACATGAAGGAGGAAGATAACCTTCCCTTGCGTGTTTTAACTGAAAACCCATTCAATGTATGAAGGGACACACGTAGATAACCGCCCGCCGATGGAGAACACATGGTCCCAGCTCTACATACCTAAAGAAATGTGTCCGATGTATCAGGATTTCCTTGTAAGTTAAACGATTGGATCTAAAGAGGGTACAAATTCCAATCCGTAACTAAAAAATCCAACATACTCAAGCCATTAACTAATAGCAGCATCTGCAGGACGTACCTGTTCATCCCATCCGTCTAGGGGAGAATGAATTCCAGCTGGGCCCGTTGCCGCGGTAGAGAAAAAGACGCACAAAGTTACGTGCACACGATGTGCGGGTTGAGAGAAGTCGCTAGATGCCGGCACATTATGTAACTGTGCCTCGCTCAGTGTGGCTACGGAAGCCTTGATTGTCGATACCGGCTAAATTATGCCCTTGATCATTAAAGAATGTGGAGTGGCGGTCAAGTAGGAACCAATTACGAAATTGCCTCCTCAGATAGACGAAAAATCCCTGATTAAAGAATTTCACCTTGGGGCTAAAAGATGAGGTTGGCATAGTGGTGTTGAAATTTAATGTATGAAGGAAGGAAACATCACATGCAGATTATTATTATGACAGTGTTTCAAAAACCAACAGGACCATGACAATGTCTAAGACATACATTAATTCAATTGCCCAACTGTTGAGCAGCATTTAAAGCCGGCACACAATCCCTCCATTTCTGACACATTTCTATGTAACTTGCTCGGTTGTATGCAGAGGCGATGGGTGCTGCTCCTGTTGTGTATAACGTGGGCCAATCCCTCGGTTACATTTTTCGCAAGCAGCGCTGGTGAAAATGCATGCATATTAACAGATGGAGAGTATATCCATTATATATACAAAATACATTATTAAGAGACAGTTTGAATATTAGGCCTAATACAAATCGGTATATAGAGGTAATTACGATAAGGCTCGGTCTTGCCACAATTTTAAGCAAAAATGCTGCTCCACCATAACATTTCCTTTTTGCACAAACTAACAAAGCACGTTTTGCACAACGGAAGTTACAAATAGCTAGTCATTGCCCAAACATGATAGTTGCGCATTTGTAGCGTCCAGTTCATTCACGCCACTATGGACAGTGTCCATTGTGTGCATCCATTTGCATTCCCGCACATTAAGGACAGAATTCAAATCCCCACCTCTGACACCCAGGGTAACCTTTTCTAGTACCACCCACTTGATAGACTCGGTTTGGTGTCCCAGTGCCTGAAAATTATCTACCAAAGGTGCCCCAACAGTGCCACAACTGATCCTACTGCAGTGCTGTAAGATCTGTGCATTCACCTTCTGTCGTGTCTGGCCTATATAGATCTTTTCACACGGGCAAAGGACGGCGTAAATCACATCTGTAGTGTTACAGTTGGTGTGTACCTGTAAGTCCACCGTGTGTTGTTTATAACAGAACTGTTTTGTTTCAATGGTTGATTTACAGGCTTGGCAATGACCACACTTGAAATGGCCAACAATCTCCGGCAGGTGCCACATTGTTTGAATTGTGGGTTGGGGAGGTACTTCCAGGAATGGTCTTACTACAAAGTCTCTAACATTCTTGCCTTTTTTGAAGGAATGCATTGGAGGGTTTGGTATCTCCAGATCATTGCAGATGAGTTTCCAATGTCTGTTAATGATTTGTTTTATCTCATTGCTGCGAGTATTGTATGTTGTAATGCATATCATCCTTTCAAAGGCTGCCGTCGCTTAGGTGTCAACAAGGGATTCTCTCGGGTTAAACCATGCTCTCTTCCTAGCAAGTTTGACCATCCTTCTGAGGTAGCCACGCTCCACAAGTGGGCTAATGAGACCATCAGATTTACTGAAGTAGTCATCCTTATGGGAACAGTTCCTCCGGTTCCTCAGGAACTGGCCGAAGGGTATGTTATCCCGCAGACCCCTCAGGTGGTGGCCCCCGTATCGCAGCAACGTGTTCCTCTCAGTAGGTTTTCTGTACAGGCGGTATATAGCAATTTATTCTCAACTTTGATGGATATGTCTAGAAAGTCAATAGTGTATTTGTGCCAATGAATAGTGAACTTGATGTCATTGGATTTTGCATTGATCCACTCAAAAAATGTTTGTAGCTCCGTTGGGCTGCCTGTCCAGATGAGCAGCACCTCGTCTATGTACCGTTTCCAGTACGTCACGTTGTTTTTGAATGGATTGGTCTGGTTGTAGATGAACTCATCCTCAAAGTTGTCCATGTAAAGGATTGCCAGATCTGGGGCAAGGCTGGGGCCAGTGGCCACCCCCTTGGTCTGCAGATGGTATTCACCCTGAAAGAAGAAAATGTTTTTCATCATTGCTATTTCTAAGAGTTGGATAATAAAATCAGTTGGGATTAATGCTGGTAGTGGTCTCCTATGCCATGCTCTCCTGATGACTTCCAAAGCAGGCCTTTGCGGGATGCTGGTGTACAGCGAGACGATGTCCATGGTAACCAATAAATGGGATTCTGGATCGAATGGCATACTATCAATCAGGTTGATGACTTCCATTGTGTCGCAGAGATATGATCTGGTTGATTCTGCCAAAGGCTTTAAATAGAAATCTACAACTTTGCAGAGAGGTTCAAGAAGGGATCCGCACCCAGACACAATGGGTCGTCCTGGCGGATGCTCCAGGTTTTTGTGTACCTTGGGTAGGGTGTAAATGGTGGGTAGGCGAGGTTGCTTCTGGTTAAGGTAATTGAACTCAAGGTCGGACAAAAAACCAAGTTCTCTTCCTTCATCGGTAATACGTAGAATCAATTTGCTGATTTGTTTGGTAGGGTCCGCATTAAGCCATGTGTAACTGACACCATCCCTCAATTGGGAGTAGATCTCGGTCTTATAGTCCGTGGTGTTCTGCACTACGATAGCCCCGCCCTTATCGGCTGGCTTAATCACAATCAGCTTGTTGTTTTTAAGTGAGTTCAGTGCCTCGCGTTCACCCTTGGTGACGTTGTGTTTGACGTATTGTCTTGTGGAGCATATCTTCAATACATCTTTGAGCACCATGCTCTCATATGTTAAGATCTTGTGTGACATCATATGTGTAGGTGGCATGAACGTGCATGATACCCTCAGGCCGGTGTGTGATGCTGATGGTGTCGGTTGCGAGTGACTGAAGTAATACCTCAGTCTTACTTTTCGAAAGAACCGATGTAGTTCTGCTTTTACGTTGAATTGATTAGGGCGTGCGGTAGGCACAAAAGATAACCCTTTACTGAGAACCCTTGTTTCGTCGCTGGTGAGTTCATAGGATGATAGATTGATGATCAGGCTTTCTGGTCTGGTCACCACCGATACACCCGTCGTCGTGTCTGAATTTCCCCTTGACTCTCCTGGGGAAATCGCATCTGCTTCTGGTTCTGGACACGTTGGCTCCTGCCTTCCCAATTCTGTCCTTGTTGGTGAAGGCCCCGCTGTGGGCCCCTGTTCTAATTGTAGCCTCTCCCTCTGGGTGGTCTCCATTGGGCATCTTCTAAAAAAGATGGTCCTGGGGGAGGATGGTACCAGTTGTCTTGGTATTGGTATCATGTGCTTGTGCCTGGTTAGTCACCTTCACTGTCAGCACTGTTAGATCCTGAGGAATCAGAAAAAGTCATATAACGTCTGCTGCCTCTGAAACCACCTCTGCCCCTATTGAAGAAGCGACCCTGTGTGTCTTGCTTGAAGTAATCTTCTTGGAGGTATGGGTAGGTCAGTTTTTTTATCATAAAAACAAATGTCCTTTGACAGTTTGTCCAACTTCTTGGCCTGTGTGTTAGTGTCAAACTCCTTTTTTTTAAAAAAATAATCTTTATTCACTTTACATCCAGCACAACATGCAACTGTATATACGTCGTATTAAAGTACAAATTACACTGCTTTTCCATTTGCATTTTTGTTTTGTGCCCAAAGGGTGGGGGGGGTCAAATATCCCATATAACATTACCATTAAACATGAACAGCATTAAAACACTACAGAGATTATCAGCAGGTGTTACTGTACAAAGCTGACTTGGAACATGATGCAAAAGAATAAAAGAAACAATGAGAGAGAAAAAGAAATAACTAATAAACTTAATACCACCTTACTAATATGCATTAACCCTGGGCGTAGTGTGCGTAGCGGGGCTACGCGGAGTTGGCAACAAACTCTGTGGCACTCTGTGTAGCTCCGCTACGCCGCCCGCCTCCACCCCCTATTTAAGATATACGTTAGCAGTAATTTAAAACAATTAAAAAACACTTACCTCTTTACCGCGGCGTCCCCGGGCTGCCCTCCTCCTCTTCCTCGCCATTTGGATACTGCTTAAGAAAACTGCACTTCTCGCGAGAAAGAGGTAAGTGTTTTTTAATTGTTTTAAATTACTGCTAACATATATCTTAATTGGGGGGTGGAGGCGGGCGGCGGGCCAACTCCGCTCCGCTGCGGAGTGTGCGGGGTTTTGCCTACTCCGCGTTCTCCGCGGAACGCAGAGTAGGCAAAGCTCCGCACACTCCGCAGGCGGAGCGGAGTTCTCTGCCCACGGTTAATATGCATATGAAATACATGTCGTGTGTAACTACTCGCTTGATATGCCGCCTATGCAAAGTGCAGTCCAAGAGGGTCCTGCTGTGAGAAGCATTAGTATGGGAGCAGGGAAGAGGGGGAAAAGTGCTGTCCCGATGTTGTAAATTATGTGGATGCGTTTAGGCCGGGCCGTAGGTGGCAAGCAATTATTTTGAAGTGTTGCGCCCGTATGTGTGTGTGTGTGCCCCGCTCCATGGTCGTGAACATGTCATAGCTTGGGTGCTCAGGGTGACTCAGGTATATTAGTCAGAAATAACGACAGTGTTAGTGCCCTATCGTCCAAGTTCAGTCATGTCTCTGAGCCTTGTTTCTATAGTAGTCACATACTGCTGCCAGTCCACAGGTGGTGACCGAGCCGTAGGACGTGGGGGTTGTGCTGTTGATATATCATGCTCGGCTACCAAGGTGCGCCGAAGGGCAAGGAGCCAGTGTCTGATGTTTGGACCAGTCGGGGACTTCCAGGCTATGGCCAAAGAGCGTTTGGCCAGTACCAATGCCAAGTCAATGAATTTGTTGAGGTTCTTGCACCTCACGTTCCTCTTATTAATACCTAATAGGTAATGAGCCCCCTGAATTGGAGATATGGTTCCCGTTGCCGCGGCTAATATGTCAGAGACCTTTCCCCAGTGTGCCGTGATGTAGGAACATGTCCAGACCATGTGCATGAAGTCAGAGCCTAAGTCGTGGCACCTGGGGCAGGCATCCACAGCTGTCGGGTACATTCACGCTAGCCTGTGCGGGGATAGATATGTGTGGTGTAAATAGTTGAATTGCGTGTATTTAAAGCGGGCGTTCATTGAAATTATTTTGGGGGTCCCAACACATTGTTTCCATTGCTTGTCTGTGATTTCTATGGAGAGCGCCTCTGTCCAGTATTCTCGCAGATCGGTCAATGAAGGGGCTGTGTCCGCCCTAAGAGAATTGTATATGGCCGAGATGGCTTTCCTACCTGCTCCATGTGTCAGTAATGTCTGTAGAACTTCAGAAGTCGGTGGTGTCATACTTATGTCCCCCCAGACATGTGTTGCCTGTTGTGTCAGTGTCGCATATAGAAGGAATGTACCAGGAGTCACCCCGTAATCGTCTCTCAAAGTGTCAAAGCCGCATAAGGCCGAGTCCACAAATAGGTCTCCCCATGTTGTCAGTCTGGCAGTCTGCCAATCAACCAGTTCCGTTCGCTTTAGGCGAATATGTGATCCTGGGAGCGTCTTGATGGGGGATGTTAGGGCCTGGGACGGCGTTTGGGCATAATATAATGTGACCAGGCGTTACGAGCTGCCCTTAGAAGAGTGCAACCCTCCGTCCTCTGGAGCTGAGTGCTAGTACCTGATAGCCATTCAAGCAGGTCTGGTCACGATAACGAAAGTGCCCAGGTGTCTAATTCTATTAGGTTCTTCTTTGCGAGCCAGCGCATGGGCCATTGGAGCTGGGCAGCTGCATAGTATAACTCATAATTGAGTGCCCCTAGCCCTCCCTCCAATATAGGGAGATGGAGCTTTGAGAGTGCTACCCTCACCCTGCAATTGCCCCAGATCAGGGACACTAGAATTGAGCATAGGTCACTGAATAATTTCTGAGGCGGTCTTTAGGGGAGAACGGCAAAATAATATAGGACTCTAGGAAGAAGAAGCATTTTGGAAATGGCAATCCGACCCATGGGGGATAATGGAAGTTCAGTCCAAAACGGGAAACTCGCCCTAGCATTGGCGATCACCTTCCCCAGATTGCCGTCCATCAGATCAGACGGGGAGTGATAGACCTGAACTCCCAAGTGTTTGAATTAATCATATGCTCTAGTAAGTGGTGCATGGGGCTGCCGTTGCATGTGCTCAACTTGGATTGGTGACATTGGGAATAAGACTGACTTGTCCCAGTTAACTCTCAGACCCGACAGGCGCGCGTGGGTGTCGAAGAGTTTCACTTGGCCTCGAAGCGCCCCGCCCTGGTTGCGAAGATAAATCAGCGCATCATCCGCATAGAGGGACACTATATGCCACTGCGTGTGCACTCGGATGCCCCAGTTCATAACCTGACTGCGGAGCGCACATGCCAGGGGCTCCATGGCCAAGGCGAACAACATGGATGAGTGGGTATCCCTGCCTGGTACCGCTTTCAATATCAAAGGGGGGCGATATAACTCGGCCTGTTTTCACCCGAGCACGTGGGTTGGTGTATAGTATTTTTATCCAATGCAGTAACTTAGGACCCATCGCGAAGCGAGCCAGCACCGCCTGTAAGTCGTCCCACCCCAGGGTATCGAATGCCTTTTCTATGTCTAAGGCTGCGATCCAATGTTGCTCGGGAGCCGTTTGGGCCCACTCTAAGATTTTAAACAGGCGACGAAGGTTCAGCCCCGTGCTTCTGCCCGGGACAAACCTGTTTTGGTCTGCGTGGACCAACCAGGGAACAACCTCCATCAATCTGTTGGCCAGCAGCTTACCCAGAATTTTGTAGTCCGATGTGAGTAGAGATAACGGGCGGTACGAGCTCATGAGTAGGGGGTCACGGCCGGGTTTTGGGAAGACCACCAGTACGGCCTCACGAAGGAAAGAGGGTAGTGTGCCTCTATCAAAAGATTCCTGGAATACCTTAAGCAACCTGGGCACCAGCTGAGTGGAATAGGTGGCGTAAAATTCCGCGGGCCATCCAACCACACCTAGAGTTTTGCCTTTCGCCAGTTGTTTGATAGTGTCTGTGATTTTGGTGGCTGTGAGCGGCACCTCTAAGTCAGAGTATTGGACCTGCATTACCTGTGTGAGGGCTGCCTGTTCTAGGAACTGCTGGATTGCCTGTGGATCACCGGAGTCTGGGGCCTTGTATAATGACGTATAGTATTTATGAAAGGAGTCATTAGTTTGCTCTTGGGTATTGGCTAAGTTACCATCTAGGGTATATATTGCTGTGATGTGTGGCTGCGTGAGGTTGCTTCTCAACAACCACGCAAGCGTCTTGCCTGCTTTGTCTCCCTCCACCTGTCTCCTAGCCAAATACTGCTTATAATCTAGGGTGCACAATTTATCCAGTGCTTCCTTATGTGCTAATCGGTTTTTGGAGAGTGCTGGTAGTATGCTCGGGTCTGTAGGGGCCGAGCGTTCCTGATGTAGTATGTCGGTTTCTAGCCCTTGGATTTCCCTGGTGAGTGTCATACGGGTGCCATACACTCCCTGCATAACCAGTCCACGTAGGACCACCTTCAGGGCGTCCCATTCAATACTGGTGTAAGTGGCCGTCCCCTCATTGGTCTGGAAATATGTGGTTATGGACTGCGAGATGGTAGCATTCAAAGCCGGGTCGTGCAGTACTTCTAGAGGAAGTCGCCAAGTTGGTATGCTGGGTCTAAGCGCACCCCAAGTCAGCTGGACCTGCAAAGGGCTATGGTCTGATAACGTGCGGGCTAAATACTCAGCCTGAGCTACATGTATTAGCGCTGTATCCGTACAGTAAATGGTGTCAATCCGTGTGTGTAGGTCGTGGAGAGTGGAGTAATGCGAGTATACCCGATCCATAGGGTGTTTTGCGCGCCAACCGTCAGTCAGTCGCATCTGTGTGGCCCAAGCCGTCATGGTGCGCACAAGCCCAACAGCCTGTGCTCCCGGAAGGGGAGGGCGGGAGCTGTCAAGAGTCAAGTCTGGTACTCCATTAAGTGGGGGCCGATGGGTCGCTGAGGAGTGCCGGGGTTAGTGTCTGGAGGAATGTGGATTGTCCTGAATTAGACGCATAAGGGATACTATGGACAACGGGCGACCGTCTAAAGAACCTTCCAGAACCACATAGCAGCCCTGAGGGTCCACACGTGTGTAAATTATCTGTATTGGGGTTCCTGGTGCCACCCAGATCAGGGCCCCCCTGGCATATCCCGAGTAAGTAGTGCTTATCACCGTGCCCCTCCACCTTTTGCTAAGCGACTGCAATGTTTGTTGCTTTAAGTGAGTCTCCTGGAGTCGAGCTATAGCGATCTTGTGCCTGCGCAAATATTGGTACACTTTATGTCGTTTTGCGCAACCAGCCAGACCGCGCACATTCCAGGACAACAATAGATACTTATTCTCGTGCATTGACATCAGGTAAAGCTAAATGTGACAAATATACAATCCCCACATGCAATAGGCTATTCCATAACTTACACAATATAATTCCGCATCTTAGCGAGGCACACTGGTATGTATTGTTAAGTAGCTGTTTGTGGTATACTATAAACCAATCCCCTCACCCCAGGCCGAATTGCCAATCGGCAAGAGGCCATATGCACTGATATGCAAACATAGATAATTTAAAAAAAACAAAGAACAATAAATTGCACAACACAAGATGGGTCTGTAAGAGTCACTTATTGTGTGTGAGGTGTGCAGCTACTTGCTCGATCTCATTGCCGTCCTCATCTGGCCACCATGGATTTCTGTTCACGAGCCAGCCGCTCAAGAAGTAGCGAAAATTTGCGGACCTTGGCCGCTTCCTGCTAGTGTGCAATGGTCCATTGGGCTATTTTACACAGTTCCTATAGGACATAGTTCTGTAAACGGCTAACCCAGCTCATCGGAGGTCTGAGGCGTCACACTGGGCCCGTCGCCCAACATCAACTGCTGCTGTGAGTCCGAAAGAGAGTATTCCTGATCCAAAAGAGTGTCTATGTCCAGATAGGGCGCAGCGGTGACGCTGCAGCACCTTGTTTCTCGGCATGTTTAAGAGCTGGAATGTGACCGCTCAGCCCTCCACAGGGCTTGGTCGCCCCACTCACTGCTGCCGCTCCTGCCTGCCTTGCCGCCTCCTGCCTGGAGATTCCTTCGCTCGCTGCCCGCTGCTCCTGGGACTTTCCCGCTGCCCGCTGCTCCTGGGACTTTCCCGCTGCTCCTGGGACTTTCCCGCTGCCCGCTGCTCCTGGGACTTTCCCGCTGCTCCTGGGACTTTCCCGCTGCCCGCTGCTCCTGGGACTTCCCGCCACTGCCTCCCTGCGGCCCGCCCCCCTGATTCCATTCGCCGCCCCGCTCCCGCCACCCAGCTGCTCCTCCCTCCAGGCTCCTTACTTATGACGCCCCTGAGCGACCGCGCAGCGGCCGCGCGCAGCGGGAGCACTGACGGAGCGCCGAAGGTGCGCCAAAGGTAAGCCCGTCTGCGCCCGTCCGCGCCTGGCCCGCGCCCAGCGCCAGGACCCCTGGATCCCACCGATGCAACACTACTCGACGGACCTACGACGCCGCCACCCTCACCGCACTCAATGCCGGCCGGAACCCTGCCTGCTACCGAGCCTCACCGAGACGCACCCACGGACCCTTCACCTGCCAAGCCTGCCGATTCACCTGCCCCCGGACGTGCACCACCTCCGCCAAGTCGAGCACCAGCAGCAACCACCTGAAATGCATCCTGTTGAACACCCGCTCCGTCCACAGGCACGCCGTGGAACTCTGGGACCTGCTCGACGCAACAGCACCGGACGTCGCCTTCCTCACCGAAACCTGGATGAACGCCTCCTCAGCGCCCGACATCGCCATAGCCATCCCGGACGGATACAAGATCACCCGGAAGGACCGCGTCAACCAGACGGGAGGAGGCATCGCCATCGTACACAAGAACACCATCCGCATCTCGACTAACTCCGACGAGACCTTCACCGCCGCCGAACACCTACACTTCCAGATACACACTGACCCCAAGACTACCCTCCGAGGCACCCTCATCTACAGACCCCCGGGACCACGCGACACTATTCAGCGAAGACATCGCAGACTTCATCAGCCCGCACGCCATGCCCTCCGCCGACTACATCCTCCTAGGGGACCTCAACTTCCACCTGGAGAACAACAACGACAGAAACACCACCGCCCTGCTGGACAACCTCGCCAACCTCGGACTCAAGCAACTGGTGAACACGCCCACCCACTACGCCGGCCACACGCTTGACCCCGTCTTCTCTTCCAGCAAGCACATCTCCTTCAGCCACGCCACCGGACTCCACTGGACCGACCACAGCTGCGTCCACTTCAGCTTCAGAAAGACTGCGACCCACCACCACCCGCAACAGGCTCCCCGCCGGAGCTGGAGCAAGATCACCGCCGAGCAGCTCACCGCCTCCCTCAGCCAGAACACACCCACCAACACAACGGACCCAAACGAAGCAGCCAGTAACCTCGCCAAGTGGCTGACCGCCTGCGCCGACGACCTCGCACCACTAAAAACCCTCCCAGCAGACCCGGAAGCAAGAAAACCCCTTGGTTCACCAACAAACTCAAGGAATCCAAGAAGAACTGCCGCACTCTCGAGAAAGCCTGGCGACTCGACCAGACCACAGACAACAGGACCGCCCTCAAGCACGCCACCCGCAAACACCACCAGCTGATCCGTGCCACCAAGAAGTCGGCACTCAAAGAACGACTGGACAACAACGCCCACGACAGCAAGGAACTTTTCAGCATCGTCAAAGAGTTCTCCAACCCCAGCGCCGGAAACAACGACATCACCCCCTCGCAAGACCTCTGCAACTCACTCGCCGCGTTCTTCCACCGCAAGATCACCGACATACATAACAGCTTCGACGCACAGACCACGCACCCTACCGCCGAACCAACGCCCGCCACCACCACCCTCTGCAACTGGACCCCGATCAGCACCGAAGACACCACCCGCACGATGAACTCCATCCACTCCGGATCACCAACCGACCCCTGCCCACACCACGTCTTCAACAAAGCCGACGCCACCATCGCACCCCATCTCCGGGACATCATCAACTCCTCCTTCCACACCGCCACCTTCCCGGAGAGCTGGAAGCACGCCGAGCTTACCGCCCTCCTGAAGAAACCAACGGCGGACCCCACCGACCTCAAGAACTACCGTCCCATCTCGCTCCTTCCGTTTCCGGCCAAAGTCATCGAGAAGACCGTCAACAGACAGCTTGCCGCCTTCCTCGAGACGAATGGATCCTCGACCCCTCGCAGTCCGGGTTTCGGGCCAACCACAGCACCGAGACCGCCCTTATCGCAGCCACCGACGACATCAGAACCCTAACCGACAACGGGAAATAGCAGCCCTCATCCTCTTGGACCTCTCCGCGGCGTTCGACACCGTCTGCCACCGCACCCTAGTGAAGCGCCTCAGCAACATCGGAATCCGAGAGAAAGCACTGGAATGGATCATCTCGTTCCTCGCCGGCAGAACCCAGAGAGTCCGCCTCCCCCCGTTCAGATCAGAGGCCACCGAAGTCATCTGCGGCGTTCCACAAGGATCTTCACTCAGTCCAACCCTCTTCAACGTCTACATGAGCCCCTCGCAGCCATCGCACGCCAACACAACCTCAACATCATCTCCTACGCCGACGACACCCAGCTGATCCTCTCCCTCACCAACGACCCCACCACCGCCAGAGCCAACCTACACGACGGGATGAGAGACGTCGCCGACTGGATGAGGAACAGCCACCTTAAACTGAACTCAGACAAGACGGAAGTCCTCATCCTGGGCTCATCACCCTCCGCCTGGGACGACTCTTGGTGGCCCCCGGCCCTGGGCACCGCGCCCAAGCCAACGGACCACGCACGCAACCTGGGCTTCATCCTGGACTCCTCCCTGTCGATGACCAGACAAGTCAACGCCGTCTCATCTTCGTGCTTCAACACCCTGCGCATGCTCTGCAAGATCTTCAGATGGATCCCCACTGAAACCAGGAAGACCGTCACCCAGGCACTCGTCACCAGCCGACTGGACTATGGGAACACCCTCTACGCCGGAACCACAGCCAAACTTCAAAAAGACTCCAGCGCATCCAGAACGCCTCCGCACGACTCATCCTGGACATCCCCCGACACAGCCACATCACCGGACACCTGAAAGACCTGCACTGGCTCCCCGTCAGCAAGAGAATCACGTTCAGACTCCTCACCCACGCACACAAGGCCCTCCACGACCTGGGCCCCAAGTACCTCAACGACCGCATGACCTTCTACACGCCCACCCGCCAGCTACGATCAACCAGCCACGCCCTCGCCACCGTACCACGCATCCGCAGAGCCACCGCCGGAGGAAGATCCTTCTCCTACCTGGCAGCCAAGACCTGGAACTCCCTCCCCACTCACCTTCGGCGAACCCAGGACCATCTCTCCTTCAGGAAGCAGCTCAAGACCTGGCTGTTCGAGCAGTAACTTACCCCCTCCCCCAGCGCCTTGAGACCCTCCCGGGTGAGTAGCGCGCTCTATAAATGCCGTGATTGATTGATTGATTGAGCTTGTTCCCTTTCCTGCGCTACCTGAGCCTTGGTGGGGCGCGGCCCGCGAAGCCTGCCACGACGCCCGCGGTGTGTGACTTCCTTCCATTGTGGGCGTAGGCCCCCGCAAGTTTCGGAGCTGTCGCCACTCCATTCTGTTCCACCCAGTTCCAGGCATCGTCTGGAGATTAACAGAGGACCGTGCTGCCTTTATGTTGTATGCGTAGCGTGGCCGGGTATTGTAGTGCATATTTGATCTCATGCTCATGACGACAGCGTTTAACGTCCATAAAGGATGCCCTGTGTTGCTGTACCGCTAATGTGTATTCCGGGTATATGTGGACTTCCGCATTCTCTATCACCCAAGCGCCACGGGCTCTTGTGACCTGTAAGATGTGGTCCCTGTCGCGGTAGTTGAAGAGGCGCGCCACAACCTGCCTGGGGGGAGTGCCCGGACAATGAGGACCTCCCGGGACTCTGTGTGCCCGCTCCATTGAGAAGAACTTTGAGTGCTTGCCTTGAAGTATGGTGTCCGAAAACCAGTTTTCCAAGTATAGCTCCATGCTCTGTCCCTTGACGCGTTCTGGCAGGCCCACCAGGCGCACGTTGTTCCGGCGCTATCTGCCTTCCTGGTCATCAACACGCTCTCTGAGGTAGTTCACCTCTTCTTGTAGCGACTTGACTTGGGCTGCTGTGTAGGATATGGAGGGCTTCACCGTAGCTATTGAGGACTCCACCTCTGACATCCGGTCTCTCAGTTTTCTTTGGTTGTCACGCAAAAAGCCAAACTCTGCACATAATGTATCAATCTTGGGGGTCAGGGTGGATTTGATATCCATTACTGCCGCCATAAGTTCATCCAGGCGATGTGAGAGATCTGCCTGTGGCATTGGTTGGGCCACTGATGATTGATCGGACCCCGCAGTACCAGACGATGGGCCCTGTGGATCCGTAGTCGGTGCCTGCTGTTTCTCCTGTTTTGTCTTACCCATCGTACTGGCGACAGTACTGCGTAACTTCCAGGGAGAAGTGGGATGTAAGCGTATTGGGGCCAATGCTCGTACCCCTCTGTTAGGTGCACCTCCAGGCAAGAGAGGATGGTCGTCAATCTTCACTCCCCTCGCAGGTGTCGCACCCAGACCAGTGCGTCTGATATTAGGAATAATTATGTAGTGGAGCCAGACAAGAAGTAGAGATTACCATGACCCACTCTTGAGTGAGCCGGAGAGCGCCATATCATAGGTGTGCGGCCTGCACCATGAGACCCAAAGGGGCCAACTGAGCATGGCTAGAGAATATCCAACTGCGCGCCAGCCACGCGGGCCATGCCGCAACTACAGAATGCTCTATGACCCCCACAGCACCAATTGTTAATTGCGTGGTTACGGGGGAGGGAAGAAAGGACCCTTTCCGATGAATATCAGGCCTTCAAATGTCCCTGCCAAATTGTGCTGCTGCTCTCAGGGTATGTGCGTGGGATGCGGGCCCGTGCTGCACAGGAGTAAAACGGGACGCTGGGAGACACTCCTTCCTAACTATCTGCCCTGATGAGCGGGCCCGGGCTACTTTATGGCCGTCTGTTTGGCCCATGGGTGGAGTCGTGGGGGGGGAGTACACAGGGAGACACGCAACTCCCAACCGATCCTACAATTACAAGCCGCAAGAATCAGCCCAGATATAGCAAGGGTGGGGGCACGGGTGGCCTACCTTCGTCCGCAGCCGGGTCCGTCCATAGTATTACTGAGGCAGCGTTCCCCCGACGAAGACCACTGCCCAGGGGGGGCCTCGAGTTATTTATGTCACTGCCTCGCAAAGTCCCTGCGGGGAGAGCATACGGGGAAGCATGCGGCCCCCAGCCAACCTCGCCTTTGTCACCCATGAGGCTCCAGGCAGTTCAAACAAGCTTGAGGCACGGGCGGCCTGCCCACATCTGCGGCCAGGCCCGGCTCCAGTAGTAGAGGGCAGTGCTCCATCCGGCGATAACTATTGCCCAGGGAGGGTCTCCAATTAGTTGCACCATTACCGGGCGAACCCCCGCCACGCCTGCGGGGCTCGCGGGTGCTGTACACAGACGGGGGAAAGGACACCGGGAACCCAGCAGAGCTCAGCAGCCGGGTGTGCCCTCTACGCAAGTCCGATGGGGGAAGGGCCTCGAGCCCGGGCAGAGTCCTCCGCCTCAGATGTCGACCTCCCCACAGTCCGAAAGTGCTGCCAGGCGGGTATTGGCTAGGTCGCGGGATGCCCTCAGTGCATCACGCCGCAGAACCAGAGAACTTTGGCTGGTCGTTAGCGTCCTAAAGACAGGATTATTGGTGGCCCCGACGGAGCGAGCTCAGGACTCGACCGCTCATGTCGCCATCTTAGACACACCCTCTAGTGTCAAACTCCTTGATTGTTTTCTCTAGGCGTTCTAGGACCTCTTTAGCATTGGTCAATGCGTTGTCTTCAGCAATCTCTCGTTTGAGGTCAGTGAACTCCTTAAGTAGTCTCTCAACTTGCTCAATGGCGGTCTCTATCCCTAGCACCATCCAATGGTGAGAGCAATTGTTTGCCACATAGCTAAATCCTTCTTTAAACTTTGGGATTTCTACAAATATAGCTGGTTCATTCTTTACTTGCAGTCCTACGGATATGATGTTAGCCTGTAAATATTTTGTAAGAAGGTGGCCATGTAGTCGTGAACGAACCAGTTTCTTTTCTAACCTTTCTAGTCTACTGATCTTCTCGTTTAATGAGAAATCTATGCTCGGAGTGTTAGAAGATAGGAAACTAGTATTGGACTTTCCCTGGCTAAGTCTATTAATGTAATCCTCTGTGTAGGAAAGTGTCTCATTCTCTGACATATTGGGCAGTGAATTCAACACCAAAATACCATCGCAGGTAGCTACCTGCTCCAAGAGAGTTAAGTAATAATGGGGTAACCCGAAGTACCACTGGACCCGGGTAGCAGACAGTAGAAAAAAGAGCGGTCACAGTAGAAATCAATTTTACAAGATGTGAGATTGAGTTATTCAAATAACACCATGATGAATTCAAGATAATGTGATTTTAATTATAACACATGATTATCGAAGACAGCCTGATTGCCTGTACATTTAATTAAAATGGTGCTCGGAGAAGGGGATAGAGTGCTCGGGAAAGAATCTGTGCTAGTGGGGGTTGTAGGAAAGGAAAGGCAATGTGCAATATATACATAAGATACAGCTGAAACCTATCCAGCCTAATGATGGCAAATTAATACAACACACATAGCAAATTGTAGCTGCAGATAATTAATTTCTGTCGACTCTGCTTGCAAAGTAACATAAGACTGTTGACGTTTCGACCACTATATACAATCAAGGTAATTTAATCCTTATCCTGGGGTCTTCATCAGGACCAAAAGGGGGGTGAAAGAAGAGCACCTAGAGACAATCAGATAATATACATTAGTTAAGTGATGAGGAGTACCAATCATACAAATGAGAGGGAATGACAATGGATGTTTACCGATTAGAGGCAGCAAGAAAAATCAGGCCGCAGGCTAAAAAAACAATGCGCGTTGAGAGAAGTCGCTAGATGCCGGCACATTATGTAACTGTGCCTCGCTCGGTGTGGCTACGGAAGCCTACAGTGTGAGGCAAGAAGTAGATTGTCGATACCGGCTAAATTATGCCCTTGATCTTTAAAGAATGTGGAGTGGCGGTCAAGTAGGAACCAAGTTTGCCTGCAATCAAACTGCATATCTTCAAGTAAGTGCTCTCTGCACCTTTGAGGGTTGCAATTCCCCCTCCCTATTTCTGACGTCCTGTTGGGACATGTGCTTAGTGTGAATTCCCTTTTTTCTCGTCCTCTCTGACTTAGGAGCCTTAGGGCCCATCGTTTCTTAGCCTGTGGCCTGATTTTTCGTAAATGTTTCTTTGGTAGATCATTTTCAGGCACTGGGACACCAACCAGAGTCTATCAAGTGGGTGGTACTAGAAAAGGTTACCCTAGGTGTCAGAGGTGGGGATTTGAATTCTGTCCTTAATGTGTGGAAATGCAAATGGATGCACACAATGGACATTGTCCATAATGGCCTGAATGAACTGGATGCTACAAATGCACAACTATCATGTTTGGGCAATGACTAGCTATTTGTAATTTCCGTTGTGCAAAACGTGCTTTGTTAGTTTGTGCAAAAAGGAAATGTTACGGTGGGGCAGCATTTTTGCTTAAAATTGTGGCAAGACCAAGCCTTATCGTAATTACCTGTATATACCAATTTGTATTAGGCCTAATATGCAAACTGTCTCTTGATAATGTATTTTGTATATATAATGGATATACTCTCCATCTGTTAATATGTATGCATTGTCACCAGCGATGCTTGCAAAGAATGTAACTGAGGGATTGGGCCCACGTTATACACAACAGGAGCAGCACCCATCGCCTCTGCATACAACCCAGCAAGTTACATAGAAATGTGTCAGAAATGGTGGGATAGTGTGCCGGCTTTAAACGTTGCTCAACAGTCGGGCAATTGAATTAATGTATGTCTTAGACATTGTCATGGTCCTGTTGGTTTTTGAAACACTGTCATAATAATAATCTGCACGTGATGTTTCCTTCCTTCATACATTAAATTTCAACACCACTATGCCAACCTCATCTTTTAGCCCCCGAGGTGAAATTCTTCAATCAGGGATTTTTCGTCTATCTGAGGAGGCAATTTTGTAATTGGTTCCTACTTGACCGCCACTCCACATTCTTTAATGATCAAGGGCATAATTTAGCCGGTATCGACAATCTACTTCTTGCCTCACACTGTAGGCTTCCGTAGCCACACCGAGCGAGGCACAGTTAAAATAATGGTCCGTCATCTAGCGACTTCTCTCAACGCGCACGTCGCGTGCACGTAACTTAGTGCGTCTTTATCTCTACTGCGGCAACAGGCCCGGCTGGCATTCATTCTCCCCTAGACGGATGGGATGAACAGGTACGTCCTGCAGGAGGTGCTTTTAGTTAATGGATTGAATATGTTGGATTTTTTAGTTACGGATTGGTATTTGTACCCTCTTTAGATCCAATCGTTTAAGTTACAAGGAAATCACGATACATCTGACACATTTCTTTAGGTATGTAGAGCTGGGACCATGTGTTCTCCATCGGCGGGCGGTTATCTACATGTGTCCCTTCATACATTTAATGGGTTTTCATACGCGAGGGAAGGTTATCTTGCTCCTTCATGTCTCGCAGTTTTCAAGGGGGTTTGTCACTTTCTCCTTAAGGCATGCCGCACACGATTGTGTTGTGCCGTCACCATTTTCCACATGGGCCAACGCGGACTATATGTGATATCATATTACGTGTAGTTGCTTCCTAAATAGTAACGTTACGTATGGATTATTGGTATGCTTGCCCTGATAGTCTTACTACAGGCCATGCTTTGCACACTTTTAAGCATGTTAATGTTTTCGACCGCTTCTGGGCTACGGATTTTTTGAATGCTGTCTTTAGCCACGTGCCAGTTTCTTGGTCCACCACTAGACAAGTGATAAGGGTACCTTGAGTGTAACGGACGTCCGTGTCTGACTAGGACATTTCAGTGAACACTGGGTTCCTACATGGTTGTAAGGTCTTTTCCCATTGTGAGTCACAAGCTCCAGATGAACCACTGCATTCCCCTTTGAGAAAGAGGAGACTCGAAACGCGTCAGGGCTGCGGTCCGATGTCTTATTTACCGGAAGGAATGGCTGTTTGTACCTGAATAAAGTTTTGGGGGAAAGATTTTCGTTGCTCGAGTGCAGCTCATTGTTGGACAATCCCCACCGAGCTGAATGTGATAGCGGCCGTCCTGCCGCTGAGCTTGCACCACCTCAATAACCGAGGGCCACGGAGCTCAATATTGATGGGCTTCTAATGTGGGGCAGCGATGGAGGATCAGAACAGTCGCGCTTTCTGGGGCTCAAGTGGAGCTTTCATTTGGCATACATAGAAAAGCGCTTCCATCTGAGGATTTAATCACGAACTGCACCCCCCATAATGCAACGCCTTATCTCATACAGAGTTGTCCAATCTTGGCGGGCGATGTTGCTATAAAGGCGTGGTGGTGAATCAAGCGCTTGTGGACTGCATTCCCCTTTGAGAAAGAGGAGACTCGAAACGCGTCAGGGCTGCGGTCCGATGTCTTATTTACCGGAAGGAATGGCTGTTTGTACCTGAATAAAGTTTTGGGAGAAAGCTTTTCGTTGCTCGAGTGCAGATCATTGTTGGACAATCCCCACCGAGCTCAATGTGATAGCGGCCGTCCTGCCGCTGAGCTTGCACCACCTCAATAACTGAGGGCCACAGAGCTCAATATTGATGGGCTTCTAATGTGGGGCAGTGATGGAGGATCAGAACAGTCGTGCTTTCTGGGGCTCATGTGGAGCTTTCATTTGGCATACATAGAAAAGCGCTTCCATCTGAGGATTTAATCACGAACTGCACCCCCCATAATGCAACGCCTTATCTCATACAGAGTTGTCCAATCTTGGCGGGCGATATTGCTATAAAGGCGTGGTGGTGAGGTCCATCGCTGCCCCACATTAGAAGCCCATCAATATTGAGCTCCGTGGCCCTCAGTTATTGAGGTGGTGCAAGCTCAGCGGCAGGACTGCCGCTATCACATTCAGCTCGGTGGGGATTGTCCAACAATGAGCTGCACTCGAGCAACGATAAGCTTTCCCCCAAAACTTTATTCAGGTACAAACAGCCACTCACTCCTGGGTAGTTCTATTCATTTGTCCCTGTAGCACGAGTCTACTCAGATTGTTGTTTGTTGTTTTAGGAGGTTACTGACCAACCTCACTCGGATGTGTGGAAGTCCAGACCCACTTTTCCCCGCGGTATGAGGCCACGGAGCCCATCACTATTCCAAGTTTGCCTGCAATCAAATTGCATATCTTCAAGTAAGTGCTCTCTGCACCTTTGAGGGTTGCAATTCCCCCTCCCTATTTTTGACGTCCTGTTGGGACATGTGCCTAATGTGAATTCCCTTTTTTTTCCGCCCTCTCTGACTTAGGAGCCCCAGTGCCCATCTTTTGTTAGCCTGCGGCCTGATTTTTCTTGCTGCCTCTAATCGGTAAACATCCATTGTCATTCCCTCTCATTTGTATGATTGGTACTACTCATCACTTAACTAATGTACATTAGGATCAGAACAGTCGCGCTTTCTGGGGCTCATGTGGAGCTTTCATTTGGCATACATAGAAAAGCGCTTCCATCTGAGGATTTAATCACGAACTGCACCCCCCATAATGCAACGCCTTATCTCATACAGAGTTGTCCAATCTTGGCGGGCGATATTGCTATAACGGCGTGGTGGTGAATCAAGCGCTTGTGGACTGCATTCCCCTTTGAGAAAGAGGAGACTCGAAACGCGTCAGGGCTGCGGTCCGATGTCTTATTTACCGGAAGGAATGGCTGTTTGTACCTGAATAAAGCTGAATATATATATATATATATATGTGAAAATCCTTCAGTCAAGCAACAGAAGGTAAAGTCACACTCAGGATAATTTTCAGAGATAAGATTTATTGACTGACGCGTTTCAACCTCACAGTCTTTGTCAAATATATATATATATATATATATATATACCAAAGCAATTCTAGCTCACAACACGCTCCCAGCCGGTGCAGGCAACAATGGGTGGAATCAGGTCCGTAATAATTACCATTCAACAAAAGGATGCCGCACTCCAGGATATCGCAGTTATCATGAATTTATTAACACCACTAACACCAAAGCATTTCGATACAAGTTCTTCATCACGGTTGGGTAAGTCCTACATCGATTGCTCTTTTATACTGATATCAAATCATCCGAAATTGAACTCACAGCAGGAATCACGTCCGATATCAGCAATAGCTGCGGAAGCCGAGTCGGACTGCCAAAAAGCCGACCGGAACACCACGGATCACAGCGGGAGCCTAAGCCTCAAGAAAGAACCCTCGGGAGTAGGTTTGCATACAAGCGAAATCCCAAGAAGACCGCCAAAGCAGATCGGGATCACAGAAGAAAGCCGAGCTCCTGCTCAGCTCAACAGCAAAGGAATAGTGAGCAGCCGTTGATGGGCGGGCCGCTTATATCAGGAAAGACTGCACCCTGAACAAACCCAAGACGGCTGTCGCCCCAGGGCATCTGGGAGTTGTAGTTTCTGCAGCAAAGATGCTCTGTAATAAGGAAATAAAGGGCACATCAGGAAATAAAAACATAGCCTCATTAAAAGGACCCATAAGGACTTACTGAGGACACAGGACAACGCAACCATTAATGGGCGGAGCTCACTTAGTGCTGCTTACCACAACAGAAACGCATAATCCTGCGGGAACAAGAAGCAGGTGACAATACATTGCACGGTTTGGTGGGGCCAGCCCTAAAACACGCGTCACCATAGCGCTGACATTCCTTCTTATATACAATACAGACTCCATCTGATTGTTCCCTTCTCAGTGAGTACAGCAATTTCTGCATTACTACAGTTGGTTATTTTTCAACCTTGTTCCATACTTTTTGCTAGTTCTGGTTCCTATTGTTTTCTTCCTTCCTTTAAATTTTAGAGACTCTGCTCTTGCTTCAAACAAAATGTCTGTCCTGATGATGACCCCAACATCAGTAAGGGTTGAAACACGTTTGACCATCCCGACAATTTGAACCAAATAGTTCTAACAATGGTTATGTTCCTAAATGTTGGTGGCCCAGCAATGGCACCTTGCAACAATCAGTTCATCTCATTTGAGAATCCAGGATGCATATGAAGTTGGGATGGCCAACTGTGTTGAAGGTAGTTGAGAGAGATCTAGCAATATTAGTAGGCAGGGGACATCTTCATCCAAGTGTATCGTCTATGATGTGTATGGTAGCAGTCACCATGCTGCAACATAATCTAAAGCAGACTGGCAGTCTTACAGGAGGTGGTTAGCATGAATATGATCTTGGAGTTGAATATAGACTGCTTTCCCAATGATCTTGCTGATGAATGGTAGGCGAGTGATAGGCTGGTAGTTGGTGAGGTCTGCATGGTACAGTGTAGGTTTCTTTAGGAGTGGGAAGGTCTGTCCTGTCTTACCCTATCTGGAAAGACACTTTGAGTGAGGGAAGCATTTACAATGGTGAATAGGGGTGAGAGAGTGTTCCCACAGAGAGCACTGATGAAGGACAGAATACATTTCGGTCGGTTTATTCAAGGACTTAATAAGGCAGTTTAATAATTCCAAAGGAGAGGTTTCTGGCAACATAAAGTTTCAAGTGCTACGAAGCACAGGTGAGCTCACACCTGGGAGGGGCCTATTCACAAAATTGATTGACGAGTCTATATCATCATACTTCAATACCTCGAGACCGCCCTCAGTCACGGCGGCTAAAGTCATGTGTGGTTGTGATTCTTGTTTGTTTCCATCCCACACAATTTCCAGAGATGCCATGGGGTAAGGCCCTGTCAGGCCAAAAAACTGGTTTGCTACTGTACTGGACGCAATGTTGGAAAAGAGAGGTGGTGTGAGGGGGTCTGCAAGACCTCACACTGCAGCAGCACCCCCTTCCATAAACTTGAGGTCTATTGCTCCTTCCTATAGTTAGATGCGCTAGTGGTAAAACTGGGGCCCATATCAAGTACCCTGCACCAAGAACCCTTCACAAGTGCCTCCCTCAATATTCTGCACTGTGGAAGGGGAGGAGAGCCAAGGCCAGAAGCTTACCCATTCATGCTAGTCTTGGCTCATTATGGAGAAGGCAGGAGGGATCCAGCCACAGACCCCAATCTGGTCAGGTGTGTTGACGGCTGCCGCACTGCATTCCTGGTTGCGGCAGCTTCATCCACCCGAGTGCCGCTCAGAAGAGGTGGAGGAACGGCTGCACCCGTGATGGTGGATGGGGCAGAAGGGCAGCCTGCACTAACCGGCAGCCCCTCTCATGGCCAGGCCTCTGAGCCTGCCACTCCTCCAGGCTGCATTCACTACTCACACCCACCCTCAGCCCAGCGACTCAGTTAGGCCCCCACATGGCTTGCCCAGTTGCCAGGCACCCTCCACCTCTGTATGCAAATGATGCCGCCATGGCAGGGGCCCTGCAACTGCCGTAAGGAAGATGGATCACTAGTTTTGAGCTCTAAGCAGCCATCTAGGTTGCCAGTGTAGTCATGCTCCTGGAATTGTAACATTAATTGCTGAATTTTCTTAATCTCAAATAAATCTCCCTTCACAAATGACATTCCATCAACTGAAAATTATAATTTTCAACTTAGGGCCTGATTTAGATTATTATGTATTAATGGGGTAACCCGAAGTACCAATGGACCCGGGTAGCAGATAGTACAAAAAAGAGCGGAAATCAATTTTACAAGATGCGAGATTGAGTTATTCAAATAACACCATGATGAATTCAAGATAATGTGATTTTAATTATAACACATGATTATCGAAGACAGCATGATTGTCTGTACATTTAATTAAAATGGTGCTCGGAGAAGGGGATAGAGTGCTCGGGAAAGAATCTGTGCTAGTGGGGGTTGTAGGAAAGGAAAGGCAATGTGCAATATATACATCAGATACAGCTGAAACCTATCCAGCCTAATGATGGCAAATTAATACAATACACATAGCAAATTGTAGCCGCAGATAATTAATCTCTGTCGACTATGCTTGCAAAGTACCATAAGACTGTCGACGTTTCGACCCCTATATACAGTCAAGGTAATTTAATCCTTGTCCTGGGGTCTTCATCAGGACCAAAAGGGGGGTGAAAGAAGAGCACTTAGAGACAATCAGATAATGTACATTAGTTAAGTGATGAGTAGTACCAATCATACAAATGAGAGGGAATGACAATGGATGTTTACCGATTAGAGGCAGCAAGAAAAATCAGGCCGCAGGCTAACAAAGGATGGGCACTGGGGCTCCTAAGTCAGAGAGGACGGAAAAAAAAGGGAATTCACATTAGGCACATGTCCCAACAGGACGTCAAAAATAGGGAGGGGGAATTGCAACCCTCAAAGGTGCAGAGAGCACTTACTTGAAGATATGCAATTTGATTGCAGGCAAACTTGGAATAGTGATGGGCTCCGTGGCCTCATACCGCGGGGAAAAGTGGGTCTGGACTTCCACACATCCGAGTGAGGTTGGTCAGTAACCTCCTAAAACAACAAACAACAATCTGAGTAGACTCATGCTACAGGGACAAATGAATAGAACTACCCAGGAGTGAGTTGGCCCTGAGTGGTTCATCTGGAGCTTGTGACTCACAATGGGAAAAGACCTTACAACCATGTAGGAACCCAGTGTTCACTGAAATGTCCTAGTCAGACACGGACGTCCGTTACACTCAAGGTACCCTTATCACTTGTCTGGTGGTGGACCAAGAAACTGGCACGTGGCTAAAGACAGCATTCGAAACATCCGTAGCCCAGAAGCGGTCGAAAACATTAACATGCTTAAAAGTGTGCAAAGCATGGCCTGTAGTAAGACTATCAGGGCAAGCATACCAATAATCCATACGTAACGTTACTATTTAGGAAGCAACTACACGTAATATGATATCACATAGAGTCAATGCAGAAACTCCCCCAAAAGGACAAACAATGCAGAAAACAGCAAAACTTCCATAAACACAGCCAAGACCTCCAGGACTTCACTGAGGCCTCGCGCTGGACCAAGTAGTGGTCTTCGACTCGCAAGCCGGTCTGACAGGGTGCCTTGCTCGACGTCAATAGAAAAATGTTATGTTATGCTAAAAGTATTTATAGAATGCACATAATCCGACTGGTTTCTTGTCACTAGTTACAGGAACATAACTTGCAGCTCGTAATCCTATTTATATGCTTGTGTAAACAACCATGTTTTCAAAGGTTGTCTAAATCTGAGATAACAAGATGTTGATTTGATATTAGGTGGAAGGGAGTTCCAGAATCGAGGGGCCAATACTGAGAATCTAGTATTTCCTTGCCTCTTCTTATAAGGAGGATTGACCAGGAGGTTAAAATGCAAAAGACCTCAAATTGCGAAAAGGGGTGTACCTATGAATACATGAGGAAATGAACTCGGGGCAAGTGCCATGCAGAGATTTACAAATGGTACAGCCAATCTTAAAAGCAGAAGTTTCACTAGAAGTCATTGAAGCTTTCTCATCAAATGGGTGATGTGACACCTCCTTGGCTGTCAGTAAATCTGTCTGGCTGCCTGATTTTGAACCAACTGTAGTCTCTTTATCAGGTATTCAGGAAGACCTAAATAGAACGAACTCGCATAGTCAATATGTGAGTTGACTAATTTGGGAACAAGGGCTTCAAAGGTGAGAAACCTTCCAATTTTCCTGATCTTCCAGAGCTGAATATAACAGGAGGAGACCACAGACCCAACCTGAGCCTTCATTGAAAGATTATTATCAAGGAGAACTCCTATGCTCTTTGCTGAAGTAGTAGGTGGGGGGACTACCCATTTAGGCAGGCCAAAAGTTTGATTTGCATTGATTTTGAGAGTCCCCCAACCAGAATTAGCTCTGTATTGTCGGGATTTATCTTCAGTTGATTGCTATTCATCGATTTGCGTATGAACAGCATAGTATCTTGAAAGATCTAGATAGAGTCCAGGGAGATATTAATTGCAAAAAGAAGCTGCATGTCATTGGCATAGTTGAAAATGCACACATTTTTAGAAACATTGTTATGTTATGTTAAAAAAGTTTTCTAAAGCACTCGTACACCAGTTGGCTTCATGGCGCTGGTTCTAGGAGGGGCTGTTGCTGAGTCGGTCACAGCTTGGGGGACAGGGACGATTCCTGGGGTACACCACAGGTCAATTTGACCTTGGGAGAACCAAAAGGAGTTAGTCGAACCAACTAAGAATGATTCATCAAAAATACGCAAACCATTTGAGCACCATTCCCTGGATACCAGCGGCCTCGATACGGTCCACCAAGAGTTTGTGGTCAACCGTGCCGAAGGTCACTGATATATCAAGAAGAACAAGTGCCTGTGTGGTGCCACTATCAGCCTTTTCCCTCATTTCATCCATTACGGTCTGGATTACTAACTCCATTGAATGAGCCGTGTGGAGCCCACCTGATGAGGTCAAGAAAATGAGATTGATCAAGGAAAGAGCAAAGGCAATTGGCAACATGCGCGTCCAAAACTTTGTCCAGAAAGGGAAGCAACGAAATAGGATGATAATTTGTCAAAACTAATGAGTCTACACCAATTTTCTTAAGAAGTTGGACCACAATTGCTTCCTTAAAGGCTCTGGGGACAAGGCCAAGCATTAAAGAGGCAGTATCAGGGAATGCAGAGAATACTTCTTTTAACACTTGAGGGGTCAACTATCTGAGGGACACCCAGATTTCACTTTAATAATTAAGCTAGAGAAGAGTTCTATTCTAATAATGGGTAGTTAGTTCAGTTGAAGAACAAGGGTTCCTTTTGGTGGCAGGTGAGTTCCCAGAGGGGGAATTTAGAGGGATGCTATCTTTGATAGAATTGATTTTATCAATGAAAAAAGAATTAAGTGATTCAGAGAAAGACTGAATCGGAGATAATTTTACCATCACTCTATCAGAGTTAGATAGTTCAGAACACAATCGCAAATATGTCTTTCGATTTATTGGTTGAATTCAGAATCTTTTTAGAAAAATAAGTAGCCTTAGTTTGTAGAATAGAGCTTTTGTATTGCTTAAATTGAGCCTGGTAGATTTCACATTTATCCAGAGTGTAATTTCTTCTCCAGTTGCCTTCAATGAGATGTAGAGCCAATTCTACAAGTTTAAGATCATCAGAGAACCATTTCTGGGCTTTATGGTGTCTGGCCAGCTTATTGCTGGCATCTACTAGTCCTGTGATGATATTTTCCTCATGTTGGTCTATATTAGTGTGTGTAGTGGGCAGGGTCATCGCTAGGAAATTACAAAAGGCACTAGTATTGATATGATTCTGATTCCTGGCTAATGATCCCGCACTGATTGACAGTTTAAAAAATGGCCAAAGTACTGAGATTGAATTTAATTAAGGAGTAATCAGACCAAACAGAGGAACAATCCATTAGATTAGTCACAGTGAGATTGGTGTTCCAGACTTGGTCAAGGATATGTCATTTTATGTGGGTGGGAGACTTTCAAAATTTAATTTTTTTTATAATTCAGTTAGTTCAAGAGATCTTGGGCCACAAGACTCATCATTAGCCCGTAATTGAGATCCCCGGTTAACAGAATTTGAGCATGGTCAGTCACCAAATGGGAAATATGTTCCACCAGGGAATGAGGGAAGTGCCACAAGGATGTCAGGGGAGCATTCAGAGGAGAGCCAAGTTTCCGTTAATAATAACACATCTGATTTACAGAATCAATCAGTTGAAACATTTCTAATTGGTGTTTTACCATTGACCACGTGTTTAAATAGACGATCATCAGCTCATTAGTCATACAATTGGTCTTCTTGGGAGAAGTGGCTGCGAGAATGGGGGGCTGACTAAGTTCAGGGGTGGGGGTCCTTCCTGTTTAAAATCCCTAAGCTGGTTAAACAGTACAGGGTAGTGTGTTCTAATTGATAGCTTGCGGAGTAACATTGTCTGAAATGGAGAGACTAGTATGTGTAAGTTTGAGCATAGTGGCTAGCCTCTGGCCCCAAATGTCCACGGATGGGCGCAGACAGGCTTTGCTTTTGGCGCTGCTTCTGGCATTAAATGGATGCAAGCCCTTATAGGCTCCGCCCCGACCAATGTAATTGGTTCCCCTCTTGCCAAGGATGACCAATAGTATGCAGCTGTGCAAAAATGCCGAGTAGAGGACAGTTAGATTTCCCCAATCAGTTAGCAGCATTTCAATTAAAAAGTTGATTCTTTTAAAATTCCCCAATCATTAACAGCAATTCAATTTTTTTTAAAAGTCTTCAGTTACAAAGCAAATAAAGTCTATTTCAGCGCAACCATCCTTTCCTATATCTATATATACATAAAAAGGTCCAGAAAAACACCATGTCTGAAGGTAAAAACTTGACCGTGTCCTACTGCTCAGTGTATCGGACCCACGCTTCATCGCAGTTGGCCTTAAACTTTGACTTTGTCCCTGTCAGGCGTGACCAGATATCCCAAATTGGCGCTTTTTGTTTTTAGGCACTATAAAATATTTAATCTTCAAAAATTCATATCTCTGGTTCCCTATATTGGAGTTTTGTCATTTTGCTGTCATTTTAATCACAAAAATATTTTGTATTTTTATAAGTTGGTGTTGGATTTTCATTGTGTGTTGAGTCTTACTTATTTAATGGATTGGTGTTTTTAAATGCTTGACACACCTGTCTCCAGCCTGCTCGCAGCTAGCTACCAAGGGTTGAGGAAAGGAATAATTTATAGAGACCTTGACTGGACCTTATATTGTGATTGTGGCCTTATTACTAGTGGTAGGTACCTACTTACCCCTGCTAACAAGCCACATTTGCTTTGCAGTGGTGGGATATACTTATATTTGACTACACCATACAGAAATTAAGTGAAAAGCTTTAAAAATCCAGTAAATTGACTTAGAACAAAATAGATTCTTAAGAACTTTTTAAATTTGGGCTAAACTATTCTTAATTCAATTTTGATTTTTCTTAATTGTTTTATATCTATCTGCAAAAAAACTAGGAATACCCTGGAGCTTGATCAGGCTACCCTGTCTAACCTCGCAGCAGCTGAGCTTAGAGTATTGTGTAGGGCCAAGGGGCTACCTGCTGCTAACAGAATTAGAAAAGCAGAAATGTTGAGGTCCCTTAAGGCCGGGGCAGAGTCAGCTCCAGGGAATGAAGGTGAGGAGGAGAATGACCCCTTCAACAACCTCCAGGAGTCCGATGACGACAACCTGTCCACTTCTTCTAGCACAAGGTGCAGACATTAAGCTCATGGTGGGAGTGGAGGCTCTTCCACAGAGAAGCCAGAGATGGCCCTCAGAGAGAGAGAGAGCTGGAGGCTCAACTTTTTTTATATAGCTGTAGAAAAGGAGAAAGTGGACTTAGCTAAGAAAAAGTGGAAAAGGCAGGAGAAAAAGGATGGTGGCAGTGAAGAAGAGGAAGAAGATGAGACATCCAGGGGTGACAGGTTTTATCCCAGACTTCACAAGGGGATAGCTCCCAAGTATGTGGAGGGGGATGCCATTGACAAATGGACGATTGCATTTTAAAGGGCCCTTAATATGAGAAGGGTCCACTCCAAATACTGTGGTTCATTCCTGTGGGAGTTGATCCCTGCAGCTGGTAGAGATAGGTTCCTGACCATAGAGGGGGTTGAGGCAGAATCCTGCTCCCACATGAGAAAATGTCTAGTCGCGAATTTTTGTCTCACCACAGAGCAATACTGGGTGAAGTTCAGGGACATCCAGAAAGTAAACACACAGTCATAGGTGGACTTTGCAGCCATCTCAGTAAGGGAACTAGATGGCTTGTCTATGTTAGTTGATTCACGTTAACCAGGTGAGTACTTATATGGGGCTGTACAATTTATTACTTAAAGAGTACATCCTGACTCATTGTGTACAAGAGAAGTTACGCCAGTATCTAGTGAACACTAAGCTGTCTGATCACAGGGAACTGGGGAGACAGCTGATGAGTGGATAAGCACTAGGGTTTCCAATCAACACCAGGGGGGTGATCAGAAGAAAGGAGAACAGGTCCCCCCCTGGGGAAAGCCTGGGGGAAACATGATTAAAAAATCCAAAGGGTCCTCACAAGACCCACATAAGCCTGCACAAGGAGTTGGGGGGTAGCCACTCCAACTTCAAGGGGAGGGGATTTCATGGAAAGTATTTTGACCCTGCAAAGGCAGGAAAGTTCTTTGATCCCATAAATGTGGGGAGGTGTTATGACTGTAATCAGTCAGGACACAAAAGAGGAGATGCTGTCTGCTCAAAGAAGCCCCCCACTGGTGAACAGTCCCAGAGGATTGTCAGTGTAGGTGTGGGTGTGACGGTGGAGATTGTCCCAGATGTGGGGAAGTGCTTTTATAGAGGCAACCTTGGTGTCCTTGGGTGGGGTGGAAATTGCAACCCTGGCCGCCTTGCCTCCCAGTATGGAGAGGTAGTGGCAGAGGCCTAAAATCAATGGAACTGAACTTGAGGCCCATCAAGAAACTGGTTTCCCCATGGCAGATTATACCAGTTGTATATCACCAGATAATCTATGCAGACAGCAGAGCCAAACTCCATCCCATGGTAATGGTAAGTTTGCAATGAGGATGTGTGACAGGCCCTAAGAAGGTAGTTGTGTCTCCTGCGCTCCCAGTAGAGTGTCTACTGGGAAATAATCTTGAAGTGTCTGACCGGTCATGGGTGGAATGAATGGTCCATGCAAGGATGCTGGATCTCCCTGAGTGGGTATTTGCTGTGACCAGGCCACAGACTGCACAGAAGGGATATGCTGGACACTTGGACCCTGGAACAATGGGTCAAGCCTCCAATGACAAGAAAAAGGGCACAGGGTCTGTTGAGCCAGCCCAAAGGACTCCAAAGGCAGTGGTGCACTGCACAGGGTCAACGACAAGTGTAAAGTCAAAGAATGATATGAGAGGCACCAGGTTTGTGGACTGTTAATGCATTGTGATGTAGTGTTCTTTAAAGAGGTGCATCTTCAACTCTTTCCTAAAACGGAGTAGCGTTGGTTCGGTCCAGAAGGATACCGGGATGCCTTTTATTATGAGCACACCACCGCTCTCTCCTGTACTTGGGGGTCTTTTTGCAGCAGAAGGCACAGAATACGAGGCATAAGTTGAAGACACTATGCTGGTTGTTGCATTGGTATTTGATGTTACACCTAGGGCAAAATTTGAAGGGTGTATTCTGTCAGGGACTGTCCGGGACTATGTGGGAAACACAGTCATGGACTTGGGCAAGGACTGGGAACTGGGTAGAAAACGTACACAGAAAGGGGAGTACAGCGCTGCCCAGGATCATACAGGGAGTCAGAGGAGAAAAAGGGATCAAAAGGGGAAGCCTGTACAAGTGAACAAGATGGGTAAGACTCAGAAAGGAAGGGCACTCCCGAGGCAATTTAGCATTCAGAATAACTACACCCAGGATGAATGTGCAAGACATATGTATGAAACAACATTAACAATAAAGGGGAGTGTGGGGTAAAGCACTCAGGAGCTCCACACGGTAAGACTGAAGCTCAGTAAGTTCCTCACCCACAATTGCTGTTACAGATACTGACTGAAAATACCCACATATAGGATATGTATGCAAAGGCAGGGTCTGTGGAGCTTATACCTATGGTGATGTTATAACAGTAACTCAAAGACAATACTCACAGTGAACAAGAAACACCACCTAGGTAGTCAGCTGTGCCCACGGATCCTGGCGATCAAACAGGAACACGCAAGGCAGAAACAGCAAAGGGGTAGAACTAAACACAAGCACAATAGACAAGGAGCTATCAAGTCGGAGTGCTTAACAGGAAAGGATGGAAATCACAGAGCACACTTGGCAGAAAGCAGGTAACAAACATACAAGGTAACAGAAGCAAGACAGCAGAATAGAAAGACAGCAAACTAGAACTGGAACCAAGGAAATGGGAAGAAAGGCAGGGACTGGAAAAGGATATACAGAAGGGGAGGCTACAATGGTATATTAGAATAGTGCAGGTTCAGGAATCAAGAAAACAAAGCATAGAAGGCAGTGCTGGGGCAGGAACAAGAATTGAGCAAAAGCTCAGGAGTCAAAGTAGCACTGCAGATAGTGTTAGTACAGGAGAAGGGAAACTGCTGCAGGCCAGGAACAAGGAATGCCAAGGCTCAGGAGTCAGGATAGCACTGCAGGCAGTGCTAGGTCAGGAGAAGGGAAACTACTGTAGGTCAGGAACAAGGAATGCTAAGGCTCAGGAGTCAGGGTAGCACTGCAGGCAGTGCTAGGTCAGGAGAAGGGAAACTGCTGCAGGTCAGGAACAAGGAATGCTAAGGCTCAGGAGTCAGGGTAGCACTGCAGGCAGTGCTAGTTCAAGGGAACAGGAAATAGCTACAGCTCAGGAAACAAGGAGTCAAGAGAGCACTGCAAGCAGTGCAAATCAGGCACAAGAAATAGCTGAAGCCCAGGAACAGGAACAAATAATAACTGTAGCTCAGGAAACAAGATAGCACTGCAGGCAGTGCTAATTCAGGTACAAGGAATAGCTATAGCTCAGGAACTCAGGAAACAAGGTAGCACTGCAGGCAGTGCTAATTCAGGTACAAGGAATAGCTATAACTCAGGAAACAAGGTAGCACTGCAGGCAGTGCTAATTCAGGTACAAGGAATAGCTATAGCTCAGGAACTCAGGAAACACTGGAAACAAGGATTGGCCTCACCGGTATACAGCTACAATGACCAACACTGGGCTGAAGGGATCTGGGGCTTAAAAGAGCTCACATTAATCATATGCATCAGGTGTGAGCAGGCTAGCAGCAGCCAGCCACAGGTGAGCTGAATTCCTCCACCCATCCTTGACCTGCATGGGTGGAGATGAAGCAGTGAGCAGGGAATTCTGGGGAATGGAGTTTCAGGCATGAGCAGGATGGCTTCCACAAAACCCGGCATGGATTGGGAATGGATGTCAATTCCCAAATAGTGTTGAAATGGCTGGAAGTCAGTATGTACATGAAGGGGAGGGTCTGGAAGCTTGTTAGAACACTGGGAAGCACCACAATTCGGCCCCCTGGTAGTGGACACGAGAATGCAGGGAGCGAGTCGTGACATATATTCTGTAACTTCGCCTTAGTGCATTCTCCAAGATTTGAGTTGAGGTTCAAAGAGGTCCGGAGGCCGTGGGCACGGTGCAGAAGCCTAACAGACAGTAAACCTTATGGCAGAAGTCCTGAGCACCACTGGGAAAGCTTTCTGAAGCATGGTGGTCGAGTTCTTGTCGCAGGAATTGAAGGGCAGGTACCAAGCACCTAGAAAACCAGTGTGGAACATGTCATTCTTGGGCCTTTGTTTCTCAAACATCTGGGCCCAAAACAAAACACATATATATTACCTACTGGTGGTCGCCAGTAGGTAGTTATAGTTAGGACCTAGTTTCCATAGGAATTTTTTTTTTTGACTTGGCTATAACTCTGGCGTCGTTTGACCAATCTGCATGAAACTTTCCCCAAAAAGTATCACAGTGGGTACCATTGTTATGTGGGTGATACGTGCAGTGGGAACCGAGAATTTGGGGTGCGAAACAAGGTTGTGTTTGTAATGTTAACCTTCAGCCACACCTACAGCTCGAACTGCTGAATGGATTTACACCAAATTTGACAGGGAGGTAGATGTTGGTTCAAGGAAGTGTCTTTTGCTTATTTGGTGTAAATCTGTTCAGTAGTTGTTGAGAAATGTAAATTTAAAATTATAGTGATATCTCTGGCCGTGGATATTTCGCGGTGGTTTCATGATGAATCGCGAATGCATGCGCCAACGGGAATGCTCTGATTGGCTGGACACAATGTGAATAGAAAGTTGCGGCTGCCATTTTATCTATCATAATGGTACCTGGGGCTGAAACTCTGTGTGAAAGCCCACAAATAAGTGGTCAGGGTGGAGATACTATGACCCCATGGCTGAGAAATGGAGGTGTTAGTGACACGCACGATATCTCTGGCCGTGGATATTTTGCGGTGGTTTCATGATGAATTGCGAATGCATGCGCCAACGGGAATGCTCTGATTGGCTGGACACAATGTGAATAGAAAGTTGCGGCTGCCATTTTATCTATCATAATGGTACCTGGGGCTGAAACTCTGTGTGAAAGCCCACAAATAAGTGGTCAGGGTGGAGATACTATGACCCCATGGCTGAGAAATGGAGGTGTTAGTGACACGCACGATTCACGCACGATATTCGCGGGACACCGCAACCCCCAGCATGCCCCTCATGTACCATTGCGGGGATATCGCGACTATCAACGTAATTGCAAATATTGGTGGAAATATAAAAAAATATATCAATGAATCATTAATACTGTGTTATAGAGATATTGAGATATTGCTAAATGTTTTTATAGAGTTATTTATATAGTGATTCATCTATATAATGGTCAGAATTAATTATATAGTTATAATTTTTTAATGTGGTGGTGGCTAATGAATTCCTGCTTTTGCTTTCTACTATCGAGACGAACCGCGGGGATCACGATTACCAACGTCATTGCGAACTCCGGCCTCACTGCAAGAACGGAAAATAGGTTTTAGAATGGTTGTTTTAGGAATATACTATAAAAACATGAGTTTGAGGTATACAGTAATAAATCCCTTGTGTGTAAAATACTGTAGTGTGTGTGCATATATGTGTTTCCACTTTATAGAAAAGGCACGCTCGTTGCGGTTAACGATGTCATTGCGATAGCCTGAATAAACTCAAAAATGGGAAATAGGTCTTAAAGTCAATTTTTAAAGAAACTTAGTACAAAAATATGAGTCTAAACATGCTTTGAAAGAGGTATGAATATAGTAATATGTGTAGGGCAATATTCAGAATGATTTTTTTACATATTATTTTTGGATGTGTTGGTGGCCATTGAATGTCTGTGGAGATCATGACATAGTCGCGAATATCCACAAAAACTAAGTTGGCTCTGCAAAGAGCCATTGTGTTGGTTGCCTGTATATGGATGCTATACATAAGACCGGATGCAGAGTTTCAGGTTGCTTAACACCCTGTTGCCTTTATCTGTAAAGTGCACTCCATCATTTCTATAAATTCCATGCATGTCAAAACGCAGATTGTTGTTATAGATACAGCCCATGCAATGGTCTCTGAGGAATGCAGAAACTGATTTATTAACATGTTTCCTGGCTTTGTCAATCTGTGGACAGAATTGATTTGACCACTTCCATTTCTGTCTTTGGTATATATTAGAGTACACCAAGACAGTGTGAGGGGAAAGCAACATCAGTTCTGCAAAGGTTTCCAGCCCTACCCCAGTCAATGTACCTAGGTCGTTGCAACCACATTGCACAATCATGATGTGAGGAGCTTGGGAATCTACAATGGATTTAACCAAAGCCAGCAACTGATGAAACTTTAACCCTCTCTGGCCAAACCAAGTAATCTGCACATTTGGAAAACCCAAGTCCCTGTCAAAACCTCTCTTTTTTTCAGCCTCTTTAGCCCAATAGATATAGCTGTGGCCCACAATTCATACTCTAAGCATTTTGAAGTGAAGGAGCAATAGCAGCCAGGAGAAGGCTGAAGCTGAATGAGGTAGTTTTCCAAAGGAAAAACAGTTAAAATGGAGGTGTTTAAAATATATATATATATATATATACAACATCGACCTATACCAATCCCACGCTGTCCTCTGGATGCGCTATATTGATGAATTTTTTTGTATTTGGGATGGCACACGAGAGGAAGCTCTTGAGTTTGTCAACATCTTAAACGAAAACACCTTGAATCTCTCGTTTACTAGTCACATTGAAAACACGACCATTGAGTTTCTTGACATCCAACTCACTGCTCAGAATAACCAGTTAATAAGTAGGTTATATAGAAAATCCACATCAGGGAACAGCTTATTAAGAGCCAATAGCTGTCACCCAGGGGCTCTAATTGAAAGTATTCCATACGGCGAATTGATGAGAGCCAGGCGTAACTGTAGCAGTGATGAAGGATTCATTAGTGAGGTAGCCACCATGAAACAAAGATTTAAAGAAAGAGGATATAGCCACCAAACCATAGACAAAGCTGTGGAAAAAGTAAGGAATGTGGACAGGAACAGTTTATTCTGCCCCAAGCCCAAAGATAAACCAGATGAAACTATCAGGTTCATAAGTACTTACAATAACTAATTTTGGAATCTGAAGAAAAATCTAAAAAAAATACTGGAATGTGTTACCCACAGATCCAGATTTGGCACTGGTCATCGGGGAACACCCACAAATAACATTTAGGAAGGCCAAATCTTTACAGGACTCGCTGTGCCAATCCCTGGTTAAACCTGAAACAACTAAAAGTACCATCAATGGCTTTTACATATGTAATCGGTGTAAGGCCTGTAAATTCAGCAACAGCTGCAAAAAGGTTCTATTGTCTTCAAACCAGAAACCATTTACCATCAATAAATATCAGACATGTGATTCAAAGTATGTGGTATATGCGCTTATCTGTCCCTGCAAGCTAGTCTATATAGGCAGCACAATTCACAGGGCCAGGAAGCGGGTTTTGGAGCATATGCGAACCATTCGAAATAACGACCAGCATTACTCGGTGGTCCGTCATTTTAAAATACACCATTCCCAAAACTGTAATTGAATGAAATTTGTAGTTCTTGACACCATACCGATTAAAGAAAGAGGGGGTGAGCGTACCACTGAGTTAAGGAGACTCGAATCCAAAATGATAATAAAATATGACACTGTGTTTCCTAATGGTTTGAATCTTGATGAAGAAATGGCAGTACAGTTAGGCTAAATATGTTTCTAATTTCAATCAAGTATCTTTTCTTCTGCATAGGCTAGTGCCTTTTTAATTGGTGCGTTGTTAAATTGGTTTTAATGAGTATACTTTGTTCTTTTTCATTATAGACGGAGAATGTGTAAAAGAGTGGATATGCGATCAGATATTGTATGGCTGAAGTACATCTACACAAGATATTGATTGTGAAGTCCAATGTATAATGTATTTTTCTATATATGGACGTTATCTCTGGTGACTATATCTAATCTTTGGCAATGATATGCAAATTTTTATTATCCAATATAAGATGGTGTAGAGAGTACAAGTGCACGAATATAATGTTATTCAATTGTTTAATTCAGTATGCTCTGTTATTTAACAAGAGACTGTGATTGGAGGATTACAAGCAGGCATGAACTGGTTGTTACAGGATGCTGCCTGTCTATTTTTGCCCACTAGGGCATAATTGAGTCATTAGTGACCATACTCAAGGTCAGAATAAGAGTATAACATTTTTGTTGCCATTAATACATTTTTATTGCCATTGAGTAACTCGTTACCTTATGAAGAAAATGCCCACTGGGGCTTGAAAGATTGATACAGCAATGTTTCATGTGGTAGGGTAAAAAGGTGTTCACAGACCCGTTCAATACCGCGTTAAGACTACCAACAATTGTAGTATTGCATGTATTTGTGCTTAAACTCAACTAACATTTGTTAGAATTCAATGAATGAAATTGTTCTTGAATTTCTGTCATTTTCACTCTGTAACGCTCCATTAACAATGTAAATAGTAAATATAGTATCTCTTCTATGTTGTTTGTATAATGCACTTACTGTCTCTTTAAAGGAGGTGGTTTGCACGTTCAAGCCTGACCCGTGATCAAGGAGTGTTTGTAACTCCGAAACGCGTTGGGACATTGTTACTGCCGTGTGTGAATAAACATACGTCTTTCACCATTCAGAGTGTCGGTGCTGTGATTTCTGACCCGGAATTGTGGTTCCTGAGTCGATTTATGGTTAAGTTGTGGATATATATATATATATATATATATATATATATATATATATTTCATTGGAAGTCTTATTATTGGCTGTTGTTTAAAAAAAGAAATGTAATACAGACATTGATAAGCTTTTGAATCTGTAGAGTAAACCACACTTGCTGTATCTCATTTGGAAGTAGCATGCTCCTTATAGAATGTTCTGTGATCTTGTGACCTACTGGTTCCACTGGATTGTTAGGTTCACTGACCTAAGAGTGAATTGGGGGGGGAAAGGGTGTTAAAGAGATAGAACATATTTCTAAAAGTTGAGGAGTGATGACACAATTTAAGTAATGGCAAGCTAGATATAGGTTTGAACTCCCATTTGTTTCGTGATTTCTCCGCAATCATCGCAAATACATCGCAAATACACATAGATAGGAATCTATTATTGAAAGAGAGGGACAGGGTTAACAGATACTAACCATTCACAAGTGGAGATTGGGCATTCTAAAATGATAGACATGATTTCATTTGCTGCCTTTCTCATTATCACAGAGTGCAAAGTTGAAGAGGTTTCTATTTTATGGTTGCTTTGTATGAAAGAGGTGCATTCTGGGAGTTGTAGTACTTTATTAGTAACATTATTAAACAGGAGTAGTATAGTCACAAATAAAATATAAGAACATTTAACATTCTAACAGTAATGAAGATACTTTCATAGTAAGTCAGGCAGTAGTCAGGTACTCATGCAATCACCCAACTACTAGTGAGGCAATCATCAAATCAGTGATTCAGTATCCATGGAGATATTCAATTACCTAGACACTACACATGTACTCTTTGAATGAGGCAGGCAGAAATTAAGTACTCATTGAACTATGGAGGCACCAGTTATACATTCATCTAATCACCCAGACAGTAACAGTTTACTCATGCAATTAACAAGGCTGTAACTATGCAGTCATTGTAACACTTGCACAGAAGCCATGCAGTCATCTAAGTACACACTTACAACCCATGCAGTCATTGAAATACTGAGGCACATGCATTACCTCATACAAAAACTCAGGTTCTACTCATGCAGTCATCTAATTACGTAGAGAGTACTATTGTAGTAAACCTGTTATTCATCCAGTAGCTATGTACTCATTTAATTACTGATGAAATACTCTTGCACTAATTCAATCACCCCAGCAGTACACTTACTTTCATCCAATCTGTCAAAGTTTAACAATGGAGTCAAGGAATCACTTAGACTCTAGTCATGTACCCATATAATCAGCCTGGCATTACTGATGCACTCATTGAATTATCCAGGCACTACCCATGTAGTTATCTAAACACCCAGGTAGTACCTGTTCACAGAACCAAAAACAAATGGCCAGCAGCCAAGTAGTCATGTAATAAATGAAACACTGCTCATGCACTCATCCAATCTGCTAGGTGCTATGCATGTACTTAAACAATCATGTATGCACTATCCATGCACTCTATGAATCATGTATATACTATCTAAGCACTCCTGCAATCATTCAGACACTAAAGTTGCACTCATTTAATCATCCAACCAGTATCTATGCATGTATTGAATTATTGAGCCATTAGTCATGCACTTATCTAATCATTCAGGCACTACTCATGCACTCATACAAACACCCAGATAGTAGCGATATGCTCACGAAAACATGCAGGTAGTATTTATGCAGATATGGAAAAACCAATGGAGTTCTGATCTACTCAGGGAATCTTCTAGACACTACCTGTATCCTCAAAGAATCACCTAGGTACTATGTATGCGCCAATCCAATCATCCAGGGAGTATTCATGTATTCAACCACAAACATATGTTTTTACAAGTTTTACTGAGAAATATTTCGTCTTTTAGAACCATCTGGTGAATTATATATGCAAGCTGTGACATACTCTTAGCATGTACTTGGAAGAATTAGTGAGGTATATGCTTTGATAGACATGAATGTGCAGATTGTTATTTGCACCATTTCCCAAAATTTAAATCTGATACATTTAAGTAGAACAGTACTGAGATAGTTAAAGACCACTAACACAGTGGTAGAGAGGCATCCAATAGCTCTTATGTTGTGTTTTTGTATTTATAGTGTTGAGACACTGTGTGTACTTGTACACTTTGGGCTAAATTTCGAAGAAAGTAATGCAGTGCGGAGCTGCAGGCCATTTGGCTGTGCTATGCTGCATTACTTTCAAAGCACAGGGATGTGTCATATTTACAACAATATGATGGATCCCTATGCTCTCCCATGGGCTGGCGCACAACTGGCTGCCATGTGCCAACGGAGGCACCCTTGCACCATGGTGCAAGGGTACTTGTGTAATGGGGATGATTGTTTTTGTGCAGGAAGGGACACCTTCCTGTACAAAAAACAATCATGAGAGGTACTTTCCTCTTTGTATGCGTGCTACAGAATGCATAAAAACAGGAAAAAATGAGGAGAAAGAAAAGTATCTCTCGTTTTTGCCTCTCCCTACACCTCCCCTCGGAAGGTGTAGGATTCTGACGCATTTCCAGGTTTATGAAATGTTGTAAATTTTAGTATGTGGCAGAATCCATGGGTGTTGCATGGGAGCACCCACAGCAACACCCATGGCATGGTTCTTTCACGCAAAGTGCTGACTGAAAAGCGCCTGTATTAATAAGGCCATGAAAAGCTACGCAGATTGGCTTTACGTGGCTTTGTAAATATGGAGAACCACATTATGGCGCCGGAGTCTCAAAAAAAGTGACACTCCGGAAAATGCATGGGGCTTGTAAATATGTCTCCTTGCCTTGATGTTCATTTAAAAATTTACTACAGAAGGGATAAACTGTTCTTTCACCATGTATAAGTGAGAAGTGAGATATGCTGTAGCTGTGTTGTACAAGAGGGTGCTAAAATGTTAAAAGGTAACTAATAAATAAAGTTTTGTGTTTTGCTCTGGGTTTGTTATATTAAAGTAAGTGCTTGTAGTAATATATCTAGGTTGATTTGTAGATTTAAAGCTGCAACATAACATGAAAACTATTTTTGTATTATGTATAAATTAGTAGTAAAGTAGTTGGTAGATTGGCTAGGGTAAAAATTAAAATATACTTGTTTTTTTTACAGAGCAATATCTATATAACAACACACAGGTACAATGCCTACAAAAGCTCTGACAAAAAAGCAACAAAAGCAACTACAATATGTTTGCAGAAATGAGTTACAAAAGGGGCAAAATGTAGAAAAAGTGGTGAAAGAAAAAAGAGCTACTGGTAAGAGGACAAAGTCATTTCCTAAAAATATATGTGCACATTTGCAAAGATTACAAAATAAAGAAAATGAAATTATGACTATGAGGAACAATAAGAGCGGGCAAAGTGTACACACTGCAAGAGCAGAAAAGATTGTAAAAGTCATGGACGCACCTTAACCAGGAGACAGAAGCAGTTTAAGGAAATCAGAGCCAGAATGCTTCATAGTACAGTGGTTATAAATCTACAGATAACTATGAAGAAGTATAGAAGAAGGAGAGAGGCACTGAAACAGAAAGAACAAGTTGAGAGAGTAGTCAATAAGGCCTTTGCTTTAAAAAGGAAGCTTTTTATTTTGATTCTACATAGGATGAAGACTCTTGACAAAATAGTGTTGTGCATGAAGAGACAAAACCAGAAGAAAAGCTTAGTGAATAGAAGTAACTTTTGTACAGTTTTTAGTGGAGAATGGATGCATACTTCTAGTATAGAGCCTTTCTTTAATAAAGAAAGCTATCTCCAGGATAACACATTAGTTCATGCTATTGATGAAAACGGACTATGTTATGAAATGAAGAATGGCAGTCCTTTAGCAAAAGAGGTGATGGTACCTAGAAGTGTAGAAGAAGTTATTGCAGAAGAGGTACAAGGGAGGCATAGTCAGGCTCCTGTATACAAATGGAATTGTAGTAGTGTTTGTAGTTTTATACAGCAATCCATTGATATATTAATGAAATTCCTATGTATATTTCCAAGGCAAAGTTTAAAATATAAAGTAAGTACTTTACAAGGTTTGGATCCTTGCAAGCTGAGAAAGCATACAAATTTGCAGGAACACTCACTAGCTTGTTTATCAAAGAAAATGTGTCGAAGCACCTTTCATCATTTTAGGATATTAGTTGTACACCACTCAACAATGCAAACTTTAAATAAGAGGCTGCATTATGTGAAAACTAATGCTTTATGTTTAGGAGAAATGAATAGGGCACTTTTGCATGGTACTGTGGCAGAGGTAGAAAAGGTTTGTGTTGATGTGCAGTTTCGTTTCTTTGGTCCAGAACAGGACTGAAGGGAAATTGAAGAGTTGATAACAGGAGGAGTTGTAGAACAGGACACAGGTACTACAGTTGATAGGTTTCAAGAAGAGATTACAAAATTTAAGACAGTATGTGCTGAAAAACCAGAGTATGTTTGTATATGCTGTCGATGTACTCACTACAAGAATCAAACACGGACCGTTGACTTATATTTAAAAAGTGAAATAGAGAATAATGATAACTGGCAAAAGGTTGCACTGTACTTATTTGTAGAAGAAAGATTTGACTTGTCCACACGACAAGTTATATGTAAGTATACTGCTACAATAAATTAGAGGATAATAAAATGCCTGCTAAAATTGTTCATAACAATTTAGAACTGGTACCCATTCCAGAAACACTTCAAGGTTTAAATATTTATGAGTCTATTCTTATCCAAACTATACATCCATTTCAGGCTATAGTCCGTATGGAGCCAAAGACAGGCAAGCTACCCCTATCAGAGCTGCAAAAAAGGTCTAAAAGGTAGAGTAGTGTATTTGCCATTAGATGTCAAGAAAAACATTAAAACAGTAGGGGTAGATAGATATTTAGAGGAAGGACTAGTAATTCTTGTAAATGGTGTGCCTACCAAGAACAAGAAGACATGGCAGGAGTTAGTAAATGTTACCAAAGTTAAAAAACGTAACTTTATATTTGGTACAAAACAATGTTTACTATAGTAATGTGGAGGGCCTGCAAGATATCACACATATGGAGGAGGAGACATTTCCATCAACAGGTCAGATTGAGAAGGTGGATCAGTCTAGGACAGAAGAAATGTATGAACATTATAGATTCCACCCTTTGCATTCTAAAGAGGTTATTGATGATGCCATTTAGCTGTTTCAAATAAAGGAGGCAAAAGGAGCTCAATCAATCAATCAATCAATCATGTCACTTATAAAGCGCACTACATACCCGCGAGGGTCTCAAGGCGCTGGGGGAAGATTAAGTGTGTGGGAAAAAAAGTTTAGAAGCTCAGTGTTTACCACATCTTTTTACTACTGGAGTAAGTGGCAGGTATGACAAGCGGCCTGTGCAAATACCTGCAGCTGAGAACAGATGTATTAGACTTTATTCATCAGACCCTAGATTTTGTCAGTGTATTCCAGATATATTTCACCTATTATTTGAGAGTGACTTGTCTGGCCTCTCATATGCAGTGAATCATATTGTAAAAACAGGAGTTCATGTGCATAATTTATCAGCAAGAGAACTTTTGGAAACTGTTCAAGGAAAAGATGAGCACTTGGAAAACAATTTAACAAACGTTATGTCATGTCAGCGTGGGACTAATGAATATTGGTATCAGCGTCATGGTGAACTCAAGTGCAGGTTAAGGAACCTTGGAGCACCTACTAGGTTCCTGACGCTGAGTTGTGCTGAATATGCATGGGATGACCTGCTAAAATTCTTGTAGGAGGCAAATTTAAATATAAAAGACATTTATCTGAAGACACCAGGAAAACTGTGCTCACTAGACCCTGCAAATGTTTGCAGATATTTTATTCACAGATTTAAAGCAATGATGGCTTTCATCTTGAACAAAACAAAACCTCCTCTTAATGAAGTGATTGATTTATTTTGCCATAAAGAGTAGCAAGCCAGAGGTGCTCCCCATATTCACATGCTGTTGTTAGTAAAAGAGGCCCCAAAGTGATCAGTCTGTGTTGTCTTTTCTCGAGCAGTATGTAACTTGCTCCATCCCAAAGGAGAGTAGTGACAACATATTAAGAGAACAAGTTCTACGATTCAAAAATCAAAAAGCAGAAAATATTGTCAGTAAAAATGTAGAGCAAAAGGGAAATTTTATACAAGATGTCGTTTTGGATTTCCATGACCTGTCATCTCACAAGGAAGAGTCAACAGCTTTTTGTCTGCAGTCAGTCATACACTTACAAGGAAATCACCGAAAAATACATACAACCTAAGAAGAACAGAGGCCTCCGAGTACATTACTCATGTGAGCTGTGTAACGGAGTATAATCAATTAAGAACTCAATATGCACCTCATTTAGGCCAGTACCCTGTGGTTCAAAAAGCAATACTATGTCCAAAGCGGAAAATATCTAAACAGTCTATCAGAGTTGAACAGAAAGATGAACAAAAAGAAAATCAACAAGCAGGAAAGAAAAGAAAACTAGAGCACAATGAGGAAATACAACACTATCACTTTGATAAACAATCTGGAGTGAACTGTTATGCAAATGTAGTGTTAAATGGACTATATCATTTGCTTCCTTTTACAAATTCTATTAAAGAAAAGTTAGATAAAACAATGTCTTCACAACTGTGTAGTTTACTTGAAGAATTAAGAAGTGGTAGAAATATTATACATTCTGCTACTGGAATAAGAAAACTCACAGATGACTGTACTGGATCATAGCGTTCTCTCAAAATCTTCAGCACCCCCCCCCCCGATCCCATTCCAAGAAATCCCGGTACATCAATCTATCTTTGTTCTTAAAATGGTTACAGGTTTCCAACGCCACCAATCAAAGACAATGTAAAATACATAGCGAAGAAAAGGAAGGAGAACAAAAAGAATATATTCAATCCAAACAGCGAAATATCATCATAGATTCTCCCCAATTAAATTATCCTAGTATATGCCCTTCCTTCACCCTAGCCGGCCATCCACCCCCCCCCCGAATATCCCCTCTACTCGCTGCTACCCCTTCTCCCGTTCCTACCTACCCCTCCCCTGGTCCTAATCCATGTCTTCAGGGGTGCCTATGCTTTCATTCCTCTTTTCTTTACCGCTCTACCTTTTTAAGCATATACTGCTGTTTCTATATGGTACATAACTAAAAGTCGATCCATCCACTGATAGCTTGAAAGCGGAACAGGGTCTAACCACCCTGTTGCCAAACAAAGTCTTAATACTGCCATAGCTATAAACATAAAAGCCTGTGCATGGGGTGGAATCGCATAATCATCGACCCCTAACATAATCAATTGTGGAGTAATTGATATTTGCAGCCCCAGCCTTTCTCTGTCTCTAACATTCTACTAATATCTCTTTTCAGGTCATCTAAAATAGAACATCTGGCAAATATATGTATGAGGTCTGCCCCATAACACCCACACCGAGGACAATGCATTCCTGCAACTCCTCCCCAATTTCACAATCTTCGCTGGGGTAATATAAAGGTTAAATCATGTTTTTAAATGCTGTATTTGTAGGTTAGTCAATATTAGAATAGAGTGAGCCAAGCATAAATAGTCTTTGTATTCCCCCGTTTCCACTTGTAGCGACTCCTGCCACGTTCGAGTATGCTTATCCATATCATCTGGCATTGTACCATTCAGCATCCTATATAATGTATCCACTGAATTAAGAAGTAAGTCCATCAGCTCAACCCTGGAAAACCCACTGCTCCCCCTTTTTTGCTCAAAAAATCTCTTATCTGCAGGTATTAAAAAGATTCCCTATGCTCCAACTCGAACTTGATTTTTACCTCACCAAACGAATAAATACCCGCATCTCTCCCAAAATCACCAAGGATAGACGGGCCATGTTCTTCCCAGCGTTTAACATGTGTATCTTTAAAAATATCAGGTAGCAGTGGATTATTGTTCAGTGGGGTATAAAAATTCAGTCAACCTATCCCCAATTTCTTCCGGACCCTTGTCCAAATTCTATACGCACACATTAATGTTTTAAATGTAGTTCTTTTAAAATATCCTAATATGCATAAGACAACCCCTGGTCTCAGCTCCTATTAACAAATCATAAATCGATGGAAATTCACCCTCCCTAGGTCCCCTTCCTCCTTCTCCATGTAGCAAGACTACCATCTGCTGTAGGGCAGTAGCCCAATAGTACAATTGAAAATTTGGCACAGCCCAATCCCCATGTTCCTTGGGAAGTGACAAAAACTTCAAAGCTCTTCTGGGGCGTGAATAGGCCCACAAAAACCTTGACACCATCTGCTCCAATGCCTTGAACCGATGTCCCTCAACCTCCAGGGGAATAGCCCTAAAAAAAATACAGTATTTTAGATAGAAATAGCTTTTTTATGATATTGCTCCTCCCAATCAATGTAAGCCTCAAATTATTCACTGTCCTAAAGTCAAGTTTAGTTCTCCGGATCAAGGTGCTCAAATTATTCTCAACAATTTTCTCTATATCTGCTGTTACAACCACACCAAGATAAACCGCATTTGGCACCACCTGCCTATAATTCAGTTTAACCTTACTATTAACAACAAATTGTATTTTATTTTGATTTAATAGGTACCCCGCAAGATATCCAAACTTCATAGCCTCCATCTCAATTTATTTAACCGTGCCCTCAGGTTCCGGGATAACAATTGCTAGATCATCCATAAATGCTAACAATTTTGTCTCCCATCCCTAACCACATATCGGTAAAATTGGGGTATTGCCCTTTATCCTCCTAACCAGTGGGTCTATGTAAAGGGCAAACAGCAAGGGAGAGCAGGGACAACCCTGTCTCGTACCCCGTTCAATCACCACTTCTTCAGATTTGCCACCCATCACTGAATCCTGGCCACTGGATTTTGGTATAAAGTTTTAACAGCTGTAATAAACCCAAAACCCAGACCTTTCTTCTCCATGACTGCCCATAGATAGGGCCAGGAGACCCTATCAAATGCTTTCTCCGAATCTAGTCAAATTAGTGCCATAGGGTCTCTAGCTACCTTAGCTGCATCAAATAATGTAATAACCTGGCGTATATGGTCAGTTGTGCTGCGGCCAGTGATAAAATCTGTGTTTTGGACTGGGGAAACTATCTTCCTTATTACCCCTGCTAATCTCATTGCTATGGTTTTGGCATATATTTCTACAAATCTATTTACCAAAGTAATTGGAGATAGGACCCCAGTTCCTGCACGGGGTTCCCTTTTTTGTGGACTACTAATATATTAGCCGAGGCCCAAGACTCTTGTGCAACACCCCCCGCTTGTACTTGCAAAAATACTTCACCCATAAAAGTTTGCCAGCAGGAGGCAAAAAGTTTATAGAAGTTCCCCGTGATCAAATCCGTCCCAACTGCCTTTCCTGCCGGTACTGATAGAATGGCGGTGGTGACCTCCTCACCAGTAATCGGTCGGTCCAGCAACTCTCGATCTTCTGCCATTAATCTCTCATACGTTGTTGACTCTAAATAATCATACATTTCTTGAGGCTCCTTACCACTCTCTTCAGAGTACAGATACTGATAGAATTTTTAAAAGGAAGAGCGTATTCCAACCGGGCCGGAAACCATCCCACTTTGAGGATACCAAATCTCCCTGATCTCTCCCTGAGGTATCTTTTGTCTTGAGTGCATGGCCAGGAGATGCCCAACCCTATCATCAAATTCATGCGCCTTGTTCTTCCAAGCCGCGTATTTATCCACTGCCTTTTTAGCAGAAATCTCCATTATCTTAGCTTTTGCGACCGCGACACTCAATTGGGCTTTTTCAATTTCTTCACCACTAGAAATGGCCTCGATCAATTGTTTTTCAGTAGCTATTAAAGCCTCGTACAAATCTTGCAAACGTTTTTCTCCACCTTCTGCCGGGTCTAGCTATATCTTGCAGTCTCCCCCCGGATTCTTGTCTTAAAAGCATCCCAGACAATATTTAACTGGGCGCTATATTTTCTGCTATAAACACCGGGATCCAATTACTCATATGATTGACATATTCCTCATCATATAATAACGCCTTTCCAAATTACCAGCTACCCCCCCGAATACCAAAGGTTATGGTCAGACATAACCCTGGGGTATTTATATATCCGACTTGTCTGTAATAATCCATTAGAAATAAAAAATAATCTAGCCTAACATGAACCTGGTGCGGGGCAGAGAAGAAAGTATATCCAGGGTTATGTATTTCCCTCTCAGCCCATACATCAGATAATTCATGAGTCAACCCCAAATGCATCAGGGATCTAAAAACCCTGGGCCCGATTCACAAAAGTAATCTGAGACAAAACCCAACTTTATGACTTTCGGTATTCACAAAGGACATTTAGGAGTAGTAAAGTTAGGATTTTGTCTCAGTTAAACTTAATGTTTGGTCTTAAGTTAAAATAAAGACCAAAACTTAAGTTTAACAGAGACAAAATCCTAACTTTACGACTTTTGGTATTTACAAAGGGCATTTAGGAGTAGTAAAGTTAGGATTGTGTCTCAGTTAAATTGAAGTTTTACTTAAGTTAAACCTAAGACCAAAACTTAAGTTTAACTGAGACAAAATCCTAACTTTACTACTCCTAAATGACCTTTGTGAATACCGAAAGTCGTAAAGTTAGGATTTTGTCTCAGATTACTAGGTTGGTACTGCTTATCACCTGCCCTTAAATACGCACCCTTTGCTGTTGATATTAAAATCCCCGCAAACAAATAGAGGGAGCGACCACCGGACCAATTCATTATTGAGTCAATCAAATACCATGGGGAGGTCAACCACCGGCCCATACACCGAGCATAGTGTAAATGCTTTATCCGCTACTCAGAATTCCACAATGGCCCATCATCTGAACTTGTCCGCCAAACTACGTGGAAACCTAAACCTCCCTTTGTGAGCTAAAATGGCTGTGTGTTCCCTGTGTGGTGTTACTGATGAGTGATAACCCGAAAACTCTAATACCTACCGTCTACTTGCTTCAATGTGCGTCTCCTGCAGACATACAATATCTGCTTTCAAATACTGTATGTCTCCATTAACCCTTCCTTTTTGGGGGGGTTATTTAGCCCACAGATATTTATTGTAGCAATTCGTAGCTTATTAATCTGTGCCATACATGTTGTCCTCCAACCTTTATCCAACCACATTCCCATATAACCATCTCCTATACTTGGAATGCTTGGAATCCTTCCCTTCCCCCCAACCAGCCACCCTCTCCCTATCCCCCCACCGCCGCCCCAACCTTCCTGTCCTCCCCCCACCATCCACCCAAACATTGAGCAAAGTAGGTCACCCATGACCCTTGCGATGACTCCTGCTGTTTCACCACACCCAATCCCCACCCCAGCCCGATCCCAGCTACCACCACCACCCTAGTGACTACGCCATTGGTTAATGAGTATATTGTCACATTATTAGGCCGACCTCTGAGTCCTACCCATTATGTTTCTTAAACTATAACATAATTTGCAATTACTCTCACTTGAACATCCCATATAGGCTCTAATTTATCCTATCATGTCATCAAAACATCCCTCCACTGAGCCTTGCCCGCCCCCACTGGAAATCTCCTTCAGGAATTCCTGGGCTTTAATTTCAGAAGTAAATACCTGGGGATTTCCTTTAAGAATTACTTTAAGACGAGCAGGGCTTAACTGATAAACTTTAAAACCAAGGGGCATATTAGCAAGAACCTGCGAAAATTATCGCAAACCTTGCTTAGCGCGCGTTTTTTTATCGCCGGCTATCGCTGGATATTACCCCGGAAATAACATGCTATTAGCAAGGATTATCTCCATTGCGATAAAATATCCAGCGATAGCGGCGAAACCCTGCATTAACGCGAGAAATCCAGCGATAATATCCTAGCGCTAAGGCTGGGGACTTAACCTTAGAATCCACCTCCCATTGACTATTATTGTTAAGTCATGTTTTTACCAGTTCTAAAAAACAAGCGCTAATCGGGGTTAGCGCGTGTTTTTTTATCGCTTCGCGGGTATTTCTAATAGGCGATAGATATGTTAGCGACTGTTTTCTGTCGCTTTTAGTTGGGAACGCCTCCTTTGCATGTCATTAGCGATAAATATCGCTGACATGCAAAGCGGCACCCAAACCAGTCGCTAACGCCTAAAAGCTGTCGCTAACACCTGTTAGCGACAGCTTGCTGATAGGGCGATAAAAATATTGCCGCTTTAGCGGGAAAAAGTCCAGCTAAAGCGGCGATAGAGCCCTTGATAATATGCCCCCAAGTCCCTGAAAGGGCACAAACAATTGCCGCAATCGCCACCTTCTTTCCACTGTCACATGGAAAACGTCCGGCCGCACCAAAAAGGTATGTCCGTCAAATGCACGCTTAGCCTCTGGTCTAGCCTTCTTAAAAATTGCTTGTCGCAATAGAAAGTTCCCCAAAAACGCCAAAATGGCTTCTGCCGGGTTGCCGATTTTTCTTTAGCATAGAGGAAAACAGTGCACTCTCTGCACCTCAGATTCCCAGTTGGCCAGCTCAGGGAAGGCTACTTTCAGTAATCCCAACATGAAAGAGGGAATGTCGCTCCCTTCTACGTTTTCCGCTATACCAAGAAATCTAAGATTGTTCCTGGGTTGGCAGTTCTCAAAATCTTGCAACTTCCATATCATATTCATATCCATCAAGCGAGCTTCTTGAGAGGAATTCTGCTTCTCCATTGATTCGACCCCGGCCTCCAGTAATACCGTCCGTTCTTCAGCCACAGCTGTACGCTCTCAGATTTTGGAGCAGATTTTATTAACCGTATGCATTGCCCCTTGAAGCTTTTTTGTAGAAAGGTGTGCTCAATGCGGGCTTCCCCTTGCATTTGTTTCAATGTGGAATATATCAACACCATTGAGGGTGTTGTTTCACCATCGGGGTTCATGGTCGGTTGCTCCCCCAAAGTGCTGCTTGCTGCTGACCCCCCACCTCCTGTATGAAACTAGTGGCAGAATAATCCCATTTCAACTGACTGGCATACTCCGATCAGATTCGTATCCCTGCTCCCCAGACCTGCCTTTTTCAGTATGTTTTCTCCTCCTCTGCAAGGCTGCCCATTTTTGAGTAACTGGCTTGACACAAGAGCTACCACGGCTCTCTCTGGACGTACCAGGAACCGAGTCATTATCCGTCTGGGATACACTAGCCCCTGAAAAATCTGACTCATCTGTTGATGAGTAAAAAATTTCTGTGCCTTAGGGGTGTCCCCACCCCTCCGATCATGCCACCCTAGGTTTTGTCCCTTATTAGCTTTCAGGCCAAAACATGCACTTTCTGGGATGACCAAATTTTCCATTTCTGGTGATAAATTCTGTATAAGCCCCTGTACCATGGTCTCACTTCCTACCGTGTCTTCCTTTAAGATTAAACCATCCTTGCCATCCATGTCATTCTTGCCAGCTGTTGTACTACCCAGGGGAGACAGTAATGGTAAGTTCGTACTCACAATCTGTGTCATTGTGATGCCAGTAATATTCATTTCAACTTCCAAACTGTCTGTGTCCGGAGTCACTGCGCTGCATGTTTTTTTCTTCCTGGCTCCCGCAGATCGCCCTGCAAGATTTCCGGGATCAGGGACTGATTCGCTCTCAGCGTGTCAGCACTAAACCACTGCTCCTTCAATCTCAAATTCCTATCAGCGGAACCTTCTGCATCGCATCTCTCCACTGTAGGGGGATTGACGTCATCAGTCTTTTGGCCAGCCAGAACTTTTCAAGCCATAGGTACTCCCCGCATCCCTATGGATGCCGAAGCCTTAGCACGATCCTTCGAGACTGTTCTGTTTCAGGGGCATCCTGGAGCTTCGTTAACCCCTGGCACGACGGCCAGCTATCTTAAGCACTTCCACGGCAACTTCAAATTACCCAAGCAGTAGCCATGCACTCATCTATTCACTCAGGCCCTATCTATGCACTCTCACAATCATCTAGGCACTATCCATGCACTCATCCAATCACCCAGACACTACCCTTGCACTCATCCATTCATCAAGGCACTACCCATGCACTCGTCCACTAACCCAGGCACTACTCATGCACTCTTCCAATCACTCAGGCACTAACCATGCACATATCAAATCACACAGGCACTACCCATGCACTCTTCCATTCTTTCAGGCACTACCCATGCACTCATCCAATCACTCAGGCTCTAACCATGCACATATCAAATCACTCAGGCACTACCCATGCACTCTTCCATTTACTCTGGCACTACCCATGCACTCATCCAATCATGCAGGCACTACCCTTGCACTCATCAATTCACTCAGGCACTACCATGCACTCATCCAATCACCCAGGCAATCACCCAGGCAATACCCATGCACTCATCCAATCACCCAGGCACTATCCATGCACTTACCCAATCACGCAGGCTGTATCCATGCATTCACCCAATCACCCAGGCCCTATCTGTGCACTCCCAGTCAACAAGCCACTACCCTTACACTCATCAAATGACCCAGGCTCTACCCTTGCACTCATACAATTACCCAGGCACTACTCTTGCACTCATCCAGTCACCTGTGTGCTACTCATACAATCAACAAGCTCTACCACTTCACTAATCCAATTCCCCAAACAGTACCAATGCACTCATCCATTCACTCAGGTACTATCTATGCACTCTCACTATCATCTGGGCACTATCCAATCACTCATACAATTACCCAGACACTACCCTTGCACTCATCTATTCACTGAGGCAATACCCATGCACTCGTCCACTCACCCAGGCACTATCAATGCACTCACACAATCACCCAGGCACTACCCTTGCACTCATCCATTCACTCAGTCACTGCCCACAGGCACTAACCATGCACATATCAAATCACTCAGGCACTACCCATGCACTTTTATATTCACTCTGGCACTACCAATGCACACATCCATTCACCCAGGCACTACCTATGCACTCATCCAATCATGCAGGCACTACCCTTGCACTCATCAATAAACTTAGGCACTATGCATGCACTCATCCAATCACCCAGGCAGTACCCATGCACTCATCCAATCACTCAGGCACTATCCATGCACTGACCCAATCATGCAGGCAGTATTCATGCATTCACCCAATCACCCAGGCCCTCTCCGTGCATACACCCAATCACCAAGCCACTACCCTTACACTCATCGAATAACCCAGGCTCTACCCTTCCACTCATACAATCACCCAGGCACTACTATTGCACTCATCCTTCACCTGTGTGCTACTCACGCACTCATACAATCAACCAGGCACTACCAATGCACTAATCCAATTACCCAAGCGGTACCCATGCACTCATCCATTCACTCAGGCACTATCTATGTACTCTTACAATCATCTAGGCACTATCCATGCACTCATCCAATCACCCAGACACTACCCTTGCACTCATCCATTCACTGAGGCACTACCCATGCCCTCATTCAAAAACTCAGGCACTAACTATGCACATAACAAATCACGCAGGCATTACCCATGCACTCTTTCATTCATTCTGGCATCACCCATTCACTCATCCATTCACCCAGGCACTAGCCATGTACTCATCCAATCATGCAGGCACTACCCTTGCACTCATCAATTCACTCATGCACTACTCATGCGCTCATCCAATCACCCAGGCAGCACCCATGCACTCATCCAATTACCCAAGCACTATCCATGCACACGCCCAATCATGCAGGCAGTATCCATGCATTCATCCAATCAACCAGGCCCTCTCCGTGCACACACCCAATCACCAAGCCACTACCCTTACACTCATCCAATGACCAAAGCTCTACACTTGCACTCATACAATCACCCAGGCACTACTCTTGCACTCATTCAGTCATCTGTGTGCGACTCACGCACTCATAGAATCCACCTGGCATTACCCATGCACTAATCCAATTTCCCAAGTAGTACCCATGCACTCATTCACTCACTTAGGCACTATCAATGCACTCTCACAATCATCTAGACACTATCCATGCACTCATCCAATCACCCAGACACTACTCTTGCACTCATCCATTCACTGAGGCATTACCCATGCACTCATCCACTCACCCAGGCACTAGTCATGCACTCTTTCAATCAACTAGGCAGTACCCATGCACTCATCCAATCACCCAGGCACTGCTCAAATATGTTTCCAATCACCCAGGAACTATCAATGCACTCACACAATCACTCAGGCACTACCCTTGCACTCATCCATTCACTCAGGCACTACTCATGCAATCACTCAGGCACTAACCATGCACATATCAAATTACTCAGGCATACCCAAGCACTCTTCAATTCACTCTGGCACTACCCATGCACTCATCCATTCACCCAGACACTACCCTTGCACTCATCAATTAACTCAGGCACTATGCATGCACTCATCCAATGATCCAGGCAATACTCTTGCACTCATCCATTCTCTCACATACTATCCATGCACTCATCCATTTACTCAGGCACTACCCATGCACTCATTTATTCACCCAGGCACTACCCATGCACTCATCTATTCACCCAGACACTACCTATACACTCATCCAATCCCACAGGCACTGCCCATGCACTCATCCATTCACCCAGGCACTACTCATGCACTGATTAATTCTCCCAGCCATTATCCATGCATTCATCCAATCACCTAAGCACTACCCTTGCACTCATCCATTCACTCAGGCACTACCCAAGCACTCATCCATTCACCCAGGCACTACCGATGCACTCATCCAATCATGCAGACACTACCCTTGCACTCATCAATTCACTCACGCACAATGAATGCACTCATTCAATGACCCAGGCAAAACTCTTGCACTCATCCATTCACTCACACACTATCAATGCCCTAATCTATTTACTCAGGCACTACCCATGCACTCATTTATTCATCCAGGCACTACCCATGCACTCATCTATTCACCCAGACACTACCTATAGACTCATCCAATCACACAGACACTGCCCATGCACTCATCCATTCACCTAGGCACTACTCATGCAGTGATTCATTCACCCAGCCATTATCCATGCACTCATCCAATCACTCAGGCACTATCCATGCACTCTTCAATTCACTCTAGCACTATCCATGCACTCATCCATTCACCAAGGTACTACTCATGCACTCATCCAATCATGCAGGCACTACCCTTGCACTCATCAATTCACTCAGGCACTATGCATGCGCTCATTCATTTATTCTGGCACTACCCATGCACTCATCTATTCACCCAGACATTACCTAAACACTCATCCAATCACTCAGGCACTACCCATGCACTCATCCATTCACTCAGGCACTACCCATGCACATATCGAATCACTCAGGCACTACCCATGCACTATTATATTCACTCTGGCACTACCCATGCACACATCCATTCACCCAGGCACTACCCATGCACTCATCCAATGATGCAGGCACTACCCTTGCACTCTTCAATAAACTTAGGAACTACGCATGTGCTTATCTAATCATCCAGGCAGTACCCATGCACTCATCCAATCACCCAGGCACTATCCATTCACTCACCCAATCACGCAGGCAGTATTCATGCATTCACCCAATCACCTAGGCCCCATCCGTGCACACACCCATTCACCAATCCACTACCCTTAGACTCATCCAATAACCCAGGCTCTACCCTTGCACTCATACATTCACCCAGGCACTACAATTGCACTCATCCAGTCACCTGTGCGCTACTCACGCACTCAGACAATCAACCAGGCACTACCAATTCACTAATCCAATTACCCAAGCAGTATCCATGCAATCATCCATTCACTCAGGCACTATCTATGCACTCTCACAATCATCTATGCACTATCCATGCACTCATGCAATCACCCAGACACTACCCTTGCACTCATCCATTCACTGAGGCACTACCCATGCACTCATCTACTCACCGAGGCACTACTCATGCATTCTTCCAATCACACAGGCAGTACCCATGCACTCATCCAATCACCCAGGCACTACTCATATATTCTGCCAATCACCCAGGCACTATCAATGCACTAACACAATTACCCAGGCACTACCCTTACACTCATCAATTCACTCAGGGACTACCCATACACTCATTCAAACACTCAGGCACTAACTATGCACATAACAAATTATGCAGGCATCACCCATGCACTCTTCCATTCATTATGGCATCACCCATGCACTCATCCATTCACCCAGGCACTACCCATGCACTTATGAATTCACTCAGGCACTGCGCATGCACTCATCCAATTACCCAGGCAGCACCCATGCACTCATCCAATCACCCAGGCACTATCCATGCACTCGCCCAATCACGCAGGCAGTATCCATGCATTCACCTAAACACCCATGCCCTCTCTGTGCACACACCCAATCACTAAGCCACTACCCTTATACTCATCCAATGACTCAAGCTCTACACTTGCACTCATACAATTACACAGGCACTACTCTTGCACTCATTCAGTCACCTGTGTTCTACTCACGCACTCATACAATCCACCCGGCACTACCCATGCACTAATCCAATTACCCAAGTAGTACCCATGCACTCATTCATTCACTCAGGCACTATCTATGCACTCTCACAATCATCTAGGCACTATCCATGCACTCATCCAATCACCCAGACACTACTCTTGCACTCATCCATTCACTGAGGCATTACCCATGCATTCATTAAGTCACCCAGGCACTACTCATGCACTCTTCCAATCACCCAGGCAGTATCCATGCACTCATAAAATCACCCAGGCACTACTCAAATATGTTTCCAATCACCCAGGAACTATCAATGCACTCACACAATCACCCAGGCATTACCCTTGTACTCATCCATTCACTCAGGCACTAACCATGCACATATCAAATCACTCAGGCATACCCATGCACTCTTCAATTCACTTTGGCACTACCCATGCACTCATCCATTCACCCAGGTTCTACCCATGAACTCATCCAATCATGCAGACACTACCCTTGCACTCATCAATTCACTCAGGCACTACACATGCACTCATTCATTTACTCAGGCACTACCCATGCACTCATCCAATGAGCCAGGCAATACTCTTTCACTCATCCATTCACTCACACACTATCCATACACTCATCCATTTACTCAGGCACTACCTATACACTCATCCAATCACACAGGCACTGCCCATGCACTTATCCATTCACCAAGGCACTAACCATGCACATATCAAATCACTCAGGCACTACCCATGCACTCTTCATTTCACTCTGGCACTACCCATGCACTCATCCATTCACCCAGGCACAACCCATGCACTCATCCAATCATGCAGACACTACCCTTGCACTCATCAATTCACTCAGGCACTATGCATGCACTCATTCATTCATTCAGGCACTACCCATGCACTCATCTATTCACCCAGACACTACCTATACACTCATCCAATCACTCAGGTACTACCCATGCACTCATCCATTCACCCAGGCACTACTCATGCACTGATTCATTCACCCAGCCATTATCCATGCACTTATCCATTCACTCAGGCACTACCCTTGCACTCATCCATTCACTGAGTCACTAATCATGCACTCCTTCATTCACTCAGGCACTATCAATGCACTCTTCCATTCATTCCATTCACTGAAGCACTATGCTTACGCTCATCTATTCACCCAGGTACTAACCATGCACATATCGAATCACCCAGGCACTATCCTTCTACTCATCCATTCACCCAGCCACTACCCATGCACTCATCCAATCACCCAGGCACTACCCATACACTCACTCATTCACCTAGACATTATCCATGTACTTTTCCATTCTCTCAGGCACTACCCATGCACTTATCCATTCACCCAGGCACTACCAATACACTCACTCATTCACCCAGCCATTATCCATCCACTCATCCATGCATTCATGCACTACCCTTGAACTCATCCATTCACTCAGGCAGGACGCATGCGCTCATCCATTCACTCAGCCACTACCCATGCAGTCATCCGTTCACTGACGTACTACCTATGTAGTCACCCAATCACCCAGGCACTATCCATGCAATCACCCAATCACGTGGACACTATGCATTCAATCACCCAATCACCAAGGCACTATCCATGCACCCACCCAATCACCCAGGCACTACTCTTGCACTCATGCAATTACCCAGGCACTACCTTGCACTCATTAAGTCACTCAGGTGTTACCCTCCCACTCTTTTATTTACTCAGGCACCACCTTGCACTAATCCATTCACTCATGTACTGCCCATGCACTCATATATTCACCCAGGCACTGTCCATCTACATATCCAATAACCCATGTACTACCCTTGCACTCATTCAATCACTCAGTCAGTATGCATGTGTTCATCCATTCACTCAGGCACTACCCATACACTCATCCAATGACCCAGGCACTACCCATGCACTCATCCATTCACTCAGGCACTATGCATTCACTCATCCATTTACTCAGGCACTGTCCATACACTCATCCAATCACCCAAGCAGTACCCATGCACTCATCCAATCACTCAGGCAGTATGAATGTGCGCATCCATTCACTCAGGCACTACCCATACACTCACCCAATCCAATGACCAAGGCACTACCCATGCACTCATTCATTCACTCAGGTATTATCCACGCACTCATCCATTCACCCAGGCACTACCCATGCACACATCCAATCACCCAAGCACTACCCTTCCACTTATTCATTCACTCAGGCACTATGCATGCGCTCATCCATTCACTCAGGCACTGTCCATACACTCGTCCAATGACCCAGGCACTACACTTGCGCTCATCCATTCACTGATGTACTACCATGCACTCATGCATTCACCCAGGCACTAACCATGCACATATGGAATCACTCAGCCAGTACCCGTGCACTCATCTATTCACTCAGGCACTACCCACGCACTTATCCATTCACCCAGGCACTCCCCATGGACAAATCCAATCACCCAGGCACTACCCTTGTACTCATCTGTTCACTCAGGCACTATGCATGCGCTCATCCATTCATTCAGGCACTACCAATACTCTCATCCAATCACCCAGGCACCAACCTTGCACTCAAGGAATTGCCCAGGCACTACCTTGGGCTCATCCAATAACTCAGGTGTTACCCTTCCACTCATTCATCTACTCAGGCACTACCCTTGCACTGGTCCATTCACTCATGTACTATCCATGCACTCATCTATATACCCAGGCACTGCCTATGCACATATCCAATCACCCATGCACTACCCTTGCACTCATCCATTCACTGAGGCACTACGCATCCATTCACTGAGGCACTATGCATGCGCTCATGCATTCACTCAGGCACTACCCATGCACTCATCCAATCACCCAAGCAGTACCCATGCACTCATCCATTCACTCAGGCACTATCTATGCACTCTCCCAATTACCTAGGTACTATCCATGCACTCATCCAATCACCCAAACACTACCCTTGAACTCATCCATTCCCTCAGGCACTATCTATGTACTCTTCCAATCACCTAGGCACTAACCATGCACTCATCCAATCACTCAGACACTACCTTTGCACTCATCCATTCACCCAGGCACTACCAATGCAACATACCCAATCACTCAGGAACAACCCTTGCACTCATCCATTTACTGAGGCACTATGCATGTGCTCATCTATTCAGTCAGGCACTAGCCATGCACTCATCCAATCACCCAAGTCTCCTGATACAAAATTGTACCTCAATTGTGTTTGTAGGCCTAGTGCCCGTGACACGGAAGGGCCCAAAATGTACTGTGGAGATTTCAAAATTATCGATCATAAAAAGACATGGTTTTGTGAGGGAGTAATCTGCGTTTTTGATCACGGGCTCGATGGGCATCTAAGGAAACCTACTAAACCCACACATTTCTGTAAACTAGACACCCAGGGGAGTCCATGGAGATGTGACTTGCATGGCTCCCCCAACATTTGTCTACCCAGAATCCCCTGCAAACCTCAAATTTAGCTACTAAAATCACATTTTCCTTACATTTCTGTGTGGGATAACCGCGCTGGCACAAATTACCTACCATGCAGCGTTCCCCCGGTCTCTTGAGTAAAATGATACCTCACTTGTGTAGGTGGGCCGAGTGCCTGTGAACGGGAAGAGCCCAAAAAGCTGTAGATATTGAGGGTAATCACAGTGAGTTGATAAGCATCATTATTTTGTATACATTTTTAGGCTGACGCTGCTTTGGGCACCCACCCAAATGAGATATCATTTTACTCGGGAGACCAAGGGGAACGCTGCATGGTAGGAAATTTGTGCCGGCATGGTGATCCCACACAGAAATGTAAGGAAGATGTGATTTTTTTGGGTACATTTGAGGTTTTCAGGGGATTCTGGGTAGAAAAACATTGGGGATCCATGCAAGCCACACCTCCATGGACTCCCCTGTGTGTATAGTTTTCAGAAATGTCTGGGTTTGGTAGGTTTCCTTAGATGCCCGCCGAGCCCTGGATAAATCCGCAGGTGACTCCCTCACAAAACCAGGTCTATTTGTGATCGATAATTTTGAAATCTCCACAGTACAATTTGGGCCCTTCCCTTATGCGGGCTCTAGGCCTACTCACACTAGTGAGGTACCATTTTTATCAGGAGACTTGGGGGAACGCTGGGTGGATGGAAGTTTGAGGCTCCCCACAGACTCCGGAACTTTCCATCACTTAAATGTGTAGAAAACAAGATTTGTTAGCTAAATGTTACGTTTGCAGAGGATCCTCGGTAAGAAAACATTGGGGGATCCATGCAAGCCACACCTCCCTCTACTCCCCCTAGTGTCCAGTTTTCAGAAATGTCTGGGTATGGTATGTTTCCCTAGATTGCTGCAGAGCCCGAGACCAAAAATGGAGGTAATCCCCTTGTAAAAACAGGTCGTTTTCCAAGAGACCATTTTGATGTCTCCACAATATGTTTTGGGCCCTTCCCTGTTGCAGGCACTTGGGTCACTCACACAAGAGAGGTACCATCTTTATCAGGAGACTTTGGGGGCTGCTGGGTGGGTGGACGTTTGTGGCTCCCCATAGTTTCCAGAACTTTCCATCACTGAAACTTAAGGAAAATCTGTTTTTTTGACAAAGTTTGAGGTTTGCAAGGGATTCTTGGTAACAGAACCTGGTGAGAGCCACACAAGTCACCCCATCCTGGATTACCCTTGGTGTCTAGCTTTCAAAAATGTATAGGTTTGCTAGGTTTCCCTAGGTGCCAGATGAGCTAGGGTCCAAAAACCACAGCTAGGCACATTGCAAAAATAGGGTCAGTTTTCACTGGAAAAATGTGATGTGCTCACGTTGCATTTTGGGCCGTTTCCTGTCGCGGGCACTAGGCCAACCCACACAAGTGAGGTACCATTAGGGGAACATAGATTAGTAGAACAAGTGTTATTGCCAATTGACTTACTATGTATTTCTGCCTTCCAAATGTAAGACAGTGTGTAAAAAGGAAGTCATTTTCAAAAATGCCCTCTAATTCACATGCTAGTATAGTTACCCACATATTCGGAGTTGTGCAAATAACCACTGCTTCTAAACTCCATATGTTGTTCACATTTTGGAAATACATAGTTTTCCTTGATACCTATTTTTCACTCTTTATATTTTACCAAGTCAATTGCTGTATACCGATATACAATGAAAAACCAGAGCAAGGCGCAGCTCAGTTATTGGCTCTGGGCACTTCGGGTTCTTGGTGAACCTACAAGTCCTCTGTACCCCTGCAACCATACAGGTCCACTGGACATAACTGTACATTGCTTTTAAAAATCTTCCATACTTAGAAAAAGTTACAGGTGAAAATGCAGACCTAAATGCCGGCTTTTTTCAACTCGTTTTCAATATGTTTTTATTTCAACTTGACCCCTTGCTGAATTCAGAATTTTGTCTACTTTTCAGAAATGTACAGCTTTTCAGGATCCATTATTGGTTTCACATCAATTTCTACCACTAACTGAAAAGAGGTTGAAAGCACAAAAATAGGAAAAATAGGCTGTCACACTAAAATGCCAAAACAGTGTAGAAAATTGTGATTTTCTGACAAAAGGCTGCCTGTTCCTGAAAGCTAGGAAGATGGTGATTTTAGCACTGCAAACACCTTGTTGATACCATTTGCAGGGAAAAAAAACAGACGCTTTCTTATTCAGCACTTTTTCCCAATTTGTTCGCAAAAACCCAAACTTTTGCTGTATTTTTGCTAATTTCATGGTCCACTCCAGGGGAATCCACAAACCCTGGGTACCTTTAGAATTCCCAGGATGTTGGAAAAAAAGAACGCAAATTTGGCATGGATAGCTTATGTGGAAAAAAAGTTATGAAGCCCTAAGCACAAACTACCCTAAATAGCCAAAAAAGGGCTCAACACGGGGGGGGTCCAGCAGTTAAGGGGTTAAATAAAATACAGGATGTAGAGATACTGTCAGCAATAACCAAATAACCAAAAGCCATAGCCCATTACCTCTGGGTCTAAGTTCACCATTCAAGAAATTCAATGAAAAACTTTGGTCAAGGAATAGTATGGTTCTCTATGCAAAATATTCCAACCTAAATCTATTAAAACCTTCCAAATGCCAAAGGCCATAAATTAAGTAAACTACATTCAGGGCATTACCAACTGTCTGGTGCACTTTCAGTGAAAATTATTTTCAGCAGCAGGAAGAAACTCTAAGTTTGGCAAGCCAGCTTCTGTAGGACTAGGGGACAACTACAGCATCATTTTCCAACACTCCATTACATGTACAATTCAATGCATACATTACAATGGCTACAACAGTTCCATACCTTTTCGCATGAAGGGTGAAACATTTTGATCCAGGACGTCATTTGGTAATGTCTTATAGTTGGTCATTGGATTGTCTCTCATTACTTCGAAAGAGGCATAATGAACAATCTTCTTCAAAACCTCCTCATCAATGTCCTTCTCCAGGAACGTCAGCAACTTTCGGATTTCACTCTGTAGATCCTGAGAAGATGAGTTTCAGATGTAAGTGAGTAAAACTACATAGATGGGCCAAAGCAATACAAGGTGTTGATCAACTATCAAGATGCCTACAGAAGCATTAAAGCGTTTTTTTTGTTGTTGTTTTATTAATGCATAAATGACAATAATATACGAAACAATTACAATTAATTGTCACAGGAGAACGGAAAATAAGAGAAAGAGAGCGAAGAAAAACACAGTTATGCATTTATTTTTCCCCCTTTTTAAACCCATCCCACCTTCCCTACCCACACCCTGGGAGTTGGCCTCGCTCTGTTATCTTTAGTTTGGGTTTTCAATTAATTCCCACTTTATAGTTTACCCATTCTTCTCGATCCATCTAGATAAAGGTGCCCAGATCTTTAAGCCTTTTGTTCGGGAGCGTAATCCCCTTCTTGCGTAAATAGCTTTCTCCAGATTGTGGTTTGCTAATAAACGAGAAAGCCATTGCTGGAACCCGAGGGGATTAGGATCTAGCCAGGCGGATGAGAGACATAAGCGAAGGATCACCATACCGATAAATACTAATTCTTCTCCAGGCTTCCCCTGCATGTCCTGGGCTACCCCAAGTCCAATCAGGGTCAGAGAGAGGAAGCAGTCAATTTCTAGGGCTTCCTTAAAAAAGCTGGTAATCTCTTGTTTTAGTTTACTAAGAGCATCAGAGGCGGCAAAGATATGACTTAAATCTGCTTGAAAAAATGCGCACCGAGGGCAGAAGGTTCCTCTCCCCGTCCCCCATTTGATGCTCCTTTTAGGGGTGTAATATAGCGAAAAGCATGATTTATAGTCTTGAGCCTGGAGTCGGGCCGGGAATAAAATATTCTGTGCTAATTTGACTGAATGAAAAAATAGATTTTCCGGGATTCCTGTCTCCGCTTTCCACTTTAACGCCCGAGCTTCCATGTCATCTATCATTAGTGAATTAAAAAGGTTATAAACAACACCAATAGATAGATCTCTGTTCTTTCCTAATTTATCTATTATATCGTTATTGGCAAAACCCATTGGACCCCCTGCTTTCTTATTTAGGAAATCCCTAATTTGCAGATATTTATAAAAATCCCTCCGATCTAACTCATACCATTCTTTAAGATTTTCAAAAGAGGCCAGTCCTACTGGAGAGAAAAAGGCTCCCAGCTTAGTCAGGCCCGCATCGCCCCATCTTTTAATGATTGGGCCTTTAAAAATTTCAGGTAAGTTGGGGTGATTGCAAAGTGGTGTATAGTAATTCAGGCGTCCCAAACCGATCATTTTCCGAACTGACTTCATAATTCTATATCCCCCTTGCAGAGTTTTAAAGCGAACTTTCTTGTAATGATTGTAATTTAAAAATCGCCAAACCCAACCCCATGCTTCCAGCCCCATTACGAGTTCTATCGGGGTCGGTACTTCTTCTGTTGCGCTATCTCTTGGCTTCTCTTGTATAAGAACGAGGTTGTATAGTAGTGTAGTGGCCCAACAATAAAGTCTTATATTTGGTAGGGCCAGCCCTCCCTTTTCCCTAGGTAAAGAGAGATATTTATATGCCCTTGTAGGCTTGACATATGCCCAGATAAATCGGGAGAATAAATCTTCGATTTTTTTAGACAATTAGTGGTAAATTCCAGCGGGATTGCACGCAGCAGATATAAAAACTTAGGAAAAAATAACATTTTGATAATATTACATCTGCCGATAATAGATAGGTGTAAGTTATGTAATCTCACCAGGTCCGGTTTCGTTTTAGCAATTAGTGGCTCAATATTATCTTAACGATGTTGTCGATAGTTGCAGAGATATTTACACCGAGATATGTTGCATTTTTGACTGCTCGAGTGTCATTAATCGTTAAGTTCTCATTACACACGATTTGTGTTTTGCTACGATTAAGGGAATACCCTGAGAGTGACCCAAATCTCGCCGCCTCTACTTCAATTTCGACTATAGCCGTTTCAGGGTTGGGAGTCACTAGAGCAATATCATCGGCATATGCCAAAACTTTCGTTTCCCAACCATGGGTAATGATAGGCCTAATCACCTTGTTGTTTTCCAATTGGCGTAAGAAGGGGTCTATATAGATTGCAAATAGAAGCAGCGAGCTTGGTCATCCATGTCGGGTACCTCTCGTTATTTTAAAAGTGTCTGTAAGTGCTCCATTTAAGAAGAGCCAGGAGACCCTGTCAAAGGCCTTTTCTGCATCTAGCAAAATTAGTACGATTGGGTCCCTGGAGATGTTTGCGGTATCCAGAAGTGAGATGACCCTTCTAATATGGTCAGTCGTCCCCCGCCCTGGTATGAACCAATGTTGCCGGATAGAAATAACCTTGTGAATTACCGAGGCCAAACGAGTAGCAAGGATTTTAGAATAAATCTTACTGTCAGTATTTATTAATGTTATTGGGCGGTATGAGCCGGGTTCCGATGGTGTTTTATAATTTTTAAGAAAGACTACGATTTTGGCCTGTGCCCAGGATTCAGGTGGTCCTCCACCCTTAAATACGTGTATGAATAGCTGTGTCATACAATCTTACAGCTGTGTCGAAAATTTCTTATAGAACTCAAGGGGTATACTATCTAAACCGGTGGCCTTGCCGTTGGGGAGACTGTTAATGCATAATAATATCTCTATCCATTGCGGGAGTTCCTCCAGCTGTAACTGGTCCTCCTGAGAAAATTGCTCTGTCGGAATCAGATTAAGATATGGCGCAACATCTCCCAGATTTCCTGATGTATCCTCGCGATACAGCTCTTGGTAGTATGAGTAAAACACATTTCGGATTCCCTGTTGGTCTGTGATCATCCCTCGCGCGGGGACTTTATTTTCTGATATTATATTCCAAGTTGCTTTTTGGCTACCTCTGGTTGCTAGGTGATGCCCAACCTGCTCGCTACACTCGTATGCTTCTTCCCGCCATACTGCAAGTTTATCTGCAGCACTTTTAGCTATTATCTCCATTATTGCTGACTTAGCAACTATCACTTTTGCCTGTGCTTCTGCGGAGTCGCCCCCAATCTGGAGCGCCGTGATCAGTTCTTCTTCAGCAACGGCCAATTTGCTTTGCATATAATTTATCGAAAGACGCTTTTTTTTGTTCAGAAATAGTGAAAATCTGAGTGTTTCCCCGCGTTTTCCTGCTTTCAACGTATCCCAAACAACTTCGATTCCTGCACTACCTATATTCTCCTTAAGAAATTGGGGGATCCATTCCCTCATATGATCACAGTACTCTTCATTGACAAGGAGAGTTCGTTCAAAACTCCATGTAATAGTACCCGCACCTTTTGACACTTTCCCCTTAAGCTCTAAAATTAGGGGGTTATGATCACCCAATATGCGTGGGGCTTTCTCTATCGAGCAGTCATGAAGAAGAGTGTGAGATACTAATATGAAGTCTAATCTTGCATGTTTATTGTGCGGGTAAGAAAAATAAGTAAAGCCGGTGTCAGATGGATTCTGCCAATTCCAAATATCTGTAAGCGCGTGTTCTAGGCATAATGTTCTTAGTGCCCGATACACCTTTGGTTTCCAGCCACTATATACCCAGCCAGTTTCTAAGCTTATATTCTTATCGGCAGGCAAATTTATGTTGAAATCCCCGGAAATAATTATAGGGAGTGGCCAGGCAGCTAATTCATTATTAATATGAAGAAACACTGCTAGGTTGTCTAAGGTACTGCCATAGATTGAGCATATGGTGAGTAGGTCTCCATTATTCTTGCGGCATTCGGTGATTGCCCACCTCCCAAGCTGGTCCACTGATGTACGCCTGAATTGTAGGGACCGATTTGATGTCAGAATCGCAACCCTGCGTGTCCGTGAATTTTGTGTCGTGGCCCCCCCCCAATGTGTACCCAAGTGTTTCCATTAAGTGTATCTGAGCCCTTTCGAAATGCGTTTCCTGCATACAGATTACATCGGCCTTCAATAATCGAAGTCCAGATGCAGTGTTCTGTCTTTTTTTGGGATCATTGAGAATGCAGATATTGATTGTGGCTATGCGCAGTTTACTCATTTAAGATAGGTAAGAGACTACGGCTAAAGAAAAACGAAAGCCTGCATAATTCTCCCCGTTGTGCCAACCCCTCCCCCCCCATGAGCCAGGATAATGGCATCTGAGTAATCATAACCCCGCTTCCCCGCCGGTCTTCCCCCCTCATTTGAGACACCCTCAGTGAAAAAATAAGAAAAAATATTCTAGCTCAAGACTTTTGACTGCCATTGAAGATGACCAAAATTAATCTTTATCATTACAAGATTTTTAAGCTAGCACGCGACTTTAGAGAAAAGGAGAAGAGAAATCGGAAGAGCAGAAGATATAAGATAATAACGTTGCGGGAGTGAGTTTTTGCGATTTTGTGACTGCTAGATTTTGTCCCCCTTTTGGCCAGTGATCTCTTGTAGGTATGCCTGGGCCTGAATTTCGGATATAAAACTGCGCGTGGTCCCTTTAAATACCACCTTTAGCCGAGCTGGGTTCTGTAAATAAACATCGGCCCCAAGTTGTTGGAAGGGGGCAAAAAGCTGTCTAAGCCTCCATCTACGCTCGACAGTGGCATGAGCGAAGTCGGGCCTTGTAAAGAAAGTAATTCCGTTGAACTCCTTCTTGGTTGGTTGATTGCCTAGCCAGATCATAGAGTAATTGGCGAAGGAGAAAATTTCCAAAGTATAGGAGCATTGCCCGCGCGTACTGAGGAGTGGATGAGGGGCGTTTGGATGAGGGGCGTTTGGATGAGGTTTAAGGGAATCTATGTGCTCGCTGAATCTCCTTGTCCCAGTCCCAGGTGTGTAGTTCCGGGAATGCTCCCTTAAGGAGCGTGATCATGAAGTTCCTGGGATCATTCCCTTCTGCTCCTTCCGGAATGCCGAGAACGCAGTGGTTATTGCGCCGTTGTCTATTCTCCTGTTCCTCCATTTTCCACATTAAGTCCTTGACTATGCCCTCATGTTCATCTCCTTGTGCCTTCAGAGTGACTAAATCCATCTAAAAATTTTCGGTCCGTACTTCAACGGAGGCCATTCTGTCTGCGATTTCGGCATATGTTCTGCCCACCTTCCTCACAGCCCCTTGTAGTTTTTTGGCGGCTAGGCGTGATCTTCGGTTGTCTAGTTTGACCTCTTCCTGGAAACTCTTGATTGACTGTAGCACCACTGCAAGTGCAGGCTCATTCTTGGTCCCTAACCCTCCATCTTCAGTGTTGCCTGTGATTGTGCGGTTGCCCCCTGAGCATCCTATTAGGTCGGACACAGTTGATAGTTGTGAGGCTGAATGGTCCCATCTGAGGTCCCCAGCACTTCCTCGGTCGGGGGTCTAGCATCTCTTTCTCCGGTTTCCCTTTTTCATTAGGAGCTTTTTCTCTGCTTGAGCTTTTGTAGGTATGTCTGACTCCGAGCTGCTATTCCAGTTATGACCCTCCTTCACTGGAGGCGGATATGCTCAAGTCTGAAATTTCTGATTCATCAGTTAAGGAGTAGAACTTCTCCAAATTGTCGGGTGTCTTGAGTTGGGGGCGAGGGGATTTCTCAGTTTCTTTCCCAGACACTTTATTGATAGAAGGGAATTCATTGCCAGTTGCTCCTAGTTTTCCTCCTATATTTTCATTATGCTTTTGTAGGTCATCTAAGGAGCCAGAGCTAAAGGTTTTACTGCTAATCTCTTCGTGGTCAAGTTCCAGGCTGGGAGTTGAGGTTGACTGGAAATCAGGGCATGTTGTTACCACCGGCGCTGTGATGGGGGCAGCCGCAGCATTAACAGTCATAGCTTGATCATTCGGCCCCCCATCACATTTCTTTCTTTCCTCCGGAGCCCTGTATAATTTTCCCTCACTTGGACCGAAAATATTGGTAATTAGCGGTTGGCAGTTGTCAGAGTCCCTGGGAGTTTTCACCTGCATTTTTTTCAGTATGTCCGTTCTGTCAATATTTCCTGCGTTCTCGCCTTTCTCACTCTTCTCTCCCGCCTTACCCTTGGCCCCACGCGTATCAAGGCGTTTTTGCCGATTCTCAGCAGTCGCGGTGCTGGGCTGAGATGATCCAGTCAATGCGGGGATAGAAAGCTGCATGTTTTTTGCTTTCAGTGATTTCCCACCCTGTCCTGCCATCCTTACTTGTCTGTACTCCGATCCTTGGCTGCAACAATGTATCCTCCGCGCGTCGGAAGCTGACAGGAGGCCACCGCGCCGATCAGGTGGCTTGGGTGAATGAGGAGCTTCCTTCGAGGCCGGCAGGGCTCTGCAGATCACCGAGAGTTTCCTCCTCAGTGACAACATTGTGGAAAGTTCCCGCCGCAGGGCTGAGAACGTCAGAGATGCCGGATCCAGGCGAGCTGCAGCAGGAGCTGGCGGCAGGAGAGGTTGCTTCCACACCTCGCCGATTTCAGGTTGCTCGTGTCGATTAGTGAAAGTAATCACGATCTGCAGGTACTGGAACTGATCCATTTGTCATTACTTTTTAATGCGTTTTTGATGCGATTTGAGGGCATACTGGGGGTTTGTGATGGCTTCTAGGGGTCCGACCGGCAGAGCATCGCGGATGCGATGCTACTCAGATGCCATCTTGCCTCCCTAAGCGATTATTTTTTAAGTGGGGTGCACATGCCATGATGTAGCTTTCACAACTCACACTGAGTCACTATTTGCATCAATGCCCTTCACAGTTTTAATATTTAGTCACAAATGTATGCATTGACGACAAATAATGACTACCAGGACCAGTGTGCAAATTACCTTCCTGCAGAAACACGAAAATATGGAATTTGGGACCAGATCCATATGTACTTCTTCATAATGAGTTTTTTGGCCCATTCCAAACCTCATTAAAATGTATTTGTTATTGCTTTTATTTCCCTCACCCACCATCCGAACACTTAGCACAGTTCTTTTGAAGACCTAACAGGACTGCCTCTACTGTTTTCATCTCCCCTCATAAGTATTGTCACATGAACTTTTGTTCTCCTATGCCATCATCACTGGAATATGTTATGCTTCTCCTCTCTGTTTATTCCCTGGATGTGCTTAAATGCTAGTAAACAAGTTAACCTGAATCTACTCTGTCCACCTCATTTGAATTATGGTCTTACAACAATAAAGTGTAATGCATAAGAGGGAACCTCAGTGACAATGATCCCACCTCTATTAGCGTATGATAGTTTCAAAATTAATGGGAATGCATATCATTAGAAATGCAAGTGTTTCGGTATTAAACTAAATTTATCAAAGGAAGAAAGTGGTGCAATTCACACTGTTTAATCTGAAATTGCTACGTAAATATCAATTGAAGAAAACAGCTGTGAGAATTAAAGTATATTTAGACCCAGACCAGCAATGCTTGATTAACCTGATAATGTGCCAGAATCACTATTACACTGCACTTTGTCTGTGCCCATCATGTGCAATACTTTATGACAAACATACACTTCCAAGTAACATGTCCAGATTTATTCGATCCTACAAGTGGGTTTACTCAAAATAAAGTGATCGAATTTAAGGTAAGTATAATGGGAATCTTAAAATACAGTCTGAATTAATTCCTTTCAAAATAGTATTCCCTAACCATGATTGTATCAAAGTGAGGTAGTCCACAGCCCGATCACTTCACACCTACCTCTTTCATATCCTCGTAGAAGAGGTAGAGAACACGGAGCTCGTTCCTTTTTGACCACCAACCCTTCACGTGCTCGTACCAGGATCCGAAGGAAACTGAGAAGCAGAGTAATAGGGTCAACAATACATTATTAAGGCATGTGAGTAAAATGGAATGTGTGTGTCAGTCAATTGAATTAAACTCCCCCATCACATTCCCACGTGTCCCCAGCTCCAGCTTCCTCCCTCTATTAGCACCTGGTTATAATGAGTCTGGCACTAATACAATTATGAATCATTCAACAATTTGAGCACAGTTGAGCAAGTGCAAAAGTCATGGTTGATGCAATAAAATGATTGTGGAAAGGAAAATGACTGCAACGCAGAAAGAAATCTATATGTCAACATAAGCCAAGCACAGAACTTAAACACTTTTTCATGCATAACAACTTTTTACCTTGACACCAATAAAATAGTGAAGACCATCAAAAAACATTGGCCTATTCTGACTACCATGGAGTCCTTTAAGAGCTCTCTCTTTTTTCTACAAAAAGGCAAAAATATAAAAGACCATCTTACCCATGATAACTCTGACAGGGCTACACTGGCAGACATTATTTTGTCCACATGGGGCTTCAAACCCTCAAAATGCCTCTATAAATGTGGAAACTGTGTTTCATGTCACTTTACAACTAACATGAAAACCTTCACACACTGCTCTATTCAAACCACCCTACAACACCATATTAATTGTTCATCAACAAACGTGATCTACTGTATTTGGTCCCCATGCATCTGTCTTGTGGATTGTTACCTGCCTTGTTATGTTGGCCTAGGCCTGGCTGCCATGCTGCTTTTCTTTGCGCACGTTACACTGAGCCGGGCCTTCCTCGCCCTTTGCTCGTGCCAAGTTCTTTTGCACTGTCTGCATTTTCTGTTGTTCACCTTTTTGGGCTCAGTCTGCACAAACATGTACAAGGTCGCATAACAATGTATTTCGGTTCTTCCTGATATGGCCAGTCTCGCGCACCCAGACATAACATTATGTGCAATTGCCATGAAGAATTTGGTATGCTTTTCATACTGTGGTTTACTAGCGCTTAACACACTTGGAGAAATCCCTTTCAGTGAGAAGAGCTATGATGTCCTGCTGATGTAATTCTGCATCTAGAGACTGAGGTATGGGGGTTCGCTAGTCAAAGCCCAGAGGTCTTCTATTATTATAATAAACTGTCTTGCTGCAAGGGGAGGGTGGTAATGTTATTTATACGTTTATCCACTGAGCTCTGAGATGCTTTCCCCGTTTGTATTCTATGGAATTGTAACCATGCTGCTTATATTAGTCATATGCATTATGCTATTAGTACTGACACGTGTACTGTACATTAGAGCACGTAAGTTGGAATAAACATTTTAACCTATCCAGTGACTCTTCCTACGCACCTTGTGGACAAGTACGAGTGAGTGACGAAAGAGTGTTCTTGCTTCTGCGAGTCCTGAGATAAAGATACCGTGTTCTGGGTTGTCCAAACATTAGTACTTGGGTGCTAATGGGATGCTAAGCTAGTTGGGTTGGGGTTTTTGGGTGCTACGGTATATGGTGGCAAACCACTGTATTCCGGGGTCCCATTTTCCTGTGCATAGCTCTGTGTATGTGCAGAAACCTTATGACATGGCGCGACCACCGTGGGGCAGCTTATCTGCGAGACGCTTGAGTAGTACTTGTGCTTGTCCACAAAACCCTCACGTACGCTTCCGGAGGCGTAAGTGACGGTGATACCTCCTATATTGAACGTTTTATAGGTTCTTTCAAGCTTGAAGTTATTAAAAAGGTTACATAAAAACCCATTTTGTGCTCCCTGTTAGGTTGTCGAATACAATTGTTTAGTTATGGCTGGTGTGGCGATAGCTGCACATAGCCGAGGACCACTCCGAGAACACCTAGGTGTATACGGAGTGCCCGATACTGGGGTCGAGTTGGTCTTTGTGGTTCAAGCCGATCCGGCTTATCACTTTGAAGTGTTTTACACTTGGATCACTTTTGAGGCGGTGGATGCAGGTGATAATCTGTTTCATGAATATAAACTCACCGCTATTCCTGCTGCCTATCGACCCTATACTAATCTTGAAGTGCCTCTCACGGCTTGGCAGCACCGTGTTTGGTTTAATGGCGCCCTACCACAACCAACTACCGCAGTTCGTTTAGGCCCCTTGTCAATTCAGGGGGCCACTTGGCCTGTATTGGCCGGGTATACCCCGCATCCAAATTATCTGGCATTACCGCTTATGGAACTGCGCACTATGCATACCGAATTGGTGCGAGTGCATCGAGCCTTGGTGACATACGTTACAGGTAGCCTCCATGGAGCTGCTCCTGTAGTCGCAGGCCAACCAGCTATTGCAGCTGGAGTGTCCATAAGTCCTGTCATGGTAAATTCTGTGATGGGCAAACGTCCACAAAATAAGGACGATTATCCTTACTGGCTTGCAGAAAAGTTCGATCAGATAGAAGCGGTGTTTCCACATACATCCCCAGTAGATAAACACCGCATCCTTACGATAAGTTTGCCAAAAGACTTAATCCCCGATTTGACATCATGTGAAAACTGGGGTAAGGTATTCGCAGCAGTTTATTCAAAATGTTTTGGTACTCCTTCCATGACGGTTCTACCCTCTGTAATTAAAAAAGTACAGGATGAGCATGGCCCTGAAGCGGCTGTGGAATTAGGGATGAGACTAGTGGGAGTGTTTGCTGTAGTAGCTGAACTGATCCTTGGAAATGTCAAGGGCGATGCTATGAACTTTCAAGTAGCGAATGCTTTGGCTTTGGTCCCAGAGTTGGACAGGCCTCGCGAATTACCGAAAATTATAGCTCGGGCTTATAAAACAATTGGAAGAAATAGCCTAGGCAACAAGCCTTTTGTAAAAATGCAAACTCAATCGCAAACACAAGTTATACAAACAAAAAGTGCATCTGAGAAAGATGATAAACCAGTCTTCACTAAAAAGAGTTGGAGACAGAAAAACAGGGTAAGCAACAAAAGAAGCCGGGGTCGAGAGGCGCTTCCCCAGTTTCGGTTTCTTCTGAACGTACTTATGATTTACGTGATAGGTCAAGGATTAAATCACCAGAAAGGTTTCAGAGCTCTGATACGCGTTCTCCTCGTTCTTCACAGGCCCAGACGTCGTCACAGGCTGGTGGAGGAGGACGGCAAGATAGAGGAAGGGGCCGAGAGGCTCCCCAGGAGCGAGACCAACCTCGACAACAAGTCAGAGGGAAAGCAGAAGACTTTCATCTTCCTCGACCGCAATTTCAGAAGAAAAAGTTGCCGCTGTCACAGCGAAATATGCCTCAGACCGTGAGAACGAGACTCCAGAATTGGACGTGGGCAGTGACCCTCCTAGACAGCGCCGCGGAAGTTACCATAGTGCGGGAGGCGCTACGTCCTCATATGGAGGCGACAGCAACTGAAACATTCGTTACTGTAGAGACAGCTGACACGAGAGTGGCACCCCTGACAGACTTTACAACATAGTCATACAAATTGAAGGTGACATACCGCGTGAAATAAAAGGGATTTTTGGGGAAAATCTAACCTCTTCATATGACATTTTGTTAGCAGAGGTGGATTGGCCACCCCCATTCGTTTTAGCTGCACATAAAGGAGAGGAGGTAATCCTTCCAAGCTTTTCAAGGCATGTCCCAAAAGACAAAGCTGAAGCACTTGCAGCTGAGTGGGCTGTGTACCTGGCACCAGCGTTATACCGCAACCATGTGGGATGGGATGAAGAGTCACCTCCCCATGCAATACCTTTGCGGTCACTACCGCAGCCACAACCCCAATATCCCATCAAACGGCAGGCAAAAGGCCCCGTCTCCGAAATTCTGACACAGTTGGAATATCAGGGAGTAATTGAACCATGCGTATCACCTATGAACAATCCCCTTTTCGTGGTTTCTAAACCCGATGGATCGTACCGCTTAGTTTTGGATTACCGGCATTTAAATACTCATTGTCGGAACTTTGCGGTGCAAAATACACACAGTTCTGCGCTTGTAGACAGTCTTGTTCGTAAAAAATACAAAACGACACTTGACCTTTCAAACGGTTTCTACACGCACAACCTAGCCCCGGAGAGTGGTCAATGGACCGCATTCACATCCGGTGGTAAATTATTCCAGTTCCGGCGATTACCCATGGGCTATAAAAATAGTCCGGGTATATTCGCCGCCCGTGTTGTTTCTTTGTTAAATGACATTGATCAAGACGCATGTTCGTACGTTGATGACATCTATCTGACAGACGACGAGTTATATCAGCATCCGTCCCGTGTGGACCGCATTATTCTTGAATTTGCGGAGCAGGGTTACAAATGTAACTTTGCTAAGTCACACATTGCTGAATTTACCGTTCTGTTCTTGGGCTATGAGCTCAATAACGAAGGTAAGGGCTTAGCCCCCCATTTCTTGGAAAAATGTGCACATTTGTGCCCCCCAAATACTCTGAAGAAACTTCAGTCTTTGCTGGGTTTCTTGAATTTCGGGCGTACTTACATTCCCGAATATGCCCAGCGTATCAAGCCTTTGTATGCTTTGATACAACCTACTTATTCAAGGTCTTGCTGGCTGCCTGAGCATACCTCAATTCTGCAGTCTTTGCAGATAGACCTTTTGGAGTCTAAATATCTTTTGACTCGTGATAACCACACAAACCTGGTGATTAGAATAATTCCGGGGCGGTGGGATTCACCTATTTAACCTTTAATGAAGGTGATACAGTACCTATCGCATACAAGTCACATCTGTACACTTCCGCTGAATTGCGCTTTACATCTGTTGAAAAAGTTCTGACTGCAGTGCAAATGGCGATTCTAAAAGAACGCGCACTGGCACAGGGTAAGCGGATTCTGGTGGTAACACCCTGTCCTGCCCTGGAGGCAGTAACAAAGGCAAGTGTACCGAACTCAAAGGCAATGCATCCCCGTTGGATACAATGGGCTACATCTTTGACGTCTTCGGACGTCACTTTTGTTTTTGATTCTTCTCTTCAGACTCAGGAGTTTTTGCAGTATGAATTCGTTCATCCTCCTCCTTTGTTTTTACTACCGCTTGAGGATTACAAATGTGTGATCTACACAGATGGTTCGGCGCAACCGGCCACTGGGTCCAAGCACGCTTATTCAGCTGCATGTGCTATTGTTGCGGGTTCCTTTGTAAATGGAAAGTTCAAATCCTCTGCAGTGCATACTCGCACACTTGGAGATAGTACCGCACAATTGGCCGAGCTGCATGCATTGCTACTTGCGCTTGAGTTCGCTTCTCAGGATGAGACCACTCTTATTGTATGTGATTCTTTTTACTGTGTACAATCTTACAATGACAATCTGTTTTTCTGGTCAAAAAATGACTACAAGGACGCAAAAGGGAGCACAATTAAGCATAAAATGCTTTGGGTTCGAGTGGCAGAATTGCAACAACGTCTGCCCCTCACACAGGTGGTTCACACCTTAGGCCATCAGCGGGTGGGCGCACACGCTATTGGTAACGATCTGGCAGATGAAGCTGCCCGTTCAGCAGTGGTCACGTGTTCAGTAGCAGCGGTTACCAGGTCCATGTCTAAAATAGACCCTGTTATATTAGCAGCAATTGCTGCAACCAAGGAAGGTAATAATTACCCTACAGGTTTTCCTTCCAAGTATTCTTACACATTAAGTCCCGATCAGGTTCCTTATGTAACTATACCTGACGTTGGAGATCGGCTGATTCCCAACGCGGACCGCAGGAGTGCCTTGATATCAGCTGCACACGAAGGCATGGCTTCTGCTCATGCAGGTGTGTCAGCTACGGTTTCCATCTTGCAGCAGCGTTATTGGTGGCGTGGGTTATGTAAAGACACCCGTGCTTTTGTGCTTTCTTGCGACGTTTGTCAACAGATTAAGCCTTCCACGGTAACACGTCCACCACAAACCCCGCTCTGCATTGCTAACAGACCCTTTGGGTGTGTTTACTTGGATCACTGCGGTCCATTCTCATCAGACACTGCCTATAAATACATCTTGGTGGCAGTGGACTCGTGCACACGGTTTCTCTGGGTCTGGCCACAACGGAGTGCTGACGCCCGAAATGTAATCAGGGATTTGCGTGTCTTTGTGGGAATTTTCGCATGCGGCACCTTCCATTCGGACCAAGGTCCAGCGTTTGCCTCTAGGGCTTACAAGGATGCAATGGCTTCGCTTGGGGTGCGGGTGAAATTTTCGTCTCCGTATAGGCCTGAGGGCAACTCTATCGTTGAACGAATGAACCGTGACTTAAAGCAATCCTTAACAGCTAGGGTTATAGGTACTGGCAGGAACTGGCTGGCCCATTTGTATACCGTTCAGCGTGCACTTAATAATCTCCCTAGAAGACCTCTGGGTGGGCGGACCCCATACGAAATGCTCTTTGGCATAAGAATGTTTGTGCCTGACCTTGAGGGTCCAGACATCGCGGCGCAATCCGCCAAGTTTGATGTAGATAACCATTCTGCTATGTTACAGGACTTACAAGAAGCCCGAGACAAACTTGCAACTACACATTTACCTTCAGCCACAGATCCTGCGTTGCAGATTCCGGTAGCTGGCTGGCTTCCAAAGATTGGAGAACTGGTTCGAGAGAAGGTTGAAAACAAAAAAGAATTTGGCCCCTCTTTTCGTGCACCGGTTCCAGTTCTGGGCTTGAAGGGAACACGTACAGTTATTTTACCACCGCTTCCTGGTCGTAAAGAGAACAGATACATCTCAGTTGAAAATGTCAAGCTACAGCGCCTGGCCGATCCTGAATAGTGTCACACCAGCGGTCTCTTGTCCTGCCATTTATCGGACATATGTTCATAGTCCATCTGCACGAACGATCGCTGATGCTGTAATTGAGATGGTTGATTTGCCTGAAACTACGATTGATCCCCAACTCTCCACCAATATCGACGAGGACGAGTATACTTATCCTGCATCAGAATCGGTGGCACATCAACCAACAACGCCACTAAGCCCGACTCGTTATTCCTTTGATTCGGATTCCACATCTTCAAAAGTTCCATCCAAGTTCAGTATTTTTATATCCTGGTTTAGAGACAATTTTTTGATTCCACCCTGGACATACATCTGGTTGGTACTTTTCTTGATTTTTTTGTTCATGTCCATTGGCTTTGTCACAGTGTTTTTTCTACTAATTAATGGTCACTATTTACCTGAACGCTCTGCTGTAGACTATGTTTCTGGAACTTTGGCTCCTCATTCCTCGTCTCACATCATGAAGCGTGACCACACATTTGTGAACATTTCAGCTTTCCCAGTTGCTGATGGCATCGTATGGGATGCAGTGAATTATCAAATCCATGGTCCGACGGAAATTATTAATGTACCTAATGTCCTTCGTGTTTCAATGGGTGATGTAGTACAAAATAATATTCATTCTGATGATTGGGATGTGCATGCCGTTGAAGCATTGTTTGCCGATTTAAAATATTATGCATCTTTTAATGCTGAAGATTTATATATGAATTCTGCTAATTATGCCGATTTGTATTGTTACCAACATTGGGGTAATCATTTTCTCCATAAGCCCAGTGCCCTGCGTAGTTCTGTTAACTATACCCAATGGGAACATTGTCCAAACCCCTTGCCAGGTAGCTCTCAAACTCTTCGAAATAAGTTTAATTATTTTACTGATTTTAATCGGTCGAACCCTGCATCCTATTATTTTAGACTTAATAACACATCAACTCAGAAAATTATGTTAACACACACCAAATTGCTTTATTCAGGTTCCTTTCTAAGTGCCCTAGCTGTGGGTGGTTATGAGTACTGGGATAATACGGTGGATTTAAAATCTATTTGGGGCTCCAAGCCATGGCAGGTACAGGGAACCGAGGCGTTGCATCGTGCTTGCCTCATCCCTACCCAAATTATGTTCCTAAATGCTTCCATCTATCAGACTACATGTTGGGGCTTAGCAACCGCTAAACAATTGAATACGCCATCAATACCATCCCTGTCGAGTTTTCCAAATGAAAGCTCACGATTCAATATGTCCCTCGTGTCCCTGCAGGCAATGTTACAAAATAATTCGTTTATTGTTTCTGAGCTGGTTCAGTCACCCTGGTTAGTATGGCCTATATCATCTAATGCATGTCAAATGCGTTTTCATGGTACTGGTGCTAGCTACACACAGAATAGGCCTGATCCGAGGTTTACTGATGCCCGTACAGTCACTACATACTCTGTTGGTAAATTATGCAAACAATGGCTGCAACATTCGTCCCTTGATTCTGTTAAACAACATTTGTCCCTCCTTACAGGCAATATTGATCTGTCCGACTTTGTTTTGGGACCTCGTGGTCCCCGACCTAAGAGATTCATTTATGAAACGTATAATGAACTCTGGAAGCTATCACAAATGGAAGCTGCTTCCCGTCTTCGGGAAATAGATCAAGCAAATATGGAAAAGGTGCTTGCTGTTGTTGACAATAGTATTAATACCCTGTCTTCTCGCATTTACACTTTAGAGAATATTGTGTCCTCTGTTGTTGATATTGTACAAGATGATGTTTCTGTGTTATATCATGGTCAGAATCAATTGCGCTCAGTTATGCAGTTTGCATGGACTTTACAAACACTTAAGTTAGGTAAAGTGCCTTGGCATTTCTTGAACACCTCTGCCTTATTTCTACCTTTTAACTTAACTGATAAACAGCAATTTATGTCCATGAAGGATGCAACTTACACTCTATTACATATCGAAAAGGTGGATCCTTTGCCGTTCTCTGTTGCAGAACTCGATTCTGCTGTATGGCTAGTTCATGGGGTTATCGTTTTACCTTTTTCCTTGTTTGAATTTGACTCGTGCATGAAACATTATCCTGTGGGCCGTTACCGGCCATTGGGCAGTGCTTTCCTGCATGAACTCTGGTCCTTGCCTTTCATGTATAAATGCCTTCGGGACGGCAAGGAAGTCTTTCTCACGGGGAGTACTGCGACTCGACTATAGGTCATTCGCTTATTTGTAAACACATTAAATTGCATGGCTCATGTAGCGTTTCCTCTCCTAATCTTGCTTGTGTGTTGAAAGGTATTCCTGCTCCTGTTATTTCACCTACTTTCACTCTCCTTTCCAATGGTAGTTATTTACTTTTAAATAACGAAAACTGTTGTGGCCTGCAGGCTGGCATTCCTTACATTGTAACAGTTTCGCACAGGGTTGTCTGCTGCAAAAATGTGCTTTTTCCTCCCCCTCATGGCAAGGTTGATATCTCTATTTGGCCTTCCATCCCTACCATGGAAGCAGATTTCAATAGACTGAGCAGAATAAAGGCACTATTATTAAACGAGGAAGTTATGCTCACGTCCGCCCGGGAGACATTCATTCTCCAGGTGGCGAGTACCCACAGTGAAATACAGGCCCTTTTGAACACTAATCTCCCCCAACATTTTGGGGAGTTAATACATCGTATTTTTAACGCATCTAACACTGAAGGCCTAGTACACTTTTTAAGGTCGTTGGGTCGGGCTTGGTGTCCTCCTTCCAAACTATTTTTGGTGTCATCCCGGCTTTCATACATTCTATATTTTCCAGTGTCTTTGGCGGTTTCCCATTGATCCTCGCTTTAGCGGCTGGTGTCTTGCTCTTAATTTGCTTTCTGCGCAATGGCTGCTCCCCGATGGGACCTGCTCGATCCAGAACGCCTCCAGCTGCTCTGTGAGCGCCTTTTGGCCGGTTTTGGTGTCTTGCCATTGGCGACACTGAGTGTGTCATATACTCTTTCATTTCGCTTTGCGTATTTCACTTGCGTGCAACCTGTGATGACTTGTGTCCGCTGTCCTTTCACCTGGACTCTGGATTATTGCCTCTCCAATTCGTCATTGTCTGTTCCGGATTTTGTTCAGTTGATGGGTCCGTTAGAGGCCCATGAGCAGGACTGTTCCGTCGCTGGCTGTATGGCGCGTGCGGCTGCACTGGGGATTTTGGCACAATGGGATATCTGGGCGGCTGCCCAGGATCTCCTACAACGAAGCTGTTTCAATTATCACGCAAGCTGTCCCGCATTGCTTCTGGATGCTCCCTTTGCTGAGGAGCATTCCTGCTCTTTTGAACTCATGGATTGGATGGCATCTATGTTTTTTGACGAGTCCAATGATGAACTCTTGGAGGGTATGGCTTTTTTCTGCACTTTCACTTTCATGGATTGACCTGCCCATGGCCGTTTGGGCGCTCCCTGTGCTCATACGGCTATTTTTCTCCTCTGATGGGCCTCTGTCCTGGCCGCCGGACTGTCCAGGGGAGGGTGTCTTGTGGATTGTTACCTGCCTTGTTATGTTGGCCTAGGCCTGGCTGCCATGCTGCTTTTCTTTGCGCACGTTACACTGAGCCAGGCCTTCCTCGCCCTTTGCTCGTGCCAAGTTCTTTTGCACTGTCTGCATTTTCTGTTGTTCACCTTTTTGGGCTCAGTCTGCACAAACATGTACAAGGTCGCATAACAATGTATTTCGGTTCTTCCTGATATGGCCAGTCTCGCGCACCCAGACATAACATTATGTGCAATTGCCATGAAGAATTTGGTATGCTTTTCATACTGTGGTTTACTAGCGCTTAACACACTTGGAGAAATCCCTTTCAGTGAGAAGAGCTATGATGTCCTGCTGATGTAATTCTGCATCTAGAGACTGAGGTATGGGGGTTCGCTAGTCAAAGCCCAGAGGTCTTCTATTATTATAATAAACTGTCTTGCTGCAAGGGAGGGTGGTAATGTTATTTATACGTTTATCCACTGAGCTCTGAGATGCTTTCCCCGTTTGTATTCTATGGAATTGTAACCATGCTGCTTATATTAGTCATATGCATTATGCTATTAGTACTGACACGTGTACTGTACATTAGAGCACGTAAGTTGGAATAAACATTTTAACCTATCCAGTGACTCTTCCTACGCACCTTGTGGACAAGTACGAGTGAGTGACGAAAGAGTGTTCTTGCTTCTGCGAGTCCTGAGATAAAGATACCGTGTTCTGGGTTGTCCAAACATTAGTACTTGGGTGCTAATGGGATGCTAAGCTAGTTGGGTTGGGGTTTTTGGGTGCTACGGTATATGGTGGCAAACCACTGTATTCCGGGGTCCCATTTTCCTGTGCATAGCTCTGTGTATGTGCAGAAACCTTATGACACATCTTGATCTATATAAGGCAAATATTGCAACAATTCAAGATCAGAATAATGCAACATAGGAGCAGAATTTGATGTGCAACCCTAACGGCACCCATGGTCCAACACTATCGTAGAAGCAACTGACAGCTGATGACATAAGGTGGCAGATCTTTGAGAAAGCCCTGCCCTCCTCTAGAGGGGGGGATATATCATATACTCTTCAGAGACTTGAATGCAAGTGAATTAATAAATGTGACTCTATAAGAAATGTGCTAAAATCCATGTAGGAATGGCAAGATTCATTGCTCTAATGCACTGAAAAACATGTGCACTCAAAGAAGGTAATTCTCTGCTTATGGGGCAAGTTGGGCTTTAAACACACATACATAATGGATCCATGCACACCCAGCCTGCATGACATGTATATATGCCCACTGTCTAAATGCTTCTTCTGTTTATGTATATACCTCTTGTATTGTATTGCACTTTACTGTGTATAGAGATATTTTTGATTTATCACAAAACTAGCAAGTTGTTGTCTTATCATCGAAGTAATGATGGTATGCTGCTAATCTAATTTCTTTTTGAATAACCCACTCAGAGGTCTAGTAATGTAGTACTGGCATCCTCTGTTCACATCTGGATCTCCTCCTAAGTGCACTCAGCCTATGCCTACTGCATCCCCATAACCTCTGCTATAATTAACACTTCCTGTTGAGCACCTTGCTCCCAACTCCATTGTCATCTGTCCACATCCAGCCATACTTTTCTTCTCCTCCAAATGAACATGGGCCTCAGCCTAATGCAATTCTGGTATTGATGCTATAAGCAACACTTCCCCTCGAGCACTTGACTTGCAATTGAATCATTATGAACTCACATATAAGGACATGATTGTAATGGCACACCCACGCCATGTTAATGAATTACACTAGCCCTTCAGCGTCCTCCTTCCAATGTCTGCAGCCTGAATAAATCCAGTGCAATGGCACACCCATGCCATTTATTTGATTTATGCTAGCCCTTCAACGCCCTCATTCCACTGCCTAAAGCCTGAACATTTCAGTGTTCTATGCCTGAACATTTTAGTGTTCTATGTAGGCATTCGCCCTTCACTTTACTGCTTACCAGTGAGCCATCTCTTGCTATCCTTTAACACTAGCCTTTGATTCCATATCTCACAATCACACAATCACACCGTTCAGGGTTTGCTCCCCGGCGGTCTGGAAATAAGTTTTAATAATTTTGGCGTTTTCCAATAAATATCTTTCCTTTTGATGTGCATTTAATAATTTCTTCTAGTGACAGCTTTACACATATCACACATTCTGGTCAGACTCATGTTTAGGATGAGCTAGATAGCGCATGCGGTGCCTCTTTAAGACCTGCTGTCATCAGTCTGTGTGCCTAAAGTCCATCCCATTTCTTGCCATTGCTTATCATTTGTCTATGTCAATGTCCTTTAAAAATCCTTGCTTGCTAGTGGTCAGTCCTGCCTGTTTGAACCTGTTTGAACCTACTTTCTCTCTTCTGTTCTTTGGGGGACTATTTTTTTCTTGGTTTCCAGCTCTGTTAGTATTTGTCTGTTTTTAGCTTCAGCGCCCTAGCTGCTTACATTTAAATATAACGTTCTTGCTCCCACTGCCTCTCAATGCCACAGTTGTGTTACTGCTGCCTCCCCTGCTGTGCCTCCCACTCCCTTGCTTATTAATAATTATCAGCATACTTTATCAGCTGGGCCCATTTCACGAGCGCTGCGCTGGTTTGACTTTCATTGTTCTGTATTTCCCATTGGGGTTGTGTTGCAGCCTGTCTCAAAGCAGGGGGCACTGCTTTTTGTGCCAGATCCTCGCAGCTGCCTGAGCCTTGGACTGGCTCTGGTCTCTGGGGAGAACTGTAGGTCTGAGCTCTTTCTATGAGCTCTTTCTATCAGCGAGGCGCCCTTTCATGCGCGCCCCACTGGTTTTGCTTTCTTGTTTTTATTTTCTTGTACTGTATATTTATTATTTGTTGACTTTACCACTAGATGTTATGGCATTGTTGGTGGCTATATTAGGGCTGGCAAGGGTGCGGTCATGGGCTAGCGTTTTATTTAAAGCACGCCATGCAGAAAAGCTTGGTTTGCCTCGAGGACATCAGCATTTATGGATCATTGTTGAAACCTGTCAGGAGACTGGAGTTCTGCCATGCCCTCGCCGGAGAACCACTCGCTAAAGCAAACAATCATCTCAGAGCAACTACAGTATATGAACCTCGGAGCTCAAGCTGCATGCAGTTCCAGCGAGCAGCCAAAAATGTAAAGTGAAACTATTCAGACAGAATGAAAGAGCTCAGCTTGACTCTGGAAGACAGAGGTGTGTTTGCAAGGTTGCGCTAGCTTTTAAATTTTTTTTTTAGAAACAACCAATCGGAAGCGGCTGTCTGTCACCCAATCCGATCCTGCGCTGCCCCGAGGGCACATCTGAAGGTAAAGCACTCGACTCTGCATTGCATGTCTAGTTTGGTCTCCAGTGCTCTCTTGTATTGGAGCGTAAGTCTTTTCTGGGCCACTATCAACCTGTCCCCCATGCTGAAATGGCCCCAGGCAAGACATTACAGGCTAGAGTAGCTTATTTCCTGAGTGGACACCATGGAAAAACCACGCCTACCGCCACCAGAGAACTTGAGTTGGCTGATAAGGTCACCAACAGGAAGGGGCTGCTGGGAGGTGGGTGAGTGGCTGTGCAGATGGGGAGAAAAGCAAGGTTATCTGACTGGATAAGGCACGTTTGCAATGAGAGGGCGATCAATGCGCTTGTTTTAAGCTTGCTTTTTATGAGGTAAACAGTAGACAATATATCTATAAATGAGTCTGTCAGTGCTGGGAGGTTTTGCACATTAAAAAGCCCCTTTTTGTCATAAATTCCCATGAGTGCTCTCCTTTATTGGCCGACTTTGTACTGGCTGCCACAGTGGACTCAGATATATATATATATATATATATATTCACTGAAAAAACCATAGGTTTCAGGGACGTTATAATTAGTTGGACATTTCATTCGTACAAAACCAGAGAAATTCGGACGTTATAGTTAGTTGAGCTAACTATAACTCGCGCCCCCGCAATGCACTGCTGATGACGTCACATATTACATCATTCATGACATGGTCAGTGACATCACTGATGACATCACTGATGACATCTCAAAGGACATCACTGATGACATTACTGATGACATCATCCACGTGCTAGTCTGATGCACCTCCTCACACCCTAATATAACCTTTGATACACCCACTCTAAAATACAGACTACCATTTTCGAAACCATAAACACACCAATACCAGTTACTACATACCCACTCACTGATTCCTAGGTCTACACACACATCCACTCATTCACCCATACAGTCACTCATACATGCAGTCACTCATCAATACAGAACTATCATATGCACTCATACACCTATACAGACACTCACACACTGCCACTCATCCATAGAGTTACTCACACACCTAGTCAGTCATGCAAAGAATCAATCACTCTCCCATTTACTTACCTATACAGTTATACACACACCACCTCACTTATTCATACAGATACTAACACATAATTACTCTCTTATACAATCACTGATACCAGCACACACTCATCCATACAGCCACTCTCACAATCACTCACTCTCAGATAGTCATTTATATACTCCAACACTCACATATACTGCCTTTCACATATGTAGTTACTCACACATGTACCACTGAGACATCCATTCACTCACCAACACACCCATACACACACTCACCCACCCACACAGCCCTTCACACATGCAGTCTTGAACCCATACACCCATTGAATCACCCACTCACACATCTATGCACAGAGCCACACACCCCCCACCCACCCACACAGACACTCAGGCACCCATACAGATACTCAGACAACCAATCAATAACCCATATAGACACTCATGTAGCTACTCACCAACCATGTAGCACTTACACACCAACTGACAGACTATACAGACATTTACACAGTTTACTCACTAACCCATGCATTCAGTAAGACACGTTTATTCACTCACTTATACAGTCAGTCACGCACCTACTAAATCATCCATTCAGACATTCATACACCCACTCATACTTCAATACACCTTGGCATATATATATATATATAAAACATATTTAAACTTTACAGAAACACACAGTCACTGGATGATGTCATCAGTGATGTCATTTGAGATGTCATCAGTGATGTCACTGACCATGTCATGAATGATGTAATATGTGACGTCATCAGCAGTGCATTGCGGGGGCGCGAGTTATAGTTAGCTCAACTAACTATAACGGCCAAATTTCTCTGGTTTTGTACGAGTGAAATGTCCAACTAACTATAACGTCCCTGAAACCTATGGTTTTTTCAGTGAATTTCTATGGGTTTTTTAAATGCTAATTTCTAACTATAACGTCCCTGAAACCTATGGTTTTTTCAGTGAATTTCAAAGGTTTTTTAAATGCTAATTTCTAAGTATAACGTGCTTGAAACCTATGATTTTTCAGTGAAAATATATATATATATATATATATATATATATATATATATATATATATATATATATATATCTATATTACCTACTGGCGATTGCCAGTAGGTAGTTATAGTTACAACCTAGTTTCCATAGGAAAAGCGTTTTTTGATTTGCTAATAACTTTGACGAATCTTTATGAAATTTTCCAAAAAGTTGCACTTTTTAGGTCAGCTCCTATCTTGAAAGTTTGGGGGTGATTTGTCAAGCGGGGGCTGAGAAAAAAGGGGGGTCCCAAAACACGTTTTCTCCATGTTAATTTCCATAGGAAATTTTGCGACGAGCTACAGCCCGAACTGCTGAACGGAATTACCTCAAATTTGGCAGAAAGGTAGAGCTTGGTTCAGAAAGCGACCTTTTTTTTAAATGGTGTAAATCCGTTCAGTAGTTTTTGAGAAATTCAAAGAATAAGAGTCAAAAAATCAATTTCCCATAGGAAACTTTGTGCAAGGCTAGAGCCGAAACTACTGAACGGAATTACCCCAAATTTGGCAAAAAGGTAGTGCTTGGATCAGAAAGCGACCTTTTTTTAAAATTGTGTAAATCCGTTCAGTAGTTGCTGAGAAATTAGAAAAATAAAAGTTTCAATATCTGGGCGGAGCCTAAGTCCTGTGCACGAGCTTCACTGTGATTGGCTGCGAACACTCCAAACCAGGAAGTGTTGGCAGCCATCTTGTGGCTCGGTAGAAGCGAGTCACTAGAAAACAGAGAAACAAAGGTATACAACAAGAGAAGGGGGCAGGGTAGAAACACCGTGACCCCGTAGGCCTGCTCAGGGGGTCCCAGAAAGACCCCAGGGCCCAAAAAAGCATTTTTTAAAAAAAATAATATATATCGGCGTAATTCGCGCTGGGGTCGCGGGGTCCCGCGTTTTATTTTAATGAGACCCCGGGGTGGGCTAGGTCCCGGGGGCATTTCTTAAAAAATAATAGCGGGGGCTCGGTGGGGCTGCGGGGGCCCACTGGGTCCCCGCAGACCCGGGCTTCACTCATGTTGGGAGGGGGTTGCGCGGCCCCCTCCTGGAGACCTCCATGTGCTTATAACTTTGGCGTCGTTTGACGAATCTTTACTAAATATTCCAGAAAGTTTCTCTTTTTTGATCAGCTCGTATCTTGAAAGTTTAGGGGTGTATTGAGCTGCGAAGACATATTACAGGGTGATTGGTGAAGGGGGGCTGAGAAAAAGGGGGTCCGAAAAAGTGTTTTCGCAATGCATTTTCCATAGGAAACTTTAGACAAGGCTGCAGGTCAAACTGCTGAACGGAATTACGCCAAATTTGGCAGGGAGAAAGGTCTTGGTGCAGAAAGCGCGGTTTTGTGGAAATGGTGTAAATCCGTTCAGTAGTTTTTGAGATATTAAAGGAAAAAAAGATATATATATCTGGACTGTGCCTAACTCCCGAGCACGAGCTTGCCTCTGATTGGCTGCTAACAATTCAAACCAGGAAGTGTTAGCAGCCATCTTGTGCCTCGCATCGAGTGAAAATATAAAAGAAAGGTCCCGGGAGCAATTTAATATACCGGAGCTCTGTCTGTGCGAGATACCGCTTTCACGCTGCGTCTCCCTACCTCAGCAGGTAACGCACCCTTTTCCACCATCAACAGCATACCTCCAACAACATACTTGGGCCCGCAAGTCTGCCTCTGCGAACCACTTGTCGGCTCACAGCTCTTTGGGTGCGAGTTCTCGGGCCCGCAGTCGTATCTGTGAAGCCAATACTGAAAATATACCGGAGGTGTCTCTCTGCGAGATACGCTCTTCACGCTCCCTCTCCCCACATCAGTGTTCCGCAGCTATCCCTTTGGAAGTCGATGGCCCGCACCTTTCCCTATACTAGTCGGCCCGCAGGTGTTCCTCTGCGAGCTGGCCCGCAGCTCTTCCTCTGCGAACTGACGGGCCGCGGTTCTCCCTCTATGAGCCTGCTAGTCGGCTCGCAGTTCTTCATCTACGAGCCAGACCGCCAGCTCTTAAGTCTCTGAGAACAGATGTAATGGAGGCAACGATCATGCAGGTCGGACACCCAACACTGCTCCGACATCCCCCAGTAGGAGCTCCTTGTCCGCCATCTCCCCTCACCCCCACCCCCACAAACAAATGTGACAGTCACGTTAGGTTGGACAAATAAGAATCTTAGTCATGTATGGATTTACATATAAAACATTTTATTAAAACAAAACAACAACAAATAAAACTATGTACAGCCATGTCGTGTCATCGCTGGACCATTTGTGAATCACAGCCTGTAAGACAAAAAGAAAGATAAGATGGTGCGTCATGCGTCCAGCAAAGGAGAAAGAGAAAGAGAGAAAGAGTGAGGGAGAAAGAGAGAAACAAAGAAAGAGTGAGAGAGAGAGGAAGACAAAGAAATAGAGAAAGAGTGAGAGAGAGAGAAGAGAGAGAGAATAGTGTGAGAGAGGAAGAGAGAGAGAGAAAGAGTGAGAGAGAGGAAGAGAGAGAGAAAGAGTGAGAGAGAGGAAGAGAGAGAGGAAGAGTGAGAGAGAGGGAGAGAAAGAGTGAGAGAGAGGAAGACAGACAAAGACAGAGAAAGAGAAAGAGTGAGAGAGAGAAAGAGTAAGATACAAGGAAAAGAGAGAGAGAGAAACAGTGTGAGAGAGAGGTAGAGAGAAAGAGAGAAGAGAGAGAGAAAGAGTGAGAGAGAGGAAGAGAGAAAGAAAGAATGAGAGAGAGGAACAGACAGAGAAAGAGAGAAAGGGTGAGAGAGAGAAAGGAAGAGATGGAGAGGGAGTGTTGACACTGGAGAAAATCTTCGCAGCTTACCTTTCTGCCTCCGGTGTGTCTCCAACCACGTGCCGGGACATAGTGCACCCTTAAGTTTAGTGATCTGAAAGATAGTATAGAATTAGTAATTGCAGAGTACATACAACTGCACACGCCTAATTATCTGTTTCGGCAATGCGCACTCAGGCTGCTGCAGCCCATCCACTCCCACTGCTCGGAGGTGTATGTGCGCTCTTGTGCGCCCAGGCTGCTGCACACTATCCACTCCCACCGCCCAGAGGTGACTGCCCGCTGCTGCGGAAAGAAGTATCTCTGCTCACCTTCCGCCACCGGCGTGTGTGTAAGAGGGTGCACCACGTGCTGAAGCAACTTTGTCAGGCGTTGTCAGGATGGCCACGCATCATCGCAGTTTGTACACGCGTTCAGCTGTGGTGGTGTGGGGGGGACGTCGATTCGTGAATCACAGCCTGTTAGCTAAAAAGCAAGATAGGATTGTGCGTCATTCGTCCATCAAAGGAGAGAGAGAGAGAGAGAGAGAGAGAGAAAGAAAGAGTGAGAGGAAGACAGAGAGAAAAAGAAAGAAGGAGTGAGAGGAAGACAGAGAGAAAGAGAGAAACAGTGGGAGTGACAGGAAGAGAGAGAGAAAAAGAAAGAAAGAGTGAGAGGAAGACAGAGAGAAAGAGTGAGAGAGACGAGAGAGAGAGAGAAACAGTGAGAGAGAGAAAGAGAGAGAGAGAGAGAGAGAGAGAGAGTGAGAGAGAGGAAGAGAGAGAGAGAGAGAGAGTGAGAGAGAGGAAGAGAGAGAGAGAAAGAGTGAGAGAAAGGAAGAGAGAGAGAGAAAGAGTGAGAGTGAGGAAGAGAGAAAGTGTGAGAGAGAGGAAGACAGAGAAAGAGAGAAAGAGTGAGATACAAGGAAGAGAGAGAGAAACAGTGTGAGAGAGAGGACGAGAGAGAGAAACAGTGTGAGAGAGAGGAAGAGAGAGAGAAAGAGTGAGAGAGGACGAGAGAGAAAGAAAGAATGAGAGAGAGAGGAAGAGACAGAGAAAGAGAGAAAGAGTGTGAGAGAGAGAAAGGAAGAGATAGAGAGTGAGAGAGAGAGAGAAAGAGTGTGAGTGACAGAAAGGAAGAGATGGAGAGGGAGAGTGAGTGTTGACACTGTGGAGAAAATCCTCACAGCTCACCTTTCTGTCACCGGTGTGTCTCCAACCACGTGCCGGGATATAGGGCAGCCCTCAAGCTTAGTCATCTGAAACATAAAAATGGAATCAGTAATGGATGAGTACATACAACTGCGTATGCCTAAATCGCTGTCCCGCCTTTGTGTATCCAGGCTAGTGTACCCCATCCACTTCCACTGCCCAGAGGTGTCTACCCGCTGCTGTACACCCAGGCTGCTGCACTCCATCCACTCCCACTGCCCAGAGGTGTATGACAGCCGCTGTGCACACAGGCTGCTGCACCCCATGCACTCCCGCTGCCCGGAGGTGACTGCGTGCCGCTGCGCAACCAGGCTGCTGCACCCCATCCACTCCCACTGCCCGGAGGTGACTGCCCGCCGCTGCGCAAACAAGCCTCTCTGCTCACCTTACACCACCGGCGTGTGTCGAAGAGGGTCCACCACATGCCGAAGAAACCTCCTCACCCGTTGTGTACACGCGGAGAGCGGAGCTCACAATTCAGGTTGAGTGTTGATTGCAGGATGGCCACGCTTCATCGCAGGCCTGCAAGACAAAAAGCAAGATAAGATTGTGCGTCATGCGTCCATCAAAGGAGAGAGAAAGAGAGATAGAGAGAGAAAGAAAGAGTGAGAGGAAGACAGAGAGAAAAAGAAAGAAAGAGTCAGAGGAATACAGAGAGAAAGAGAGAAACAGTGAGAGTGAGAGGAAGAGAGAGAGAAAAAGAAAGAAAGAGTGAGAGGAAGACAGAAAGAGAGAAAGAGTGAGAGAGACGAAGAGAGAGAGAAACAGAGAGAGAGAGGAAGAGAGAGAGAGAAAGAGTGTGAGAAAGAGGAAGAGAGAGAAAGAGAGAAACAGTGTGAGAAGAAGAGAGAGAGAAAGAGTGTGAAGGAGAGAAAGGAAGAGATGAAGAGGGACAGTGAGTGCTGTGTCTCCAACCACGTGCCGGGACCTAGTGGAGCCCTCAAGCTCCCACATCTAAACATAGTACAGAATTAGTAATGGGAGAGTATATACGACTGCGTACGCCTAAATCGCTGTGCCGCCTTTGTGTATCCACTCCCGCCGCCCAGACGTATTTGCCCACCGCTGCGCACCCAGGCCTCACTGCTCACCTTTTCGCGGACAGGGCACCCTCCGCATCATGCAGTCCCGCTCCGCAGGCCAACAGGTCTCACATTTGGTGCTGCGTCTTGATTTTGCCATGGCAGAGGACATACTAGTGCACCTATCATCATCGCAGGTTGCACACCCGCTCAGTCCTTGCGGTGCCACTAACTCAGTGAACAGTGAGGCCACGCACGTGGTGGTAGGCCTCCCTGTTCGGTGGCTCAGGCCTACATGAGGTGTCCGAACCACCGAGACGGGCCATCACAGTGCATGCGGTGGGAGCAACTCTAAAATGGTTTAGAGCACGTGTGCCCGGTCTTTTTTATTGGCAGGGTCACGTGTCCTGTGACGCCTGTGCTGGATGGGTGTGGTGTGGGTGTATACCAGCCCTGAGGGAGTGGCTGTGGCGTACTGACAACTAGGGTGTGACCAGCAGATCACTGCAATGAAAATCTGGGCCATGTAGCGTTGTTGTCTTTCTCTGTAAGCGTAAGCAGAGTGGGCTGGCCTGGCGTATGCCAGTCCTGCGTGAGGCTGTGAAGAATGACTCCGGAGCTATGGGCGTGGCTCCATCGTGAGCTGTATGAGGAATCAACTGATGCGGCACTGTTGCCAGATTGGGCTAGATCACGCACAATTGGGCTATATTTTTCCCGGTTGTGCGGTAAAATTTTGGTTTGTGCTAGTTGCCAGATTATAAATATATATACAGCGCTCCAGCAAACTAGTATGTTAAAGCGCTTTATTAGACAAATATTTACTTGGCAGCCTGCTGCAACATCAATTCCAATCCATTCACCGCCTGCTTGACGATGTCCCTGCCCCTCCTTCCTTAAAGTAGCAATATTGGGCTAGTTTGGGCTACTTTTTGGTTGTCTTTGGGCTAGAGAATGCTTAAAAAATCTTGCAACACTGGCATGCGGGTGTTCTTGTTGTAGTGCTGCCGTCACCCGGGTCGCAAGCGTCAATGTGTCACTCTGTGAGCCAAGTCCCTGAACATGGCCAACATGGAAGGTACGGGGAATCACTGACCCTACATTCATCCATAGTTCCACACAAGAAAGATGGTGGACATGACACATCTGTGTGGGTGTGAATGTTTATTGCACATTCAGTGGAGTATTGCAGCTGTAGCAATACTGGGCCATGCAAAATCCAAATTTCAGTTTTTGGGACATGGAGGGCAGCCAATTAGAGACAAGCTCGTTGTCGGAGTTAGGGTGCGCCAACATATGTACTTATACAATCACTCCGCCAATCCCCACGCACTTATAAATTCACTATACACTCTCCTTGCAGTACTCTAATCATCCAGTCTCTACGTACGTACTTGTACAATGACCGAGACAAAGTTACATAACCAAAGTTTTCTCCCACTGTCAAAGGTAAGTTGGTTGCATACGCTGTCCAGAGCACAATGTAATGTGGTAGGGCCCAGGGGCAGCATGTTGCATACATAATGAACACACGGACACAGATAGATAGTGGAACTGGGTACGAGCACGTGCACTCGACTCCTTTTTATTACCAGGGTCACATGTCCAGTGACGTCTGTGCTGGATGCGTGTGGGGTGAGTGTAAGCCAGCCCTCCGGGAATGGTTGGTGCTGGTAACAAGTACAACAGTAATCATCAGATCACACACAGAGATTCAATCATAAAGGGTCCATGACTTGTGCTACACTAAGTTAGGGGCACCAGATCTGAAATCATACACAAAAGATTCTGTCATAAAGGGTCCATCAGTTGTGGTGGACTGAGGTAGGAGCATCAGAAGCATTCCGCGTGTGCACAGCTAGCGATGATGCGTGGTCCGGGAGGGCCGCACTGGTAGCAATGTCTGTTGCCTACTGGACTGCGTCATCTGCAATCGCAACTCCATCTGAATTGTGAGCCCTGCTGTCTGCAGTGTAGATCGAAGGCAGTAGTCAGCACAGACATCGAGGAAAGCTTTTTGTCACTTCCTCTTGAGAAAATTCAACGACATAGAGTACAATTCTCTGTCCAATTAATAAATCAAGGCTGAATTTGAATGGTGAGCTCTGCTGACCGCAGTGTAGATCGAAGGCAGTAGTCAGCACAGACATCGAGGAATGCTTTTTGTGACTTCCTCTTGAGAAAATCCAACGACATAAAGTACAGTTCACTCTGCAATAAATAAATCAAAACTGAATTCGAATTGTGGGCTCTGCTATCCCCAGTGTAGACTGCCATTCAGTGTTCCTTTGGACTTGCAAGATGAATTTGGTCATTGTACTAAAGCTATAATTGATATCAAAAAAGTTCTTGAAGCAAGGATACTAAAAGGATATTATGTAGGTTTAAGGGTACGTGGCGATGACTTATGGTGCAGTGAGCTAGTGGCACCTGAAGCACTCAGCGTGTGCGCATCCTGCGATGATGCGTGGTCCGTGTGGGCCGCACTGGTAGCAATGTGTTTTGTTTAATGAATTCTGCCTTAATAAGGCCACGTGGCGTTTACTTGTGGTGCACTGAGTTAGTGGTACCTCTGGCGCTCAGCGTGTACGCAGCCTGCGATGATGCGTGGTCCGGGCGGGCCGCACTGGGAGCAATGTGTCTTGCCTACTGGACTGCGTCATCTGCAATCGCGACTCAATCTGAATTGTGAGCCCTGCTGTCCGCAGTGTAGATCGAAGGCAGTAGTCTGTACAGACATAACTGTGCAGTGCTGTGCCGCTGTGTTCGCAGGGGGCTTGTGTCGAGGAGGCCCGCGGTCATGGCGGCAGCCACGTGGCAGGGTGAGGGTCGCCGCTCTGGCAGACGCGTTGGCTTTCACACAAGTGAACCACGCCCAGAACCCCGGCCTATTTATTCACACTTCTACGCTGGAGTGGCGTACGTTGGACCAGCCCACTGCGCTTCCGCTTACAGGGGGCGACGACACAGGTTCATGACCGAGATCTTCCCCACTGCCTGAGGTAACATGGTTGCGTCCACTGTCCACAACACTACAAGCACCAGCTTGTTTTTGGATCGCACAGCAGATAGGTTTAATGAACATTATAATTAGAAATTAGCATTTAAAAAACCTTTGAAATTCACTGAAAAAACCATAGGTTTCAGGGACGTTATAGTTACAAATTATCATGTTAAAAACCTTTGAAATTCACTGAAAAAACCATAGGTTTCAGGGACGTTATAGTTACTTGCACATTTCACTCGTACAAAACCATAGAAATTCGGCCGTTATAGTTAGTTGAGCTAACTATAACTCACGCCCCCACAATGCACTGCTGATGACGTCACATATTACATCATTCATGACATGGTCAGTGACATCACTGATGACATCACTGATGACATCTCAAATGACATCACTGATGACATCACTGATGACATCATCCAGTGACTGTGTGTTTCTGTAAAGTTTAAATATGTTTTATAAATATATTGGCCAAGGTATATTGTAGAATGAGTGGCTGTATAAGTGTGTGGATGGAGGATTTAGTAGGTGTGTGACTGACTGTATAAGTGAGTGATTAAATGTCTCTTACTGAATTCATGGGTTAGTGACTAAACTGTGTGAATGTCTGTATCAGTCTGTCTATTGCTGTGTAAGCTGCTGCATTGGTTGATGAGTAGCTACATGAGTGTCTATATGGGTTATTGATTGGTTGCCTGAGTATTTGTATGGGTGCCTGAGTGTGTGTGTGAGTGGGTGGGAGGTGTGTGACTTTGTGCATAGATGTGTGAGTTCTTTATTCACTGGGTGTATGGGTTCAAGAGTGCATGTGGAAACAGCTGTATGGGTGGGTGAGTGTGTGTATGGGTGTGTTGGTGAGTGAATGGATATCTCAGTGCTACATGTCCAAGTAACTACATATGTAAAACGCAGTGCATGAGAGAGTTGGAGTATATAAATGACTATACGTGAGAGTCAGTGATTGTGAGAGTGCTGTATGGATGAGTGTGTACTTGTATCAGTGATTGTATAAGAGAGTAAGTATATGTTAATATCACTATGAATAAGTGAGATTGTGTGTGTATAACTGTGTAGCTGAGTAAATAGAAGTGTGATTGATTCTTTGCATGACTGACTCGATGTGTGAGTAACTCTGGATGAGTGGCGGTGTGTGAGTGTTTGTATAGGTGTATGAGTGCCTATAATAGTGTTGTATTGATGAGTCACTGCATGTATGAGTGACTTTATGGGTGAATGAGTGGATGTGTGTGTAGACCTAGGAATCAGTGCGTGCGTATGTAGTAACTGGTATTGGTCTCTGTATTGTTTCGAAAATGGTAGTCTGTATTTTAGAATGGGTGTATCAAAGGTTTTATTAACCCCTTAACCGCGGCGGCAATTCCGCCGCGGTGCGGCGGTTTAGCGGAGTGGGCGGGGCCGCGTCGGCCAACGGACGTGCGCAGCACTACGGAGGTAGTGCTCGCGACGGCCGTTGGCCAACAGAAGCAGCGAAGGGGTTAAGGTATGAGGAGGTGCATCAGATTTTCACGTGGATGATGTCATCAGTGATGTCATTTGAGATGTCATCAGTGATGTCATCAGTGATGTCACTGACCATGTCATGAATGATGTAATATGTGACGTCATCAGCAGTGCATTGTGGGGGCGTAAGTTATAGTTAGCTCAACTAACTATAACGGCCGAATTTCTATGCTTTTGTACGAGTGAAATGTGCAAGTAACTATAACGTCCCTGAAACCTATGGTTTTTTCAGTGAATATATATATATATTTATAACTCACGCCCCCGCAATGCACTGCTGATGACGTCACATATTACATCACTCATGACATGGTCAGTGACATCACTGATGACATCACTGATGACATCTCAAATGACATCACTGATGACATCACTGATGGCATCATCCACTTAATCTCTGATGCACCTACTCACACCCTAAAATAACCTTTCATACACCCACTCTAAAATACAGACTACCATTCTTGAAACCATAGACACACCAATACCAGTTAGTACATACCCACTCACTGATTCATAGGTCTACACACACATCCACATCCACTCACTCACCCATACAGTCACTCATACATGCAGTCACTCATCAATACAGCCACTATTATATGCACTCATACACCCATACAGACACTCACACATCACCACTCACCCATAGAGTTACTCACACACCTAGTCAGTCACCCAAAGAGTCAATCACAATGCCATTTACTCACCTATACAGTTATACACACACCACTTCACTTATTCACAGATACTAACACATACTTACCCTCTTATACAATCACTGACACAAGCACACACTCATCCATATATCCACTCTCACAATCACTCACTTTCACATACAGTCACTTATATACTCCAAAACTCACATATACTGCCAATTCACATGAGCAGTTACTCACACATATACCACTGAGACATCCATTCACTCACCAACACAGCCATATGCACACTCACTCACCCATACAGCCCCTCGCAGATGCACTCATGAACCCATACACCCAGTGAATCACCCACTCACACATCCATGCAGGTAGTCACACAACACACAGACACTCAGGCACCCATACAGGTACTCAGACAACCAATCAATAACCCATATAGACACTCATGTACCTATTCACCAACCCATGCAGCCACTTACACACCAACTGACAGACTGATACAGACATTCACACAGATTAGTCACTCACCCATACATTCACCCAGACACGAATAATCACTCACTTATACAGTCAGTCACACACTGACTGAATCATCATATATATATATCACATTCTTAAACTTTTTAGAAACACTCACAGTCACTGGATGATGTCATCAGTGATATCATCAGTGATGTCATTTGAGATGTCATCAGTGATGTCATCAGTGATGTCACTGACCATGTCATGAGTGATGTAATATGTGACGTCATCAGCAGTGCATTGCGGGGGCGTGAGTTATAGTTAGCTCAGCTAACTATAACGGCTGAATTTCTCTGGTTTTGTACGAGTGAAATGTCAGACTAACTATAACGTCCCTGAAACCTGTGGTTTTTTCAGTGAATATCTAAGGTTTTTTAAATGCTAATTTCTAACTATAACGTCCCTGAAACCTGTGGTTTTTTCAGTGAATTTTATATATATGTATTCAATCTCCTCTCACTCTTACAAGGAAGGAATCAGCACTCAGGTTGTAGTTTGGAAGTATTTAATCTGCAAAGGACGCGATCCACTCGTTTCGGCTCGTCCAAACCTTGATAACGATACAAGACGTCATTGTAGCTTCCTTATTTAAATGTACAAATGCCTCCAGTTGCCAACATTAACAAAGGACTACATATTACTTTAATCCAAAAAGCTGGCGGCCATATTGGCCTGGTCACGATGTGAAAATTCAGGAATTGATACAATAAAGAAAAGAAAACAAGTGTTAATATGCACACAATGTCATTTCAGCATATCTTGCCCCGTGACCGCCGTACCTGTATGTTCGTCAACGTGACTTGTTCATAATAAACATACTTAGGATTGCAAACATCAACATAAACAATGGACTACACATTACTTTAAAGTGAAAGGCTATCGGCCATATTGATCTGGGCACGTTGCGTATTATAATGGTTCTTACACGAAAGAAAAGAAAAAAAGGGGTGTTAATATACACACACTATCCCTAAATAAAGTTCTAGCGATTATAGTTCCATTCCATTCACAGCTCATTTGAGATGTCATGAGTGATGTCACTGACCATGTCATGAATGATGTAATGTCTGAGGTCATAAGCAGTGCATTGCGGGGGCGTAAGTTATAGTTAGCTCAGGTAACTATAACTGCTGAATTTCACTGGTTTTGTACGAGTGAAATCTGAGTCTAACTATAACGTCCCTGTAATCTTTGTTTTTTTCAGCGAATTTCTAGGTTTTTTTAACGTTAAGTAAGATGCCTATCACAATGGATGGTGGGGGTTGGAAGCAGGGCCTGGCCTGGCATTGTGCTGCCCCCACCCAAGCTTGCTGCTCCTGCCTCCCCTCCTCCTTGCCATCCATTGTCCAAGTCCATGCCCCTGCTCCCTCATTACAGCCCTGTGAGGCGGTTGTTCTGCTACTGGCCTTCCCGCCTTCTCTGAACAGTTAGCTTGCTGCCCCATCTACCTCCTCCCTATCCTCTGTTGTCTGAATCCATGCACTAGCCTCCTCCCTCCTGCCATGCATGGTCTGATGTGCTGCCACTGCCCTCCATTTAGCATGATGTCCCAGTCCACTCCTCCTGCCCTCCATTGCCCAATTCTATGCTCCATCATTGACCTCCTGCTTAGCCTCTGTGCTTAGCTTGCTGCCCCTACTCTCCTTCCCCCTGCCCTCCTATGTCTTTGTGCATGCCCCTGCTCCATCCTTTTTGCCCACCATGTTCCATGGACCTGCCCCTCCTATCTACTCTGAGTGTTCTGTTGAGCTGCCACTCCCCTCCCACCTGCCTAGCATTGTCAGATGACTGTAACCTGTCCCTGCCACCTCCACCCTGCCTGTCCACGTTCCATGCCCCTATCCCCTTCCTCCTGTCCTCCATGGTCCATTTTACTGCCACACCCTTCTGCCCTCCCTGGTCTGTTGTGCTGCAACTGCTCCTCCTGCCTGCCCCGCGTGGTCTGTTGTGAGGCCCCTTCCCCTGAACTCTCTTGTCTGTGCTCAGCTCCTTCCCCTCCCTTCTATCCTCCATGGCCCTTGGTGCATGCCCCTGCCCCCTCCTTTTTGCCCATCATGGCCATTGTGCTGCCACTAACCCTCCCGCTTGCCATGCATGGTCTTCTGTGCTGCCACGGCCCCTCCCACCTTCCCTGTGTGGTCAGCTAGCTGCCCCTGACCCCCTCCCACCTTCCCTCCATGGTCTGTGTGTATGCCATTATAGTCTCACTGTTGCTCTCCATGGTGTGTCTTGCTTCTAGTGCCCATCCTGCCTGACCTCCATTGTCAGCTTGCTGCTCCTGCCCTGCCCCCTTGCCCCCTGCCCTCTGTTTTCCATGTGCAGACCCCTATTCCCTCCCTCCTGGCTTGTCGGTTCCATTGTAATGCCCCTGATCCCTACCTCCTGCCCTTTATGGTCCGTTATGCTGCAGCTTTCTCTCCTGTCTGTCCATTATGGTCAGCTAGCTGCCATTGCCTCTTTCCCCTCTGTTCTCTGTTGTCCATGTGCATGGTCCTGTCCCCTCCCTATTGCTTTCCATGGATTGTTGTGCTGCACTCCCGTCCCGCATGCCCTGTGTGGTGTATTGTGCTGCTGCAAACCCTGATGCCTGCCCTGTAAGGTCAGTTTGGTGCACCTGTCCATATCCCTCCTGTCCTCTGTTATCCGAGTCCATGTCCCTACCCCAATTCCTCCTGCCTTCCATGATCCAATGTACCATACTTGCTAACATTTTGAACTTGGTAAGAGGGAGATTTTGAAAAAAAACTGGGGTATTGATTTTCCCCACTGACTTACATTGAAAAAGAGGAGATTGTAGACAGGAGACAGATCAAATAAAGCCCATTTGGGCTTAAAAACATTGGGCGTTTCCTGGCTGAATCGGGTCTGTTGGCATGTATGGTTGTACTACCACTGCCTCTTCCTTCTGCCCACAATGGTCTATTATATTGCCACAGCCTCTCTTGCCTGTCCTGCATTGTTGGTTTGTTGCCTCTGCCCCCTTTCCACTGCCCTCCATAGTCTGTTGTGCTGCCACTGCCCTTCCTGCCTGCCCAGTGTGGTCAAATTGTTGCCTCTGCACCCTCCTACCTGCCTTCAATTTTCTGAGTCCGTGCCCCTGGCCTCTGCCTCTCAACAGTATCCTAATGAACAACTAGATTGCTAACATTCTATATTTATTACAAAAGTGTGGCACGCCTGACGTCATCTTGATGTAATCAAAACTGTAATACCTAGAGCATTTCCTTTAGAAATTACAGAAATGAGAGGGTCTTATTTGCATCGAAATTATGGTTGTTGCTCTAAAAAACTAAAATGAGGACATATTGTCTGAGTTTTCAAATAGTGACAAAGCACTTTTAAATTATTTGTTATCTTTATGTTTTTTTATCCAGTTGACCACTTGATTAAATGTTGCACTTAGGGGAGAGGATGTGGTGTTACTTCCAGAGCTGCAGACTTTGCAACTGGGGAACCAGGTTGGAGTTTCTGCTTCAGCTCGACATTCTGTGATTCTGGTCAAATCACTTAATCTCCCCATGTCTACAACCAAAATGAATTTGTCCTTGTGTGATGTAACCAATGCTCATGTAAAGCACTCCAATACCTGACCAGACTGCACTATATAAAACTGCAAAAAAACAAAAAATAAAAAGTGTTTTGCACACTTCTGTCATTGGGCTATACATGGGCTACATCTGGGTGATATTTGTGCTACATTTGGGCTCTTTTGTCTCTGGTGGCCATCTTGGGAGATTTATTTGTTATGAAGTTTCCTAATTTCCTCATTTACTGCAGTCGCCTCAGTAGGAAATACTTTCAGTTTTTTACTTTGATTCCATCAAGAAGGCATTCAGATGTGTCACACATTTGCCATAAATTCAGAATGTTAGCACTCTAGTTGCTCATTAGATCACTGTAGTAAAGCTACTGCTCACCAGGGAAGTCTGCTGCTGGTATTGAAAGTGCATGTTTCAGTCTGCATGTCAGAATTTTTAAATGAAATAGAAGAGGATTTGAGAAGTCACTCAAAATGTGCCCTAATTTTTCTTTCTGCAGCACTAATCATAATTTCTATGGCAAAATGAACCCCCTCATTTTGTTCCTATTTAAATTAAATGTTTAAGTGCTACTACTTTATTCCAATCAAGATGGCTTCAGGTGTGCCATACTTTTGTCATATGTAAGACTGTTAGCGCTCTAGTTGTTCTTTAGAACACTCTGGGAAGCTGCAGTACATATATATAGATCTAGATCTATCTATATCTATATCTATATCCATATCTATATCTAATAACCCTGGGTGTAGTTTGCGTAGTAGCACTTCATGTAGCTACATGAAGTACATTTTGAACTACACGTAGCTACGCAAATTGCGTAGCTGTGTGCTTGACTGCACTGTGCAATCATTGCCAAAGGCATCTTGCACAGTGCAAGTTAAGATAAAATAAGTATCTCTGTCTTTATATGCTAAAATGCATATAGCATTTCACAAAAGTGAAATCAATAAATTAACAAGCAGTGAGAGAGGTGATGATTTTGGTATCCTCCCTAACCTAGGGAGAGAACCAAGCAGATGCCTTGAAAACAAAAAGCACATCTTTTGAACGATTCAGTGGTGGTCCCATCCTCTTAGGACCACCCCAAGCACAGTTATTGGCAAAAATACAATCCCAACCAAAGGCCCTGCAAAGCATTATGGGACGAGATTAGCAGTGGGCAGTGAATATTATAGTATCCAATATCAAAATAATTCTACAAAGAGCTGCAGTTCCACTAGTTGTTACTAGATGTCCCTCACGAGTCAAATGCAAAAGCTTCCTGAAAGGGTTTCAATGCTTTTGCATTTTGACTCGTGAGGGACATCTAGTAGCGACTAGTGGAACTGCAACTTGATGTATTAATAATTTCAATGCTTTTGCATTTGACTCGTGAGGGACATCTAGTAACGACTAGTTGAACTGCAGCTCTTTGTAGAATTATTTTGATATTGGACACTATAATATTCACTGTCCACTGCTAATCTCGTCCCATAATGCTTTGCAAGGCCTTGGTTGGGATTGTATTTTGCCCATAAATGTGCTTGGGGTGATCCTAGGAGGAGGGACCACCACTGAATCGTTCACATGATATGCTTTTTGTGTTCAAGGCATCTGCTGGTCCTCCCCTAGGTTGGGGGAACAAAAATCACCTCTCTCATTGCTTGAAATTTTCATTGTTAAAGTTCACTTTTGTGAATTTGTTATATGCTTTTTAGCATAGAAAATTGTTTTAACAAAGCATTTGTATGTGTTTAATATACTGCTGCTACGCTATGTCGATTAACAGAGATTTTTACTCTGCTACGTGCAATTTGCGTAGTGCGTAGTAACACAAACTTTGCATGCTCCGTGAGCGTAGCAAAGTATTATGCCCAGGGTTAATATCTATATTTATCTATCTATATATATATATATTTTTGTCCACCAAATACCCAAAAGCAGCGAGGGGGCACTCGGTAGCTCACCAGCCATCCGGCTCTGAATTTCAGCTTGCCTCGTTACACGGATGAATTCTAACGATGCCTGACGCGTTTCAGGGCTACTCGCCCCTTCCTCATAGGCTGCTCTGTCTGCGCATTAGACAACTCTCTGTTTAATTTGTTTTCAGCATATTTATTGGTTTCCAGCCCCCACAGGGCGGCGCTCAGTGCGCAATCAATTCATATTGCATGCTGGGATTTGTTGTCCCTTCGAGAGTACAATGTTACCATTAGTTGGTTCCAAGCGCAAACATTCATTAAAAGCATTATTTCCTTTTAGTAAGGTACCATGTTCCAAGGCAATTCATCTTCGCTTTGAGGTGAGTCACGCTGCACAGGATAAGAACAGTTCCAATCCCCAGCCTCTCATTAGTCCCAAGATGGTGCTCCCCTCCACGGCAGGGCTGCTGTGCTGTAATTTTGTCCACCAAATGCCCAAAAGCAGCGAGGGGGCACTCGGTAGCTCACCAGCCATCCGGCTCTGAATTTCAGCTTGCCTCGTTACACGGATTAATTCTAACGATGCCTGACGCGTTTCAGGGCTACTCGCCCCTTCCTCATAGGCTGCTCGGTCTGCGCATTAGACAACTCTCTGTTTAATTTGTTTTCAGCATATTTATTGGTTTCCAGCCCCCACTGGGCGGCGCTCAGTGCGCAATCAATTCATATTGCATGCTGGGATTTGTTGTCCCTTCGAGAGTACAATGTTACCATTAGATGGTTCCAAGCGCAAACATTCATTAAAAGCATTATTTCCTTATAGTAAGGTACCATGTTCCAAGGCAATTCATCTTCGCTTTGTGGTGAGTCACGCTGCACAGGATAAGAACAGTTCCAATCCCCAGCCTCTCATTAGTCCCAAGATGATGCTCCCCTCCACGGCAGGGGCTGCCGTGCTGTAATTTGTCCACCAAATGCCCAAAAGCAGCGAGGGGGCACTCGGTAGCTCACCAGCCATCCGGCTCTGAATTTCAGCTTGCCTCGTTACACGGATGAATTCTAACGATGCCTGACGCGTTTCAGGGCTACTCGCCCCTTCCTCATAGGCTGCTCTGCCTGCGCATTAGACAACTCTCTGTTTAATTTGTTTTCAGCATATTTATTGGTTTCCAGCCCCCACTGGGCGGCGCTCAGTGCGCAATCAATTCATATTGCATGCTGGGATTTGTTGTCCCTTCGAAAGTACAATGTTACCATTAGTTGGTTCCAAGCGCAAACATTCATTAAAAGCATTATTTCCTTATAGTAAGGTACCATGTTCCAAGGCAATTCATCTTCGCTTTGTGGTGAGTCACGCTGCACAGGATAAGAACAGTTCCAATCCCCAGCCTCTCATTAGTCCCAAGATGGTGCTCCCCTCCACGGCAGGGCTGCCGTGCTGTAATTTTGTCCACCAAATGCCCAAAAGCAGCGAGGGGGCACTCGGTAGCTCACCGGCCATCCGGCTCTGAATTTCAGCTTGCCTCGTTACACGGATGAATTCTAACGATGCCTGACGCGTTTCAGGGCTACTCGCCCCTTCCTCATAGGCTGCTCTGTCTGCGCATTAGACAACTCTCTGTTTAATTTGTTTTCAGCATATTTATTGGTTTCCAGCCCCCACTGGGCAGCGCTCAGTGCGCAATCAATTCATATTGCATGCTGGGATTTGTTGTCCCTTCGAGAGTACAATGTTACCATTAGTTGGTTCCAAGCGCAAACATTCATTAAAAGCATTATTTCCTTATAGTAAGGTACCATGTTCCAAGGCAATTCATCTTCGCTTTGTGGTGAGTCACGCTGCACAGGATAAGAACAGTTCCAATCCCTAGCCTCTCATTAGTCCCAAGATGGTGCTCCCCTCCACGGCAGGGCTGCTGTGCTGTAATTTTGTCCACCAAATGCCCAAAAGCAGCGAGGGGGCACTCGGTAGCTCACCAGCCATCCGGCTCTGAATTTCAGCTTGCCTCGTTACACGGATAAATTCTAACGATGCCTGACGCGTTTCAGGGCTACTCGCCCCTTCCTCATAGGCTGTCCTGTCTGCACATTAGACAACTCTCTGTTTAATTTGTTTTCAGCATATTTATTGGTTTCCAGCCCCCACTGGGCGGCGCTCAGTGCGCAATCAATTCATATTGCATGCTGGGCTTTGTTGTCCCTTCGAGAGTACAATGTTACCATTAGTTGGTTCCAAGCGCAAACATTCATTAAAAGCATTATTTCCTTATAGTAAGGTACCATGTTCCAAGGCAATTCATCTTCGCTTTGTGGTGAGTCACGCTGCACAGGATAAGAACAGTTCCAATCCCCAGCCTCTCATTAGTCCCAAGATGGTGCTCCCCTCCACGACAGGGCTGCCGTGCTGTAATTTTGTCCACCAAATGCGCAAAAGCAGCGAGGGGGCACTCGGTAGCTCACCAGCCATCCGGCTCTGAATTTCAGCTTGCCTCGTTACACGGATGAATTCTAACGATGCCTGATGCGTTTCAGGGCTACTCGCCCCTGCCTCATAGGCTGCTCTGTCTGCGCATCAGACAACTCTCTGTTTAATTTGTTTTCAGCATATTTATTGGTTTTCAGCCCCCACTGGGCGGCGCTCAGTGCGCAATCAATTCATATTGCATGCTGGGATTTGTTGTCCCTTCGAGAGTACAATGTTACCATTAGTTGGTTCCAAGCGCAAACATTCATTAAAAGCATTATTTCCTTATAGTAAGGTACCATGTTCCAAGGCAATTCATCTTCGCTTTGTGGTGAGTCACGCTGCACAGGATAAGAACAGTTCCAATCCCCAGCCTCTCATTAGTCCCAAGATGGTGCTCCCCTCCACGGCAGGGCTGCCGTGCTGTAATTTTGTCCACCAAATGCCCAAAAGCAGCGAGGGGGCACTCCCTTCACCACTCTGCAAACGCGCCCTGTGGCGCGTTTTAAGTGGGGCATTAATTCCCCTTGAATACTGGGGGTCCCTGGGGGCCAACTAGCCCACCAGGTACCTCCAGTGCGCGCCCTAGGGCTGGGTTACAGAGAGGTGGTGCAGGCCACGCCCTTTTACACCTCTCTGCAACGCAGCTCTGTGGCGCTTACTGGAGGTACCTGGTGGGCTAGTTGGACCCCAGGGACCCTCAGGATTCAAGGGGACTTTATCCCCCAACTTAAAACGTGCCACGGGGCGCGTTTGCACAGTGGTGAAGGGAGGGCGGAGCCTGAGGTGACATGTGTGCAAACACGCCCTGTGGCGTGTTTTAAGTTGAGGATTAAGTCCCCTTGAATCCTGAAGGTCCCTGGGGTCCAACTAGCCCACCAGGTACCTCCAGTAAGTGCCACAGAGCTGCGTTGCAGAGAGGTGTAAAAAGGGGCGTGGCCTCAGACCACCTCTCTGCAACGCAGGCCTGTGGCACTTACTGGAATTACCTGGTGGGCTAGTTGGGCCCCAGGGACCCTCAGGATTCAAGGTGTCCTAATACCCCAACTTAAAACGCGCCACAGGGCAGCGTGTGCACGGGGGGGGAGGGAGGGGTGGGCCTCAGGTGACATGTGTGCAAACACGCCCTGTGGCGCGTTTTAAGTTGGGGAATTAATTCCCCTTGAATCCTGAGGGACCATGGGGGCCAACTAGCCCACCAGGTACCTCCAGTGCGCGCCACAGGGCTGCGCTGCAGAGAGGTGGTCCAGGCCACGCCCCTTTTTACACCTCTGTGCAACGCAGCTCTGTGGCGCTTACTGGAGGTACCTACTGGGCTAGTTGGACCCCAGGGACCCTCAGGATTCAAGGGACTTAATCTCCCAGCCCAAAACGGCCACAGGGCTTGTTTGCACACATGTCACCTCAGGCCCCCTCCCTTCACCACTGTGCAAACACGCCCGGGGCGCGTTTTAAGAGGAAGTTTTAATCCCCCTGCCCTATTATGTACTAGGGCCTTACAGAGGAGGTCATGCTAATCACAGGGGTACCCCAACGCATAGTGTTCCCTAGTGTATGTAGGTCTTTTAGCATAGCACTGGCTCTAGGCCTGGTTAGTCCGAGTCAGTTACCACCAGTACCTGTCTGAAAAAGTTGTGGGCACAGGATGATTTTGCAACAAGGCCTCTTTCTGCTCCTCTGTTGGTTCTTTCTGCACATGTCTTGCTTCTTCCTGCTCTTTTCTTCGTCTTTGTGGACTTTTGTTGCTTCTTTCTGTGCGTTTTTTCTTCTTTCTTCACATGTCCTACCTCTGTAGGCATAGTTAGAAACTAGCATTTAAAAAACCTTTGAAATTCACTTAAAAAACCATAGGTTTCAGGCACGTTATAGTTAGAAATTAGCATTTAAAAAACCTTTGAAATTCACTGAAAAAACCATAGGTTTCAGACACGTTATAGTTAGAAATTAGCATTTAAAAAACCTTTGAAATTCACTGAAAAAACCATAGGTTTCAGGCACGTTATAGTTAGAAATTAGCATTTAAAAAACCTTTGAAATTCACTGAAAAAACCATAGGTTTTAGGGACAGTTATAGTTAGTTGGACATTTCACTCGTACAAAACCAGTGAAATTCCCCCGTTATAGTTAGTTCAGCTAACTATAACTCGCGCCCCGTAATGCACTGCTGATGACGTCACATATTATATCACTCATGACATGGTCAGTGACATCACTGATGACATCACTGATGACATCTCAAATGACATCACTGATGACATCACTGATGACATCATCCATGTGATAATTTCATGCATCTTCTCACACCCTAATATAACTTTTGATACACCCACTCTAAATTACAGACTGCCATTCTCAAAACCATAGACACTCCAACACCAATAACTACATACACACTCACTGATTCTTAGGTCTACACACACATCCACTCACTCACCCGTGCAGTCACTCATACTTACGGTCACTCAGTACAGGACTATCATATGCACTCATACACCTATATAGACACTCACACACCGCCACTCATCCATAGAGGTACTCACACACCTAGTCAGTCATGCAAATAATTAATCACACTGCCATTTACTCACCTATACAGTTATACACACACCAGCTCACTTACTCATACAAATACTAGCACATTCTTACGCTCTTATACAATCACTGTTACAAGTACACACTCATCCATACAGCCACTCTCACAATCACACACTCTCACTTATAGCCATTTATATATTTATATACTCCAACACACATATATACTGCCTTTCACATATGTAGTTACTCACACATGTACCACTGAGATATACATTCACTCACTAACACACCCATACACACACTCACCCACCCATACAGTCCATCACAGATGCACACTTGAAACCATGCACCCAGTGAATCACCCACTCACACATCTATGCACAGAGTCACACACACCCCACCCACACAAACACTCAGGCACCCATACAGATACTCAGACAACCAATCAATAACTCATGTCGACACTCATGTAGGTATTCGCAAATCCATGCAGCCGCTTACACACCAACAGACAGACGGATACAGACATTCACACAGTTTAGTCACTAACCCATGCATTCAGTAAGATACGTTTAATCACTCACTTATAGAGTCAGTCACGCACCTACTAAATCATCCATTCAGACACTTATACACCTACTCATTCTTCAATACGCCTTTCCCTATATATATTAAACATATTTAAACTTTACAGAAACACACAGTCACTGGATGATGTCATCAGTGATGTCATGAGTGATGTCATTTGAGATGTCATCAGTGATGTCACTGACCATGTCATGAGTGATGTAATATGTGACGTCATCAGCAGTGCATTGCGGGGCGCGAGTTAAAGTTAGCTGAACTAACTATAACGGGGGAATTTCACTGGTTTTGTACGAGTGAAATGTCCAACTAACTATAACTCTCCCTAAAACCTATGGTTTTTTCAGTGAATATATATATATATATATATATATATATATATATATATATATATAACTACCAGTAGGTAGTTATAGTTAGGACCTTGTTTCTATTCAAAAAGTGTTTTTTCTTTAGCCAATATTTTTGGTGCCGTTTGACGAATCTTTGCGAAATTTTCAAAACTAATGGCCCGCTCAGGTCAGCTCCTGTCTTGAAAATGTTCAGGGTGATTCGTCAAGCAGGGGCCTAGAAAAAAGGGGGGTCTCAAAACAGTTTTCTACATGTTAATTTCCATAGGAAACTTTTGTTGCGGCTACAGAACGGAATTACGCCAAATTTGGCAGAAAGGTAGCTCTTGGTCCAGAGTGCAATCTTTGCTTTAAATGGTGTAAATCCATTCAGTAGTTCCTGAGAAATTCATATATAAAAAAATATTAGTATTTGACCAAAAGCAATGCCGGCTCCCGCAGGAGGAGGGGAGCCGGCAGGGACCGCGGGTGCATTGGGGCTCCCCCCACGGTCCCCAATGTGAAGCCATGCCCCGGGGATGGGGTCCCTGGGGCCAAAAATGGCCTGGGAGGGGGGCCACTTGGCCCAGCCCTTTTAAATACAAAAAAATAAAAAATTGGCCAAGCCCAGGGGATGGGGTCCCCGGGGCCAAAAATGGCCCGGGATGGGGGGCCAAAAGGCCCCTCTCCCTTTTCCTTTTTTTAAAATCAAAAATGGCTGGGCCCTGGGGGATGGGGTCCCCGGGGCCGACATCGGGTAATGGAACTGGGGGGGGGCATTAATTATTTTTTTCTCTCGTGATAGGCGCAGCCCCCCCAGTGTAATGTTGCGGTGGATTTGCGGATCTACCTCAAATAAATAATTTAATAGTATATAATTCAGAAGGCAGTGTTGCATTTGTGAACTTTTTTTATAGAGTTAGTGAGATTGAAGTTCATAATCACATTAAATTTGATAGAGTTAGTAATAATATATAAAAAAATAAAAATTAAAAGTTAAACTTGAAAAGTGTATTGTGTTGTAGTACATTGAATTTGTGCTTTTGTTTTGTGGATTCGCGACGGGTTCGCAAATCCACAAAATATGTAAAAAGAATATGTATGTTAAAAAAAAAATAAGATTCACTGTTGGGTTATAGGGTGGCTCTAAAAAGAGCCCTTGTTTTCATTATGACTTTGTTGGATCTACATGTAAGTGCGATACACAGCTTAAGGTTGTTGAGAAACACTCTGGGGCATATGTACAAGCCCCTATCACCACGGGAACGTCACTTTTTGTGACGTTCCCGTGGCAATAGGGGCCTTGCCTTATGTACAAGGCAGCGTTAAGCCACTTAACGTGGCTTAACACTGCCTTGTACATAAGGCACCCTTTCACGCTATGGTTAGCGTGAAAGGGGCGTGCAGTGGGTGTTGCGGTGGGCATTCCACCGCAACACCCATTGTATTTGACACTGCGCCCTATGTACATGGGTGGCATACATAGGAGGCAGCGGCAAAATTAAGACGAGGAAAATCCTGGTCTTAAGTTGGCGAAACGAGGAGAAATGCATTATTTCTCCTCGTTTTTTGCTTTTTCCATGTGTGCTGCCTTGTGCAGCACACATGGAAAAAGCAAAATGCCATGGTTTGTTTATGTACAGGAACGAGTCCCTTCCTGTACATAAACAAACCTTTTAAAGAAATGCCATTTGGTAACTTTCATGTGTGCTGCATGAAGCAGCACAGATGAAAGTTACAAAATGGCATTTTAGGATTGTTTATGTGCAGGAAGGGACACCTGCCTACACATAACCAATCCTCCTGTGCACACAGACACCCTTGCACTCTGGTGCAAGGGTGCCTGCGTTGGCGCTAAGTTGTTAAACTTAGCGCCATCGCAGGAGAAAACTCAAGGCTGCACCACATTCTTGTAAATATGGTGCAGCCTTGCGTTTCTGAAGTGCCGGAGCATGTCGTTAAGCCCAGGAGGCTAACGTCACGCTCCGCCGCTTCATTGTACATATCCCCCCCTGTTCCCTTCATCGGTGAAGTGAACTCCATCACTTCTGTAGATGTCATCCATATCAAAACATACATTGTTGTTATAGATGGAGCCCATCCTATGGTCTCTGAGGTAAGCAGAAACAGCTTTATTGACATTCTTCTTAGCTTTCTCAATCTGTGGGCAGAATTGATTTGACCACTTCCATTTCTGTCTTTGGCATATATTAGAGTATACAAAGACAGTTTGAGGCAAAAGCAACATCAATTGTGCAAAGGTATCCTTCATTAGGATTTCCAGACCTACCCCAGTCAATCTGCCTAGGTCATTGCCACCACAGTGCACAATCATAAAGTTAGGGAGTTGGAGATGCAAAATGTTTTTAACCAAAGGCATCATTTGGTGCCACTTAATCCATTTAATATCCACATTTTGCATATCTTGGTTTGTCAATACCTCTGTGTTCAGCATACCTTTTGTACCAGAAAACATAGCTGTGCCCTACAATCCATACTGTGCGCATCTTGAAGGGATGTCTGGAAGGAATGAAAAGATGTCTGTAGCTGAGGTAGTCAGTTGATAGAATGAGAGGTATCTAAAATGGTGGAGAAGATGCTGTTTTTGAAAAAGCAGATAAGTGATTGGCTGTTCATCAACATTGTGCACCCAAAAATAGGATGCATGTTACTTTCCTGAAGAAGCATGTTTCTTATTGGTTATTAAAAAATGTTTAAAAGGTACAATAAATAGGATAAGGTAATATTTTTCAAAAGTCAACCACTCCTGCCATTTGCATTAGTAAGCTACTGTGCTGAACTTGAAAATATGTTGAACTTGTGAGCTGCCAGTACAGTTGACTGTTGCAGAAACTGTTACTATGGAAACTGGGATTAAGCAGAATGGGGGAAGGGTTGAACCTTAACTGTGGATTTAAAATGTGAAATAGTAACTTATATATAAGTGATATGTTACTAAATTAAGTTTTTCTAAGTCAGTAGTATGTGTAGAAGTAGTGTGTTGTTAAAACAAAATACTAGTATTATTAGAAATAGGTTTTTGAACTCCTGTAAGGGTTCGCAGTTCCATCGGGACGCTACACTGCGGCACCGCGGTGGAGTCGCAGCTCCAGAAAATTACAGAACCAGTTTGTGCACTTTTAGAAGATAGTTAAAAATGGTTAATATGTCTAACCAATAGAAATGTATTTCACAATTTGAAATAATGTAGGAAGCAATGTGATTTGTTACTTACATTTATTTGCGTGCAGAAAGAGAGAGAAAGTTTGCCATTACTGGTTTTATGTTGTTGAGAGTGGTGCATTACATTCATTGTGTGCAAAAGAAAATCTTTTATGAGTTTCTGATATTTCATATTCTGCAATACTATTTGAAAGGTGTTACAAATTTGTAAGGTGTGTTATGTATTATGTAGTTGTGCTTTACTGTTTGTAGTGATATTTTTAGATTTGAAAAGCTTTATTTTCAAAGTTTTGAAACTATTTGAGGAGTGTGATGTTTGAAATATGTTACGAAATGTACAGATGTGTATTGTAGTTTGTTTCATTGTACTGAAATGATGATTGAAATAGTTTGTGCATACTAATACTAATATGTGTACATTGGTGGATGGATTAGTGACTATGGTAGTTTGTATGAGTCTGTGGAAAGGTACAGTTGAAGTACGCTGCATAATTTTAGGTGTCTCTTTGAAATGGGAAGTGCAGTCTGTCAAGTTTTAAGGTCTGTATCGTCTTGTGACTGAGGTATGTCTCTACTTGCTCATGTAATCTCATACGTGTTATGCATTTGAAGATGCTAGACATATAAAACCCAGGTATACATCTATTTGTATGTTTCTTTTATATAAAATACCACTAGCAAAAGGTACAGACACATGCATGCATGCTTTGAGGAATATGGTGAGACTTACAAAAGAGACATGCGAAGGGTTACTGCTTTATATTTTGCTAGGCCCAACACCAGTGGCGGCTCGCATAGGGTGTGCTGCGGGGCGGTGGGGTGGGGCGGGGGAGGGGCAGGGTGGGGGGGTAGTAAACTCGGATATACGACGGAACGGAGGAAAGTAATTATTACGTTCCTCCATTCCATCGTATGTCCGAGTTTACTACCCCACCACCCTGCCCCTCCCCCACCCACCTCACCGCACGCCCTATGCGAGCCGCCCCTGCCCAACACCTTGAGTATGCAAAACACACAAGATGATGGACGGAATGCTGCACATTGGCAAACCTTCACCCCCAGTCACAGATCTGGGTTTAATCCATCGTTATTTTGCTTCACACCGCCACCCCAGTTCAGACATAGCCATATGCAAATCAGTCTTGACCCTGTGCCTCATGGGAACAGTCCAGACCGAACTGCCAAGCCATGTCTTCCCTGGACCGGAATCAAGCATCCTAGGACCGGTTTCAGGCTATCAGCCTTCATCAGCCAGGATAGCTTGACTCCAGTGGCGTAGTGAGCACGGGACCCACGTCTGGGCATACCCTTCCCACTTAGGGCGAAATGCAAAACACACAAGATGATGGACGGAATGCTGCACATTGGCAAACATTCACCCACAGTCACAGATCTGGGTTTAATCCATCGTTATTTTGCTTCACCACGCCACCCCAGTTCAGACATAGCCATATGCAAATCAGTCTTGACCCTGTGCCTCATGGGAACAGTCCAGACCGAACTGCCAAGCCATGTCTTCCCTGGACCAGAATCAAGCATCCTAGGACCGGTTTCAGGCTATCAGCCTTCATCAGCCAGGATAGCTTGACTCCAGTGGCGTAGTGAGCACGGGACCCACGTCTGGGCATACCCTTCCCACTTAGGGCGAAATGCAAAACACACAAGATGATGGACGGAATGCTGCACATTGGCAAACATTCACCCCCAGTCACAGATCTGGGTTTAATCCATCGTTATTTTGCTTCACCACGCCACCCCAGTTCAGACATAGCCATATGCAAATCAGTCTTGACCCTGTGCTTCATGGGAACAGTCCAGACCGAACTGCCAAGCCATGTCTTCCCTGGACCGGAATCAAGCATCCTAGGACCGGTTTCAGGCTATCAGCCTTCATCAGCCAGGATAGCTTGACTCCAGTGGCGTAGTGAGCACGGGACCCACGTCTGGGCATACCCTTCCCACTTAGGGCGAAATGCAAAACACACAAGATGATGGACGGAATGCTGCACATTGGCAAACATTCACCCCCAGTCACAGATCTGGGTTTAATCCATCGTTATTTTAGCTTCACCACGCCACCCCAGTTCAGACATAGCCATATGCAAATCAGTCTTGACCCTGTGCCTCATGGGAACAGTCCAGGCCGAACTGCCAAGCCATGTCTTCCCTGGACCGGAATCAAGCATCCTAGGACCAGTTTCAGGCTATCAGCCTTCATCAGCCAGGATAGCTTGACTCCAGTGGCGTAGTGAGCACGGGACCCACGTCTGGGCATACCCTTCCCACTTAGGGCGAAATGCAAAACACACAAGATGATGGACGGAATGCTGCACATTGGCAAACATTCACCCCCAGTCACAGATCTGGGTTTAATCCATCGTTATTTTGCTTCACCACGCTACCCCAGTTCAGACATAGCCATATGCAAATCAGTCTTGACCCTGTGCCTCATGGGAACAGTCCAGACCGAACTGCCAAGCCATGTCTTCCCTGGACCGGAATCAAGCATCCTAGGACCGGTTTCAGGCTATCAGCCTTCATCAGCCAGGATAGCTTGACTCCAGTGGCGTAGTGAGCACGGGACCCACGTCTGGGCATACCCTTCCCACTTAGGCGAAATGCAAAACACACAAGATGATGGACGGAATGCTGCACATTGGCAAACATTCACCCCCAGTCACAGATCTGGGTTTAATCCATCGTTATTTTGCTTCAACACGCCACCCCAGTTCAGATATAGCCATATGCAAATCAGTCTTGACCCTGTGCCTCATGGGAACAGTCCAGACCGAACTGCCAAGCCATGTCTTCCCTGGACCGGAATCAAGCATCCTAGGACCGGTTTCAGGCTATCAGCCTTCATCAGCCAGGATAGCTTGACTCCAGTGGCGTAGTGAGCACGGGACCCACGTCTGGGCATACCCTTCCCACTTAGGCGAAATGCAAAACACACAAGATGATGGACGGAATGCTGCACATTGGCAAACATTCACCCCTAGTCACAGATCTGAGTTAAATCCATCGTTATTTTGCTTCACCACCCACCCCAGTTCAGACATAGCCATATGCAAATCAGTCTTGACCCTGTGCCTCATGGGAACAGTCCAGACCGAACTGCTAAGCCATGTCTTCCCTGGACCGGAATCAAGCATCCTAGGACCGGTTTCAGGCTATCAGCCTTCATCAGACAGGATAGCTTGACTCCAGTGGCGTAGTGAGCACGGGACCCACGTCTGGGCATACCCTTCCCACTTAGGGCGAAAAGCAAAACACACAAGATGATGGACGGAATGCTGCACATTGGCAAACATTCACCCCCAGTCACAGATCTGGGTTTAATCCATCGTTATTTTGCTTCACCACGCCACCCCAGTTCAGACATAGCCATATGCAAATCAGTCTTGACCCTGTGCCTCATGGGAACAGTCCAGACCGAACTGCCAAGCCATATCTTCCCTGGACCGGAAACAAGCATCCTGGGACCGGTTTCGGGTTCAAAACCCTCATCAGCCAGGCTATCTTGAATCCAGTGGCAAAGTGAGCAAGGCACCCACGTCTGGGCATACCCTGCCAACTTAGGGCGAACAAAGCGATACCAAAGGGGATGATGGACAGAGCGTTAGAGCAAATCAAACACTCACCCCCAGTCAACTGATCTGGGTTTAATCCATCATCATTCTTTAGCTCACTCCACCACCCCAGTTCAGACATGGCCATATGCATGGATGCTTGTTTCCGGTCTAGGGAGGACCTGGCCTGGCAGTTCGGTCTGGACTGTTCCCATGGGGCACAGGGTCAAGACTGATTTGCATATGGCTGGGTCCAAACTGGGGTGGCGTAGTGGGCAAAAGAATGATGGATTTAACCCAGATCTTTTGACTGGGGGAGAATGTTTGCATTGTCAGAATTCCGTCCATTATTTGTTTGCTGTAACACTTTTCACCCTAAGTGGGATGGGTATGCCCAGACGTGGGTCCCTTGCTCACTGTGCCACTGGATTCAAGCTAGCCTGGCTGAAGAAGGGTGACATACCCTGAAACCGGTCCCAGGATGCTTGTTTCCGGTCCAGGGAGGACCTGGCCTGGCAGTTCGGTCTGGACTGTTCCCATGGGGCACAGGGTCAAGACTGATTTGCATATGGCTGGGTCCAAACTGGGGTGGCGTAGTGGGCAAAGAACGATGGATTTAACCCAGATCTTTTGACTGGGGAGAATGTTTGCATTGTCAGAATTCCGTCCATCATTTGTTTGCTGTAACACTTTTCACCCTAAGTGGGATGGGTATGCCCAGACGTGGGTCCCTTGCTCACTGTGCCACTGGATTCAAGCTAGCCTGGCTGAAGAAGGGTGACATACCCTGAAACCGGTCCCAGGATGCTTGTTTCCGGTCCAGGGAGGACCTGGCCTGGCAGTTCGGTCTGGACTGTTCCCATGGGGCACAGGGTCAAGACTGATTTGCATATGGCTGGGTCCAAACTGGGGTGGCGTAGTGGGCAAAAGAACGATGGATTTAACCCAGATCTTTTGACTGGGGAGAATGTTTGCATTGTCAGAATTCCGTCCATCATTTGTTTGCTGTAACACTTTTCACCCTAAGTGGGATGGGTATGCCCAGACGTGGGTCCCTTGCTCACTGTGCCACTGGATTCAAGGTAGCCTGGCTGAAGAAGGGTGACATACCCTGAAACCGGTCCCAGGATGCTTGTTTCCGGTCCAGGGAGGACCTGGCCTGGCAGTTCGGTCTGGACTGTTCCCATGGGGCACAGGGTCAAGACTGATTTGCATATGGCTGGGTCCAAACTGGGGTGGCGTAGTGGGCAAAGAACGATGGATTTAACCCAGATCTTTTAACTGGGGGAGAATGTTTGCATTGTCAGAATTCCGTCCATCATTTGTTTGCTGTAACACTTTTCACCCTAAGTGGGATGGGTATGCCCAGACGTGGGTCCCTTGCTCACTGTGCCACTGGATTCAAGCTAGCCTGGCTGAAGAAGGGTGACATACCCTGAAGCCGGTCCCAGGATGCTTGTTTCCGGTCCAGGAAGGACCTGGCCTGGCAGTTCGGTCTGGACTGTTCCCATGGGGCACAGGGTCAAGACTGATTTGCATATGGCTGAGTCCAAACTGGGGTGGCGTAGTGGGCAAAAGAACGATGGATTTAACCCAGATCTTTTGACTGGGGGAGAATGTTTGCATTGTCAGAATTCCGTCCATCATTTGTTTGCTGTAACACTTTTCACCCTAAGTGGGATGGGTATGCCCAGACGTGGGTCCCTGCTCACTGTGCCACTGGATTCAAGCTAGCCTGGCTGAAGAAGGGTGACATACCCTGAAACCGGTCCCAGGATGCTTGTTTCGGTCCAGGGAGGACCTGGCCTGGCAGTTCGGTCTGGACTGTTCCCATGGGGCACAGGGTCAAGACTGATTTGCATATGGCTGGGTCCAAACTGGGGTGGCGTAGTGAGCAAAAGAGCGATGGATTTAACCCAGATCTTTTGACTGCGGGAGAATGTTTGCATTGTCAGAATTCCGTCCATCATTTGTTTGCTGTAACACTTTTCACCCTAAGTGGGATGGGTATGCCCAGACGTGGGTCCCTTGCTCACTGTGCCACTGGATTCAAGCTAACCTGGCTGAAGAAGGGTGACATACCCTGAAACCGGTCGCAGGATGCTTGTTTCCGGTCCAGGGAGGACCTGGCCTGGCAGTTCGGCTGGACTGTTCCAATGGGGCACAGGGTCAAGACTGATTTGCATATGGCTGGGTACAAACTGGGGTGGCGTAGTGGGCAAAAGAACGATGGATTTAACCCAGATCTTTTGACTGGGGGAGAATGTTTGCATTGTCAGAATTCCGTCCATCATTTGTTTGCTGTAACACTTTTCACCCTAAGTGGGATGGGTATGCCCAGACGTGGGTCCCTTGCTCACTGTGCCACTGGATTCAAGCTAGCCTGGCTGAAGAAGGGTGACATACCCTGAAACCGGTCCCAGGATGCTTGTTTCCGGTCCAGGGAGGACCTGGCCTGGCAGTTCGGTCTGGACTGTTCCCATGGGGCACAGGGTCAAGACTGATTTGAATATGGCTGGGTCCAAACTGGGGTGGCGTAGTGGGCAAAAGAACAATGGATTTAACCCAGATCTTTGGACTGGGGGAGAATGTTTGCATTGTCAGAATTCCGTCCATCATTTGTGTGCTGTAACACTTTTCACCCTAAGTGGGATGGGTATGCCCAGACGTGGGTCCCTTGCTCACTGTGCCACTGGATTCAAGCTAGCCTGGCTGAAGAAGGGTGACATACCCTGAAACCGGTCCCAGGATGCTTGTTTCCGGTCCAGGGAGGACCTGGCCTGGCAGTTCGGTTTGGACTGTTCCCATGGGGCACAGGGTCAAGACTGATTTGCATATGGCTGGGTCCAAACTGGGGTGGCGTAGTGGGCAAAAGAACAATGGATTTAACCCAGATCTTTTGACTGGGGGAGAATATTTGCATTGTCAGAATTCCGTCCATCATTTGTTTGCTGTAACACTTTTCACCCTAAGTGGGATGGGTATGCCCAGACGTGGGTCCCTTGCTCACTGTGCCACTGGATTCAAGCTAGCCTGGCTGAAGAAGGGTGACATACCCTGAAACCGGTCCCAGGATGCTTGTTTCCGGTCCAGGGAGGACCTGGCCTGGCAGTTCGGTCTGGACTGTTCCCATGGGGCACAGGGTCAAGGCTGATTTTCATATGGCTGGGTCCAAACTGGGGGTGGCGTAGTGGGCAAAGAACGATGGATTTAACCCAGATCTTTTGACTGGGGGAGAATGTTTGCATTGTCAGAACTCCGTCCATCATTTGTTTGCTGTAACACTTTTCACCCTAAGTGGGATGGGTATGCCCAGACGTGGGTCCCTTGCTCACTGTGCCACTGGATTCAAGCTAGCCTGGCTGAAGAAGGGGTGACATACCCTGAAACCGGTCCCAGGATGCTTGTTTCCGAGTCCAGGGAGGACCTGGCCTGGCAGCTCGGTCTGGACTGTTCCCATGGGGCACAGGGTCAAGACTGATTTGCATATGGCTGGGTCCAAACTGGGGTGGCGTAGTGGGCAAAAGAACGATGGATTTAACCCAGATCTTTTGACTGGGGGAGAATATTTGCATTGTCAGAATTCCGTCCATCATTTGTTTGCTGTAACACTTTTCACCCTAAGTGGGATGGGTATGCCCAGACGTGGGTCCCTTGCTCACTGTGCCACTGGATTCAAGCTAGCCTGGCTGAAGAAGGGTGACATACCCTGAAACCGGTCCCAGGATGCTTGTTTCCGGTCCAGGGAGGACCTGGACTGGCAGTTCGGTCTGGACTGTTCCCATGGGGCACAGGGTCAAGGCTGATTTTCATATGGCTGGGTCCAAACTGGGGTGGCGTAGTGGGCAAAAGAACGATGGATTTAACCCAGATCTTTTGACTGGGGGAGAATGTTTGCATTGTCAGAATTCCGTCCATCATTTGTTTGCTGTAACACTTTTCACCCTAAGTGGGATGGGTATGCCCAGACGTGGGTCCCTTGCTCACTGTGCCACTGGATTCAAGCTAGCCTGGCTGAAGAAGGGTGACATACCCTGAAACCGGTCCCAGGATGCTTGTTTCCGGTCCAGGGAGGACCTGGCCTGGCAGTTCGGTCTGGACTGTTCCCATGGGGCACAGGGTCAAGACTGATTTGCATATGGCTGGGTCCAAACTGGGGTGGCGTAGTGGGCAAAAGAACGATGGATTTAACCCAGATCTTTTGACTGGGGAGAATATTTGCATTGTCAGAATTCCGTCCATCATTTGTTTGCTGTAACACTTTTCACCCTAAGTGGGATGGGTATGCCCAGACGTGGGTCCCTTGCTCACTGTGCCACTGGATTCAAGCTAGCCTGGCTGAAGAAGGGTGACATACCCTGAAACCGGTCCCAGGATGCTTGTTTCCCGATCCAGGGAGGACCTGGCCTGGCAGTTCGGTCTGGACTGTTCCCATGGGGCACAGGGTCAAGGCTGATTTTCATATGGCTGGATCCAAACTGGGGTGGCGTAGTGGGCAAAAGAACGATGGATTTAACCCAGATCTTTTGACTGGGGGAGAATGTTTGCATTGTCAGAATTCCGTCCATCATTTGTTTGCTGTAACACTTTTCACCCTAAGTGGGATGGGTATGCCCAGACGTGGGTCCCTTGCTCACTGTGCCACTGGATTCAAGCTAGCCTGGCTGAAGAAGGGTGACATACCCTGAAACCGGTCCCAGAATGCTTGTTTCCGGTCCAGGGAGGACCTGGCCTGGCAGTTCGGTCTGGACTGTTCCCATGGGGCACAGGGTCAAGACTGATTTGCATATGGCTGGGTCCAAACTGGGGTGGCGTAGTGGGCAAAAGAACGATGGATTTAACCCAGATCTTTTGACTGGGGGAGAATGTTTGCATTGTCAGAATTCCGTCCATCATTTGTTTGCTGTAACACTTTTCACCCTAAGTGGGATGGGTATGCCCAGACGTGGGTCCCTTGCTCACTGTGCCACTGGATTCAAGCTAGCCTGGCTGAAGAAGAGTGATATACCCTGAAACCGGTCCCAGGATGCTTGTTTCCGGTCCAGGGAGGACCTGGCCTGGCAGTTCGGTCTGGACTGATCCCATGGGGCACAGGGTCAAGACTGATTTGCATATGGCTGGGTCCAAACTGGGGTGGCGTAGTGGGCAAAAGAACAATGGATTTAACCCAGATCTTTTGACTGGGGGAGAATGTTTGCATTGTCAGAATTCCGTCCATCATTTGTTTGCTGTAACACTTTTCACCCTAAGTGGGATGGGTATGCCCAGACGTGGGTCCCTTGCTCACTGTGCCACTGGATTCAAGCTAGCCTGGGTGAAGAAGGGTGACATACCCTGAAACCTGTCCCAGGATGCTTGTTTCCGGTCCAGGGAGGACCTGGCCTGGCAGTTCGGTCTGGACTGTTCCCATGGGGCACAGGGTCAAGACTGATTTGCATATGGCTGGGTCCAAACTGGGGTGGCGTAGTGGGCAAAAGAACGATGGATTTAACCCAGATCTTTTGACTGGGGGAGAATATTTGCATTGTCAGAATTCCATCCATCATTTGTTTGCTGTAACACTTTTCACCCTAAGTGGGATGGGTATGCCCAGACGTGGGTCCCTTGCTCACTGTGCCACTGGATTCAAGCTAGCCTGGCTGAAGAAGGGTGACATACCCTGAAACCGGTCCCAGGATGCTTGTTTCCGGTCCAGGGAGGACCTGGCCTGGCAGTTCGGTCTGGACTGTTCCCATGGGGCACAGGGTCAAGGCTGATTTTCATATGGCTGGGTCCAAACTGGGGTGGCGTAGTGGGCAAAAGAACGATGGATTTAACCCGAGATCTTTTGACTGGGGGAGAATGTTTGCATTGTCAGAATTCCGTCCATCATTTGTTTGCTGTAACACTTTTCACCCTAAGTGGGATGGGTATGCCCAGACGTGGGTCCCTTGCTCACTGTGCCACTGGATTCAAGCTAGCCTGGCTGAAGAAGGGTGACATACCCTGAAACCGGTCCCAGGATGCTTGTTTCCGGTCCAGGGAGGACCTGGCCTGGCAGTTCGGTCTGGACTGTTCCCATGGGGCACAGGGTCAAGACTGAGTTTGCATATGGCTGGGTCCAAACTGGGGTGGCGTAGTGGGCAAAAGAACGATGGATTTAACCCAGATCTTTTGACTGGGGGAGAATATTTGCATTGTCAGAATTCCGTCCATCATTTGTTTGCTGTAACACTTTTCACCCTAAGTGGGATGGGTATGCCCAGACGTGGGTCCCTTGCTCACTGTGCCACTGGATTCAAGCTAGCCTGGCTGAAGAAGGGTGACATACCCTGAAACCGGTCCCAGGATGCTTGTTTCCGGTCCAGGGAGGACCTGGCCTGGCAGTTCGGTCTGGACTGTTCCCATGGGGCACAGGGTCCAGGCTGATTTTCATATGGCTGGGTCCAAACTGGGGTGGCGTAGTGGGCAAAAGAACGATGGATTTAACCCAGATCTTTTGACTGGGGGAGAATGTTTGCATTGTCAGAATTCCGTCCATCATTTGTTTGCTGTAACACTTTTCACCCTAAGTGGGATGGGTATGCTCAGACGTGGGTCCCTTGCTCACTGTGCCACTGGATTCAAGCTAGCCTGGCTGAAGAAGGGTGACATACCCTGAAACCGGTCCCAGGATGCTTGTTTCCAGTCCAGGGAGGACCTGGCCTGGCAGTTCGGTCTGGACTGTTCCCATGGGGCACAGGGTCAAGACTGATTTGCATATGGCTGGGTCCAAACTGGGGTGGCGTAGTGGGCAAAAGAACGATGGATTTAACCCAGATCTTTTGACTGGGGGAGAATGTTTGCATTGTCAGAATTCCGTCCATCATTTGTTTGCTGTAACACGTTTCACCCTAAGTGGGATGGGTATGCCCAGACGTGGGTCCCTTGCTCACTGTGCCACTGGATTCAAGCTAGCCTGGCTGAAGAAGGGTGACATACCCTGAAACCGGTCCCAGGATGCTTGTTTCCGGTCCAGGGAGGACCTGGCCTGGCAGTTCGGTCTGGACTGTTCCCATGGGGCACAGGGTCAAGACTGATTTGCATATGGCTGGGTCCAAACTGGGGTGGCGTAGTGGGCAAAAGAACGATGGATTTAACCCAGATCTTTTGACTGGGGAGAATATTTGCATTGTCAGAATTCCGTCCATCATTTGTTTGCTGTAACACTTTTCACCCTAAGTGGGATGGGTATGCCCAGACGTGGGTCCCTTGCTCACTGTGCCACTGGATTCAAGCTAGCCTGGCTGAAGAAGGGTGACATACCCTGAAACCGGTCCCAGGATGCTTGTTTCCGGTCCAGGGAGGACCTGGCCTGGCAGTTCGGTCTGGACTGTTCCCATGGGGCACAGGGTCAAGGCTCATTTTCATATGGCTGGGTCCAAACTGGGGTGGCGTAGTGGGCAAAAGAACGATGGATTTAACCCAGATCTTTTGACTGGGGGAGAATGTTTGCATTGTCAGAATTCCGTCCATCATTTGTTTGCTGTAACACTTTTCACCCTAAGTGGGATGGGTATGCCCAGACGTGGGTCCCTTGCTCACTGTGCCACTGGATTCAAGCTAGCCTGGCTGAAGAAGGGTGACATACCCTGAAACCGGTCCCAGGATGCTTGTTTCCGGTCCAGGGAGGACCTGGCCTGGCAGTTCGGTCTGGGCTGTTCCCATGGGGCACAGGGTCAAGACTGATTTGCATATGGCTGGGTCCAAACTGGGGTGGCGTAGTGGGCAAAAGAACGATGGATTTAACCCAGATCTTTTGACTGGGGAGAATATTTGCATTGTCAGAATTCCGTCCATCATTTGTTTGCTGTAACACTTTTCACCCTAAGTGGGATGGGTATGCCCAGACGTGGGTCCCTTGCTCACTGTGCCACTGGATTCAAGCTAGCCTGGCTGAAGAAGGGTGACATACCCTGAAACCGGTCCCAGGATGCTTGTTTCCGGTCCAGGGAGGACCTGGCCTGGCAGTACGGTCTGGACTGTTACCATGGGGCACAGGGTCAAGGCTGATTTTCATATGGCTGGGTCCAAACTGGGGTGGCGTAGTGGGCAAAAGAACGATGGATTTAACCCAGATCTTTTGACTGGGGGAGAATGTTTGCATTGTCAGAATTCCGTCCATCATTTGTTTGCTGTAACACTTTTCACCCTAAGTGGGATGGGTATGCCCAGACGTGGGTCCCTTGCTCACTGTGCCACTGGATTCAAGCTAGCCTGGCTGAAGAAGGGTGACATACCCTGAAACCGGTCCCAGGATGCTTGTTTCCGGTCCAGGGAGGACCTGGCCTGGCAGTTCGGTCTGGACTGTTCCCATGGGGCACAGGGTCAAGACTGATTTGCATATGGCTGGGTCCAAACTGGGGTGGCGTAGTGGGCAAAAGAACGATGGATTTAACTCAGATCTTTTGACTGGGGGAGAATGTTTGCATTGTCAGAATTCCGTCCATCATTTGTTTGCTGTAACACTTTTCACCCTAAGTGGGATGGGTATGCCCAGACGTGGGTCCCTTGCTCACTGTGCCACTGGATTCAAGCTAGCCTGGCTGAAGAAGAGTGACATACCCTGAAACCGGTCCCAGGATGCTTGTTTCCGGTCCAGGGAGGACCTGGCCTGGCAGTTCGGTCTGGACTGATCCCATGGGGCACAGGGTCAAGACTGATTTGCATATGGCTGGGTCCAAACTGGGGTGGCGTAGTGGGCAAAAGAACAATGGATTTAACCCAGATCTTTTGACTGGGGGAGAATGTTTGCATTGTCAGAATTCCGTCCATCATTTGTTTGCTGTAACACTTTTCACCCTAAGTGGGATGGGTATGCCCAGACGTGGGTCCCTTGCTCACTGTGCCACTGGATTCAAGCTGGCCTGGGTGAAGAAGGGTGACATACCCTGAAACCTGTCCCAGGATGCTTGTTTCCGGTCCAGGGAGGACCTGGCCTGGCAGTTCGGTCTGGACTGTTCCCATGGGGCACAGGGTCAAGACTGATTTGCATATGGCTGGGTCCAAACTGGGGTGGCGTAGTGGGCAAAAGAACGATGGATTTAACCCAGATCTTTTGACTGGGGAGAATATTTGCATTGTCAGAATTCCATCCATCATTTGTTTGCTGTAACACTTTTCACCCTAAGTGGGATGGGTATGCCCAGACGTGGGTCCCTTGCTCACTGTGCCACTGGATTCAAGCTAGCCTGGCTGAAGAAGGGTGACATACCCTGAAACCGGTCCCAGGATGCTTGTTTCCGGTCCAGGGAGGACCTGGCCTGGCAGTTCGGTCTGGACTGTTCCCATGGGGCACAGGGTCAAGGCTGATTTTCATATGGCTGGGTCCAAACTGGGGTGGCGTAGTGGGCAAAAGAACGATGGATTTAACCCAGATCTTTTGACTGGGGGAGAATGTTTGCATTGTCAGAATTCCGTCCATCATTTGTTTGCTGTAACACTTTTCACCCTAAGTGGGATGGGTATGCCCAGACGTGGGTCCCTTGCTCACTGTGCCACTGGATTCAAGCTAGCCTGGCTGAAGAAGGGTGACATACCCTGAAACCGGTCCCAGGATGCTTGTTTCCGGTCCAGGGAGGACCTGGCCTGGCAGTTCGGTCTGGACTGTTCCCATGGGGCACAGGGTCAAGACTGATTTGCATATGGCTGGGTCCAAACTGGGGTGGCGTAGTGGGCAAAAGAACGATGGATTTAACCCAGATCTTTTGACTGGGGGAGAATATTTGCATTGTCAGAATTCCGTCCATCATTTGTTTGCTGTAACACTTTTCACCCTAAGTGGGATGGGTATGCCCAGACGTGGGTCCCTTGCTCACTGTGCCACTGGATTCAAGCTAGCCTGGCTGAAGAAGGGTGACATACCCTGAAACCGGTCCCAGGATGCTTGTTTCCGGTCCAGGGAGGACCTGGCCTGGCAGTTCGGTCTGGACTGTTCCCATGGGGCACAGGGTCCAGGCTGATTTTCATATGGCTGGGTCCAAACTGGGGTGGCGTAGTGGGCAAAAGAACGATGGATTTAACCCAGATCTTTTGACTGGGGGAGAATGTTTGCATTGTCAGAATTCCGTCCATCATTTGTTTGCTGTAACACTTTTCACCCTAAGTGGGATGGGTATGCTCAGACGTGGGTCCCTTGCTCACTGTGCCACTGGATTCAAGCTAGCCTGGCTGAAGAAGGGTGACATACCCTGAAACCGGTCCCAGGATGCTTGTTTCCAGTCCAGGGAGGACCTGGCCTGGCAGTTCGGTCTGGACTGTTCCCATGGGGCACAGGGTCAAGACTGATTTGCATATGGCTGGGTCCAAACTGGGGTGGCGTAGTGGGCAAAAGAACGATGGATTTAACCCAGATCTTTTGACTGGGGGAGAATGTTTGCATTGTCAGAATTCCGTCCATCATTTGTTTGCTGTAACACGTTTCACCCTAAGTGGGATGGGTATGCCCAGACGTGGGTCCCTTGCTCACTGTGCCACTGGATTCAAGCTAGCCTGGCTGAAGAAGGGTGACATACCCTGAAACCGGTCCCAGGATGCTTGTTTCCGGTCCAGGGAGGACCTGGCCTGGCAGTTCGGTCTGGACTGTTCCCATGGGGCACAGGGTCAAGACTGATTTGCATATGGCTGGGTCCAAACTGGGGTGGCGTAGTGGGCAAAAGAACGATGGATTTAACCCAGATCTTTTGACTGGGGGAGAATATTTGCATTGTCAGAATTCCGTCCATCATTTGTTTGCTGTAACACTTTTCACCCTAAGTGGGATGGGTATGCCCAGACGTGGGTCCCTTGCTCACTGTGCCACTGGATTCAAGCTAGCCTGGCTGAAGAAGGGTGACATACCCTGAAACCGGTCCCAGGATGCTTGTTTCCGGTCCAGGGAGGACCTGGCCTGGCAGTTCGGTCTGGACTGTTCCCATGGGGCACAGGGTCAAGGCTCATTTTCATATGGCTGGGTCCAAACTGGGGTGGCGTAGTGGGCAAAAGAACGATGGATTTAACCCAGATCTTTTGACTGGGGGAGAATGTTTGCATTGTCAGAATTCCGTCCATCATTTGTTTGCTGTAACACTTTTCACCCTAAGTGGGATGGGTATGCCCAGACGTGGGTCCCTTGCTCACTGTGCCACTGGATTCAAGCTAGCCTGGCTGAAGAAGGGTGACATACCCTGAAACCGGTCCCAGGATGCTTGTTTCCGGTCCAGGGAGGACCTGGCCTGGCAGTTCGGTCTGGGCTGTTCCCATGGGGCACAGGGTCAAGACTGATTTGCATATGGCTGGGTCCAAACTGGGGTGGCGTAGTGGGCAAAAGAACGATGGATTTAACCCAGATCTTTTGACTGGGGGAGAATATTTGCATTGTCAGAATTCCGTCCATCATTTGTTTGCTGTAACACTTTTCACCCTAAGTGGGATGGGTATGCCCAGACGTGGGTCCCTTGCTCACTGTGCCACTGGATTCAAGCTAGCCTGGCTGAAGAAGGGTGACATACCCTGAAACCGGTCCCAGGATGCTTGTTTCCGGTCCAGGGAGGACCTGGCCTGGCAGTACGGTCTGGACTGTTACCATGGGGCACAGGGTCAAGGCTGATTTTCATATGGCTGGGTCCAAACTGGGGTGGCGTAGTGGGCAAAAGAACAATGGATTTAACCCAGATCTTTTGACTGGGGAGAATGTTTGCATTGTCAGAATTCCGTCCATCATTTGTTTGCTGTAACACTTTTCACCCTAAGTGGGATGGGTATGCCCAGACGTGGGTCCCTTGCTCACTGTGCCACTGGATTCAAGCTAGCCTGGCTGAAGAAGGGTGACATACCCTGAAACCGGTCCCAGGATGCTTGTTTCCGGTCCAGGGAGGACCTGGCCTGGCAGTTCGGTCTGGACTGTTCCCATGGGGCACAGGGTCAAGACTGATTTGCATATGGCTGGGTCCAAACTGGGGTGGCGTAGTGGGCAAAAGAACGATGGATTTAACCCAGATCTTTTGACTGGGGGAGAATGTTTGCATTGTCAGAATTCCGTCCATCATTTGTTTGCTGTAACACTTTTCACCCTAAGTGGGATGGGTATGCCCAGATGTGGGTCCCTTGCTCACTGTGCCACTGGATTCAAGCTAGCCTGGCTGAAGAAGAGTGACATACCCTGAAACCGGTCCCAGGATGCTTGTTTCCGGTCCAGGGAGGACCTGGCCTGGCAGTTCGGTCTGGACTGATCCCATGGGGCACAGGGTCAAGACTGATTTGCATATGGCTGGGTCCAAACTGGGGTGGCGTAGTGGGCAAAAGAACAATGGATTTAACCCAGATCTTTTGACTGGGGAGAATGTTTGCATTGTCAGAATTCCGTCCATCATTTGTTTGCTGTAACACTTTTCACCCTAAGTGGGATGGGTATGCCCAGACGTGGGTCCCTTGCTCACTGTGCCACTGGATTCAAGCTGGCCTGGGTGAAGAAGGGTGACATACCCTGAAACCTGTCCCAGGATGCTTGTTTCCGGTCCAGGGAGGACCTGGCCTGGCAGTTCGGTCTGGACTGTTCCCATGGGGCACAGGGTCAAGACTGATTTGCATATGGCTGGGTCCAAACTGGGGTGGCGTAGTGGGCAAAAGAACGATGGATTTAACCCAGATCTTTTGACTGGGGGAGAATGTTTGCATTGTCAGAATTCCATCCATCATTTGTTTGCTGTAACACTTTTCACCCTAAGTGGGATGGGTATGCCCAGACGTGGGTCCCTTGCTCACTGTGCCACTGGATTCAAGCTAGCCTGGCTGAAGAAGGGTGACATACCCTGAAACCGGTCCCAGGATGCTTGTTTCCGGTCCAGGGAGGACCTGGCCTGGCAGTTCGGTCTGGACTGTTCCCATGGGGCACAGGGTCAAGACTGATTTGCATATGGCTGGGTCCAAACTGGGGTGGCGTAGTGGGCAAAAGAACGATGGATTTAACCCAGATCTTTTGACTGGGGGAGAATGTTTGCATTGTCAGAATTCCGTCCATCATTTGTTTGCTGTAACACTTTTCACCCTAAGTGGGATGGGTATGCCCAGACGTGGGTCCCTTGCTCACTGTGCCACTGGATTCAAGCTAGCCTGGCTGAAGAAGGGTGACATACCCTGAAACCGGTCCCAGGATGCTTGTTTCCGGTCCAGGGAGGACCTGGCCTGGCAGTTCGGTCTGGACTGTTCCCATGGGGCACAGGGTCAAGACTGATTTGCATATGGCTGGGTCCAAGCTGGGGTGGCGTAGTGGGCAAAAGAACGATGGATTTAACCCAGATCTTTTGACTGGGGGAGAATGTTTGCATTGTCAGAATTCCGTCCATCATTTGTTTGCTGTAACAACACCTTGAGTAGTCACAGAATAGTGAAGCTGAAGCACAAAAGTGAGGTTTAAGACATGTTGGTAGAGGGATTAGTGATTAGGCTACTTTGTATGAATCTGTGAAAAGGTGCACTTGAAATACGCTGCATAATTTAAGGTGTCTGCTTGAAATGGGAAGTGCAGTCTGTGAAGTTTTAAGGTATGCATGGTCTTGTGACTGAGGTATGTCTCTACTTGCACATGTATTCTCATACGTCTTATGCATCTGAAGATGCTAGACGTATAAAACACAGGTATACGTCTATTTGTGTGTTTCTTTTGTATATGATGCCACTAGGAAAAGGTGCAGACACATGCATGCATGCTTTCAGGAACATGGTAAGACTTACAACAGACACATGCGAAGGGTTGCTGCTTTATATTTGGCTAGGCCCAACACCCTAGGTAGTTGCAGAATGGTGAAGCTGCAGCTCAAAATTTAGGTTTAAGACATGTTGGTAGAGCGATTAGCGATTAGGCTACTTTGTATAAGTCTGTGGAAAGGTACACTCGAAATATGCTGCATAATTTTACGTGTCTGTTTGAAATGGGAAGTGCAGTCTGTGAAGTTTTAATGTCTGCATGGTCTTGTGACTGAGGTATGTCTCTACTTGCACATGTATTCTCATACGTGTTGTGCATCTGAAGATGCTAGATGTGTGTAACACATGTATAGCACTATTTGTATAATTCTATTATGTGTGATGCCAGCAGCAAAAGGTAGAGATGCATGTATGCATATTTTTAGGAACATGGTGAGACTTACAATAGTAATATTGCAAATATTGCTGTTTTGCATTTCTGGAGTTCTATTGCTTCTTTCTGCACTTCTCTTGACTGTTTCTGCACCTCTGTTTCTTCTTTCTACATTTATGTTGCATCTAAATGCACCAGTCTTATCTCTGTTGCTTTTTTCCTGAACTTCTCTTGTTTTTTTCAGTAGCTTTTTTTATTTGGTATAAAGAGAAAAGCAATGTAATTGTAATTAACTGCTTACTAGTTATTATGAATATTGACATGTAATTAATTTTAAATACTTAATTAATGTAAGAAACTATTGAAACTATTCTTTCTTTTTTAGAAAATTATTTTGTTTTTTATTTTTAAATTGAAGATGGCAAGAAAACACGAAAAGAGAAGACAACACAGAAAACACACGTATTTAAATCAAAGTAAAAAGAGTGGACTACACAAAGAACAAAATGTTACTCAGGATAAAGTCTGTTCTGGTAAGAGTACTAAACAATTTCTTAAAACAGTTACAGAGAGATTAAAGAAATACAATAATAATGAAAGGAAACATTATTTTTTTACAACAAAGCACTAGGAAACGAAGACTTGTAATCGAAAAAATACATTCATTTTTGGAAAAACACCACGTCACACAAAAACAAAAACAAATTTAAAGAGATACGTGTACGAATGTTTTGAAGTAGAGTAATGCAAAATGTATTACAAAATTGTAAAATTTTAAAAGATCAGCAGCGTATAAGAAGAAGTAACACATTGAAGTGTAGTAAATACTGCTTTTGAATTGAAATGAAAATTTTTATATTAGTATCGAAGAGAATGAAAACAAAGCTGTTTATGAAAGAGAAAAGCAAAAGAAAAAGACTGGTTAATAGAAATAACTTTTGCAAAACTTTTACTGGTGAATGGAAGCACACTTCTAGTACTGAGCCTTTCTTTGAAGAAGTAAGCTATCTTCAACAGAACACATTAGTTCATGCAGTAGTGGTCGATTCTATGAGATGAAAGATGGTTGTCCCATTCCAAAAGAAAAAATGGTTGTTAGGAGTGTGGAAGAAGTAATAGCTGAAGAAGTTCAAGGGAAGCGTGCACAAACTCCTGTTTATAAGTGGGATTGTAGCAGTATTTGCAGTATTCAACAGGAATCTATTGACATATTGTGAATTGTTTTACGACAATATGCAAAACAAAGTCTTAAACAGAAGATGTTACAAGGACTAGATCCATGTAAAATAAGAAAATATACTAAAATGCAGGGTCATTCTCTGGCTTGTCTTTCAAGAAAAGTGTGTAAAAGTACTTTTCATCATTTAAGAATGTTAGCAGTACACCACTCAGAAATACGGAAGTTAGTAAGGAGACCTGCATTATGTTTAAGTGAAATGAACACAGTTCTTCAGCACGGTTCACTATCAGATGTACAAAAAGTTTGTGATGATGAGTGTAGAGAAAGTGAGAGCTTGATAAGTGTAGGTGTTGAAGAACAGGTGAAAAAGATAAGTATTGACGAGTTTGCAGAAGAAATTACAAAGTTTAAGACAGTTTCATCTGAAAAACCAAACAATGTTTGTATTTGTTCTCGACGTACTCACTATAGAAGTCAAGCTAGGAATGTTGATTTATATTTACAAAGTGAAAAGGAAAACAATGATAAGTGGCAGCAATTTGGTGCTTATTTGTTGGTAGAAGGTCGGTTTGAGTTGGCTACTGATCAACTTATTTGTAAATATTGTTACAACAAATTAGAAGAGAACAAAATGCCAACTAGAGCAGTACATAATAACTTAGAGTTGGTAGCTATTCCTCTGGAACTGGCAGATTTGAATGCATATGAGTCCATTCTTATTCAATCTGTGCACCCATTTCAGGCTATAGTTCGTATGGAGCCTAAAACAGGTAAGCTGCCACAAACAGATTTACAAAGAGGTCTGAAATGAAGAGTTGTGTACCTACCTTTAGATTTTAAGAAAAATATTGAATCTGTTGGTGTAGACGGGGAGGAAAATGAGGCAGTAGTTATTGTAGTAAATGGTGTACCAACCAAGAGTCGAAAAATATGGCAAGAGTTTGTAGATGTTAATAAACTTCAAAAGCTTACATTATATCTGGTACAAAATAATATTTATTGTAAGAATGTAAATGTTGATGAACAGGTAATATTGTTTGAAGCTGAGACAGAAATTTCAAGTGGCCAAATAGAAAAAGTGGACGAGTCCAAGAGAGAAGAGCTTTATGAACATTATACTATACATCCTCTAAATTCAAAGGAAATGATTGGAAACAGTATTGAATTATTTCAAATGAAGGAAGCAAAGGGAATTCCCATGAGTGTATGGGAAAAAAGTTTAGAAGCTCGTTGTTTTCTACAGCTATTCCCCACTGGAGAAGGTGGACGATGTGATGAGCGAGTTGTACGGATTCCAGCTTCAGAATACCGCTCAACAAGATTGTACTCTGAAGATCCAAGATTTTGACAGTGTATTCCGAATATATTTCATCTTCTGTTTGAAAGTGATTTGGCTACACTTTCATATGCAGTGAAACAGAAATTCATCTTCTACATGTTGCTGCAAAGGAATTCATGGACAAAGTTCAACAAAGAGATGAAAATTTAGAATCTCAGTTAATTAATTTGATGGCATGTCAACGTGGTACCAATGAGTATTGGTATCGTCGTCATGGAGAACTTAAATGCATGTTAAGACACTTAGGTACTCCTACGTGGTTTATAACACTTAGGGGTCGATTCCGATTCGGGCCGGAAAAAGCACCGACCGACTCGGAGCCGGAATTAATTCCGACCGACACGTACCTGTGGCGCCCGACCCGCCAAGTACGATGCAAAGCGTGCAAAATCCGACCGACACGTCACGGAACCCAAGCCGAACGACCGAGCCGCAGTGAAAACAGCAATCCGGCCGGAAAAACACGCGAATCGAACCGACCGACACGCACCCGGAACAAATCCGACCGAAACGTACCCGCGAACTCCAAACCGCAAAGTACGATGCAAGGCGCGAAAACCACGACCGAGTCGTACGGAGGACAAGCCGTACGACCGACACGCATACAAAACAGCGAGCCAAAGTAACACAAAACACCGCGACCGACGCGTACGCAGCATAGAAAATAGCACAAACACAGCGTGAACGAAACGGAGAAGACGGTACGAGACAACTGCAGGGTACGACTCGGTCACAAGAACGTTTCCAACATGCACAGAAAGTACTAAGGGAAAATACACAAAAAAAGGCCAAACAAGCAATTACAAAGCCAATAAATACTGGGGGGTGGGGACAGAGAACAAAGACACACCCACAACTCCACCCATATAAAGGACACAAATCCCAACCATGATCCTTTGCAAATGCTATTCACCTGCCAGCACTCAACAGACAGCAACCACACACCCACAGCTCATCCCTCACACAAGCCACACACCATCAGCACACCAACAAATAGCTACCTCACATACACCCAGCAAAACACACACTCACAAACCTTCACCTGCACACCAACACACACATCACTCACCATCACCACCCATCACCATGCCCCCAAAGAAGAATCACAAGTTCCTAGATTGTGAATTGGAAGTCCTGGTAGACGAGATCCTCAGGGTAGAGCCACAGCTGTTTGGCGCACTGGTCCAACAGACACCCATCTCCCAGAAAACAAAGATGTGGGAGAGGATCATCAACAGGGTGAACGCACAATCACCATGTCTGCGCACAAAGACTGACATCCAGAACAGGTGGTATGACGTGCGCAGGAGGGTACGGGAGCTGCTGAAGAAGGACTACCTCCTGAGCCAACACACCGGCAGTGGCCCTCCTGCCAAGCCAGTATACCTCAGGCCCTGGGAGGAGAAGGTGCGGGCCATCCTTCCGCCAGTGAGCGTCTATGGACTAGAAAACATCCCAGAGCCTGGTGAGTACACAACAAATGTACACAATATTCTGCCACAATACACACACACATCACTGTCAAGGGGAGAGTCAAACCATGCACTCTTAGCAATTACACAGCAACCAGAACAGAATCATCCCAAAATGTGTATGTCAGTCAGATAAACACAACACATGCCATCTCAAAGTTACATTTAACCGTGTCATCACATGTACAAACACAACTACAACTACAGCTAGGCAGTGGCACAAATATAACTAACAAACACATCCAGACATGTAGCCACCACTACAACACCAACACACAGTGAAGACCACTGAAAGAAAGGAATTCTGTGTATGCTGGGCAAGTCAGTGTAGCCAATAGCATCATGGGAGTCGTAGTCACAGATATTGCTCACCCCCACAACTGTCCCATCAACACCACCATGAACCATGCGCACATCACAGGGAGTGGAAAAGGACTCACAAGATGGCTGACACTGGCTACTGCTGTGGGGAGCACAAGGCCCTGCTGGCAACTGTGCAACAACCAACAGCAGGACACCACTGACTGACATCCTGAAAGACAACTTCCACTCCCTGCAATGCAAGCACGTTCCATGGTGGGATATCTGGCTGGGTGGGAAGGAGGACTTGCAGCACTGACCATAGTCACAAGCACCTCCCCTCACACACACCCTCAACACAAACTCCACATAACCCACCTGGGAGAATGCAATGCCTCACATCCTAACTCAAGATCCCACAAAGAACCACCACCCTGGGTTATGTTGTGTGAAGCACAGGGACACTCTTGGGACTTTTAGCCAAACAACTGCCAGGACAACACTCCCAGCCATCCTGTCAGCACAGGCAGCCCACCCCACAGGGAAGCAGAGTCAAAAGGAAGGAAGGAAGGGCATGCTGGGAAGGGGGTGGAGGCAATAGCATGATGGGAGTAGTAGGCACAGATATTGCTCAGCCTCACAACTGGCCCATCAACACCACTCACAACCATGCTCACATCACAGGCAGTGGAAAAGGACTCACAAGATGGCTGACACTGGCTACTGCTGTGGGGAGCACAAGGCCCTGCTGGCAACTGTGCAACAACCAACAGCAGGACACCACTGACTGACATCCTGAAAGACAACTTCCACTCCCTGCAATGCAAGCACGTTCCATGGTGGGATATCTGGCTGGGTGGGAAGGAGGACTTGCAGCACTGACCATAGTCACAAGCACCTCCCCTCACACACCCCCTCAACACAAACTCCACATAACCCACCTGGGAGAATGCAATGCCTCACATCCTAACTCAAGATCCCACAAAGAACCACCACCCTGGGTTATGTTGTGTGAAGCACAGGGACACTCTTGGGACTTTTAGCCAAACAACTGCCAGGACAACACTCCCAGCCATCCTGTCAGCACAGGCAGCCCACCCCACAGGGAAGCAGAGTCAAAAGGAAGGAAGGAAGGGCATGCTGGGAAGGGGGGTGGAGGCAATAGCATGATGGGAGTAGTAGGCACAGATATTGCTCAGCCTCACAACTGACCCATCAACACCACTCACAACCATGCTCACATCACAGGGAGTGGAAAAGGACTCACAAGATGGCTGACACTGGCTCACATCACAGGGAGTGGAAAAGGACTCACAAGATGGCTGACACTGGCTACTGCTGTGGGGAGCACAAGGCCCTGCTGGCAACTGTGCAACAACCAACAGCAGGACACCACTGACTGACATCCTGAAAGACAACTTCCACTCCCTGCAATGCAAGCACGTTCCATGGTGGGATATCTGGCTGGGTGGGAAGGAGGACTTGCAGCACTGACCATAGTCACAAGCACCTCCCCTCACACACCCCTCAACACAAACTCCACATAACCCACCTGGGAGAATGCAATGCCTCACATCCTAACTCAAGATCCCACAAAGAACCACCACCCTGGGTTATGTTGTGTGAAGCACAGGGACACTCTTGGGACTTTTAGCCAAACAACTGCCAGGACAACACTCCCAGCCATCCTGTCAGCACAGGCAGCCCACCCCACAGGGAAGCAGAGTCAAAAGGAAGGAAGGAAGGGCATGCTGGGAAGGGGGTGGAAGCAATAGCATGATGGGAGTAGTAGGCACAGATATTGCTCAGCCTCACAACTGGCCCATCAACACCACTCACAACCATGCTCACATCACAGGGAGTGGAAAAGGACTCACAAGATGGCTGACACTGGCTACTGCTGTGGGGAGCACAAGGCCCTGCTGGCAACTGTGCAACAACCAACAGCAGGACACCACTGACTGACATCCTGAAAGACAACTTCCACTCCCTGCAATGCAAGCACGTTCCATGGTGGGATATCTGGCTGGGTGGGAAGGAGGACTTGCAGCACTGACCATAGTCACAAGCACCTCCCCTCACACACCCCCTCAACACAAACTCCACATAACCCACCTGGGAGAATGCAATGCCTCACATCCTAACTCAAGATCCCACAAAGAACCACCACCCTGGGTTATGTTGTGTGAAGCACAGGGACACTCTTGGGACTTTTAGCCAAACAACTGCCAGGACAACACTCCCAGCCATCCTGTCAGCACAGGCAGCCCACCCCACAGGGAAGCAGAGTCAAAAGGAAGGAAGGAAGGGCATGCTGGGAAGGGGGTGGAGGCAATAGCATGATGGGAGTAGTAGGCACAGATATTGCTCAGCCTCACAACTGACCCATCAACACCACTCACAACCATGCTCACATCACAGGGAGTGGAAAAGGACTCACAAGATGGCTGACACTGGCTCACATCACAGGGAGTGGAAAAGGACTCACAAGATGGCTGACACTGGCTACTGCTGTGGGGAGCACAAGGCCCTGCTGGCAACTGTGCAACAACCAACAGCAGGACACCACTGACTGACATCCTGAAAGACAACTTCCACTCCCTGCAATGCAAGCACGTTCCATGGTGGGATATCTGGCTGGGTGGGAAGGAGGACTTGCAGCACTGACCATAGTCACAAGCACCTCCCCTCACACACCCCTCAACACAAACTCCACATAACCCACCTGGGAGAATGCAATGCCTCACATCCTAACTCAAGATCCCACAAAGAACCACCACCCTGGGTTATGTTGTGTGAAGCACAGGGACACTCTTGGGACTTTTAGCCAAACAACTGCCAGGACAACACTCCCAGCCATCCTGTCAGCACAGGCAGCCCACCCCACAGGGAAGCAGAGTCAAAAGGAAGGAAGGAAGGGCATGCTGGGAAGGGGGTGGAGGCAATAGCATGATGGGAGTAGTAGGCACAGATATTGCTCAGCCTCACAACTGGCCCATCAACACCACTTACAACCATGCTCACATCACAGGGAGTGGAAAAGGACTCACAAGATGGCTGACACTGGCTCACATCACAGGGAGTGGAAAAGGACTCACAAGATGGCTGACACTGGCTACTGCTGTGGGGAGCACAAGGCCCTGCTGGCAACTGTGCAACAACCAACAGCAGGACACCACTGACTGACATCCTGAAAGACAACTTCCACTCCCTGCAATGCAAGCACGTTCCATGGTGGGATATCTGGCTGGGTGGGAAGGAGGACTTGCAGCACTGACCATAGTCACAAGCACCTCCCCTCACACACCCCTCAACACAAACTCCACATAACCCACCTGGGAGAATGCAATGCCTCACATCCTAACTCAAGATCCCACAAAGAACCACCACCCTGGGTTATGTTGTGTGAAGCACAGGGACACTCTTGGGACTTTTAGCCAAACAACTGCCAGGACAACACTCCCAGCCATCCTGTCAGCACAGGCAGCCCACCCCACAGGGAAGCAGAGTCAAAAGGAAGGAAGGAAGGGCATGCTGGGAAGGGGGTGGAGGCAATAGCATGATGGGAGTAGTAGGCACAGATATTGCTCAGCCTCACAACTGGCCCATCAACACCACTCACAACCATGCTCACATCACAGGGAGTGGAAAAGGACTCACAAGATGGCTGACACTGGCTACTGCTGTGGGGAGCACAAGGCCCTGCTGGCAACTGTGCAACAACCAACAGCAGGACACCACTGACTGACATCCTGAAAGACAACTTCCACTCCCTGCAATGCAAGCACGTTCCATGGTGGGATATCTGGCTGGGTGGGAAGGAGGACTTGCAGCACTGACCATAGTCACAAGCACCTCCCCTCACACACCCCTCAACACAAACTCCACATAACCCACCTGGGAGAATGCAATGCCTCACATCCTAACTCAAGATCCCACAAAGAACCACCACCCTGGGTTATGTTGTGTGAAGCACAGGGACACTCTTGGGACTTTTAGCCAAACAACTGCCAGGACAACACTCCCAGCCATCCTGTCAGCACAGGCAGCCCACCCCACAGGGAAGCAGAGTCAAAAGGAAGGAAGGAAGGGCATGCTGGGAAGGGGGTGGAGGCAATAGCATGATGGGAGTAGTAGGCACAGATATTGCTCAGCCTCACAACTGGCCCATCAACACCACTCACAACCATGCTCACATCACAGGGAGTGGAAAAGGACTCACAAGATGGCTGACACTGGCTCACATCACAGGGAGTGGAAAAGGACTCACAAGATGGCTGACACTGGCTACTGCTGTGGGGAGCACAAGGCCCTGCTGGCAACTGTGCAACAACCAACAGCAGGACACCACTGACTGACATCCTGAAAGACAACTTCCACTCCCTGCAATGCAAGCACGTTCCATGGTGGGATATCTGGCTGGGTGGGAAGGAGGACTTGCAGCACTGACCATAGTCACAAGCACCTCCCCTCACACACCCCTCAACACAAACTCCACATAACCCACCTGGGAGAATGCAATGCCTCACATCCTAACTCAAGATCCCACAAAGAACCACCACCCTGGGTTATGTTGTGTGAAGCACAGGGACACTCTTGGGACTTTTAGCCAAACAACTGCCAGGACAACACTCCCAGCCATCCTGTCAGCACAGGCAGCCCACCCCACAGGGAAGCAGAGTCAAAAGGAAGGAAGGAAGGGCATGCTGGGAAGGGGGTGGAGGCAATAGCATGATGGGAGTAGTAGGCACAGATATTGCTCAGCCTCACAACTGGCCCATCAACACCACTCACAACCATGCTCACATCACAGGGAGTGGAAAAGGACTCACAAGATGGCTGACACTGGCTACTGCTGTGGGGAGCACAAGGCCCTGCTGGCAACTGTGCAACAACCAACAGCAGGACACCACTGACTGACATCCTGAAAGACAACTTCCACTCCCTGCAATGCAAGCACGTTCCATGGTGGGATATCTGGCTGGGTGGGAAGGAGGACTTGCAGCACTGACCATAGTCACAAGCACCTCCCCTCACACACCCCTCAACACAAACTCCACATAACCCACCTGGGAGAATGCAATGCCTCACATCCTAACTCAAGATCCCACAAAGAACCACCACCCTGGGTTATGTTGTGTGAAGCACAGGGACACTCTTGGGACTTTTAGCCAAACAACTGCCAGGACAACACTCCCAGCCATCCTGTCAGCACAGGCAGCCCACCCCACAGGGAAGCAGAGTCAAAAGGAAGGAAGGAAGGGCATGCTGGGAAGGGGGTGGAGGCAATAGCATGATGGGAGTAGTAGGCACAGATATTGCTCAGCCTCACAACTGGCCCATCAACACCACTCACAACCATGCTCACATCACAGGGAGTGGAAAAGGACTCACAAGATGGCTGACACTGGCTACTGCTGTGGGGAGCACAAGGCCCTGCTGGTAACTGTGCAACAACCAACAGCAGGACACCACTGACTGACATCCTGAAAGACAACTTCCACTCCCTGCAATGCAAGCACATTCCATGGTGGGATATCTGGCTGGGTGGGAAGGAGGACTTGCAGCACTGACCATAGTCACAAGCACCTCCCCTCACACACACCCTCAACACAAACTCCACATAACCCACCTGGGAGAATGCAATGCCTCACATCCTAACTCAAGATCCCACAAAGAACCACCACCCTGGGTTATGTTGTGTGAAGCACAGGGACACTCTTGGGACTTTTAGCCAAACAACTGCCAGGACAACACTCCCAGCCATCCTGTCAGCACAGGCAGCCCACCCCACAGGGAAGCAGAGTCAAAAGGAAGGAAGGAAGGGCATGCTGGGAAGGGGGTGGAGGCAATAGCATGATGGGAGTAGTAGGCACAGATATTGCTCAGCCTCACAACTGGCCCATCAACACCACTCACAACCATGCTCACATAACAGGGACTGGAAAAGGACTCACAAGATGGCTGACACTGGCTACTGCTGTGGGGAGCACAAGGCCCTGCTGGCAACTGTGCAACAACCAACAGCAGGACACCACTGACTGACATCCTGAAAGACAACTTCCACTCCCTGCAATGCAAGCACGTTCCATGGTGGGATATCTGGCTGGGTGGGAAGGAGGACTTGCAGCACTGACCATAGTCACAAGCACCTCCCCTCACACACCCCCTCAACACAAACTCCACATAACCCACCTGGGAGAATGCAATGCCTCACATCCTAACTCAAGATCCCACAAAGAACCACCACCCTGGGTTATGTTGTGTGAAGCACAGGGACACTCTTGGGACTTTTAGCCAAACAACTGCCAGGACAACACTCCCAGCCATCCTGTCAGCACAGGCAGCCCACCCCACAGGGAAGCAGAGTCAAAAGGAAGGAAGGAAGGGCATGCTGGGAAGGGGGGTGGAGGCAATAGCATGATGGGAGTAGTAGGCACAGATATTGCTCAGCCTCACAACTGACCCATCAACACCACTCACAACCATGCTCACATCACAGGGAGTGGAAAAGGACTCACAAGATGGCTGACACTGGCTCACATCACAGGGAGTGGAAAAGGACTCACAAGATGGCTGACACTGGCTACTGCTGTGGGGAGCACAAGGCCCTGCTGGCAACTGTGCAACAACCAACAGCAGGACACCACTGACTGACATCCTGAAAGACAACTTCCACTCCCTGCAATGCAAGCACGTTCCATGGTGGGATATCTGGCTGGGTGGGAAGGAGGACTTGCAGCACTGACCATAGTCACAAGCACCTCCCCTCACACACCCCTCAACACAAACTCCACATAACCCACCTGGGAGAATGCAATGCCTCACATCCTAACTCAAGATCCCACAAAGAACCACCACCCTGGGTTATGTTGTGTGAAGCACAGGGACACTCTTGGGACTTTTAGCCAAACAACTGCCAGGACAACACTCCCAGCCATCCTGTCAGCACAGGCAGCCCACCCCACAGGGAAGCAGAGTCAAAAGGAAGGAAGGAAGGGCATGCTGGGAAGGGGGTGGAAGCAATAGCATGATGGGAGTAGTAGGCACAGATATTGCTCAGCCTCACAACTGGCCCATCAACACCACTCACAACCATGCTCACATCACAGGGAGTGGAAAAGGACTCACAAGATGGCTGACACTGGCTACTGCTGTGGGGAGCACAAGGCCCTGCTGGCAACTGTGCAACAACCAACAGCAGGACACCACTGACTGACATCCTGAAAGACAACTTCCACTCCCTGCAATGCAAGCACGTTCCATGGTGGGATATCTGGCTGGGTGGGAAGGAGGACTTGCAGCACTGACCATAGTCACAAGCACCTCCCCTCACACACCCCCTCAACACAAACTCCACATAACCCACCTGGGAGAATGCAATGCCTCACATCCTAACTCAAGATCCCACAAAGAACCACCACCCTGGGTTATGTTGTGTGAAGCACAGGGACACTCTTGGGACTTTTAGCCAAACAACTGCCAGGACAACACTCCCAGCCATCCTGTCAGCACAGGCAGCCCACCCCACAGGGAAGCAGAGTCAAAAGGAAGGAAGGAAGGGCATGCTGGGAAGGGGGTGGAGGCAATAGCATGATGGGAGTAGTAGGCACAGATATTGCTCAGCCTCACAACTGACCCATCAACACCACTCACAACCATGCTCACATCACAGGGAGTGGAAAAGGACTCACAAGATGGCTGACACTGGCTCACATCACAGGGAGTGGAAAAGGACTCACAAGATGGCTGACACTGGCTACTGCTGTGGGGAGCACAAAGCCCTGCTGGCAACTGTGCAACAACCAACAGCAGGACACCACTGACTGACATCCTGAAAGACAACTTCCACTCCCTGCAATGCAAGCACGTTCCATGGTGGGATATCTGGCTGGGTGGGAAGGAGGACTTGCAGCACTGACCATAGTCACAAGCACCTCCCCTCACACACCCCCTCAACACAAACTCCACATAACCCACCTGGGAGAATGCAATGCCTCACATCCTAACTCAAGATCCCACAAAGAACCACCACCCTGGGTTATGTTGTGTGAAGCACAGGGACACTCTTGGGACTTTTAGCCAAACAACTGCCAGGACAACACTCCCAGCCATCCTGTCAGCACAGGCAGCCCAACCCACAGGGAAGCAGAGTCAAAAGGAAGGAAGGAAGGGCATGCTGGGAAGGGGGTGGAGGCAATAGCATGATGGGAGTAGTAGGCACAGATATTGCTCAGCCTCACAACTGGCCCATCAACACCACTCACAACCATGCTCACATCACAGGGAGTGGAAAAGGACTCACAAGATGGCTGACACTGGCTCACATTACAGGGAGTGGAAAAGGACTCACAAGATGGCTGACACTGGCTACTGCTGTGGGGAGCACAAGGCCCTGCTGGCAACTGTGCAACAACCAACAGCAGGACACCACTGACTGACATCCTGAAAGACAACTTCCACTCCCTGCAATGCAAGCACGTTCCATGGTGGGATATCTGGCTGGGTGGGAAGGAGGACTTGCAGCACTGACCATAGTCACAAGCACCTCCCCTCACACACCCCTCAACACAAACTCCACATAACCCACCTGGGAGAATGCAATGCCTCACATCCTAACTCAAGATCCCACAAAGAACCACCACCCTGGGTTATGTTGTGTGAAGCACAGGGACACTCTTGGGACTTTTAGCCAAACAACTGCCAGGACAACACTCCCAGCCATCCTGTCAGCACAGGCAGCCCACCCCACAGGGAAGCAGAGTCAAAAGGAAGGAAGGAAGGGCATGCTGGGAAGGGGGTGGAGGCAATAGCATGATGGGAGTAGTAGGCACAGATATTGCTCAGCCTCACAACTGGCCCATCAACACCACTCACAACCATGCTCACATCACAGGGAGTGGAAAAGGACTCACAAGATGGCTGACACTGGCTACTGCTGTGGGGAGCACAAGGCCCTGCTGGCAACTGTGCAACAACCAACAGCAGGACACCACTGACTGACATCCTGAAAGACAACTTCCACTCCCTGCAATGCAAGCACGTTCCATGGTGGGATATCTGGCTGGGTGGGAAGGAGGACTTGCAGCACTGACCATAGTCACAAGCACCTCCCCTCACACACCCCCTCAACACAAACTCCACATAACCCACCTGGGAGAATGCAATGCCTCACATCCTAACTCAAGATCCCACAAAGAACCACCACCCTGGGTTATGTTGTGTGAAGCACAGGGACACTCTTGGGACTTTTAGCCAAACAACTGCCAGGACAACACTCCCAGCCATCCTGTCAGCACAGGCAGCCCACCCCACAGGGAAGCAGAGTCAAAAGGAAGGAAGGAAGGGCATGCTGGGAAGGGGGTGGAGGCAATAGCATGATGGGAGTAGTAGGCACAGATATTGCTCAGCCTCACAACTGGCCCATCAACACCACTCACAACCATGCTCACATCACAGGGAGTGGAAAAGGACTCACAAGATGGCTGACACTGGCTACTGCTGTGGGGAGCACAAGGCCCTGCTGGTAACTGTGCAACAACCAACAGCAGGACACCACTGACTGACATCCTGAAAGACAACTTCCACTCCCTGCAATGCAAGCACATTCCATGGTGGGATATCTGGCTGGGTGGGAAGGAGGACTTGCAGCACTGACCATAGTCACAAGCACCTCCCCTCACACACACCCTCAACACAAACTCCACATAACCCACCTGGGAGAATGCAATGCCTCACATCCTAACTCAAGATCCCACAAAGAACCACCACCCTGGGTTATGTTGTGTGAAGCACAGGGACACTCTTGGGACTTTTAGCCAAACAACTGCCAGGACAACACTCCCAGCCATCCTGTCAGCACAGGCAGCCCACCCCACAGGGAAGCAGAGTCAAAAGGAAGGAAGGAAGGGCATGCTGGGAAGGGGGTGGAGGCAATAGCATGATGGGAGTAGTAGGCACAGATATTGCTCAGCCTCACAACTGGCCCATCAACACCACTCACAACCATGCTCACATAACAGGGACTGGAAAAGGACTCACAAGATGGCTGACACTGGCTACTGCTGTGGGGAGCACAAGGCCCTGCTGGCAACTGTGCAACAACCAACAGCAGGACACCACTGACTGACATCCTGAAAGACAACTTCCACTCCCTGCAATGCAAGCACGTTCCATGGTGGGATATCTGGCTGGGTGGGAAGGAGGACTTGCAGCACTGACCATAGTCACAAGCACCTCCCCTCACACACACCCTCAACACAAACTCCACATAACCCACCTGGGAGAATGCAATGCCTCACATCCTAACTCAAGATCCCACAAAGAACCACCACCCTGGGTTATGTTGTGTGAAGCACAGGGACACTCTTGGGACTTTTAGCCAAACAACTGCCAGGACAACACTCCCAGCCATCCTGTCAGCACAGGCAGCCCACCCCACAGGGAAGCAGAGTCAAAAGGAAGGAAGGAAGGGCATGCTGGGAAGGGGGTGGAGGCAATAGCATGATGGGAGTAGTAGGCACAGATATTGCTCAGCCTCACAACTGGCCCATCAACACCACTCACAACCATGCTCACATCACAGGCAGTGGAAAAGGACTCACAAGATGGCTGACACTGGCTACTGCTGTGGGGAGCACAAGGCCCTGCTGGCAACTGTGCAACAACCAACAGCAGGACACCACTGACTGACATCCTGAAAGACAACTTCCACTCCCTGCAATGCAAGCACGTTCCATGGTGGGATATCTGGCTGGGTGGGAAGGAGGACTTGCAGCACTGACCATAGTCACAAGCACCTCCCCTCACACACCCCCTCAACACAAACTCCACATAACCCACCTGGGAGAATGCAATGCCTCACATCCTAACTCAAGATCCCACAAAGAACCACCACCCTGGGTTATGTTGTGTGAAGCACAGGGACACTCTTGGGACTTTTAGCCAAACAACTGCCAGGACAACACTCCCAGCCATCCTGTCAGCACAGGCAGCCCACCCCACAGGGAAGCAGAGTCAAAAGGAAGGAAGGAAGGGCATGCTGGGAAGGGGGTGGAGGCAATAGCATGATGGGAGTAGTAGGCACAGATATTGCTCAGCCTCACAACTGACCCATCAACACCACTCACAACCATGCTCACATCACAGGGAGTGGAAAAGGACTCACAAGATGGCTGACACTGGCTCACATCACAGGGAGTGGAAAAGGACTCACAAGATGGCTGACACTGGCTACTGCTGTGGGGAGCACAAGGCCCTGCTGGCAACTGTGCAACAACCAACAGCAGGACACCACTGACTGACATCCTGAAAGACAACTTCCACTCCCTGCAATGCAAGCACGTTCCATGGTGGGATATCTGGCTGGGTGGGAAGGAGGACTTGCAGCACTGACCATAGTCACAAGCACCTCCCCTCACACACCCCCTCAACACAAACTCCACATAACCCACCTGGGAGAATGCAATGCCTCACATCCTAACTCAAGATCCCACAAAGAACCACCACCCTGGGTTATGTTGTGTGAAGCACAGGGACACTCTTGGGACTTTTAGCCAAACAACTGCCAGGACAACACTCCCAGCCATCCTGTCAGCACAGGCAGCCCACCCCACAGGGAAGCAGAGTCAAAAGGAAGGAAGGAAGGGCATGCTGGGAAGGGGGTGGAAGCAATAGCATGATGGGAGTAGTAGGCACAGATATTGCTCAGCCTCACAACTGGCCCATCAACACCACTCACAACCATGCTCACATCACAGGGAGTGGAAAAGGACTCACAAGATGGCTGACACTGGCTACTGCTGTGGGGAGCACAAGGCCCTGCTGGCAACTGTGCAACAACCAACAGCAGGACACCACTGACTGACATCCTGAAAGACAACTTCCACTCCCTGCAATGCAAGCACGTTCCATGGTGGGATATCTGGCTGGGTGGGAAGGAGGACTTGCAGCACTGACCATAGTCACAAGCACCTCCCCTCACACACCCCCTCAACACAAACTCCACATAACCCACCTGGGAGAATGCAATGCCTCACATCCTAACTCAAGATCCCACAAAGAACCACCACCCTGGGTTATGTTGTGTGAAGCACAGGGACACTCTTGGGACTTTTAGCCAAACAACTGCCAGGACAACACTCCCAGCCATCCTGTCAGCACAGGCAGCCCACCCCACAGGGAAGCAGAGTCAAAAGGAAGGAAGGAAGGGCATGCTGGGAAGGGGGTGGAGGCAATAGCATGATGGGAGTAGTAGGCACAGATATTGCTCAGCCTCACAACTGACCCATCAACACCACTCACAACCATGCTCACATCACAGGGAGTGGAAAAGGACTCACAAGATGGCTGACACTGGCTCACATCACAGGGAGTGGAAAAGGACTCACAAGATGGCTGACACTGGCTACTGCTGTGGGGAGCACAAGGCCCTGCTGGCAACTGTGCAACAACCAACAGCAGGACACCACTGACTGACATCCTGAAAGACAACTTCCACTCCCTGCAATGCAAGCACGTTCCATGGTGGGATATCTGGCTGGGTGGGAAGGAGGACTTGCAGCACTGACCATAGTCACAAGCACCTCCCCTCACACACCCCCTCAACACAAACTCCACATAACCCACCTGGGAGAATGCAATGCCTCACATCCTAACTCAAGATCCCACAAAGAACCACCACCCTGGGTTATGTTGTGTGAAGCACAGGGACACTCTTGGGACTTTTAGCCAAACAACTGCCAGGACAACACTCCCAGCCATCCTGTCAGCACAGGCAGCCCACCCCACAGGGAAGCAGAGTCAAAAGGAAGGAAGGAAGGGCATGCTGGGAAGGGGGTGGAGGCAATAGCATGATGGGAGTAGTAGGCACAGATATTGCTCAGCCTCACAACTGGCCCATCAACACCACTTACAACCATGCTCACATCACAGGGAGTGGAAAAGGACTCACAAGATGGCTGACACTGGCTCACATCACAGGGAGTGGAAAAGGACTCACAAGATGGCTGACACTGGCTACTGCTGTGGGGAGCACAAGGCCCTGCTGGCAACTGTGCAACAACCAACAGCAGGACACCACTGACTGACATCCTGAAAGACAACTTCCACTCCCTGCAATGCAAGCACGTTCCATGGTGGGATATCTGGCTGGGTGGGAAGGAGGACTTGCAGCACTGACCATAGTCACAAGCACCTCCCCTCACACACCCCCTCAACACAAACTCCACATAACCCACCTGGGAGAATGCAATGCCTCACATCCTAACTCAAGATCCCACAAAGAACCACCACCCTGGGTTATGTTGTGTGAAGCACAGGGACACTCTTGGGACTTTTAGCCAAACAACTGCCAGGACAACACTCCCAGCCATCCTGTCAGCACAGGCAGCCCACCCCACAGGGAAGCAGAGTCAAAAGGAAGGAAGGAAGGGCATGCTGGGAAGGGGGTGGAGGCAATAGCATGATGGGAGTAGTAGGCACAGATATTGCTCAGCCTCACAACTGGCCCATCAACACCACTCACAACCATGCTCACATCACAGGGAGTGGAAAAGGACTCACAAGATGGCTGACACTGGCTACTGCTGTGGGGAGCACAAGGCCCTGCTGGCAACTGTGCAACAACCAACAGCAGGACACCACTGACTGACATCCTGAAAGACAACTTCCACTCCCTGCAATGCAAGCACGTTCCATGGTGGGATATCTGGCTGGGTGGGAAGGAGGACTTGCAGCACTGACCATAGTCACAAGCACCTCCCCTCACACACCCCCTCAACACAAACTCCACATAACCCACCTGGGAGAATGCAATGCCTCACATCCTAACTCAAGATCCCACAAAGAACCACCACCCTGGGTTATGTTGTGTGAAGCACAGGGACACTCTTGGGACTTTTAGCCAAACAACTGCCAGGACAACACTCCCAGCCATCCTGTCAGCACAGGCAGCCCACCCCACAGGGAAGCAGAGTCAAAAGGAAGGAAGGAAGGGCATGCTGGGAAGGGGGTGGAGGCAATAGCATGATGGGAGTAGTAGGCACAGATATTGCTCAGCCTCACAACTGGCCCATCAACACCACTCACAACCATGCTCACATCACAGGGAGTGGAAAAGGACTCACAAGATGGCTGACACTGGCTCACATCACAGGGAGTGGAAAAGGACTCACAAGATGGCTGACACTGGCTACTGCTGTGGGGAGCACAAGGCCCTGCTGGCAACTGTGCAACAACCAACAGCAGGACACCACTGACTGACATCCTGAAAGACAACTTCCACTCCCTGCAATGCAAGCACGTTCCATGGTGGGATATCTGGCTGGGTGGGAAGGAGGACTTGCAGCACTGACCATAGTCACAAGCACCTCCCCTCACACACCCCCTCAACACAAACTCCACATAACCCACCTGGGAGAATGCAATGCCTCACATCCTAACTCAAGATCCCACAAAGAACCACCACCCTGGGTTATGTTGTGTGAAGCACAGGGACACTCTTGGGACTTTTAGCCAAACAACTGCCAGGACAACACTCCCAGCCATCCTGTCAGCACAGGCAGCCCACCCCACAGGGAAGCAGAGTCAAAAGGAAGGAAGGAAGGGCATGCTGGGAAGGGGGTGGAGGCAATAGCATGATGGGAGTAGTAGGCACAGATATTGCTCAGCCTCACAACTGGCCCATCAACACCACTCACAACCATGCTCACATCACAGGGAGTGGAAAAGGACTCACAAGATGGCTGACACTGGCTACTGCTGTGGGGAGCACAAGGCCCTGCTGGCAACTGTGCAACAACCAACAGCAGGACACCACTGACTGACATCCTGAAAGACAACTTCCACTCCCTGCAATGCAAGCACGTTCCATGGTGGGATATCTGGCTGGGTGGGAAGGAGGACTTGCAGCACTGACCATAGTCACAAGCACCTCCCCTCACACACCCCCTCAACACAAACTCCACATAACCCACCTGGGAGAATGCAATGCCTCACATCCTAACTCAAGATCCCACAAAGAACCACCACCCTGGGTTATGTTGTGTGAAGCACAGGGACACTCTTGGGACTTTTAGCCAAACAACTGCCAGGACAACACTCCCAGCCATCCTGTCAGCATAGGCAGCCCACCCCACAGGGAAGCAGAGTCAAAAGGAAGGAAGGAAGGGCATGCTGGGAAGGGGGTGGAGGCAATAGCATGATGGGAGTAGTAGGCACAGATATTGCTCAGCCTCACAACTGGCCCATCAACACCACTCACAACCATGCTCACATCACAGGGAGTGGAAAAGGACTCACAAGATGGCTGACACTGGCTACTGCTGTGGGGAGCACAAGGCCCTGCTGGTAACTGTGCAACAACCAACAGCAGGACACCACTGACTGACATCCTGAAAGACAACTTCCACTCCCTGCAATGCAAGCACATTCCATGGTGGGATATCTGGCTGGGTGGGAAGGAGGACTTGCAGCACTGACCATAGTCACAAGCACCTCCCCTCACACACACCCTCAACACAAACTCCACATAACCCACCTGGGAGAATGCAATGCCTCACATCCTAACTCAAGATCCCACAAAGAACCACCACCCTGGGTTATGTTGTGTGAAGCACAGGGACACTCTTGGGACTTTTAGCCAAACAACTGCCAGGACAACACTCCCAGCCATCCTGTCAGCACAGGCAGCCCACCCCACAGGGAAGCAGAGTCAAAAGGAAGGAAGGAAGGGCATGCTGGGAAGGGGGTGGAGGCAATAGCATGATGGGAGTAGTAGGCACAGATATTGCTCAGCCTCACAACTGGCCCATCAACACCACTCACAACCATGCTCACATAACAGGGACTGGAAAAGGACTCACAAGATGGCTGACACTGGCTACTGCTGTGGGGAGCACAAGGCCCTGCTGGCAACTGTGCAACAACCAACAGCAGGACACCACTGACTGACATCCTGAAAGACAACTTCCACTCCCTGCAATGCAAGCACGTTCCATGGTGGGATATCTGGCTGGGTGGGAAGGAGGACTTGCAGCACTGACCATAGTCACAAGCACCTCCCCTCACACACCCCCTCAACACAAACTCCACATAACCCACCTGGGAGAATGCAATGCCTCACATCCTAACTCAAGATCCCACAAAGAACCACCACCCTGGGTTATGTTGTGTGAAGCACAGGGACACTCTTGGGACTTTTAGCCAAACAACTGCCAGGACAACACTCCCAGCCATCCTGTCAGCACAGGCAGCCCACCCCACAGGGAAGCAGAGTCAAAAGGAAGGAAGGAAGGGCATGCTGGGAAGGGGGTGGAGGCAATAGCATGATGGGAGTAGTAGGCACAGATATTGCTCAGCCTCACAACTGACCCATCAACACCACTCACAACCATGCTCACATCACAGGGAGTGGAAAAGGACTCACAAGATGGCTGACACTGGCTCACATCACAGGGAGTGGAAAAGGACTCACAAGATGGCTGACACTGGCTACTGCTGTGGGGAGCACAAGGCCCTGCTGGCAACTGTGCAACAACCAACAGCAGGACACCACTGACTGACATCCTGAAAGACAACTTCCACTCCCTGCAATGCAAGCACGTTCCATGGTGGGATATCTGGCTGGGTGGGAAGGAGGACTTGCAGCACTGACCATAGTCACAAGCACCTCCCCTCACACACCCCCTCAACACAAACTCCACATAACCCACCTGGGAGAATGCAATGCCTCACATCCTAACTCAAGATCCCACAAAGAACCACCACCCTGGGTTATGTTGTGTGAAGCACAGGGACACTCTTGGGACTTTTAGCCAAACAACTGCCAGGACAACACTCCCAGCCATCCTGTCAGCACAGGCAGCCCACCCCACAGGGAAGCAGAGTCAAAAGGAAGGAAGGAAGGGCATGCTGGGAAGGGGGTGGAAGCAATAGCATGATGGGAGTAGTAGGCACAGATATTGCTCAGCCTCACAACTGGCCCATCAACACCACTCACAACCATGCTCACATCACAGGGAGTGGAAAAGGACTCACAAGATGGCTGACACTGGCTACTGCTGTGGGGAGCACAAGGCCCTGCTGGCAACTGTGCAACAACCAACAGCAGGACACCACTGACTGACATCCTGAAAGACAACTTCCACTCCCTGCAATGCAAGCACGTTCCATGGTGGGATATCTGGCTGGGTGGGAAGGAGGACTTGCAGCACTGACCATAGTCACAAGCACCTCCCCTCACACACCCCCTCAACACAAACTCCACATAACCCACCTGGGAGAATGCAATGCCTCACATCCTAACTCAAGATCCCACAAAGAACCACCACCCTGGGTTATGTTGTGTGAAGCACAGGGACACTCTTGGGACTTTTAGCCAAACAACTGCCAGGACAACACTCCCAGCCATCCTGTCAGCACAGGCAGCCCACCCCACAGGGAAGCAGAGTCAAAAGGAAGGAAGGAAGGGCATGCTGGGAAGGGGGTGGAGGCAATAGCATGATGGGAGTAGTAGGCACAGATATTGCTCAGCCTCACAACTGACCCATCAACACCACTCACAACCATGCTCACATCACAGGGAGTGGAAAAGGACTCACAAGATGGCTGACACTGGCTCACATCACAGGGAGTGGAAAAGGACTCACAAGATGGCTGACACTGGCTACTGCTGTGGGGAGCACAAAGCCCTGCTGGCAACTGTGCAACAACCAACAGCAGGACACCACTGACTGACATCCTGAAAGACAACTTCCACTCCCTGCAATGCAAGCACGTTCCATGGTGGGATATCTGGCTGGGTGGGAAGGAGGACTTGCAGCACTGACCATAGTCACAAGCACCTCCCCTCACACACCCCCTCAACACAAACTCCACATAACCCACCTGGGAGAATGCAATGCCTCACATCCTAACTCAAGATCCCACAAAGAACCACCACCCTGGGTTATGTTGTGTGAAGCACAGGGACACTCTTGGGACTTTTAGCCAAACAACTGCCAGGACAACACTCCCAGCCATCCTGTCAGCACAGGCAGCCCACCCCACAGGGAAGCAGAGTCAAAAGGAAGGAAGGAAGGGCATGCTGGGAAGGGGGTGGAGGCAATAGCATGATGGGAGTAGTAGGCACAGATATTGCTCAGCCTCACAACTGGCCCATCAACACCACTCACAACCATGCTCACATCACAGGGAGTGGAAAAGGACTCACAAGATGGCTGACACTGGCTCACATCACAGGGAGTGGAAAAGGACTCACAAGATGGCTGACACTGGCTACTGCTGTGGGGAGCACAAGGCCCTGCTGGCAACTGTGCAACAACCAACAGCAGGACACCACTGACTGACATCCTGAAAGACAACTTCCACTCCCTGCAATGCAAGCACGTTCCATGGTGGGATATCTGGCTGGGTGGGAAGGAGGACTTGCAGCACTGACCATAGTCACAAGCACCTCCCTCACACACCCCCTCAACACAAACTCCACATAACCCACCTGGGAGAATGCAATGCCTCACATCCTAACTCAAGATCCCACAAAGAACCACCACCCTGGGTTATGTTGTGTGAAGCACAGGGACACTCTTGGGACTTTTAGCCAAACAACTGCCAGGACAACACTCCCAGCCATCCTGTCAGCACAGGCAGCCCACCCCACAGGGAAGCAGAGTCAAAAGGAAGGAAGGAAGGGCATGCTGGGAAGGGGGTGGAGGCAATAGCATGATGGGAGTAGTAGGCACAGATATTGCTCAGCCTCACAACTGGCCCATCAACACCACTCACAACCATGCTCACATCACAGGGAGTGGAAAAGGACTCACAAGATGGCTGACACTGGCTACTGCTGTGGGGAGCACAAGGCCCTGCTGGCAACTGTGCAACAACCAACAGCAGGACACCACTGACTGACATCCTGAAAGACAACTTCCACTCCCTGCAATGCAAGCACGTTCCATGGTGGGATATCTGGCTGGGTGGGAAGGAGGACTTGCAGCACTGACCATAGTCACAAGCACCTCCCCTCACACACCCCCTCAACACAAACTCCACATAACCCACCTGGGAGAATGCAATGCCTCACATCCTAACTCAAGATCCCACAAAGAACCACCACCCTGGGTTATGTTGTGTGAAGCACAGGGACACTCTTGGGACTTTTAGCCAAACAACTGCCAGGACAACACTCCCAGCCATCCTGTCAGCACAGGCAGCCCACCCCACAGGGAAGCAGAGTCAAAAGGAAGGAAGGAAGGGCATGCTGGGAAGGGGGTGGAGGCAATAGCATGATGGGAGTAGTAGGCACAGATATTGCTCAGCCTCACAACTGGCCCATCAACACCACTCACAACCATGCTCACATCACAGGGAGTGGAAAAGGACTCACAAGATGGCTGACACTGGCTACTGCTGTGGGGAGCACAAGGCCCTGCTGGTAACTGTGCAACAACCAACAGCAGGACACCACTGACTGACATCCTGAAAGACAACTTCCACTCCCTGCAATGCAAGCACATTCCATGGTGGGATATCTGGCTGGGTGGGAAGGAGGACTTGCAGCACTGACCATAGTCACAAGCACCTCCCCTCACACACACCCTCAACACAAACTCCACATAACCCACCTGGGAGAATGCAATGCCTCACATCCTAACTCAAGATCCCACAAAGAACCACCACCCTGGGTTATGTTGTGTGAAGCACAGGGACACTCTTGGGACTTTTAGCCAAACAACTGCCAGGACAACACTCCCAGCCATCCTGTCAGCACAGGCAGCCCACCCCACAGGGAAGCAGAGTCAAAAGGAAGGAAGGAAGGGCATGCTGGGAAGGGGGGTGGAGGCAATAGCATGATGGGAGTAGTAGGCACAGATATTGCTCAGCCTCACAACTGGCCCATCAACACCACTCACAACCATGCTCACATAACAGGGACTGGAAAAGGACTCACAAGATGGCTGACACTGGCTACTGCTGTGGGGAGCACAAGGCCCTGCTGGCAACTGTGCAACAACCAACAGCAGGACACCACTGACTGACATCCTGAAAGACAACTTCCACTCCCTGCAATGCAAGCACGTTCCATGGTGGGATATCTGGCTGGGTGGGAAGGAGGACTTGCAGCACTGACCATAGTCACAAGCACCTCCCCTCACACACCCCCTCAACACAAACTCCACATAACCCACCTGGGAGAATGCAATGCCTCACATCCTAACTCAAGATCCCACAAAGAACCACCACCCTGGGTTATGTTGTGTGAAGCACAGGGACACTCTTGGGACTTTTAGCCAAACAACTGCCAGGACAACACTCCCAGCCATCCTGTCAGCACAGGCAGCCCACCCCACAGGGAAGCAGAGTCAAAAGGAAGGAAGGAAGGGCATGCTGGGAAGGGGGTGGAGGCAATAGCATGATGGGAGTAGTAGGCACAGATATTGCTCAGCCTCACAACTGGCCCATCAACACCACTCACAACCATGCTCACATCACAGGGAGTGGAAAAGGACTCACAAGATGGCTGACACTGGCTACTGCTGTGGGGAGCACAAGGCCCTGCTGGTAACTGTGCAACAACCAACAGCAGGACACCACTGACTGACATCCTGAAAGACAACTTCCACTCCCTGCAATGCAAGCACATTCCATGGTGGGATATCTGGCTGGGTGGGAAGGAGGACTTGCAGCACTGACCATAGTCACAAGCACCTCCCCTCACACACACCCTCAACACAAACTCCACATAACCCACCTGGGAGAATGCAATGCCTCACATCCTAACTCAAGATCCCACAAGGAACCACCACCCTGGGTTATGTTGTGTGAAGCACAGGGACACTCTTGGGACTTTTAGCCAAACAACTGCCAGGACAACACTCCCAGCCATCCTGTCAGCACAGGCAGCCCACCCCACAGGGAAGCAGAGTCAAAAGGAAGGAAGGAAGGGCATGCTGGGAAGGGGGTGGAGGCAATAGCATGATGGGAGTAGTAGGCACAGATATTGCTCAGCCTCACAACTGGCCCATCAACACCACTCACAACCATGCTCACATCACAGGGAGTGGAAAAGAACTCACAAGATGGCTGACACTGGCTACTGCTGTGGGGAGCACAAGGCCCTGCTGGCAACTGTGCAACAACCAACAGCAGGACACCACTGACTGACATCCTGAAAGACAACTTCCACTCCCTGCAATGCAAGCACGTTCCATGGTGGGATATCTGGCTGGGTGGGAAGGAGGACTTGCAGCACTGACCATAGTCACAAGCACCTTCCCTCACACACCCCCTCAACACAAACTCCACATAACCCACCTGGGAGAATGCAATGCCTCACATCCTAACTCAAGATCCCACAAAGAACCACCACCCTGGGTTATGTTGTGTGAAGCACAGGGACACTCTTGGGACTTTTAGCCAAACAACTGCCAGGACAACACTCCCAGCCATCCTGTCAGCACAGGCAGCCCACCCCACAGGGAAGCAGAGTCAAAAGGAAGGAAGGAAGGGCATGCTGGGAAGGGGGTGGAGGCAATAGCATGATGGGAGTAGTAGGCACAGATATTGCTCAGCCTCACAACTGGCCCATCAACACCACTCACAATTATGCTCACATCACAGGGAGTGGAAAAGGACTCACAAGATGGCTGACACTGGCTACTGCTGTGGGGAGCACAAGGCCCTGCTGGCAACTGTGCAACCACCAACAGCAGGACACCACTGACTGACATCCTGAAAGACAACTTCCACTCCCTGCAATGCAAGCACGTTCCATGGTGGGATATCTGGCTGGGTGGGAAGGAGGACTTGCAGCACTGACCATAGTCACAAGCACCTCCCCTCACACACACCCTCAACACAAACTCCACATAACCCACCTGGGAGAATGCAATGCCTCACATCCTAACTCAAGATCCCACAAAGAACCACCACCCTGGGTTATGTTGTGTGAAGCACAGGGACACTCTTGGGACTTTTAGCCAAACAACTGCCAGGACAACACTCCCAGCCATCCTGTCAGCACAGGCAGCCCACCCCACAGGGAAGCAGAGTCAAAAGGAAGGAAGGATGGGCATGCTGGGAAGGGGGTGGAGGCAATAGCATGAAGGGAGTAGTAGGCACAGATATTGCTCAGCCTCACAACTGGCCCATCAACACCACTCACAACCATGCTCACATCACAGGGAGTGGAAAAGGACTCACAAGATGGCTGACACTGGCTACTGCTGTGGGGAGCACAAGGCCCTGCTGGCAACTGTGCAACAACCAACAGCAGGACACCACTGACTGACATCTTGAAAGACAACTTTCACTCCCTGCAATGCAAGCACAGTCCATGGTGGGATAACTGACTGGCTGGGTGGGAAGGAGGGCCGGATGTCAACCAAATACAACCAATGCAGACCATGTTCACACCCCAACAAATACATAGAAATGCTCAAATAATGCAGGACAATGTGCTACACCAATATCAACCCCTGACTGTGACAACTTAGGACAATGCAATGTACAGGCCCGCACCCAGAGGCACAGTCACAACTGTCAGGTGTGTCAACCATTGATGCCTGCAGAAACATAACATACATTGTGTGTGTCTCCCAAAAACAGGTGATGATGGGGACACAGCAGCAGACGCTGAGGAGTCCCAGTCCCAGGCTCAAGAGGATACGGAGCTCACTGGTGTCGAACAGCCTCTGCCCTCCTCGGATGAAGAAGACCAACCTGGCACCTCCGGTGCAAGTCAACATGCAGCACCAGCAGGACCACCAGCTGCACCCCCTGCACCCACCCCTCCAACGACTGTCACCACAAATACCATCCCTGCCGACATGGACAGAACAAGGAGCACCACCAGCACAGGGACCCTGGACCAACCTGGGGCCATGGACACCACCACCACCACCAACCCCCAAGGGGGACCAGGGCCATCTGTGCGTGCCACTGCACGCACTGCACATGTCGGCAGGGGTGGTGGGAGGGGTGGGAGACAGAGGTCGCTGCTTGCAGAGGTATCTGGTGTGCATGATGACCCACAACTGGCACGCATAGCCGATGCGTACCAGTCCAGCACCGGAGATCTCAGCCAGGTAGTGGGGCTCCTCAGGGACATTAAACAGCAGCAGGCTGCCCATCATGCCCGCTTGGACTCACACATGTCCCGCGTGGAGTCCAAGTGGAACACACTGCAAGAGATGACGGCGGTGCATAGGGACATATTACAATGCCTCCGCCAGATGACCAGCAACCAGTCTACACCTCCCTGTGTGCCAACAACATCTGGTGCTGAAACAACTGCAACTGCCACAGGGAGGGAGGATGACTCTGGCGGAGAGTCCCCTGCACCGCAGCAGCCTGTACTTGAGGGGCCCCCCCCAAAGAAGAGGGGTCGTCCGAGGAGGGGCAAGTGAGAGGCCGATGCCCAAGTGCAACCCCCAGGAAGCCTGAACCTGTTCTGGATGTTCACCTTTGTGCGCAAACTGTTCACCCTGTTGACGGCAACACAACTCCCACAAATGACATGGGGAGTACAAGTTGGACCAATGTCTCAGACAACTGTGGCCCCGATACTGGGGATTTTGTCTACCAGGACTTTCAATTCATCTAGGAACTTCTGATTGCAATATAAATGTACAGCACTAACCATCCTATGCACTATTCACACAAATGTATCACAATAAACACACTAATACACCATACTTGCCTCTGTTGTGATTCCAACGTGGGTGCTGTCATGGGGATGATGAACTGCAAAATTACACTGTGTATGCGAACTGCAACAGCAAGTACAACACAGGCATGTGAGTAATGGCAACGTGACACATATGAGGGAGACACACCACCAGGGCTACACAACACATACACACCTAGGCCATCTGACTCATTGCCTACACTGATGTTGCCAGGAAAGACGGTGCAATGCACAGACACCACACCTATTCCCAGTTGTAGTCAAGTAGCCCACAGGTGCAGTAAGCAAATGGCAGTCAAATGTGTGACCACAGACAACGCACATCACAAAGTGAAGCACAGGTTTATTACACAGTTGCAACATGTCGTAACCACTACAGATGTAAGGTAATCCCACCTGGCAGCGGGCACACAGTCAACAACTGTAGAAGGAAGGAAGTCCATGGGTGTGGCGCACATCACCTGTAGGGACACAACAGCTACCACCCTGGAAGTACAATGACGTCGTCGGTGGACACAGTTGACCAAACGAATCTGAAAGTACCCTGTGAAGGACAGAAATGACACACAGTCAAAAGCAATGGAGAACAGGACAGAACAGCAAAACTCATGCACAATACATGTTACAAGATACCCACCCAGAACCAAGTTAGCATGTCAACACTGTTGGGGAGTACAGACCACCTGTAAGCACACATCGCTACACACATCCAGTCAAGTAGCCCATGGACACACTGCAACAGCACCAGAGCACCACCTACACATATCATGCCAACTCACATCATTGGCATGACACCTCAGGATACTCACATTCAGCTAAAGAAGTTGGTGATGAGCTGTGTGCGGACATCACCATCATCATCATCACTGGCATCGTGGTCCAGGCCAGGATCCTCCACAGGTGGCGGATGTTGGTCATTGTCATCCTGGATGAGAGGCAACTCCTTCCGCACTGCCAGGTTGTGGAGCATGCAGCAGACGATGATAATCTTGCACACCTTCGCTGGGGCATATGGGAGGGACCCTCCTGTCTTGTCGAGGCAGCGGAAGCGGCTCTTCAAGAGACCAAATGTCCGCTCAATCACTCTCCTGGTCCGACCATGTGCCTCATTGTAGCGCATCTGGGCTGGTGTCACAGGGTTCCTGAGGGGTGTCAGCAACCACGGCATGTTGGGGTATCCCGAGTCACCTACGGACAGACAAGTGCACATTAGCTGACTTGGAAAAGTGGGCGGAATACTACAGATCAGATCACACACAATGGCACAAAGTCAGTACACACCGACAAGCCAGGCACGCTGGTTCTGCATCTGTGCCATCATCCTGGGGATGCGACTACTCCTCATCACAAAGGCATCGTGTGCTGAACCAGGGAAACGGGCACACACGTGTGAGATGGTCATATCTGCAAGACACACCACCAGTGCATTGACCGAGTGGTAGTGTTTGCGGTTACGGTAGAGCCTGTTCATGTGCCTGTGGTGGTACCAAAGCCACATGTGTCCCATCAATGGAGCCAATGACATGCGGCATCCTCCCCAGGGCATAGAAGTCACTCTTCACGTCAGTGAGTCGTTGCAGTCTAGGGAAATAGATGTACCGGTTCAGGTATAGCAACATTGCCTCCAAAACATCGCGGAGCACACGGCTGAACATGGTCTGTGACATCCCACCAGCAGTCGCCACAGTATGTTGAAAGGTACCGGTGGCAAAGAAGTGTAGGGCTGCCATCACCTTCACCTTGGGGGTCAGCGCTGTAGGATACGGCCGGCCAGGCTGCAAATGTGGGGCCAACTGCACTGCCAAATCCTCAATCAGCTGCCTGGTGAAGCGGTACCGTCGGATGCTGTCCCGTTCCACCATCGTTGCCAGGTCTGGGAATGGTCTATGGACAGCAGGAGCCCTGCAGTGCAGAGGAGAAGAAAGCAAGATTGTCAGTCACCCCACATATGCGGCATTGAACACACTCAATATCACATCATACATCATTATGAGGCACAACTACATGAAGTGTGCAGTTCCGTAAGGACATGTATGGTACATACATGGCCAACATCTGTCATCACGGTTCAACAAGTGGCATCAATAAGTCCCAGGTTGGCCCATTGGATATCATGAGGCCGTGTCACAGTTCCCATCTCCTGCTGCCATGTCACAATCACCCCCACAGTGACATGTGAGGACAGATGTGCCCCAGGCATCACAGCTCAACGACAGGTACATTCCCAGGGACCCTGTATTGCCACATGGACACTGGCATTACATGGATTATCATGTATACACCACAGCAAAACAACCATGACCCCCACAGGTAGTGGTTCCACTTGCCTCTGCAGGACAGACATGGACGTCTGTGACACACACACGCACAACATCAAAGTCCATGCACACACAACGTGGATGTGGAGACTGTCTCCCATTGTGCACATGAAATCAGAGACATTGTAAACACTACATGCACACAGACTGTGGAGGACCATCACTATTGTGCCACTGGGTCACCCTGGCTCAAACATACCGTCCCACATGGGACTCACGGGGTATGTGACATGACATACACATACACCACCGTGAAATGTGACCATGGCACATGCTCAGATATGAACAGTTGCACATCACAGTGGTCATGTACACGTAACACCCAGGATCCTGTCCCCATGAACACGTGCACAGCCTGGGGGTGGCTGCCCCCAGGTGACACCCACAGGACAACATGTAAACCAACATACACACAATAGGAAATGCAGCCTTACATGCCTTATGATACAGTTTGGACAGGCTGTGGTGTTGTAGGTGTGCCCCTCACTCCCTGGGAGCTATTTGTGGCTGGCATATGTTCATCTGAGACAGGCATGGTGACATATACCAGTCACTTGTACAGGGATGCGTTGAACAGCAATGGACCGATCGGTGCACCCGGCCGGCCCATTGCATTCAATGTGTGCGGGTACGCGTTGTACCCCTGTACGCGTTGAACCGCAATGGACCGATCGGTGCACCCGGCCGGCCCATTGCATTCAATGTGTGCGGGTACACGTTGTACCCCTGTACGCGTTGAACCGCAATGGACCGATCGGTGCACCCGGCCGGCCCATTGCATTCAATGTGCGCGGGTACGCGTTGTACCCCTGTACGCGTTGAACCGCAATGGACCGATCGGTGCACCCGGCCGGCCCATTGCATTCAATGTCGCGGGTGCAGCGTTGTACCCTGTACGCGTTGAACCGCAATGGACCGATCGGTGCACCCGGCCGGCCCATTGCATTCAATGTGCGCGGGTATGCGTTGTACCCCTGTACGCGTTGAACCGCAAAGGACCGATCGGTGCACCCGGCCGGCCCATTGCATTCAATGTGTGCGGGTATGCGTTGTACCCCTGTATGCGTTGAACCGCAATGGACCGATCGGTGCACCCGGCCGCCCATTCCATTCAATGTGTGCGGGTACGCGTTGTACCTCTGCACGCGTTGAACCGCAATGGACCGATCGGTGCACCCGGCCGGCCCATTGCATTCAATGTGTGCGGGTACGCGTTGTACCCCTGTACGCGTTGAACCGCAATGGACCGATCGGTGCACCCGGCCGGCCCATTGCATTCAATAGTGCGGAGTACGCGTTGTACCTCTGTACGCGTTGAACTGCAATGGACCGATCGGTGCACCCGGCCGGCCCATTGCATTCAATGTGTGCGGGTATGCGTTGTACCCCTGTACGCGTTGAACAGCAATGGACCGATCGGTGCACCCGCCGGCCCATTGCATTCAATGTGTGCGGATACGCCGCTGTACCCCTGTATGCGTTGAACCGCAATGGACCGATCGGTGCACCCGGCCGGCCCATTGCATTCAATGTCGCGGGTACGCGTTGTACCCTGTACGCGTTGAACCGCAATGGACCGATCGGTGCACCCGGCCGGCCCATTGCATTCAATGTGTGCGGGTACGCGTTGTACCCTATACGCGTTGAACCGCAATGGACCGATCGGTGCACCCGGCCGGCCCATTGCATTCAATGTGCGTGAGTACGCCGTTGTACCCCTGTACGCGTTGAACCGCAAAGCGACCGATCGGTGCACCCGGCCGGCCCATTGCATTCAATGTGTGCGGGTACGCGTTGTACCCCTGTATGCGTTGAACCGCAATGGACCGATCGGTGCACCCGGCCGCCCATTGCATTCAATGTGTGCGGGTACGCGTTGTACCCCTGTACGCGTTGAACCGCAATGGACCGATCGGTGCACCCGGCCGGCCCATTGCATTCAATGTGTGCGGGTATGCGTTGTACCTCTGTACGCGTTGAACCGCAATGGACCGATCGGTGCACCCGGCCGGCCCATTGCATTCAATGTGCGCGGTACGCGTTGTACCCCTGTACGCGTTGAACCGCAATGGACCGATCGGTGCACCCGGCCGGCCCATTGCATTCAATGTGTCGCGGTACGCGTTGTACCCCTGTACGCGTTGAACCGCAATGGACCGATCGGTGCGCACCCATTGTCAATGGCCTAGCCTGGCAACGGACGCGTTTCGAAATTGAACGAGTCGGTTGCTGGAAATTCAGTTGGTCACCCACAACAATGTTGCAAAATCATGTATGTCATGGAGTTGAAGATTTGAAGGATGCTGTGGGCGTGTATTGGTGCTGCTATTCCATGGATTGGCCAGATTCAGAAGATGCAAACGACTTGGACCTATCACTTTGGACACATGGGACAGTATCTGCCTCTGCAGCACATATATATTGCTGGCTGTTCCCCTGAGAGCTCACTTGCCTGCACTACATGCTCCAGGACGACATCTGCCACTGCACTGCTGCTGTCTCTGCCCCCTCTGGACCCTGCAATGGCACATACTGTGGAGAGAGCCCCAGCCTTCAGCCTTGAGGAGAACCAGGCCCTGCTGGACAGCTTACTTCCACAGTACAGCAAGCTGTATGGGACACCAGGGGAGCAGGTGAGTGTTCTGTGCACTGCCTTTCTGAATGTGCATTTTGTCTGACAAGCAAGGCTGAAAGTCTGCACGCCACTGGCTAGCAGGCTCACTGAGTAGTTGTCACCCCCATAGTGTGTAGTGACATGCACTGGACAGGTATGGTGCAGTGACAGTGCATTTGAACAAGGTTTTACTTCCCATGCAATGATACCATGTAGTGACTTCTGGCAAACTGTCCATGGGCAGCGTTGCACTGCCTGTGTACATCATGTGCCCCTGTGATTGAGACATGTATATACAACTGTGTCATGCACAGATATGTTGCATGTGTAGTAATGGCCTTTTCACTTTGTCATCCTCACAGGTTAATGCCCATCGGAAGCAGGAGATCTGGAAGGACATCGTCCGGGCTGTCCGGTCCGTGGGGGTCTACAAGCGCCGGATCCACAACTGCCAGAAGAGGTGGCAGGACCTTCGGGACTGGACCCGGAGGATTGCACGGGTCCAGCTGAAGCTGTCGCCTCCTCGCAGGAGGGGCGGAACACGGACCCTGACCCCCACATGCTCCAGATCCTGGCGGTGGTGTTTCCAGACCTGGATGGGCAGCTGAAGGCCAGACAGCAGCAAGGAGGGGTGAGTCAAAGACTGCACTGTGAACTCTGTATTACATGCTATGTGCCCTCCTCTGGCCTGGTTAAACTGCCACAGTACAGCAGTCATGTTGTCCAGGAGCCATGTCCCTCTATTGTGCACTGCCCACTCCTCATCTGATACCCAGGTGTGGCCCTTACATTCAGGGAATTGTGTCACTTGGGACTGTGTCCTTGCAGTTTGCTTCACTCAAGGTGGGGGACAGCATCTGTTTCCCTAACTCTGTTGTGGGCATCATGGGAGGGTCCATTGTTCACACAATGCCTGTGTTTGGACATGTAATCTGCGTGTTGCTTTGATATGCGGTCCACTTGCTGAGCTGAGCCACCACATGTGCCTGGGGTATCTGGCACACACCCATGCAGCGGGTGGGAACAATGTTTGGGCCCCAGGAGTGTGCAGATTACGTGTGTCACACATACATAGCCAGCTATCCACTGTCCAGGGCTCATCCCTCATTCATGTGGGGCAGGACAGTCATGCCTACTCCAGCCCATCCAATACACCTGTACTCCCACTCCCGTGTATCAGCTGACACGTTGTGCGCAGTGATTTGACCCCTCAGGTGTCTGCCTCTGTGTCAGTGTGCTGTGGATTTGTTGCCAGGACTGCTGGGGTGTTTCTCGGTAGGGGCTCAGCATGCCACTGGAGATGTGACCATAGGAGACGATACTTGTGTGTCACATAGGTGTTTGATCAGCTGCCCGTGCAGACTGGGGTATGCGAATGTGAAGTTCAGGCAGCTATTTCCCATTCACAGCAGATTGTGAGGGGCTCAGGTTCAGAGGGTAGGGTCACAGGTCTCCCATATGTCCAATCGGTATGACCTGGACAGGTGAGGGTTAAGATGATGTGTTGTGTGGGAGATGTACATGTGCACTTGTGCAGCTCCAGGACTTGCATTCCCCATGACCTACTATTGTGACACAGTGCAGAGTGTTGTTGTCTGGCTGCCAAGTCATACATCACTGAGACAGTGATGTATGACTTAGCAGTCATGCCTCCACCATGGCATGTGTCTACTTATTGGTGATCCTGCAGGGGAGTGACATGTGCTACATGCACACCATTGTGGCGATGGCTATCAGGACATGGGTGCATCATGGTGTCTGTCGCTGGTATGCATCACATGCATTTCCTATTTGACTCTGGGCATCCCTTTCATCCGGAAACCTGTACTGACTCAGTGGCAAGAGTTGTGATGTGTGCATGTCCACATGCTACACCGTGTCCTCTGCACTGTCCAACTACTGTGTAGGTGGTGCATGTGTCCACACTGGGGTGTTGCTATCCAACAGACACCAGACAGATGGGTGCAAGGCCATGTGGGATGTGAGTGCCATGGTTGGCATCAGACTGACAATTGGCTTCTCCTGTTCAGTTAGGGCACTTTTAGCAATGTTCAACTAATGATGCCAGGGCTTGCTCTGTAATGTGCTGTGCTCACAGTGGTGTGTGCGTTTGGTGCAGGTGACTGATGTCTGTCTGTTTCCCCATTGATTGCAGATACATCCACGGCCACGGAAGGGGACAGCTCCACGGACCAGGAGGAGCCGGAGAGCCAGACTGGGTCAGCAGCCGAGGAGTGGTCGGAGGGACCCAGTGGCACGGAGGGCGAGGGGAGCCACACCGAGGAGTCCTCAGCAGCATCCACCTCAGCTGAGGACCACAGCGGCTCGGAGGATGACTCCCTTATGGAGGCGGGTGTCAGCAGCCACCACAACCCAGCTAGTGTTGCTGTCCCCGCCACCACCAGCACCACCACCGCCCTCCCATCGGCTCCCATTCCCCAGGTCCGTGGAGGCTCCCATGTTCGGGAGCGAGTCTCCTTCGGGCCAGGCACCGCACCCCCTGCCCCTGTGTCCCCTGCTGCCCTGAGTGAGGAGTCTGTGTACCTCCTTCACCAGCTCCATGTAGGGCAGACAGCCATGCTGAGTGTCCTCCATGCGCACACCGCTCTGTTGACTCAGCTGGTGTCGTTCATGGAGGGCATCTCATCAGGCATGTCTGACCTACAGAGGGGCAATAGGTCCATGGACTCCTCCCTGACGGCAGCAGTGTCCCTCCTCAGACAGTCCCTCACCCCTCCTGCCTCTGCTCCATCCACACTCCCCAGCACCTTACCCATCCCAAGCACACACACACCGGCACAGGCACACACCAGCACACACACGTCCAGCACACAGACACACACGCCACAAACAAAACGCACACGCATGCACAGTCAGGGGACTGAAACCAGACTCACAGGGGATGGGGCCCTGGAACACACACACGCATCCACAAGCACTGCACAGTCCTCAGTTGCCTCTCCCTCCAAAGCACCCTCCCTTGCCTCACCTGCAACCCCAAAGTCACAGCGGCTCTTCCTCTGTGACCTCGGCCTCATCCCCTACGATCCAGCTGCTCCAGCATCCAGGGGAAGAGGAAGCCCACCCACACGGAGCAGAGTGCCCCTCACCCCGGACACCCTCCCCAGGCGCAGACAGACTGAGGCCCCCACCCGCAAGTCCCCCGGAGTCGTAAGAGCAAGACCCCGCCGCCGCCCTGCAGCTCAGGCACCAGGTCTCCTTCCTCCATCCCTCAGGCCCCCACTCCACAGGTGCCCCCACCACACCCTGCCCCAGGTTCCCCCACCCACAGATATACCATCCCCAAGAGGATCCGGCCTTCTCCCCCTGCCACTTGTTCTCCCGGCACCACACCCCCTGCTGCGCTTGTCTGTGCCACTGATGTGGTGAGGGTGTCCTCCCCCTCTGTCCAGCCCACCTTGCCTGTTCCCCATTCTCCTCCCCTGGAGGTAGGCACTGCAGTGGAGTCCACTACCACCCTGTCTGACTTGGGCACTGCAGTGGCGGACCTGTCCACTCCATCTGCAGGGTCCACTGCAGTCGTGCCGGCACCCACAACATCTGAGTCATGCCCCCAGTTGTGCCGGCACACACCATGTCAGACACCTCCACTGCAGTTGTCAGTGGCTCTCCAGCACCCACCACCCCTTCCCTGCCTCCTCCTGGTGAGCCCTGATCCTGTCCCTGCGGTGCCTGGCCTGCCCCCCGGTTGCCCCTCCTAGTGGATTGTCCCTGGTTTTGTGCAGTGCAGGCATGCGTAGGGTGACATCTGCCACTGTCACCCTGTATTGACTTACTTGATGGACTGGCCATTGGCCTTTGTTGGAGCATTACTGTTCTCTGAGTTTTTGGACACACAGATGCTGAATAAAGCAACTTTCTGTTCTCTAGTGCTTTTGCTTCTGATGTACATGTTGTTGATGATGCTAACCATGCCCTTGCTGCAGTGATGGTGATATTTGGTCTCATGATAATGAAGTGTTACTGTGCAGGAACACATGTGGTCCAGGGGAATATGTCCTATCCTGTGGTGTATCCATGTCATCCTTAGCAGCATCTGAGGGTGTCATGTGTACAATATTTGGCAATGGGATTTCCTACTTACATTAGCAATTTCACATCTGTGGCTTCCACCCCTGCACATCTGTTGTGCCTGCCATTGTTCAGTTCGTCTACTTCCCTGACCGTGTGGCCATCTCCACTGGACATGCAGGTTTGGGCATCAATGGGGAAGGACTCATCTGTGTTGTCAGTGCAACATTGCTATACAAGTGTGTTGGATCTGTGCTGATGATTTCTTTGGCACTCCCATGACCAGGCTGATGTGACGGGAGCCTTCATTTGGTGCTAATTGTTGATTGTGTGACCAAGTGCTCAGCTGACATGATGGGGCCCTACTGAGGCAACATATGGCACAGCTTTCCTCACACAGGAGTGGAGTCCCCTCATGGAAGTGTGTACTCCTGTGACATTGCCTGCGCCCAAGGTGTGTGTTGTATGAGCATGTCTGTGTGTTCACTTCCGTTTTGCTGTGCATGCTGGGATCCCTAGTGTTGTACCTGCTTGCTGAGTTGACCTATGTTCCCCCAAAGTCTTCTCCCTGGGTTCTCTGTGGTGTGGGTGCATGGCACATTACTGGTCATCAGGGTGTCACCCATAGGTGTGTTTGCTGTCAGGGCTGAGTTTGTGTGCAGACGCAGATGGGTCACAGTCAGGATTCCCCTTGGCACTTGTTGTTTACACCTGTCATGTGATTTCCAGTTTGTGTTATCTTTCAGTGATTGTGACACGTTGTGTGTGTGACTGCTGGCACTCCTCAGGGTCCGGGCTGCAATGTTGGTAGTTGTCTATGTGTGTTCTTTGTGGGTGACCTTGGCTTCTTCATGGGTGTGTGGCTGGGATCCCATTGGTTGGTGTGGTATTGCCGTCATGTCCATGTACAGCGTAGTGTGCAGTGTGTCAGACATTCAGGAGTCTTGTTGAGTGGCCATGTGTGATGTGTTTCTGCACCTTGGTTCCCATCCACCACCCTGGGATTGTCATGGGTGCATGTGCAATGTCACCAGTGCATGTGTGCTTCACTGCTGCACATTGTTGGAGGTCGAGGTGTGTGGTGTTGAGTGTGTGCAGATGAGAGTTGTTGCCCGGCTACACCCCTGCCTCCATGTTGGCCTTGGCTTACTGGCCGTGCTGATTGATTTGTGCTTGTGTAGGTGTGATGGTAGTTTGTTGCTCAGGACACATGACTGTGGTTCACAGTGTGTACGACATTTAGCTTTGTCATCACAGTGGGATTGTAATGCAGCCCAGGGTCACCACATTGTGGGGGCCCTCGGGGTAGTGCTGTGGTGTGTCTGTGTCTTGCTGTGTCAGTTGCTGTTCCTACATGCTTGTGTGACATGTGTGATTTGTGCTCCCTCTCATCTGACAATGCCTGATTGCCCACATAGGGGATTTGGATCTATGAGTTACCTTTGTGTGGCACTGTATGCACATCTGTGTAATTGGTATTCAGGCCTCCTCATGTTTTGTGTGGTTGCCTGGGGACACTGGCACACCCCCCCCCTCACCTGTTGTGTTTGATGTGCAGTGTGGGTCTGCCTGTTTGTGTTTGTGCATCTGCACCACTGCATTGTCATATCTTAGGTGTGCCATTGGCTGTATGTTGTTTGGTGGGTTTCCCCTGCTGTCCCTGGGACTCCTAGGTCATCGGTCAGCACAATGATCATGGTTTGTGTGTCCCATTGCTGCCATGGTATGGTATCTGTTCACCTCACATCTACAGTCTCCACAGGGTATCTGCATTTGTGTGCCCATTGGTGCAAATATGTGGGTCTGCATTCTGATGGTCACTTCTGTCATTGTGTCATTGATGAATGTTGACAGTGTCAGCCCCCATGGGTGTTGTTTGTCTGCACATGGCCATGGTTGCACTGCAGTATTTGCCTCCCCCAATCTATGTTGCAATGGGACACATGCACTACTTTGCCACTGATGTGTTTTATGTTCTGTGACCAGGAATCATCCATGCAGTTTGGCAGTTGCAGCTTTTTCTTTGTCAACACTTGCATTTTGGTCACAGTGATGATGGGGGTTTGGACCCCATTGCCACAATGTTCAAAATGTGCTTCAGCTATGGACCCCACACTTACATTTTGGTCACTGTGATGATGGGGGTTTGGACCCCATTGCCACAATGTTCAAAATGTGCTTCAGCTATGGACCCCACACTTACATTTTGGTCACTGTGATGATGGGGTTTTGGACCCCATTGCCACAATGGTCATGGCCTGCTTGCATTGTGGGGGCCACACACATATATGTGTGGCACATGTGATAGGGGTCACATTGTATGTTCAAAGTCATGTTCAGTGTTGTAGGCATTTGACACAGTCTACACACGCTTGTCATGGTGTTGGGGGATGTCTTTTTCTTGCATTCCCTAGGTTGTGGTGTGCTGGTTGTGTCATGCATTGTCCATCCTATGAGTGGGGGTGGTGTTGGTGGTAGGCATCCAGCCCCCCATGGGTAGAGGTGGTAGTAGTGACAGGCATCCAGCCCCCATGGGTAGAGGTGGTAGTAGTGGTAGGCATCCAGCCCCCTGGCTAAGGGTGGTAGTGGTGGTAGGCATCCAGCCCCCCTGGGTAAGGGCGGTAGTTGTGGTAGGCATCCAGCCCCCTGGCTAAGGGTGGTAGTAGTGGTAGGCATCTGGCACCCCCATGGCTAAGGGTGGTAGTAGTGGTAGGCATCTGGCACCCCTGGGTAAGGGTGGTAGTAGTGGTGGGCATCTGGCACCCCCTGGCTAAGGGTGGTAGTAGTGGTAGGCATCTGGCACCCCTATGGCTAAGGGCTGTAGTAGTGGTAGGCATCTGGCACCCCTGGGTAAGGGTGGTAGTTGTGGTAGGCATCCAGCCCCCTGGCTAAGGGTGGTAGTAGTGGTAGGCATCTGGCACCCCCATGGCTAAGGGTGGTAGTAGTGGTAGGCATCCAGCCCCCGGGTAAGGGTGGTAGTGGTGGTGGGCATGTGGCACCCCTGGGTAAGGGTGGTAGTAGTGGTAGGCATCTGGCACCCCCATGGCTAAGGGTGGTAGTAGTGGTAGGCATCCAGCCCCCTGGCTAAGGGTGGTAGTTGTGGTAGGCATCCAGCCCCCTGGCTAAGGGTGGTAGTAGTGGTAGGCATTCAGCCCCCTGGGTAAGGGTGGTAGTGGTGGTGAGCATCTGGCACCCCTGGGTAAGGGTGGTAGTAGTGGTAGGCATCTGGCACCCCCATGGCTAAGGATGGTAGTAGTGGTAGGCATCCAGCCCCCCTGGATAAGGGTGGTAGTAGTGGTAGGCATCCAGCCCACCCTGGGTAAGGGTGGTAGTGGTGGTGGGCATCTGGCACCCCTGGGTAAGGGTGGTAGTAGTGGTAGGCATCTGGCACCCCCATGGCTAAGGGTGGTAGTAGTGGTAGGCATCCAGCCCCCTGGCTAAGGGTGGTAGTGTTGGTAGGCATCCAGTCCCCCTGGGTAAGGGTGGTAGTTGTGGTAGGCATCCAGCCCCCTGGCTAAGGGTGGTAGTAGTGGTAGGCATCTGGCACCCCCATGGCTAAGGGTGGTAGTAGTGGTAGGCATCTGGCACCCCTGGGTAAGGGTGGTAGTAGTGGTGGGCATGTGGCACCCCCTGGCTAAGGGTGGTAGTAGTGGTAGGCATCTGGCACCCCCATGGCTAAGGGTGGTAGTAGTGGTAGGCATCCAGCCCCCTGGCTAAGGGTGGTAGTGGTGGTAGGCATCCAGTCCCCCTGGGTAAGGGTGGTAGTTGTGGTAGGCATCCAGCCCCCGGCTAAGGGTGGTAGTAGTGGTAGGCATCTGGCACCCCCATGGCTAAGGGTGGTAGTAGTGGTAGGCATCTGGCACCCCTGGGTAAGGGTGGTAGTAGTGGTGGGCATGTGGCACCCCCTGGCTAAGGGTGGTAGTAGTGGTAGGCATCTGGCACCCCCATGGCTAAGGGTGGTAGTAGTGGTAGGCATCTGGCACCCCTGGCTAAGGGTGGAAGTAGTGGTAGGCATCTAGCACCCCCATGGCTAAGGGTGGTAGTAGTGGTAGGCATCCAGCCCCCTGGGTAAGGGTGGTAGTGGTGGTAGGCATCCAGCCCCCTGGCTAAGGGTGGTAGTAGTGGTAGGCATCTGGCACCCCCATGGCTAAGGGTGGTAGTAGTGGTAGGCATCTGGCACCCCCATGGCTAAGGGTGGTAGTAGTGGTAGGCATCCAGCCCCCTTGGCTAAGGGTGGTAGTAGTGGTGGGCATGTGGCACCCCCCTGGCTAAGGGTGGTAGTAGTGGTAGGCATCTGGCACCCCCATGGCTAAGGGTGGTAGTAGTGGTAGGCATCTGGCACCCCCTGGCTAAGGGTGGAAGTAGTGGTAGGCATCTAGCACCCCCATGGCTAAGGGTGGTAGTAGTGGTAGGCATCCAGCCCCCTGGGTAAGGGTGGTAGTGGTGGTAGGCATCCAGCCCCCTGGCTAAGGGTGGTAGTAGTGGTAGGCATCTGGCACCCCCATGGCTAAGGGTGGTAGTAGTGGTAGGCATCTGGCACCCCCTGGGTAAGGGTGGTAGTAGTGGTGGGCATGTGGCACCCCCCTGGCTAAGGGTGGTAGTAGTGGTAGGCATCTGGCACCCCCATGGCTAAGGGTGGTAGTAGTGGTAGGCATCTGGCACCCCCTGGCTAAGGGTGGAAGTAGTGGTAGGCATCTAGCACCCCCATGGCTAAGGGTGGTAGTAGTGGTAGGCATCCAGCCCCCTGGGTAAGGGTGGTAGTGGTGGTAGGCATCCAGCCCCCTGGCTAAGGGTGGTAGTAGTGGTAGGCATCTGGCACCCCCATGGCTAAGGGTGGTAGTAGTGGTAGGCATCTGGCACCCCCATGGCTAAGGGTGGTAGTAGTGGTAGGCATCCAGCCCCCTTGGCTAAGGGTGGTAGTAGTGGTAGGCATCCAGCCCCCTGGGTAAGGGTGGTAGTAGTGGTGGGCATCTGGCACCCCCATGGCTAAGGGTGGTAGTAGTGGTTGGCATCCAGCCCCCCTGGGTAGGGGTGGTAGTGGTGGTGCGCATCCAGGCCCCTGTGTGCATATGTGGCATTGGTGATGGGCATCCCGCCCCTATGGTGCTGCTGTTGCTGGTGTAAGTAAATTCTGCATCCCTCTGTGTGTGTGTGATGTGTCGTGTACGTGTTGTATGTTTTTGTGTTTGGTGTCTGACTTACCTTCTGCGCCGTACGCGTCCGTGCCTGTTCCGGTAGTAAATGTAGAATATTGGTAGGATCGGAACGAAGGGCTTCATGGTTGGTTCGTCTCGTTCGTCTTTCTCATTGCTTCGCGTCGTCCTCGTCGCTGGCGTGTTCGCCTCGTAGCCGTGGATCGTGTTGTGGCGCGAATCGGAGCTTATGTGCAGCTCTCCCGGAAGCTTTGACGTGCCGGACGTAGCGACGGGTTCGGCGCGTACGGAACGCGCATCGTACTTGTCCGGCCGGACGGGCCTGCATTTTCCCTTCCGTGCGACTCGATTCGGCGTTTCCGGATTCGCCTCGGTCGGAGAACAAGACCTGGATTGGGTGAGTACGACTCGGCCGGATTCTATGCTGTTGTGCGCATCGTACTTACTCGTTCGGAATGATGTACGGATCGGTCGGGAAACAGGCATTCGCATGGCTTTTTTCCCGACCGAATGGTATTGGGTGCGCCTCCGACCGAGATCGGAATCGGCCCCTTAGCTGTGCTGAATATGCGTGGGACGATTCACTTGAATTTCTACGAGAAGCAAATACAAATGTTAAAAGCTGAATTGAAGACAACTGGAGTACTGTGTTCCTTGGATCCTGTAAATGTGTGCAGATATTTTAATTATAGGTTTCAAGCTATGATGTCATTTATCTGCAATAAAAATAATCCACCTCTTGGAGAGGTAACAGATTTTTTGGGGAGAAAGAGTACCAAGCAAGAGGTGCTCCTCATGTATACATGCTATTATGGATAGAGAATGCACCAAAATTTGGAACTGATACTGATGAAACCGTTTTGTCTTTCATCGAACAGGATGTTACATGTGCCATTCCAAGAGATGGAGGAGAAAAGAGCTTGAGACAACTAGTTTTACAGTTTCAAAGTCATCGATGTGGGAAATACTGCAGATGAAAATACAAGTGTAAAGGAAAATGTTATACAAAATGTCGTTTTGGATTCCCACGTCCTATAATTTCTAAAGGAAGAGTAAATAGTTTTTGTCAGCAGTAAGGCATACAATAACTCAGAAATCTCCCAAGAATGCATACAACATAAAAAGAACAGAAGCTTCAAAGTACATTAATGACTACAATCCAGTTATTTTGAATGCATTTATGTGGAATGCAAACATGGATATCCAGTATGTTGCAGATAATTCAATTGCTGTAGCTCGTTATGGTACATCATGCATAACCAAATCTGAAAAGACAGAGATGAAAGAAATGTGGGAAGAAATTTCACAAGAGAAGAGTCTTAGCAAGAAATTGTACAGCTTCAGCTTGAAGATGCTTTCCCATCGAGAGATTGGATCCTATGCATGTTCGGATCACTTGAGCTCAGCCAGTTTATATTCAAGTCAAGAGGAATCATTTGGGTAATTCTAGGTCTTGCCGCCTCACACAAAATAGAGTATTGAAATCTTTGCAAGAAATCGTATACTTAGCACAGAATGAACCAGAAAGTACAGATATTATTTAAATGAGCATGTTGGATACATACTATCCCAAAAGGAGTCCACATCTTGAAAACCTATGTCTGTATGAAATACTTCAACATTACAGCTTTAAAAGAAAAGTTACAGAAAATAGAAAAGAAGAAAAATAAGCAGTAATTGGATGTGACGGATGTTTGGTAAAACATGCCAAAGGAAATCCTATTAACCACAGAAAACTCAGGGGCCTATTAGCAATAACCGGCGATAATTATCGCCGGTTTCTATCGTGGAGATAGCGTGCTATCAGCAACGCTTATCTCCAATGCGATAGAAACCCCTGCTGTCGCTGGAAAACAGTGCGATTATCGCTGGAAATCCAGCGATAATCGCACTGTGACCGGCGATAGCTTGCTGATAGGGCAAGGGGGATTTAGCCATGTAATCCACCTCCCGTTGGATTACATGGCTAAGTCAGGTTTGGACCAGGTGTAAAAAAACAAGCGCTAATAGTGTTTAGCGCTGGTTTCTTTATCACCTTGCTGGCCTCCCTAATAGGCGATAGCGATGTTAGCGACTATTTCCAGTCGCTGCCAGGTTGGGAACACCTACTTTGCATGTCATTAGCGATAAATATCGCTGGCATGCAAAGTGGCACCCAACCCGGTCGCTATCGCCTAAAAGCTGTCGCAAACAGCTGTTAGCGACAGCTTGCTAATAGGGCGGAAAAAAAATCGCTGCTTTAGCGGCAAAAAGTGCCGCTAAAGCGGCGATAAGGCCCTTAGTAATATGCCCCTCAGTTGTGAAAGTCCACGTAAGAGGGAATATTTCTATTTAGCACTTCTGCAACTGTTCAAGCCTTGGCGTAGTGAAACTGAATTACTTGGAGATTTCGACTGCAATAAAGATTCTTTTAATGCAAGTAAAGATAGTATTCAGTGCGCAATTTTCCCTATATATCTACAAATGATAAATGATGAGATTGAACAAGAAAGTACTATTGCAGCTGAAATAGCTAGAGAAAGTTCTCAAGATAGTCAAAGTTCTGGTCCACTGAGTCAAGATCCACTGGGACAACTAATTATCAAAAATGAAGCAGCAATAGCCATGAATGAGGTAGAAACTGCAATGCAACAAGCACAACAGGATATTATACAGTTGGAAAAGTTAGAAGAACAACTAAATATTGAACAGAAAGAAATATATCTACAAGTTAAACAACAGATACAACATGGTTTGATGCACGAAAAAAAGAATGCCAATGTTCATCATTTAAACCTATTCTAATGTACATCAGTGGTCAAGCTGGAACAGGGAAAAGTTTCTTAATTAAAGTTTTGACCAGTTATCCACACAAAACTGCAGAATCACATTTATCTTGTGTTCCAACAGCTCCAACTGTATTAGCAGCACACAGCATTAAAGGGATTACTTTACATCAATTACTTATGCTACCAGTTGAACATGATAATAAATTGGAATATCAGAAGCTATCTGGAGAAGCTTGTTATGAAGTCTAAAGAGTACTGGAGAAAATGAAACTTTTAATCATTGATGAGGTGAGCATGGTCTCAAACTTAATGCTTGCCTTTGTACATTTATTAATGCAACAGATTTTAAAAACAGATTTCGATGTTTTGTTTGTAGGAAAACATTTAATTGTATTTGGAGATCTACTGCAATTTGCTACTGTAAAAGGACAACCTGTTTTTAAAACACTTGTCCATGAAGACACTAGGAAATCTTTGGGAAGTATTGGAAATGTGAACATTTGGTTACATTTTGAATATAAAGAACTTGTTAAGAATATGCGACAAGCAAGTGATGAAGATTACGGAAATATTCATCAAGACATAAGAATTGGTGTTTTGACGAAACATGGTAAACAAGCTTTAGAAAGTCGGCTACTAAGGAACTTGTATAAAACTGGAAACACAGCAGCTGAAGTAATGTACACATGCTTGGAGAAAAGCAGTCTATAGTTTGCCTAATGCCTACACTGCAAGAGTGCGCTATATTTAACCAACAACTTCTCAAACTGGAAAAAGAACAAATAGTCGAAATTTAAGCTATTGATAAAATTGAACACCAGGGAGTGACTATTCTTTTTACAGAGAAACTACAGCCTAAATTGGATTATTTGGAAAAGTCTGTATCTAAAACTGCAGGCTTAGAAAAGACTTTACATGTATGTATAAACTGTCGGGTAATTTTACAACGTAATTTGAATGTAGAAGAAGGTTTAGTAAATGGAGCAATGGAAAAAGTTGTTGATTTTGTAAAATTTCAGAATAGAGATGGAATAGAATTTTTGATTATAAAATTTGATCAGATTAAAGAGGTAAGACAAATTGGGCGTTGTGCTGTACGTTTTTTACTTGTAAAAGATTTGTATGTTCGCAGACAATAGTTTCCTTCGTCTTTAGCATATGCAGTAAGTATTCATAAATCTCAAGGTTTAAGTATAGACACTGCTTTTGTAAATATTGGAAGTACAGTGTTCAAAGAGGGAATGGAATTGTCTCGAATAAGAACATTGTTTGGTTTGTATTTGATCGATTTTGATGACAAAAAGATTAGTGCTGATGCAAATTGTGTAAGAGAGTACAATCGTTCAAGGAGACTTTATACTCCTGATTTAGGTGAATATCCCATATATGAAAAACGAATAGTGTGCCCAAAACAGAAATCTGTCAAAGATGCAATTGAGGTTAAAAAAAAAAACAAATCAAGAGAAACTTGAAGGCGTAAAGAAAAAGAAAATGGAAACTGTTGATGACATTGTAGGATACCAGTTGGAAAATAGTTCAGGTATCAACTGTTATGCTAATGTGATTCTGAATGTTGTGTTTTATCTACAAGATCTTCATCATGAAATCATGGGAAATCATGAAAAAAGATTCTCTTCTTTACTACATCATGTATTTCAATAGTTGTTAACTGACAGAAGTAAAATCCAACTGCTTCTGGTAATCTGCATCTTTTGGATATATGTACTGGTTCTTTGACATTTCCTCTTATATACAACAAGATACACAAGAACTTCTAATCCTTATGCTTGGAGTATTAGAATATGAAGGAATACAGATTGAAAACTTATTTGGACTAAGTTACAGATGGGATCATAAATGTGAAGAGTGTTAATTTACTTCTACTACAGAACGAATCATATACTTGACGATACCAGACTGCAAATCAGTACCTTTTAACAAACTGATAAAAACAGCCAATCAGGATATGAGATGTTCGCATTGTAGATCAGGGATGTTGTCTACATATCATATAGATAGATTTGGAAAATATCTCATTTTAATGCTACAACGTTGTGGAGCAAATGGAAGAAAATCTGAAACGAAAATTAACATTTTTAATGCAAGTCAAATATCTATGTCAGGAAGAACGTTTATAGCTGTGTCTATTATTTTCCATGATGGACCTACTACAACATCTGGACACTATACTGTGTATTTAAAGTGTAATAAAGGATGGACACATTGCAATGATGCCCACTTGGAATTCAAACCTAGATTGCCTTATGAATTACCAAATTCATATTTGTTATTTTGAAGCCAAAGTTTTGAGTGCATCATTCGGCCTATTGGGAAGATGTGAACAGAAAATAGACAGCAGTGCAAAATATTATTATGTATAGTTAGTGTTTGGATTATTATTTGCGGTAACTGATATTGCATTTGGAAAATTGTGTTTAAAAGCCAATAGTTTATATATTTGTAGTCTATATTGTACCAGAGGTAAATGAGAATCTATATTTTTGCAAATGTATTTGAGATAAATAATAGAGTTAATGTAGATGAAGGAAGTAATTAACAAAGTGTAGATAGAAAAACACATAGCTGCACATATTGAAAATGATGCTCTATGCTGTTTTTTTTCTACAATCGACTTGATTGTTTTTTTCCCCGCTGTTCAATGATGAAACTACATTGAAAGCACTGTGTATGGTCAAGTTAAGTGGAATCTGAGAACAGCAGAAAGGGGAAACTGAAAATGTTATGTAATTCTAAATTTATGTTGTGTTCTTAAAAATATAATATTATAATTTCTGTAATATATTATCATTAAATACCAGTCTTTCTTCTTCTTCTTTATAGTAGGTACTGTTGAAGTTTGAAAAGAGTTTTAATGCTGTTTAGGAGAATACTACTCTAAAATACTTCTACTGAGTAATGTATCTAAATTACTTAAAAGGTAAGAATACATAATATAATATGCATGACAACGTGAAAAAATGTTTAAAGTTTAATTATATGTTATTTGTTTTTAATATAATTAATGTTGATCCTTTAGACTACTTGAAAATTATCATTATATTGCTCATGTAATCAGGCAGGCAGTCATCCTTTCATATAGATACTACCCATGCACTTATCCATTCTCTAAATCACAAGTCTTGCACTAATAGGATAACACAGTCATTACCCTTGCATTCTTTCTTCCACACAAGCACTACCCATGTACTCATCCAATCACCCAAGCACTACCCCTGCACTTATGTAATTACCCAGGCACTGCCCATGCACTCATACAATCACTCAGGCACTACTCTTGCACTCAACCATTCACTCAGGCACTGCCCGTGCACGCAACCATTCACTCAGGTACCACCAATGCACTCATCCAATCAGCCAGGCATTATCCTTGCACTCATACTTTCACTTAAGTACTTCCCATGCACTAATACAATCACCAAGGCACTACCCCTGCACTCATGTAATCACCCAGGCACTACCCATGTACTTATGCAATCATTCAGGCTCTACTCTTGCACTCAACCATTCACTCAGGCACTACCCATGCACTCATCCAATGACCCAGGGATTACTCTTGCAGTCATTCTTTTGCTCAGGCACTACCCACGCACTGATTTAAGCACCCAGTTATTACCTTTGCACTCAGGCACTACCCATGCTCTCTACCAATCACCCAGGCAGTACCCCTGCATTTATGTAATCACCCAGGCACTGCCCATGCACTCATGTAATCACTCAGACACTACTCTTGCACTCATCCATTCACTCAGGCACTACGTATGCACTCATCCAATGATCCATGCTTTACCCTTGCACCCATACTTCCACTCAGGCACTACCCATACACTCATCGAATCACCCAGGTACTACTCCTCTACTTATGCAATCACCCAGGCACTACCCATGCACTCATGCAATCACTTAGACACTACCCATGCAGTCATGCAATTACTCAGGCATTACTCTTGCACTCAATCATTCACTCAGGCCCTACCCGTGCACTCAGCCATTCCCTCAAGGACTACCCCTGAACTCGTGCAATGACTCATGCACTACCCATGCACTCATTCAATGACCCAGGCATTACTTTTGCAGTCATCCTTTTCAGTGGCGGCTCGCAGAGGGAGTGCTGCGGGGCGATGGGGCGGGGGATGGGGGTAGTGGAGTTGGAGATATGATGGCCAGGACAGCGATGCAGCGAGCGCAAGGTAAATTGTTTTATTTATTTATTTACTTACTTTACTACTGGCTGTCGTATGTCTAACTCCACTACCCCCCACCCTACCCCTCCCCTACCTCACAGTCCCGCAGCACTCCTTCTGCGAGCCACCACTGCTCCTTTTACTCAGGCAGTACCCATGCACTGATCTAAGCACCCAGTCATTACCCTTGCACTCATAAAGTCACTCAGGCACTACCCATGCACTCATCCAATCACACAGGCAGTACCCATGCACCTATGCAATCACCGAGGCACTGCCCATGCACTCACGCAATCACTCAGGCACTACTGTTGCTCTCAAGCATTCACTCAGGCACTGCCCATGCACTCATCCATTCACTCAGGCGCTACCTATGCACTCCTCCAATAACCCAGGCATTACCTCTGGACCAATGCTTTCACTCAGGTACATCCCATGCACTCATCCAATCACCCACGCACCTATTCGTGCTCTCATGCAATCACCCAGGCACTACCCACGCACTCATGCAATCACCCAGGCACTACTCATGCAGTCATGCAATCACTCAGGCACTACTCTTACACTCAACCATTCACTCAGGCACTACCCGTGCACTCAGCCATTCCCCCAAGGACTACTCATGCACTCATCCAATGACTCGGGCATTAGCTTGCACTCATACTTTCACCCAGGTAGTTCTATGGACTCATACAATCACCGAGGCACTACCCCAGCACTCATGGAATCACCTAGGCAGTGCTCATGTACTTATGCAATCATTCAGGCACTACTCTTGCACTCAACCATCCACTCACGCACTACCCATGCACTCATGCAATAACCCAGGGATTACTCTTGCAGTCATTCCTTTACTCAGGCACTACCCACGCACTGATCTAAACACCCAGTCATTACCCTTGCACTCATAAAGTCACTCAGGCACTACTAATGCACTCATCCAATGACATAGGCAGCATCCATGCACCTATGCAATTACCCAGGCACTGCCCATGCATTCACACAATCACTCAAGCACTACTCTTGCACTCAAGCATTCACTCAGGCACTACCCGTGCACTCATCCATTCACTCAGGCACTACCTATGCACTCATCCAATGACCCAGGCATTACCTCTGGACCAATGCTTTCACTCAGGTACTTCCCATGCACTCATCCAATCACCCACGCACCTATTCGTGCACTCATGCAATCACCCAGGCACTACCCACGCACTCATGCAATCACCCAGGCACTACCCATGCAATCATGCAATCACTCAGGCACTACTCTTACACTCAACCATTCACTCAGGCACTATCCGTGCACTCAGCCATTCCCTCAAGGACTACTCATGCACTCATCCAATGACTCAGGCATTAGGTTGCACTCATACTTTCACCCAGGTAGTTATATGGACTCATACAATCACTGAGGCACTACCCCAGCACTCATGGAATCACCTAGGCAGTACTCATGTACTTATGCAATCATTCAGGCACTACTCTTGAACTCAGCCATCTACTAACGCACTACCCATGCACTCATGCTATAACCCAGGTATTACTCTTGCAGTCATTCTTTTACTCAGGCACTACCCACACACTGATCTAAACACCCAGTCATTACCCTTGCACTCATAAATTAACTCAGGCACTACTAATGCACTCATCCAATCACCGAGGCAGTACCCCTGCACTTATGCAATCGAACAGGCACTGCCCATGCACTCATGCAATCACTCAAGCAGTACTCTTGCACTCAACCATTCACTCAGGCACTAACCATGCACTCATTCATTCACTCAGGCACTACCTATGCACTCATCCAATGACCCAGGCATTACCTTTGAATCCATGCTTCCATAGAAAAACTACCCATACACTCCTCCATTCACTCAGGCACTACCCATGCACTCATCCAATGACCCAGGCATTACCCATGCACTCATGCAATGACCCAGGGATTAATCTTGCAGTCATTCTTTTACTCTACCCACGCACTGATCTAAACAGCCAGTCTTTACCCTTGCACTCATAAATTCACTCAGGCACTACTCATGCACTCATCCAATCACAGAGGCAGTACCCCTGCACTTAAGCAATCACCCAGGCACTGCCCATGCACTCATGCAATGATCCAGGCATTACCCATGCAGTCTTGCAATCACCCAGGCACTACTCTTACACTTAACCATTCACTCATGCACTATCCATGCACTCATATATTCACTCAGGCATTATCCATGCACTCGTCCATTCACTAACCCTGGGCGGAGTTCACGGAGTTGCGCTACATGGTAATATTCAGTGCCGGATGCTTGTCCGCATTGTGCAAATCATCGCGAACGGCACCATGCACAGCGCAAGCGGGCACTGCTTTCCTTTCTACCACTCGAGTAGATTTTTACTCGAGCTGCAGCTTTCTCAACGCGAACGGGCAGTTTCTCAACGTGAGCGGTCGCGAGCATACGTGACCACTCGCAATGAGAAACCTGACCCCCCCACATTGAGAAATCTTGCCGGAAGGTTTATTTTCCACGCTGGAGCTCGCCAACTTGATGTTGACGATCGCGAACGAGGAAAAATCTCGCCGGGAGGTGGATTTTCCTCGCTTGTTAACATGACGTTGACGAACGCGAGCGACAAAAAAAACTACGCTACGCGGAGCTGAGTTTTTCGTAACTCCGCGAGCTCCGCGTAACGCGGAGTGCGGAAAACTCCACAAACTTCGCGAGCGGAGCGGAGTTCACTGTCCAGGCTTACCATTCACCCACACAGTACCCATGCAGTCATGCAATCACTCAGGCACTACTCTTGCACTCAACCATTCACTCAAACTCTACTCATTTACTCTTCCAATCACTCAGACACTACATACGCACTAATGCAATCACACAGACACTATTGACTCATGTATTCATACAACATATAGCTTTTCTTTTTTAAACCAGAATAGTTGGTTCTGTAAGAACCATTTTTTTCTTCTTTTTCAAAAACTATTTTGTATTTTTTTGTTTTTATAACAATTTTGTAGTTTTGTTGGTGTTTTTTACATTTTGAAATTGAAAAATTAAACAAAAAAACTTAGCACAAAAAACTGTGCGTAACTGCAGAAACAAGAAAAACAATTTGCAATGATGACTATTTATAGTGTCCAACATTGTTTGCACAACCTGCTCCCCCACACTCAAAACTGTTTAGCACTTTGGACACAAGAGTGCAACTTTTCCAAAATCAGGCAGAGTTGGTGGTATACTCTTCAGCTTGTCACCAGGTTTTACTGTAGATGACAGCGCCTTTTGTCCTTCCTCTGTACTGTTGAGTCTTACCAGTTCTGCTCTGGCAAGACGGTTTCCATGCATCGTCCTCAAATGTTTATACATTGAGGACGTGCTGCAGGAATATTTGCGCTCGGAGCCCCGAGACAGCACCTTCTGACATACTTTGCATGTTACCGTTTGAGCATTCACTTTTTTGGTCCCCTGCGGAGTTCTAAACAACTACCAAACAATGCTCTCCTTTTTCTTTCATGGGGGTTCATCCTCTTCTTCAAGCAAGGTCTGGTCATCCTCCTCTTGCAAGTCTTTTGATGATGCCATTTTAAATCTTGAAAATAAAATGTAAAAACGCCAACCCACCTTAAAATAGCTGGTTCTAGAATGAGAGTGACTGTTGGTAACCAAACCCTAAAGAAGAAGAAAGAGGGAGGGATCTAGCAAGTTTAATGATGACATGATGTTTGACCAATCAAATCTCTTTTTTTCATGTCACATGGGGTGCACGACTCCTACTTGGTGCTACCGCTGTTATATTCCATATAGGTACCCCAATATAGGCCCAGGTAGCATCCTAACCTTTTACCTATATTCTCCCCTACATTACACACATAACGGTTCTTGGGGACTGACCTTTTACCTAGATACGACACTGCACACAGAACGCAGGGTTTTCCCTAGTAAAAGCCTCATACATTATGCATGAGTATTCTTGGAAACTCAGCAGGACTACCATCTCCTGCATAATAACTATGTACAAGGTTCATTCCCTATGTCATCCTAAGTCCGACAATGGCACAGCAAGATAAAACTCCTGGGTACGGCTTTGGGTATATAAACATCACATTTTGCTAAGATAGTCAGAGGAGAACAAGGACTTCCCTGCTGACACACTGACGCAAGACACTGAGGCTCCTGCATGCAGATACTCCAGCTCGCAGTGGTCTGACATTACTTGCGGGGTGTCCAGCTCGAGACCAAGATGGGGTCCCACAGTCTCTCACTTCAGGTAATGGGGTTGACTTTATCCTAGAGGGATTCTTGGCTTAACACTTACACACATGCTAGGTACACTTAGGTACATCTAGTTAGGACTGCGTCGTAGGAGTACGCATTTTACTGTCATGTATTTTAAATACCTGCCTGTATTCATGGTTTTAGTACCATGGTAGAAATCTACCATCCTTTTACTTTCTTAGTACTTCTAATCATCTATATCTGTTTCTGTCTAGTGGTTGTTTCAGCACACCTATTTTACACTAGAATTACGACTGTTCAATAAATGCTTATTGTCAAACGTCCACACCATTTATTCTGTGTATCTCTCTGAGACGAAGTGAGCACGAGTGACTGAGAGAAAAGTATTACACTGTTTCCACAGTCCTGAGGGATCAGGGTTGTCATGTTTGAATAGTTGCCAAGAACTATTCTCTCCTTGGTAAGAGGGGTTTCTAGTGGCACTGTGAGCTAGCTGGTATATGGGCTAACATACCTGGTAGGGGTGTCTAGAATCAGCCTGGCACCAATCCTACAGTGTATGTTGTCTGCACGTGCAGATCTTATATAGGTTTATAAGAACTACAGGACACCGCGTACCGGACGCAATTCAGTTTTAAAAACATTTTCTGCATTTGAACAATGTTATGTTGCCTGTTATAATATTTCAATTTCAAATAACTGTACCTCCTCATTTAAATAACAGTAAATAAATCTATATTTATATACAATTTTAGTTTTAAAAACCGATAGATTCACGTCCCGTACGCAAATCTGGAAGTTGCAATCTACGCGGATGTGCCGCGACTCCTCAAATTAATATTAAAAAAACCTTTTAATAAGTTTCATTTATTAATATACAAGTTTAGTACTATCTTAACAAACCTCTAACCTTGAACTTAATATTATTATTGTCTATATATATCAAAAATATATATGTGAAAAATCACGCTGGAGCCGCGTTCCGTACGCGGATCCGGAACTAATGCTCAGCAATGTACAGGGATTTGCATCAGGTACGCGACTTCATGTTCATATTTAAAAAAATATATATGTATAAATACACATATTATATATATTAGTGTGTGTATGTATATATATATTCACTGAAAAAACCATAGGTTTTAGGGACAGTTATAGTTAGTTGGACATTTCACTCGTACAAAACCATAGAAATTCCCCCGTTATAGTTAGTTCAGCTAACTATAACTCGCGCCCCCGCAATGCACTGCTGATGACGTCACATATTACATCACTCATGACATGGTCAGTGACATCACTGATGACATCACTGATGACATATAAAATGACATCACTGATGACATCACTGATGACATCATCCAGTGACTGTGTGTTTCTGTAAAGTTTAAATATGTTTAATATATATAGGGAAAGGCGTATTGAAGAATGAGTGGGTGTATAAGTGTCTGAATGGATGATTTAGTACGTGAGTGACTGACTCTACAAGTGAGTGATTAAACGTATCTTACTGAATGCATGGGTTAGTGACTAAACTGTGTGAATGTCTGTATCCGTCTGTTTGTTGGTGTGTAAGTGGATGCATGGATTTGCGACTAGCTACATGAGTGTCTATATGGGTTATTGATTGGTTCTCTGAGTATCTGTATGGCTGCCTGAGTGTTTGTGTGGGTGGGGTGTGTGTGACTGTACATAGATGTGTGAGTGGGTGATTCACTGGGTGCATGATTTCAAGAGTGCATCTGTGATGGACTGCTTGGGTGGGTGAGTGTGTGTATGGGTGTGTTAGTGAGTGAATGTATATCTCAGTGGTACATGTGCGAGTAACTACATATGTAAAAGGCAGTATATATGTGTGTTAGGGTATTTAAATGGCTATAAGTGAGAGTGTGTGATAGTGAGAGTGGCTGTATGGATGCGTGTGTGCTTGTATCAGTTATTGTATAAGAGCGTAAGAATGTGTTAGTATTTGTATGAGTAAGTAAGCTTGTGTGTTTTTAACTGTATAGGTGAGTAAATGGGTGTGTGATTAATTATTTGCATGACTGAGTAGGTGTGTGAGTACCTCTATGGATGAGTGGCGGTGTGTGAGTGTTTATATAGGTGTATGAGTGCATATGATAGTCCTGTACTGAGTGACTGTAAGTATGAGTGACTGTACGGGTGAGTGAGTGGATGTGTGTGTAGACCTAAGAATCAGTGAGTGGGTATGTAGTTTTTGGTGTTGGAATGTCTATGGTTTTGAGAATGGCAGTCTGTAATTTAGAGTGGGTGTATCAAAAGTTATATTAGGGTGTGAGAAGATGCATGAAATTATCACATGGATGATGTCATCAGTGATGTCATTTGAGATGTCTAGCTGAACTAACTATAACGGGGGAATTTCTATGTTTTTGTACGAGTGAAATGTCCAACTAACTATAACTGTCCCTAAAACCTATGGTTTTTTCAGTGAATTTCAAAGGTTTTTAAATGCTAATTTCTAACTATAACGTGTCTGAAACCTATGGTTTTTTCAGTGAATTTCAAAGGTTTTTTAAATGCTAATTTCTAACTATAACGTGCCTGAAACCTATGATTTTTTAAGTGAATTTCAAAGGTTTTTTAAATGCTAGTTTCTAACTATGCCTACAGAGGTAGGACATGTGAAGAAAGAAGAAAAAACGCACAGAAAGAAGCAAAAGATGTGCAGAAAGAACCAACAGAGGAGCAGAAAGAGGCCTTGTTGCAAAATCATCCTGTGCCCACAACTTTTTCAGACGGGTACTGGTGGTAACTGACTCTGACTAACCAGAGCCAGTGCTATGCTAAAAGACACTTAGAATACAGTGAAAACACCTACATACACTAGGGAACACTATGCGTTGGGGTACCCCTGTGATTAGAATGACCTCCTCTGCAAGTCCCTAGTGCATAATAGGGCAGGGGGATTAAAACTACCTATTAAAACGCGCTACAGGGCGCGTTTGCACAGTGGTGAAGGGAGGGGAGGCCTGAGGTGAAATGTGTGCAAACGCCACCCGTGGCGCGTTTTAAGTTGCGGGATTAAGTCCCCTTGAATCCTGAGGGCCCAACTAGCCCCCCAGGTACCTAATAGTTAGGACCACAGAGCTGAGTTGCAGAGAGGCGTTCCGAGGCCACGCACCTTTTTTCACCTCTCTGCAACGCAACTCTGTTGTGCTTACTGAAGGTACCTGGTGGGCTAGTTGGCCCCCAGGGTCCCTCAGGATTCAAAGGGAATTAATTCCCCAACTTAAAACGCACCACAGGGGCGTGTTTGCACACATGTCACCTGAGGCCCCGCCCCCTCCCTTCACCACTGTGCAAACGCGCCCCGTGGAGCGTTTTAAGTTGGGGGATTAGGTCACCTTGAATCCTGAGGGTCCCTGGGGCCCAACTAGCCCACCAGGTACTTCCAGTAAGCACCACAGGCCTGCGTTGCAACGCCTGTAACAAATTGTGCAGTTGTGTTTAGGTAGTGAAGAGGGTCATGCTGGGGGTAGATTTAGGGTTTAGGGTAGTGCAGTGGTGTTTGGGTAGTGTAGGGACTTGTGCTGGGGGAGTGTTTTAGGGTTTAGGGTAGTGCAGTGGTGTTTGGGTAGTGTAGGGGGTCGTGCTGGGGGTAGTGATTTAGGGTAGTGCAGTGGTGTTTGGGTGGTGTAGGGGGTACTGCTGGGGGTAGTGTTTTAGGGTTTAGGGTAGTGCAATGGTGTTTGGGTAGTGTAGGGGATACTGCTGGGGGTAGTGTTTTAGGGTTTAGGGTAGTTCAGTGGTGTTTGTGTAGTGTAGGGGGTCATGCTGGGGGTAGATTTAGGGTTTAGGGTAGTGCAGTGGTGTTTGGGTAGTGTAGGGACTTGTGCTGGGGGAGTGTTTTAGGGTTTAGGGTAGTGCAGTGGTGTTTGGGTAGTGTAGGGGGTCGTGCTGGGGGTAGTGATTTAGGGTAGTGCAGTGGTGTTTGGGTAGTGTAGGGGGTACTGCTGGGGGTAGTGTTTTAGGGTTTAGGGCAGTGCAGTGGTGTTTGGGTAGTGTAGGGGGTCGTGCTGAGGGGAGTGTTTCAGGGTTTAGGGCAGTGCAGTGGTGTTCGGGCAGTGTAGGGGGTTGTGCAGGGGGTGGTGTTTCAGGGTTTAGGGCAGTGCAGTGGTGTTCGGGCAGGGTAGGGGGTCGTGCAGGGGGTGGTGTTTCAGGGTTTAGGGCAGTGGTGTTCGGGCAGTGTAGGGGGTCGTGCTGGGGGTGGTGTTTCAGGGTTTGGGGCAGTGCAGTGTGTTCGAGCAGTAAAGGGGGTCGTGCTGGGGGTAGTGTTTCAGGGTTTAGGGCAGTGCAGTGGTGTTCAGGCAGTGTAGGGGGCGGTGCAGGGGGTGGTGTTTCAGGGTTTAGGGCAGTGCAGTGGTGTTTGGGCAGTGTAGGGGGTCATGCAGGGGGTGGTGTTTCAGTGTTTAGGGCAGCGCAGTGGTGTTCGGGCAGTGTAGGGGGTCATGCTGGGGCTGGTGTTTCAGGGTTTAGGGCAGTACAGTGGGGTTCGGGCAGTGTAGGGGGTCGTGCTGGGGCTGGTGTTTCAGGGTTTAGGGCAGTACAGTGGTGTTCGGGCAGTGTAGGGGGTCGTGCTGGGGCTGGTGTTTCAGGGTTTAGGGCAGTGCAGTGGTGTTCGTGCAGTGTAGGGGGTAGTGCTGGGGGTGGTGTTTCAGGGTTTGGGGCAGTGCAGTGGTGTTCGGGCAGTGTAGGGGGTCATGCTGGGGCTAGTGTTTCAGGGTTTAGGGCAGAGCAATGGTGTTCAGGCAGTGTAGGGGTTGTGCTGGAGGTGGTGTTTCAGGGTTTAGGGCAGTGCAGTGGTGTTTGGGCAGTGTAGGGGTCTTGCTGGGTGTGGTGTTTCAGGGTTTAGGGCAGTGGTATTCAGGCAGTGTAGGGGGTCGTGCTGGGGAAGATGTTTCAGGGTTTAGGGCAGTGCAGTGGTGTTCGGGCAGTGTAGGGGGTCGTGATGGGGGTGGTGTTTCAGGGTTTAGGGCAGTGCAGTGGTGTTCCGGCAGTGTAGGGGGTCCTGCAGGGGGTGGTGTTTCAGGGTTTAGGGCAGTGCAGTGGTGTTTGGGCAGTGTAGGGGGTCGTGCTGGGGGTGGTGTTTCAGGGTTTAGGGCAGTGCAGTGGTGTTCGGGCAGTGTAGGGTGTCATGCTGAGGGGTGGTGTTTCAGGGTTTAGGGCAGTGCAATGGTGTTCGGGCAGTGTAGGGGGTTGTGCAGGGGGTGGTGTTTCAGGGTTTAGGGCAGTGCAGTGGTGTTCGGCCAGTGTAGGTGGTCTTGCTGGGGGTGGTGTTTCAGGGTTTAGTGCAGTGGTGTTCGGGCAGTGTAGGGGGTCGTGCTGGGGGTGGTGTTTCAGGGTTTAGGGCAGTGCAGTGGTGTTCGGGCAGTGTAGGGGTGTCGTGCTGGGGGTGGTGTTTCAGGGTTTAGGGCAGTGCAGTGGTGTTCGGGCAGTGTAGGGTGTCGTGCTGAGGGGTGGTGTTTCAGGATTTAGGGCAGTGCAGTGGTGTTCGGGCAGTGTAGGGGGTCATGCAGGGGATGGTGTTTCAGGGTTTAGGGCAGTGCAGTGGTGTTCGGCCAGTGTAGGTGGTCTTGCTGGGGGTGGTGTTTCAGGGTTTAGTGCAGTGGTGTTCGGGCAGTGTAGGGGGTCGTGCTGGGGGTGGTGTTTCAGGGTTTAGGGCAGTGCAGTGGTGTTCCGGCAGTGTAGGGGGTCGTGCAGGGGGTGGTGTTTCAGGGTTTAGGGCAGTGCAGTGGTGTTTGGGCAGTGTAGGGGGTCGTGCTGGGGGTGGTGTTTCAGGGTTTAGGGCAGTGCAGTGGTGTACGGGCAGTGTAGGGTGTCGTGCTGAGGGGTGGTGTTTCAGGGTTTAGGGCAGTGCAGTGGTGTTCGGGCAGTGTAGGGGGTCGTGCAGGGGGTGGCGTTTCAGGGTTTAGGGCAGTGCAGTGGTGTTTGGGCAGTGTAAGGGTCGTGCAGGGGTGGTGTTTCAGGGTTTAGGGCAGTGCAGTGGTGTTCGGCCAGTGTAGGTGGTCTTGCTGGGGGTGGTGTTTCAGGGTTTAGTGCAGTGGTGTTCGGGCAGTGTAGGGGTCTTGCTGGGGGTGGTGTTTCAGGGTTTAGGGCAGTGCAGTGGTGTTCGGGCAGTGTAGGGGGTCTTGCTGGGGCTGGTGTTTCAGGGTTTAGGGCAGTGTAGGGGGTCATGCTGGGGGTGGTGTTTCAGGGTTTAGGGCAGTGCAGTGGTATTCGGGCAGTGTAGGGGGTCGTGCTGGGGCTGGTGTTTCAGGGTTTAGGGCAGTGCAGTGGTGTTCGGGCAGTGTAGGGGTCGTGCTGGGGCTGGTGTTTCAGGGTTTTGGGCAGAGCAGTGGTGTTTGGGCAGTGTAGGGGGTCTTGCTGGGCGTGGTGTTTCAGGGTTTAGGGCAGTGGTGTTCGGGCAGTGTAGGAGGTCATGCTGGGGGGAGTGTTTGAGGGTTTAGGGCAGTGCAGTCGTGTTCGGGTAGTGTAGGGGTCGTGCTGGGGGGAGTATTTTTGGATTTAGGGTAGTGCAGTGGTGTTCGGGTAGGGTAGGGGGTCGTGCTGGGGGAAGTGTTCTAGGGTTTAGGGCAGTGCAGTGGTGTTCGGGCAGTGTAGGGGGTCGTGCTGGGGCTGGTGTTTCAGGGTTTAGGGCAGTGCAGTGGTGTTCGGGCAGTGTAGGGGGTCGTGCTGGGGGTGGTGTTTCAGAGTTTAGGGCAGTGGTGTTCGGGCAGTGTAGGGGGTCTTACTGGGGGTGATGTTTCAGGGTTTAGGGCAGTGCAGTGGTGTTCGGGCAGTGTAGGGGGTCTTGCTGGGGGTAGTGTTTCAGGGTTTAGGGCAGTGCAGTGGTGTTCGGGCAGTGTAGGGGGTCTTGCTGGGGGTGGTGTTTCAGGGTTTAGGGCAATGCAGTGGTGTTCGGGCAGTGTAGGGGGTCGTGCTAGGGATGGTGTTTCAGGGTTTAGGGTAGTGCAGTGGTGCTTGTGTAGTGTAGGGGGTCGTGCTGGGGGTAGTGTTTTAGGGTTTAGGGTAGTGCAGTGGTGTTTGTGTAGTGTAGGGGGTCATGTTTTAGGGTAGTGCAGTGGTGTTTGGGTAGTGTAGTGGGTCGTGCTGGGGGTAGTGTTTTAGGATTTAGGTTAGTGCAGTGGTGTTTGGGTAGTGTAGGGGGTTGTGCTGGGGGTAGTGTTTAAGGGTTTAGGTTAGTGCAGTGGTGTTTGGGTAGTGTAGGGGTTGAGCTGGGTGTAGTGTTTTAGGGTTTAGGGTAGTGCAGTGGTGTTTGGGTAGTGTAGGGGGTCGTGCTGGGGGTAGTGTTTTAGGGTTTAGGGTAGTGCAGTGGTGTTTGTGTAGTGTAGGGGGTCATGCTGGGGGTAGTGTTTTAGGGTTTAGGATAGTGCAGTGGTGCTTGTGTAGTGTAGTGGGTCGTGCTGGGGGTAGTGTTTTAGGGTTTAGGGTAGTGCAGTGGTGTTTTTGTAGTGTAGGAGGTTCATGTTTTAAGATGCAACGCTCCAATACCTGACCAGTCTGCACTACATAAAACTGCAAAAAACTAAAAATAAAAAGTGTTTTGCACACTTTTGTCATTGGGCTATATGTGGGCTACATCTGGGTAATATTTGTGCTACATTTGGGCTCTTTTTCACTGGTGGCCATCTTGGAAGACTTCTTTGTTATGAAGTTTCCTAATTTCCTCATTTACTGCAGTCTCCTCAGTAGGAAATGCTTTCAGTTTTTTACTCTGATTCCATCAAGAAGGCATTCAGATGTTTCTCACATTTGCCATAAATTCAGAATGTTAGCACTCTAGTTGCTCATTAGATCACTGTAGTAAAGCTACTGCTCACCAGGAGTTAACTGGAAGTCTGCTGCTGGTATTGAAAGTGATTGTTTCAGTCTGCATGTCAGAATTTTCTAATGAAATAGAAGAGGATTTGAGATCTCACTTAAAACATGCCCTAATTTTTCTTTCTGCAGCACTAACCATAATTTCTATTTCAAAAGAACCCCCTCATTTTGTTCCTTTTTAAATTAAATGTTTTAAGTGTTACCGGTTTATTCCAATCAAGATGGCTTCAGGTGTGCCATACTTTTGTCATAAGTAAGGCTGTTAGCGCTCTAGTTGTTCTTTAGAACACTCTGGGAAGCTGCAGTCAGAACACAAAGGCTTCAACTGGCAGGCTGCTCCTGTTGAAATATAACAGGAAGATATTTGAGATCACACTTGAAACATGTCCTAATTTTTCTTTCTACAGCACTAACCATAATTTCTATGACAAAATGAACCCCATCATTTTGTTCCTTTTTAAATTAAATGTTTTACGTGTTACCAGTTTATTTCAATCAAGATGGCTTCAGGTGTGCCATACTTTTGTCATAAGTAAGGCTGTTAGCACTCTAGTTGTTCTTTAGAACACTCTGGGAAGCTGCAGTAGAACACAAAGGAATCAACTGACAGTCTCTGCCCTTGTTGGATGTACATGTTTTACTGAGAATGTCAGACTTCATTCTCACATGACTGAGAAGGATAATGTGAATTTACACAAAATATGCTCTCATTTTAGCTTCTGGAGCACCTTCCAAAACTCTATGGGACAAGCATGTGAAAATAGTTTTCTCTCAAACATGATTCATGATATCCCAGCAGAAGGTTTTTCACAGGGTAAAATCACCTTAGAACACACCACAATTCCTGAAATTAGTATGGTACCATCAACAAATGAATTCTAATGTAACTAAAGTCTGTTATCACCCTTTATAGTTCTCCTTTTGGTAACCCTCAAAATCTTTGATTCACTACAATGCATTTCAATGGGGCACTATCATGTATATTGGTCTCAAGATGGCTGCCAGCAATTCCAGGATGAAGTGCTGACAGCCAATCAGATCTCACAATGACATGTGTGGTTAGGCTCCGCCCAGATATATATGTGATTTTACTTTTGATTTTCTCAGGAACTACTGAACGGATTTACACCATTTAAGCAAAAGGCACGACACTGAACCAAGGGCTACCTCTTTGCCAAATTTGGTGTAATTCCGTTCAGCAGTTCGGGCTGTAGCTGCGACTAAAGGTTCCTATGGAAAAATGAATGGGGAAAACACGTTTTGGGACCCCCCTTTTTTCTCGGCCCCCGCTTGACGAATCACCCCGAGACTTTCAGGATAGGAGCGGACCGGAGCGCCCCAACAAGTTGGAAACTTTCGCGAAGATTCGTCAACCGGCGCCACGTTATTTCAAATAGAATGTTGCGGATTTCCTATGGAAAATAGGTCCTAACTATAACTATCTACTGGCGACTGCCAGTAGATTATATATATATATATATTCCCCTGTTATAGTTAGTTCAGCTAACTATAACTCGCGCCCCCGCAATGCACTGCTGATGACGTCACATATTACATCACTCATGACATGGTCAGTGACATCACTGATGACATCACTGATGACATCTCAAATGACATCACTGATGACATCACTGATGACATCATCCAGTGACTGTGTGTTTCTGTAAAGTTTAAATATGTTTAATATATATAGGGAAAGGCGTATTGAAGAATGAGTGGGTGTATAAGTGTCTGAATGGATGATTTAGTACGTGAGTGACTGACTCTACAAGTGAGTGATTAAACGTATCTTACTGAATGCATGGGTTAGTGACTAAACTGTGTGAATGTCTGTATCCGTCTGTTTGTTGGTGTGTAAGTGGATGCATGGATTTGCGAATAGCTACATGAGTGTCTATATGGGTTATTGATTGGTTCTCTGAGTATCTGTATGGCTGCCTGAGTGTTTGTGTGGGTGGGGTGTGTGTGACTCTATACATAGATGTGTGAGTGGGTGATTCACTGGGTGCATGATTTCAAGAGTGCATCTGTGATGGACTGCTTGGGTGGGTGAGTGTGTGTATGGGTGTGTTAGTGAGTGAATGTATATCTCAGTGGTACATGTGCGAGTAACTACATATGTAAAAGGCAGTATATATGTGTGTTAGAGTATTTAAATGGCTATAAGTGAGAGTGTGTTATTGTAAGAGTGGCTGTATGGATGCGTGTGTGCTTGTATCAGTTATTGTATAAGAGCGTAAGAATGTGCTAGTATTTGTATGAGTAAGTGAGCTGGTGTGTGTATAACTGTATAGGTGAGTAAATGGGTGTGTGATTAATTTTTGCATGACTGACTAGGTGTGTGAGTACCTCTATGGATGAGTGGCGGTGTGTGAGTGTTTATATAGGTGTATGAGTGCATATGATAGTCCTGTACTGAGTGACTGTAAGTATGAGTGACTGTACAGGTGAGTGAGTGGATGTGTGTGTAGACCTAAGAATCAGTGAGTGGGTATGTAGTTTTTGGTGTTGGAGTGTCTATGGTTTTGAGAATGGCAGTCTGTAATTTAGAGTGGGTGTATCAAAAGTTATATTAGGGTGTGAGAAGATGCATGAAATTATCACATGGATGATGTCATCAGTGATGTCATTTGAGATGTCATCAGTGATGTCACTGACCATGTCATGAGTGATGTAATATGTGACGTCATCAGCAGTGCATTGCGGGGCGCGAGTTATAGTTAGCTGAACTAACTATAACAGGGGAATTTCACGGGTTTTGTACGAGTGCAATGTCCAACTAACTATAACTGTCCCTAAAACCTATGGTTTTTTCAGTGAATTTCAAAGGTTTTTTAAATGCTAATTTCTAACTATAACGTGTCTGAAACCTATGGTTTTTTCAGTGAATTTCAAAGGTTTTTTAAATGCTAATTTCTAACTATAAAGTGCCTGAAACCTATGGTCTTTTCAGTGAATTTCAAAGGTTTTTTAAATGCTAATTTCTAACTATAACGTGCCTGAAAACTATGATTTTTTAAGTGAATTTCAAAGGTTTTTTAAATGCTAGTTTCTAACTATGCCAACAGAGGTAGGACATGTGAAGAAAGAAGAAAAACGCACAGAAAGAAGCAAAAGATGTGCAGAAAGAACCAACAGAGGAGCAGAAAGAGGCCTTGTTGCAAAATCATCCTGTGCCCACAACTTTTTCAGACGGGTACTGGTGGTAACTGACTCTGACTAACCAGAGCCAGTGCGCGTTTGCACAGTGGTGAAGGGAGAGGGGCCTGAGGTGACATGTGTGCAAACGCGCCCCGTGGCGCGTTTTAAGTTGCGGGATTAAGTCCCCTTGAATCCTGAGGGTCCCTGGGGCCCAACTAGCCCCCAGGTACCTACAGTTAGGACCACAGAGCTGAGTTGCAGAGAGGCGTTCCGAGGCCACGCACCTTTTTTCACCTCTCTGCAACGCACCTCTGTTGTGCTTACTGAAGGTACCTGGTGGGCTAGTTGGCCCCCAGGATTCAAAGGGAATTAACTCCCCAACTTAAAACGCACCACAGGGCGTGTTTGCGCACATGTCACCTGAGGCCCCGCCCCTCCCTTCACCACTGTGCAAACGCGCCCCGTGGCGCGTTTTAAGTTGGGGGATTAGGTCACCTTGAATCCTGAGAGTCCCTGGGGCCCAACCAGCCCACCAGGTACTTCCAGTAAGCACCACAGGCCTGCGTTGCAACGCCTGTAACAAATTGTGCAGTTGTGTTTAGGTAGTGAAGAGGGTCGTGCTGGGGGTAGTGTTTTAGGGTTTAGGGTAGTGCAGTGGTGTTTGTGTAGTGTAGGGGGTCATGCTGGGGGTAGATTTAGGGTTTAGGGTAGTGCAGTGGTGTTTGGGTAGTGTAGGGAGTCGTGCTGGGGGAGTGTTTTAGGGTTTAGGGTAGTGCAGTGGTGTTTGGGTAGTGTAGGGGGTCATGCTGGGGTTAGTGTTTTAGGGTTTTAGGGTTTAGGGTAGTGCAGTGGTGTTTGGGTAGTGTAGGGGATACTGCTGGGGGTAGTGTTTTAGGGTTTAGGGTAGTGCAATGGTGTTTGGGTAGTGTAGGGGGTACTGCTGGGGGTAGTGTTTTAGGGTTTAGGGTAGTGCAGTGGTGTTTGGGTAGCATAGGGGGTACTGCTGGGGGTAGTGTTTTATGGTTTAGGGTAGTGCAGTGGTGTTTGGGTAGTGTAGGGGTTCGTGCTGGGAGTAGTTTTTTAGGGTTTAGGGTAGTGCAGTGGTGTTTGTGTAGTGTAGGAGGTCGTGTTTTAGGGTTTAGGGTAGTGCAGTGGTCTTTGGGTAGTGTAGGGAGTCGTGCGGGGGTATTGTTTTAGAGTTTAGGGTAGTGCAGTGGTCTTTGGGTAGTGTAGGGGGTTGTGCGGGGTAGTGTTTTAGGGATTAGGGTAGTGCATTGGTATTTGGGTAGTGTAGGGGGTCATGCGGGGGTAGTGTTTTAGGGTTTAGGGCAGTGCAGTGGTGTTTAGGTAGTGTAGGGGGTCGTGCTGGGGGAGTGTTTTAGGGTTTAGGGCAGTGCAGTGGTGTTCGGGTAGTGTAGGGGGTCGTGCTGGGGGAGTGTTTTAGGGTTTAGGGCAGTGCAGTCGTGTTCGGGTAGTGTAGGGGGTCGTGCTGGGGGAGTATTTTAGGGTTTAGGGTAGTGCAGTGGTGTTTGGGTAGTGTAGGGGGTCATGCTGGGGGTAGTGTTCTAGGGTTTAGGGCAGTGCAGTGGTGTTCGGGCAGTGTAGGGGGTCGTGCTGGGGGTGGTGTTTCAGGGTTTAGGACAGTGCAGTGGTGTTCGGGCAGTGTAGGGGGTCGTGCAGGGGGTGGTGTTTCAGGGTTTAGGGCAGTGCAGTGGTGTTCGGGCAGTGTAGGGGTCGTGCAGGGGTGGTGTTTCAGGGTTTAGGGCAGTGGTGTTCGGGCAGTGTAGGGGGTCATGCTGGGGGTGGTGTTTCAGGGTTTGGGGCAGTGCAGTGGTGTTCGAGCAGTAAAGGGGGTCATGCTGGGGGTGGTGTTTCAGGGTTTAGGGCAGTGCAGTGGTGTTCGGGCAGTGTAGGGGGCGGTGCAGGGGGTGGTGTTTCAGGGTTTAGGGCAGTGCAGTGGTGTTCGGGCAGTGTAGGGGGTGGTGCAGGGGGTGGTGTTTCAGGGTTTAGGGCAGTGCAGTGGTGTTCGGGCAGTGTAGGGGGCGGTGCAGGGGGTGGTGTTTCAGGGTTTAGGGCAGTACAGTGGTGTTCGGGCATTGTATGGGGTGGTGCTGGGGCTGGTGTTTCAGGGTTTAGGGCAGTGCAGTGGTGTTCGGGCAGTGTAGGGGGTCGTGCTGGGGCTGGTGTTTCAGGGTTTAGGGCAGTGCAGTGGTGTTCTGGCAGTGTAGGGGTCGTGCTGGGGCTGGTGTTTCAGGGTTTAGGGCAGTGCAGTGGTGTTCGGGCAGTGTAGGGGGTCATTCTGGGGCTGGTGTTTCAGGGTTTAGGGCAGTGCAGTGGTGTTTGGGCAGTGTAGGGGGTCTTGCTGGGGCTGGTGTTTCAGAGTCTAGGGCATTGCAGTGGTGTTCGGGCAGTGTAGGTGGTCTTGCTGGGGCTGGTGTTTCAGGGTTTAGGGCAGTGCAGTGGTGTTCGGGCAGTGTAGGGGGTCGTGCTGGGGGTGGTGTTTCAGGGTTTAGGGCAGTGCAGTGGTGTTCGGGCAGTGTAGGGGTCGTGCTGTGTAGGGGTCGTGCTGGGGCTAGTGTTTCAGGGTTTAGGGCAGAGCAATGGTGCTCAGGCAGTGTAGGGGTTGTGCTGGGGGTGATGTTTCAGGGTTTAGGGCAGTGCAGTGGTGTTAGGGCAGTGTAGGGGGTCGTGCTGGGGGTGGTGTTTCAGGGTTTAGGGCAGTGCAGTGGTGTTCCGGCAGTGTAGGGGGTCGTGCAGGGGGTGGTGTTTCAGGGTTTAGTGCAGTGGTGTTCGGGCAGTGTAGGGGGTCGTGCTGGGGTGGTGTTTCAGGGTTTAGGGCAGTGCAGTGGTGTTCGGGCAGTGTAGGGTGTCGTGCTGAGGGGTGGTGTTTCAGGGTTTAGGGCAGTGCAGTAGTGTTTGGGCAGTGTAGGGGGTCGTGCAGGGGGTGGTGTTTCAGGATTTAGGGCAGTGCAGTGGTGTTCGGCCAGTGTAGGTAGTCTTGCTGGGGGTGGTGTTTCAGGGTTTAGGGCAGTGCAGTAGTTTTCGGGCAGTGTAGGCGGTCGTGCTGGGGCTGGTGTTTCAGGGTTTAGGGCAGTGCAGTGGTGTTCGGGCAGTGTACGGGGTTGTGCTGGGGCTGGTGTTTCAGGGTTTAGGGCAGTGCAGTGGTGTGCGGGCAGTGTACGGGGTCGTGCTGGGGCTGGTGTTTCAGGGTTTAGGGCAGTGCAGTGGTGTTCGGGCAGTGTAGGGGGTCGTGCTGAGGGTGGTGTTTCAGGGTTTAGGGCAGTGCAGTGGTGTTCGGGCAGTGTAGGGGGTCGTGCTGGGGCTGGTGTTTCAGGGTTTAGGGCAGTGCAGTGGTGTTCGGGCAGTGTAGGGGGTCGTGCTGGGGCTGGTGTTTCAGGGTTTAGGGCAGAGCAGTGGTGTTCGGGCAGTGAAGGGGGTCTTGCTGGGGGTGGTGTTTCAGGGTTTAGGGCAGTGGTGTTCGGGCAGTGTAGGGGTCTTGCTGGGGGTAGTGTTTCAGGGTTTAGGGCGGTGCAGTGGTGTTCGGGCAGTGTAGGGGGTCGTGCTGGGGGTGGTGTTTCAGGGTTTAGGGCAGTGCAGTAGTGTTCGGGCAGTGTAGGGGGTCATGCAGGGGTGGTGTTTCAGGGTTTAGGGCAGTGCAGTGGTGTTCGGGTAGTGTAGGGGGTCGTGAAGGGGGTGGTGTTTCAGGGTTTAGGGCAGTGCAGTGGTGTTCGGGCAGTGTAGGGGTCGTGCTAGGGGTGGTGTTTCAGGGTTTAGGGCAGTGCAGTGGTGTTCGGGCAGTGTAGGGGGTCATGCAGGGGCTGGTGTTTCATGGTTTAGGGCAGTGCAGTGGTGTTCGGGCAGTGTAGGGGGTCGTGCTGGGGGTAGTGTTTTAGGGTTTAGGGCAGTGCAGTGGTGTTTGTGTAGTGTAGGGGGTCATGTTTTAGGGTAGTGCAGTGGTGTTTGGGTAGTGTAGGGGGTCGTGCTGGGGGTAGTGTTTTAGGGTTTAGGGTAGTGCAGTGGTGTTTGTGTAGTGTAGGGGGTCGTGCTGGGGGTAGTGTTTTAGGGTTTAGGGTAGTGCAGTGGTGCTTGTGTAGTGTAGGAGGTCGTGCTGGGGGTAGTGTTTTAGGGTTTAGGGTAGTGCAGTGGTGTTTGTGTAGTGTAGGGGTCATGTTTTAGGGTAGTGCAGTGGTGTTTGGGTAGTGTAGGGGGTCGTGCTGGGGGTAGTGTTTTAGGGTTTAGGGTAGTGCAGTGGTGTTTGTATAGTGTAGGGGTCGTCCTGGGGGTAGTGTTTTAGGGTTTAGGGTAGTGCAGTGGTGCTTGTGTAGTGTAGGAGGTTGTGCTGGGGTAGTGTTTTAGGGTTTAGGGTAGTGCAGTGGTGTTTTTGTAGTGTAGGGGGTCATGTTTTAAGATGCAATGCTCCAATACCTGACCAGTCTGCACTACATAAAACTGCAAAAAAACTAAAAATAAAAAGTGTTTTGCACACTTTTGTCATTGGGCTATATGTGGGCTACATCTTGGTAATATTTGTGCTACATTTGGGCTCTTTTTCACTGGTGGCCATCTTGGAAGACTTCTTTGTTATGAAGTTTCCTAATTTCTTCATTTACTGCAGTCTCCTCAGTAGGAAATGCTTTCAGTTTTTTACTTTGATTCCATCAAGAAGGCATTCAGATGTGTCTCACATCTGCCATAAATTCAGAATGTTAGCACTCTAGTTGCTCATTAGATCACTGGAGTAAAGCTACTGCTCACCAGGGAGTTAACTGGTAGTCTGCTGCTGGTATTGAAAGTGATTGTTTCAGTCTGCATGTCAGAATTTTCTAATGAAATAGAAAAGGATTTGAGATCTCACTTAAAACATGCCCTAATTTTTCTTTCTGCAGCACTAACCATAATTTCTATTTCAAAAAGAACCCCTCATTTTGTTCCTTTTTAAATTAAATGTTTTAAGTGTTACTGGTTTATTCCAATCAAGATGGCTTCAGGTGTGCCATACTTTTGTCATAAGTAAGGCTGTTAGCGCTGTAGTTGTTCTTTAGAACACTCTGGGAAGCTGCAGTAGAACACAAAGGCATCAACTGGCAGGCTGCTCCTGTTGAAATATAACAGGAAGATATTTGAGATCACACTTGAAATATGTCCTAATTTTTCTTTCTACAGCACTAACCATAATTTCTATGACAAAATTAACCCCATCATTTTGTTCCTTTTTAAATTAAATGTTTTAAGTGTTACCAGTTTATTCCAATCAAGGTGGCTTCAGGTGTGCCATACTTTTGTCATAAGTAAGGCTGTTAGCGCTCTAGTTGTTCTTTAGAACACTCTGGGAAGCTGCAGTAGAACACAAAGGCATCAACTGGCAGGCTGCTCCTGTTGAAATATAACAGGAAGATATTTGAGATCACACTTGAAACATGTCCTAATTTTTCTTTCTACAGCACTAACCATAATTTCTATGACAAAATGAACCCCATCATTTTGTTCCTTTTTAAATTAAATTGTTTAAGTGTTACCAGTTTATTCCAATCAAGATGGCTTCAGGTGTGCCATACTTTTGTCATAAGTAAGGCTGTTAGCACTCTAGTTGTTCTTTAGAACACTCTGGGAAGCTGCAGTAGAACACAAAGGAATCAACTGACAGTCTCTGCCCTTGTTGGATGTACATGTTTTACTGAGATTGTCAGACTTCATTCTCACATGAGTGAGAAAGATAATGTGAATTTACAGAAAATATGCTCTCATTTTAGCTTCTGGAGCACCTTCCAAACCTCCATGGGACAAGCATGAGAAAATAGTGTTCTCTCAAACATGATTCATGATATCCCAGCAGAAGGTTTTTCACATGGTAAAATCACCTTAGAATACACCACAATTCCTAAAATTAGTATGGTACCATCAACAAATAAATTCTAATGTAACTAAAGCCTGTTATCACCCTTTATAGTTCTCCTTTTGGTGACCCTCAAAATCTTCTATTCACTACAATGCATTTCAATGAGGTACTATCATTTATATTGGTCCCAAGATGGCTGCCAGCAATTCCAGGATGAAGTGCTGACAGCCAATCAGATCTCACGATGACATGTGTGGTTAGGCTCCGCCCAGATATATATGTGACTTTACTTTTGATTTTCTCAGGAACTACTGAACGGATTTACACCATTTAAGCAAAAGGCACAACACTGAACCAAGGGCTACCTCTTTGCCAAATTTGGTGTAATTCCGTTCAGCAGTTCGGGCTGTAGCTGCGACTAAAGGTTCCTATGGAAAAATGAATGGGGAAAACGCGTTTTGGGACCCCCCTTTTTTCTCGGCCCTCGCTTGACGTATCACCCCAAGACTTTCAGGATAGGAGCGGACCGGAGCGCCCCAACAAGTTGGAAACTTTCGCGAAGATTCGTCAACCGGCGCCAACGTTATTTCAAATAGAATGTCGCGGATTTCCTATGGATAATAGGTTTTAACTATAACTATCTACTGGCGACCGCCAGTAGATAATATATATATATATATATATATATAATAAAAGTATATATTTAAAAAAAAAAAATTGTAATTGAAAAAAATTAAATACATTTTAAATATATTTATCACATATGTATATGTATATTTTGTATATGAATGTTTATATATATATAAATATTTTTATTTTTTTTCACACTAAAAAATAGAGGTTTCATGGACGTTATCGTTAGTAATTAGCATTTAAAAACCTTATAATTTCACTGAAAAAACAGACGTTTCAAGGACGTTATAGTTAGTAACTTGCAATTTAAAAAACCTTAGAAATCCACTGAAAAAAACAGAGGTTTCAGGGACGTTATAGTTAGGGATTAGCATCCAAAACACCTTAGATATTCACTGAAAAACCACAGATTTCAGGGACGTTATAGTTAGGAATTAGCATTTAGAAAACCTTAGAAATTCACTGTATAAATACAGAGGTTACAGGGACGTTAAAGTTAGGAATTAGCTTTTAAAAACCTTAGATATTCACTGAAAAAACCAAAGGTTTCAGGGACATTCTGGCACATGCATCAAGCTAGGATTTTGCGAGTCCTTAATAGCGAATATTAAGGATTCGCAATTAAGGATTCGCAAAATCCTATGCATGTAGGAATCGCTATAATAATAGCGATTCCTTCACATTCCTTATTTGCGACTCGCAAATTGCGAGTCGCAAATAAGGAATGGCTTCCCATTCATTCCTATGGGCCTACAGGCCCATAGAAATGAATGGGAAATTGCGAGCGCTATTTGCGAGTACCAATAGGTACTCTCAAATTGCGCATGCAATTTCATGGGTGCAGGGGTGTCAAAAGGTGACCCTGTTGCACCCCTGAAATTGATCCGTGCACATATGTTGCGCACACACATGTCCCAAGGACGTGTGTGTGTAACCTTTCAACTTTGAAAAATGCACTTTAGTGCATTTTTCAAAGTTTTGCAAATTACCATGAAGTTCAACTTCATGGTAATTTGCGCCCCTAGTAGCGAAATCGCTAATATTTTTACTTTGTTGCATTGCATTTAAGGAATCTCAATTTGCGATTCCTTGAATGCAATCGCAACTTAAGTAATCGCAATTTAGAGATTACTTAAATTGCGATTTTTGCATTTGGGATGATGCATCCCAAATGCAAAATACAGATCGCAAAGGGGCAGATTCTGAGAATCTGCCCGTTTGCGACCGGTTTTTCTTTTGATGCATGTGCCTGATTATAGTTAGGCTGACATTTTATTCATACAAAACCAGAGAAATTCAGCTAACTTGCGCCCCCACAATGCACTGCTGATAACGTCACATATTACATCACTCATGACATGGTCAGTGACATCACTGATGACATCATCCAGTGACTGAGTGTTTCTAAAAAGTTTAAGAATGTTATATATTTATATTCGCCAAGCGAAATTGAAGAATGAGTGGATGTATGAGTGTCTGACCAAGACTGTTTTTTTGATGGTCTTGGTTCTTAACACTTGGGGTTCGTGCATAATATCTTTTCACTCACCTTACTGTTGACTTTGTGACTTAGGATTTGTTAATTTATGAAAGAATAAACTTTGATTCAACTGAATCGAATTTATTTTGAATAATGGTTGGTGTTTCTTTAAGATTAAACCGGAACAGAACTTCTTTTCTGTAAAAATATTATTGTTTTTTTATTAAATCTATCCAGGATTTCCTGTATTATAGTCTGTTTTTAGAAAATGACTTCCATGAGAACACTTGTTGCAAGGTTTATGTAATCTACACGTCAACATAAGCCAAGCACAGAACTTAAACAGCGAAGACCGTTGTAGGTAAAATGTCACACCTTCATGGTCACACACACTTACAGATATAAAGCTGGAGCTGTTGATCCAAAGATGTTTATATTGGTCCCACCCTCTAGCAGCACCCATTCAGGAATACAAAAAGTGCCGACAAATACTGCATAAAGCTGATTCCTTTCACAACCCAACATTTCATGGAATGGCACAAGAAAGGACACCAATATAGGTTCAGTCACACAGTGTATATTTGCTACCAGACCTTCATGCTGGACCACTCCTGTCCTATTCTGCTCAGAAGGGGCTCTTCATGTAGTTTACAGGAGGCCCCCCTAGAGTTTCATAATGCTAGTGATTCTGCTTGAACTTCTCTATTGCAATCTCAATGTTATCTTCGCTGCTGGTATCTGTAGGGAACAGATCTCATCTATATTACTTTCAACTATAGCTGTATATGCATGACGCTCTTTGGTACATACATACTGAAGGGGAGTAATGCAATCTTCAGTCCATGTGGGAATCTACATGATTTCTACATCAATGATTGTCATCAGAATTGTCTTTAGGTGCAAACACTACATTGAAACATAATGCTTTACTCGACTCATACTTAACACTGGAAAATTCATGAGATCAAATTTAACTGGTTGAAAAATTCTAATGAAAATGTTGAATAATCACCAGTCAAATCAAATCAAATCAATCTTTATTTCGCATTTGACTCACTAAATGCATAAAAGTACATGAATAAAACAGTACATTTAATAAGTGCAGCTTACCACGAAATGCAGGTACAATTACGATGCAGGTCAAGCTAAAATGCGAATTAGAATTTTACTTAACTTAAGGTAAATAAAACCATTAGCCAGAACTCAATGTGCTGGGTCAGTAAAGTTAAGATACAAGTAAATGACAATACATAGGGATAAAAACAGAAATGAAAAACAAAATTCCTTTAAACCGATAAGCGATTAACAAATTCATACATGCTATATATAGCTGTGCAAATCTGGCCAAGATTAGGGAGCTTAGCACCAGAGCCAATAAGCATTTACTTAGCTCGTACGTACAAAATATGACTGTGCAAATCTAGCTAAAATTAAAAACTAAACAAGGTAAACAATTAAAATCATAGTATGCCCCTGATGTGACTTCATTTGGATAAAAGGGGAAGTCCATTAGTAGCCTTATGACTTCTTAACGCAGCTTGTAAGAAGGAGACCATAATAAGACAAACATACAGGGTTTCTAGATTTTGTAACATAGCAAGAGCCATTGTTGGGGAGCGATACCTAAATTTCTTTAACAGGGGGATAATATATTGTTTCATCTCTTTTACATAAAAAGTGCAAAAGGACAATATGTGCAAAGCTGATTGAGGTGACTTATTATTACACGGGCAAGGGGGAGTTGTGAGATTGAGAATACATTCATTGGATACCCCAGCATTATCGGTATATAATTCAATTGAAATCTGGTTAGGATTTACCGGTGCTGGATGTTCTCAACAAAGGAGAGATATGATGGAACCCCTTGCTGTGAATGTAATAATCCATAATAGGTTGAAAATGAAGTTTTCCCCTTCATTTATCCCACCTATCAGGAGCGCTTTTCATGATGAAAAGTTCCTGTAATCTTGATTTAGGGAATCCTTCACAGAGGCTAGGAGTATCATAAAGTTCCGATAGACCCAGTGATATAAGAGTATGTTTTACATAGGGTAGCCAGGGTGTTATGTGATTATGATCTAAAGACAAAATATCTTTCAGAATAATTTGATTCAGGTCAACGCTGTTCCTTTTCCACAATGACAACCACCAGGAAAGCGGGCCCAGTTTAATAACATCACTGATGTAAGGCAGATCAGCTTCCTTGTGAGCAACAAAATTACTACAAGCTGTTGGAACTGCTAGCAGCCACTTAATAAAGTTGTCTCCTATTACATGCAAGGCTGCGGTATCCGCTATCCCCCAGATCGCTGCCCCAGAAGTAGCAATAGATCTCGATTTAGCCAGATCGATTTTTATAATTTTCGGTAAAGGCTTACTGCCCAGTTTTTTCGAGAAACTGAAAATTGCGACTACACTCTTGCCCATACGATCTGCCCTATTCTGTACCATCGCCTTCCAAGACTGTTTTGAATCGAAGACCACCCTTAAATTATTAAAGCTTAAGACCTGTTCTATTTTTTCCCCATCAAGATAAAAACAGGGTGGTTTCTTTTTGGCGCCCTCCCCCATGGCTAAAATAAAGGTCTTGGTTTTGTTTACTTGGAGGTCCAAATCGGATATAAAGGCTGTATAGTCAGCAATAACATTTTTAAGTGCTATGGGAGTTCTTGCTAAAAGAACCGCATCATCCGTGTATAGCAGAATCGGAAAGGGGTTGGTCTGTGCTTGAGGGGTGTCTTTCGATGTTTTAACTAAAGCCTCATACAGATTATTAGTATAAAGGGGCGAATAGAAAGGGGACCAGAACACATCCCTGTCTGACCACCCCTTTAGATTTTAAAAGGTTTTGTACAGTCCTCAAGTCTTCCAAATCGAACCGTAGCAGAAGCGTCTAAATAAGACTCTCTAATAAAATTACTTATTGCAGCCTCCACTCCCATGGCCTCCATGATATTCCACAGTATGCTGTGTACCACACAGTCAATCGCCTTCGACAAATCCATGAAGGCCATGTGAAGAAAATGGCCCGATTCGGGTCACTCGGGTCACCAATGACCACCTCTTTGCCTTCCGCTAAAATGAAGTGTCGGTCAGACAGTAGAGAATACAAACCAATAATAGTTTATTCAGAATACACTCAGAGCGGAGCCCAATCTGCCCAGCCGCTAAGGAGTGCTGCAGAGGGACTGACATCAGCAAGCATAATGATGCATTATGTATATTTCAGAGTCAATGGAAACACTCCCACATGGAATTTTCCAGAGGGACGCAGCTGGACACTAAATTACTAAGGAGTAAGTTTCAGTTCTGAGGCCTGGCACACATTATTTATCTCTCAAGGTTACTCTGCCTGTGCCCGCCACTAGACAAGTGGGAGAAGGCTTACATCTCAGAAGAAAGGTATGCGCTAATAAGAGCAGTGCATTCATTAGTGTGGCAAAACCCAACTCCGAAGAAACATAACTTAGAGAAGGCCGTTTCTCTGAAATGGAAAAGAATTAGTTTCAATTGTGATACAAAATGGCGCCTGTACACAAATTGGTGCAGCGAATGCTAACTTATGTAAAACAATCCAAAAGATATTTTTTATTCCTACACATGTATACCTGACCTTTCTTTGCCAAAGAGTACTTCGCAGCTTGTAGTGACAAATTAAGGCATTGGTCAATGGTACCCCTACCCTGCCTGACCCATACTGAACTTCAGCGAGAATTTTCTTCTCTGCCACCCAAATTTACAACTTATTTAATAGTAATCTACCCATGATTTTAGCGGTACTATCTAGCAAGGAAATAGGGCAGTAATTGAGTGGAGATGAGGCATCGCCTTTTTTATAAATAGGTATGATTAAAGGAGGGTAGGGGACCATTTAATGCTATTGAATTAAAAACTACAGTCAATAGAGGGGACCATAGTTGTCTATTTGTCAGAAAAATATCCATTGGGACCCCGTCGGGTCCTACAGCGTGGAGAGATGGTGACTGTAACAAAGCGATCTCAATTTCCTCTAAGTCAAATGAAAGACAGGTTGTTGCCTTGATAAGCAAGTTGTCAGACATGGGGCGAGAGCCCACCGGGCTATGAAAGATATCCTGAAAGTAACTTATCCATGACTCCTCCTCTATATGAACGTCCAGAGAAGGGCCGCCCTTAACAGGAAGGGAAACTGAGTTAACCACGTTTCAGAAAGTTTTTTCTATCTTTCAAGGCAGATGCTTTCTTTAAAGTTTCCAACGCTTTGTGTTTTAGCTCTTTCTGTCTTTCCGCCCTGGCTAACTTGTACAGGTTCCTTAGTTCACGAATGTGTTCTTTATCTCTTGGTATCATTTTTAAAGCTTTCCAGAGATTGTAGGAAGCTACTGAACAGTTCTTATCGAATCATCGGGCTGGGCTATATCTTTTGTGGGAATTGGGCGGGTCAGTAGGATTTTAATGTTTGCTTGAATATTAGCAAAAGTTTCTATCACCAAGTTGCTACTTAGTTGTGGATCTAAGCAGTGGTGAAAGTCCTCATAGTTGGTTGCTAGGAGGTTAGCAAGTCGACTTTGTCCCACTTTAAGGTAAAGCCATTTTTCCTTGCTAAAATGGGTTTAGGGACAACTTTACTAAGACTTTTCTGAGCGACACACCTCGCAAAGACACATGTAAGCATTGCATGGTCACTGAATTCGGTGAAAGAGACCTTTAGCTTAGAGATATTAGTATTTAAAGGATCGCACATGAATATATAATCGATCACTGAACAACGTTTGGTGCCTTAAAATGTGGGGGATAGTTGGCCAGTTACTGGATTGATTTCATTTCGGGGCTCTAGTTGCCAAGTAATCAGTACATTGTTCAGGACAATGCTGTGTTTATTATGAATAAAATGGGTAATTGGCTATCCCCAATGATCTTCTATCCCACACAGCTTTATCTCTACCCTTGGGCAAGTCTTAATATTAAAGTCTCTCACCCACAAGATTTGTAGAGGGTTTGGGTGTAGTCCAACAAGATCCTTGAAGGACATACCTATGTTCTCTGCTACTGTTTCAGGGTTAGAGAAGTTGTTATCATAGTAATGTATTAACAGGAGGTCCCAGGTGTCATAACCTTTGATTACTAGCATATGAAATTGAGGAGATGTTTTTATGAATTTTAGCACTTTCATTGCAAGAGTATTAGCTAGCAATGTCAAAAGCCCCCCCCCCTTGGCTCTACCCCCTGTTGAGGGTACTGCGGGAGTGCTAAATGAGCGGTAACCATTTATAAAGATTGAATGTGTCTCCCAAGTTTCTTGAAAGCAAATATTCTGAAAGTCAGAGAGTGCTTTAAACCACTCTTCATTGAATAGTTTGTTATTAAAGCCTGCTATGTTACATGATAGAAAGGTATAGGTCAGATTAGTTGCACAAGAGATGGGGGCCTCTATGGTATCATAAGATTGGCTAAGCAAAGGGGTGTCATAATTCAAGCCCAATCTTTCCTCCCCATTTATCCCACTGTGTTCCCTAAGCCTTGAACTCTCCCTACAAGCTAAGAGTTCAACTGGGCGAAACCTCTGACTGTTGTTCTCCAGTCAGTCGCAGGAATCAAGGTTTGATAAGGGAGCGAATCTGTTAAAAACAATTGAAGGACTGATACTGAAGTTGGGCATGGACCTACTCCCCGAGGTTATTATCAGCTCTGTCTTTGATGCAATATTGCGTATGCGACAGTGCGGTTTATAAGAGAAACCAAGGAGTACAGGGAAGATCTGGGTCGGGCTGTGGGTACCGTGTGGGAATAAAATAATTAGTCGGCTACAATCTGCGAATTATCAAAATTTAGAACAATGCAATCGCCCTCATGTGATTTTAAAGATGGACCTACCCAGGAAATTCTCCTGGCCATAATGAGATGGTTCGGAGCTAAGTGACCCAATCTATTATAGGTAGAGAGTCAGTAGGATGTTTTGTCCATAAGTTGGGTAGTAGTTTCTTGTAGTGTGGGCCATAGCGTAGGAACATTTACCAGGATTAAAACAAAAGGGCAGGCAGCTGGGGGGAGATTGAGAGTTTGTGAGTGAGTTACACTTGTCTGTTCTGGGGGGATAATCTGTGATTAGCTGGTGCTAAAATTACTGTTAGCCCTAAAAGGTCTAGGTGGTGCACCCCCCCACCCCGTGGCTAATGGGAACACAAGTGTTCTTCAGCGTACGTGTAGATAACCCCTCATGGCCTGGTTTTAAAAGCGTTCCATCTGTGGGGGATGCAACTTTCCCCGTAGTGTAGGGCTGTTGTATCATGCCCAAGTTTAGCTCTGTTATATCCTCTGTATTGGCGCCCTGCTCTTAACATGCTATAGGTGCAGCCGTATGGACACTAGTGTGGCGTTGCAAGGAGTGACTCATTATAGCATCATTTTTAGATGTAAAACAACCCTTCTCTAAAATGTTCTGGATTTTTAAATCAATCGAGTCCAGCCGTGACAAAATAGGATGTAACATTGTGGTAATCTTGTCGATAAGATCCTCTGTGGTGTCGTTTTGTGGTAATGTCTCTTTAGTTGCAGTAGCAGGAGCTATAATTGTCCGAGAGGGTAAGGACTTTCTGGGTTTCTTAGATTTAGTTGGTACTGGATCTTTTAGAGTTCCTCTTTTCCTTTTGCCTGATGTAGCTATTGGCGTGGTTGGCACATTCTTGGTAAGTTGTTGAGAGGAAACTGGGTGATCAGTAGGGTGTGCCTGTGCAATTACTTGGGGCATGTTTTGCTCTTGGGAGCCCTGAGTATCTTGGTCTTCTATGTTGTTGTTAGGAATCAGCAGTGAACCATTAAAAGCAAAACCCCCCTTCCCGGAAGATAGTCTCTTTTCTGCCATAGCAATCTCCTGTGCAATTGCATTGGTAGCTTTAAGCAAAAAAGTATCAATGGTGGACATAGTTATCCCTGCAGAGGATGTTTAAGTTGCCTTTTTCTTCCCCATGACTGTCCTGGGAACGTTGATGGCGTACTCAAAAATCTGCTACCGATAGGTGGAAGTTAGAGGGGGGCCCAGCCTCCTCCGGGCTCCGACAGGCGTGGATGGGCCTGCCCTTGGCCAGGGCGTGCCCGCGCGTGTCCAGTGCTGCGGTAGAGATTGCGGCCTTTTGTGGCACTGGGAGGGCTGGCTCTACCTCCCGCGCCAAATGCAGGAAGTGCTGAGACACTGGGGGACCGAGTCCCACCCCAGTCGGCTGTCCGGTTTAATGAGGCGGTGAGTACGAGCTTCAGAACCGGCCCTTGTTGCATGCTGCGCTGCGGGAGAGAGTGTGGCCTATTGTGGCGCTGGGAGGGCTGGCTCCACCTCCCACGCCAAAAGCTGGAAGTGCTAAGACACTGGGGGACCGAGTCCCACCCCGGTCGGCTGTCTGGTTTAATGAGGCGGTGAGTACAGGCTTCAGAACCGGCCCTTGTTGCGTCCCACGCTGTGGGAGAGAGTGCGGCCTTTTGTGGCACTGGGAGGGCTGGCTCTGCCTCCGGCGCCAAAAGCAGGAAGTGCTGAGACACTGGGGGACCGAGTCCCACCCCAATCGGCTGTCTGGTTTAATGAGGCGTTGCAGTCAATATCACCGGATTTAAGTATTAAAGCTGATTTCACAATGTAATTTTTTAAAGGTGTAAGGTTTATTTTTTTAATACGTACATTTTCCATCTGAAGGAAAAAATATGCATGTTCTTATCCTCCAGGCCACTCTGTTTATTAAAAAAAAAGATTTCTGCACCACTCCCCCCTTCTATTTCTAAGGGAAAAAATGAGAATTGTGTGAATCAGGCTCCGGTGTAGATTAAAATCACCCCCAACAGTTTGTGCGGTACATCTTACTGGCTCACTTTGTTCAGGGCTTGCTTGCCCCACCAAGTACCTGGAGCAGGCCTACACGCTACAATGAGTGGCAGTACACCAGAGGCAGTCCTCAGGCCTCCCCCACCTTGGGCCATGATTGGGAGCAGGGAGACAGCAGTCCTGGTTTGGCGTGGTCCCAACTGGACTAATGGATGCCATTGGGTACTGGCGTTGGGCCCACAGCGGGGCTCAGTGGTCTTGAACATACACCTCAATAGCAATATATGAATCTCAACAGAATCCTGAGGGGATTACGCTCCCAAATCTTTCCTACATATGATGACCTTGAAGAAGATGTCTTACTTAGATGGGAGAAAGAATTGATCAATAACTCCATTAATCTAATAGAGATATTGATCATTAATACAGAGAGAAAAGTTACTAAATTACAAAGAAAGAGATTAAGGATGTTGAAAGGGAAATTAAAAAGATGAACTTACCTGACCCCACACATAAGAATTTTGAGATACTAAAGGAGGTTTTAAAGAAACACCAAGAGGAGATAAAAATGCGTAAAGCAAGAAAATTAAAAAGGGATGAAAAGGATTACCTGGGAGGTAGGGTTTTTACATTTGCAACCAGGTTTGATTATTTAATAAATAAAAAACCAACAGGAAATACAGAGATCCAAACAGAGACAGCTAGCAGTAACTCCTCTAGTGTACCTCCAGTGATAGTGAAAGCAACCCACACCCAGCGGAAGGCACTACAGACTTAGGTAAGAACCGTTTTTTAGAAGAACTGCTACGCATATGGATAGGCACTAGGAAGGTCAATGTACGCCCAGGATGAAAAGAAAGACTAGATGAGAAAAAAGATCCAAGAGATCAGTCAGGAGACAGGGCAGGGATGTGCACAAGGTCCTGGACCAGGAAGAAATAGAGATCACTGATCCAAATAATATGAAAATGGATGTGAATGTTGTGAATTTATCGGACAAAGTATTGACACAAGATATGAATACAGTCCTCAAAAAAGGTCTTTGTTTTTGCCCATCTGCAAATTTTAATCTTGATCTAGTAAAGATTGATGTCTACAACTTTGTGGGTAGACAGAAACTTAAAAAACACTTTGCTACCCATAACCAAACCCAATGAAAGTATACCCAAATTCAGCAAATTCAGGACCGCTGTCCGTCAGATTTTATTCCAATTTAACATATTGGCCCCAGTCTCCCCACAAGTCAATGGGGCACGCAAGATAACACTGTGCATTAGTATTCCCCTTTTACTTGATTATAACCTTCCAAACCAATCAGCTGAATATACATAGAACAAGGTGATTTCCTCAACTTATCAGCCGAACATACATAGAACGAGCTCTGATGAAGTCTGCTGTCACAATTACAGCAACAGACAAAACACGTGTTGGTAAGTGGCAAGTTCAAGGACAAGGGCGAAATTGGAGATTTGAAACCAAATAAAGATCTGTTGCTACCACAACCTCAATGCTAGAATTCTTTGAGTGCTCGGAGATCTTTCTTATTGTCATTTGGAACCCTTTCCAGTAAAGGAAGATCAGGTGTCTCTTCCTCATCCTGAGCACCATACTACATCTGGACGTTAATCTTAATAAGACTGATTAACTTTGTTCACTTTCCATTTACCAAGGTTGTGTGCGCCTATATTCCTAGCCACCATTTCTGCATTATACAACCCGATAGGGCTTTGTGACACCCAGGGGTTACAGCCCCACGTGAGCTGATCACTAATTTGGCAGTACACAACTTCTGCATTTTCAACCCTACATGTGCCAATCACTTGACAGATTGCATTGTTGCAGAGTTGCGGTTCCCATTTGGAACCGTTGTGAGAGTCTCGAAGGCCCTTGGAAGCCTGGGTCTTCACAGCTTACTCTTTAGGAGTCTGCTCTTTTGGGCACCCACAGCTATCAAGGGACCCACTACACTTCCTCTTTCCTGGACAATCTCCCCTCCTGCAAGGTAAGCAGGCTCCTTCCCTCTTTTAGCTGGCAGGCAGGCATATAGGTGCTTCAGGACAGGTACACATTCTCCAGCAACAGATCCAGACTGCTGGGGATGGCTGCTCACCTCTGGGAGACTAGCTGTCAGGCAGATACCAGCACTAGTTGCACAGCACCACTCTGAATATTCTGAGGACCACACCCTTCCTAAGACATAGAGGACTTTGAACTGGAACAAGTGGGGCCTTGCATTTGTATACACAACTAGTAGTCATGGGATGTGACCCGACTGTCTGAAACTGTGGACCTGGTTTAGGGTGGTTATCCTTACATGTGTCCTTATTAGACTAATCTGCAGATATAGTCCTTGTGTAGAGTGAGGCTTCTTACAGCAGGGCCATCTCCAAACTGGAGCACCCACAACAGAGGCATAAAGAGGTGTGAGGTTTCTGCGCCTGACTGTCATTATCAGTGTAAATAAAACAGTAATCAGGGAAAGACTAAAGGGCAGGTCTCACTTAAAGGTTACCCCCCTTTCACAACAGAGTCTGCAACCCTATGCCTCCCCGCTACCATCCAAAAATGGAAGTGTTCAGAAAGACTGATAAGCTGCTCCTTACTAACTAAAAGGCATAATAGAATAACTAAAGGAACCTGTCTCTTCTCCCCTTACTTGAGTACCTGAAGCTCACCCCCCATCTTCAGGAATGGGAGCAATACACATTCACTGTCTAGGAGCTGAGTCGCCTCTTTCATTTTGTGCAGAGTCTGGCCAATAACACCAAAATGAATCCAGCTGGCCTCCATTACAGTGGCTCACTCACATAAACCATGCAGGTTGTTACCACAAAGGACTGGGGAGCATAGAAGCAGAGCTTTACATAAGTGAGCAAGGAGCCCTCCAGTCCAGTGACCCAGATAAAAAGGTCTGGTCACATTATCAACCCTTTAAAGCATGCTATGCTGTCATCACCGCTCTACATACTATACCACTGAGAGGGGCATTAGTCTGTTGTCACCAACTGAGGGCATGCTTGGTGCACCCTTTTAGGTCACAGGACAGGTTCAAAACCCACTCATAGTCAGGAACAGATATAGTCCTCTGCACACACAATAGACTAACATGATGCCTGGGCCCAAAATCAAAAGGTCAGGATATTAGATGATTGCAGTCAGGCACTTAGGCAGGGGAGCACACCCTTATACCATGCAGGGGACATTGCCATCCAAATACTTGGTAATTCTGTAAGTTAATGCATGAGTTCCAGGCATCAGAATTTGTAAAAACAGAGACAACAACAAAGGTACTTCTAAAGGTCGGTATTGCTTTAAACAATGATAATAATACATTTCGAGATATTAGGCAATAATAATTATTGCAGCAATAACTGCACTCACAAAAGAAAAATCTCAATAAATGGAAGACCACAAAGACGACAGAATAGTACATCCATGACCTTGTACCATAATATCAATTAAAACTATAAAAGACAAATGACAAAAATAATCAGATATAAACAGGACCTTATACATATTTAAACATAGATACAATCATATAAAATACATTTAAGCTTCTAATTAGCCCATAAATGTCAATGTTTCATCCCTTAACTGGATTCACATTAGGGCCATCATCAGGAAAACATGTGCGTGTTCAATTCAGTGTGTTACAAATGTAAACTAAAGAATCACAATACAATCCACTTCATTTAAATATTATGTAGCTTGTAGGCCAACAACCTTCAACATGGACGTCATTTAGGGGTCGCAACTGCAACCCCTGGCTTTTATCTTGCAACCCCTAGCACTGGTTTTGTGACCCCAGGCCTTAGAGGTGGCAAAAGCTGAACCAGGCACAGAAAATAAACAGTGTTCTCATGAACACTGTTTACTTTCTGGAGATCCCACTGGAAGATTACACTTTAAGTGGAAAGCACATGCTTTCAAATACAAAATAAATGTAAACAAATTAAAAAATACAGATTTTTTTTAAACTGTTGTCAGAGTCCATTGTCGTGAATATGTGAAAAAATATGTTTCTGAGCAGAACTGTCACTTCTGTGCTCTGCAAGTGTGATAGTTCCTTAATAGTGATGATGTCAAATCTTATTAACAATAAAACTGATAAAATCAACATAGTTCATATTTGGCCTGGGTGGTGAACTCCGCTCCGCTCGCGGAGTTTGCGGAGTTTTCGGAACTCCGGGTTACGCGGAGATCCAAAAAACTCCGCCCCGCGTAGCGGCGTTTTTTATCTCGCTCGCGTTTGTCAACGTCAAGTTGGCGAGCGAGGAAAATCCACCTCCCGGCGAGATTTTTCCTCGTTCGCGATCGTCAACATCAAGTTGGCGAGCGCAAGCGTGGAAAATAAACATCCCGGCGAGACTTCTCAATGCAGGGGGGTCAGGTTTCTCATTGCGAGTGGTCGCGTATGCTCGCGACCGCTCGTGTTGAGAAACTACCCGTTTGCGTTGAGAAAGCTGCCGCTCGAGTAAAAATCTACTCGGGCGGCAGAAAGGAAAGCAGCGCCCGCTTGCGCTGTGCATGGTGCCGTTCGCGATGATTGCACAGTGCGGATAAGCATCCGGCACTGAAAATCACAGCAAGCGGCATTTTTCTATTGCACTCCGCTGCTTGCGGAGCTCCGCGTATCGCGGCAGAGTTTTTTTTCAACTTCGCAGAGTTTCACGCAGCACAACTCCGCGAACTCCACCCAGGGTTAGTTCATATGCAATTTTTAGTCTCTATAAATTAGTACAAGTGTGCCTGACTACAACTGTTTTTAAAAAATCTTTTTTGTGCATCTTCCTGTAACTTGCTATACATGTTCTGTTTGAGATATACACTAGGCGTCAGTGATGCCAATTATTATGATTTCATCAGGATAAAGGTCTTGTGGCATATTTTCTTGAGATTCAGGATCAAACGTCCCATGATGTCACTTCCTGTGATGTCATTGAGGACAAAAAGTGTTGGAGGTCACTTCCGCTACCCCTGGCATTTTGGTGATTCGATGTGACCTTCAAATCAGGACAGCAACAAATAACACCCAAAAAGAGGTTTGAGGGTGCCTGGGAAAGATTAAGCATCAATTTGAGATTTACAATATAAATGTAACTGAACATAAGATGAAAACATCCATCATATCAATTATCAATGCAACAAATTCTGTATAATGTTACTGGAGATTAATTAGTCAATGTAAAGTTCCAAATGCAAGGAGCCATAAACTGCCCACCAATCATGATTGTCACGTGTCAAACAATTAACTTAACTTCTACAGTTGGACAAGACGGGATTTCAAAACCTTCAATGGATAGAAAAACAGAATCAAATTCAAACAGCAGACAGCAACACAGAGAAGCAACTACTGCTGCACATTTCCGGGCTATGGTGTCTGCTGTTACAGAGTTAGAGCCTCAGTAGGAGTGTCCAGGTATTCAGGTATGGTAATACTCCTAGGGAGATACCGATACCTCAAGGAGCAATATGTCTGCAGGTTGGGATTACAAGCTGATTCGTAACTGAGGAGGTAGGAAGGAAAATAACTTGAAGTATTGGAACCTGCACACCTGATTACTGGATACTGTATCTCTTACTGACCTCGACCATGGCAAAATTTAAATGGGAAAAACAAATCTGGAGTGTGGTTAAGCTTCACTGCTTGTAACTCCTGTTTGTCTTCGAATCAGGATTTATTATGAAGCCCTAATATATGCACTGTAGACAGCATGATTATGTGGCAAACAAGGCACACAGCTTTGTACTGGAGTAGCATAATTTTGCCTCCATACTTTACATCTAGCTAGGCAACATATTTATTTATATTTGGCTGTATGTACTCATGTGAGGCAAAATAGTAATGAGATAAGGTGCACCAAAGGTATAGAAAGTGCATCTATTGTGTGTTTTGACATATATGTGTGTATATGTTAATGCTTTTCCTTTTCAGAAACATCTGGATTGTTGATACTAATCTTCCATAGATAGTGCACTAAAATACATTAGATGCAGTGCATTCGCCAGGGATTAGTGAGAATGAATCACATGTGTTTAATGCATTCTTTAAAAATTGTGACCAGATGTCGTTTTTGTTTAAAATTACATGCATCAGTTATTGTGCCACATAGAAGAGTACAGTACAATATAGCTTGATTCATTATTAAAGATTTCATTTATTGGATTATGGGGCTCATTACAATGTTGGGTGGAAACTTATATGTAAGTTGAAGAATTAAAATGTTTTAAAGAGAAAATTAAGTTAGCGTGATTGTGGGCCTTAAGCTTACAGTTGAGACATTTAATACTAACGTGAAAGTTGTTTTTCTGCATATTTTTCTCTTTTGCAGGTGCAGACCAAAGGCATTCATTAGTTAGTGAAAAATGCATTGTATTCCAGCGATAGATGGAGAGGTCAGGATGAGCTGGCAAGATCAAATGATTTTAATGAAGAACAAAGTGTTACCAGTTGGTACTATCAGGTGAAAGGAGGACCTCAAGGACGCTTTGGAGGCGGAGACTGGAATATGGAAGTAGTGTTCTTTTCTGAGAATTGGGAAACATATTATGATGTGTATGAGGTCATGTTTTCTCTAATGTTCTTTGTGCATTTTAATTAGTAATCCACCTCGAGTTTAGTCAGATTCCCTTTAGACTTGGAGAGGTACAGACCTCTTTTGACATCTCTGATTGTGTGGCTTAATGCTATACATGGCTCCTTATTTATAGAATTTCTACAGAGGTTCTGATGCTTTCAATAGGGTTTCCCCTATTCTTAGGTTAGTGTGGGGTTTAGTAGATGCTGCAAATCTTTTCCATAAATGGGAAGAAGGATCGAAACCATTTGTTCAGTTATCAAGTTATTTTTCTTATGTTTTGTATCACCACTACTGAGATACTTATATGCACTTTGTAGTTGAGAACCAATTTTGTAAGACACTTTGGTCTTCCTTTGATAATTTTATTCTTCTATAGCAAGTTTTTTAAATTGATTTATTAGTCTGGCTTTGAGTTTGTAGTAAATCTTTTAACTTCAAGTTGCTGACTCAGTCTCTTAAAGTGTGGTGCTAATAATCACACTGAACTTTGAGATTTAAAATTGATGTTAACCCCTTTTCCTCTAAGGCTACTATAAATGTCTATTGACCAGAATTGAAGTGGAAGAGACGGCCCAGAGCGTTCTCAGTTTCAGACTTTGCCAAAAGGGGTGACACCTTTTAAGACATATTTAAAATCAGTGATATACTTAGACAACCTCATAAGTATGCAATATGAGTAAAACCCTTATCTTTATAACATATTTTCATCACACTATGACAAAGGTACAAAATGAAGAGAAATATGGAATCTGGCATACCGTTTCCTACCATAAAGTCCTCCAAATATTGTGCAAAGGTCCCAGCATCTGGGTGCAGTCTGTTTGCCCGTCTGAAATGGTAAGAAGAGACTGCCACATCCTTGGCATTTCGTGCTACATAGATGATCTGGCGAAGGAAACAAAGGAGACTGTAGGCCACTAGGTATTCAAGTACAGGTTCATACAGAGCACATTTAGCCTGCATCCAGATCAAAGCAATCCCCTTTTTCTTAAAGGACACGTAAACGTACATACACAATTTCAAAAATAAAAGTATGTTCTTCCTCACTCTTTGGCCCTTATTATGTGTGGTTTAGGAAATTGGCTGGATTTTCTCATCCCCGGAGTTACTGATATTGGAGGGTAACAGTAACTCCAGCCCACTAAGAGGTGGACCCAGAGGGTCCATTAATAAATGAGGAAATAGCAGGGGAGTTGTATTTCCTATCTTAATTCCCGGTAATTCCTCCTTTTTTTAACTTGACTTTCACCTGGAGTTTTATACTGCTTTCAGCAGCTGAAAACTCAGAAATGAATTCTTTAATGTTTTAACTTGTGCTAGATTGCCTCATCACAACCTCTATCCATATACAGTTTTACTTTCCACATGCAAGTTCATAAACCTTTGTTTACAGGTGGCAAATACATGTTTTCTCAGTGTATATTTACATTCAGGGAAAAGGCCGTAGAAGGACAAGTTCCTTTACTGACATCCAAAAATGGATAAAGAGTGGGTATGGCCCAGGACATTCTTCAGCTCTGATGATACATTTTACTTTGTATAAAGTGCCAAAAACTAGAATAAAGTGTTCTTTTAAAGTGCAAGCTGAGATCTTCAGCCTACAGGCATTCCACCTTCTATATAATGATTAGCACATTACAAAGAAAATATGGGGCATATCTACAAGGGCTGGCGATAATTATCACTCAGCGCTCTTAGCATGAGGATAATTATCGCCGGCCAACTCTGAATTTTATCGCGGAGATAGCGTGCTATCAGCAATGCTTATCTCCAAAGCGATAACATTCAGAGCGCAAGCTGCCAACTGTGCGATTATCGCTGGAAATCCAGCGATAATCGCACTACCTCTGGCGATAGCTTGCTGATAGGGCAACACATACTTAGCCATGATATCCACCTTCCATAGGATATCATGGCTAAGTCAGTGTCAAAGCACGCGTAAGGAAAGTAGCGATAACAGAGGTTATCGCTACTTTGCTTATCGCTGTGCTTCTTTGCGTGGGGCTTGATAATAGGAGAAATGTCGCTTAGCGACATTTCTCCCATTATTCTGGGAGGAACGCCCACTTTGCATCTCATTAGAGATGCAAAGCTGGGCGATAGGAAAAGGGCGAAGAAGCATGGATTCACGTGTTAGCGTGTCCTTGCTAATAGGGCGTTAAAATTATCGCCGCTTTTCATCCGAAAACGGACGCTAATGCGGCGATAATTTTAACTCCGGACCTTGTAGATATGCCCCTTAATTCTTTAAAAGCATAAAAAACTAGTAAGAAGAACTGAGCAATAAATAATAGATTAATGAGATTTGAGTATTTAGAGCCTAATTACGAGTTTGGCGGTCCTCCTGCAGCACCACCATTGCTGTGCTGGCAGGAGGACTGCCAAGCCCATGGTACGCCTGCTCACCAGAGTTGAATCCAGGGCGGGCGGGCAGTGCTGCGACAGTCAACTGTTGAGGCGCCTGTCGAAATTTGATGTATGTGTCAGTCAAAAGACACTGTTCAAAATCAACTAGTCACCAACACCTGCATTTCAGTCTACAAAAGGTGCTCCAGAAACTAAACAAACTATATACTACTTGCAACACAACCAGCATCCAAGGTACTGTTGTATTAAAAATATTGACAAGGCTGACAGAAGATTCCCAAAATTCACAAAAAATGTGTTAACTTTGGTGGTGAATGAGATTGTTTGAGCACCAAATATTTGGAGCATGGGTGCAGACAGGAAACGTGAACCAGAGAAGAGAAATGCAGGGCACAATTGTGGATAATGAGAACACAGTATTCCAATATCAGAAGGACATATTGAAGCAGTGAACAGACCTGCACTGTAGACTCCATTCCCTCACTTCCAGTGCACACCTACATGCCCTGAGAAATGGTGGGGGTCTCCCAGGGCCCTCAACCCGTGAAAGGAGAAAGTGTTGACCATATCACGTAGTAAGGGCATTGTGGGAATTCCAGATGGAGTGGGCACTGATAAGTGCAAACTCTATCTCTCTATCATGAACACCTCACACCTTTCCCTATGCATTGACAATCTACCAGCTCCTCATTCTGGGACAACATTGTCCTTCCCACAATTTCCATTAGGAACCCAAACAGGAGCGCTATCAGATTTGTGCCACAACTCACACCTATGTTGGACAATGTGCATGAAGCTGCAGGTTACTCATCACACCATAAGGTGGTCCCACTCAAATCACAATCCTGTAGGGGCATATCACCTGACTTGAATGATTGCTGGTAACTATAAATAGTCAAGGGGACACATCCTGTATCCAGAGATGACACAAGTTCATCAGAAGAGAGGCACATGAGCTAAGAGTTGAGATTGAGTTTATTCATGCTGAGGCAGAGGACTTACTGGTTTCCTTGAGAGCGGATCAGGGGATATTTGGCATATGAGCTGAGTGGGAACAAGAGAGCTTGCATACAATGGGAAGTGTTTATGGGGTGGTTGGACAAAATATCGGGAAAGAATGTTATGATACAAAAATAGCGTGTCAAGAATATTGGGATGTAAGAAATATTGTCGCCAGGAATATCCAAGGTAAAAACATTGTATATAGTGTTGTTTTAATATTGTTGTAAAAAATATCAATGTTTTATTTGTGTTTTTAGTAAGATCATTTATTAGTTATGAAATTGTTGAAATTGTTATTTTTAGTTGTGTTAATGTATATAAATAAAGGTTTTATACTTTTTTAGCAGCAGGATATTGGCTTTCTGTGGGACTAGGGACAGAAGATTTTTAAAAAGTGTATATTCCAAAGACCCCCTTTGTTCCTGCACCGCCAGCCTTTTCATGGCGGGGCTCTGTCATGAAAAGGCAGGGGGTCCAGAAACTCAAAATATGCTGAACGGGACTGCGCCAGTCCCTGCTCAGCATAATGCATTGTAGCACTCCTGCGTCACCACCAGTGATCGACTGTTCCCCTGGCTTAGCAGGCAGTCCACCGCTGATATGACTTACAAAGTCTTAATCGGAAAAACGGTGGGCTGCCACTCCTGCGCCACCGCAAATCTGGCTGTTGCAAGACGCCAAAACTCATAATCAGACCCTAAAAATGTAAAAAACTTAAAACTTAGTTTAATAAAGTGAAATAATTAGGAAATATTTTTATAGAAAGTGTTAAAATTGTAAAAGGTTTTTTTGAAAATGTTTCACATAATACAAATATTTGCAGTTTCTTTTGTTTCCAAATTATATTTTATATTAAAATTATGCTTTTAATTCTTCAAGATAAAAAATGTGTTTGTAACATTTTTCAATTTTATGATTGTTAATGTTGGATTATGATTGTATTTTGTATTTTATGGTATAAAATTAAAGACTATTTTTCAAAATATATTAATAAATACATGTAATCTTTTTTATATTCTTATGTTTAAATATGTAAATGTAGGTTTGTAGTTTTTGATAGTGTGTTTTTAGGTTAAATGAATTGTATTTTATAGTAAAAAATTGTGTGTGAGTATGGAGTATTGATTGTGTGTATCAAAAAATGTTTCATTTATATTACCTTCTCTAAAATGTGTATACAGTAAATTTCACCTCTTTAGCATCTAACACCTTCTTCAAATTGGAGTGGGAACAGTAAATTACACCTTTTTGTGTACAACACTTTCCCCCAATGTGGTTAGATTGGAGTGGGAAAAGTAAATGTTACCACTTTAGAGTCCAAGGGCCTGATTCCGAGTTTTGCTCAGCGGCACCGGCTCAACGACTCCTCTGCTGCTCAAAAACCACACATGGACAGCCGGCTGTATTGCAAGTTGTAAAAACACAACTTGTAATATGGTCAGCGGTCCTTTGGCCTTTCCAATGGGAACATCCAAAAAGTTCCAGCAGGGCATGTACGGTGACATCCATGCTGTTCTTGAACTGGGGGGAATACAGACAGGGGCCACATGTGGTGTCCCACTGAATGTATCCCCATGGCGGGGAGGACATGGGGGCCCTGTAGGGCCCTCTTTGTTCCTGAACCATCAGCCGGAAAGGCTGGCAATCCAGGAACTCAAAATATGCTGAGCAGGACTGCACCAGTCCCTGCTCAGCATAATGCGTTGTGCCACAGCCAGGAAACGACTGTTCCCTGGCTCAGCAGGAGGTCCACCGCCGGTACGTCTTACAAAGTAGTAATCAGCAAAACAGTGGACCGCCACTCCTGCGCCACCACGATTCTGGAAGTCTCGACACCGCCAGGCCCGAGACCTTTCCCCAATATGGTTAGGTTGGAGTGGGAACAGTAAATGCCACTCCTTTAGTGTCCAACGCCTTCTCCAAATTGGTTTAGATTGGAGTGGGAATAGTAAATGTCATCCCTTTAGTGTCCAACACTTTCCCTCAATATGTTAGATTGGACTGGGAAAAGTAGTTTTTACCCCTTAATTGCCCAACACCTTCCTCCAGTATGATTAGATTGGAGTGGGTATAGTAAAAGACAACCTTTTAGTGTCTAATGCCTTCCTCAGATTGGTTTACATTGGATTGGAAAAAGCAAATGTAAACCCGTTAGTGTCAAACACCTTCCCCAAATTGATTTAGGTTGAAGTGGGAATAGTAACGTCATCCCTTTAGTTTCGAACACCTTCCCCCAATATGGTTAGATTGGAGTGGGAACCGGAAATGTCACCCTTTAGTGTCCAACACCTTCCCCAAATTGGTTTAGATTGGAGTAGGTAATAGGAAATTACACCCTTTTAGTGTTTAACACTTTTTTTTAAATGGTTTATATTGGAGTGTGATTATTTGATTTTATAATTTTAGGTCAAACTCTTTTGAAATTTGTAGGTAGTAGAAATAGTTTGTGTTATTTTATTAGCATTCTTGGTATTGAGAAATATAATGAAAAATAGTTAGGGCCTCATTAGGATGTTAGTCAGAAACTGAACAGCCCGACCTTTTACGAAGCTTCCGAACACCGTTCGGAAGGACTCCCTTCAGTTGGGAGCCTGTGTTCCAACCGACAACATAGGCACCTATGGGAAAGATGGGTGTATGCGGAAAACCTTGCACCCTGTTGCGGGTACCCTATAGTGCCTGCCACACTGTGCATGGTTTTACGGGGGTCCCTTGGGTACCCCCTCGTCCCCAAACCGGAGGACTAAGGATGAAGGGGGGCCTGATAGGGGGCCCCAAAGTCAGTTTACGACAGCTTTTTTGTGTCGGACAGACTGATTCGGAAAGGCTGTTGGAATCCAACGTCATATCCGGTCGGTCGGAAACGCTATCCATTGAGCTGTACGAATCGGCTTCGACCGACTCGCATTCTCCGAATGCCGTTTGGAACCGATTCGGAATCACGTAACGGTTCCCCCTCTGACCACGAGCATCGTAATCCGTCGGTCGGAATTGTTTCCGACCGAGTCGGGTGGATGGGTTTCGACACAGTCTAGGGGAATCCGACTGCCGGTCAGAGGCTTTCCTACCGACATCGTAATGAGGCCCATAGTTCTATATTTGTAGGTATTAATAATATTTGTAATTACATTTTTTATTGAATAAAGACACGTAACATTTTTCACATTTTATGTATTTTCAAAGTTTTTTGTTGTATAATTTTACATTTTTAAACATATATATTTGATTTAAAAAATAAGTATTTATATAAAGTTAAGTAAATAAAAAGGTTTTAATGGATTTTTAATAATAAAGAAAAATGGAAATTATATTAATATAGCATGTTGCATATTTTCCACTTATATTTTCCATTTTTCTATCAGTTTTTTTACCATTTCTTACATTGTTTGATATGCATATTTTCAACAACATTTTAACATATGTTTTTCAGTATATATTAAATAATTGTATAGAACTTATACTATTATTTAAAATATACCTTACAATTTTAAAAAAATTACCAACCTTTATCAACATTTTCACATATTTTTCTGTTTATTTCTAGTCTTTTTTTGTTGTTTTATTTAGCAGCCATTTGTTTTTACTGCTTCCTTTTATTTCATAATCTATTCATTTTATTTTTACTCTATTTTCTTGAAACAAGGTAGTGGTAAGGTGCTGCGGTTCACTGGAACAGGTAAGTCCTTTTTTAAGGATTTTGTAAGGGTTTTGGGGGGACTTAGGAAGGAGGTCTACAAATTAGTATTGTTTGTGGCTTTTTGGTATATTTAGATGTATTAATAGTAGTGTTTTTCACTAGTTTGTCGTTTTGGGTTTTCATGCACTATTTTAGAAATGTATCATTATGTTATGTTAAATAGTGATATGATACTTAGATCTTGATGGTTAAATGTGATGCATGTGCAACTTTGGGAATGTAATGTGTTTTGTGAGTGGGTTTTCTATTTTACTTTACAGGTTTTTGTCAACGAACATGTCCTATTGGCATTGGAAGTTTACGTTTTTTTTTTTTAAGAAATAATTTTTGGTTTATAATAAACCAATGTTTTTAACTTTGATTTTTTGTAATTTGGGTTTCCTGGAGCATTTCTTTTTTTAAAACACTTTTTCTGTTTTTTTATGGTTCCTCGATACTTTGGATTGCTTTGAGGGATTTCTATTAGATTCATTTTACCGTTGTATTTTTGGGGGGGTTTTGGACATTATTTTTCCCATTTTTGGTGGATTTCTATTTTTGACTTTGTGGATATAGAGGAAGGTCTGAAGCTACAGAATAGTAAGTTTAATTAGTTAATATATTTTGGGTGGGAAATGTGATATTTTATTGTTTCTGTAAATATATAATGACTGCTATTTAGATTTGTGTGGTTTATGTATTGTAAATAATTTATGTGATGGATTGAGTTTGTTTTTAGTTTTTTCATTGGTGATGGTTACATTTAAAAAAAAAAAATTAATATATAATTTTATTATCTCAGTCCATTTATATTGGATTGTTTTTAAATTCACGGATGTAATATAATATTATATTTATTATTTAATGAAAAAAATATTTTTAATGTTTAGATTTTGTGATAATTTTTGGGGACTTTGGTAGGTTAATATTCATTATATAATATGTTTAGGCTATCATTTCTAAGTAATGTACTCCTCTGCTATTTATGGAGAATTTGACTTTAAATTGTAGCATGTTATACATTTTTTGGTTTGATCGCTAAGATTGCTCCATTCGTAGTTGTTGGTAGCTTTGCTCTTTTTGTAATGCTTCTATAAATTTATAGAGTGTAGGTTTGGTTGTTCCTGATGTGGATAGGAAGGCATTGTGCCATCGTTCCACTGCATTGTTTGTTTTGGGTTCCTGTACCAAGGTGCTGCCATAGACAATCCACCATGGTATTTGGAATATGGTTGGGTATCCGTTTCTTCATGTTTGACACTGGCTACATTTTAGTAAGGTATTTGCTGTACAGAATATTAGAGTTTGTTTCTCATTATTTAGAAAGTACAAAAGAACATGAAAACAGTTGTGTGGGCTTCGTTTCTTCTTTAATGTATCAGGGTCTTCCACGCCCTTAAGCCGCTGGGGGTCGCGTAACTAGTTCCGATAACGAACGAGACTCCTCCATGCTAACTAGTTACGCGACCCCCAGCGGCTTAAGGGAGTGGAAGACCCTGATACATTAAAGAAGAAACAAAGCCCACACTACTGTTTTCATGTTCTTTTATACTATTGCAATTTCTTTTAACATGAGATGCGTGTGCTTCAGAAATTGTTAACTATTTGCTCAATCTATGGTTTGAATTCTGGGGAATTAGGGTGGCTTTTCCCCTTTTTGGATGCACTGCAAAATGTATGTAACTGCTATCATTATATAAGTTGTTGTGAATACTATATGAGCGCCGGATTACCCTCTACACCGAATTGAGTGACTCATGTAAAAGAAAGGTTCTTCATTAATTGTCTGTGTTAAATGTTCAGGTATGTGTATGTCTTGGTAACTTCTAAGTACAGGAGGAGTACTGCTGGTGGCTTTTTTAGTTTGTGCAATTAAACATTTTAAAGTGGGTAAATGTGGTAGTTGGCCTGTTATTTGGTCAGGGACTCTGGCAGCATATCTTTTAAGATTTTAGTTGTGGGTTCCTGGAGCTAGTCTTGCCTTTCCTATATCCTGCAATATCTCCCTTACTTCTATTTCAGTCACATTTGGGGGGTAGTTGTGCCATCTGACATGAATTACCACATAATTTGCCTTCCGAAAGTTTGCATTACAAAAATATTTGGTACATTTCCAATTTATTTTTTCAGTTGATGCACTCTCTTTGCTATAGGTGTAGCCTACTTTGCTGCTTCTGTCATTGGGGGTGATTCTGATGTGCGGCGGTCGGGAGACTAGCCGACGAGCATGCAGTGGGCCGACCGCCGAATTCCTATTCGACCGTCAGGCTGGCGGTTAGGAAGGCATCAGTACTACAGCGGGGGCATGCTGCGGCAGTGGAAAAGTGCTGCAGCACATGCCTCTGCCATTCAGCACCTCCTGCACGTCCATGCATCTTGTGCCATGCACCATGTCATGCATGGCACACAGTGCAAAGAGTTGAGTGGGGGCACTACATGTGCCCTCAGGGCCACTTTTCAGTGGCCTACAACAGCAGGGGGCCCTGTTTGGGGCCCCCAAATCCCTTCCAAACAACCTTTTCATGGTGGGATTCCTGCCAAGGAAAGGCTGTTGGAAAGGGATATTGTAATCCCGACGGCAGTGCCTGCTTTGGCACAGCCGCCATTCAGGGACACTGCTCTGAATGCAACCCTGTTGGGATCGATGATCCTGGTGGAGCTGGCGGTCTTGTCTCCGACTTTTTAGGGTCCAACCACCAGTATCAGACTACAGCAGTCAGACCAAAGGGCTGTCGCCGGTGGGACCGGTCCGACCCCCGACATCGGAATCAACCCCATTGTATCTGAGTAGTGTGACAGTATAAATATACACAATATTTTAAAGTTTAAATGTTAGTTTTTTAAATATAAAATTATGTAACTACTTCTATTTTGTATATTTACATCTAAGCTTTGTTTAGCTGTTTCACATAGTTTTGTATCTTTTCCGTTGGGGATATTCTAATGTGGAGCAGGTGCTTTTCTTATCTGTTAGATAAAAAACAAAACATCAGTTTCATTTTAAATGTTAAATTGTTGGTAGTTTGTAGAGGTTGAGGTGAATAATAAAGATTTTGTTGACATAATATATTTATATTTCATTTAAACATGTGTAAAAAAAAGTTTTACATATATTTCCAATAATTTTCTTACGTAGAAATTGTTTTTATATATATTAATTAATATTTATTTAGGCGATAATATTGTAAGTGATATTGCGTGAATCAAGTCAAAGTCAAAAGGAGCTTTATTCGATTTTAGTCTTATAAAATCACAAAAGCAAACAAATAAAAACATATAAAAACATTTCATAAAATACAGATGTGCACAGTTACAGTAGTTAAAATCATCATTTCATATAATTGTCTAAAATACATATGTACACAGTCCTAGTAGTTCATTATTTACAGCTGGGCTTAGTCAAAGCATGTTATTTGTGTAATAAATTAAATGAGACAGTCCTACAACATTTAAAAGATTCTATTTCTACTTTTAGCAGCATTAAACATTGTTCCTTTTCCTTATTCTCAGTATACTTTTCAAGAAACCCGCCATGACTCCAATACAGTAATCATTGTCTAATTGTTGTAAATGTAGGAAGGCCGGTCGACATTGTCTCCATCCCCCTGATCTTAGCAAAGGCAAGATCCATCTGGTTCTTTCCTTGACATATAGTTTGCAGAATAAAATCGCATGAATTGTTGTTTGTGGGGAGAGACCATCACAAGGGCATGGATATAGTTCTCTGGACAATAAGGGGTCGATTCCGATCCCGGTCGGAGGCGCACCTAATACCATTCGGCCGGGAAAAAATCCAGGCGAATGCCTGTTTCCCGACCGAATCGCACATACGTCCGAACGAGCAAGTACGATGCGCACAACTGCCCAAATCTCGACCCAGTCGTACTCACCCAATACAGGTCCAGTTCTCCGACCGATGCGGATCCGGATACGCAGAATCGAGTCGCACGGAAGCCAAAATGCATCTCCGTCCGGCCGGACAAGTACGATGCGCTTTCCGTACGCGCCGAACCCGTCGCTACGCACAGCACGTCAAAGCATCCGAGAGAGGCGTACATAAGCTCCGATTCGCGCCACAAGACGATCCACGGCTACGAGACGAACACGCCAGCAACGAGGACGAGGCGAAGCAAAGAGAAAGACGAACGAGACGAACCAACCATGAATCCCATCGCGCAGGTCCTACCAATACTCTACATCTATTACCGGAACAGGCACGGACGCGTACGGCGCAGAAGGTAAGTCAGACACCAACCACAAAAACAAACTACACGTACCCGACATATCACACACACACAGAGGGATGCAGAAATTACATACACCAGCAACAGCAGCACCATAGGGGCGGGATGGCCATCACCAATGCCACATATACACATAGGGGCCTGGATGCCAACAATTAACACCACCCCTACCCAGGGGGTGCTAGATGCCTGTCACTCCTACCACCCCTACCCATGGGGGGCTGGATGCCCACCACCACTACCACCCCTACTGAGGGGGTGCCAGATGCCTACCACTACTACCACCTCTACCCATGGGGGGCTGGATGCCTACCACTACTACCACCTCTACCCATGGGGGGCTGGATGGCTGTCACTACTACCACCCCTACCCATGGGGGGCTGGATGCCTGTCACTACTACCACCTCTACCCATGGGGTGCAGGATGCCTACCACCACTACCACCTCCACCCATGGGGGGCTGGATGCCTACCACTACTACCACCTCTACCCATGGGGTGCAGGATGCCTACCACCACTACCACCTCTACCCATGGGGGGCTGGATGCCTGTCACTACTACCACCCCTACCCATGGGGGGCTGGATGCCTACCACTACTACCACCTCTACCCATGGGGGGCTGGATGCCTACCTCTACTACCACCTCTACCCATAGGGGGCTGGATGGCTGTCACTACTACCACCCCTACCCATGGGGAGCTGGATGCCTACCACTACTACCACCTCTACCCATGGGGGGCAGGATGCCTGTCACTACTACCACCTCTACCCATGGGGGGTAGGATGCCTGTCACTACTACCACCTCTACCCATGGGGGGCTGGATGCCTGTCACTACTACCACCTCTACCCATGGGGTGCAGGATGCCCACCACCACTACCACCTCTACCCATGGGGGGCTGGAGGCCTGTCACTACTACCACCCCTACCCATGGGGGGCTGGATGCCTGTCACTACTACCACCTCTACCCATTGGGTGCAGGATGCCTACCACCACTACCACCTCTACCCATGGGGGGCTGGATGCCTGTCACTACTACCACCCCTACCCATGGGGGGCTGGATGCCTACCACCACTACCACCTCTACCCATGGGGGGCTGGATGCCTACCACTACTACCACCCCTACCCATGGGGGGCTGGATGCCTGTCACTACCACCACCTCTACCCATGGGGTGCAGGATGCCTACCACCACTATCACCTCTACCCATGGGGAGCTGGATGCCTGTCACTACTACCACCCATACCCATGGGGGGCTGGATGCCTACCACTACTACCACCTCTACCCATGGGGGGCTGGATGCCTGTCACTACTACCACCCCTACCCATGGGGGGCTGGATGCCTATCACTACTACCATCTCTAGCCATGGGGGGCTGGGTGGCTGTCACTACTACCACCCCTACCCATGGGGGGCTTAATGCCTACCACTACTACCACCTCTACCCATGGGGGCAGGATGCCTGTCACTACTACCACCCTCTACCCATGGGGGCTGGATGCCTGTCACTACTACCACCTCTACCCATGGGGTGCAGGATACCTACCACCACTACCACCTCTACCCATGGGGGCTGGATGCCTGTCACTACTACCACCCCTACCCATGGGGGCTGGATGCCTGTCACTACTACCACCTCTACCCATGGGGTGCAGGATGCCTACCACCACTACCACCTCTACCCATGGGGGGCTGGATGCCTACCACTACTACCACCTCTACCCATGGGGGGCTGGATGCCTGTCACTACTACCACCTCTACCCATGGGGGGCTGGATGCCTGTCACTACTACCACCTCTAACCATGGGGGGCTGGATGCATGTCACTACTACCACCTCTACCCATGGGGTGCAGGATGCCTACCACCACTACCACCTCTACCCATGGGGGGCTGGATGCCTGTCACTACTACCACCCCTACCCATGGGGGGATGGATGCCTACCACCACTACCACCTCTACCCATGGGGGGCTGGATGCCTGTCACTACTACCACCCCTACCCATGGGGGGCAGGATGCCTACCACCAACAACACCCCCACTCACAGGATGGCTAATGCATGACACAACAAGCACACACCAACATAAGGAATGCAACAAAAAGACATCCCCCCAACACCATGACAAGCATGTGTAGACTGTGTCAAATGCCTACAACACTGAACATGACTTTGAACATACAATGTGACCCCCTATCACATGTGTCACACATAAATGTGTGTGGCCCCCACAATGCAAGCAGACCATGACCACTGTGGCAATGGGGTCCAAGCCCCATCATCACAGTGACCAAAAGGTAAGTGTGGGGTCCATAGCTGAAGCACATTTTGCACATTGTGGCAATGGGGTCTAAACCCCCATCATCACAGTGACCAAAAGGTAAGTGTGGGGTCCATAACTGAAGCACATTTTGAACATTGTGGCAATGGGGTCTAAAGACCCATCATCACAGTGACCAAAAGGTAAGTGTGGGGTCCATAGCTGAAGCACATTTTGCACATTGTGGCAATGGGGTCTAAACCCCCATCATCACAGTGACCAAAAGGTAAGTGTGGGGTCCATAGCTGAAGCACATTTTGCACATTGTGGCAATGGGGTCTAAACCCCCATCATCACGGTGACCAAAAGGTAAGTGTGGGGTCCATAGCTGAAGCACATTTTGAACATTGTGGCAATGGGGTCTAAAGACCCATCATCACAGTGACCAAAAGGTAAGTGTGGGGTCCATAGCTGAAGCACATTTTGCACATTTTGGCAATGGGGTCTAAACCCCCATCATCACAGTGACCAAAAGGTAAGTGTTGACATTGAAAAAGCTGCAACTGCCAAACTGCATGGATGATTCCTGGTCACAGAACAACAAACACATCAGTGTCAAAGTAGTGCTTGTGTCCCATAGCAACATAGATTGGGGGAGGCAAACAGTGCAGTGCAAATAAGACATACCTTTGGCCATGTGCAGACAAACATCACCCATGGGGGCTGACACTGTCAACATCCATCAATGACACAATGACAGAAGTGACCATCATAATGCAGACCCACATATTTGCACCAATGGGCACACTAATGTAGATACCCTGTGGAGACTGTAGATGTGAGGTGAACAAATAACATACCATGGCAGCAATGGGACACACAAACAATGATCATTGTGCTGACTGATGACCTAGGAGTCCCAGGGACAGCAGGTGAAACCCACCAAACAACATACAGCCAATAGCACACTAAAGATATGCCAATGCAGTGGTGCAGATGCACAAACAGGCAGACCCACACTGCACATCAAACACAACAGGTGAGGGGGGTGCCAGTGTCCCCAGGCAACCACACAACACATGATGAGGCCTCAATACCAATTACACAGATGCACATACAGTGCCACACAAAAGTAACTCATGGATCCAAATCCCCTATGTGAGCAATCAGGCATTGTTAGATGAGAGGGAGCACAAATTACACATGTCACACAAGCTTGTAGGAACAGCAACTAACACAGCAAGAGACAGACCCACCACAGCACTACCCCCAGGGACCCCATATTGTGCTGACACTAGCCTGCATGATAATCACACTGTGATGACAATGTTAGATGTCGTTCACACTGTGAACCCCAGCCATGTGTCCTGAGCAACTAACTACCATCACACCTACACAAGCTCCAATCAATCAGCACGGCCTGCCAGCCAAGGCCAATATGGAGGTAGGGGTCTTGCCGTGCAACAACTCACTTTTGCACACACTCAACACCACACACCCTGATCTCCACCAATGTGCAGCAGTGAAGCTCACATGGACTGGTGACATTGCACATGCACCCATGACAATACCAGGGGTGGTGGTGGGAACCAAGGTGCAGAAACCCATCACACATGGCCAGTCAACAAGACTTGTCAATGTCTGACACACAGCACAGTATGCTTTACATGGGCATGATGTGAAATCCACCACAATCAATGGGATCCTGGCCATAGTCACACACCAATGAAGAAGCCAAGGTGACACACGAAGAACACACGTACACAACTTCCAACATTGCAGCTCTGACCCTGAGGAGTGGCAGCTGTCACACACACAACGTGTCACAATCACTGTAAGCTAACACAAACTGTAAATCACATTACTCGTGTAAACAACAAGTGCCAAGGGGAATCCTGAATGTGTCCCATCTGCGTTTGCCCGCATCCCCAGCACTGACAACAAAGACAACCTGGGATGACAACCTCATGAACATTAGTTTGCCATGCACCCACATCACAGAGAAACCAGGTCCAAGATGCTGGATGAACACAGAACAACTCAGCAAGCATCACAAACAGGAACATCCCTAGGGACACAGCCTGTGTAGGAAAAGGGAAGGGAACACGCACAGACATGCTTACACAACACAGGCCCACGCAATGTCACCAGATTACACACTGCCATGAGGGCACACCACTCCTGTGGAAGGTCCGCTGTGCCAAACCTTGTCTGTGCACGACCCAAACATGTCAGCAGAACACTCCATCAGTGAGTCAACAACAACAACACACAGAAGGCTCTGCTCACATCAGCCTGGGTACGGGGGTGTCACGTCAGTCATCTGCACACACACCAAACACCTGTCAAGCATGTTGCACTGTATACACAGATGAGTCCTTCGACATTGATGTGCAAAACTGCATGTCCAGTGGAGCTGGGCACACAGTCAGGGAAATTGGAACATTGAACAGTGGTAAGCCCACCATATGTGCATCAGTGTAAGACAAAGATGTTCATTTACTAATGCAAAAAGGACATCCCTGTGTCAAATGCTGAACATTACACACTCAGACTGTAGCAAAGGATGCCATAGAACCAGAATACAACAGGACACATATCCCATGGACCACATGGAGTCCATCACTGCAACACTTCATCGTCCTGATGTGAACACTATTACAACTGCAAATGCAGGATGCTACTCATCCACATCATGTACATCAAAAGAAAACCCAAAAGTAAACAAAAAGAGGCTTTATTCAGCAAATGTCAGAGTAAAAACGGAAGTCCAAAAGAAACTAAGGCCAATGGCCAGTCCAAAATCACAGTACCAACGGGGTGAGAAGTGACAACTGGTCACACACTGCTTGCCTGCACTTGTACGGTTGGGGGACATCACCCTTGGAGGGGCATACAAGGGGCAGGCCAGGCACCGCAGGGACAGGATCAGGGGATGGCAGAGTGAGGCAGTGAAGGGGTGGTGGGTGCAGGAGTGTCACCGGCAACTGCAGTGGAGGTGTCTGACTCAGGGGGGCCGGCACCACCGTGGTACACAAGTCAGTTGGTGTGGGTGCCGCAACCACTGCAGTGGGCTGGACTGATGTAGTGGACTGGGTACCCACTGCAGTGCCCGAGTCAGACGTGGTGGTTGTGGACTCCACTGCAGTGCATGACTCCAAGGGAGTGGAAGGGTGGGCAGATGAGGTGGGCAGGACAGAGGGGGGACCCGGTCCCCACAACAGTGCCACTAACAGGCAGAGCATCTGGGTTGGGGGTGGAAGAGCAAGTGGCAGGGGGAGGGCCTAAGCAGTCTGGAGATGCAGTATCGGTGTGTGGGGGAACCTGGGGCAGGGTGTGGCGGGGGAACCTGTGCAGTGGTGGCCTGGGGGATGGAGGAGAGAGACTGGGCGCTGGAGCTGCGTGGTGGGGTCTTGCTCTTCCTGCTCCGGGGGACTTCCGAATGGGCTCCTGTGTCTGCCTGCGCCTGGGGGAGGGTGTCCGGGGGCGAGGGGCACTCCTCTCTGTGTGGGTGGACTTCCTCTTCCCCTGGTGTGCTGGGTCAGCAGGAATGGTGGGGAAGAGGCCGAGGTCACACAGGAAGACCTGCTGTGTATGTGGGGTAGCAGGCAAGGCAAGGGAAGGGGTCTTGGAGGGAGAGGATTTGGAGGACTGCGGAGTGAATGTGGATGCCTGTGTATGTGTGTGTTCCCCATCCCCTGTGTCTGTGGTATCAGTTCCCTGAGGATGCTTGTGTGCACGTCTTGCCTTACTCTTGGGTGTGTCTGTGCTGCTCGTGTCTGTGTGTGTGGATGACTGTGCAGGTGCGCATGTGCTTTGGACAGGTAGGGGGGCAGGAAGTGTGGATGGGGCAGAGGTGGGAGGGGTGAGGGACTGTTGGAGGAGGGACACTGCTGCCATCAGGGAGGAGTCCATGGACCTATTGCTTCTCTGCAGGGCAGACATACCTGTCAAGATGCCCTCCATGAACGACACCAGCTGTGTCAACAGAGTGGTGTGTGCATGGAGGACACTCAGCATTGCTGTCTGCCCTACATGGAGCTGCCGAAGGAGGTACACAGACTCCTCACTCAGGGCAGCAGGGGACACAGGCACAGGGGCTGCAGTGCCTGGCACGAAGGAGACATGCTCCCGAGCACGGGAGCCTCCACGGACCTCAGGAATGGGAGCCGATGGGAGGGTGGTGGTGGTGGTGGTGGTGGTGGTGGCGGGGCCAGACAGACTAGCTGGCCTTTGGTGGCTGCCGAGACCCGCCTCCACAAGGGAGTCATCCTCCGAGCTGCTGTGGTCCCCAGCTGAGGTGGATGGTGCTGAGGACTCCTCGGTGTGGCTCCCCTCGCCCTCCGTGCCACTGTGTCCCTCTGACCCCTCGTCCAATGCTGACCCAGTCTGGCTCCGCTGCTCCTCCTGGTCCATGGAGCTGTCCCCTCCTGTGGCCGTGGATGTATCTGCAAACAATTAGGGAAACAGACAAACATCAGTCACCTGCACTGACCGCACACACCACAGTAAGTACAGGACATTACAGAGCAAGCCCTGGCATCCTTAGTTGAACATTGCCTGAAGTCCTCACAGAGATTCGGGGAAGCCAATTGTCAGTCTGATGGTCAACCATGGGACTCACACCCCTCCTGCCCTTGCACCCATCTGTCTGGTGCCTGTCTGATGGTAAGACCCCAGTGTGGACACATGCACCACCTACACAGTTGTTGGACATTGCAGGGAACACAGTGAAGCATGTGAACATACACACATCACATCTTTTGCCACTGAGTCAGTGCAGGTGTCCGGATGAAGGGATGGCCAGATTCTAATTAGGAATGCATGTGATGCATACCAGCACCAGACACCATGGTGCACCCATGTCCGGATAGTCAATGCCACAATGGGGTGCATATTGCACATGTCACTCCCCTGTGGGATCAGTCCCAGGAAGTTGAATGCCACGACACAGGAATGCGTGCAAAGTCATACATAACTGTCTCAAGTCACATGGCCATGGCAACCAGACAACAACAGTCTGCACTGTGTCACAATCCGAGGGCATGGGGAATGCAAGTTATGTGACTGACAAGTGCACATGTCCATCCCCCAAAAACCACATCATCTGTACTACTATTTGTCCACGTCATACCAACTGGACATATGGGGGACATGAAACACAACTCTCTGAACATGTGCACCTCACAGTGTGCTGTGAATGAAAATACAGCTGCTTGAAAGCCACAGTCGCAAACACCTGTGTGCACAGTCAAGTGATCAGACACCTATAAGTCACAGAAGTATCGTCTATCATGGTCACATCTCAGATGGCATGCTGAGCCCCAAACGATGAACATACCAGTAGTCCTGACAACGAAGACACAGCACAATGAGACAGAGGCAGACACCTAAGGGTACTTTCACTGACCACAACATGCCAGATGATACTGTCTTGTGGATTGTTACCTGCCTTGTTATGTTGGCCTAGGCCTGGCTGCCATGCTGCTTTTCTTTGCGCACGCTACACTGAGCCGGGCCTTCCTCGCCCTTTGCTCGTGCCAAGTTCTTTTGCACCGTCTGCATTTTCTGTTGTTCACCTTTTTGGGCTCAGTCTGCACAAACATGTACAAGGTCGCATAACAATGTATTTCGGTTCTTCCTGATATGGCCAGTCTCGCGCACCCAGACATAACATTATGTGCAATTGCCATGAAGAATTTGGTATGCTTTTCATACTGTGGTTTACTAGCGCTTAACACACTTGGAGAAATCCCTTTCAGTGAGAAGAGCTATGATGTCCTGCTGATGTAATTCTGCATCTAGAGACTGAGGTATGGGGGTTCGCTAGTCAAAGCCCAGAGGTCTTCTATTACTATAATAAACTATCTTACTGCAAGGGGAGGGTGGTAATGTTATTTAAACGTTTATCCACTGAGCTCTGAGATGCTTTCCCCGTTTGTATTCTATGGAATTGTAACCATGCTGCTTATATTAGTCATATGCATTATGCTATTAGTACTGACACGTGTACTGTACATTAGAGCACGTAAGTTGGAATAAACATTTTAACCTATCCAGTGTCTCTTCCTACGCACCTTGTGGACAAGTACGAGTGAGTGACGAAAGAGTGTTCTTGCTTCTGTGAGTCCTGAGATAAAGATACCGTGTTCTGGGTTGTCCAAACATTAGTACTTGGGTGCTAATGGGATGCTAAGCTAGTTGGGTTGGGGTTTTTGGGTGCTACGGTATATGGTGGCAAACCACTGTATTCCGGGGTCCCATTTTCCTGTGCATAGCTCTGTGTATGTGCAGAAACCTTATGACATGGCGCGACCAACGTGGGGCAGCTTATCTGCGAGACGCTTGAGTAGTACTTGTGCTTGTCCACAAACCCCTCGCGTACGCTTCCGGAGGCGTATGTGACGGTGATACCTCCTATATTGAATGTTTTATAGGTTCTTTCGAGCTTGAAGTTATTAAAAAAGGTTAGTTAGCAGACCCATTTTTGTGCTCCCTGTTAGGTTGTCGAATATAATTGTTTGGTCATGGCTGGTGTGGCGATAGCTGCACATAGTCGAGGAGCACTCCGAGACCACTTAGCTGTGTATGGAGTGCCCGATACTGGGGTCGAGTTGGTCTTTGTGGTTCAAGCCGATGCGGCTTATCACTTTGAAGTGTTTTACACTTGGATCACTTTTGAAGCGGTGGATGCAGGTGATAAGCTGTTTCATGAATATAAGCCCACCGCTGTTCCTGCTGCCTATCGACCCTATACTGCTCTTGAAGTGCCTCTCACGGCTTGGCAGCACCGTGTTTGGTTTAATGGCGCCCTACCACAACCAACTACCGCAGTTCGTTTAGGCCCCTTATCAATTCAGGGGGCCACTTGGCCTGTATTGGCCGGGTATACCCCGCATCCAAATTATCTGGCATTACCGCTTGCGGAACTGCGCACTATGCATACCGAATTGGTGCGAGTGCATCGAGCCTTGGTGACATACGTTACAGGTAGCCTCCATGGAGCTGCTCCTGTAGTCGCAGGCCAACCAGCTATTGCAGCTGGAGTGACTATAAGTCCTGTCATGGTAAATTCTGTGATGGGCAAACGTCCACAAAATAAGGACGACTATCCTTACTGGCTTGCTGAAAAGTTCGATCAGATAGAAGCAGTGTTTCCACATACATCCCCAGTAGATAAACACCGCATCCTCACGATAAGTTTGCCAAAAGACATAATCCCCGATTTGACATCATGTGAAAACTGGGGTAAGGTATTCGCAGCAGTTTATTCAAAATGTTTTGGAACTCCTTCCATGACGGTTCTACCCTCTGTAATTAAAAAAGTACAGGATGAACATGGCCCTGAAGCGGCTGTGGAATTAGGGATGAGACTAGTGGGAGTGTTTGATGTAGTAGCTGAGCTGATCCTTGGAAATGTCAAGGGCGATGCTATGAACTTTCAAGTAGCGAATGCTTTGGCTTTGGTCCCAGAGTTGGACAGGCCTCGCGAATTACCGAAAATAATAGCCCGGGCTTATAAAACAATTGGAAGAAATAGCCTAGGCAACAAGCCTTTTGTAAAAATGCAAACTCAATCGCAAACACAAGTTATACAAACAAAAAGTGCATCTGAGAAAGATGATAAACCAGTCTTCACTAAAAAGAGTTGGAGACAGAAAAAACAGGGTAAGCAACAAAAGAAGCCGGGGTCGAGAGGCGCTTCCCCAGTTTCGGTTTCTTCTGAACGTACTTATGATTTACGTGATAGGTCAAGGATTAAATCACCAGAAAGGTTTCAGAGCTCTGATACGCGTTCTCCTCGTTCTTCACAGGCCCAGACGTCGTCACAGGCTGGTGGAGGAGGACGGCAAGATAGAGGAAGGGGCCGAGAGGCTCCCCAGGAGCGAGACCAACCTCGACAACAAGTCAGAGGGAAAGCAGAAGATTTTCATCTTCCTCGACCGCAATTTCAGAAGAAAAAAGTTGCCGCTGTCACAGCGAAATATGCCTCAGACCGTGAGAACGAGACTCCAGAATTGGACGTGGGCAGTGACCCTCCTAGACAGCGCCGCGGAAGTTACCATAGTGCGGGAGGCGCTACGTCCTCATATGGAGGCGACAGCAACTGAAACATTCGTTACTGTAGAGACAGCTGACACGAGAGTGGCACCCCCTGACAGACTATATAATATAGTCATACAAATTGAAGGTGACATACCGCGTGAAATAAAAGGGATTTTTTGGGAAAATCTAACCTCTTCATATGACATTTTGTTAGCAGAGGTGGATTGGCCACCCCCATTCGTTTTAGCTGCACATAAAGGAGAGGAGGTAATCCTTCCAAGCTTCTCACGGCATGTCCCAAAAGACAAAGCTGAAGCACTTGCAGCTGAGTGGGCTGTGTACCTGGCACCAGCGTTATACCGCAACCATGTGGGATGGGATGAAGAATCACCTCCTCATGCAATACCTTTGCGGTCACTACCGCAGCCACAACCCCAATATCCCATCAAACGGCAGGCAAAAGGCCCCGTCTCCGAAATTCTGACACAGTTGGAATATCAGGGAGTAATTGAACCATGCGTATCACCTATGAACAATCCCCTTTTCGTGGTTTCTAAACCCGATGGATCGTACCGCTTAGTTTTGGATTACCGGCATTTAAATACTCATTGTCGGAACTTTGCGGTGCAAAATACACACAGTTCTGCGCTTGTAGACAGTCTTGTTCGTAAAAAATACAAAACGACACTTGACCTTTCAAACGGTTTCTACACGCACAACCTGGCCCCGGAGAGTGGTCAATGGACCGCATTCACATCCGGTGGTAAATTATTCCAGTTCCGGCGTTTACCCATGGGCTATAAAAATAGTCCGGGTATATTCGCCGCCCGTGTTGTTTCTTTGTTAAATGACATTGATCAAGACGCATGTTCGTATGTAGATGACATCTATCTGACAGACGACGAGTTATATCAGCATCTGTCCCGTGTGGACCGCATTATTCTTGAATTTGCGGAGCAGGGTTACAAATTTAACTTTGCTAAGTCACACATTGCTGAATTTACCGTTCTGTTCTTGGGCTATGAGCTCAATAACGAAGGTAAGGGCTTAGCCCCCATTTCTTGGAAAAATGTGCACATTTGTGCCCCCCAAATACTCTGAAGAAACTTCAGTCTTTGCTGGGTTTCTTGAATTTCGGGCGTACTTACATTCCCGAATATGCCCAGCGTATCAAGCCTTTGTATGCTTTGATACAACCTACTTATTCAAGGTCTTGCTGGCTGCCTGAGCATACCTCAATTCTGCAGTCTTTGCAGACAGACCTTTTGGAGTCTAAATATCTTTTGACTCGTGATAACCACACAAACCTGGTGATTAGAATAATTCCGGGGGCGGTGGGATTCACCTATTTAACCTTTAATGAAGGTGATACAGTACCTATCGCATACAAGTCACATCTGTACACTTCCGCTGAATTGCGCTTTACATCTGTTGAAAAAGTTCTGACTGCAGTGCAAATGGCGATTCTAAAAGAACGCGCACTGGCACAGGGTAAGCGGATTCTGGTGGTAACACCCTGTCCTGCCCTGGAGGCAGTAACAAAGGCAAGTGTACCGAACTCAAAAGCAATGCATCCCCGTTGGATACAATGGGCTACATCTTTGACGTCTTCGGACGTCACTTTTGTTTTTGATTCTTCTCTTCAGACTCAGGAGTTTTTGCAGTATGAATTCGTTCATCCTCCTCCTTTGTTTTTACTACCGCTTGAGGATTACAAATGTGTGATCTACACCGATGGTTCGGCGCAACCGGCCACTGGGTCCAAGCACGCTTATTCAGCTGCATGTGCTATTGTTGCGGGTTCCTTTGTAAATGGAAAGTTCAAATCCTCTGCAGTGCATACTCGCACACTTGGAGATAGTACCGCACAATTGGCCGAGCTGCATGCATTGCTACTTGCGCTTGAGTTCGCTTCTCAGGATGAGACCACTCTTATTGTATGTGATTCTTTTTACTGTGTACAATCTTACAATGACAATCTGTTTTTCTGGTCGAAAAACGACTACAAGGACGCAAAAGGGAGCACAATTAAGCATAAAATGCTTTGGGTTCGAGTGGCAGAATTGCAACAACGTCTGCCTCTCACACAGGTGGTTCACACCTTAGGCCATCAGCGGGTGGGCGCACACGCTATTGGTAACGATCTGGCAGATGAAGCTGCCCGTTCAGCAGTAGTCACGTGTTCAGTAGCAGCGGTTACCAGGTCCATGTCTAAAATAGACCCTGTTATATTAGCAGCAATTGCTGCAACCAAGGAAGGTAATAATTACCCGACAGGTTTCCCTTCCAAGTATTCTTACACATTAAGTCCCGAACAGGTTCCTTATGTAACTATACCTGACGTTGGAGATCGGCTGATCCCCAACGCGGACCGCAGGAGTGCCTTGATATCAGCTGCACACGAAGGCATGGCTTCTGCTCATGCAGGTGTGTCAGCTACGGTTTCCATCTTGCAGCAGCGTTATTGGTGGCGTGGGTTATATAAAGACACCCGTGCTTTTGTGCTTTCTTGCGACGTTTGTCAACAGATTAAGCCTTCCACGGTAACACGTCCACCACAAACACCGCTCTGCATTGCTAACAGACCCTTTGGGTGTGTTTACTTGGATCACTGCGGTCCATTCTCATCAGACACTGCCTATAAATACATCTTAGTGGCAGTGGACTCGTGCACACGGTTTCTCTGGGTCTGGCCACAACGGAGTGCTGACGCCCGAAATGTAATCAGGGATTTGCGTGTCTTTGTGGGAATTTTCGCATGCGGCACCTTCCATTCGGACCAAGGTCCAGCGTTTGCCTCTAGGGCTTACAAGGATGCAATGGCTTCGCTTGGGGTGCGGGTGAAATTTTCGTCTCCGTATAGGCCTGAGGGCAACTCTATCGTTGAACGAATGAACCGTGACTTAAAGCAATCCTTAACAGCTAGGGTTATAGGTACTGGCAGGAACTGGCTGGCCCATTTGTATACCGTTCAGCGTGCACTTAATAATCTCCCTAGAAGACCTCTGGGTGGGCGGACCCCATACGAAATGCTCTTTGGCATACGAATGTTTGTGCCTGACCTTGAGGGTCCAGACATCGCGGCGCAATCCGCCAAGTTTGATGTAGATAACCATTCTGCTATGTTACAGGACTTACAAGAAGCCCGAGACAAACTTGCAACTACACATTTACCTTCAGCCACAGATCCTGCGTTGCAGATTCCGGTAGCCGGCTGGCTTCCGAAAGTTGGAGAACTGGTTCGAGAGAAGGTTGAAAACAAAAAAGAATTTGGCCCCTCTTTTCGTGCACCGGTTCCAGTTCTTGGCCTGAAGGGAACACGTACAGTCATTTTACCACCGCTTCCTGGTCGCAAAGAGAACAGATACATCTCAGTTGAAAATGTCAAGCTACAGCGCCTGGCCGATCCTGAATAGTGTCACACCAGCGGTCTCTTGTCCTGCCATTTATCGGACATATGTTCATAGTCCATCTGCACGAACGATCGCTGATGCTGTAATTGAGATGGTTGATTTGCCTGAAACTACGATTGATCCCCAACTCTCCACCAATATCGACGAGGACGAGTATACTTATCCTGCATCAGAATCGGTGGCACATCAACCAACAACGCCACTAAGCCCGACTCGTTATTCCTTTGATTCGGATTCCACATCTTCAAAAGTTCCATCCAAGTTCAGTATTTTTATATCCTGGTTTAGAGACAATTTTTTGATTCCCCCCTGGACATACATCTGGTTGGTACTTTTCTTGATATTTTTGTTCATGTCCATTGGCTTTGTCACAGTGTTTTTTCTACTAATCAATGGTCACTATTTACCTGAACGCTCTGCTGTAGACTATGTTTCTGGAACTTTGGCTCCTCATTCCTCGTCTCACATCATGAAGCGTGACCATACATTTGTGAACATTTCAGCCTTCCCAGTTGCTGATGGCATCGTATGGGATGCAGTGAACTATCAAATCCATGGTCCGACGGAAATTATTAATGTACCTAATGTCCTTCGTGTTTCAATGGGTGATGTAGTACAAAATAATATTCATTCTGATGATTGGGATGTGCATGCCGTTGAAGCATTGTTTGCCGATTTAAAATATTATGCATCTTTTAATGCTGAAGATTTATATATGAATTCTGCTAATTATGCCGATTTGTATTGTTACCAACATTGGGGTAATCATTTTCTCCATAAGCCCAGTGCCCTGCGTAGTTCTGTTAACTATACCCAATGGGAACATTGTCCAAACCCCTTGCCAGGTAGCTCTCAAACTCTTCGAAATAAGTTTAATTATTTTACTGATTTTAATCGGTCGAACCCTGCATCCTATTATTTTAGACTTAATAACACATCAACTCAGAAAATTATGTTGACACACACCAAATTGCTTTATTCAGGTTCCTTTCTAAGTGCCCTAGCTGTGGGTGGTTATGAGTACTGGGATAATACAGTGGATTTAAAATCTATTTGGGGCTCCAAGCCATGGCAGGTACAGGGAACCGAGGCATTACACCGTGCTTGCCTCATCCCTACACAAATTATGTTCCTCAATGTCTCCATCTATCAGACTACATGTTGGGGCTTAGCAACCACTAAACAATTGAATACGCCATCAATACCATCCCTGTCGAGTTTTCCAAATGAAAGCTCACGATTCAATATGTCCCTCGTGTCCCTGCAGGCAATGTTACAAAATAATTCGTTTAATGTTTCTGAGCTGGTTCAGTCACCCTGGTTGGTATGGCCTACATCATCTAATGCATGTCAAATGCGTTTTCACGATTCTGGTGCTAGCTACACACAGAATAGGCCTGATCCGAGGTTTACTGATGCCCGTACTGTCACTACATACTCTGTTGGTAAATTATGCAAACAATGGCTGCAACATTCGTCCCTTGATTCTGTTAAACAACATTTGTCCCTCCTTACAGGCAATATTGATCTGTCCGACTTTGTTTTGGGACCTCGTGGTCCCCGACCTAAGAGATTCATTTATGAAACGTATAATGAACTCTGGAAGCTATCACAAATGGAAGCTGCTTCCCGTCTTCGGGAAATAGATCAAGCAAATATGGAAAAGGTGCTTGCTGTTGTTGACAATAGTATTAATACCCTGTCTTCTCGCATTTACACTTTAGAGAATATTGTGTCCTCTGTTGTTGATATTGTACAAGATGATGTTTCTGTGTTATATCATGGTCAGAATCAATTGCGCTCAGTTATGCAGTTTGCATGGACTTTACAAACACTTAAGTTAGGTAAAGTGCCTTGGCATTTCTTGAACACCTCTGCCTTATTTCTACCTTTTAACTTAACTGATAAACAGCAATTTATGTCCATGAAGGATGCAACTTACACTCTATTACATATCGAAAAGGTGGATCCTTTGCCGTTCTCTGTTGCAGAACTCGATTCTGCTGTATGGCTAGTTCATGGGGTTATCGTTTTACCTTTTTCCTTGTTTGAATTTGACTCGTGCATGAAACATTATCCTGTGGGCCGTTACCGGCCATTGGGCAGTGCTTTCCTGCATGAACTCTGGTCCTTGCCTTTCATGTATAAATGCCTTCGGGACGGCAAGGAAGTCTTTCTCACGGGGGAGTACTGCGACTCGACTATAGGTCATTCGCTTATTTGTAAACACATTAAATTGCATGGCTCATGTAGCGTTTCCTCTCCTAATCTTGCTTGTGTGCTGAAAGGTATTCCTGCTCCTGTTATTTCACCTACTTTCACTCTCCTTTCCAATGGTAGTTATTTACTTTTAAATAACGAAAACTGTTGTGGCCTGCAGGCTGGCATTCCTTACATTGTAACAGTTTCGCACAGGGTTGTCTGCTGCAAAAATGTGCTTTTTCCTCCCCCTCATGGCAAGGTTGATATCTCTATTTGGCCTTCCATCCCTACCATGGAAGCAGATTTCAATAGACTGAGCAGAATAAAGGCACTATTATTAAACGAGGAAGTTATGCTCACGTCCGCCCGGGAGACATTCATTCTCCAGGTGGCGAGTACCCACAGTGAAATACAGGCCCTTTTGAACACTAATCTCCCCCAACATTTTGGGGAGTTAATACATCGTATTTTTAACGCATCTAACACTGAAGGCCTAGTACACTTTTTTAAGGTCGTTGGGTCGGGCTTGGTGTCCTCCTTCCAAACTATTTTTGGTGTCATCCCGGCTTTCATACATTCTATATTTTCCAGTGTCTTTGGCGGTTTCCCATTGATCCTCGCTTTAGCGGCTGGTGTCTTGCTCTTAATTTGCTTTCTGCGCAATGGCTGCTCCCCGATGGGACCTGCTCGATCCAGAACGCCTCCAGCTGCTCCGTGAGCGCCTTTTGGCCGGTTTTGGTGTCTTGCCATTGGCGACACTGAGTGTGTCATATACTCTTTCATTTCGCTTTGCGTATTTCACTTGCGTGCAACCTGTGATGACTTGTGTCCGCTGTCCTTTCACCTGGACTCTGGATTATTGCCTCTCCAATTCGTCATTGTCTGTTCCGGATTTTGTTCAGTTGATGGGTCCCTTAGAGGCCCATGAGCAGGACTGTTCCGTCGCTGGCTGTATGGCGCGTGCGGCTGCACTGGGGATTTTGGCGCAATGGGATATCTGGGCGGCTGCCCAGGATCTCCTACAACGAAGCTGTTTCAATTATCACGCAAGCTGTCCCGCATTGCTTCTGGATGCTCCCTTTGCTGAGGAGCATTCCTGCTCTTTTGATCTCATGGATTGGATGGCATCTATGTTTTTTGACGATTCCAATGATGAACTCTTAGAGGGTATGGCTTTTTTCTGCACTTACACTTTCATGGATTGACCTGCCCTTCGCCGTTTGGGCGCTCCCTGTGCTCCAACGGCTGTGTTTTTCCTCTGCTGTGCCTCTGTCCTGGCCGCCGGACTGTCCAGGGGAGGGTGTCTTGTGGATTGTTACCTGCCTTGTTATGTTGGCCTAGGCCTGGCTGCCATGCTGCTTTTCTTTGCGCACGTTACACTGAGCCGGGCCTTCCTCGCCCTTTGCTCGTGCCAAGTTCTTTTGCACTGTCTGCATTTTCTGTTGTTCACCTTTTTGGGCTCAGTCTGCACAAACATGTACAAGGTCGCATAACAATGTATTTCGGTTCTTCCTGATATGGCCAGTCTCGCGCACCCAGACATAACATTATGTGCAATTGCCATGAAGAATTTGGTATGCTTTTCATACTGTGGTTTACTAGCGCTTAACACACTTGGAGAAATCCCTTTCAGTGAGAAGAGCTATGATGTCCTGCTGATGTAATTCTGCATCTAGAGACTGAGGTATGGGGGTTCGCTAGTCAAAGCCCAGAGGTCTTCTATTACTATAATAAACTATCTTACTGCAAGGGGAGGGTGGTAATGTTATTTATACGTTTATCCACTGAGCTCTGAGATGCTTTCCCCGTTTGTATTCTATGGAATTGTAACCATGCTGCTTATATTAGTCATATGCATTATGCTATTAGTACTGACACGTGTACTGTACATTAGAGCACGTAAGTTGGAATAAACATTTTAACCTATCCAGTGTCTCTTCCTACGCACCTTGTGGACAAGTACGAGTGAGTGACGAAAGAGTGTTCTTGCTTCTGTGAGTCCTGAGATAAAGATACCGTGTTCTGGGTTGTCCAAACATTAGTACTTGGGTGCTAATGGGATGCTAAGCTAGTTGGGTTGGGGTTTTTGGGTGCTACGGTATATGGTGGCAAACCACTGTATTCCGGGGTCCCATTTTCCTGTGCATAGCTCTGTGTATGTGCAGAAACCTTATGACAATACATGGGAGTGGGAGTACAGAGTGTATTGTATGCACTGGAGTAGGCATGACTGTCCAGCTCCACCTGTATGAGGGATGAGTCCTGGACAGTAGGCAGGTGGCTAAGCATGTATGACACACTGGATACACATACTCCTGAGGCCCAAATATTGTTCCCACCAGCAACATGGGTGTGTGCCACATTCCCCAGGGACATGTGGTGAGTCAGAGCAGCAAGCGGACCACATATCAAAGTTACACGCAGATCACATGTCAGAACTTAGGCATTGTGTAAGCAATTGACCCACCCATGAATTGCACAACATAGTCACGGGAACAAATGCTGTCCCCCACCTTGAGCAAAGCAAAATGCAATGACACAGTCCCCAAATTAGATAATTACCTGACTATAAGGGCCACACATATGCGTAACAGAGGAGAAGTGGGCATGTAACAAATGAGGGACATGGGTCCTGGACCACATGACTGATGTACTGTGGAAGTTTAACCAGGCCAGAGGAGGGCACATAGCATGGCAGACAAAGTGCACAGTGCAGTCATGGACTCACCCCCTCCTTGCTGCTGTCTGTCCTTCAGCTGCCCATCCAGGTCAGGGAAGACCACCGCCAGGATCCAGAGCATGTGGGGGGTCAGGGTCCGGTGTCCGCCCCTCCTGCGAGGAGGCGACAGCTTCAGCTGGACCCTTGCGATCCTCCGGGTCCAGCCACAAAGGTCCTGCCACCTCTTTTGGCAGTTGCGGATCCTGCGCCTGTAGACCCCCACGGATCTTACTTTCCGGGCGATGGTCAGCCAGATTTCCTGCTTCTGGTGGGCATCAACCTGTGAGGATGACAAAGTGAAAAGGCCATTACTACACATGCAACATATACGTGCATCACACAGTTGGATATACATGTCTCAATCACAGGGGCATATGATGTACACAGGCAGTGCAACAATGGCTATGAACAGTATGCCAGCAGTCACTACATGGTATCATTGCATGGGAAGTAAACCTAGTTGGAATGCACTGTCACTGCACTGTACCAGTTCTGTGCATGTGACTACACACTTTGGGGTGTGACAACTACTCAGTGGGCATGCTAGCCAGTGGTGTGCACACTGAAAGCCCTGCTAGTCAGACAACATGCACAATTAGTGAGGCAGTGGACAGCACACTCACCTGCTCCCCTGGTGTCCCATACAGCTTGCTGTACTGTGGAAGGAGGCTGTCCAGCAGGGCCTGGTTCTCCTCAAGGCTGAAGGCTGGGGCTCTCTCCACAGTACGTGCCATTGCAGGAGCCAGAGGATGCATAAACAGCAGCAGTGTTGGTGGCAGATGTCGTCCTGGAGCATGTAGTGCAGGCAAGTGAGCTCTCAGGGGAACAGCCAGCATTATATGTGTGCTGCAGAGGCAGATACTGTCCCATGTGTGCAAAGTGATAGGTCCAAGTCGTTTGCATCTTCTGAATTTGACCTATCTATGGAATTGCAGCACTAATACACGCCCACAGCATCCTTCAAATCTTCAACTTCATGACACCCATGATTTTGCAACATTGTTGTGGCTGGCCAACTGAATTCACTGCATCAGACTCGTTGGAGCTTCGAAAACGCGTCCGTTGCCATGCCAGGCCCCAGCCAATGTGTGCGCACCGTTCGGTCCATTGCTGTACAACGCGTACCAGGCATACAATGCGTACCTGCTCACATTCAATGCAATGGGCCGGCCGGGCACACCGATCGGTCCATTGCTCTACAACGCGTACCCGCTCACATTCAATGCAATGGGCCGGCCGGGCACACCGATCGGTCCATTGCTGTACAACGCGTACCAGGCATACAACGCGTACCCGCTCACATTCAATGCAATGGGCCGGCCGGGCACACCGATCGGTCCATTGCTATACAACGCGTGCCAGGCATACAACGCGTACCCGCTCACATTCAATGCAATGGGCCGGCCGGGCACACCGATCGGTCCATTGCTCTACAACGCGTACCGGCTCACATTCAATGCAATGGGCCGGCCGGGCACACCGATCGGTCCATTGCTCTACAACACGCACCCGCCACATTCAATGCAATGGGCCGGCCGGGCACACCGATCGGTCCATTGCTGTACAACGCGTACTCAGGCATACAACGCGTACCCGCTCACATTCAATGCAATGGGCCGGCCGGGCACACCGATCGGTCCATTGCTGTGCAACGCGTACCACGCATACAACGCGTACTCCACTCACATTCAATGCAATGGGCCGGCCGGGCACACCGATCGGTCCATTGCTGTACAACGCATACCAGGCATACAACGCGTACCCGCCACATTCAATGCAATGGGCCGGCCGGGCACACCGGATCGGTCCATTGCTGTACAACGCATACCACGCATACAACGCGTGCACTCGCTCACATTCAATGCAATGGGCCGGCCGGGCACACCGATCGGTCCATTGCTCTACAACGCGTTCCTGCTCACATTCAATGCAATGGGCCGGCCGGGCACACCGATCGGTCCATTGCTCTACAACGCGTACCCGCTCACATTCAATGCAATGGGCCGGCCGGGTACACCAATCGGTCCATTGCTGTACAACGCGTACCAGGCATACAATGCGTACCCGCTCACATTCAATGCAATGGGCCGGCCGGGCACACCGATCGGTCCATTGCTGTGCAACGCGTACCAGGCATACAACGCGTACCCGCTCACATTCAATGCAATGGGCCGGCCGGGCACACCGATCGGTCCATTGCTCTACAACGCGTACCCGCTCACATTCAATGCAATGGGCCAGCAGGGCACACCGATCGGTCCATTGCTCTACAACACGTCCCTCGACAGGTCACACACATATGTCACCATGCTGGTCACTGGTGAACCTATGCCAGCCACATTTACTTTCCAGGGACTCAGGGGCACACCTACAACACCACACCCAGTCCACACTGTCTATGAGGCATGTGTGGCAGCATAACCTTATCTGTGTATGGGGGTGTACATGTGGATTTTGGGGTGGCACTTGGGGGCAGACACACCCAGGCTGTGCACGTGTAAATGGGGACAGGGTCCTTTGTGTGTTGTGCACCTGACCACTGTGGTGTGCAACTTTTCATTTCTGAGCATGTGTCATGGTCACATTTCCAGGTTGTGTATGTGTATGACATGTCACATACCCCCAGGCTCACATGTGGGAAGGCATGTACGTCACAGGGTGGCCCATTCCAACAATAGTGATGTCCCTCCACAGTCTGTGTGCATGTTGTGTATCACATGTCTCTGACTCCATGTGCACAATGGGAGACAGTCTCCACATCCACGTGGTTTGTGCATGAACTTTGATGGTGTGTGTGTGTGTGTCACAGACGTCCATGTCTGTCCTGCAGAGGCTACAGGGGCCACTACCTGTGGGTGTCATGTTTGTTTTTCTGACGTGTACATGATACGCCATGTCATGCCAGTGTCCATGTGGCAAGACAGGCTCCCTGGGAATCTACCTGTCAATGAGCTGTGATGCCTGTGGAGCATCTGTCCAGACATGTCACTGTGGTATGTGTGAGGAACGTGAGAGCAGTTAATGGGTACTGTGACACAGCCTTATGGTGTCCCATAGCACACCCTGGAACCTGTTGTCAACACTTGTTGAACAGAGATGTTAGATGATGTCCATGTAGGTGCCATATATGTCCAAACGGAATGACACACACATCAAGTACTTGTGTATGTTGATGATGTATCATGTGAAATTGAGTATGGTGAACGGCACATAGGTGGGGTGACTGACAATATTGCTTTCTTCACCTATGCACTGCAGGGCTCCTGCTGTCCATCGACCATTCCCAGTCCTGGCAACGATGGTGGAACGTGACAGCATCCGACGGTACCGCTTCACCAGGCAGCTTATTGAGGATTTGGCAGTGCGGTTGGCCCCACATTTGCAGCCTGGCCGGCCGTATCCTACAGCGCTGACCCCCAAGGTGAAGGTGATGGCAGCCCTACACTTCTTTGCCACCAGTACCTTTCAACACACTGTGGCAACTACTGGTGGGATGTCACAGACTATGTTCAGCCGTGTGCTATGCGATGTTTTGGGGGCAATGTTGAGATACCTCAACCAGTACATCTATTTCCCAACACGTCAACGACTCACTGACGTCAAGAGTGACTTCTATGCCCTGGGGAGGATGCCACATGTAATTGGCTCCATTGATGGGACACATGTGTCTTTGATACCACCACAGGCACATGAGCAGGCATACCGCAACCGTAAACATTATCACTCGATCAATGCTCTGGTGGTATGTCTTGCAGATATGACCATCTCACATGTGTGTGCCCGTTTCCCCGGTTCGGCACACGATGCCTACGTGATGAGGAGTAGTCGCATCCCGAGGATGATGTCACAGATGCCGAACCAGCGTGCCTGGCTTGTTGGTGTGTACTGACTTTGTACCATTGTGTGTGTCCTGCTATGTTGTTTTCCGCACACATTTTCAAATCGGCTAATGTGCAATTGTCTGTCTGTAGGTGATTCGGGATACCCCAAAATGCCGTAGTTGCTGACACCCCTCAGGAACCCTGTGACACCAGCCCAGATGCACTACAATGAGGCACATGGTCGGACGAGGAGGGTGATTGAGCTGACCTTTGGTCTCCTGAAGAGCCGCTTCCGCTGCCTGGACAAGACAGGAGGGGCCCTCCCATATGCCCCAGCAAAGGTGTGGAAGATTGTTATCGTCTGCTGCATGCTGCACAACCTGGCAGTGCGGAAGGAGTTGCCTCTCATCCTGGATGACGATGACCAACGTCCGCCACCTGTGGAAAATCCTGGCCTGGGTCACGATGCCAGTGAAGATGATGATGATGATGATGGTGATGTCTGCACACAGCTCATCACCAACTTCTTCAGCTGAATGTGAGTCTCCAGAGGGTTGTGATGTCAGTGATTTGAGTTTGCATGATATGTGTGTGTGGTGCTCTGGTGCTGTTTGAGTGTGCCCATGTGCTACTTGACTGGATGCGTGCAGCGATGTGTCCTTGCAGGTGGTCTGTACTGCCCAACAGTGTTGACATGCTAACTTGGTTTTGTGTAGTTATCTCGTGACATGTATTAGACATGAGTATTGCCGTTCTGTGCTGTTCTTCATTGTTTTTGACTGTGTGTCATGTCTGTCCTTCATAGGGTGCTGCCGGAGTTGTCTGATCAACTTGGATCCCCCGAATCCATGATTCAACTTCCAAGGTGGAAGCAGTCGTTTCCCTACAGGTGATGTGCCACACACCCCTGGACTTTCTATCTTCTGTTTATTTGACTTTGTGGCCACAGCCCGGTTGGATTAGCTTGCATTTGTAGTGGAAACGACATGTTGGAAATGTGTAATAAACCTGTGCTTCACTTTGGGATGTGCGTTGTCTGTAGTCACACATCTGACTGACATTTGCTTACTGCACCTGTAGTCTAGTTCACAGTGACTGTGAATAGGTGGCGTGTCTGTGCATTCCACTGTATTTAGTTGCAACATCAGTATAGGTGATGAGTCTGATGGCCCTGGTGTGTATGTGTTGTGTGGCCCTAGTGGTGTGTCTCCCTCATATGTGTCACGTCGCCATGACTGACATGACGGGGTTGGACTTGATGTAGCAGTTAGCATGCACAGTGTCATTTAGCAGATCACCATCTACATGACAAAAACCACGTTGGAATCACAACAGAGGCAGATATGGTGTATTGGTGAGTTTATTTACATACAGGTGTGAGGATGGTGCACAGGATGGTGGGTGCTGTACATATTAATTGGAATCCAAAGTTCCCATGTGTATTGGAAGTCTTGGTAGCTGACATGTCCAGAGTAAAGTCCACAGTCATGTGATGAATTTGGCCAACTAGAGCTCCCCATGTCATGTGGCAGAGTTGGGTTGGCTTCGACAGGGCGTGCAGTTTGCACACAGAGGAAAAGTTCCAGAACAGGTGTTGGCTTCCTGGGGGATGTAGATGGCCATCGGACTTTCAGTTTGGCCTCTTCGGACGGCCCCTCTTCTTGGGGGGGGGGACCCTCAGGTGCAGGCTGCGGCGGTGCAGGGGACTCTCTGCCGGAGTCCTCCTCCCTCCCTGTGGCATTTGCAGTTGTTTCAGCAGCAGTTGTTGTGGGCACACAGGGAGGTGAGGCCATGTTGGTGGTGATCTGGCGGAGGCATGTGAGTATGTCCCTATGCACCGATGTCAGTTGTTCCAATGTGTCCCACTTGGACTCCATGCCAGACATGTGTGTCTCGACACGTGACATGTGTGTCTCGACATGTGACATGTGTGTGTCGACACGGGGCATGTGGGAGTCCAAGCGGGCATGATGGGCAGCCTGCTGCTGTTGTATGTCCTTGAGGATCCCCACTACCTGGCTGACCTCTCTGGTGCTAGTCTGGTACGCATCCGCGATGTGTGCCAGTTGTGGGTCATCATGCAGTCCAGACCCCTCTGCAAAGAGTGACCTATGTCTACCACCCCTCCCACCACCCCTGGCGACACGTGCAGGACCTGCGGTGGCACGCACAGGTGACCGTGGGCCCACTTGGGTGTTGTTCCTGGGCTCGTTGTCACCAGCTCCAGTTTGGGCCTGGGTCCCGGCGCTGTTGTCATCTGTGGTCCTTGGTCTGTCCGTGTTGGCAGGGGTGGCCTGTGTTTGGCAGTTGTTGGAGGGGTGGGTGCAGGGGGTGCAGATGTTGGTCCTGCTGGTGCTGCATGATGACTCACACCGGAGGTTCCAGCTGGTTCTTCGCCATCCGAGGAGTGCAGTGGCTGATCCACACCAGTGAGCTCAGTGTTCCCCGGAGCCTGGGACAGGGACTCCTCCTCGTCTGCTGCTGTGTCACCATCATCACCTGTTTTGGGGAGAGACACAGATTGTATGTTATGTTCCTACTGGCATCAATTGTTCAAACACCTGACAGTTGTGACTGTACCTCTGGATGTGGGCCAGGACATTGCATTCTCCTAAATTGTGACAGTCAGAGAGTGATATTGGTGTAGCACATTGTCCTGCCAACCTGTGGCATGTCAATGTGTATGTTGAGGTGTGTGCATGACCAGCATTGGTGGTATTTGGTTGCCATCCAGGCCTCCTTCTCCCCCAGCCCAGTTATCCCACCATGAAGCGTGCTTCCATTGCAGGGAGTGCAAGTTGTCTTTCAGGATGTCAGTCAGTGGTGTCCTGCTGTTGGTTGTTGCACAGTTCCCAGCAGGGCCTTGTGCTCCCCCAGCAGTACCCAGTGTCAGCCATCTTGTGAGTCCTTTTCCACTCCCTGTGATGTGAGCATGGTTGAGAGTGGTGTTGATGGGCCAATTGTGAGGGTGAGCAATATCTGTGCCTACAACTCCCAACATGCTATTGCCTCCACCCCCCTTCCCAGCATGCCCATCCTTCCTTCCTTTTGACTCTGCTTCCCTGTGGGGTGGGGTGCCTGTGCTGACAGGATGGCTGGGGGTGTTTTCCTGGCAGTTGTTTGGCTACAAGTCCCAAGAGTGTCCCTGTGCTTCACACAGCATGACCCAGGGTGGTTGTTCTTTGTGGGATCTTCAGTTAGGATGTGAGGCATTGCATTCTCCCAGGTGGGTTATGTGGAGTTAGTGTTGAGGGTGTGTGTGAGGGGAGGTCCTTGTAACTATGGTCACAGCTGTGAGTCCTCCTTCCCACCCAGCCAGATATCCCACCATGGAACGTGCTTCCATTGCAGGGAGTGCAAGTTGTCTTTCAGGATGTCAGTCAGTGGTGTCCTGCTGTTGGTTGTTGCACAGTTCCCAGCAGGCCCTTGTGCTCCCCACAGCTGTGGCCAGTGTCAGACATCTTTGAAGTGGCTTTTGACTCCCTGTGAGGTGTGCATGCTTCAGTGCTAACTTGCTGGGCCATGTGGGTGTGAGATGTTGATCTGTGACTACCACTCCCATCATGCTATTGCCTCCGCCCCCCCTTCCCAGCATGCCCATCCTTCCTTCCTTTTGAGTGGACTTCAGTGTGTGTGAGTGTGACAGCAATGGCAAGATGGCTGACAGTGTGTTCCTGTTGTTTGTTGGTGCCCAGTTCCCAGCAGGGCCTTGTGCTCCCCACAGCAGTACCCAGTGTCAGCCATCTTGTCAGTTGTTTTCCACTCCCTGTGATGTGAGCATGGTTCAGAGTGGTGTTGATGGGCCAATTGTGGGTGTGACCAATATCTGTGACTACCACTCCCATCATGCTATTGGCTACACTGACTTGACCAGCATACACAGAATTCCTTCCTTTCAGTGAGCTTCCCTGTGAGGTGGTGTTCTAGTGGTGGGTAAATATCTGGGAGTATTTGTTGGTCTCGATTTGTGCCACTGCCTTGCTGTATTTGTTGTTAGGTTTGTAGATGTCATGACACAGTTACATATCACTATGGGATGGCAGGTATTGTGTTTGTCTGACTAGCATTCACATCTTGGGATGGATATCTTTTGGTTGGTGTGTATTTGCTAAGTGTGCATGGTTTGCCTATCCCCTTGACTGTGATGTGTGTGTGTAGTCACACCATATTGTGTATATTAGTTGTGTACTCACCAGGCTCTGGGATGTCTGTTAGTCCAAATACGCTCACTGGTGGTAGGATGGCCCGCACCTTCTCCTCCCAGGGCCTGAGGTATACTGGTTTTGCAGGAGGGCCACTGCCGGTGTGCTGGCTGAGGAGGTAGTCCTTTTTGAGTAGGTCCCTGACCCTCCTGCGCACATCATACCACCTGTTCTGGATGTCTTCCTTTGTGCGCAAACATGGTGATTGTGCGTTGACGCTGTCAACAATCCTCGCCCACATCTTGGTTTTCTGCAACATGGGGGTCTGTTGTACCAATGTACCAAACAACTGTGGCTCTACCCTCAGGATCTCGTCTACCAGGACTTCCAATTCACAATCTAGGAACTTATGGTTCTTCTTTGGGGGCATGGTGATGGGTGGTGGTGGTGATTGATGTGTGTGTGTGTGTGCATGTGGGGGTGTGTGAGTGTAGGTTTAGCTGGGTGTGTGTGAGGGTGCTATTTGTAGGTGTGGTAATGGTGTGTGGCTTGTGTGATGTATGAGCTGTGAGTGTGTCTGTGGTTGCTGTGTGATGGTGTTCTGTCTGGCAGGTCAGTGGAATTTGCAAGGGATCATGGTCGGGATTTGTGGCCTTTATGTAGGTGGAGTTGGAGGTGTGTCCTTGTTCCATTTTTTTTCCTCCCTGTATTTATTGGCTTAGTGGTTGCTTGTTTGGCCCTTTTTTTCTAATTTTTCCTTGGTGTTTTTGGTGCATGTAGGACTCGTTCTTGTGTCCGAGTAGGACGCTGCAGTTGTCTGGTGCGATCTTGTCCAACTCGTTCCCGCTGTGTGTCAGCTAGGTTTCATATGCGGCGTACGAGTCGGTCGCGGAGTATTGGGTTGCTTCGGCTGGGTTTTTTATGCGTGTCGGTCGTACGGCTTGTGCTCCGGGCGAGTCGGTCGTGTTTTGCACGCACAGCATCGTACTACGCGGGTCGGAGTTCGCGGGTACGTTTCGTTCGGGTTCAATCCGAGTGCGTGTCGGTCGGTTCGTTTCGCGTGCTTCCCCGGCCGGATGCCTTGTTTCCGTCCGGCTCGGTCGGTCGTTTTGTATTCCATCCGAGTCTGTCAGATTTCACATGCATTTCATCGTACTACCAGGGTCGTGCGGCGCCGGTCCGAGTCGGTCGGACTAAATTCCTGTACCGAGTCGGTCGGTACGTTTTCCGGCCCGAATCGGAATCGGCCCCTGTGTTCATCTCAGGGTAACTAATTAATCGATGAAAGGTCCCAAACCTAAAACGCATTAAAACATACCTGTCATACCCCCCTGGACAGCGTAGGAGATACGGTTGGATATCATATGCGATTACAGTCAATTGGTGTTGGACGACGGCAGGTTTATTAATCTTCATTACCAACCTGTTAGCTTCCAGGTGGGCCATGCAGATTGCTTTAAACTCCTTCCGGTTAATACTATTCAGTGACTCTGGGGAAGTATAGTACTCTAAATGCCTCAGGTTGTACATAAAAAAATTTATGTACTTTAACCAGGTAATCTTTGTGGCATGGTCCAGCTTCATAGAGTCCCTTATTATTTCTTGATTTAAGCCTGTACTGCTGGCGGTCCAAATTCTATGCCAAAGAAGCACTGGTTGTACCCGAATGACGTCTGAGATATATGGTATCCCTAACTCACTATGACAATTAAAAACGGGGGAGCTAGCAGGAACAGCCAATATGAATCTGAGAAAAGCATTTTCAACGTATTGAATAGGGGAAGGATCATGAAAACCCCAAACTCCCGCCCCGAAAATAGCCACACTCACGCACTTTGCTTGATAGATTTTTAAAAGAATTTCCGGGGGTCTTCTACCCATTTTCTTTGAAAAGTTTATAAGGGCCGCAGTTGATTTTATAGAGAGAAGGCTCCTACTCTTAACTGCCTGGCCCCAGGTACCAGTACGGTTGAACAGGACTCCCAGATATGTAAACATATTTGCAGATTCTATCCTGTTTCCCCCAACTTGGAGACTTCTGCATTTTTGTCTCCTTCGCCCACAGGTCATTATAAAAGTTTTCTTTGCATTTAACTTTAACCCTATGTCCTCGATAAAGCCAATATAGGATGCAAGAGCTTTCTGCAATCCTATCTGAGTGCGTGCCATTAGCACAGCATCGTCTACGTAGAGGAGGGAGACCATCGGGCGCTTGTTAACATATGGTGGATCCCTCGTCTTGGCCACCAACTCCTGCTCCAGTGCGTTGGTGTAAAGAGTGAACAGGAATGGGGCCAAGACACATCCTTGTCTCACCCCCCTCTCCACGTTAAACGGTACAGTACACTCCCCTTTAGTTCCATAGCGGACTTTGGCGGTTGCCCCCGTATATAGTTGTCGTAGGAACTGTACCAGGACCGTGTCGACCTTTAAGTCAGCCAGAATGTTCCATAATTTACTGTGAACCACACAGTCAAAAGCGGCTGTGCGGTCGACAAATGCCAGATAAAGGTTCCAATATTTTTTACGTATTATGTTTATATAAAGGTAACAATATATTTCTTTCTGTCATTTCTCTTTTCAATATACGTAAAAATCTATGGGGCTTATTATCAGTCTTGCGGTCCTGTGACCGTCAGACTCGGAGTGGGGAAACAGTGGTGGTCCACCATTGTGCCAATTACGACTTCCAAAGTCGTACCGGCGGTGGACGCCAGCTGCACCCGGGAACAGTCCTTCCCTGGTGGTGGCGCAACTGCGCCACAATGCAATATGCTGAGCAGGGACTGGTGCAATCCCGCTCAGCCTATTACACGTTCTTGCACCACCAGCTTTTTCATGTCAGAGCCCCACCATGAAAAGGCTGGTGGTGCAAGAATAAAGGGGGTCCTACAGGGTCCCCGGACCCCCCCTGCGATGGGGACACATTCAGGGGGGCACAACATGTGCCCTGGTTTATATTCCCACAAAGTTCAAGCAAGGTATGGACGTCACCATCCATGCCGTGCTGGAACTTTTTTGCAGTTCCCATTGCGGTGCCTGTTTTCCAGCAGTATTACGGGTCACGCATTTTTAACTCGTAATACTGCCGTCAATCCTTGTGTGGCTTTGGCGCAGCGGAACCGGGTTTGAACAGCCGCTGTTGCGTCAAAGTCCTAATTGGGCCCTATATTTTTAACAGCAATATTTGGGATCTTGATATTGGTGCTCTTGCTAGTTAAGTATAGGAAGTCTATATTTTTTTATCGATATTTCATTTCTGATATTTTTGTGTTTCTATATCGTATTCATCTATATTATGTCAGTGATCCGTTTGAGGATCTAAAAAGAAAATCACATTAACTTAGACAGCTAAGAGGCACAAAATAATATTTATCACTTTTTCTCAACCAAATAAGTGAGGGACAGGGCATGCGATCAAATGGAAATGTCATTTAGACACTGATAAGCAGGTGACAGTCTCATAGAAGAGCCTAACAGGCAGACTGCCACCGTCAGAGCGCTGACTGCACCTTCCTGCACAGTATGGCATACATGCCACACCATGCAGGAACTGGGGGTGCAAATCCAGAGGGGCACTACATGTGCAAATCGCATGCCCTCCCCCAGTCCTAGGAGCAGCAGTATGTTGCCTCTCCGCCTCCCTTTTTATGGTGGGCTCACCACCATGAACGGGGCGGTGGAAAGCCAACTTTATAAATGCTCTGTGGTGCCGCAGTGGCAACACCAGCATATTACAGCTCCCTGGCCACTGTGCGACCGCTGCGGGATCCTGGACCCCCGGCAGACACAGTGGTCCTGTGGCGGTCCAACAGTCACAGACAGAATACTGCAGACTGCGAGTGCGGTGGTCCTATGGACTTATAATGAGGCCCACTTGTCTTCAGTTTCCCCCTTTGATTATGCCAACTTCAGAATGAGGCCACAATTACTTGAACAGCCAGGTTAAATGTGCAGAGTATACCGGACCCACCTACACTAACAACTGCCTGATTTTCCACCGACCTACCAGAGAGCTCCGCTCCTCCACTCTCGCCTTAGCCCACGTCCCAAGCATCAGTCACAGCAGATGAGGGTGCCGCTTGTTCTCCTACAACGCAGAATAGTCCTGGATCAACCTCCACCTGTGCACCTCCCCCTCTCTGAAGGAATTCAGGTAGCAGCTGAAGTCCTGGCTCTTCAACCTCCCAGTCGCGGCCAGCATGGCTCACGGGTGGGGGGGCAGGTGCGGGGTAGGGGGGACGGGCGAGTGGTCATGAGAGAAGGGGGGGTCACACAGGAACAGGAAGCAGCAGCCTTTCTCCCCTCCCCTAAGCCAATCACAACAATGCAATGGCAGCGTTGTGATTGGTCGGGACGGCGCCCAGTCAGGCGCCTATGGGGAGGCCATTTTCTCAATGTAGGTTGCAGGCAGAGTGTGCATGACTGGTTTGGTCGGCCTCAGAGGGTCGACCAAACATTCAGCGCCCTCAGCAGTGGGCAAGCCACTCCTCCCCTGCCCTAGAGCAGACCTGCCCAACTGCCCACCCCCAACCAAACCATTCTGCTTTCTCGCAGTGCAAAAAGCAGAAACATAAAATGGTAGTTTTATCATTTTATGTTTCTGCTTCTCACACTGTAAGAAAGCAGAGGGGTGACGCTCCTCCGCCCTAGTGGAGGTGCCACCCCTGCAACCTTCACCTCTCTCCGACTGAGGATCGCTCACACCTCACAGCGCCTGGAGACCCCTGGGGTGACACACCACACTATACAAGCCCCGTCGATTGATTGATTTATTAAGTGTACAACAAGGGATGACAACATGGCAGTGTATTAAAAATGTGTGTAAATGTGGAATAAAGTATGGCTTTAGTAGTGCTTTAAGAAGGTGTAAAAACAAATTTGCAAATATTATTATAGACAGCTGGGTCTCTAATTGCATACAAAAAAGCGCTCTCGTGTGAAGAAGTAGTCTCAATGCATTCAATATTAATCTACTAGGTAGGAATTAGAGTGTGTGGGTGACAGATCAAGCTATGATGTCAATGAAATGTTATCAATCAAACTATACAAGCTGCATCCAAACTTAAAAGATGTAGGCCATGTAGGAAAGAATTACTTGACTATGGTCATGCATCTCATAATACTGCATCTAAACACAAGGATTACAAGAAAGTTACGTGTCATTGACTGTCTAAGAAATAAGCTCTACAAGAACATAAGTTGAAGATACCTAATCTAGAAGGAGCCACATCATTTCCTTCAAAAGGTACACATCTAGGTCATCAAAGGAAGCAGCACAATCAGCCACACTCATTGTGCTACCATCAATCTCTGCAAATAGAAGACAGTCACATGTGCCATAGCAATATGCTAGAAACAAGGCTCTTAAAATACCACAGTATCTGGAATACATTTTAGGGAAATATAAGACATAAACTCTGGATGTGTTATCTCATCTGCCCATTCCAATAGTGGTGAAAATTCGGCAAGATATCAATGACATCACTTAGACTTTAAAAGATAGTGTAGCTCAGAAAATATGTGGATGTTAAAATCTACATTCACCATAGAACACTGACTGAATGTCCCTCAACTAGACCAAAGGGATAGTAAAACGACGACATTCAGCCATGGGACTTTACTCTGTAGCAATAGTTCCCTCAAGATAACTCAAGTATATTAGTTCTCAAAAGATTCAGGCCAAGGCCCCTCCATTCCACTTGTAGGTACAAGAAAGGAATTAGTGCATTCGCTAATGCTCTATTAAAACTCCAATAAAGTGCTAATGTCGTTAGTATACCATTGCAACATAAATAACCACAAGTCAAATTACATAAAAATCACACATGATGTATTTGTTTCCTTCTTTTCCAGGTGAAAGGGAAATATCCCAGTGATATCGGTCTACAACTTTGCATACTCCATCTGAGGAAAGAACAAACTAAGCCTTCAGTTGTAGCAGTAGTACTCCTGCCAACTATAAAGAGCTTGACAGCCAGTCTGGCAGTTCGGGTTTGGCTTGCAAGCACTATCAACCACTCCCTCTCCATGAGGATACTAGATCTAGGCAATTCAGCAATTTCCTATCGCCATTGCTAATATCAATGGTTCATGTAACAGCCACAGCCACAATGCCAGCTCTGCAGACAGGACAGTCAACACTGGTGGGCATCCAGCCACAGTCACAAGGTGGTTTGGAAAGACTGAGGCAGAACCTGCTGGGGGGAAGGATATGATTGAATCACCTCTCGTTCCATCAGAGCATATGGTTGCCACCAAGAGCATCATCCTCTCTTGAGCACTCTCCCCCCAAAACCACCGAGGCAGCTCTCAGTCCAAAGACCTTTTCCCTGGCACCTCTTCCCTGCTCCTGTTCTGCAAATACTGATGTGGAAGGAAGCAGTGCAGTTGTTACGGGAACCCCTGTGGAGCACACAGAATTGCTGGCTGCCCCTAAGGGTCTTTCAGAGAGTGAATCCTTTGATTGACATCTACTCTGCATGGTGTGCCTCCCAGAGAGGCCCTAAGGGGAGGTACTGCCTCCTCAGACACAGAGTGCTTAGGATCGCTGCTGTGGAATAGTTATGTTGAAGTTAATTCCTCTGCATCCAGAGGCAATAGTCTAGTTCTGAGATTTCTTGCTCCCTTGGTTATCTAACTTCTAATATGATCTCAACGTTGTCAGCACAGTTGTAGCATATCACGTTGAAGCACTTGATCAGATTCAGTAGGGGTCTCAGGTAGGTGCTGAAGAGTAGTGGTGAGTTGCTCGGACCTTTAGATGCCCAACCATTGGTGCAGAAAGCTGATATTTTGCTGTGACTTTTAACCTTCTGTCAAGAATTCCCACCCAGGATGCCGTCCAGCATAGGCTTTTAAGACAATCTTAATAGAGAGACTCTACGAGGGATCCCATCTATAACTGGGGTAATGGGAGCCAAAGCAGCTAACTTGGGAGGTAATTGTTTAAACTGAGGACTTTCAGACCAAGTCCGTAATTACTTGAGAGCTGGTTATGTTCGCTCAGAAATGTTTGATAATTGTTACAGGTAATGGGGAGGAAAGTGTTCCTGCAGAGAACAGCTCTATTTTTAGCATGGGAAATATTATTGGATTCAGATATCTAGATTCTGAAATACACAAACAAATATCACAGCCACGACTCAGCCATATTGAATATTGCCTACTAAGGGGCCAATTACGAAGAGTTTTCGACCGAATCAGTTTCGGAATGATTTCCGAACGAATTGGGTTCTGCGAGTACGACCAACTGATTACGATGCTTCCCAACAACGTTCGGTTGGACTCGCATTGACTTCAATGGGAGCCTGTGTTCCGAACAAGAGCACAGGCTAGCACAGGCTCCCATTTAAAAAAGTGGTGGTGTGGGGAAAACCTTGCACCCTGTCGGGGGCACCTCATGGTGCCTGCCACACTGTGCATGGTTGGAAAGAGGGGTCCCATGGGTACCCCCGTCGGCCCCAACCGGAGGCCTACGGGTGAAAGGGGGCCTGCTACTGCCCCTCAAAGTCCATTTCCGACAGCTCTTTCGTGTCAGGCAAACCGATTCGGACCGGCTGTCAGAATCGGGCATCGTAATTGCTCGGTTTGAAACTGTGTCCATAGAGCTGTACGATTCGACTCCGAACAACTTGGGCATTCCGAATGCCGATCGGAACCGAATCGGACAGCCCGTACGGTTTCCCTGCATCGTAATCGGTTGTTCGGAAAAGTATTCAATTCGTTCGGAAACATAGTGGGTCATTAGGATAGCGGGTGGATCGCCACCGCCCGTATGTCGGTGGCGATCCGCCCGCTATTTCCCTCCGCCCGCCACACATTTTCCCCCCGCCATATTAGTATGGCGGGGGCACCGCGGCAGACAGGAAGACCGTCCGCCGCTTTTCCGCCCGGTCCACAAGTCGACCGGGTGGAAAAGGTTTTAATATGGTGGCGGTGTCTGTTAGACACCACCATCCATATTAGGATACGTGCGGGGATGTGCCTTTCCGTGGCGGCATTGCCGCCACGGAAAGGCATGTGGTCTTTTCTATTGGGGGCCCATAGTGGGCCCCCAGGGAGTTGGGGGGTGGGGGGTGCACATGGGGGGTACCTATGGTACCCCCCTGCATATGTATGCACAAGGTGGCAGACACCGCGTGGTGCCTGTCACATTGTGCATACATATGCACAACATGCATTCACAGCATTGTGGCGGGCGGTGCGGTGCCGTCCGCAAGTGGTGCACCGCCCGCCACAATGCTGTCGATAGGGCTTGCCACCGCCGCGGTGGCGGTGGCATCCTTATAGCATGTGCGGGACCGCCGCACCACTTGCGGACGGTCCCGCATTCTGCTGGGGTGGCAGGCGGACTTTGTCCGCCCGCCATCGTAATGACCCCCATAGGTTCTGAATCGGATTCAAAGAATCCAAATACCGTTTGGAGCCTTTCAGACCAACATCGTAATCGGCCCCTAAGTAATTAAAAACTGTGGACCAGCAGGCAAATCAAGCCTGAGGGGCCGATTCCGATCTCGGCCGGTAGGGCACCGAATCGGATTCGGCTTAACCGGATCCGATTCGGAGCCCTCTTTCCCGACCGATTCGTACGTGCATCCGGCCAAGCGAGTACGATGCGAGCGCACGCGAAATCGCCGACCGACTTGTTCGCGGGTCTGAAGCGCTCCGACCGACTCGCACGGACACGACTCCCACCGCGCGATGGAGATGTTCCCCGGCCGGGCAAGTACGATGCGCGCCGCGAGCAGTCCGACCCACTTGCACCGTCCGGCTCGAAATAGCAGTCAGAGCTGCACTTTGGGGGTCCGTGTCAGACCCCCCTGTATGCGTAGCCGCGCGAGTCGCACACAGGGGGGACCCATGGGTCCCCCCTACCTGTGCATGTACGCCGCGAGTCGCTTCGAGGCATACCCGCTGTAGGGGGCACCCTTGTTCGCCTCGCACCCATTGGGTCAATGGGAGCCCGCGTACGCGTTGTACGTCCGGCTCCCATTGACTCAATGGGAGTCCGACCGACTCGAGTCCGATTGCATGCGTGCGCATCGTACTCGTTCGGTCGGACTGCCAGAGTCCGATTCGGTCGGAAATCTCTCCGGGTCCGGCTCGGTCGGAGAGATTTCCGGCCTGAATCGGAATCGGCCCCTGAGTGTGTATAGTGTCCTGTCTATCATGGAAAAAAGTATAAGAAGGAGGAGGCAGGATTCTAAAAGAGGAAAAGGGAGGGCAGTATGCATTAGAGATTCTTCTGGTTCTCCTGTTGCATTCCCCAATGTCAGGTATTTGCAATTAAGAGGCAGATGCTCAAAGGTTTTTTAGATTCACAGAATTGGTCCATTTGTGACAGCAAAAAAGCATTTTTAAATGTACAAAAACCAAATTGCGATTTGGTTATTTGTAACCGGATCACAATTTGGGTTTGCCATTCGGTATTTGGAAGGGGTGTGTTTAGGTCTTCCCTTCCAATTACAATTACAATTACAATTACCTATTCGCAGTGGTATATATTATATATTAATGTTTTGCAGCCGAATTACGTTCGGAAAACATTAATATTTTATATTAACAATTATTGAAGCACACGTATTTGGTAATAAAGTGAAATTCAGTAATGTATCAGAAAGTAGAGCAATAATAAATTGGGCTTTTTGTTTCTTCTTTTATTGTAATTGGGTCTTCCACTCCCTTGCGCCAACGCGTTTCGTCGTTTTTTTGGAAATAACCCAACGACTTCCTCAGGGCTGGAAGTAATACAAATATCAAGGTTGTAGTATACATCACAAATAACAAACATTGTTATTCCCTAGTGCAAGCCCAAACACTTGAACCTCGTGCAGGGGGACTATTCAAAGCAATATAAATGTGTATACAAACAAAATATAGGTGCACATAATCATAACATTCGAGCAATCATTAAATAAATTAATACAGTTTCTTCAGTTCACTAAAATTATTTACGTACACGTCTAGACCAATTTATGTCCAACCTAATGCCATATTCCTTAAGTTTTATCATCAAACTACATCCAGTTCTCCATATTAATGTGTTTGTGGTGTTACTAGGACCAATTATAAAAGCCATTGTGTTTTAATTCTTTGCCAACCTCAGTGAATTGCATGCTCCCCCGATATTTAAAAAAACGGGAAACATGTACCTTACAACTTCTTCCTATTTATTCTCTGTAAGGGTTGAAATATAAATTATTGTCACTATTAAGGTTTGAAACGCATGAGGCACAGGTCTCTCAATAAATCTATCTTTCACCATCTAACTACAGTTTTCATTCAAAACTCTTACCTTCAAGAGGTCATATCCTCCATCCAATAAATCTCAATCTATGGTTTCTAATATCCAGAACCAAAGTTGTCCCACGATCCTAAAAACAGACGTAATTCCGTCAGAATTGACACTGACTTTATCCTTATTTTCTATAACTAACTTCACCACTCGCTGTCTCTTACCTCCAGATAGATGTAATCACGATACCCAATATTCTCAACGTTGCCTTTTATTAATGCGGAAACAATCAATCCAAAATTAGTAATGTAGGTCCCTCGTGTATGGGGTAGCTATAACAAATATATGACCAGCATTAATCACGGTAAGCCATTCTCACTAAGGTTAATCCATTGTAAACGAGCATTAACTCGATGTCTTACCTCAACAAGAGCTTGTTGTAAGTAAATGATATAACAACGTATTCCCGATAACACGGAGACAATCCCTCCGAGAGCTACAACAGGTCCCTGTAGTACGGGGCACCTGTAACAAAGGGTATATCATTCATTAATGACTGCTGCCTTGATACAACCATATCACAATAACCTATAGGCGTAAAACGTACCTCTGACCACAACCGTCACCCGGATACAGGTAAAGCAACTTGATTCTCATGCTCCTCGTGCATATAGCCGTCACCGGAAAGTGAAGAGGTGACTAATTACCCTCCAAAATCCACGCCATCTTGGAATGGTGAAAAATTGTAAAGTGAAACACCCTATTTTGTTGACAGTCAACCTCGCCATCTTTAAACGGTAGTTATTTACTACAGTTTAGATATAATTTCACCTCTAAAGCTATTCAGTACATCTCTTGTTCAAGACACATTAAAGTAGTAAAAGCAGCTAATTACCGCCCTCGCGGTACTTCACAGCATATTAAAGTGGTGAAAAACAATATATTATCACAATCCTTGATCTTAATTGGTTATTTATCTACAACCCATATACGATCATTCTTAATTAAAGGGTGAATACTCTCAATACCTCATCAATGCCTCTATGTGCCCCATGTTAATCCTAAATCATGCTATGGCTACTTCAAATAAGCCAATTCATAGTCCAATAAAATCTTTACTTACATTCAAAAAATATACTGAGACCAAAATTGCACATTTCCATTTGTTAGAAGGTTCAAAGCACCGTCTATTTAGACTGTCCATCCTAGTCACCCAGGAAGTATTGCAGTTCCCGATCAAAGTTCAGACCGTCTTCTACGGCCCTCAAACGCATAATCCACCTTGCCTCATGCCTACGCAATTTTAATTCTCTATTACCACCCCGTGGGTCTTGTTTTATGTGTTCAATGCCAAAAAACTGAAATGTTTTGTTCGGGCCTTGTGCTTTGCAATTGTATACATGTTCTGCAATATGGTATCTCATGTCATTTTGCTTAATCGCTCGCATATGTTCACTGACACGATCCTTCAAAGCCCTTATAGTACTTCCCACATAAATTTTTTCGCATTTACATAGGATAATATATACAACATATTTTGTACCACAGTTGATATTGGTCAGAATAGCATACAGTCTGTCATTATTGTCCCTGAATTGTTTAGTCTTGTCTTTCGCATATCTACACATGCCGCAATGGCCACATTTGAAAAAGCCCTTTGTGAATTCTGTCTACCACAATTCCTGATGTTGCTTATTTAAATAACTGGGGCTCAATATTGTGCCTAATGTTCTTCCTCTACGGAATGTGATCTGGGGCTTGTCTGTTAGAAATTCCTGCAATGTTCTGTCCGCTTTTAAAATATGCCAATGCCTGTTTAGGCTCTTTCGTAGAGTAATACTGATCGGTGTAAAATCAGTAATCCTCCTAATGGGTGGCATGGTTTGTCCATCTATTTGGCTAGGTTTTAAAGTGGATGCACGTTTTATCTTTGTGGCCCTTACTTTAGCTGCAACTATGTCACGCTTTGAGTAACCTCTTTGAATAAACCTTTTTTCCATATCATTGATACATGTCATAAAGTGTGCGTCCTCGCTGCAATTACGCCTAGCTCTAACCATCTCCCCAAACGGGATTGCTTTTATTTGGTGTCGGGGATGAGCACTGGCTGCATGCAGTATAGCGTTGCAGGACGTGGGTTTGCGATACATATTGCTCTGGATTTGATTATCTTTAATATACAGCTCAACATCCAGGAATACCACTTTTGTAGCACTTGAGTATGTTGTGAATCTTATATTCATGTCATTATTATTCAAGTAATCTATGAAATCCTGCAGTCGTTGTTCAGTGCCTGTCCATGTCATGAGGCAGTCGTCAATGAACCGCCCCCAATAAAGGATATGTTCATTCCAACGACTGCCCAATGAGCCCCAGATCATCACCTCCTCCAGCCAGCCCATAAAAATATTCGCATAGGCTGGCGAAAATCTGGAGCCCATGGCTACACCTTGAATCTGTTTAAACCATTCATCTTTAAACAGAAAAAAGTTATTACACAATATCAGTTCAGTCATAGCCAATAGCATCTGTGTATGTTCCCAGTGACTCGCTGGTCTTTTAGATAGAAAATGATTTACCGCTTTTAAGCCTAGTTCATTACGTATACTGGTGTAAAGTGATACTACATCAAGGGTCACTAGTATCATATCCGAGTCCCATGTAATATCCTCCAAGATATTCAAAATATGTCTAGTGTCCTTAATGTGCGAAGGTAAGTTAACCACTATTGGTTGTAAAAATATGTCCACAAATTGTGACATTCGTTCAGTGGGTCCCCCTATACCCGACACAATGGGCCTCCCTGGTGGAAATGGGAGGTCCTTATGGATTTTCGGCAAAGTGTACAAACAAGGGTATCTTGGACGATTTACCTTTAGGTACAAAAATTCATCATCATTCAGAAGACAATTATCATGCCACTTCTTGAGATATCCATTAATAGTGCTCGCAAGTAAAAACATCGGATTGTATACAACCTTTTCATAACAATGTACATAATTTAACTGGGAATATATCTCCTGTTCATAATCTAACCTATTCATTACGACTAAATTACCCCCTTTATCGGCTTTTCTAATAATTAGCTCAGTATCCTCTGCTAATAATTTCAAAGCCTGTCGTTCTTGCACTGTTAGATTATCTTTCAAATTTCTAAAGGGGGATCCCATTTTCACTGCATTGTTATCTAAGTCATTGATGATTAAACTATGGAAAATTTCTACATTGTTACCACTTACTAGATTTGGGGACCATCGAGATTTTGTTTTAAGTCCACTAGATATCGTTAGATCCGGTCTAATATCCAAATCTTCCAATACCTTCCCAAGACAAGAGATGTACTGAATAGCTTTAGAGGTGAAATTATATCTAAACTGTAGTAAATAACTACCGTTTAAAGATGGCGAGGTTGACTGTCAACAAAATAGGGCGTTTCACTTTACAATTTTTCACCATTCCAAGATGGCGTGGATTTTGGAGGGTAATTAGTCATCTCTTCACTTTCCGGTGACGTCTATATGCACGAGGAGCATGAAAATCAAGTTGCTTTACCTGTATCCGGGTGACGGCTGTGGTCAGAGGTACGTTTTACGCCTATAGGTTATTGTGATATGGTTGTATCAAGGCAGCAGTCATTAATGAATGATATACCCTTTGTTACAGGTGCCCCGTACTACAGGGACCTGTTGTAGCACTCGGAGGGATTGTCTCCGTGTTATCGGGAATACGTTGTTATATCATTTACTTACAACAAGCTCTTGTTGAGGTAAGACATCGAGTTAATGCTCGTTTACAATGGATTAACCTTAGTGAGAATGGCTTACCGTGATTAATGCTGGTCATATATTTGTTATAGCTACCCCATACACGAGGGACCTACATTACTAATTTTGGATTGATTGTTTCCGCATTAATAAAAGGCAACGTTGAGAATATTGGGTATCGTGATTACATCTATCTGGAGGTAAGAGACAGCGAGTGGTGAAGTTAGTTATAGAAAATAAGGATAAAGTCAGTGTCAATTCTGACGGAATTACGTCTGTTTTTAGGATCGTGGGACAACTTTGGTTCTGGATATTAGAAACCATAGATTGAGATTTATTGGATGGAGGATATGACCTCTTGAAGGTAAGAGTTTTGAATGAAAACTGTAGTTAGATGGTGAAAGATAGATTTATTGAGAGACCTGTGCCTCATGCGTTTCAAACCTTAATAGTGACAATAATTTATATTTCAACCCTTACAGAGAATAAATAAGAAGAAGTTGTAAGGTACATGTTTCCCGTTTTTTTTAAATATCGGGGGAGCATGCAATTTACTGAGGTTGGCAAAGAATTAAAACACAATGGCTTTTATAATTGGTCCTAGTAACACCACAAACACATTAATATGGAGAACTGGATGTAGTTTGATGATAAAACTTAAGGAATATAGCATTAGGTTGGACATAAATTGGTCTAGATGTGTACGTAAATAATTTTAGTGAACTGAAGAAACTGTATTAATTTATTTAATGATTGCTCGAATGTTATGATTATGTGCACCTATATTTTGTTTGTATACACATTTATATTGCTTTGAATAGTCCCCCTGCACGAGGTTCAAGTGTTTGGGCTTGCACTAGGGAATAACAATGTTTGTTATTTGTGATGTATACTACAACCTTGATATTTGTATTACTTCCAGCCCTGAGGAAGTCGTTGGGTTATTTCCAAAAACGACGAAACGCGTTGGCGCAAGGGAGTGGAAGACCCAATTACAATAAAAGAAGAAACAAAAAGCCCAATTTATTATTGCTCTACTTTCTGATACATTATTGAATTTCACTTTATTACCAAATACGTGTGCTTCAATAATTGTTAATAGTTTAATCAATCTTTGATTGAGGTTTGGGGATTTAGGGTGTTTCTCCCCTTGTTGAATGCACCGTAAGATATTAAGATTAATTTGTGTATTGAATATTGTGTGAACACTGTTTGAGCGCCTGATTACCCTTCACACCCAGCGTGGATTAATATTTTATAGGTTAAAGAGACAGAATATCGATGGAGAAATATCAAGTTTCATAAATATCGAGTCAAGAATATCGATGGTGTAAAATATCGAGGTACGTTTTTCGTTGTTAAAAATATCGATCTTTGTGTTTTTTAGAAATATCGATTTTGAAAATATCGATGTATAAAATATTGCAAATAACAAGTATTTGTATTTTTTTGTTTTTTGTTTTTGTTCAATGTTTAAATTCTGTTTTTAATATTTTAGTAGGATTTATTTTATATGCATACATTTATTTTTTAATGTTAAAATGTATGTTTTTATTGTATTTTCACTTATTTTTATGAGCGGGATGTTGGGTTTATAGGGGATAAGTGTGGGGAGTAATTTAAAAATATTTGGTTAAATTGTTACTTTAAAAAAAAATTATGTAGAATTTTAGGAGTGGGATGTTGGGTTTATGGGGGATAAGGGTGGGGAGTAATTTAAAAAATGTTGTTAAAAATAATTTGTCAAATTTAAAAAAAAAAGATATTATTTAAATTGTAAAAATTTCTTAAATTAAAAATATGAAAAAAAGTTGAATTTTTTTTGAGGTGGAAATATTTCCTTGTAAATAATATAAAAATGAATACAAATATTTGAAATTTTAAAAAATATGTAAATAAATATTTGTGAGTAAAATGACGTTTATTTTTATGTACATATTATTTTTTATTGTATTTGTTTTACAAATGTTTAAAATATTAATATATTTTTTTTTTAAATGTAAATGTAAACATTTTTAGAAATTATATTTTTTATAAAAAATCAAGAGAAATGAGAATAAAAAATGTACAATTATTTATTTTTTGTAAAAAGAAAAACCCAGATTTTATTTATAATTTAAAAAAAAATTAAATATTTTAATCTATAATATGTAGTTTTTACATTTTTTAGTTTTTTTAAATGTTTTAAACAATTTTTGGGAAATGTTTGTGTAAAAGTTTTAAATTAAAAAAATTGTATATTTTTATAAATGTATGTTTTTTTCATAGTTTTGGAATTTTTTAATTTTTATATGTTTAAAATATTTACATTATTCAGCACGCTCCCTTAGTTTTTTTGTTTTGGAGTTTGAAAAGTATTGTTTATTGTTTATTATCCAGCTCTTTCCCCGAGTTTAGTTGGTTTTGGAGTTGGAATAGTAATTTGTTATGGTTTATTATCCAGCACTTTCTCAGAGTTTAGTTGCTTTGGAGTTTGAATAGTAATGTTTTATGGTTTATTATCCAGCACTTTCCCTGTGTTTAGTTGGTTTTGAAGTTGGAATAGTAATTTTGTATGGTTTATTATCCAGCACTTTCCCTGAGTTTAGTTGCTTTGGAGTTGGAATAGTAATTTTTTTGGGTTTATTATCCAGCACTTGCCCTGAGTCTAGTTGGTTTTGGAATAGTAATTTCTTTTGGATTATTATCCAGCAATTTCCCTGGGTTTAGTTGGTTTGGAGTAGCAATAGTATTTTTTTAATGGTTTATTATATAGCATTTTTTAGACTTTATACGTAAATAAAAAATAAAAAAGAGACTTATGTCAGTTTTCATTGTTAACATTTTTATTCATAAACTTTTTTATTTGTTTTACTTGTTCACAATTAAATTGGTTTTATTCAGTTTTATTATATAATTTTTGAAAATGTTGAAAAACAAGATTAACACATTTTGATGTTATTCAGAATACATTATAAAGTATAAAACATTTTGACATATGTTTTTAATGTACATTTACAGCATTACAAATATATTTTTAAATTCATATTTTTTAAACAATTTTGAAAAATGGTATGTTTTTATTCAAGCATAGTCATATAATAGTAAAAAAAGTATATTTTCAGTACTTTAATTAGAGACTTTTAGATTTTTGTTATATTTATTTTAAAGATAAGCAAACATTTTAGTAAATTTGTTTTCACATTTTTTAATACATTTTAGATAATTTTATTTTTGTCATAAAATTATATAATATGTATTTTACACTTATAGTTTGTACATTTTGTTTTTATTATTTAGTATATTAAATATTATTTTTATAAAATAATACTTAATATATCAAATAATTTACAAATGTTTGAAAGAATATATTTTTTTATCATATATTTTTATGTCAAACATTGTTATATTGTTTGCACATTCACAATACCTTTCTGGTAATTTTATATGTTGAAAGTAAGTACATTAAAGAAATATATATTTTGATATATATTAAACATTATATTTTATGTTTTGTGTAAATATAATATTTATTATAAATTTTACATTTTTTGTACATTTTTTGTATATTTTTATATTGATTTTATAAAATATAAAAATATATATTTAATTTTTGGGATGTCTTTTATTATTTCTCCATTCTTGTGTATGTGGAGGTAGTCTTTTTTCATTTTTATCAGGCAGCCATTTTTCTTCCCATTTGCTCACTGTTCTGTCTATCTGTTTCGTTTTTAGGTCATTTTGGAAGTCGGAACCTCGCGGTTGGGAGCTGTGTTTCGTTGCTCAAGGTAAGTTTGATTTAATTTTCTTTAAAGGTAATATTGTAGGGCAGGGGAGGTAGCAGTAGTGTAGTTAGACCTGTTAGGTTATTAAATGTTCATTTTTTGTGTAGTTTGGTGTTGTTTTGGTAGTTTAGTGTTTGACGTAGTAGAGTGTTATATAGTGTTAGTTATGTGATGTTTAATTATGTTATGTTGTATTTAATGTTGTAATTAATGTGTGTGGGTTTGTATATGTTATTGTGGGAGGGTGGTTTTTTGGGGTTTTTTTTTTTTTTGCAGGTTTCCCGTTTCGTTAAGGAATGGTGCTGAAGACGCGTTTTCTTTGTTAAAAAAGAAAATGTATTTTATTTCTTTGAAACAAATTGCTTTCTTATATTTGCTTTTATTTTTCGGGTTTGTTGGAGTGTTTTTGTTTTTTAAACTGATTTTCAGGTTTTTGAGGGTTTCGTTATTGAGAGGGTTGCGTCGTCTGAGCTTTTTTTCTATAGTTGTACTTTTGCATTTTTTTTGGGCATACCTTTTTTAATGGATTCGTATTTCGTTTTAAATACTATGGATGTGTTCGTTTTTTGAGGACCATCTACTGTGACACAACTGTAAGTTAGTTTTTCATTTTTATGGGTGGGAAATGTTTTTTGTTAATATTTGGTTTGCTTGTTTCTTTTTTTATTTTAATAATTATATTTATGTCATATGTTGTTTAAATGGTTTGTAATTTTTAAATGCACAGATTTGGCTATTGTGTCTAGGTATTCTAGTCCTTTGGTGTTCGGGTAGAGTCTAGTTTTGTGTTGTAGGTATTCGTACATTGTTTTTGTTTGTTTACTAAGTTTAGGACCTATTTTAGTGAGGGATTGTTCAGGCCTCAGGGGCCTATTACGATGGCGGTCGGGAAACCTCCCCGTCCGCCATGGTAGCGGGAAAAGACTGCCCGCATGTACTGCGACATCACTGCCGGTCAAATTACGATGACCCGCTGTCGAAATCCGACCGCGGCAGTCGGATCGCGGGCATCAGCACTGCACAGTGCCTGCCACCTGGTACAGGGAAATGTAGGGGGGACCATGGGTACCCCCCCAGTGCACCCACACCCCCCCAACACATTGGTGGCCCGCAACGGGCCCCTGGAAGACACTCACCGCATGCCTTTCAATGGCGCTCTGACCGCTGAGGAAAAGCTGGCTACCGCCGGCATCATAATCCTGCCGGCGGAGCCTGCTCTGAACCACCACCATTATCCCGGTCCTGCTCCGTCCGCCAGGCAGGAGTGCAAATGGCAACCGGCGGTAAAGCGGCGGTCGGAATTTCCCACAGCCGTGGTCACCACCGCCATCCTAATGCGACCGGCGGTTTTCCTGGTTGCGATGGCGGGCGGATGTCCACCGCTGGTACGGCGGGCGCCACCGCCGGTCCGGCGGTGGTCATTTGACCGCCATCATAATAGACCCCTTAGTTCTTGATAACTTTAGGGCTAATTACGATGGTGGAGAAACCGCCACCAGCAGCCTGCCGGTGGCGGTTTCCCTGCCATTGTGAAGCACTTCTCCGCCCGCCATATTACGATGGCGGGCGGTGTGTCCACCTAGGGTCTGCCACAGGCAATTGTTATGATTGCCTGGCGGACCCTCCTAGTATCTCTAAAATGGTGGTGGTGCCTAGCAGGCATGTCCGCCAGATTAGATTGCTGCATTCCCGCCAGCCTGTGAATAGCGGTTCAACTGCCATTCACAGGCTGGCGGGGATGTACTTTGGGAGCCCGTTGCGGGCCCCCCTGTGCAGGGGCACTTCCTTGTGGCACTTGGGGGCACCTACGGTGCTCCCGCACATTTCCCTGCACCATGTGGCAGGCACCGTGTGGTGCCTGCCACGTAGTGCAGGGAAGTGTAAACAGTGCATCTTTAACATTGCGGAGGGTGCTGCAGCTAGCAGCACCCGACGCAAAGTTAAAGATGGTAGATGCGACCACCACGGTGGCGGTGGCATCGTAATACCACCAGTGGGACCGCCGCCTTGTAGGCGGACAGTCCCACTCCCCGACAAGATGGTGGTCGGACTGAAGTCCATCCGCCATCGTAATCACTCCATTTGTTCTTTTTTGATGGCTTCTATTAGTTTGTGTAAAGTTGGTTGTCCTCTTCCTATTGTGGCTTGGAAGGCATTATGCTATCCTTCCACTGCGTTATTTGTTTTAGCTTTTTGTGCTAGGGTGCTTTGGTAGACATTCCACCAGGGGATTTGGAACTCGGGTTGTCTGAAGTGCCCTAACCTATGTAGTCTTCCTACCCAGGTGTCTTCAAAGTAGTCAAGGAAGGGTGTTAGTTTTGCTTCGTTGGCTTGGTAGAAAGGACTTTCATTAAGTATATTATAGTGGTTGGCTTCTTCTGTTGTTGGTACATAGGCCAGAGCTATTAGGTTTTTGATTTGATAGGCAATGTTGCTGTTTGTGGCATAATCTATACTTAGGGTAGATTTTTGGAGATGTCTCCAAATGCTTTGGTTGAAATGATAATAGCAACTTTGTATTGCAGTATGTGGATATATTTTGAAAATTGACTGAATCATTGCTTACTCGAAATCTATTTTTATTTTTTGTGGGAAGTAGTTTTCTGTCTTTTGTCTTATTATTGTATGTAGGTAGTATTTTGTCTGTTGGGGAGTAGTGTGTATCTGAAGGGAATGTTAGTTTCTTCATATTCGCCATGGATGGCATGGAGTTGATAAAAGGGGTTAGGGCAAACTTTAAATGTCCAATCCAACATCCATGTTTCACATTGCTTTAACTTTTGATTGTTGATGTTGGTAGCAAATATGATAATTCTTTTTACATGACTGTTAATGTAATAAAGAGTGAAGTTTTCATCTTTGTGTGTGACTGTGTATTCTTGTAAAATTTCGATTTCTGCAAAAGTTTGGGGGTGTTTGAGCAGTAGATCTTTTAGTTCTGGCTATTAGGTGTTTTAGAGTTGGTATGGAAGATAATTGTCCTGTTACATGTTCAGGAACCCTAATTAGTATGTTTAAAAAAATATTTTGTACTGGTTTGTTGGGAGCTGATGCTTGCTTCTTTGATGGTTTCTAAAGCATCTCTTACCTCCATTTCTGTGACATTGGAGGGATGGTTGTGTTCCCTGACATTAATAACATTTGTTTCTATTGTTGTTGCTCTCCTATAGCAAGAATTAGAGTAGTATTTACTACATTTCCAATGGGTTATATTTTTGGTTATTTTCTCTTGCGTATAAGTATAGCCCATGTAGCACAGAAGTAGTTTTCCTTTACCGCGAAGTGGTGCCCTCTATATCATACCACTGAAGATTGCCCTTCTTGCGGGGCTTCTAAAGAGAGTGTTGCGCATCTTATGTTCGCTTGCCCAGGGTATGCAAATGTTAGGTCCAGGTGGCTTGTGCCAATCTGCAAACAACTAGGTACTCTCGATCATCGAGTTGCTTTACGTATATTAAAATCTGATTCGAGAACCCTCTTTGTTTGCGGGGTCGCCAAGTTCCTGGGCTGTGCCTGGGCAATTAGGCACAGAGCAATAAAAGGGGCGAGTTGATTTTGATCTAGAACCCTCGCGAGCATGCACAGTAGAGCCAAAGTGGAGGACTAATGTAATCTGAATTGTTATACACTGTCCCCTATATGGAATATCAAATACCCTTATTTCTTTAACCATGTTCTTCCTAGCTAAATTAAGAAAATGAAACGTTCAACCTATGATGAAATAATTTTTTATCCTGGATGCTTTTAATTCATGTTTTGCTATATTTTATGAATTTTAAAAAGATTGTATTTTCTCCTTTTTGCACTGAAGGATTGTCTGATGCTTTATGCTACTTGCTATCGAAATAAAGCTATTTGACTTGACTTGAGTTTTCCTTTTTGTGAGGAGATGAACTTTGCCCCTTCTGTCATTTTCTTTGTATATCTGTGAATGTATTTATATATATGTATTTATTAATTATTTAGGGGCCGATTCCGATCTCGGCTGGTAGTGCTCCGAATCGGATTCGGATTTACCGGATCCAATTCGGAGCCCTGTTTCCCGACCGAATCGTACGCGGTCCGGCCGAGCGAGTACGATGCAAGCTCCCGCGAAATCGCCGACCGACTCGTACGTGGCTTCAACACGCTCCGACCGACTCGCACGGACACGACTCGCACCGCGCTATGGAGACGTTTCCCGGCCGGGTAAGTAAGATGCGCGCCGCGAGCAGTCCAACCGACTCGCGCCGTCCGGCTCGAAAGAGCTGTCGGAGCCGGACTTTGGGGGTCCGCGTCGGACCCCCCTGTACGCGTAGGCGCACGAGTCACACACAGGGGGGAACCATGGGTCCCCCCTACCTGTGCATGTACGCCGCGATGCGCATGGACGCGTACCCGCTGTAGGGGCGCCCTTGTTCGCCTCGCACCCATTGAGTCAATGGGAGCCCGCGTACGCGTTGTACGACCGGCTCCCATTGACTTCACTGGAGTCCGACCGAATCGAGTCCGAAAGCATGCGAATGCATCGTACTCGTCCGGTCGGACTGCTAGGGTCCGATTCGGTCGGAATTCTCTCCGGGTCCGGCTCGGTCGGAGAGATTTCCGGCCGGAATCGGAATCGGCCCCTAAGTATTGAAGAGTAAACATGTTCATATAATTATTACATTTCAAAATATACTTATCTTGTTTTGCTTTTATTGTTGGTTTCTTTTTTTCTGTTGGTAAAAAGGAAAATATTTTTATTGAAGTGTTACATTTAGTATGTTTGTTTTGTTTATGTAGTCTCTATTTTTATTTTGTTGTTTAAAAATAAATACTGTTTTTAGTTGATATAGTTTATTACATTAATGTTGTTGTTTTGTTGAAGTCTGTAGAAGTAATTAAAATAAAAGTATTTGTTAGTTATGTTTTGTTTTTTCTAATTAAAATTTTAGTTTTATCAGTTAACTCTATTAGTTTAAGATATATACTTACCTTGTTTTATATTTTTCGTTAATGTTGATTTTGTAGTTTTTTTGGAAGTCAATCGTTGTTTTGAAATTACTAGGTGGAGTTTTAGTTAAGTTTAGTGTGTGAAATATAAAGGAAAACATATTATACTTTTAGCTAATTTGTATTTTAAGTTAATTTTATTTATTTATTTAAAAAGTTTTGTTCTTACATTTAATGCGAGTTTTTCTGTTTAGTTGTTTGTGTAGATCTTTTTTTGTTTTGTTTTCTGTCTAGCAAAGTTTCGTCCTTTTGCAGTGTTTGCCCGTTTCACAGTAAATTTTGTGTTAATTATTTGATTGCTTTTATAGTGTTTATTCAATTAGTTAGAGTTTTCTATTGGTTTGTGTTGGTGTAGTTTAAATTCACTGGTTGAGATAGCTTTTTTGAATTTTTCGGCAGTTATATTTTAATTTGTTTAATGCTAATTATGTTTATTTAATGTTTGTTTTTATTTTGATTAGTAATATAATTAAAATGTATGTGTTAAATGTTATATATTTTTTATATGAAACTCGTCACGTCTCGATTATGGGGTGATAAATCGATCGTTTTTGGAAAACTTGGCACGGTCTCTGAGAGCGCTTATTATTGTGCATTGTTATTGGATTAATTACCAGCTGCTCCACCAGTGTTTGCGCCACCTCCCTGGGGTCTCCGGTTTCCAGCAGGAGCGTCTTGTTTCATGGATATTTTTTATATATGTAAATTATACATTTATATATGTCTGTTTATTTTTGATAGTTGTGTTTTTTTATGTTGTAGAGTTTGTTTATTTATTTATTTTTGATTTTTAAGTGTATTTGTTTGTGTTTTAGCTTTATTAATTTCGTATTTTATTTTTGTTTGTATTTAATGTTTGATATATGCTATTTGTTTATATTATTGAAAATAGTTTATTTTTATGTTTAAAAGTTCTTTTTTTGTATAGTTTATTTAAGGCCCATTACGATACCGGGCGTAAAAAAATCCGCCACCCATGAAAGCGGCAAAAATCCGCCCGCCTACACCGTCTGAATACCGACCCAGCAATCATGATGCCTCGAACCGAAAACCGCCAGCGGCGGAAAAAAAACACAAAATACCGCCCGCCCTTGCCCGAGTCGGAGTCAAACCGCCCGCCACGGACGGAAAGACGCACGACAACACAAAACCGCCCGCCCTCACGGTCGAGACACCGCACGTGAAATTACGATCGCACCGACATGAGCGCGGAAAAACAACAAATACACCGCCCGCCAGCGTAAACAACACCGAAGAAAATGGACACGGCAGAAGCCATGGCGGCCACGTCCCTGCACAGAAACAGCCGCGGACTCAAACAAACACACACAACATGGCAAACAAGTCCACACAGCAACCCACGCACAAATACACAGACAAAGTACACATCCCAAATACACACCACCCCTGGACAAACAAATAAACTACAAAGCCCAGAACACCAGCCACAACACACCTGAAAACAACAGACCATCAGGACACACCCAAACAGGTAAGTACAAAAGCAGCCCCTCCACAGACCACAACCCCTTGCAACATTGCAAAGCAGAGAGGAGAGGAGAGGACACAGTGACACAGCAAGGACAGCAGCACACCACAGATACGCACACATCACACCCACCACCACCACCACCACCAAACACCGGCACCACAAACCCCCTGCACATCACACATCACACATCACAAACCGCACCAGCACCACAAACACCATGGCATCACACAGAATGCCCAAGTTCACTTCCACTGAGCTGACGGTCATGGTCGACGAGATCGTCAAGGTGCACACACAAATCTATGGCAACCAGGTCCAGCACACACCACTAGCCACCAGAAACAGAATGTGGAACAGAATTGTAGACCAGGTCAATGCAGTCGGGACCGTACCCAGAAACAGAGGAGAGATAAACAAACGGTGGAACGACATCAAAAGCCTGGCCAAGAAGAAGGAGAGCAAAAATCGAGAGCTGGCTGCCACGACTGGCGGAGGGAATCCCGCGCATTACAAGACCTTCAAAGCGTGGGAGGAGAAGGTGCGAGTCATCATCCATCCGGAGATCCTCACCGGATTACCAGGGGGAGTGGAGGCTGGTAAGTACAAACAAATGTATACCAGCACACCGCTATGTACTCACATGCACTACCACCATGCCATAGCTCCGAGGGACAAACACCCCCATGTCCAGTACACAATACACAACACATCACTCACACATGCAACAGGCACCACCACACACACAGCCCAAACATATCAACTAACAAAACCATGGGGGCATGTGTACACCCAGCCAGCCACGTAACCACCAACAGGTCCCCTAGTACTCCAGAAGCGCCACAATGAGCACCCCCCACACCCATGTGGCAGCCGTAGCTGCACCAACTGACAAGTAACAGGTAAGTAGCCGCAACACAAAGGCAGTGGGTGGGAGGGGGGACAGCTGAAGTACAACACCCACCAAGCCCCTAGTCCTACAGCACAGCAAGGCGGAGCACCCCCCACACCCATGTGGCAGCCATAGCTGCACTAACCGACAAGTAACAGGTAAGTATCCGCAACACAAAGGCAGTGGGTGGGAGGGGGACAGCTGAAGTACAACACCCACCAGGCCCCTAGTCCTACAGCACAGCAAGGCGGAGCACCCCCACACCCATGTGGCAGCCATAGCTGCACTAACCGACAAGTAACAGGTAAGTAGCCGCAACACAAAGGCAGTGGGTGGGAGGGGGACAGCTGAAGTACAACACCCACCAGGCCCCTAGTCCTACAGCACAGCAAGGCAGAGCACCCCCCACACCCATGTGGCAGCCGTAGCTGCACTAACCGACAAGTAACAGGTAAGTAGCCGCAACACAAAGGCAGTGGGTGGGAGGGGGGACAGCTGAAGTACAACACCCACCAGGCCCCTAGTCCTACAGCACAGCAAGGCGGAGCACCCCCACACCCATGTGGCAGCCGTAGCTGCACCAACCGACAAGTAACAGGTAAGTAGCCGCAACACAAAGGCAGTGGGTGGGAGGGGGACAGCTGAAGTACAACACCCACCAGGCCCCTAGTCCTACAGCACAGCAAGGCGGAGCACCCCCACACCAATGTGGCAGCCGTAGCTGCACTAACCGACAAGTAACAGGTAAGTAGCCGCAACACAAAGGCAGTGGGTGGGAGGGGGGACAGCTGAAGTACAACACCCACCAGGCCCCTAGTCCTACAGCACAGCAAGGCGGAGCACCCCCACACCCATGTGGCAGCCGTAGCTGCACTAACCGACAAGTAACAGGTAAGTAGCCGCAACACAAAGGCAGTGGGTGGGAGGGGGACAGCTGAAGTACAACACCCACCAGGCCCCTAGTCCTACAGCACAGCAAGGCGGAGCACCCCCACACCCATGTGGCAGCCGTAGCTGCACTAACCGACAAGTAACAGGTAAGTAGCCGCAACACAAAGGCAGTGGGTGGGAGGGGGACAGCTGAAGTACAACACCCACCAGGCCCCTAGTCCTACAGCACAGCAAGGCGGAGCACCCCCCACACCCATGTGGCAGCCGTAGCTGCACTAACCGACAAGTAACAGGTAAGTTGCAGCAACACAAAGGCAGTGGGTGGGAGGGGGGACAGCTGAAGTACAACACCCACCAGGCCCCTAGTCCTACAGCACAGCAAGGCGGAGCACCCCCCACACCCATGTGGCAGCCGTAGCTGCACTAACCGACAAGTAACAGGTAAGTTGCAGCAACACAAAGTGCAGTGGGTGGGAGGGGGGACAGCTGAAGTACAACACCCACCAGGCCCATAGTCCCACAGCACAGCAAGGAGGAGCATGGCCCACACCCCACACCCACGTAGCAGCCACTGCAGTGCACACCGGCAGCCGACAGGTAGACATCCCGCCCCAGGACAAACGGTGTCAGTGGGCGTCCAGCCATCACCACGACCCATAACACCGCCCCCACCCCCACAGACCTGCAACATGGAGCACCCCCGCCCATAACCATGTTGCATCCAGTCCAGTGCACGCTCAAAAACAACCTGCAGGTGGGAAACTGGACAGGGCGGGGTGACTGGAGGCATGAGGACTGAATTACGACTAACACATGGGACATGTCAAGTAGCAGAGGAACACGCAGCACTGCTCCCTGTCACAACCATGTGAACAATGTGCACACGGACATGAACCACAGAGTCACACCCCACATGACCCATCACAGACACAGCAACACCCAAGGAGCCACGTCTGCATGCACAAGTCACACTGATTACAGAACCACACGGCAGGCACAGTGCAACCCATCACACACAACTGCAACACCATCGAAGTCCTGTCCATGTAGCCCCTACTGCCTGTCAACCACACATCCCACAACTACGCCCATGTAAGACATACCACACTAGACGCAACAGCGTGGAACAACATAAATGCACACGTACACCACTGGACCCATCAAACACACAGACACACAATGCACATACAACATACCATCCATCTCATCCGTCAGCCCCAGTCACATGAAAGGTATGTCATCCGAACAGCTTGTCCACATACAGTAGTCACGCAAAGAAACATGCCCATGACAAATCATGTGCCAGAAGTGAATGAAGCGCACGTCACACTGTGAGCAACAACACACATAACATGGGCCACACCCCCCGAGCACTGCATTGATGCACATGGCACAGGGCAGCACGCACACCAAGGAATTGGACCATCTGCAATACGTCGTGTGGCACACAACCATCACTCACTCATAACAATGCGTCCAATTACATGGCCAGAAATCACAACAGACAGCAAATATGCAGGGTATGTCAGACATACACACACCTCAGACCATGCACTGTCATGTTGCCACAACACATGTCACATTCTGCACCCATGGCTCACAGTATGTACCCCCAAAGCATAGTTCATCTCAAATGCGTTTCAGGGGGCTGACCCCCATTATGCCATCTGCGTTTCTAAGCGTTCCATATGAACCCCCAAAGCATAGTTCATCTCAAATGCGTTTCAGGGGCTGACCCCCATTATGCCATCTGCGTTTCTAAGCGTTCCATATGAACCCCCAAAGCATAGTTCATCTCAAATGCGTTTCAGGGGCTGACCCCCATTATGCCATCTGCGTTTCTAAGCGTTCCATATGAACCCCCAAAGCATAGTTCATCTCAAATGCGTTTCAGGGGGCTGACCCCCATTATGCCATCTGCGTTTCTAAGCGTTACATTTGAACCCCAAGAGCATAGTACAAACCAACCTCCACGATGGGTCTGGAGTCCGCATACACCAGAGCCACAAAAAGCAGGAGCACAGCAACACACCCATCGGCATTGCCAATCCGTCCCATGCCACATGTCCACAGCACACAGTCCCATTGGCATGCCCACACAACAACAAATAGCACAGCCACACACACGGCTCCGGGAAACCTGTGCACGACTGTGCACGAACTGTGGATGTCAGACAACCTATACATACTTTGTCATGTGCAACACAATAACATATCTCATTCCCCCCACAGGTGACGAACTGCTGGATGCTGGAGATGGAGACAGCAGCCAGCACAGCCAGCCTGCAAGCCCCCAACAAGGACTCACGGATGTGGAGGATCTGTCCTCCTATTCGGACACGGACCACCCAGCAGGCCCATCTGGTGTGGCAGGGCCCAACCGCACCCCAGGCACCCTCCCACCCACCAACCCATCATCCAGGGCTGATGACCACTCACAGCCCCCTGCTGCCACTGTCGTAGCGGCCACTACCACTGTTGTGGCGGCCACTCCCACGGTCGTTGCGGCCACTCCCACTGCCGCAACCCCCACCACCGCCGCAACCACCACCACGTCATCACTGGCCCCAGCCCCAGCGCAAGTGGTGGTCCGGCCGACTGGGTCCACCCTGGGAGCCACAGCGAGGACCGTGGTGAGCAATGTGGCTAGTGGGCAGGTCGGTGGCAGCAGTACTGGTAGGAGGAGCAGGGTCAGGCCAACGCCAGCCTCCCCTGGGAGCCATGCCCTGCCTCAAATGGCCAGAGTACTTGGGGCCTATGAAGAGGCCCAAGGACAATGGGCCAGGTCTGCTTCCGACACGCGGGAGGTCCTGGGGGTGTTGAGGTCCATGGACGCCCATATGGGCCAATTCGTGTCCCGTATGGACCAACTCGTGGACCGCATGGGCCAGCTGGTGGTGGCGGTGGGGTCACAGGCAAGGCCAGCAACACCACCTCCGCCACCACCTGCTAGGGCGCAGGGTCGGGCAGCAGTGTCCAGTTCCCCTGCGTCCACAGCCAGTGAGCACACCTCACCCACCACCAGCAGGTCGCCACCACACCCCCCCCTCCCAAACGTGGAAGGGGCCGTCCGAAGTGGAAACAGATGTCCCGGGAGGACTTCGCACGCTCCAGACGCAAGTGAGGCAGCCAGCCATCCTTGACCACCCACTGCATTGACTTGGACTACGATCCCACCCCACACAGCCATCAGAATGGCATGTGTCTGTTGGACTAGGGACATAGAACTAGTGGGTACACCCTGAGCATCACGCAGCCATGGCCGACAGCTCATTGTCACTGCACGCAACACTCATGTCATCACCTTGCACACAATGACATGTCACAGTTGAAAATAAATGCACCTTTTACACAAACTGCTGTCTGTGCACTGTGTTTATTGAACGATGATCAACCGCCACCTTGAGCAGAAAAGCATCGGATGTGTGGCATGGCGATGGGACAGGAGGGGCTGTAGGGACCTAGGGGGGAAGACAGAACAGGAGCACATTCAATGAGTGTGTCACACACCCATCACACAGTACATGTCAACAACTACAAGCAATGTACACACATCGCACAGAGCAATAGGGCACAATGCCACAGCCACCGTCAGTGGCATACAAACCTGGACATGGACCATTGACACACAGCACACAGTGAACATAAGGCCTCCGTGACACAGCACACAGACACCTGCACAACTACAGCCACATCATCCGTCGTACATGGACACTCACCGTCAAGTGAAGTAGCGGGCGATGAGCTGCTGACGGACATTCACAGCTTCCTCCTCTCCGCTGTCTTCCTCACTCGAGCTGTCCTGGTCTGCAGGCTGGGGCCCTGGTTGATCTCCATCATCCACAATTAGGGGGATCTGCTTTCGAATAGCCAGATTGTGCAGCATGCAGCAAGCCACCACTATCTGGCACACCTTCTGTGGGGAGTACGCCAGCGCACCCTCGGTGCGGTCCAGGCATCTGAACCTGGACTTGAGGAGGCCAAATGTACGCTCGACCACACGTCTGGTCCTCCCATGTGCCTCATTGTAGCGGTCATCTGCTGGGGTCCGAGGATTTCGTAATGGACTGAGCAGCCAGGGCCCATTCGGGTAAGCCGAGTCACCTGGGCGTGAGGGACACAGAGAACCGTTGCAATTCAAACAGGACAGTAGACAGCATCCTTAAGCCAGCACGCTACACAACTCCACATACTCACCGACAATCCAGCCACGGTCCTGTTGCAGATTGTTCATCAGTCGTGGTAATATGCTGTTGCGCATGATGTGCGCGTCATGGGCCGAGCCTGGGAACTTCGCACACACGTGGGAAATGACCATGTCCGCAAGGCACACCACTTGCACATTCAGGGAGTGCGTGTGCTTCCGGTTGCGGAAGAGCTGCTCAGTGGCCTGTGGTGGGACAAGGCCAACATGGGTGCAATCTATGGCACCAACGACGTGTGGGATCCGTCCAAGGGCATAGAATGCACCCTTCACTGCCGCCAACTCACGTGCCCTGGGGAATCGGATGTACCTGTTCCTGTACAGCATCATGGCTGCCAGTACATCCCTCAGCACCATGCTGAACATGGGCTGGGACATCCCACCTCCACTGCCCACTGTGTGCTGGAATGACCCAGTGGCGAAAAAATGCAGTGCAGCCATCACCTTAGCCGTGGGGGTGAATGCTGTCGGATACACCCTGCGAGGACGGAGGTGGGGTTCCAACATGGCACATAGTCGATGCAGGGTTGGTCGGTCCAGACGAAATGTCCGGATGACATCAGAATCCTCCATGTCTGCCAACAATTGGTAAGGGCGGTAAATGTTTGGTCTCCGCCTAGGAAAGATGGAAGTGGACACATGTCAAAGCAACACGCCACATGGCATTTTCACATACACATAACTGATATGACAGAGCAAGAACATGAGTCACAGAACAGCTGTCATGCAGGGACAGCACAGCCACAATACACTTACACAGGTCTCCCACCAATAGCAATGGGCAGTGACACAAACCATTGCTATGTGCATGCACATGGGGATCCAGGCCTCAATGACCTGTGAGGCGTGCTGATGGGGACTGACTGCATATTCGGCAAGCGGCAACACCACGGCAACATGACTGGCTGCTGTGCATCACACTGCTTCCGAGGCTGGATGAGTATGGCACACACCAACGACGATGTGGGCACAGGCTGAGCGGCCAAGAAAAGTGGGACCTGTGGCACGAGGGGATATGAGACAGTCATTGGTGTCACCACTGCACCCTATGTGCAGCACTGTACGGATCACACCTCCAGAAGCATTGACAGGTGTACACATTGACAGCCCCATGCCAACACGGCTGTGTGCTTGCAAATACACATCACATGTGACACGTAACCTTGCACGTGCCAAGTGGCAGATGTACATAGTGAGAGATGGCATGCGTGTGCATATGCGTATACCATGCACCCATGCCAATGTGCAGATGATGACATGCTAACAGACATGTGGGGGCCGGCCACTGGCCGTCCCTGCCTATGCACACGGCATGTTGTGGCCCCGTCCATTGTGCACCTGCACCCACACGCACATCATGGCCACACCTGCAGATGCAGTGCGCACATCATACTGTGTGGTGCACATGGCATCAGCGGACTGTCACCAACATGGGCCAGGCCATTACGTCCAACTCTGATGACCCTCGCGGTTGCACCCTGCGTGTTCCACTATGGAGGTAGGCGTCCCGGGCCAGCTGGGAGCAGGCCAACGTCTGCAATTGCCAATGCAGGTCTCAGTGCACTTGTTGCTCGTGTGAATGTCAGGCTGGGCCATGCTGCCCCTCTCAGTCCCAGCAGGCCTGGCCTGCACATTGACTGCACAATGCCAGTAGATGACAGCACCGACTGCCTAGTGGGTTGCATGTGTCTCCTGTTCAGGACCCTCCAGATGGGCGCTAACTCAGTACTGACTATTGGACACACCATGTCTCGTGATAGGGATGTGTGTGTGGGATGGTGGCACTGAATGTGACCTCCGTTGCGTGGTGGGCCATGCACAGGGCGAGTACGTCGATGATTGCGCAGTGTTGGTCACAGTGGGTGCACCCACACAGATGTGTTGCCCTATGTTCATTTTCTATGTCCGCATGGTAATGGACTGTAGATGTGGGCAGACTACACATTGGTCGATGTGCTGTCAATTTGAATGTGCCTTCACACCAGGCACAGCTGCCCCTGCACATGTGACCACTGCTGCACTCGCTGCTGGGTCTGTGGAGCTGATGCACCATCTGTGCGTGGGGCGGACAGCTCTCCTCACTTCCGTCATTGCGCATGTCATCACTTTGCCGCAGGTGACATGGATCATGGAGGGCCCACATGTACGCGTGGGTGGCCTCAACAAGTGTGTCCAATGGTTGTCACCCCCAGTCAGTGCTTCGAATGTGAATGATGTTGTGCTGGTGCTAATTTCAATGTGGCGGGTGGGCGGGGCTAGGTGCGGGCTTACATGCAGGACATGGGAGGGTGATCGGATTAGCGACTAGTTGCAATACACACGGGGCACGTCTTTTCCTGTCCACATCAGGGTCATTCCTTGAACTCACTGACAGTACTACAGTCGTCTTTGTCCCTGTCCTCATGGCCTCCCCTCGCTCCCCCAATATGCATTTGCACCTGTGGGGCTAGCGCATGCAGATGCAGCCCCAAGCTCGCCCCGGAGAGGCCAAGGAGTGTATGTGTGGGTCCAGTTGAACGAGTGGTCTGTCTCACGGCATGATGTGTGGCGGGACGCCGTCCACCTGCGTGGTGCCCCGACTCGAGACCCGGGCAACATAGACAATGCATAGCAGTCTCCGCAGTCCGGATACACCACCTGCGACACACAGAGGCTGTAGCTGCCCTAGCGGCCCATGCCGCGTCCATCTGGGGCTGATGGACCCACACATTCACTCTTTTGCCTCACTGGGGCGGGCTCGGAGGTGCTTGCGCACGCGCTGGCTTCTCTGTTGCAACGGCATGTGACGTGTGTGGAGATGTAGGCAATGAGTGGGATGGTGCGAGCCACCTTCCGTGACGTCACTCCTGCTCGTGACGTGTGCGTCCCCCAATACTTCCATATGACTTGAGCCATGCTACACATTGAGGATGTTTTGCATGCGTGATGTGTCCCGGAGGAGCGCGCCGAGTCCTCTCCCCCACCATGCTCCACTGCCATCCCGTGCCCTGGATTGCCTGTGCAGGTTGACAATGTTGGGGATACACCTCGTCGGCAGGGGCTGTGTGTGCCTTGTCAAGGGCCTGGCGGGCGCACAACAGGATCCAGCTTGTCCACAGAGGGTGGGCTGACGTGTACGCCTGATACCGCATTGTTCGTGTGCCCGGCTGCTGTGCACACACGTGTTCACATCCCCCCCGACAGGTGGCCTTTAACATTGCCCAGGGAAGCGGTAATGTGCAGTTCCGGACCCCTCCCGACACAGCGTGTTTCAACTTTGCATGTGCGCATCTACCCGTCACACCCACCCACCTGAGCGAAGCGTCACTCCCGCTTCACACGACACATGTGTGTCTTCCACAGTTGTGCTACTCATTTGCGTTGACATCCAATGACAGTGGACTACATAGTCATGTCACGACTGCCGTGTACATCACACACTCTCATCATCTCCCATTCGTACTTGTAAAGGAATCAGCAGAGACAGTTTCTTTCTTCAAACCATGTATTGTGACTTATGTCCTCTGTGATGCAGTATAGTGGACACTACTGGCAGCGGAATGCATGTGGAGGATATACTGAGCATGATTACACATAGCTAAGGGTGTAGGGGTACATGTGATTAGCTGTTGCATGTGGGATGTGGGCTTCAGAGTTACATCTGCTTGGCCGTTGCTGTGCTAATGTTCATTTGCAAATAGCTGCGGTGCTGCGGACTTTGACACAGACGGTATACATTTAGCCTACCAGACCGCTTGGCATCATGGGCACAGTCCATCTCAGTTCCATGTGACAGGTGTGCTGCTGTTGTTACTCATGCACGCGTGCGTGTGAGTTGACATCAGGGCATGGGCTTACGTGCATGCAACGGCGTCCCACTTGTTGTTGCCATATGGTGGCTACTGGACATGTCACAGTCACTGGGGTCGTGTTGTTGTTGTATGCACTTGTCGTCCATGCAAAGGTCCTGTTACGGGATTTCCGGGGAGGGGGAGAAGGGGTGCAGCTCTCACATACTCCAGCCGGGCGATTCCTGTCCACTGTGCGGTGCATATGTCCATGGGCGCAGGATCCATGTCATGGCATAGTTGTACGTGCAGTTCTGTCCATGTGGGTGCGATACACATATCCCATGCCACTGCCTCCCCCGATACATGCAGAGTTCCTGGATGTGATGGGGAACAGTGTGCATGTCCCGGACACATCCGATGTCATGGCAGTGTCGTTGATGGTGTGGTATCAGTTGCAGGTCGTTTGGTATGGCTGTTGTAGTGGTTACTGGCCAGTCCGTGCGGAAGCTAAGCATGGGTACAGTGTCGGACATCATGGCTCACTTGGGGGATTGCGTCGGGGTCCTACGAATTGACAGGTTGACAGGTATGCGATGGCTTCCTGCAGGGCTTCCATTTCATTGGTGGTATACATGTTTGCCAGCCAATGTAGCGGATGGTGGCTGTCACGGTGTTGTTCGTAAGTTGTCCCTTGTAGGAGCATGATGGGGCATACTGGGTGACATTCGATGTAGCTGTGATCCATGATCCGTCGTGTGGAGGCACAGTGGTCCCATTGCAGTGTGGGTCCGATGATCGCCACATACGTCATGCCCCCATAGGCTGAACAGACCCTGTCGTGTGCGTCCAGAGGGTGGAATAGTGGTAGCAGGTCCGCCCTTGGACATGCCGGGTTGGAGAGGCACAACTCCACAGGATGGTGGAAGGGACACCTCCGACAGTAGAAGACGGGTATGACGCAGCTGAACAATGCGATGCGGTAAGTCAGTCGGTAACTTACGTTCAGCAGGGATAGGGGTTCGCATCCCAACATCTGTATCAGGTTGTGTTTGTACAGCTTGACCTGTCTGGCGTAGTTGGGTAGGTGTGTTGTAGGTGCCATTTTGCTGCGGGGCGATGTGGTGGCGTGCTCCGGCTGTGTGTGCAGTCTGCAGTGTGCAAGCTCCGAGGTTGCTGTGAGGTCTGTGATGGTCGTAGGGGGCAGGACTTGTGTTCTGTTAGCTTGTGCGGAGGACACGGGCCCTCATCCCACGTGCTTCTCTGAATGTTCAAGGTCAGTGGTGTGTGACTCCTTCCAGATAACTTGCATGGGAACGGCATGGGGGAGTTTTATATTTTTTCTTCCCCGTTCGGTATGTTCTTAGGTGATATGCGCTATCTGCCCTGTGGTCGGTTTCCTCTGCATGCCTGTGTTGGTCTTTTTTTGGGACAATGGCTGTATTCTCCGGCTTGTTTAGTCGGGTTGTGGTTTCGGAGTTGGAATGGAAGGTCATTCAGTGCTGTCTGCTCTCCCGTGTGTGGGCGGCAGGCTGTGTTTCCGCTATGCGTTGGGCCTTGTGTGTGGGTGTCATTCTTGGGTCCACCTGTTGTCGGTCCCCGGGCTCTTTGGTGTTCCGTTTTGTATATCTGGTTCATGGGTGCAGGGTGGTATGGGTGTTTCTGTGTGGTACTGGCGTACCTCTTCCCGACGGGGCCCATGTTCTGCTGGGTGGTGTTGCCGCCGCTGTGTGCTTCGCCATGTTTGTCACACAGGGGTGTGTCCTGATGTTGCGTGACTTCACTGACATGTGGGCGTCGGTTGTGTGACGTTGGGTGTTGTCCGTGAATTGGGCGTTGGGGACATGACTGTGGCAGGCCTGTCACGTGTCATGTGCGTTCTGGGTGTGGCTGGTGTGTGTGGTGCTTGGTTGTGTCCCTGTGTTGTTTGTGTGCGACGCATACATGGCGTTATGGTTGGGCGCTGAGTTGTGCGCATGTGTGGCTGCGTCATTGCCGCTGTGCTGCGGTGCCGTGACGGGGTCGTTGGTTCCTGGTCCCAGGTGGTGTGCCCATGATAGTTGCGAGATGTTGCAATTTGCCCTGTGTTACATTTGTGGGTGCAGTGGTGGATGTGTCTTGTCCACGCAGGGGTGTTGGGGGGGGTGCCATGTCCTCCTTTTCCGCACTTGCACTGTGTGCGCTGTTTGCGTGCCCTTGTTGTGTGTGTGCCTACCTGCGTCTCCGCGGTACGTTGCCTCCTTGGTGGTGCATCAGGTATAGCATGGGGAGGGCCTGCAGTGCTGGATTCATGCTCGGGGGGTCGCCTCTTCGGTGTCTGTGCTCGGCGTTCGGGTTTCCGCCTCACTTTCACGTGCGGTGTCTCTTAGCCGTGGGAGCTGTTTGTTTGCGGCATCGTAATTTGTACGCCGGGCGGTACGTGATTTCGTCTGGCGGTGTGTCTCCATTAGGCTGCGCCGCTACGTGAGCGGGCGCACTTTGATGGCGGACGGCGTCGCTGGCTTGCCGGCGGTGTTTGGCTGCCTTTTCACATCGTAATTTGGCGGGCGTGTGGGCTGCGGCATGCGGGCGGTAACTGGTGGTTTTTGCATCCGCCAGCACAGCGGTAGTGCTTCCGCCCGCCATCCTAATGGGCCCCTTTGTATTTTATCGATGTTTGTGTTGTCGATATTGTGCATATCGATGTTTTTGTTGTTATATATGTTATATTAATTTTATCGATATTTTTGTGGTTTTTTTTGTTGTCGATATTTTTGTCATTGAAATTGTTTTTACAATATTTTTTTATCGATGTTTGTGTTATTTTAGTTTTGTGTATTGGGTTTCAATATTTTTATATACGATATTAGTGACTCAATAATTTTGTAGGTCGATATTATAGGAGTCGATGTTGTGTCAGTGATCCATTTTATAGACTACTGAAATGTAGTGGTAAGAATTAGCAAATGGGACCCTAACGGACCAACTTCCGTTTTGAGAATGCAACACAAACATTTTTTAAGAGCAGGCAGTGGTCCCCGGGACCACTGCCTGCTCTTAAAAAATCATTTTAAATGTTCAATTTTTTTCTTTTGAAACGCATCCAGTTTGCCATTTAGGAATATGGGCTGCATTTTAGAGAAAAAAAGATTGCTTTATTTAAAAGCAATCAGAGCTGGTGATCTGCTTACCCCAGCATTTTGGATGGGTAGCAAACTTCAACCTACCTTGTTAGTATGTCAATATGCAACACACTAGGAATCACTAATTTAAACAGCAATTTATATACATTAAGAAGAGCGATTTCTTAAATGCGCTTTGCAGAATATTGCAATTATGCAATTATGAAATCGCTATTCATAATCTTAGTACATATGACCCCCAGCTACAGGACTCTTTAATCCATCATCTGAAAGAGAGTCCAACCAAGCCCTCTAGAGCTTTTGTGTCGCCTTCACTAATGACAATCTGACAATCTGGCAATCAGCTGTACCCAAATCACCTAGATGGGCTCTGGAGTCATCCAGTTTTTCTTTGTTTGAGGACCTAAAGTTGTTTATAGGTGTAAAATAGAAGGAAAACTGCACATCAATGGAGGACGTATTTTATGCTGAATTGCTAGGGTATATAGCTGGCCAAGCCTGGCCATTGTTGAGTTGCTCAACGCAGCCTGTTGCGACTCTGTTATCTTCCTAAAATAATTTTTCAGTTGGCATTCCAACTAGGGAAATTGATTGATGGGTTCTACTCTATGATAGCAGCACTACCCTCTACTGTGGCTAAAGTTGCTGAGAGTGAGTCATGTTCTAGACCTTAACAGTAACTCTGAAAGAGTGTTCCTATGTAAAAAGCGATTTAATTGAGAGCAACCTCTCACATAGCTTCCCTATTTTCCAGCTGTCTTGGAGTACCCAAACTGCAGCTGGAAACATTGTGAAACATAAAAAGTCTATGATGTCCATTGAAGATAAGGGCGCTGAGACAAAACATTGAGTACAAAATATCGACTTGCAAAAATATTGAGTCAAAAATATTGTGGCAATGAAATATCATCAGCAAGAAGATCGTTGTCAAGAATATCAATTTTAAGGTAAGTAATATCGATTTTTTAAATATCCAAGATATTAATATCGTTTACAAAAATATAGTTGGTTTTAATTTTGTTTTTTAATTATTGTATGTATTTTGGTATATATTTTAAATGTATATGATGTAATTGTTTTGTATAATTATTGTTTACGTTTTTTAATGTATTTGTAAAAATCTTTGTAGTTATTAAATTTATTTTATGTCATTTATGCTATGCTTGGTACCATAGAGGGTTGTGAGTTTTTAGGGGCACAGTGTTGGAAGTAATTTAATTATAATAATTTAATGATGAATTTTTTATTAATATTATTTATTTAATTACTAATTAATTTAAATTTTATGTGTGGATTGTGGGGTTTATAGTGGTATAGGGTGCTAAGGGGCCCATTAGGATGGCGGGCGGAAGCACCACCGCCGTGCTGGCGGATGCAAAAAGCACCAGTTACCGTCCGCCCGCCACAGCACACACGCCCGCCCAATTAGGATGCGAAAAGACAGCCTAACACCGCCCGTACGCCAGCGACGCCGTCCACCATCAAAGTGCGCCCGTTCACGGAGCGGCGCGGCTCAATGGAGACACAACGCCCGACGAAATCACGTACCGCCCGGCGTACAAATTACGATGCCAGAACGAAACAGTTCCTCCGGCTAAGAGACACCGCACGTGAAAGCAAGGCGGAAAACCGAACTCACAGTACGGATATCAAAGAGGCGGACCCCCCGAGCATGAATCCAGCACTGCAGGCCCTCCCCATGCTCTACCTGATGCAGCACCCAGGAGTCAACGCACTGCGGCGACGCAGGTAGGCAGACACACAACAGGGGCACGCAAACAGCGCACACAGTGCAAGGGCGGGAAAACTGTATATGGCCCCCACCCCGACGCCCCTGCGTGGACACGACACATCCACCACTGCACCCACACATGCGCACAACGCAGAGGCCAACGGCAGCGCAATGCATGCGCCGCACACAAACAACACAGGGTCACAACCAAACACCACACACACCAGCACCACCCAGAACGCACATGTCACGTGACAGCCCTGCCACAGTCATGTCCCCAACCGGCAATTCACTGTTGCCAACCTGACGTCACACAACTGACCCGAACATGTCAGTGACGTCACGCCACATTAGGACACACCCCTGTGTGCAAAACACGGCGAAGCACACAACGGAGGCAACATCACCCATCACAATATGGACCCCATCGGGAAAAGGTACGCCAGTACCACACAGAAACACCGGTGCCACCCTGCACCCAATAACAAGACATGCAATACGTAACATCAAAGATACCGGGGACAGACAACAGGTGGGACCAATTATAACACAAGGCCCAACGTACAGCGGAAACGCAGCCTGCTGCCCACACACGGGAGAGGAGACAGCACCGAATGACCTTCCATTCCCACTGTGAAACCACATACCGACTAAACAAGCCGGAGAAAACAGTAATTGCACCAAACAAAGCCCAACACAGGCATGCAGAGGGAAGCGGCCACAGGGCAGATAGCGCATAACACCAAAGAACATTCACAACGGAAAGAAGAAATGATAACACTCCCCCATGTGGTTCACATGCAAGTTATCTTGAAGGAGTCAGACACCACTGACCTTGACCATTCAGAGAATCATGTGGGATGAGGGCCTGTGTCCTCTGCACAAGCCAACATAACACAAGTCCTGCCTCCCTACGACCATTACAGAATTCCCAGCAACATCGGAGGTTGCACTCTGCAGACTGCACAGACAGCCGGAGCACGCCACCACAGCGCCCTGCAGCAAAATGGCACTTTCACCACACCTACCCAACTACGACGGACAGATCAAGCTGTACAAACATAACCTGATACAGATATTGGGATGTGACAATCTGGCCTTGCTGAACGTAAGTTACCGACTAACTTACCGCATCGCATTGTTCAGCTGCGTCATCCCCGTCTTCTACTGTCGGAGGTGTCCCTTCTACTATCCTGTGGAGTTATGTCTCTCCAACCCGGCATGTCCAAGGGCGGACCTGCTACAACTATTCCACCCCCTGGACGCCCACGACAGGGCCTGTTCAGCCTATGGGGGTATGGCGTATGTGGCGACTATCGGACCCAGACTGCAATGGGACCACTGTGCCTCCACACGACGGATAATGGATTACAGTTACATCGAATGCCATCCAACATGTCCCATCATGCTCCTACAAGGGACAACTCACGAACAACACCTTGACAGCCACCATCCGCTACATTGGATGGCAACCATGCCCACCACCAATGCCATGGAAGCCCTGCTGGAAGGTATTGCAATCCTGACAACCTGTCAATTCGTCGGGCCCCGTCGCCAGACCCCCAATTGAGCAATGATGTCCCACACCGTACCCATGCTTGGCTTACGCATGGACTAGGCAGTTACCAGTACAACTACTACACCATGCAACCTGCAACTGACACCACAACAACAACTACACTGCCATGACATCTGATACTATTTGGGAAATGCACCCTGTACCTCATCACATCCAGTAACTCTGCATGAACAGGGGGAGGCAGAGGCATGGGATTTGTGTATGGCAACCACATGGACAGAACTGCACGTACAAACATGCCATGATATGGATCCTGCGCCCATGAACATATGCACCGGTCAGTGGACAGCAATCGTCCTGCTGTAGTATGTGAGAGCTCTCACCACACCTCCCACTGAACGTCCGTGCCAGGACCTTTGCATGGACACCAAGTGCCTCCACCAACAACATGAGCCCAGTGACTGTGACATGGCCAGTTCCCACCACATCGCAACAACAAGTGGGACGCCTTAGCATGCACGTAAGCCCATGCCCTGATGTCACCTCCACGCACGTGTGTATGAGTAACCATAGCAGCAAACCTGTAACATGGAACTGAGATGCACTGTGCCCATGATGACAAGCGGACTGGTAGGCTAAATGTATACTGTCTGTGTCAGTCAGCAGCACCACAGTAATCAGCAAATGTACATTAGCACACCAACGGCTTAGCAGTTGTAACTCTGAAGCCCACATCCCACAGCCAACAACTAATCACTGTACCCCTACACCCTATGCTATGTGTAATCATGCTGAGTACATCCTCCACATGCACTGCGCTGCCAGTAGTGTTCACTATACTGCATCACAGAGGACATTAGTCCCAATACATGGCTTGAAGCAAAAATGTGTCTCTGCTGATTCATTTCACAAGTACGAATGAGAGAGGATGAGAGTGTGTGAAGTACACGGCAGTCGTGAGATGACCATGTAGTCCACTGTCATTGGATGTCAACGCAAATGAGTAGCACAACTGTGGAAGACACACATGTGTCATGTGAAGCGGGAGTTACCCATGGCTCAGGTGGGTTGGTGTGACAGGTAGGTGCGCACATGCAATGTTGATACACGCTGTGTTGGTAGGACTCAGGACCAGTACATTGGCGCACTCATGGGAATCTGTAAAGACCACCTGTCTGGTGACGAATGTGAACTCGTGTGTGCACAACAGGCGGGCACACGAACAATGCCGCATCAAGTGTAGACGTCAGCCCACCCTCCGTGGACATGCCGGATCCTGCTGCGCGTCCGCCAGGCCCTTGCCAAGGCACTCACATCCCCTGTCGACCTGGTGCATCCCCAACATTGTCCACTTGCACAGGCAATCCAGGGCACGGGATGGCAGTTGAGCATGGTGGGTGAGAGGACATGGCGCGCTCATCCTTGTCACATCACGCAGGCAAAACATCCACAATGTGTAGTATGGCACAAGTCAAATGGAAGTAGTGGGGGACGCACATATCACAAGCAGCAGTGACGTCACGGAAGGTGGCTCGCACCATCCCACCCATTGACAATACACCCACACACGTTACATGCCATTGCAACAGAGAAGCCAGCGCGTGCATAAGCAGCTCCAAGCTCGCTCCAGAGAAGCCAAAGAGTGAATGTGTGGGGCCATGAGCTCCAGTTGGACGCGGACTGGCCCGCTAGGGCAGCTACAGCCTCTGTGTGTTGCAGGTGGTGTATCCGGACTGCGGAGCCTGTCATGCATTGTCAATGTTGCCCGGGTCTCGAGTCGGGGCACCACGCATGTGGACGGCGTCACGCCACTAATCATACCGTGAGACAGACCACATGTACAAATGGACCCACACATACACTCCTTGGCCTCTCTGGGGCGAGTTTGGAGCTGCTTGTGCATGCGCTAGCTTCTCATGTGCAAATGCATATTGGTGTGAGCGAGGGGAGGCCATGAGGACAGTGTAAAAGATAACTGTTTGACTTCCAGTTAGTTTAAGGAATGCCCCTGATGTGGTCAGAAAAAGACATGTCTCATGTGTATTGCAACTAGTAGATAAGCCGATGACCTACCCATGTCTTGCATGTAGCCCCGCACCTAGCCCCGCACACCCGACACAGCGTAATGAGTACCAGCACCACATACTTCCCATTCGAAGCACTGACTGGGGGTGACAACCATTGGACAGTCTTGTGTAGTCCACCCACGCGTACATGTGGGCCCTCCATGAACCATGTCACCTGCGGCAAAGTGATGTCATGGGCAATGACGGAAGTGAGCAGAGCTGTCTGCCCCACGCACAGACGGTGCATCAGCTCAACAGACCCAGCACTGAGTGCAGCAGGGGTCACATGTGCAGGGGCAGTTGTGCCTGGTGTGAATGCACATGCACATAGACAGCACATCGAGCAATGTGTAGCCTGCCCACATCTACTGTCCATTGTCAGGCTGACCTAGAAACAGATCACAAGGCAACACATCTGTGTGGGTGTACCCACTGTGACCAACACTGCGCAACCATCAGCGTACTCGCCCTGTGCATGGCCCACCCTGCAACGAAGGTCACATTCAGTGCCACTATCCCTCACACACATCCCTATCACGAGTCATGGTGTGTCCAATCGACAGTGCAGAGTAAGCGCTCATCCGGGGGGTCCTGAACAGGAGACACATGTAACCCACTAGGCAGTCTGTGTCGGCACCTACTGGCATTGTGCAGTCAATGTGCAGGCCATGCCTGCTGGGACTGAGAAGGGCAGCATGGCCCCAGCCTGACTTCCACACGACCGACAGGTGCACTGAGACCTGCATTGCCAATTGTCTGTGTCACTGGATGTCTGACATGAAGTTGCCATGTACCACCACTCGGGTGGGACAGACAGGTCAAAGCGCCCGAGAGCTCACATACCCATGCCACCTGCGGCCAGCATGGTGTGCAGTGCATGTCTGTACTCCACAGGCTCTGACTCATAGTGCTGAGGAGCAACGACATGTGTGTCCCCCACATGCACACCCTCACCCACTGCAGTAGTCTCTCACACACAACTTTTGCAAGTAATAGCCATGTGCAGTGTGCGTGGAGCACGGAATCCAGGTTCCCCGGCTCCTCGCTAGTGAGTGGACCTGGACATGTCCTCAGCTTCATCCACGTGTAGGTGTAGTGGTGGCAGCAGCAGCTGTCGTCGAGGGGTGCCAGGTAGCTGTGGTCATGCCTGTCCCACTCACACACACATATTGCCCCCTGGGGCCGTTTCAGTGGGTACAAGCTGCTGCGATTCGTGTACCATGTCTGGCAGCTGCAATTGCAGACGTTGGCCTGCTCCCAGCTGGCCATGGACGCCTACCTCCACAGTGGAACACGCAGGGTGCAACCGCGAGGGTCATTGGAGTTGGCCGTAAGGGCCTGGGCCATGCCGGGTACAGTCCGCTGATGCCATGTGCACCACACAGTATGATGTGCGCAATGCATCTGCAGGTGTGGCCATGATTTGCGTGTGGGTGCAGGTCCACAATGGACAGGGCCACAACATGCCATGTGCATAGGCAGGGACGGCCAGTGCTCAGCCTCCACATGTATGTAGGAACATCATCATGTACACATTGGCATGGGAGCATGGGATATGCATATGCACACACATGCCATCTTTCACTATGTACATCTGCCACTTGGCACGTGCAATGTTACGTGTCACTTGTGATGTGTAGTTGCAAGCACACAGCCGTGTCGGCATGGGGCTGTCAATGTGTACACCTGTCAATGTTTCTCGAGGTGTGATCCGTACAGTGCTGTACTTAGGGTGCAGTAGGGACATCAATGACTGTCTCATATCCCCTCGTGCCACCGGTCCCACTTGTTTTGGCCGCTCAGCCTGTGTCCATAGCGTTGTTGGTGTGTGCCCTACACACCCAGCCTCGGAAGCAGTGTGATGGACAGCAGCTAGTCATGTTGCCGTGGTGTTGCAGCTTACCGAATATGCAGTCTGTTGCCATCAGCATGCCTTACAAGTTGTTAATGCCTAACTCCCCATGTGCATGCTGTGTGTCACTGCCCATTGCTATTGGTAGGGGACCTGTGTAAGTGTATCGTGGCTGTGCTGTCCCTACTTGTCAGCCGTTCTGTCATTCAATTGCCTGCCCAGTCATTTATGTTCTGTGCATGTGAATATGCCATGTGGCGTGTTGCTTTGACATGTGTACACTTCCATCTTTCCTAGGCGGAGACCAAACATTCATCGCCCCTACCAATTGCTGTCAGACATGGTGGATGTTGAGGTCATCCGCAAATATCGTCTGGACCGACCCACCCTGCATTGTCTATGTGCCTTGTTGGAACCCCACCTCCGTCCAAGCAGGGTGTATCCAACAGCATTCACCCCCACGGCTAAGGTGATGGCTGCACTGCATTTCTTCGCCACTGGGTCATTCCAGCACACAGTGGGCAGTGGAGGTGGGATGTCCCAACCCATGTTCAGCATGGTGCTCAGGAATGTACTGTCAGCCATGATGCTGTACAGGAACAGATACATCCGCTTCCCCAGGGCTCGTGAATTGGCGGTAGTGAAGGGTGCATTCTATGCTCTTGGACGAATCCCCCACGTCGTTGGTGCAATAGACTGTACCCATGTTGGCCTTGTTGCACCACAGGCCACCGAGCACCTCTACCGCAACCGGAAGCACACGCACTCCCTGAATGTGCAAGTGGTGTGCCTTGCGGACATGGTGATCACACACGTGTGTGCAAAATTCCCAGGATCGGCCCATGACGCGCACATCATGCGCAACAGCATCCTACCACGTCTGATGACCGATCTGCAACCGGACCGTGCCTGGATTGTTGGTGAGTATGTGGAGTAGTGTAGCGTGCTGGCTGTGCGATGCTGTCTTGTGTCCAGTTGGAATTGCAACGGTTCTCTGTGTCCCTCACACCCAGGTGACTCTGCTTACCCGAATGGAGCCTGGCTGCTCAGCCCATTACGACATCCTGGGAGCCCAGCAGATGTACGCTACAATGAGGCACATGGGAAGACCAGACGTGTGGTTGAGCGTACCTTTGGCCTCCTCAAGTCCAGGTTCAGATGCCTGGACCGCACCGGGGGCACACTGGCATACTCCCCACAGAAGGTGTGCCAGATAATTGTGGCTTGCTGCATGCTGCACAATCTGGCGATCCGCAAGCAGATCCCCCTAATTGTGGATGACGGAGATCAACCAGGGCCCCAGCCTGCAGACCTGGACAGCTCCAGTGAAGAGGACAGTGGAGAGGATGAAGCTGTGAATGTGCGTCAGCAGCTCATCGCCCGCTACTTCACTTGACGGTGAGTGACCATGTACGACGGCTGATGTAGCTGTAGTTGTGCAGGTGTATGTGTGCTCTGTTACGGGGGCCTTTCGTTCACTGAGTGCTGTGTGTCAATGGTCCATGTCCAGGTTGGTATGCCACTGACAGTGGCTGTAGCATTGTGCCCTGTTGCTCTGTGAGATGTGTGTGCATTGCTTGTAGTTGGTGACAAGTACTGTGTGATGAGTGTGTGACACACTCATTGAATGTACTCTTGTTCTGTTTTACACCCCTAGGTCCCTGCAGCCTCTCCTGTCCCATCGACATGCCACACAGCAGATGCATTTCTGCTCATGGTGGCGATTGCACATCGTGGAATAAACCCAGGACACATTAAGCCGATTGTGAACAAGGTGTATTTATTAACAGCGGTGACATGTGATTGTGTGCAAGGTGATGACAAATGTGGTGCATGCTGTGACAATGAGTTGACGGTCATGGCTGAGTGATGGTCAAGGTGTACCCATGGAGTTCTATGTCCACAGTCCAACAGACACATGCCATTCACATGGCAGTGTGGGGTAGGATCGTATTCCATGTCAATGCAGTAGGTGGTCAAGGTGGCTGGCTGACTCACTGGCGTTTGGTGCGGGCGAAGTCCTCTCTGGACACCTGTTTCCTCTTCAGACGGCCCCTTCCACGTTTGGTAGGGGGTGTTGATGTTCCGCTGGTGGTGGCTGAGGAGTGCTCACTCGCTGTGGACGCAGGGGAACGCGAGGCTGCACGAGCCTGCGCCACAGCAGGTGGTGGCGGAGGTGGTGTTGCTGGCCTTGCTTGTGCCCTCCCCCACCACCAGCTGGCCCATGAGTGCCGCGATTTGGGCCATATGGGAGTCCATGGACCTCAACACCGCAAGGACCTCCCGCGTGTCGCTTGCCGACCTGGCCCATTCGCCTTGGGCCTCTTCATAGGCCCCAAGGACTCTGTCGATTGGCGGCAGGGCTTGGCTCCCAGGCACAGTTGGCGTTGGCCTGACCCTGCTCCTCCTACCAGTACTGCTGCCACCGACCTGCCCACTGGCCACATTGCTCACCACGGTCCTCGCTCTGGCTCCCGGGGTGGAGCCCGACGGCCGTGCCGACCCTTGCACAGGTGCTGTGGCGAGGGATGGCGTGGTGGTGGTGGTTGCGGCGGTGGTGGTGGCCACAACGGCCGTGGCAGCAGGGGTCTGTGACTGGTCAGCAGCCCTGGGTGATGGGTTGGTAGGCAGGAGGGGCCCTGGGGAGCGGTTGTGCCCTGCCACTCCAGATGGGCCTGCTGGGTGGTCCGTGTCCGGAGAGGTGTCCAGCTCCTCTACATCTGTGAGTCCGGGTCGGGGGCTTGCAGACTGGCTGTGCTGGCTGCTGTCACCCTCTCCAGCATCCAGCAGTTCGGCACCTGTGGGGAGGATGAAATGGGTCATTGTGTTGCACCTAGCAAAGTATGTATTGGTTGTCTGACATTCACAGTTCGTGCACTGTCGTGCACAGGTTTCCAAGTGGCGTGTGTGGATGTACGATGTGTGTATGCGTGGGCTAGGCAATGGGTCTGTGTGATGTGGACATGTGGCATGGGACGGATTAGCAATGCCGATGGGTGTGTGTTGCTATGCTCCTACATTTTGTGGCTCGTGTGTATGCGTGCTCCAGGGCCATCGGCGATGTTGGGTTGAACGATGGTTTAGGGGAGGGATGGTACGCTTAGGTACGCTGATGCCAGAAGGGGGTACAGCCCCCTACACGCTCTTGGGTTGAGATATGCTTTTGGGGTACATGCTGTGGGTGATGGGTGCAGAACGTGACATGTGTTCTGGCAACGTGACAGTGCATGGACAAAGGTGTGTGTCTGTCTCACATGGCCGGAATATCTGCTGACTGTTATCATTCATGGACATCACATTGGTAGCAATGTTGTGAGTTCGTGCTTGTTGTGTGCCACACGTCGTATTGAAGATGGGCCAATTCCTTTGTGTGCGCGCTGCCCTGGTACATGTGCATCAGTGCTGTGCTCTTGGGGTGTTGACTATGTTATGTGTGTCGTTATTCGCAGTGTGATGTGCGCTTCGGTCACTGCAGGCACTTGTTTTGTCATAGGCAGGTATCTTTGCATGTCTACTGGATGTGGGCCAGCTGTTAGGTATGACATCCGATCATGACATTGTGGCTGTGAGATGAGATGGATGATATGTTGAATGTGCATTGTGTGCCTGTGTGTTTCATGGGTCCGGTTGTCTTTGTGTGCAATATTGTGGTTCCAAGCTGTTACTTCTAGTACGGTCTGTCTTACGTGGGCGTTGTTGTACGATGTGTGGGTGACAGGCAGTGAGGACTACATGGACAGGACTTCGATGGTGTTGCTGATGTGTGTGATGGGTGGCACAGTACCTGCCGTGTGGGTCTGTGCTCCAGTGGGACTTGTACATGCAGACGTGGCTCCTTAGGTGTTGCTGTATCTGTGATAGGTCATGTGGGGTTTGACTCTGTCGAACATGTCCGTGTGCACATTGGTCTCATGATTGTGACTGGGAGCAGTGCTGCGTGTTCCTCTGCTACGTGTCATGTCCCATGTGTCAGTCGTAGTACAGTCCTCATGCCTACAGACGCCCCGCCCTGTACAGTTTCCCACCTACAGGTTGTTTCTGAGTGCGCAATGCAATGGATGCCACATGGTACTGGGAGGGAGGGGTGCTTCACCTTGCTGGTCTGTGGTAGTGGGGGCCTGGTGGGTGTTTGACTTTAGCTGTCCCCCCTCCGAATCACTGTCTTTGTGTTCCGGCTACTTACCTGTTCATTGTCGGTCAGTGCAGCTATGGCAGACACATGGATGTGGGGTGTGCTCCACCTTGCTGGTCTGTGGTAGTGGGGGCCTGGTGGGTGTTTGACTTCAGCTGTCCCCCCTCCGACTCACTGTCTTTGTGTTCCGGCTACTTACCTGTTGATTGTCGGTCAGTGCAGCTATGGCGGACACATGGATGTGGGGTGTGCTCCACCTTGCTGGTCTGTGGTAGTGGGGGCCTGGTGGGTGTTTGACTTCAGCTGTCCCCCCTCCGACTCACTGTCTTTGTGTTCCGGCTACTTACCTGTTGATTGTCGGTCAGTGCAGCTATGGCGGACACATGGATGTGGGGTGTGCTCCACCTTGCTGGTCTATGGTAGTGGGGGCCTGGTGGGTGTTTGACTTCAGCTGTCCCCCCTCCGACTCACTGTCTTGTGTTCCGGCTACTTACCTGTTGATTGTCGGTCAGTGCAGCTATGGCGGACACATGGATGTGGGTGTGGGGAGTGCTCATTCTGGCGCATCTGGGGTACAAGGGGACCTGGTGGTAGTTGCGGTGCTGGCTCACTGTACACATGCCCCCATGGTTTTGTTGGTTGGTAGCTTTGGGCTGAGTGTGTATCAGTGTCTGTTGCATGTGTGGGTGATGTCTTGTGTATTATGTGCTGGACATGGGGGTGTTTGTCCCTGGGAGCTATGGCATGGTGGTGGTGCATGTGAGTACATAGCGGTGTGCTGGTATACGTTTGTTTGTACTTACCAGCCTCCACTCCCCTGGTAATCCGGTGAGGATCTCCGGATGTATGATCACTCGCACCTTCTCCTCCCATGCCTTGAAGGTCTTGAAAAGCGCGGGATTCCCTCCGCCAGTCCTGGCAGCCAGCTCTCGATTTTTGCTCTCCTTCTTCTTGACCACGCTTTTGAGGTCGTTCCACCTTTTGTTTATTTCTCCTCTGTTGCGTGGAACGTTCCCGACTGCATTGACCTGGTCTATGATCCTGCTCCACAACCGGTTTCTGGTGGATAGTGGTGTCTGTTGGACCTGGTTGCCATAGATTTGTGGGTGCACCTTGACGATCTCGTCGACCATGACCGTCAGCTCGGTGGAAGTGAACTTGGGCATTCTGTGTGATGCCATGGTGTGTGTTTTGGTGTTTGTGGTGCTGGTGCGGTGTGTGGTGTGTGATGTGCAGGGGGTTTGTGGGTCAGGTGTTTGGTGGTGGTGATGGGTGCGATAGGTGCGTGTCTGTGGTGTGCTGCTGTCCTTTCTGTCTCGCTGAGTTGTGTGCTTTCGTCCTCAGTTTGTAATGTTGCAGGGGGTTGTGGTCTGTGGAGGGGCTGGTTTTGTACTTACCTATGTTGGTGTGTCATGGTGGTCTGTTGTTTTCAGGTGTGTTGTGGCTGGTGTTCTGGGATTTGTAGTTGATTTGTATGTCCAGGGGGGGGGTGTTTCAGGGATGTGTACTGTGTTTGGGTTTTTGTGCGTGGGTTGCTGTGTGGACTTGTTAGCCATGCTGTGTGTGTTTGTTTTCGTCAGCGGATGGTTTCTGTGCATGGAGGTGGCCGCCAGGGCTTACGCCGTGTCCATTTTCGTCACTGTTGTTTGCGCTGGCGGGCGGTGTATTTGTGGATTTCCCGCGCTCATGTCGGTACGATCCTAATTTGACGGGCGGTGTCTAGGTCGTCAGGGCGGGCGGTTTTGGCTTGTCGTGCGTCTTTCCTCCAAACGAACATGCCGAAAACTGGAGAAGATCTGGCTCCACGAACGGACAGCGGACAGCTACGCCGCCCACAAGAGCGCCACCCGCAGTCACCATCACCTCATCAGATCCGCCAAAAGGGCCTCACTCAAAGACCGCCTAGACAACAACGCACACAACAGCAAAGAGCTCTTCAACATCGTGAAGGAACTCTCCAACCCCAGCTCCAACACCAACGACATCCAGCCGTCGCGAGACCTGTGCGACTCACTGGCCACCTTCTTCCACCGCAAAATCACCGACATCCACGACAGCTTCAACACCACGACCGCCCCGGCAACCACCGAGACCACTGCCCCCACAACCACCAACCGCCTGCTCTCCTGGACCAACATCAACGACGAGGACACCAGCGAGATCATGAACACCATCCACTCCGGTTCACCGCTAGACCCGTGCCCTCACCACATCTTCAACAAAGCCAGTACAGCCATCGCGCCCCATCTCCGGAAAATAATCAACATCTCCTTCGAGACAGCAACCTTCCCGGAAAGCTGGAAGCACGCCGAGATCACCGCCTTACTCAAGAAACCCAAGGCAGACCCCAAGGACCTCAAGAACTTCCGACCCATCTCTCTGCTCCCGTTCCCCGCGAAGGTCACCGAGAAAATCGTCAACAAACAACTGACCCGCTACCTCGAGGAGAACAACATCCTGGACCCTTCCCAGTCCGGCTTCCGCAGCAACCACAGCACCGAAACCGCCCTCATCGCCGCCACCGATGACATCAGGACCCTGCTAGACAACGGAGAAACAGCAGCCCTCATCCTCCTGGACCTATCAGCCGCCTTCGACACGGTCTGCCACCACACACTACGAACACGCCTTCGCGACGCCGGGATCCAAGAGAAGGCCCTGGACTGGACCACATCCTTCCTTTCCGGCAGAACACAAAGCGTCCGCCTCGCCCCCTTCCGATCCAAGGCCACCAAGATCATCTGCGGCGTACCCCAGGGCTCCTCCCTCAGCCCAACGCTGTTCAACATCTACATGGCACCCCTCGCCCACGTCGCCCGACAGCACAACCTCAACATCATCTCCTACGCCGACGACACCCAGCTGATCCTCTCCCTCACCAAAGACCCTCACACCGCCAAAGCCCACCTCCACGAAGGAATGAAGGCCGTCGCCGAATGGATGAGGACCAGCCGCCTGAAGCTGAACTCGGACAAGACGGAGGTCCTCATCCTTGGTTCCAACCCTTCAGCCTGGGACGACTCCTGGTGGCCAACATCACTGGGAACAGTCCCGCCACCCACCGACCACGTACGCAACCTAGGGGTCATCCTCGACCCCACCCTCTCCATGACTAAGCAGGTCAACGCCGTTTCCTCATCCTGCTTCAACATCCTCCAAATGCTCCGCAGGATCTTCAAGTGGATCCCCACCGAAACAAGAAAAACAGTCACCCAGGCCCTCGTCACCAGCAGGCTGGACTACGGAAACGCCCTCTACGCAGGAACGACGGCTAAGCTCCTGAGACGGCTGCAACGCATCCAGAACGCCTCTGCACGTCTTATCCTCGACATCCCCCGACGCAGCCACATCACACCCCACCTGAGAGACCTGCACTGGCTCCCTGTCAACAAGAGGATAACCTTCAAGCTCCTCACCCACGCACACAAAGCACTCCACAACTCCGGACCAGCCTACCTCAACAGACGACTCAGCTTCTACACCCCCACCCGCCAGCTCCGCTCGACCAGCCTCGCCCTCGCCACAGTCCCCCGCATCCGGAAAACGACCGCCGGCGGCAGATCCTTCTCCCACCTCGCCGCCAAGACCTGGAACACCCTCCCCACCAACCTCCGACAGACCCAAGACCTACTGGCCTTCAGAAGACTCCTCAAGACCTGGCTCTTCGATCAGTAGCAGCACCACCCCCCTCTTCCCCCAGCGCCTTGAGACCCTCGCGGGTATGTAGTGCGCTTTATAAGTGACATGACTGATTGATTGATTGATTTCCGTCCGTGGCGGGCGGATGGACTTGGACTCGGACATGGGCGGGCGGTTTTTTCTGTTTATTTTCCGCCTCCGGCGGTTTTCGATTCGCGGCATCGTAATTGCTCGGTCGGTATTCAGAGGGTGTAGGCGGGCGGATTTTCGCCACTGTGGTTGATGGCGGATTTTTATCCGCCCGACATCGTAATGGACACCTAAGTATTTAAATTTTAATGAATTTATGTCATTGTTAATTCATACTCATAAATTGATGATTAATTATGTTAATAATGTAAATTATTTTTTATTTACATTTTATATGTGGGTTGTGGTGTTTATTGGGGTAGAGGGTGGGAAGTAATTTAATTGTAATTATTTAATAATTCATTATTAATTAATATTAATTATGTATTTGATAATTAACTATTTTAATTGTGTAAATATTTTTAAAAAAATGTTAGGTGTTGCTTGTATGTTTTGTAGGGTATATGGTGGGAGGTAACTACAATAAAAATATTTAATACATTATTGTTTTGTTAAATAATTTTGAAATAAACATATTTTTTACATGATAATTATTTTTGAATTTATATTTTAATAATGTCTGTAAATATTTATATGTTTTTTAACATTATATGTATTATTTTATATATTTTTATATGAAATATATTTATTTGTATTAAATATTAATATTCTAATTTTTTATTTAATGTTTGCAATTATTTTATTGTTTTGCACAGAATTTGTATGTTTTTAATATAGTACTAATTGCAGTGGGAATATGAAATGTTTTCCATCCGCAATCCAACAGTTTCCCTACTGTTGTGATGACTGGAGTGGGAATAGTAAATTTTACCCCTCTGCAATCCAACACTTTATCTACTGTTGCACTGGCTGGAGTGGGAATAGTACATTTTACCCCTCCGCAATCCAACACTTTCCTTACGGTTGCACTGACTGTAGTGGGAATAGTAAATTTTCCCCATTCGCAATCCAAAACTTTCCCTACTGTTGCACTCATTGGAGTGGGGATAGTACATTTTACCCCTCTGCAATCCAACACTTTCCCTACTGTTGCATTGACTGTAGTGCGACTTGTACATTTTACACCTCCTGACTTCAACACTTTGGGGCTTATTACGTTGTCTGTCGGAGTTGCCTACGACCGACACTGTTGAGGTCTTGGAACCAACCGACCTCCGGTCGGCGGTTCTGACTGCCTGATTATGATGCGACCGAACACTGTTCAGTCGCCTACTCCCTTTTTTCTATGGGAGCTTGTGTTATGGCCATAAACCAGCTGTAACACAGGTTGCCTTAGAGAAATAGGTGTGTGTGTGTAAAACCCTGCACCCTGTGGCAGGCATCCCATGGTGCCTGCCACGCAGTGCAGGGATTTACAGGGGGGCACTCTGGGTACCCCCCTCAGCCACCAACCGTAGGCTGCGGAGGAAAAGAGGCCTAGCTAAGGGCCCCCAAAGTCGCTTCCTGACAGCTTTTCACTGTTGGAAAGGCTGGCACGGAAAGGCTGTCGGAAACCGACATCGTAATCCCTACAGCAGAAACGTCATCCATAGGGGATTACGGTGTGGTACCGACCGTCCGGAAGACTTCGAGAGCCGGTCGGAACTGCGTCAGAATGACAGGTCGGTTTACATTCCGACCACCGACATCGTAATCGGTAGGTCAGACAGCAAAGCAACCGTGTTGGTCGGAAAGCCTCGACCGCGGTCAGAAAGCTTCCGACTTGCTTTCTGACCGACATCGTAATCGACCCCATTGGCTACTTTTCATATGTTGTAGTAGAAATAGCACATGTATCAATTTTAAAATGTTGTACTTTAGTTTAAGTAGTTTACATTTATATTCTAATGTTTTTGGTTATTTAAATTTATATTTATAATCATTAATGTTTTAATATTTTGTTTATTTTTAGTAAATTCCAAATTTTTATTTTGTTTGAGTTTTTTATTTGCAATTAAAATGCTTTCTTTATTAAATACTTTATGGTATTAGATATATGTATATATATGTATTTTTTATATTATTACATTTAAGAAAGTTTTCAAATATAATATAAATTGCAAATATCAATTTATTAAAGTTTTTAAATTAGATATATGTATTTAAAATATATATTATTATATATGTTTTTTTTAATTTGTGAAACTATTCATAATTGTTATATATTTTTAAAGAATTATTAAATACATTTTATTTTTATTATATATTTTTATTATAATAGTATTAATATTTTATTTAATTGATGTTTAATATTTAAATTGATATATATTTAGTCGATAATTTGGACAACTATACTAGCGCAATCAATTAATTTTTTTCTACATTTTTGTACTTTTAAGTATAAGGATAAGGAGTTAGGGGCCTATTACGATGGCGGTCGGGAAACCTCCCCGACCGCTATGGTAGCGGGAAAAGACCGCCCACATGTACCGCGACATCACCGCCGGTCGAATTACGATGACCCGCTGTCGAAATCCAACCACGGCGGCCGGATCGCGGGCATTAACATTGCGGCGGTTGCTGCTACCCGCAGCACTGCTGCGATGCCGAAAGGAGCATGTCCTGCATTTCCCTGCACTGTGTGGCAGGCACTGCACAGTGCCTGCCACCTGGTACAGGGAAATGTAGGGGGGACCATGGGTACCCCCCCAGTGCACCCACACACCCCCAAACACATTGGGGGCCCGCAACGGGCCCCCGGAAGACAATCACCGCATGCCTTTCAATGGCGGTCTGACCGCTGAGGAAAAGCTGGCTACCGCCGGCATCATAATCCTGCCGGCGGAGCCTGCTTTGCACTGCCACCATTATCCCGGTCCTGCTCCATCCGCCAGACAGGAGTGCGGATGGCAACCGGCGGAAAAGCGGCGTTCGGAATTTCCCACCCCCGCGGTCACCACCGCCATCCTAATTTGACCAGCGGTTTTCTGGCTTGCGATCGTGGGCGGATGTCCACCGCCGGTCCGGCGGGCACCACCGCCGGCCCGGCGGAGGACATCCGACCGCCATCATAATAGGCCCCTTAATATTTTTAACATCTATATTTTTCACTCAATATTTTTCTAACTCGACAATTAGGGCCTGATTTCGATGTCGGGCAGACTTCATTCTGCCCAATACCGTCTCGGTCCTGGGACCGACCAGCCCATTACAATGCGACCTAACACTGCTCGGTCGTATGCTCCTTTTTCTCAATGGGAGCTTGTGATACGGCCTTAAACCGGCCGTAACACAAGCTACCATTGAAAAAAGGGAGTTGCAGTTCATCCCTGCATCCTGTGGCAGGGATCAACAGGGGGGCACCAAATGGGAGCCTGCTGGGGGCCCCCAGACAAACTTTCTGACATGGTTTCCATGTCGGACAGGCTGGCATGGAAACCATGTCGGAAACCGTGCATCGTAATCTCAAGGGCGGAAAGGCCTTCCCTTGAGATTGCTGGCTGGCTTCTGACTAGCAAGCAGGCCCTCCAAGCCCATAGGAAGCCAGCCAAAATGACCGGCCGGTTTACTTTCCGACCGCCTCCATTATAATGAGGCGGTCGGAAAGTAAACCGCGCGGCCAATAATGATGCGGCCCTGAAGGCTCCGACCGCAGGTTGGAGCTTTTACGAGCTGCATCGTAATCAGCCCCTAAGTCCTTGATAGCTCTCTCTTAGCTGCGGCGGCCCACAGGACAAATCACGATGAGGCAAAGTTGGCAGAGGTGCGGGCACTCAGCGGCAGCAGCTCTCTCTTAGCTGCGGCGGCCCACAGGCCAAAGGATGATCTCGACCAGGCTGGCACAACGGCGGGCACTCAGCGGCTACAGCTCTCTCTTAACTGCGGCGGCCACACAGATTCAGCGAAGGTTCCGAAGGTTCCAATTAAGACGGGCGCTCAACGGCGGCAGCTCTCTCTTAGCTGCGGCGGCCCACACACAGAGTTAACAAGGGTTACCAGTCCGCGTTCCTCACAGTAGAACTAGAGATTCCGGATTACTCACCTGCAAGTAGAATCCCTAGGACAGGAATTCAGACGGCTGATGGGGTGAAGTCTAATGTCCCTGAGACTTCAGCAGGAGGCACTCTCAGTTCAGGCCCTCGGGTAGTTTCTTCAGCAAGCTTGGTGAAAGTTTCAAAGTCCTTTCCTCTGTTCACTCGGACAGAGTTTCGTCTTGACATCCAGAAGGAACACACTTGAACAAGGTTTCAGCGCAGCGTTTTATACCTAAAAAGTCTTTGTTCTCTGCAGTCACAAATCACTCCATCCAGCCAGAACCAATCCGGTGGGGTCGGGGAGCACTTGGTTTACGAGGCGACATCCTGCCCTTTGAGAATCTGGGGGTCTGCTATCAGACGCCCAGTGGGAGGTGGAGCCTCAGATCAAAGAGTCACCCCTCCCCATACTCTAAATGCCGATCTCTCTCTCCAGCCAGGTCTGACCCAGCTGGCCCTGCTGCTCCAAAACCAAATGGCCAATACACACGCTAGCAAAGCCTACAGGAAAACTTAGGCCAGAAAATACCTTGTTTCTAGCAGCGGCATTTTCGAACACGGACTACGCAAAAGATCCTTACTAAAAGATGTATCTCAATGTCCTGAGCTTAACCCCTTCGGTGCGCGGCCGATTTTCGCCCTGTGCGGGGCGTTTCATTGAGTGGGCGGGTTCATGACGAGCTCAGCTCGTCATGTGCACACGAGCACTGCGCAGCATGACGAGCTGAGCTCGTCATGAGCATAGAAGGGGTTAAACATATCAAACTCCAAGTTCCTATCGGGTTCCTGGGGGCAGGTAGGATTATGGGATGTAATACTCAGCCTGCCCATTCTGGCCTATGAGAACGGATAGCCTCACAATAGTAAGCAGTGAAATGGAGGGTAACTCGCTATTAGAACATGCTACACAGACATACTTTAAAAGCTGCTTCGGTGGGTAGCGCAAATCAGCGCTGCAGGCCCACCAGCAGGATTTGGTCTACCAGCCCTGCGCACACACAGTGCACTTATACTAGGGACTGACAGGTAAACCAAACGAGCCAATTATGGTTATCCCAATTTATACAGTTATCTTTACACAGGGAGCATTCGCGCTGTGGCACTGATTGGCAGTGGCACAGCGCCCAGAGCATCTAAATCCAGCCAACATAAAAGATAGGAAGCGAAAAGAGGAAGGGAGACCTGCGCCAATGATGCCAGGTCTAACACATGTTATGAAGTGTCAATCAATCAATCAGTGTTTGTTAAGAGTGCCTACTCAACCGTGAGGGTCTCAAGGCACTGGGGAGGTAGAGGGGAGCTGCAGGTCCTTATGGTCGCTGAGGTTCAGTCGAAGAGCCAGGTCTTGAGCTCCTTCCTGAATTGTGTCTGCGACTGGGATAGCCTTGAAAAATACGAAATTGCTCCTTTCCTGGCGCAGCAGCCGTCATTAAGTACTGTGAGGGGGTGGGCTGGACAGCTGGGAGGTGGGAAGCAGGAAGCGGGACAAAGCTGCGCTGAAAGGGGGCTGGGCCGCGGGGGTCGAGCCGGGGTATGGTGCAAAAAAGACTAAAAAAAGTGAAAAAAGAAAGCAAAAGGGGCAAGAAGATAAAAAGATAAAAGAGAGTGCAAAGAAGGCAGAAGGGATAAAGGCATAAAGCACAAGGACAGAGGCAGACCAGCAGCAGAGCAAAAATGCCCCCCACTAGCCTACCATGGATGAGGCGCAGGCAGGAGACTGCAGGTGGGGGAGGGCCACAAACACCAACCAGCAAGGGTCAGTGGACCTTCAAGGGTCAGCAGCTATCAGTCGGAGCTGCGCACGGAGGGAAGCAGTTCACTGACAAGGTTATGTTACTTGGTATTTGTAGAGCGCACATACACCAGATAGGTTTCTTGGCACTTAGGTAACAGGGACGTGTAACGCTATCCAGGGGTTTGTCAGATGCTTGTTTAAAGAGCCATGTTTTTAGGAGTTGCCGGAATCTCGCATAGTTGGGTGGTTGGAGGGAGCAGGACGAGATCACTTCTCCTATTTGGAATTCTATGGAGAGATCCTCATTGACATGGATCCCAAGGCTTTTTCCAGATTTCTTGGGCATTGGGGGAGAGCCCCTTTCAGGGGGCCAGAAGGAAGGATCCCATAGGTTGTGCTTATTTTTAGTAATAACAATATATGTTTTATCAGAATTTAGTTTTAGCTGTTCAACCAGTCGCGGATATATATTGTCGTGTTTTGGAAGACTTCTTTGGATTCTGAGGTGTCCAGGCAGCGAAGAGTAGCTGCATATCGTCAGTGTAATTATAAATTCTTACATTCATTTTTTTTAAGGAATGTGTTAGGGGGTAGATGTACAGGTTAAAAAGATGAGGGAAAGTGAGGATCCCTGAGGTACTCCACAATTCAGCTGGACCTTAGATGAGCTGAAAAGAGATAGATGGGCCAGTTGAGAGTGTCCCTTGAGGAAGGATTTCTTCAAGTTGAGGGCTGTGCCCTACAGGCCCATGGCTTCAATAGGGTCGATCAGAAGAACATGGTTCACCATGCCGAAGGCCGCTGATAGGTCCTGGAGGACCAGTACCTGGGTGAAGATTCTGTCTGCTTCTCCTCTCATGTCATCTACTACAGAGAGGATAACCATTTCAGTTAAGTGTGCAATCCGGCAGCCTGACTGGTGAGGGCCGAGTAAATTTTAATCCTCTAAGAAGGAGCAGAGATGCTGAGTGACGTGGGCCTCTAATACCTTTGCAGAATAGGGGAGTAAAGAGTTGGGTCAGTAGTTTTTCAGGACCTAATGGTCTTCAACCAGATTTCTTTTGAATCTGGATCACTACGGCCTACTTGAAGGAGTCATGACACATGATCAATAACTACTGTTAATGACACTTCAGGGAAAATATCTGAGAGGAAAAACTGAAGGACTGTACTGCATGTGACAGCAATAGGCAGGAGGGGGCAATTGTACAACAGGAAAATGAGGTGGCAGAGATGCCAGATGTCAAACCATATGATTGGGACAAACAGATTGCAGATGATGGGAGAATGTGGCTGCATGTGTAAAGTACTGGGTAGAAGAGAGGCAGTAGGGCCATTAAAGAAACTTCACATGATGCCAGGTAGTTGGGGAAATTTGGAGGGAGAGGAAAGAGGAATTCACTAAAGGGCTTGAACGTGTTGAAGGAAATAGACCTGCTGGTGGAGATAGGTGGGTTTGAGGAGATGGCAATGGGCGCCAGGAGTTTGCAGACAGTAGAAATCACAGCTGAGACGCTATCAGTAGGAGAAAGAAGAATGTCCACCCTCTCTTATGCCATATGCCTCCTTCCCGCTCCTTACCTCCTTCCCCATTCAGCATCTCACAGGATGCTAGACATGATTATGTGAAATTGCACTTTACCACAGTTTAACAGTAGTCAAGTGCCTGAGCTTTCCCTGTAAGTCGCCTGCTGTACATAGGAACTTTGCATTTGGCCTATTTAACATCCCTATGAGTCCATTGTATATGGTCCTTTAAGTGAGCCTATCAAATGGAAAGACAAATGTCATGTGCAGCATATTTACACAACCCACATATATGACAAAAATATATTTTTATCAGCAGCACCCCTTTGCTCTAGCTTGGTGGCAGTTAAAACTGCATTGACACATGGCAAGGAAACCTGTCTTTGCAATGTAGAAAAAGCCTATTTTTATATTGCCATAAGTCATCCCTAAAGTGTGCCTCTTAATGCTACAATGCAAGATACTATATAATAGGGCACAGTACATATTGGGGTTAGTTTGCCCTTTCAATGAAATAAACGCCAAAAGCTATTTCAATTGGTAGACCTGGCTCAACCTTTCTTTAATATCCTAGGTGGGATTAAAATCTTTGCTTTCCACCTCAGCTTAGGAAAGAACAAAATGCTTCAAAGCTATTTGCTGCTTAGTTTTTAAAATCTGACGTAATGGTGAAGGCAGAGTTTTAAGAAGAAAAGTAACTTTTTTTAAAAATGCACTTTAGGCTTCCTGAGCCACAACTGACTTAAGACCAGTTCTCACACTCATCACACCTCCAGAGCTGGAATACACATCATTGGCTGGGAGACTTAATAACCCTGGGTCACAGAGCAATGACATGTCTCTGCACCCAGGAAATGCCAATTGACCACTTAGCAGAAATAAGCTACTTGGGAGTGGACAGGAACAGTTGGTTGAACAAAGGGCAGCTCTAGCACTACCTCTTCTGACCTGGAGATGCCACAGTGGGCTTCTCCTAATCATTCCCAGGACCCTTCTACACAGCCCGCACCCAGTCACAGTAGAAGGGAAAGCTAGGTCTGTGACCTGGCACACTGCCAGAGCTGCAATACTTCTCTTTGGCTGGAAGAGGCAACTATTGTGGGTCAGAGGACAATGGCCTCCCTCTGGGCCCATAAACGGTCAATGAATGTTAACTGCTAACCTCTTAGCAAGAATAAGCTTTCTGGGAGTGGACAGAAGAGTTGGCGAACAAAGGGCAGTTTTTAGCATCATCTCATTTGGCATGGGGACCCAAAATGAATCATTATTGGAATCTGAGGATACTGACAGAGATAACAGGAATCCAGTGGCTCTGGCCTAAGCAATTTCAATGATTTGAACCTCAAAAAAATGCACAAAAAAGTATAAATAAGCATTTATATAACCAATACACAAATGATTAAATAGTTAATTGAATTCACAAACAAATGTAAAAAAGTCAACATTTTTATTTTAATGGGAAGGCTGGAGCTTTTCTAAAGTAGATTGAGGCTGCCCATAGTCCATACTATATTCTGTTTGATTTACTTGCACTGCTTCCACAATCAATGTGAGATAGCAGCTTCATTTTTAGCCTCCAATTTAAAATTTCTTTCTACTTGCAGAACGTTTAAAATTTAAAATTTTACATTTTGCTTCCTTGTGTATATATACTTTATTAATTTGTTAATATTATTTAACTTTCTAAGCAGTCATGGACACCCTGAGAAGGTTTTGCGGGCCCCCATGGGTCTGCTGCCCACAGGTGCAGAACCGCTGTCCTAAACTGTTAAATTCCAGCCACAGCCGGAAGGGAAAACCAGTCATGACTGTCAATTAGGGAAGTGGCCAAGAAGTTGAAGAAAGGACAGCCTGGTGGCAGCTGGGTCCTACCATCTTGAAACAGGGGCTCCTGGGTAATTTTACATTAAGGCAAAGAGGAAGTACTGCAAAACGATGACTGCAAGAAAATTGTTAGGAATGGGTGACAGAATTCCTCTAATCACTGGAAAGTGCACAGGATAATCAAGCAGGAAAAATCTGGCAATCTGACAACATTTCCCAGACTTGGGAGGGAGGGACTTTGATATAACTTTACAATTGTTCCTGTTCCTTGGGGTCCTCAAAGTTCATGCTGGAAGATGCTTCTGATTCAAATTCTAAGACAAACTAAAAGTGGTAAGGCCTCTACCAACATGTTGAAGGCGCCTCTCCATGTCTCGGGCCACTTACATAACTCTATCTGCACCAACTTTTCTCATAATAGGATAAAGAGGCCTCTACTCCTTACATGGATAGATCATTTTTTAATCATCTTCAATATCCCCTTTTTTCAACCCAACAATGCTCCCTTGCAGAATCTAAATACACAACAATGGAACCGAACCTCCATGGATAGTTGGAACTCAGAGCCAGCAATTTCCCTCTGCTTCCTTCCACTGAACTGTCTGCTGTCATTGCTACCTTTAACATTTGACTATTTGGCAGCTAATACCCTTACCTTATTAATGACACACTCCACATTATGGTGTACCCCCCACGCTATTTGGTATACTGAAGGCCTCAGGCAGATTAAACAACATTGAGCGATGCTGGAATAGCTCATATGACATTCATGATAAATGTCCCTTTAAGCCAGCACTCCATAATTATCACCAGCACCTGAGACAGACCGGGTGCCTCTTGTTGCCTTCCTGGATGCAGGAAAGTGCCATTTCCACTTAGGAAATTTTCACCACTGTAAATGAATTTACCACTCCCTCTGCCTCTCCCAGCTCCATCACCCCATCCCAGGACCCCTGCTCTGAATACTCTGGTTACTTCTAGGATAACATCATGAAAAATGTATCTCAATTTCTCCTCACAACCCACTCCAGACTATTTGGACTGCATTAGTATGCCCTCCTCTGCATCTTTGACGGCAGTCATCCTGAGCCCATCCTGACCCCGCTGCAATGGAAGAGGGCACAAGCACCACACATTTAGTTAAATCTGGCTCTCATTGATCCCTGTCCTCCCTACATCATTTCTCTTAGTCATGAACCTATTGGCTCCACATTCACCACTCTTTAACATCCCTCTACTGACTGCCGTGTGCCACACTGAATGAAAAGATGCCATGGTATTGCTATTAGTCAAAAATCTGTTTCCTGATATTATGACCTTGGCAAACTACAGACCTATTCCCCTTCTTCCCTACCTAGTCAATGTTTTGGAAAAACTAGTCACCCTCTGCTCGATTTCTTAGAATCTGGCTATGGAGCCAATCACAGACAGAAATTGCTCTTATTACTGCCATGGATGACATCTGACTTCTAATCGATAAGGGTGCTACTGTTCTTCTTATCCGTCTAGCTCTTTCTGTGGAGTTTGAGACAGTAATGCATGCCATTCTACTCATGTGCCTTTTCGAAACAGGTATGTGTCATTCTGCTTTTTAATGGTTTAGCTCTTTTCTCTCTCACCAGACCCAATTTCTATTTCTCCCACCATTTCAATCTGATGCTTCTAATCTTTTGTGCAGGGTGCCCCTTGGATCTTCACTGAGCCCATATTGTTTAATGTTCATATGACACCCCTGGTATCTATTGTTAAATCTTTCAGTTTTAATATTATCTCTTACGCCGATGACATTCAGCTGTTCCTCGCTCTCTTGGAAGACACAGCAATTATCCAGGTGAATTTCAGGTGCATCATGACTGTGATTGCTCACTGGATGAGCTGTCATTGCCTAAAGCTAGACAGAGAGGAAACCGACATTGTCCTATTTTGTAAATATTCCCCTTCCTGGTGGCTCCCTAATCTCGGCCCTCCCGCTCAGCCCTTGTAAGTTGCCAGAAACCTGGACATTATTGTTGATGATCAGCTTTTTATGACCAACCAAGTTTCTGTGGTATCTGCCTGTGCTTTAATACTCTCAAAATGCTTAAATGGCTGCCCCAGAATACATGGGAAATAGTGACCAAAGCACTCATTACCAGTATACTGGACTTCACAAATGCCCTCAATATGGCATTTCAGCACACCTTATTAAGAAACCTCAAGTGGGACAGAATGCAGCCACCAGGTTTGTTCTCAATCAGCCTTCTCGTACCACCATCATAGTCTAGTTAAGTAAACTTCATTGACTGCCTGTCCATAAGTGTTCTCTCTACAACCTTCATATACATACCTACCAAGCAATTCTCAAACTTGGGCCTTTTTTTCTTTCGCAGTTGCATACACTTCTATGTTTCTTCCAGATAACTTTGTTCTGCATTTCGTGTGTTGGTTTGCCAGCCTTGCATCCAGCGTGCTAGAGCAGGAGGGTGCTCCTTTTTCTTCCCATCCATTCCTTTCCCCACTATTTTCTCTGACCAGGGTGAAGCATTCATTTTTCAGAATTAATCTTTTTCTTTCCTCTACTAATCTCCCTACGTTCCTCCCTCCACCCTAGCCCCAGATAGAAGGCTACACTCCCATTTACCACAGGCTCAGAGCCCTTTGCCCTACCGAATCAGGTTGTGTAAGGAGTACAGGCAGCTTCATAGTTTGGTTATTAACTTATTATGGGAAGGGAGCCTACATTAGGCAGGAACTTCTGATTAGTTCTAAGGACTACCATGTCCTTGTGCACCTGAATAAATTGTTCATTGATGGGGAGTGCTTGTAACTCACTGTTGTGCCAGAGCGAGGTTATGGCTATTAGAAACACATTGGGCAGACCTATACACCGTGTGAGAACTTCGTTAAGGTTCTACATTGGGGCTGTATGTATTCTTGGGGGATTATCCTTTTGTGTCACTCCATAAATGCCTTAACCACAGTAATTATGAAAAGGGAACACTCCCTCCATGTATGCTACCACAGCAGCTAAGTGAAGGCATAAAAAGGTATATGCAAGACCTGCCATTTCAAGGTGTAAAAAGATAACAAATGATGACTTGAACTTTTGAATTAGAAGGGGTATAGTTTGTTTGGAGATGCAGTAGTGAACACATCCCTTCCACTTTGCTGCATAACAATCACATGTAGTGGGCCTTCTAGACTTGCACAAAATAGTAATACATTCCTCAGGGAAGTTTAGGTAGCGAAATTCTAAGGCCTCAGGCACCAGATCTCAAGGTTGAGCTGCTTGGGACCTGGGTGCCTAATTTCGCTGCATTGTTCAGTGAGGAGGTCCGACCTGATCAATACCTTTTCAGAGGCCAGAGGGACATCACCAGCAGCATTGAATACCAGGGCTTTCTGGCCAAGCTGTGGCCACTAAGATGAGGATAAAAAAAATGGGGATGGATCCTATTAAGGATAATGTGGGTAGGAAGCCCAACAAAATTTCTCAAATTGTAGGCACCCCTACGGACCATGGATTATACATTCAATTATAGATATTCAACATGCAGACTTTATTCACCATGTGGTATAAACCTTAATTTTTTGAAAAATAATTGTTTTCAGGTTTAGACAATCATACCAAGAAGAGTGGGATAATGGGAAACAATAAACATGATAAAACATTCAGGTACGCACTATTAATTAATAATATTCACTGTGCAGTAACAAACAGCAAAATGCCAATGTTGCTCTTACACTTGAAATATACACGAATGTTCTCTGTTTGAATATTAATGCACCAATACAATATATGTAGTCCCAGCTCAGGGTATATTTAAATCTCCTGGTATGGGATAATATTGTCCATCATGAATAACAACATTTTGTACATAGTTCAACTGTGATGGCTCATGGATCTCAGGTATGCCTACGCATTTTGATCTCCTTGCAGGATGAAAAAAGTTCGATGAGCTCCTGCGCTGGGCCAATAGTATTTTCCAAAGCATAAGGCAAGGATTGTTTTTTTCTGTTGTTCTGAATGATGGCATGATATGCAGTGGTATCATCCGGCAGGGATGGCTTAGCCTGGTATGGTTCCAGATCTGGATCACCCAGAGGGCCAAAAGTCGTCCCAGGGATCATCCCCTTCCCCAGGCCCAGTAAGCAGGTCTTGATGCTCTCCCTCCCTATTAATGGCTACCTGGATCATATGAATGCACAGTAGATTCTGATGTGGGCATGTATGTGTGTAGTAGTGGTGGTGTATGTGCATGAACAGGTGATGTTGGTGATGATTGACTGAGTGTGGGAGGTGGTGATGGAAGTCTTGTAGCTTTGTGACTTTTGGGCAGTGGAAGTCTTGGTGCATTGAAGATGAGCTCCTTCTTGAAAATCAGCCTCTGTTCCCTAGCTGTCGGGGCAGCATGGTTAATGGTTTTCCTGGCGGCAGCTTAGCAGAATTCTTGATAGTTTCTGAGTGTAAGAAGAGCTGCATCTGCCTGGCATCAAGTTCTTCCACCAGTTTCTCCTTTATGGGAGTCTGAGATTCCTCTGATCTCAGAGTCAAAGGGGCCCTAGACAATGACTTAGGGCTTGATCTTGGACGTGTTCTAAGCATCGATTTCAGTTCCAAAACGGAGGTGAGGTCCCCTTCAGACAAGAGAGCCAGTTAGTGTTGAAGCTCCATGTCCTCGTCCTTCTGCTGGAGTCCTCGGCTATACTGAATGACTGCACATATTATACGACATGTTAAATTATATCACTGATGGCATAACTGATTTTTGTACTGTTTAGAAAGATGTGGAGAATTTGCGCAAAACCCATTTAGTTAATATTCAATGTTTTGATAAATGTCTGATTTTGTTGGAGATAATGTGATAACATTTAAAATGTGTTTTAAGCAACAATGCGTTTCATTGTAAATCAAATTTTAAATACAAAGTGCATCGTAAGGAAATGAAAAATATGCATTCTATAACCTGCTTCCCATATCTAGTACATTGGCACTATAAAATAGGTTTAACGAGACAATACAATGTCTATTTTCACACACTATGAAGGATTCATTGGTTGATTGTCATTTAAAGGATCGACCTGAAAGGGTGAGCTTCTCAGGTGTGCTTATTAAATCTTTGAAAAGCAGCACTAGAGATTTCTTTTACCAGCACTGAAAGACAAACGTTGTGTTAACCATCCATTTAGCTTTGTTTATTTGTTTAATGAAGCTAAACATCATGCAAATGAATGAAGCACTGTGAATTTCGGGAAATAATTCACAGTTAAGACCTCTTTTCTGTGAAATACGCGCTTTGAATCCACTGGTAAACATTTAATAAGTCCACGAAAGTTGTACGAGGTATAGGTTGGCCATCAGCGAGGGGTTGGGAGTTGTCCACGGGACAGTTGGGTGCCCTAAAGCAACATTACATACGCCCTTGCCATGCACTGCTTGTACCCTCGCATATTACATCATTCATGACATGTTCAATGACTGCATTGATAACATCCCTTATGACATCTGAAATGACATCATTGATAACAACACTGTGCATGGCAAGTGCTTGAATTATAGTTATTTTAGGGCATGAGTTATAGTTACTTTAGATAATGACAATTGGGGTATTTCAGTGTTTTTTTAGTTTAAAAATGTAATGTTTTAACTAACATTTTCACCTAACTATAACGTAAAATATCCTTCGCTTGTTTCAGTAGTAGCCTCTGGTTAGCCAGGTCTTCCCTGAACCGGAAACAAGGACTGGGAGTGGGGGTGAGTGTCTGAAAAGTTTCAGCGCTCTGTCCATCTCCTTGTGTTTGCTTAGTTCACCCTAAGTTGACAGGGTATACCCAGACGTGGGTCCCTTTGTCACTTTGCCACTGGATTCAAGCTAGCCTGTCTGATGAGGGGTGTTACCCCTAAACCGGTCCCAGGATGCTTGTTTCTGGTTCAGGGAAGACCTGGCTTGGCAGTTCTGGCTGGACTATTCCCATGAGGCACGAGAAAAAGGGGGGAGGGGCAAAACGCATTTTCCCCATTAATATTTCCACAGGAACTTTAGATACACCCATAGCCTAAACCGCAAAACGGATTTATACTAAATTCGGCAGGAAGCTAGACCTTGTTCCACAGAGAGTACTTTTTGTGATTTGGTGTAAATCTGTTCAGGAGTTTTCGAGAAATTAACTGCCAAATAATGTGTATATTTCATGCTACGGACCCTTCGTGATGGATCCGAGAGCCTCATCTTGCATTGTGAGTGGCTGGCAACAGCAAGTTGCGTCTTCCAAGTTGTACCCTGACCCCCTGTATCAGTTTAGGTTGATTGGAAGGAGCCCTCTCTGTAGTCGAGAATATTAAATACTTTTTTATTGTTTGTACCTGGATTCGCGGAGCCATCGTGGTGCTCAGCGCAGCCCCCTAAGACTTCACAATAGATCTGCAAATCCATACAATTGTTTTTTTAAAGGATATACACACACAAACACCTATACACACAGAAAGACATGTACACAAGCCCTCACACACCCACTCAACCACACAACCTCACACTGACACAAATGCACCCACAAAGTGACACACACAGAGACCCACACAGCTCTCCCAGAGACAACCACACACATAATCCCACACAAATATATAACACCCCCATACACTGGGATACACAACTACCCCCATACACATACAGCCACACACACAGAGGCACAACCACCCTCACAATCCAATACACAGAGTCACAGTTACACCCTCACAACCTCATACACTCACACACACAGACATATGTACACAACCCCACACACGCACTCTCACACAGAGGCACAACCGTACACCCATATTTTTAAAAGGAGCACTCAAACGCACACAGACATGGACACTCACACAACCGCTCAGTCCAATATATACATAGTCACACGCACAGCCACACAATTCCAAACTCATATAATCCTCACACAAACACACCCAGACAACCCCCAAATACAGATACCCACCCAATAACCCATACACAGATAGCTAAACAACACCCCCAGACACAACCTCACACAACCACAAACACACACACCCACAAAACCCTACACAAATATATAACACCCCATACACTCAGTTACACAACTGCCCTCATACACACACAACCGCCTCCCACACAGAGGCACATCCACCCTCACATTCCAATACATAGTGTCATACTTAAACCCTCACAACCTCATAAACTTGCTAACACATAGACAAATGTACACAACCCCCCACACACACACAGACACAACTGTATCCCCATTGTTAAAAAAGAAACACTCACACACATACATACATACACACACAGACACTCTCACAACCACCGAATCCATAATATCTATAGTCACACACACAGCCACAGAATGCAACACTCACACAATCCTCACATGTATATTCATCCACACACCCATGCTACCCCCACACATATACACCCACACAATGACACACATGCACAACACCTCCAGACACTCACAGACACAACCCCACACACATATACCCACACAATAACAAACAAATACTAACACACACTACTCTGCTCACACACACCTTTGTACACACATTCTTACACACCTTCACAATCCCTTACACGGTAATGCACACACCACCACAACTCCATGCACCCATACACATAGACACATGTAGACAACCCCAAACACACATTTACCCACATACGGCACAGAACCAAACTCTCAGACACACAACTCTGCCCACACACACATCTCTGTACAAACAGTCTTACACACCCTCACAATCCCTTACACAGTCATGCACACACCACCACAACTCCATGCACCCATGCACATAGACACATGTCCCCCACACACATTTTCCCATGCACCAGCACAGAACCGAACTCTCACAAACACACACACACACATACACACACACAGATGCACACACAACACCCCACACAATCACAGACACAGCACCATATGACACACATGCACACTCCCACACACACACAAACCCACAGAATACCATCACATACTCATTATCACAAACACACTACCATCCCCCACACAGAGTCACACTCACCCTAACAATCCCATATACAGTCACTCACATGCAGCCATGCAACCACACACATTCACTCAGAGAACCACATGTACACAACCTAACATGTGCATACTTACCCACGCCCCCTCAGAAGCACCCCAACACACTTAGACTCAAACTTACCCTCACAATGCACACATGCAGACACACATAGCAACAAAATCTCATACACACAGTCACACACATACCCGCACCCCTCACACACCCAGACATACACAGATACAAGCACATGAACCCCACACACATATTCACTCTCACAATCACATACATGTGACGCACATATACTTATACAACCCCCCACACGCACACGTACACAGCTCCAAGCACTCATTCAGAAACACACATGCACAATCCCACACACATACTCATCCATACAATCACCCCACACATATAGAGACTCACAATCACCTTCACAGCATAGACTCACAGTAACACACACAACCACATAATATAATTTCTTCTATACACATATTCACACACACACCTATACAGCCCCACACAGACTCATGCACAGAAACATACAAGCACATTGCAGCAGACAAGTATAGAAACTATACATATTTACATTATTTTATGAATCCGCAGAGCCACAGCTGAGCTTTACTTAGCCAGAACCGTGCTTATAGTGCATGACATCACAATGGACTCATGAATCCTGAAAATGCAATAGACAATTATTTTAAAGAAAAATAGTTTGATCATTTGGTGACTCTAAATAGAGTCTTTGTGTTTATAGTGTATTGTGCACACAGGATACATTCATTGATGTAGTTAAGGAAGATCCTGCTCCTTTCTCGTGTAAAATGGACTCTGTCCTTTCTGAACACTCCAGTTATGGCGAAGTGGATATTATTCAGGTAAATAAAGCCTATCTGATGGTCATGGAGAAATTATGAAATTCTTTTATTAACATGTCTCCCAGATTTCTCAATTTTTTAACAAAACTCAGAAGACCACTGCTACTTCTGCCTTTGACATATGCAGGAAGATATAAAGGCAGTGTGAGGAAAGAGAGCCCATCAATTGTGCAAATGTCTAGATCATTGTAACCACAATGCTCTTAGGCTTAGTCAACAATTGATGCCACGTGCACCCCATTCAGGCAAGAACCTTTGAGTGTCGCATGTTTCATTTTATTTGTATTAGAAAGTGACATCGGCTATATTATATTATGTGACTTCTTTACGCTCATTTTAGTTTCTTTTTATCCACGCTTTCTTTCTGTGAATAACTGCACATTTTGTACTGTGTGACTTGTGCTTTGCACTTGTATGAATAATTGCTTAGCTGCACAACCCGGCCTTTTCAGCATTTAATGGGGTGAGAAGGGATTGCTCATCACTAAGATTTGTGACTCTAACTGCGGGCAATCCCCAATAAACTTTCCTTTGCTCTCCGGTCCATCCAGGTTGGTACCTTTTGTACAGAGAGAGCTAGAGGCCATCTCCTCACTTTCTCCTGGTCATTTAGAAATCAACCGCCTATTTAATCACGATGCGAGCACGAGCGTGCACCTGATTCATGCAAGAATCTTTGAGTATTGCACGTTGCACTTTATTTTATAAGTAGTAGAAAGTGACATCGACTACATTATATTATGTGACTTCTTTACAATTGTTGAGTTTCTTTTTATCACATTTTCTTTCTGTTATCAACTGCACATTTTGTACTATATGACTTGTGCTTTGCACTTATATGAATAATTGCTTAGTTGCACAACCGAGCATTTTCAGCCTTTATTAGGGAAAGGAGGGTTTGCTCATTACTAAGATTTGTGACCCTAATTGCAAGCAATCCCTAATAAACTTACCATCTGAGGGTGGTCAACAGTCTAGTCTTCTCCTGGCCATTTTAAAATTGGCCGCCTATTTAGTCATGGTGTGGGCATGGACACACATAGGATGCGCAGTGGACACATGCAGCAGGTATGCTACTGACACGCCAAAGGTGTGCCAAATGCAAAGCCCATCCGTGCCCGAACATTGCCAGGTGCCAGGAACTCTGCTTCTTTTTCCACAGAGGTCAATCAAGTACCCAGACTGTGCTACTTCATTGTGGAACAACATCAAATTAAATCCCTGTCGGCTTGTCATGAAGTCAGTGCTTCATGTTGTGTCATCCATTTCCCGCCGCTTCTGGAGGGACAAGTTTCCTACATTTCCTCTTGCTTCTCCCGTGCCCTACAAACCCCATGCATCAAGGGCTTGTGGTGTGGAAGGGTCTCACTCCAGAGCTTTGTGGTCCCAAGAGGACAAGAACTTCTAACTTCAGAGACTTCACTTTGGCACTCACTAGCCACCCTCAGATGCTAAAATGCCCTTATTACAATGATAAGTCCATCACAAAACATGCTACTGAACTCTGGGATATTTTATTCTCCCTTTCACCAGACTTGTGTTTTATCACAGAAACTTGGCTTCATCTCCTGGCCCTTCCCTGCATCCCTGTGACGTTCTCTAAAAAGAATAAATTGGTGAGATTAGACAGAGACTGTAGGGTGGGAGGTGGTGTAGCTATTGTCTTCCTGGATTCCTTGAAAGTGGTGCTCATTGACACCTTTCATTCAGATTGGGTGGAAATGTGCATATTTAAAATAGAGCTCACAGCCGAGGATCACTGGCAGGGTGCTCTTATTTATCGCTCCCCAGGCTCAAAAAAAGACTTCAGTCATATGTTGGTAGAAAGCCTAGCACCACACACCCTCACAGGAAATACCTTCCTTCTAGTAGATGACTTTCACTACCACGGAGACGACACCTCAATCACAGAGGTAGCTCATCTACTGGCAGACCTGGAAATGTTAGGGCTACAACAGAAGGTTTCATTCCCCACCCACATTGCAGGGCACACTTTGGATTTGGTGCTCACTAACTCTCAGTTCCTAGAGGTAGACCCTCCCCAGCCTTTAATCTGGATTGATCATTATTCAATCAGTTTTCATTTACCGAGGTCTGCTGGACCTGGTGAACGCAAGAGATCAGGTAGAAGAGCACTGAGACATTCGAAACAAGTCACTCCTGTCTACTTTTCTCCGCCACTGCATTTCAGCCATCAGATGTTACACATAGCAAGGATATAGATACTGCTATGGCTGAATACTACATCTCTCTCCCTCAAGCTTTTGATACAGTCGCCCCCTCAAAAAAGTTTCATCAAATCCCATTAGATGTCATGCCCTTTGTACTCCGAGAATTTGAAAATTGAGAAATCTCTGTTGGAAAGGAGATGGTGTTTGACTAAAGCTCCCTCAGATAAAAAAGCTTTTAAACTAGTGCTCACTAGCTATCATAGGAAAATCTGAGAAACATGTAGACGCTATATTATGAATAAGGTTGATCAGGCCTGCAATTCAACAAAAGAATTATTCATCGTCTCAATGAATTCATCAAATCACTCGCCTGTATATCCACTATTTTGGCCTTTTAACAACTGTGTGTACTTAGAAAAGAAAATCAAGAAAATCTACCAGAACTTCCCTAGGCTTCGGATCTGGAAGACTTTCCCATTTATAATTCTCTACCTGTAAATTCCACAGCTTGCTTGGAGAGGTTTGTGGCCATCTCCCAAGAGCAAGTGCATCACTTATTAGAAAAAGCTAAACCTGGCTCCCCTTTGGACCTTTGTCCCCCTAGATAGTCGCTAGCCTACCAGCCACATAAAACCCTTTCATAACATTCCTTTTCAACCTATCATTAGAGTCAGTCAAACTACAGCTGGACTGGAAAACTGCTCAGGTCTCCCCTTTTTTAAAGAAAACCAATTCGGACCCCAAGAACCTCACCAAGTATCAGCCGGTTTCACTCCTCCCCCTTTTAGGTAAGACTCTGGAAGGTCTTGTCAATAAACAGCTTTCTGCCTATCTGGAGGAACAGGGCTTACTAGAGCCCTCTCAATCTGTCTTTAGAGTGTTCCATTGCACAAAAACTGTTCTGGTGGCTGTGGCTGATTCAATCAGACTTTCTCTGGATGCTGGCAATCCAGCAACGCTGGAACTGCTCGATTTGTCAGCCGCATTCAAAACGGTTTCTCATGCCATCCTGGTCCGTAGGCTGTACAAGTCAGGCATCCATGGCAAGGGCTTACATTGGCTCATCTACTTTCTGGAATTCAGACCCAGACAATTGCACTGGATTCTTTTAAATCTCATACTATGCTTGTAAGTAAGGGGGTTCCTCAGAGTTCTTCCCTGAGTCCTACTTTGTTTACCATCTGCGTGGCCCCCTTGCTCAGATTGTCAAATCTTGCGGCTTTGGGATCTTATCCTATGCAGACGACACCCAATCAATTATCTTGTTTGGGCAAGATCTTCGGATGGTCAAATTGAGATGTATCGACTGCATGAGGAAAATAACTACTTGGATGACATGCAATTGTTTACAGCTGAATGGAGACACAACCAAGATTTTGTTGTTTGGGAAGGCAAAGACCTTATGGTTGACACACTGGTGGCCATACAAATTGGGTCCTCTTCCTTGTCCTAGGAGGCAAGTTAAAAATCTCTGTATTATGATTGATGAGAATCTTCCCAACATGTTTCATCTGTCATGATACCTGTTTTGCTACCATGTGCCTACTCAAAAAAATGTTCCAGTAGATCCCCTTAAGTTCCTTATTCAAGCCTTAATCATGAGTCATATTGACTATAGTAATGCCCTGATGGCTGCTGTGAATGAAGCCCTTCTTCCCAAACAACAGGTGGTTCAGTATACAGTGGCATGTTTGGTCTGTAATCTTCCTTCTAGTACCCCATCGGCTCCCACTTTAATAGCCTTGCACTGGCTACCAGTCAGAAATCGGTTCTTGTTTAGTCTTCTTTGTCTCACTCATAAGTCATTGGCAGGCAACGGTCCGATCTACTTACAAAGAAAACTCATCCCCTACTGCCCCAGTGGATACCTTATGTAAAAGGACAAAGCCCTACTCAATGCCCACCATGTCTGTACCTTGTGCTTTGGCAGCCAGTCCTTTTCCTACCTTGTCCCATTTCACTGGAATAAACTCCCTTTCCATATTCGCTCTTGTAAAGATATCTGTAGATTTAAAAAACCTCTGAAGACCTGGCTATTCTAATTTGTCTGTATTGCTCTGTCTCAGGGAAAGTGCGGAGATACTCCTTTGAGAGTGAGTCTTTCTCGTGTGCTATATCAAGTTTGGTTACCTCTCTGGCCAATCCAAGTGATGGCCACTTGCGGAAATCCAAGATTTTTGTAAATTCAACAATTTTGTCCCTTAATCCACTCTCTAAACATGATGGAGCTATGGAGGAACTGGAATCAAAAGGAGTCAGTAGCAGAATGACAAATTTCAACTGAGGATGGACAATGAAGGGAAATAGAAGAAAAAAACCACAGCAAAGCTTGTGGTTGACTGGCATTTTACTACTATGTAGTAGGTTAGGTAGTCAATAACTGCTATCTGAATTGTTTACTCTCACTGGGAGAAGCAAAATACTTTATGTTCCAGTGATCATAATAGGCTTATATTGTTCCCCTGTATAGGGTGACTTCTAATGACATTGTCTAACATGCTTACAGAGCAGCCTAAGCTTTGTGAACTTTTTACCAGAAGCTTGGTTCAAAGGAATTTCAAATTGGTTGCTATGGAAACTGGACTTGCAGAAAGGTGTTTGGGGAAAGGGTGTGATTCAGAGTCCAGATTTATATTGGAATCAAAAGAAATAAATAGATTGACATAGTATGGTATTGATATAGTATGCTAGCGATTTTTGAAGTGCAAGGGAGACATTATGGATAGTTAACATTATCCTAACTATCACTTTATCTTAGTGGTGTACTTATTCTAACGGTGCTTGCAAGATCTACAGATCCCTCAAGAAGTTACATGGGGGCACACTGAGCACCGCAATGGATCCGTGAATCTTGACATCTAAGCTTCACTGACAGAAGGTGGCTTATGTGGACATCATTGTGTGAAACCACTTCTACACACAGCTGTGTCCCTAAACAAAGCTGTGCATCAAAAGGGCAGTCCCTCAGAACACATATTACCTATTTCTAGCCCCGGACACTTTTACGTAAAGTGGTCCTCCTAACCTAAGCTCTGAACTGTTACTCGTCCCCTACTTTACACATAATCAGCTAAAACGCTGAGCCACTTTTACATGTAACTTTCTTCATTACCAAAGTTTAGCATGAAGACTCCATTCCCCTACAACACATACACATACTGGTAAGTGAAGACACAGATGTGTCCTAAACAAAGCTTTGCATCAAAATCTCAGTCCCCCAGTATGTGCATCAAGTACAACTAGGTCCAGCCACTTCTACATACAGCTGTTCCATAAGCAAAGCTTAATTGTTGAAAGATAAAAGTCACTTTCATATGAAACTTTGACCCTGAAGAGAGCTGAGGTTGAAGACTGTAGTCTCACCCCACAAATACCATATACTGGTAGGTGATGTAACTTGTACACACAGCTTTCTCACTAAACAAATTTCTGCATGAAAAGGCCAGTCCCACAGTACACACATCTCCTAATACTAGACCTAGCCACATCTACATACAGTTGGCCCCGTAGGCATAGCTCAGACCAAAGTACAAAGTGACTACTCCTCTAACAGACACATTATTGGTTGAAAGGCCGAGCCACTTCACATACAGCTTCCACCCTGAGAAGAGCTCAGTTTGAAGACTCCAATCCCCTACCACACATACCATGTACTGGTAGGTCACACCACACGTACACACAGCTCTCCCCTAAACAAAGGTCTGCATAAAAAGGCCAGTCCCCCGGTACACACATCACCTACTACTAGGCCAAACCACTTTCACACACAGATATCTCCCTATGCAAGTTCAGAATGAAGTGACTATTCCCCTACTAGAGACATTACCTGGTGAAAGGCCTAGCCACTTTCAGATGCAACTTTCGCCCTGAGCAGAGCTGAGGTTGCAGACAGTAGTCTCACATCACACATACCATATATTGGTGGGGAGATCCACGTGTACACACGGCTGTCTTCGAAAACATAGGTTTGTATGAAAAGGCTAGTCCCCCACTTTACACTTCACCTAGTACTAGGCCCAGAAACTTCTACATACAGTCGTGCCCTGAGGAAAAGGTCACAACACAGTGACTAGTTCCTTACTACACACTTTATCTGTTAAACAGCTTAGCCACTTTTACATGCACGTTTCTAACTGAGCAAAATTTATCATGAAAAGTCCAGTTCTCTAACACAAATACAATTTACTGGTGGGTGATGTCATTTGTACACATACCTGTGTCCGTAAAGAGAGCTCTGCATCACAAGGCTATCACCCTCTACAAGAATCAAGTACAACTAGCCTCAGCCACTTCTACATACAATGGTTTGCCTAAGCAAAGCTCAGAACATATTGATTAGTTTCCTATGAGATACCTTAACTGGTAAAAGGCCGAACCCCTATTACATCCAACTTTCATTCTGGCGATAAATTTACCTGCCGCCCCGAATTCTCGTGCCCGTACCGCCCCCTCCGCCCCCCCCTTGCTACGCCAGTGCATATATTACCTATACTAGGCCCAGCCACTTCTACATACAGGTGTCCCATAAACAAAGCTCAGAACAAAGTGACTAGTCCTCTAACGAACACATTATCTGTTGAAAGGCCAAGCAACTTTCACATGCACCTTTCACCCTGAGCAGAGCTGAGGTTGAAGTCTGTAGTCTGTAGTCTGACACCGCACATAATATATATTGGTAGGTGATGCAACTTGTACACACAGATCTCTCTCCCTAAACAAAATTCTGTGTGAAAATCAGTCCTCCAGTACACACATCACCTAATACTAAGCACAGCCACTTCTACATACAACTGTCCACCTAAGCAAAGCTGAGAACATAGTGACTAGTCTCTTACTAGAAACAATGTTGAAGGGCTGAGCCACTTTCACATACATCTTTCACACAGAGCACAGCTGAGCTTGAAGACTGTAGTCCCACACAACACATACCACATACTGGTAAGCGAAGCTACTTGTACACACAGCTGTCTCTATAAACAAACCTCTGTTTGAAAAGACCGGTCCACCAATACATATATCAGCTAATACTAGGCCCAGCCACTTCTACATACTCCTGACTCTCAAATCAAATATAAACATGTCAGTCGCCAGTCAACTACATATTGAAAAACAATGTACATTGTTTTTCAAGTTGTTTGTATATGTATTCTTCAATATAGATTGAGGTGATTGTGAAGACACTAGTCACTGGCTACACTAAAGCACAAACAACATACTATATTCATAGTCTGTAGTGTTATGAATAAATAACATATTGTTATAAGTTATTATCGTATTTATCGTATTTATAGTTAGTAGAAATATACTACTTTGAACACGTATTTCTTTACAATGTGTAATCCTGTAGATATTTAACATCTTTCACAATGCCTACAAAGCAACAGAACATGAAGAAGACAAAACAAGGATATTATTGTAAAGGAAGAGACAGTACAACTGAAACCAGTGTAGAAAGAAGGCAACAGAATAAACATAATATCGGTAGGAGCATGCAAAGATTTCTTAGAAAAGTAATTAGTAAAAATACAGTTATAAATGAACCTGTGAGAAAGAAAGCTGGGCGTGCCAAATTGAAACTGGGCCACCATAAAGCATACGCAATAGTGAATAGAATATTGCAAGCAAGAAACATGTACATTCTACTTTGAGAAACAAGAAATTTAAGGAGCTGTGACAAAAGTTATTTCGCACAAGATTGGTAACTAAAATTATGAAATCACTGAAGCTAGTGAAGAGAAGAGCATGTTATTCACAAGTTTAAAAGAAATGCGGACAAAAGATGCAGATAAAGTAGACCAAGCTTTGCCGCAACTTTGAAGTGGAGTGGAAACACACTTCAAGAAGTAAAGCTTTCTTTAATGAAGAAAGCTACTATCAAAGCAATAGATTATTGTTTGCTGTGGATACAGCCCTACCAAAGGAAAGATTAGTACCTTGAAATACAGATGAAGTAACGAAGGAGGAAATTTTGCAGCAACATACTCCTGCTCCAGGAAATGAGTGGCAGTGCAGCAGTAAATGTACATAATTCAAAATCAATTGACAAGCTTAGAGAATTTGTGGAAAGTTTCATAGAGGAACTTTAAAAAAAATGATAATATTGCAAACTCTTGACCACCATAGAGTGAGAAAACAAAACATTAAAAACCACAAAGAAATGTATTTGCTTGCCTCTCCAAAGAGGTATGTGATAGTGCTTTCTATCATTTTCGACTGCTGTCTATGCATCGCTCAAAAATTTGCAATCTTGTAAGAAGATTGTATTTTGTAAAAAGTCCATATTGCAGTTAGAGGCTTTGAGTAGAGCTCTTTTACATGGTACTGTGTCCAAGATTGCAAATATATCTGAAGATATTCAAATTACTTACTTTGGACCAAAGTGAGACAGAAGTAAATAAAGTACTACCACCTCCTTTCAATCAAGCAATCAATCAGGGTTTGTAAAGTGCAGCTACTCACCCATGAAGGTCTCAAAGTGCTGGGGGGGAGGGGGCACAGCAGATCAGACCAAGTGCTGAGTTTATCCAAAGAGCCAGATCTTGAGGTTCCTTCCTGAATTGCATCATCTAGGGTGATTTCCTGAGGTGGCTGGGCAGGGTGTTCCATGTCTTGGAGGCAAGGTTAGAGAAGGACATTCCTCCGGTTCTAGTCTTGTGGTTTCGAGGGACTGTAGCCAGGAAAACCTGGGCGGAGCAGAGGTATCTGTTGGGTACGTGGAATGTGAGGCAGTGATTCATGTTTGCAGGTCTGGCATTGTGAAGGGCCTTGTATGCATGGGTGAAGAGTTTGAAGGTTATTCTTCTGTTGACTGGGAGTCAGTGGATGTCGCAGAGGTGTTGAGTGATGTGGCTGCGACTGGGATGTTGAAAATTAGTCTTGCTGTGGTGTTCTGGACATTCTGGAGTCTTCGGAGGAGTTTCTGGGTGATGCCGGCATAGAGTGCGTTGCCGTAGTCAAATCTGCTGTTGAGGAGGGCATGGGTGACTGTTTTCCTAGATTCGGTAGGGATCATCTGAAAGTCTTTTGAAGCAGGCAGAGTGTGTTGAAGCAGGCCGAGGAGATGGTTATTATCTGGCAGTCCATTGTGAGCGAGGAGTCCAGTACAATGCTTAGGTTTCATGCGTGGTTTGTGGGGTTAGGGGGACTTCCTAGAGCAGAGGGCCACCAGGAGTCATTCCAATCAGAGGGGGAGGCTCTCAGGATGAGGACTTCTGTCTTGTCCGAGTTGAGCTTCAGGCAGCTGTCTTTCATCCAGGGAGCGAAGGCTTTCATTCCTTCATGGAAGTTGTTCCTGGCGACAATGGGTTCTTTGGTGAGGATCAGCTGGGTGTCGTCAGCATAGGAAATGATGGTGAGACTGTGGTTCCTGACGATGGCTGCGAGGGGGTCCATGTAGATGTTGAAGAGGGTGGGGCTGAGAGAGGAGCCCTGGGGTACTCCGCAGCTGATCTGTGTCAGTTTTGAGAGGTACGGTGGGTAGCTAACCCATTGTGTTCTGCTGGTGAGGAAGGAGCGGATCCAGTTGATGGCCTTGTCTTTGATACCAGCGCCGTGGAGTCTTGTGGCTAGGGTGCGGTGGGAGACGGTGTTGAAGGCTGGCATAGGACCAGTAGGACGTGGGCCACGGTTTCTCCTTGGTTGAGGAGGGAGCGGATGTCGTCGGTGGCATTGAGAAGAGCAGCCTCGTGCTTTGATTGCTTCGGAATCCAGATTGGGAGATGTCCAGGACGCAGTTGGTTTCGATAAAGTTGGCAAGCTGGGCGTTGATGGCTTTTTCGATGACTTTGGCTGGGAAGGGGAGCATGGAGATGGGCCTGAAGTTCTTGAGGTCTGTTGGTTGCGCGGATGGTTTCTTCAGGAGGCGGTTGATCTCGGCGTGTTTCCAGTCATCGGGGAAGGTGACAGTCTTGAGGGAGCAGTTGAAGGTTTGGCAGAGCTCGTGTGGTGGCACTGTGGAAGATACGGTGCGGGCAGGGGTCTGAAGGTGCTCCGGAGTGGATGCTTTTGATGGTCTTCATGGTGTTGTCCATGGTGAGTGGGGACCAGCTGTGCAGAGTCAGTCGGGGGGGTCAGCGTCAGTTGTGGTGGTTACTGGCGCGGTGGGGTGGTCCTGGGTGTCGAAGTTGACGTAGGTAGTCTTGATCTTGTGGTAGAAGAAGGTGCCAAGTCTGTTGCATAGGTCGCGGGACTGTGGGGCGTCTGTGGCCTCGCTGTTGGGTTTGGCGCATTCCTTGATGATGCTGAAGAGTTCTTTGCTATTGTGTGCGTTGTTGGTGATTCTGTCTTGGAGGGCCTTCTTTCTTGTAGTTTTGATGTTGAGGTGGTGGTGTGCGGTGGTGGCTGATTTGAAGGCGGTGTGGGCTTCCGAGGTTTTGTTGTTCCTCTATGTCTTCTCAAGTCGTCTACAGGTGTGTCTGGACTCTTGAGGCGTGGGGGTGAACTAGCTTGCTTTCCTCATGTGTTGTTTGCCAGTGGCTTTCTTGAGGGGGGCAAGGGTGTTGTAGCAGTTTGTGATCCATTAGTGGATGTTCCGTGCTGTGGTGTTGATATCTGAAGATGATGGTGGTGATGTGTTTTTGAGGAAGGTGGTGAGTTGATCTTCTCAGAGATTTAGAGTTATGGCATTAAGTTAGAGAAGCTCTGTAATGCAATAAGGCAATTTAAAGCTACATCTGCTGAAATTTCAAACAAGATATGTGGTTGTTGCAGTCGTACTCACTACAAAGCACAAATAGATACATAGAAAAATAGATATCTATGGAAAGACCGAGGAAGATGACCTTATTCAGCGGAACAAACATACCCTCTATTTAATAGCAGAGGAACAATTATTTGATGTCTAAAACAAGTAGGGTGCAAGTACTGCATAACTGAACTTGATGGTAATAAAATGCCTGGCAGATGTATTCACATTAACTTACAAATGCTCTCAATTGCTCCTGAATTAAAAGATCCAAATGTCTATGAGAGTATTTTGATTGAAACTGTGCATCCTTTTCAAGCCATAGTCAGAATGCAGACAAAAAGTGCAAACTTACCTCAAAGTGAATTAGTGAAAGGTCTTAAAGGAAAATTCGTACATCTTCCTCTAGATTTTAAACAGAATATTCAAACGCTAGGAGGAACTCTGCGAAGTGACAAAAAAATTCAGCAGCGCTACGCGCAGTTCCTCAAGTGGTGGAGTATGCTTGGTCATGCCTGTTCGCATTGATTTTCAGTGCCCAGTGTTTGTCCTGCGCTAGAAAATCAACGCGAATGGCACCATGCGCACGCAAGAGGGCGCTGCTTCTTTTCTGCCATTCGAGTAGGTTTTCTACTCGAGCAGCAATTTTCTCAACGCGCACAGAAGGTTTCTCAATGCGAACGGTCGCAACCACCCACGACCGCCTGCATTGAGAAATCCGACCGTGCCGTGTTGAGACATCTTGCCGGGAGATGGATTTTTCTCGCTCAGGCTTGCCAACTTGACGTTGTAGAGTGCGAGCGGGGAAAAATCTTTGAGGGTGGTGGATTTTCCGCTCTCACCAACTTGATGTTGGGGAGCGTGAGCGAGGTAAAAAAACTCCGCTGCGCCAGGCGGAGATTAATTTTTCGGAACTCCGCGTGCTCCGCGACAGTGCGGAAAACTTCGCAAACTTCTTCAACGGTGCGGAGTTCACCGCCTGGGCTTAGTTAGGAATGGTAAAATATCTTTCTTTCCATTTTAAAAAAGACTGAAAAAACAAAGGTTAAAGGGGTGTTATAGTTAGGTTAAAATGTCAGTGATAATGCAATGTTTTAAATGGAAAAATAAACAGAAATTCAACAGTTATAGTTATTACTGCTAACTATAACTTGGACCCCACCTTGCACTGCTTATAGCCTCGCACATAACATCACTCATGACATGTTCTTTGATATCATTGATGACATCACAAATGACATCATTGATAACATCACTCATGACATCACTGTGATCATCATCCCAGTATCTTAATTATGTGGACACCACTATATTATATCCACTATTTTTATTTTAAAATGGGGGTTTATATTATATATAAAAAAATAGGCTGCACCAGAGCCCCCAAATATGCTGTATTCTGGTCAGTGTCTGCGCTTGCTATTTCTCTAAATTATGTAACTCTAGACAAACCAATCAGGGATGTAAAGGTGGAAGACTTTTAAAATTAAGTCCTTCTCCTAAGGGTGTCGTCTACCATGAGCTGCCCAAAGTGTTTAAAGCATACAATGGTGCTGCAGTACAAAGTTATGTTGCGGCAGACACAGCCATTAAACAACTCTCTCTGCTGTTTATGCAATATTCACGTTCAATTCCAGATGTGCAACTGGTTATCAAACAACTGTCACCCATTCCATGAGAGTAGGTTTATAACCTGCCCTTCATATGAGATCACGTCATACTACAATTTGGGCATTTTACTGGCTTTCTGTTCACCAGAACCTGTTATTCAAATCTATAAGAGATAAAGTACCCCCTGCTGTACATTATAAGGATATTACAAGTCACCAAGGAGTTCCATAACCATATAGAGGAACGAGGCCAAAGGCCGAGTTCCTTTATAAGGGTTATGGGATTCCGAGATGACTTGCAATATCCTTATGTATGGCAGGGGATACTTTATCCCAAATAATATATGGTGACACCATCACCTTTCCCAAAAACTACTTTAAACCGTGGTGCACAGCTCTTTCATATGAAAGAGAGAGCATGTTTGCAAACATGAAGAATACAATTAGAGCCTTTAGTGAAAAAGTAAACAGATCCTAAACCAGTTAGATATTTGTTACAAAAACCTATTAGACACAACTCAATACAAGTCAGTAAAAAAAAAGCTGCTGCAGCTTAGAATGTGTAGAAACATATAGAAAGTTTCTAACTTTCTTTAATTATCTAAGGAGAGAAAACAAATAAACATGTTTTTTCAGCTTGTCATTGTTAGATAGAAAAATAGAGCAGAAGATTGAAAACCAACTTTCATTTTCGTTGCTATAAACAACAGCACCATGACCTGACCTGCCTTTAACCTTGGCTGTTGGCTCTGACAGCAGGCCCTGTAACATCAGAATTCGGTTGTAATAACTTATTGCAGTTGAGTTCTGATGTCTTTTTTTTATATAATCAGCGACTGCGTGTGTCGCAAGTCGACGATTATAAAGAAATGAAATGGACGTTTATACAGGGATTGCAGAATCCCATGTATTATTGAGTGACTACACCTAGAATACCTATTAAGTCACCCCTGATTTTCTAGTAACCCATTTAAATGGCACGCCCCTGGTCACGAGCAGTGCGTGACACATCTGTCTCTCTACGAGGTTCCCAAACTGTGAACAGTCACTTCGGCGATAGCACCTTTTCTGCAGCAGTATCCAGGCTTTGGAATAGTCTCCCTTCAGATCTATCTCTGTGTCCAATCTAGTTTGGTGAGGTTCTGAAATATTTGAAGACATGGGTCTTTAACCAGCATCTCCTTTCTGGAAACAATGTTTTGTTTTTAGCTGGCGTATTCCTCTGTGCCAAGATGTTTCATGGTTGAATCCTTTATAAATGATTAGTACCATATTAACATGTCTGTTCCACTTTGAGAATCAATTTTACCAACAAAATTAGTTTAACTAAAAATGAAAGTGCTATTCCCAAAAAATCGAATTATAATTTAATGTAATTGAAGATATACATAATTGTTTACTGTACATCACACCAAGGGGTCTTGAATTTAAAGCAAGGGATTAAAGCTATGGTCACACCCAAAACCCATACAGTAATGCTACCTTGAAACATTACCTTACACTTGTTCTCCCAGAAGGATTTTGGAAGGTGTGTTATGGGCAGATGAGTCCGAAGTAACCTAGGTGACGGCATTTGAGAAAGCACTTCCGTACCTGCCAATGAGAGATTTCAAAGGATTAAAATAACTGTAGAATGATACATACTATGCTATGATATTCAGCAAAATGACATGAAAGAAGTGCAGAATGTCCAGAATGGTAGCGCCTTTGAAGCCTATCCTACACCTGCTCTTCGTTCTCTTCATTGCTTCCCACTCATTCGTAGAGAGCAGTACAAGGCACTTACGGGTGACAGTGAACTTTACAGCAAAGCATACAACCCTATGTTGGACCATGTAATATTTATCTTCAAGGATACCTGCTAGCTTCTACTCGTAAAATGGATGCCTTGCCCGATGTTGTTAAAGCTGGCTTTCAGTTATTCCAAGGTTATTAAAAATAAAAATGGCAGCGTACTGTGATGTTCTATAGTTGTGGGATGATGCTATGCTCTTGAATGCTGTGATGGTTGCTAAAATGGAATTACTGAAGGAGTTGAGTTCTGACCCAACCGACTGTAAGACGTGGCTGTGGCTGGGGTCTCTGCTACGTGAAACTAATTAAAGAGGATTTCTACAACTCATATAGAGATGTGTGAGCCTTCTTTCCGAGACTTAACATTGGCGACAAGCGATGTGCAGCTACCGGCATGAACACACGGTGAAGAAGCTGAAGAGGCTGCGCACCAATACTCCAATGTTACGATATACTTCTGCTCTGCAAATCACAGAAGTGAGTGGCACCTGCATTTCAAGACTTAGGGGCCAATTATGATGACGGTGGGACCACCACCGACAGTCCTTCAGTGGCGGTCCTACCGCCATCAGAACCATGTAATCCACCCACCATATTACCATGGCAGGCGGATGGTTGGCAGTCAGAAAGATCGACCGCCACGCAACCAACGGGCTCCTTGAGCCCGCCGGTGCAACATCCAAACCCTACAATAATGGGATTCTGATGTCTCTTTCCGCCCCCCTTTTCATGGCGGGTAACCCGTCAGGAAAAGGGTGGCAGAAATGGACTTTGGGGGCCTGTAGCCGGCCCCCCTCTGCCCTTGCCCAAAGCTGTGGGTTGTGGGGGGCACCTATGGTGCCCCCCTACATATCCCTGCACCATGTGGCAGGCACCGCATGGTGCCTGCCACGTAGTGCAAGGATATGTAATGTATCGCCTTTTTGAATTGCAGCGTGTGCTGCAGCAAGCAGCACCTGCTGCAATGCAAATGATAGGCATTTCAACCACTGTGGTGGTGGTCGCATCATAATGCTTCTGTCGGGGCGGCCAACAGTCTGCTGGGCGGTCCCATTTACAATAGGGTGGCGGGCGGACGAAAGTCCGCCTGCCATCCTAGTGAGCCCCTTAATAAGGTATTCCTACCTTTCTATGATTTGATTTACTTCCGTTTCGGTCAGCTTTATCCGTGCAGCTCCTCGTGCGGCACAACGGTCATGTGGGGCTCAGTGTTGTCACATAAGCGCGGAAGAAAGGATTTCTGCAGAGAAGACACTCGTGCTCACTGACTCACTTTGACAAGAAATACGCTGATTCATTCTGCACGATGTGGGATGTTTTGAAGTGCATATACACTCGTGGTGATTTATACCCTGTGGCCCAGGTAATTCCAAGGCCTTCCTTCACTAACTGTTGGGAAGATTCTCAACCATTTCATGCTGTACCTCCTGTGTCCCACATTTTCTTATGGCGGGAGCTACTTAGCCCCACCTCCTATTTATCCACTGTCGACCGGGCAGTGCCTTACCAAGGTTGCTCCTACATTGGTCCTAATAAAGACCCCGTTGTAAGGAATGACCTACCTTCCTCCAGACTTTGGGGTCGAAACATCGACTTCGCTTACATTCTGACCTGTACTTATCCCTTCAGCCCAGAAACAGAGAACTCATCATGCATTAATGGCATCTCATTACTTGGGTTGTTTAGTTAGTCTTTGGACATATTGTTAGACAGGTCACTATTACCATTGTAAATATTGGAATGTTTTTTATTGTCACACCCCCATCCCTTCACAAGCACCACCTTGAGCACTTTAATCACCTTTTTCCCTTTGGAGCAACCATTTTGAAAAATGCAAACGTATGATTAACTCACAATATAAACCATTTTTGAAAACCAAGTTTTTGCTGGGTTTTTTTCCATTCAAGCAATTGTGGGGGTTTGTCTTGAGTTATGTTGTTTTTCCTTTTAAATCCATGGGTCAGTTGAACCACTTGTTTTATGTGCCAACGCGTGCATACAGGCGTCACCTGGCAATAGCGGTCAACAGAGCGTGGTTCTGTGGAGAATGCTTCAGCATTGCTAGGCAACATCAGGTCCATGCCACAGGAAAGGATTGGGTGCTCCGAAAGCAACAGGAAGAAGACAAGCCTCATTTCAGGAATCACAGCAATCATGAGGTGCTGCTTGGTTACCACGCCGCTTGCAAGTGAGGCTGTGCGAGGTTTCTGTACTGCAGCCTTGCTTTTGAAAAATTACAGCAGTCAAGCAGTAATTACAGACGGCGTAGAGCCACAGGTGCTGTGTAATGGTGGCGATCTGGTTTCGACAATGTGTTAGAACAGTGTGTGAGGAGCTGAAATACATTCACGCTGAATGATGGGAGAGACTGGCAATTGAAGTACTGAAGAGGAAATAGATTTACCGGGTATCACTTTGTCTTTCTGGGATTGAGGTCGAATACCCATGACTCATTAAAAGCTGCCACAGTTTGTGATAGTGATATATTGCTTTATTTAGTTGTTCATCAGGCAAAATATTCCTGCACCACCATTTTTCCTAAAACCGGCTGGCAATCCCTCCATACAATGGCAAAATGGAGAAAGGTCTTCAGCCACCATGCAAGGGTCTGTGGCACCTCGCTTAGTGCTGGGAGGAAAATGTTGTTATTAATGCACTGTTTAGGGCCTGAAGGTCAGGAGTTATTTGAACATCTCCGAGCTCTATCTGACAGTGATTTAGACAACCTGAATGAATATGAAATGTGTCTAAAAAACTGGACCTACATTATCTTCCCAAAGTAAGCACTGTACTAGAGCGCTACCACTTCGGGAAGAGTATGCAATGCTAAGGGGAATCTGTCGAACAATATATCCCAGAACTATGTAAATTGGCTTCCACATGTAGCTTTGGCGCTTCTATAGAAGAATGTTTGAGGTACCAAATTATGTTGAGATGTGCACTCTATAATGCCAGGGAGAGCATGTGGCAGAAAGATAATCCGTATCTACAAGAGGTGCTCACAACGGCCAAAACACATGAGCATTCTAAAACCTGTGTTGACATTATTTGCAATGATGCATCTATCAATGATAAAGGGGAAAGTGAAACCCTCAAAGTGGTGCAAGATAAATCAGTACATGATATGTCCACATTATGGGCCTCATTACGATGGCTGGTGGACTGCCACCGACAGGCCATGGGTGGCGATCTGCCCGACATCCAGGCCATCGGCCTGACCGCTGGATTACAATACAGGCGGTCAGAGAATAGAGACTAGGGGGAGAGACCGCCAACTCTGACAGCATCCAAGATCCCGTTGAGGTGGCTGTCAGAATTCTCCCTACAAAGGAGGTGGTGCCTGCGCAGGCACGGCCCTAGGGATTAGGATGTCCCTTTCTGACTGCCTTTTCATGGTGGTAGTACCCCTTTGAAAAGGCAGACAGAAATGAACTTCGGGGGCCCCAGGCAGTGCCCACGTGGGCCACTGCTAAGTGGCCTGGGGGTCACATATAGTGTCCTCCACACATCCATGCACCGTGTGCCAGGCACCACAAGGAGCCTGGCACATGGTTCATGATTCTGCAGAAAGTGCTTTTTTCCATTACACTTGTGCTGCAGTCCTTTTCCTGGACCACAGCACATGCTGCAGTAGTAAAAAGCACTTTCCGACTGCCATGCTGGTGATCTTATCCAAATTTGGCAGGTGGGACCACTGCATCATTGTCGGACGGTCTCCTGCCCGATCCAATTGTGGTCAGAGGTCTGACCGATCACCATCGTAATCAGGCCCTGTATTCCAAGGTGGCTGCATCTGCGAAATATTTTCAGGGCAAATGCTTCCATTGTGGCAACTTGGGTCATATGGCAAATCACAAACATTGTCCGGGGTAGAAGGTTGTTTGCAAAAACTGTAGGTGCTTAATTTGTAAAATATGAAGTGCCAGGGCTCTGACCAGGAGGCCACTGCAGCTTGCACCACCCATCGCTCTTGTCATCACTGCCAAAACTACTAACCATCGCTCTTCCATGTAAATGCGACAGTTCAGATTATTCCAGGTCCCCAAAGCTAAAGGAATGGCTGGGGAGGTAGGTGTTAGCAATTTTTTAATGTATATTGTATTCCTAAACAACCATTGTTCTGCTCATCTCTAAATTAAATGAGCAGTGCCACCATGTGGTAGACTGTTCTAAGCATGGTGTTGACAATTAGGTGCCGGTGCCGAGCACCGGAAACCAATTAAGTGCCAGTGCTGAACACCGGAAAGCACCGGCTCAAATTAAGCACTGGGTGAAAGGGTGACTTTGCGAAGTGTTTCAGGTCAACAAGAGACTCCAGGAAAGTAAGAGAAATTGAGCATAATGATGATGATTTCTCTGTGGTGGTTACTATCTTCGGAGGGCCCTTTTGAGGTGGTTTGGGTTAATGATGAACCTGTTAAAATGCTCATTGACTCTGGTGCCAAGGTGACGCTCATGTCAAAATTCTTTTATGAGCAACATTTACAAGGGAAGGTGAAATTATTGAGACCTGATATAAGGCCTAAGGGGTACGCTAGAAATACTCACACAACTTGAATACCGAGGTGTAATAGAAAGTTGCACCTCCCCTATAAATAAAACAGTAATGAAACCAGACCATTCAGATTGTCTAGTTTTAGATTACAGAAATAGAAGCGAGGGGCCCTACCTCACACCAAAGGGATAGGGCACCAAAGCGACTAAGAGTCAAATAAGAATTTTCCCTTTGGGTTCATTCACATTCCAACACCTATTCTCAAGTTTTACTATTCATCGGTTAAATTATAAATAAGGCTCCCTGTTTTCACGTTTTTACTGATTTTTACAGATAAATACAGACAGAAAACATTTAATTTCTTGTCTGTATTTATTTTTAAATGTGGATAAAAACAGAAATTGGGTTGCTTTTTCAGTAATTCTAAATACTGACTGCCAGGCCAATTGCTGTGTGGATTGATAGGTAAGGGGGCTAAAAAAGAAAGGAATTTTAGTAAAGAGGCTTTAACAGCAGTAGTTATGCTCAAAGTTGATACTGAAATATGCATATTTTCTTATCAGTGCATTGATTTATCTTCTGTGGGGGTTTACAACATTGAAACCTAGTAGGCATTAAAGCATGAGTGCATATTTACCGGTTAAATACTTGTGGAAACATACTAATTTCAGCTTCATTTTTCCACAAAACCCAAAATAAATATGGATAAATACAGATAAAATTAGCAAAATATAAATATGGATAAATACAGACGGAAATCTCAAAGAAATAAATACCATAAAACTGGGAGCCCTAATTATAAAACCAATATCACCAAGATAACACCTCAATACCATGGGGCCGATTCCGATTCGGGCCGGAAATCTCTCCGACCGAGTCGGATTCGGAGAGATATCCGACCGAACCGGGCTCTAGCAGTCCGACCGAACGAGTACGATGCGGACGCATGCTATCGGACTCGATTTCGGTCGGACTCCCATTGAAGTCAATGGGAGCCGGTCGTACGATGCGTATACGGGCTCCCATTGACTCAATGGGTGCGTCGCAAACAAGGGCCCCCCCTACAGCGGGTACGCGTCGGTGCGACTCGCGCCGTACATGCATGTGTAGGGGTGACCCATGGGTCCCCCCTGTGTGCGACTCACGCGGCTAGGCGTACAGGGGGGTCCGACACGGACCCCCGAAGTCCGGCTCCGACTGCTCTTTCGAGCCGGACGGCGCGAGTCGGTCGGACTGTTCGAGGCGCGCATCGTACTTGCCCGGTCGGGGAACATCTCCATTGCGTAGTGCGAGTCGAGTCCGTATGAGTCGGTCGGAGCGGTTCGGAGCCGGGAACGAGTCGGTCGGGGATTTCGCGTACGCTCGCATCGTACTTGCTCGCGCGGACGGGTGTTCGAATCGGTCGGAAACAGGGCGGCCGATTCCGATTCGGTGCCCTACCGGCCGAGATCGGAATCGGCCCCCATGTGTATAAAAAGATATTCAATTTTATTTCTAAAAACATTGCATTGGTTATAACAATAAATATGAGCAAAAACCATTCAATCAAATTTTCATGGTTCAGAGACATACAAATCTATAAAAAAACAAAAACAATCACAAGACAAGAGAAAAAGAGATGTTCAGTTTTTTCTTAGTCACCTAAATGGAAAGTAGCTCTCTGTCAAATGAAACCATTTAAAACAATTTGTAGAAAAAGGGGAGAATACATTAGAAAGTTACATTTGTCATTATAGAATCACTAATCGCAGAAAAATCATTGATTAAAATACAACATTTGCAGAGAAATGTATTTATTTATTTATTTGTCCAATTTCAATCAATGCTTAGTCGATTTAGTGCAGAAAAACTGTTTCATTGACTCGTTTCGGTGGATTCGTATTGTTCATGACCACCTTCTTCAGTAAAATTAGTTGTCTCCCATCAATATAAATTTATCTTGAATATGCAAAAAACATAAAACCTTAAATGAGATTAATATGACCTAAAACCACAGTGTATTCAATTTATTAATCTAACTTTATTCCTCACAGGGGCTGATTCCGATCTCGGTCGGAGGCGCACCTAACACCATTCGGTCGGGAAAAAAGCCATGCGAATGCCTGTTTCCCGACCGATCCGCACATTATTCTGAACGAGCAAGTACGATGCGCACAACAGCATAGATTCCGACCCAGTCGTACTCACCCAATCCAGGTCCTGTTCCCCGACCGAGCCGGATCCGGAAACGCAGAATCGAGTCGCACGGAAGCCAAAATGCAGCCCCGTCCGGCCGGACAAGTACGATGCGCTTCCCGTATGCGCCGAACCCGTTGCTACGCACGGCACGTCAAAGCATCCGGGAGAAGCGCACATAAGCTCCTATTCGCGCCACAACACGATCCACGGCTACGAGACGAACACGTCAGCGATGAGGCGAAGCAACGAGAAAGATGAACAAGACGAACCAACCATGAATCCCATCGTTCCGATCCTACCAATATTCTACATCTACTACCGGAACAGGCACGGACACGTACGGCGCAGAAGGTAAGTCAGACACCAACCACAAAAACAAACTACACGTACCCGACATATCACACACACACAGAGGGATGCAGAAATTACTTACACCAGCAACAGCAGCACCTTAGGGGCGGGATGGCCATCACCAATGCCACATATACACATAGGGGCCCGGATGCCCACCACCACTACCACCCCTACCCAGGGTGTGCCAGATGCCTACCACTACTACCATCTCTACCCAGGGGTGTCAGATGCCTACCACTACTACCACCTCTACCCAGGGGTGCCAGATGCCTACCACTACTACCACCCTTACCCAGGGGTGCCAGATGCCTACCACTACTACCACCTCTACCCAGGGGGTGCCAGATGCCTACCACTACTACCACCCTTACCCAGGGGTTGCCAGATGCCTACCACTACTACCATCTCTACCCAGGGGGTGTCAGATGCCTACCACTACTACCACCTTTACCCAGGGGGTGCCAGATGCCTACCACTACTACCACCTCTACCCAGGGGGTGCCAGATGCCTACCACTACTACCACCCCTACCCAGGGGGTGCCAGATGCCTACCACTACTACCATCTCTACCCAGGGGGTGTCAGATGCCTACCACTACTACCACCTCTACCCAGGGGGTGCCAGATGCCTACCACTACTACCACCTCTACCCATGGGGGGCTGGATGCCTGTCACTACTACCACCCTTACCCAGGGGGTGCCAGATGCCTACCACTACTACCACCCCTACCCAGGGGGTGCCAGATGCCTACCACTACTACCACCCCTACCCAGGGGGTGCCAGATGCCTACCACTACTACCACCTCTACCCAGGGGGTGCCAGATGCCTACCACTACTACCACCCTTACCCAGGGGGTGCCAGATGCCTACCACTACTACCACCCCTACCCAGGAGTGCCAGATGCCTACCACTACTACCACCTCTACCCAGGGGTGCCAGATGCCTACCACTACTACCACCTCTACCCATGGGGGTTGGATGCCTGTCACTACTACCACCCTTACCCAGGGGGTGCCAGATGACTACCACTACTACCATCTCTACCCAGGGGGTGTCAGATGCCTACCACTACTACCACCTCTACCCAGGGGGTGCCAGATGCCTACCACTACTACCACCCTTACCCAGGGGGTGCCAGATGCCTACCACTACTACCACCTCTACCCAGGGGGTGCCAGATGCCTACCACTACTACCACCCTTACCCAGGGGGTGCCAGATGCCTACCACTACTACCATCTCTACCCAGGGGGTGTCAGATGCCTACCACTACTACCACCTCTACCCAGGGGGTGCCAGATGCCTACCACTACTACCACCTCTACCCATGGGGGGCTGGATGCCTGTCACTACTACCACCCTTACCCAGGGGGTGCCAGATGCCTACCACTACTACCACCTCTACCCAGGGGGTGCCAGATGCCTACCACTACTACCACCCTTACCCAGGGGGTGCCAGATGCCTACCACTACTACCACCTCTACCCAGGGGGTGCCAGATGCCTACCACTACTACCACCCTTACCCAGGGGGTGCCAGATGCCTACCACTACTACCATCTCTACCCAGGGGTGTCAGATGCCTACCACTACTACCACCTCTACCCAGGGGTGCCAGATGCCTACCACTACTACCACCCTTACCCAGGGGTGCCAGATGCCTACCACTACTACCATCTCTACCCAGGGGGTGTCAGATGCCTACCACTACTACCACCTCTACCCAGGGGGTGCCAGATGCCTACCACTACTACCACCTCTACCCATGGGGGCTGGATGCCTGTCACTACTACCACCCTTACCCAAGGGGTGCCAGATGCCTACCACTACTACCACCTCTACCCAGGGAGTGCCAGATGCCTACCACTACTACCACCTCTACCCATGGGGGGCTGGATGCCTGTCACTACTACCACCCTTACCCAGGGGGTGCCAGATGCCAACCACTACTACCATCTCTACCCAGGGGTGTCAGATGCCTACCACTACTACCACCTATACCCAGGGGGTGCCAGATGCCTACCACTACTACCACCTCTACCCATGGGGGCTGGATGCCTGTCACTACTACCACCCTTACCCAGGGGTGCCAGATGCCTACCACTACTACCACCTCTACCCAGGGGGTGCCAGATGCCTACCACTACTACCACCTCTACCCAGGGGTGCCAGATGCCTACCACTACTACCACCTCTACCCATGGGGGGCTGGATGCCTGTCACTACTACCACCCTTACCCAGGGGTGCCAGATCCCTACCACTACTACCACCCCTACCCAGGGGGTGCCAGATGCCTACCACTACTACCACCTCTACCCATGGGGGGCTGGATGCCTGTCACTACTACCACCCTTACCCAGGGGGTGCCAGATGCCTACCACTACTACCACCCCTACCCAGGGGGTGCCAGATGCCTACCACTACTACCACCTCTACCCATGGGGGGCTGGATGCCTGTCACTACTACCACCTCTACCCATGGGGAGCTGGATGCCTGTCACTACTACCACCCCTACCCATGGGGGGCTGGATGCCTACCACCAACAACACCCCCACTCACAGGATGGCTAATACATGACACAACAAGCACACACCAACATAAAGAATGCAACATAAAGACATCCCCCCCAACCCCATGACAAGCGTGTGTAGACTGTGTCAAATGCCTACAACACTGAACATGACTTTGAACCTACAATGTGACCCCCTATCACATGTGCCACACATAAATGTGTGTGGCCCCCACAATGCAAGCAGGCCATGACCATTGTGGCAATGGGGTCCAAAACCCCATCATCACAGTGACCAAAATGTAAGTGTGGGGTCCATAGCTGAAGCACATCTTGAACATTGTGGCAATGGGGTCCAAACCCCCATCATCACAGTGACCAAAATGTAAGTGTTGACAAAGAAAAAGCTGCAACTGCCAAACTGCATGGATGATTCCTGGTCACAGAACAACAAACACATCAGTGGCAAAGTAGTGCTTGTGTCCCATGGCAACATAGATTGGGGGAGGCAAACAGTGCAGTGCAAATAAGACATACCTTTGGCCATGTGCAGACAAACATCACCCATGGGGGCTGACACTGTCAACATTCATCAATGACACAATGACAGAAGTGACCATCAGAATGCAGACCCACATATTTGCACCAATGGGCACACAAATGCAGATACCCTGTGGAGACTGTAGATGTGAGGTGAACAGATACCATACCATGGCAGCAATGGGACACACAAACAATGATCATTGTGCTGACTGATGACCTAGGAGTCCCAGGGACAGCAGGGGAAACACACCAAACAACATACAGCCAATGGCACACTAAAGATATGCCAATGCAGTGGTGCAGATGCACAAACACAAACAGGCAGACCCACACTGCACATCAAACACAACAGGTGAGGGGGGTACCAGTGTCCCCAGGCAACCACACAACACACGAGGAGGCCTGAATACCAATTACACAGATGTGCATACAGTGCCACACAAAGGCAACTCATGGATCCAAATCCCCTATGTGGGCAATCAGACATTGTCAGATGAGAGGGAGCACAAATCACACATGTCACACAAGCATGTAGGAACAGCAACTGACACAGCAAGACACAGAGACAACACAGCACTACCCCCAGGGCCCCCACAATGTGGTGACCCTGGGCTGCATTACAATCCCACTCTGATGACAAAGCTAGATGTCGTTCACACTGTGAACCACAGTCATGTGTCCTGAGCAACAAACTACCATCACACCTACACAAGCACAAATCAATCAGCAAGGCCAGTAAGCCAAGGCCAACATGGAGGCAGGGGACTAGCCGGGCAACAACTCTCATCTGCACACACTCAACACCACACACCTCGACCTCCAACAATGTGCAGCAGTGAAGCTCACATGCACTGGTGACATTGCACATGCACCCATGACAATCCCAGGGGGGGTGGTGGGAACCAAGGTGCAGAAACACATCACACATGGCCACTCAATAAGACTCCTGAATGTCTGACACACTGCACACTACGCTGTACATGGACATGACGGCAATACCACACCAACCAATGGGATCCCAGCCACAGTCACACACCAATGAAGAAGCCAAGGTCACCCACAAAGAACACACATAGACAACTACCAACATTGCAGCCCTGACCCTGAGGAGTGCCAGCAGTCACACACACAACGTGTCACAACCAATGAAAGCTAACACAAACCGGAAATCACATGACAGGTGTAAACAACAAGTGCCAAGGGGAATCCTGACTGTGACCCATCAGCGTCTGCCCACAAACTCAGCCCTGACAGCAAACACACCTATGGGTGACACCCTGATGACCAGTAATGTGCCATGCACCCACATCACAGAGAACCCAGGGAGAAGACTTTGGGGGAACATAGGTCAACTCAGCAAGCATCACAAACAGGAACATCACTAGGAATCCAAGCATGCACAGCAAAATGGAAGTGAACACACAGACATGCTCATACAACACACACCTTGGGCGCAGGCGATGTCACAGGAGTACACACTGCCATGAGGGGACTCCACTCCTGTGTGAGGAAAGCTGTGCCATATGTCGCATCAGTAGGTCTCCATCATGTCAGCAGAACACTTGGTCACACAGTCAACAATTAGTACCAAATGAAGGCTCCCGTCACATCAGCCTGGTCATGGGAGTGTCAACGAAATCATCAGCACAGATCCAACACACATGTATAGCAAGTTGCACTGACAACACAGATGAGTCCTTCCCCATTGATGCCCAAACCTGCATGTCCAGTGGAGATGGCCACACGGTCAGGGAAGTAGACTAATTGAACAATGGCAAGCACAACAGATGTGCAGGGGTGGAAGCCACAGATGTGACATTGCTAATGTAAGTAGGAAATCCCACTTCCAAATATTGGAAACATGACACCCTCAGATGCTGCTAAGGATGACATGGATACACCACAGGATAGGACACAGTCCCCCTGGACCACATGGGTTCCGGCACAGTAACACTTCATTTTCATGAGACCAAATATCACCATCACTGCAGCAAGGGCATGGTTAGCATCATCAACATCATGTACATCAGAAGCAAAAGCACTAGAGAACAGAAAGTTGCTTTATTCAGCATATGTGTGTTCGAAACTTGAAGTCATTTAAAAAATAAACAAAGGCCAATCGCCAGTCCATCATGAAAGTCAAAACAGGGTGACAGTGGCAGATGTCACCCTACGCATGCCTGCACTGATAAAAACCAGGGACAATCCCCTAGGAGGGGCATACGGGGGGCAGGCCAGGCACCGCAGGGACAGGATCAGGGCTCACCAGGAGGAGGCAGGGAAGGGGTGGTGGGTGCTGGAGAGCCACTGACAACTGCAGTGGAGGTGTCTGACATGGTGTGTGCCGGCACAACTGGGGGGCATGACTCAGATGGTGTGGGTGCCGGCACGACTGCAGTGGACCGTGCAGATGGAGTGGACAGGTTCGCCACTGCAGTGCCCAAGTCAGACAGGGTGGTAGTGGACTCCACTGCAGTGCCTACCTCCAGGGGAGGAGAATGGGGATCAGGTAAGGTGGGCAGGACAGAGGGGGAGGACACCCTCACCACACCAGTGGCACAGACAAGCGCAGCAGGGGGTGTGGGGCCGGAAGAGCAAGTGGCAGGGGGAGAAGGCCTGATCCTTTTGGGGATGGTGTATCTGTGGGTGGGGGAACCTGGGGCAGGGTGTGGTGGGGGCACCTGTGGAGTGGGGGCCTGAGGGATGGAGGAAGGAGACTTGGTGCCTGAGCTGCAGGGCGGCGGCGGCGGGGTCTTGCTCTTCCGGGTCCGGGGGGACTTGCGGGTGGGGGCGTCAGTCGGTCTGCGCCTGGGGGAGGGTGTCCGGGGGCGAGGGGCACTCCTCTCCGTGTGGATGGGCTTCCTCTTCCCCCTGAATGCTGTATCAGCTGGATCGGAGGGGAAGAGGCCGAGGTCACTGAGGAAGAGCCGCTGTGTCTTTGGGGTTGCAGGTGAGGCAAGGGAGGGGGCTTTGGAGGGAGAGGCAACTGAGGACTGCGCAGTGCTCGTGGATGCGTGTGTGTGTGCCTGGGCCCCATCCCCTGTGAGTCTGGTTTCAGTCCCCTGACTGTGCGTGCGTGTGCATCTTGTTTGTGGCGTGTGTGTCTGTGTGCTGCACGTGTCTGTGCTGGTGTGTGCCTGTGCCGGTGTGTGTGTGCTTGGGACAGGTAAGGTGCTGGGGAGTGTGGATGGGGCAGAGGCAGGAGGGGTGAGGGACTGTCGGAGGAGGGACACTGCTGCCGTCAGGGAGGAGTCCATGGACCTATTGCCCCTCTGTAGGGCAGACATGCCCGATGAGATGCCCTCCATGAACGACACCAGCTGAGTCAACAGAGTGGTGTGTGCATGGAGGACACTCAGCATCACTGTCTGCCCTACATGGAGCTGGCGAAGGAGGTACACAGACTCCTCACTCAGGGCAGCAGGGGACACAGGGGCAGGGGGTGCGGTGCCTGGCCCGAAGGAGACACGCTCCCGAACATGGGAGCCTCCACGGACCTCGGGAATGGGAGCCGATGGGAGGGCGGTGGTGGTGGTGGTGGCGGGGACAGCAACACTAGCTGGGGTGTGGTGGCTGCTGACACCCGCCTCCATAAGGGAGTCATCCTCCGAGCTGAGGTGGATGGTGCTGAGGACTCCTCGGTGTGGCTCCCCTCGCCCTCCGTGCCACTGGGTCCCTCCGACCACTCCTCGGCTGCTGACCCAGTCTGGCTCTGCGGCTCCTCCTGGTCCGTGGAGCTGTCCCCTCCTGTGGCCGTGGATGTATCTGCAATCAATAGGGAAACAGACAGACATCAGTCACCTGCACCGAACGCACACACCACAGTAAGTACAGCACATTAGAGAGCAAGCCCTGGCATCCTTAGTTGAACATTGCTAAAAGTGCCCAAACAGAACAGGAGAAGCCAATTGTCAGTCTGATGGTCAACCATGGCACTCACATCCCACCTGGCCTTGCACCCATCTGTCTGGTGTCTGATGGATGGCAATACCCCAGTGTGGACACATGCACCACCTACACAGTAGTTGGACAGTGCAGAGAACCCGGTGAAGCATTTGAACATGCACACATCACAACTCTTGCCACTGAGTCAGTACAGGTGTCCGGATGAAAGGGATGCCCAGAGTCAAATAGGAAATGCATGTGATGCATACCAGCGACAGACACCATGATGCACCCATGTCCTGATAGCCATTGCCACAATGGTGTGCATGTAGCACATGTCACTCCCCTGCAGGATCACTAATAGGAAGTCACATGCCATGGCACAGGCATGCCTGCTAAGTCATAAATCACTGTCTCCAGTCACATGGGCAGGGCAGCCAGACAACAACACTCTGCACTGTGTCACAATAGTAGGTCATGGGGAATGCAAGTCCTGGAGCTGAACAAGTGCACATGTACATCCCCCACACACCACATCATCTGAACCCTTATCTGTCCAGGTCATACCGATTGGACATATGGGAGACCTGTAACACTACCCTCTGAACCTGAGCACCTCACAATCTGCTGTGAATGGGAAACAGCTGCCTGAACTTCACATTCGCATACCCCAGTCTGCACGGTCAGGTGATCAAACACCTATGTGTCACACAAGTATCGTCTCCTATGGTCACATCTCCGGTGGCATGCTGAGCCCCAACCGAGAAACACCCCAGCAGACCTGACAACGAAGCCACAGCACACTGACACAGAGGCAGACACCTGAGGGGACAAATCACTGAGCACAACGTGTCAGCTGATACACGGGAGTGGGAGTACAGAGTGTATTTAATGGCCTGGAGTAGGCATGACTGTCCTGCCCCACATGAATGAGGGATGAGCCCTGGACAGTAGGCAGCTGGCTAAGTATGTGTGACACACGTAATATACACACTCCTGGGGCCCAAACATTGTTCCCACCCGCAGCATGGGTGTGTGCCAGATACCCGAGGCACATGTGGTGGATCAGCTATGCAATTGGACCACATATCAAAGTAACACACAGATTACATGTCAGAACACAGGCATTGTGTAAGCAATGGACCCACCCATGATGCCCACCACAGAGTTAGGGAAACAGATGCTGTCCCCCACCTTGAGTCAAGCAAACTGCAAGGACACAGTACCCAAGTGACACAATTCCCTGACTGTAAGGGCCATACCTGGGTATCAGATGAGGAGTGGGAAGTGCACAATAGAGGGACATGGGTCCTGGACCACATGACTGATGTACTGTGGAAGTTTAATCAGGCCAGAGGAGGGCACATAGCATGGCAGACATAGTTCACAATGCAGTCATGGACTCACCCCCTCCTTGCTGCTCTCTGGCCTTCAGCTGCCCATCCAGATCAGGGAAGACCACCGCCAGGATCCTGAGCATGTGGGGGTCAGGGTCCGGTGTCCGCCCCTCCTGCGAGGAGGCGACAGCTTCAGCTGGACCCGTGCGATCCTCCGGGTCCAGCCCCGAAGGTCCTGCCACCTCTTCTGGCAGTTGCGGATCCGGCGCTTGTAGACCCCCACGGATCTCACTGCCCGGACGATCGTCAGCCATATCTGCTGCTTCTGGTGGGCATCAACCTGTGAGGATGACAAAGTGAGAATGCCATTACTACACATGCAACATATCCGTGCATTACACAGTTGGATATACATGTCTCAATCACAGGGGCACATGATGTACACAGGCAGTGCAACGATGGCCATGGACAGTATGCCAGCAGTTACTACATGGTATCATTGCCTGGGAAGTAAAACCTTGTTTAAATGCACTGTCACTGCACTATACCTGTCCAGTGCATTTAACTATACACTATGGGGGGTTACAACTACTCAGTGAGCCTGCTAGCCAGTGGTGTGCAGACTGTTAGCCTTGCTAGTCAGACAACATGCACATTTAGAAAGGCAGTGGACAGAACACTCACCTGCTCCCCTGCTTTCCCATACAGCTTGCTGTACTGTGGAAGGAGGTTGTCCAGCAGGGCCTGGTTCTCCTCAGTGCTGAAGGCTGGGGCTCTCTCCACAGTTCGTGCCATTGCAGGGTCCAGAGGGTGCAGATACAGCAGCAGTGTAGTGGCAGATGTCGTCCTGGAGCATGTAGTGCAGGCAAGTGAGCTCTCAGGGGAACAGCCAGCATTATATGTGTGCTGCAGAGGCAGATACTGTCCCATGTGTCCAAAGTGATAGGTCCAAGTTGTTTGCATCTTCTGAATCTGGCCAATCCATGGAATTGCACCACTTACACACGCCCACAGCATCCTTCAAAAGTTCAACTTCATGACACCCATGAATTTGCAACATTGTTGTGGGTAACCAACTGAATTTACAGCATCAGACTCGTTCAAAATTTGAAAACGCGTCCGTTGCCAGGCCAGGCCATAGCCAATGGGTGCGCACCGATCGGTCCATTGCTGTTCAACGCATACCTAGGATACAACGCGTACCCACACACATTGAATGCAATGGGCCGGCCGGGCACACCGATCGGTTCATTGCTGTTCAACGCGTACCCAGGATACAACGCGTACCCACACACATTGAATGCAATGGGCCGGCCGGGCACACCGATCGGTCCATTGCTGTTCAACGCATACCTAGGATACAACGCGTACCCGCACAGATTGAATGCAATGGGCCGGCCGGGCACACCGATCGGTCCATTGCTGTACAACGCGTACCCAGGATACAACGCGTACCCGCACACATTGAATGCAATGGGCCAGCCGGGCACACCGATCGGTCCATTGCTGTTCAACGCGTACCTAGGATACAACGCGTACCCGCACACATTGAATGCAATGGGCCGGCCGGGCACACCGATCGGTCCATTGCTGTACAACGCGTACCCAGGATACAACGCGTACCCGCACACATTGAATGCAATGGGCCGGCCGGGCACACCGATCGGTCCATTGCTGTTCAACGCGTACGTAGGATACAACGCGTACCCGCACACATTGAATGCAATGGGCCGGCCGGGCACACCGATCGGTCCATTGCTGTTCAACGCGTACCCAGGATACAACGCGTACCCGCACACATTGAATGCAATGGCCAATGTGTGCGCACCGATCGGTCTATTGCTGTCCAACGCGTATTGCGAATACAACGCGTACCAGCACACATTGAATGCAATGGCCAATGTGTGTGCACCGATCGGTCCATTGCTGTCCAACGCGTATTGCGAATACAACGCGTACCAGCTCACATTGAATGCAATGGCCAATGTGTGCGCACCGATCGGTCCATTGCTGTCCAACGCGTATTGCGAATACAACGCGTACCAGCACACATTGAATGCAATGGCCAATGTGTGCGCACCGATCGGTCCATTGCTGTCCAACGCGTATTGCGAATACAACGCGTACCAGCACACATTGAATGCAATGGCAAATGTGTGCGCACCGATCGGTCCATTGCTGTCCAACGCGTATTGCGAATACAACACGTACCAGCACACATTGAATGCAATGGCCAATGTGTGCGCACTGATCGGTCCATTGCTGTCCAATGAGTATTGCGCATACAACGCGTACCAGCACACATTGAATGCAATGGCCAATGTGTGCGCACCGATCGGTCCATTGCTGTCCAACGCGTCCCTGTACAAGTCACTGGCATATGTCACCATGCCTGTCACAGGTGAACATATGCCAGCCACATATACTTCCCAGGGAGTGAGGGGCACACCTACAACACCACAGCCTGTCCAAACTGTATCCTAAGGCATATAAGGCTGCATTACCTATTCCGTGTATGGGGGTGAACATGTTGTTCTGTGTGTGTCACTTGGGGGCAGCCACCCCCAGGCTGTGCACGTGTTCATGGGGACAGAATCCTTGGTGTTTCGTGTACATGACCACTGTGATGTGCAACTGTTTATATCTGAGCATGTGGCATGGTCACAATTCACGGTGGTGTATGTGTATGTCATGTCACATACCCCCTGAGTCCCATGTGGGACGGTATGTTTAACCCAGGGTGACCCATTGGCACAATAGTGATGATCCTCCACAGTCTGTGTGCATGTTGTGTTTACAATGTCTCTGATTTCATGTGCACAATGGGAGACAGTCTCCACATCCATGTTGTTTGTGCATGGACTTTGATTTTGTGCGTGTGTGTGTCACAGATGTCCATGTCTGTCCTGCCGAGGCAACAGGGACCACTACCTGTGGGGGTCATGGTTGTTTTGCTGTGGTGTATGCCAGTGTCCATGTGGCAATACAGGGTCCCTGGGAATCTACCTGTCATTGAGCTGTGATGCCTGGGGCACATCTGTCCTCAAAGTCACTGTGGGGTGTGTTTGTAACGTGGCAGCAGGAGATGGGAACTGGGACACGGCCTCATGATATCCAATGGCACAACCTGGGACTTATTGATGCCACTTGTTGAACTGTGATGTTAGATGTTGGCCATGTATGTGCCATACATGTCCTTACGGAACTGCACACATCATGTACTTGTGCCTCATAATGATGTATCATGTGATATTGAGTGTGTTCAATGCCACATATGTGGGGTGACTGACAATCTTGCTTTCTTCACCTATGCACTGCAGGGCACCAGCTGTCCTTAGACCATTCCCTGACCTGGCAACGATGGTGGAACGTGACAGCATCCGACGGTACCGCTTCACCAGGCAGCTGATTGAGGATTTGGCAGTGCGCTTGGCACCACATTTGCAACCTGGCCGGCCGTACCCTACAGCGCTGACCCTCAAGGTGAAGGTGATGGCAGCCCTACACTTCTTTGCCACCGGTACCTTTCAACACATTGTGGCGACTGCTGGTGGGATGTCACAGACCATGTTCAGCCGTGTGCTCCGCGATGTTTTGGAGGCTATGTTGATATACCTGAACCAGTACATCTATTTCCCTAGACTCCAACAACTCACTGGCGTGAAGAGTGACTTCTATGCCCTGGGGAGGATGCCGCATGTCATTGGCTCCATTGATGGGACACATGTGGCTTTGGTACCACCACAGGCCCAAGAGCAGGCATACAGGAACCGCAAACACTACCACTCGGTCAATGCACTGGTGGTCTGTCTTGCAGATATGAGCATCTCACACGTGTGTGCCCGTTTCCCTGGTTCTGCACACGATGCCTACGTGATGAGGAGTAGTCGCATCCCGAGGATGATGTCACAGATGCGGAACCAGCGTGCCTGGCTTGTTGGTGTGTACTGACTTTGTACCATTGTGTGTGTTCTGCAATGTAGTGTTCCACCCTCTTTTCCAACTCAGCTAATGTGCAATTGTCTGTATGTAGGTGACTCTGGATACCCCAACATGCCGTGGTTGCTGACGCCCCTCAGGAACCCTGTGACACCAGCCCAGATGTGCTACAATGACGCACATGGTCGGACGAGGAGAGTGATTGAGCGGACATTTGGTCTCCTGAAGAGCCGCTTCCGCTGCCTGGACAAGACAGGAGGGTCCCTCCCATATGCCCCAGCAAAGGTGTGCAAGATTGTCATCGTCTGCTGCATGCTACACAACCTGGCAGTGCGGAAGGAGTTGCCTCTCATCCTGGATGACGATGACCAACATCCGCCACCTGTGGAGGATCCTGGCCTGGACCACGATGCCAGTGATGATGATGATGATGATGGTGATGGTGATGTCCGCACACAGCTCATCACCAACTTCTTCAGCTGAATGTGAGTATCCAGAGATGTCATGTCAATGATGTGAGTTTGCATGATATGTGTTGGTGGTGCTCTGGTGCTGTTTGAGTGTGTCCATGGGCTACATGACTGTATGCGTGTAGCGATGTGTCCTTACATGTAGTCTGTACTCCCCAACAGTGTTGACATGCTAACTTGGTTCTGGGTGGGTATCTTGTGACATGTATTGGGCATGAGTATTGCAGTTCTGACCTGTTCTTCAGTGCTTTTGACTGTGGGTCATTTCTGTCCTTCACAGGGTACTTTCAGAGTCGTTTGGTCAACTGTGATCCCCGACACCGTGATTCGACTTCCAGGGTGGTAGCTGTCGTGTCCCTACAGGTGATGTGCGCCACACCCATGGACTTCCTTCCTTCTACACTTGTTGACTGTGTGCCCACTGCCAGGTGGGATTACCTTGCATCTGTAGTGGTTACAACATGTTGCAAATATGTAATAAACCTGTGCTTCACTTTGTGATGTGCGTTGTCTGTGGTCACACATTTGACTGACATTTGCTTACTGCACCAGTGGGCTAGTTGACTAAGACTGTGAATAGGTGTTGTGTCTGTGCATTGCACCGTATTTCCTGGCAACATCAGTGTAGGCAATGAGTCAGATGGCCTAGGTGTGTATTTGTTGTGTAGCCCTGGTGGTGTGTCTCCCTCATATGTGTCACGTTGCCATGACTCACATGCCTGTGTTGTACTTGCTGTAGCAGTTAGCATGCACAGTGTAATTTCGCTGGTCATCATCTCCATGACAGAAACCACGTTGGAATCACGACAGAGGCAGGTATGGTGTATTAGTGTGTTTATTGTCATACATGTGTGTGAATAGTGCACAGGATGGTGAGTGCTGTACATTTTGATTGCAATACAAAGTTCGTAGATGAATTGGAAGTCCTGGTAGCAGAAATGTCCTGTATCAGGTCCACAGTCATCTGAGACATTGGTCCAACTTGTACTCCCCATGTCATGTGGGGGAGTTGTGTTGAAGTCAACAGGGTGAACAATTTGCGCACAAAGGTGATTATCCAGAACAGGTTTTGGCTTCCTGGGGGTTGCACATGGCCATCGGCCTCTCACTTGCCCCTCCTCGGACGACCCCTCTTCTTTGGGGGGGGACCCTCAAGTGCAGGCTGCTGCGGTGCAGGGGACTCTCCGCCAGAGTCATCCTCCCTCCCTGTGGCAGTTGCAGTTGTTTCAGCACCAGATGTTGTGGGCACATAGGGAGGTGTTGACTGGTTGCTGCTCATCTGGCGGAGGCATTGTAATATGTCCCTATGCACCGCCGTCATCTCTTGCAGTGTGTCCGACTTGGACTCCACGCGGGACATGTGTGAGTCCAAGCGGGCATGATGGGCAGCCTGCTGCTGTTTAATATCCCTGAGGAGCCCCACTACCTGGCTGAGCTCTCCGGTGCTGGACTGGTACGCATCGGCTATGCGTGCCAGTTGTGGGTCATCATGCAGTCCAGACCCCTCTGTGAGCAGCGACCTATGTCTCCCACCCCTCCCACCACCCCTGGCGACACGTGCAGTACCTGAGGTGGCACGCACAGGTGACCCTGGGCCCCCTTGGGGGTTGTTGGTGGTGTTGGTGTCCATGGCCCCACGTTGGTCCAGAGTCCCTGTGCTGGTGGTGGTGGTGCTCCTTGGTCTGTCCATGTCGGCAGGGGTGGTATGTGTGTTGACAGTCGTTGGAGGGGTGGGTGCAGGGGGTGCAGCTGGTGGTCCTGCTGGTGCTGCATGATGACTTGCTCCGGAGGTGCCAGGTGGGTCTTCTTCATCCGAGGAGGGCAGAGGCTGTTCCACACCAGTGAGCTTCGTATCCTCTTGAGCCTGGGACGGGGACTCCTCAGCGTCTGCTGCTGTGTCCCCATCATCACCTGTTTTTGGGAGACACACACAATGTATGTTATGTTTCTGCAGGCATCAATGGTTGACACACCTGACAGTTGTGACTGTGCCTCTGGATGCGGGCCTGTACATTGCATTGTCCTAAGTGGTCACAGTCAGGGGTTGATATTGGTGTAGCACATTGTCCTGCATTATTTGGGCATTTCTATGTGAATGTTGGGGTGTGTACATGGTCTGCATTGGTTGTATTTGGTTGACATCCGGCCCTCCTTCCCACCCAGCCAGATATCCCACCATGGAACGTGCTTCCATTGCAGGGAGTGCAAGTTGTCTTTCAGGATGTCAGTCAGTGGTGTCCTGCTGTTGGTTGGTGCACAGTTGCCAGCAGGGCCTTGTGCTCCCCACAGCAGTAGCCAGTGTCAGCCATCTTGTCAGTTGTTTTCCACTCCCTGTGATGTGCGCATGGTTCAGGGTGGTGTTGATGGGACAGTTGTGGGGGTGACCAATATCTGTGACTACCACTCCCATCATGCTATTGCCTCCACCCCACTTCCCAGCATGCCCATACTTACTTGCTTTTGGGTGGACTTCACTGTGTGTGAGTGTGAGAGCAATGGCAAGATGGCTGACAGTGGTGTCCTGCTGTTGGTTGGTGGCCAGTTCCCAGCATGGCCTTGTGCTCCCCACAACAGAGCACCAGTGTCAGACATCTTTGATGGGGCTTTCCACTCTCTGTGGGGTGTGCATGCTTGAGTGTGAGGTTGCTGGGCCATGTGGGTGGGGGATGTTGAGCTGTGACTACCACTCCCATCATGCTATTGCCTCCACCCCACTTCCCAGCATGCCCATACTTACTTGCTTTTGGGTGGACTTCACTGTGTGTGAGTGTGAGAGCAATGGCAAGATGGCTGACAGTGGTGTCCTGCTGTTGGTTGGTGGCCAGTTCCCAGCATGGCCTTGTGCTCCCCACAACAGAGTACCAGTGTCAGACATCTTTGATGGGGCTTTCCACTCTCTGTGGGGTGTGCATGCTTGAGTGTGAGCTTGCTGGGCCATGTGGGTGGGGGATGTTGAGCTGTGACTACCACTCCCATCATGCTATTGCCTCCACCCCACTTCCCAGCATGCCCATACTTACTTGCTTTTGGGTGGACTTCACTGTGTGTGAGTGTGAGAGCAATGGCAAGATGGCTGACAGTGGTGTCCTGCTATTGGTTGGTGGCCAGTTCCCAGCATGGCCTTGTGCTCCCCACAACAGAGCACCAGTGTCAGACATCTTTGATGGGGCTTTCCACTCTCTGTGGGGTATGCATGCTTGAGTGTGAGCTTGCTGGGCCATGTGGGTGGGGGATGTTGAGCTGTGACTACCACTCCCATCATGCTATTGCCTCCACCCCCCTTCCCAGCATGCCCATGCTTCCTTCCCTTTGACTCTGCTTCCCTGTGGGGTTGTGTGCCTGTGCTGACAAGATGGCTGACAGTGTTATCCTGGGGTTAGTTCTGCTACAGGTCCCATGTGTGTCCCTGTGCTTCACACAGCATGACCCAGGGTTGGTGGTTCTTTGTGGGATATTTGATTGGAGTGTGAGGCAATGCATTCTCCCAGGTGAGTTGTGTGGAGTTTGTGTTAGGGGGTGTGTGGGTGGAGCTGCTGGTGACTATGGTCTGTGCTGTGAGTCCTCCTTCCCACCCAGCCAGATATCCCACCATGGAACGTGCTTCCATTGCAGGGAGTGCAAGTTGTCTTTCAGGATGTCAGTCAGTGGTGTCCTGCTGTTGGTTGGTGCACAGTTGCCAGCAGGGCCTTGTGCTCCCCACAGCAGTAGCCAGTGTCAGCCATCTTGTCAGTTGTTTTCCACTCACTGTGATGTGAGCATGGTTCATGGTGGTGTTGATGTGCGCATTGTGAGGGTGGGCAATATCTGTGACTACGACTCCCATGATGCTATTGGCTACACTGACTTGCCCAGCATACACAGAATTCCTTTCTTTCAGTGGGCTTCCCTGTGTGGTGGAGTTGTAGTGGTGGCTACATGTCTGGATGTGTTTGTTAGATATATTTGTGCCACTGCCACTGCCTAGCTGTAGTTGTAGTTGTGTTTGTACATGTGATGACACAGTTACATGTCACTATGAGATGGCATGTGTTGTGTTTATCTGACTGACATACACATTTTGAGATGATTCTGTTCTGGTTGCTGTGTATTTGCTAAGGGTGCATGGTTTGACTCTCCCCTTGACAGTGATGTGTGTGTATTGTCGCACAATATTGTGTACATTTGTTGTGTACTCACCAGGCTCTGGGATGTTTTCTAGTCCATATACGCTCACTGGTGGTAGGATGGCCCGCACCTTCTCCTCCCAGGGCCTGAGGTATACTGGCTTGGCAGGAGGGCCACTGCCGGTGTGTTGGCTCAAGAGGTAGTCCTTCTTCAACAGCTCCCTGACCCTCCTGCGCACGTCATACCACCTGTTCTGGATGTCTATCTTTGTGCGCAAACATGGTGATTGTGCGTTCACCCTGTCGACGATCCTCTCCCACATCTTGGTTTTCTGCGACATGGGTGTCTGTTGGACCAGTGTACCAAACAGCTGTGGCTCTACCCTGAGGATCTCATCTACCAGGACTTCCAATTCACAATCTAGGAACTTATGATTCTTCTTTGGGGGCATGGTGATGGGTGGTGATGGTGAGTGATGTGTGTGTTGGTGTGCAGGTGAAGGTGTGTGAGTGTGTGTTTTGCTGGGTGTATGTGAGGTTGCTATTTGTTGAGGTGCTGATGGTGTGTGGCTTGTGTGATGGATGAGCTGTGGGTGTGTGGTTGCTGTCTGTTAAGTGCTGGCAGGTAATTTGAATTTGCAAAGGATCATGGTAGGGATTTGTGTCCTTTATATGGGTGGAGTTGTGGGTGTGTCTTTGTTCCCTGCCCCCCCCCCAGTATTTATTGGCTTTGTAATTGCTTGTTTGGCCTTTTTTTGTGTATTTTCCCTTTGTACTTTTCGTGCATGTAGGAGACGTTCTTGTGACCGAGTCGGACCCTGCAGTTGTCTCGTACGAGCTTCTCCGATTCGTTCACGCTGTGTTTGTCCTGTTTTCTATGCTGCGTACGCGTCGGTCGCGGTGTTTTGGGTTGCTTCGGCTCGCAGTTTTGTATGCGTGTTGGTCGTACGGCTTGTCCTCCGTGCGACTCGGTCGTGTTTTCCACGCGTTGCATCGTACTTGGCGGGTAGGAGTTCGCGGGTACGTTTCGTTCGGGATTGTTCCGGGTGCGTGTCGGTCGGTTAGATTCGCGTGTTTTTCCGGCCGGATTGCTGTTTTCTGCGCGGCTCGGTCGTTCGGCTTGTGTTCCGTACGAGTCGGTCGGGTTTTGCACGCTTCTCATCGTACTTTGCGGGTCGGGCTGCACCGGTACGTGTCGGTCGGAATGAATTCCGGCTCCGAGTCGGTCGGTACGTTTTCCGGCCCGAATCGGAATCGACCCCTAAGTGTCTAGTTGTACACCCACACAGATAAATATGTCTTGGTGATATTGTAAGTTCCTCTAGTTTAACTAGTTATCCTCACATACAATTCATCATTCAAATCTCAAACCATGTTTTCAGCATACATATCTCCAACCATTCTTTTAATTTAAAGTTATATCACAAGTGTGGCAGACCAGTACACACCAAGAATAGTACCCACCACTCAATATTCTTCATAGCTGAGACTCCATACCTCTATAGTTCCCAGAGTGATCCCATGTACATGTGGACCGATATAGGTTTACTAAAGAGGGTGAGAATATATAGAAATTGGCATCATCATTATTAACCTATATCCCTATTTTCCCTCCTTTTTCCATCTAATCATAGTACCTGTTTTTGCTTGATGAGTTATTTTGAAGTAATGAGTGGGATCTGAACGGTCTCCACTTTAGTGTCCAGTCAGAGCTGGTTCCAAATTTGCAATGTGATAAAAAAGGGCCCAAAAGGCGCTTAAAGACAAAACACATATATCCCATATGGTCATTATATTGTGATCCCTACTGTTGTAGTTAAGGATAATGCAGTGATATTTTCACTTGATATTTAGTCATTGCCCTCGATGAAAAACAGTACGGGATTCTCTCTGTCATCCCATTATAATGTTTGCCAGATATTATTGTTCTAATCTAAGCTGGAAATTAATATTCAAAAGTTTGAATTTTGACTAATGTTACCTAATCCTCTTTAAATAGTTTTGTCAGTTACCCAGCATAGGTTGCATATTGCAGGAGGTAATATTTTTATTAAATATCTGGGCCTAGCATAAGTAGAAATACTGTGTACTCAATCCAGATTATGTATGGTACAAAGGTTGCCATCGAGTGAAACGCATCCCCCAGTTACTTAGAGCTCAAGGGATGCACACAACTCATTTAATCAGTATACAAGCATGTACTAAGCTCCAAAATGCCCGTAAGCTCTTACCCGTCTTCTTGAGCTCCGCTCACGGAAAAATCCTCCTCTTGTGTGTCAAACAAAATGTTTGTCGGTATTGGAACTTGGATTTAAATATTCCCGGTTCCTGGGTCACATTGCCAGACGGCTTAGGGCCCACACTAAGATTACCATAAGGGGCCGCCATCTTTAAAATGTGTTCCCACATCGCATTAGCCCATTTTAATCTAATTTATGTTTTCACGATATGTCTGCAGTTTATTTAATTCACAAATCCCTCCCTTTTGGTTATTAGTCATTATCCACTTACTATTTTAAAGGTCATAATTGCCGTACAATAAAAATTTCAAAATAGTATATAAAATAGTATTGTCCCGAACCGTATCGGTTATGTTGTTTCTGGTTCCTGAATCCCGATTTTTGGAGGCTCATGGGCCCTAAACAAAGATTTCAAAAAACGTCCGCCATCTTAGAATATGTTTCCAGGCCACATTGACCCCTCATTAATTTTCACGGGTATATTTATAACGTACATAATGTTCCTATTAATTTTATCTTCATTAACTTTTTGATCTTTGATGTCACAATTCCCAGATAGTAAGGATTATGGGATAGTATTAACAGTAGCGATTGAAGATTGCAGGGTAATATTTAGAATGGTAATTCCCTCTAGCCATGTGGTTCTGGCTCCATATCCAAGACTGCAAGTTTTCCATCATGTGGGGTCCACTGTATTGATTTGAACCTACTGTTTATTTCTTTTATATCTAAATTGTATTTAAAATTATTGTTAAAATTATGTAAAAGGCCACAATCCCTATATTAATTGGCAGTAAAAACAGGAGATAAATGCAATATATTCTGTTTGCCTCCATGTCTATTTCCTACCGCAATCCAATCTATGAATACATTGGATTACTATATATATTAGATGCTGCTTGTATACCTACATATGTTTACCACTGATTCATAGACTATTGGTTTACTTTTAAATGGCTAAAGTGATCAACTTTTCCCACTCTTCCTTTAAATTCAATCCATCTCTAATAGTATTCAACTTAGATATGTACCATTGTTCTACGGCCTTTCGTTTGTCATTGATGTTCCCCCCTCTTCTACCAATGGTTACTTTCTCTAGGATAAACCAATCATAATCCAAATCACTGTGGCCTTATTTCTGAAAATGTGCTTCCAGGGGGGCATTGGATCATCTCAATCTAATGGCTGATTTATGTTCCTGTAATCTAGTTCTTAACTCCCTACTGGTTTCGCCAGCATACCCTAGGCCACACGGACATCTTAATAAGTAGATCACATTCTTTTTTTTTTTTTTTGTGTCCTCATTCGCCTTCAACCGCCTTAAACCAGCCGCCTTTTTGTAACCTTACTTTGATACCCTGGGATATCCTTGGCTTTTCATATGGGGTCTCTCTGTGCCTCAGCCTATAAAGGTACAATTTTAGGCCGAAAGGTTATTGCCCCACAGATACCCGGGGGGGAGGTCGGATTTACTCCAACTAGGTCCTTAAGAGCCTGATGGACGTTGTTGATAGCCTGGGAAGGCATGCAATAGTCCAGGGAGTATCCAAAAAGGCTTAATCATAAGACCCAAAAAAAAAAAAAAAGAGAAGAAAAAAAAAATCAAATGACCTCCACCGAATAAGCAGGTCCCAATATGCGAGTTTTTTTTTTACTGCAAGTTCTAGACATGTCCATCTTGGAGACTTCATATAATGAGGTCAGCCATTCTGAATGATTGGGGGGAGCTGGATCTACCCAGTGTTTACAGATTTGTCTCCTGGCCATTAGTATTGAGTAAAATAGCAAAAATCTGGCAGGGCCTACGATGTAACTATTAAGACCGAAGATTATCAAGGACAGGTTTATATGAATTGATGCTCTTAAAATACTCTCGAGTATCTTCCGCACCTCTTCCCAGAAAGAAGCAATGAAAGGGCAGTCCATAAACATATGTATATCCGATGCTTCAGCCAACCCACATTTTTTACATACAACTTGGGATCCTTTCAAAAATTTAGATAATCTAAGAGGAGATAGGTATGCCCTATGGGCGGTGAACAAGTGATTCCGCTTCAACCAAACAGGTTTAACTAGTCTGAAGAGAGTTCTAAACGAGTCTTGCCATAGAGACTCGCACAGTGTATTCGGGATCTGTTCACCCCATAGCTCGTCTGCAAGCTTAAATTCTCCATCCACTGCCTCTTCAATAGCCCAATACCACAATGAAACCTCCCTCTTTCCTGCCGGCCTTTCGACTAGCTGTTGTTCCAGGCTACTGCCCCTGCCAAAATGTTTTTTCTGACTTAGCTGGGATTGTGCCCAGCTTTTTAGCTGGATATACTTAAATCTTGAGAGGCCCATCCCTGCTCTCTTACTTAGGTCTTCCCATGAGACAAATGTATCCTCATTAATCAGATCTCCCCACACTTTAACGCCAGCTTCTCTTAATGGTATCGCCAAACTATCCTGGAGGCACTCCGGCGAACCTGGTGAATCCCAGAGAGGTGCAAGGTTTGAAAAGTAGTTAAGCCCTACCACAGTTCTTAATCTGGCCAATGTTTTTGCTATTGTATGGAGGACCTTAAGTTTAACCTTTTAAAAAAAAATTTGGTCCCCAAATTTAAACATAAAGCCTTCTTCCGATATACCAGCACCCCTTAACATAGCCCGAAACATGTCTCCTCCTCCTGTACTCACAGGCATTTTTAATAACATTCGAGAATGTGAAAGCTGGAAGGCCCAAGCATAGTATTGCAAGTCGGGTAGCGCCAGTCCTCCTTTCTCTCTCCTTCGCCTTAGTTTTTTCCAGGCTATCCTGGTTGATCTATATTTCCAGATGAAGGAGTTTATGTCCTGTTGAAATTTATCTATCAGGGATTTGTCAAAAAAAAGGGGGATTGTATTGAAAAGGAATGTGATCTTAGGTAAAATTGTCATTTTGACCAGGTTTACCCTCCCCAAGATGGATAAGGGGAGATGGGCCCATGACTTCATCAATTTCTGGCACTCTCTGAAGACTCGCGCTAAATTTGTTTCTGCGATTTTTCCTACTTCCTGCACTATTCTGACCCCCAAGTATTGCATACCGGAGCTGACCTGGAATTGGGTTTCTCTAATATTCCACGTCATTATTTCCGTCTTCCCCGCATTTATTTCATACCCAGATATTTGACCGAATTCTTCTGCCAGTTTTATAACTGTCGGAAAGGCTGAATCCAAGTCTGCTGACAGTATAAGGATATCATCTGCATACAGGGCCACCCTCCTCTCCCACTCCTCATATTTAAAAGAGATGATCTTAGTTATCTCTAAGTTTCTGTGCAAAGGGCTCTATATACATGTTGAAGAGCAGGGGAGAGAGAGGGCAACCCTGTCTCGTTCCCCTAGTTATCTTAAATGCCTCAGTCAGAGTGCCATTGACCAGCAGCCTGGCTGACGGTGCATGGTATAACAACTGAATGGTACGGCGGAATTTGTCTCCCAAATTAAATCTTACCATGACTTCCGACAGGTATCCCCAATTTACCCTGTCGAAAGCCTTGGTGGCGTCCAGGGTTAAGGCTGCCAACGGGAGGGCATAAGTGGAGGTGATATCGATTGCGCCGACCAGATCGTATGTTAGGTCTACTAATTGTCGCCCTTTTACAAACCCTTTTTGGTCTGGGTGAAGGATGTCATCTGCCACCATCCCCAGCCTAGTTGCTAAAATAGAAGAGAAAAATTTATAGTCTGTGTTTAAGAGTGATATCGGTCGATATGAATCACGCCTAGCTGGATTCTTGCCAGGTTTCAAAATTAAGACCACCGTAGCGTCATCCCAAGAACGAGGGGGGCTAACTCCTTCCAATAATATCTTATTATACAGTTGAGTAAGTACTGGGATTATGGCATCCTGCAAGACACAATATATTTCTGCTGGTAGGCCAACAGGCCCGGCCGCTTTCCCTCTTTTACTCCCTGCAATAACTTTCCTCACCTCCTCTTCTGTGATAGCACATTCCAAATCTATCTGTTGCTTGGGGCTAATAGATGGTAATGTGGTCCCATCCAACCAGAGCTTCACCTTTGCTCTGTCTTCTATGCAAGTATCCTTATAAATATCTTGGAAATAACCCAAAAAAGCCTCGCCGATATCTTTGTCCGAGGAAAGGGAGGGTGCGTCATCGTCCACCTTTATTTCCTTTATATGGTTCCGGAGCTGGTCTGTTTTGGTTTTCCAAGCCAGTAATTTTCCTGCCCCTTCCCCATACTCAAAATGGGCAATCTTGCTTGCCTCCCACCTACGCATAAGCCTCTTTTGAAGAATACTCTTCAGCTCTTCTTTTAATTGATCGAACTTTTCCAGATCTTCCTTCCGGCCAATGCCGGTCTGGCTGTTCATTTTTTCCTCGAGTGCCCTCATTTCAATTTCCAGAGCTAAGGTCACTTCCCTATACTTTTTTTTCCTATAGCTCGATCTATTGGAGATATTGCCCCTTAAGAACGCTTTAAGGGTGTCCCAGACAGTTGTAATGTCGGCTGTTCCTAAGTTGTTCTCTAAAAAGTGCTTGGTCTCAATAATAAAGAAGGCAGTCTCTTCTTCTTCAAGCAGTATTGTTCGATCAAATGACCATGTTCTAATCTGCTGTGACTGTATACACTCAATAGCTAATATAACTCCTGAATGGTCCGAAAGATGCGAGGGTAGATATTTTATCTCTTTAACTCTGTCTTTTAGATTATAACTAAGCAAAATATAGTCTATTCTCGACTTATGTTTGTATTTAAAATTTCTAAAAGATACTCCTGGTTGATCTCCCGATCTTTCCCTCCAAATATCGGATAGCCCCAATTGGGCCATCGTTGTCAACAAAGACGACCTGGATTTAGAAGGAACTGCTGCTCTACAATTTGGAGATTTGTCCAGTTTAGGGTCCAGGACGATATTAAAATCTCCTGCCCATATCACTGGCTCTTGAAAATCCAGGAGATGAGAATGAATAGAGTTTATATAGGAAGGATCATCCTGGTTTGGACCGTAATATCCAACTAAGGTAAAGAGGATACCCATTAAGGTGATCTTCAAGATCAGCCACCTACCACTAAGATCTTCCCTGTATTGTAAAATCTGAGCTCTAGCCTGCTTTTTAAAAAGGATCAACACCCCTCTAATATTAGCCGTCTGATCGGTGCATATGAAATCGTCCACCCATTTCTGAGTTTTTAGCAGTTCTTTTGTCTCTGTCTTGAGAAGGTGAGTCTCCTGAATGACAATGACCTGCGCCGGGGAATCTCTCAGATATTGTAGAATTCTAGCTCTTCGTGCCCTCATGCGCAGGCCATTGACATTCCAGGACAAAATCTGGAGTATTGTCATGCTATTTTAGAGTTAGCATTAGCATATTCCGCCCTAACTGGCCAAGAACAAGGACATAAGCCGAGAGACCTTCCAGCTTTCCCATTATTCTACTCTTTAAAGTTTCTAGATCTGGCCCGGTTGAGGCGAACGAGGTATTTTTGTTATTTATCCCCCTGTGCTCCCCTTCCCCCCACCCACTCCTCCCCCCCCTTGGGAAACCCTTCCCCCATTACTCTGGTCTGGTGTTGACCAGCTATTGCGTCCGTGAGCTACCCCTACCCCTCTATTTCTATTGTGCCTATATGTCACCAAACCCAAAAAAAAAAAAAAAAGGAATTGGCTACACATATATACATATACACATATATATACACACACTCACACATATACATACATATATACATATACACATATACATACATACACATATATATATATACATATGTTTTTTTCGGGGAAACATGGCGTCCGCTAGTTGAGCGGAGCGCGCGTCCGGAGAACACTCTCTACCCCTTGCAATATGATGCTACTATGTTACCGGCAATGAAGTGATCTTTGCCCATCGGGGCTCCACGGAGCTTTGTGGAGCTTTACGAAGATTCCAAAGGGTCCCGCTGCGGAGATATCTGTGCGTACGTACACCGGCTGAATGTGTGTCGGGTCCTTTGTCCAGGCTTCAGGTGTTCCGCGCCTAACCCGTCCGCTTCACCTTCTACGCTGGTACGGAGCCGCCCTGGTGTTGAGGCGCGGTCGCAGAGCGGCGGCCCGCGGTCTCCTCCGGGTTAGCAGCGGCAGTGCCAGCATCAGCCAATTCTTTGGGGCGGCGGCCGGTGAGAGAGTAAGACCTGCGGCAGTTGCTGGTTGCGCCGGAGACAGAGTGGGGCTCGATTTGGAGGAATGCTTGGTGCTGTCGGTCCCGGGCGTCTTTTCTCTTCCAGCTGCTCCTAGAAACATCACTGGCGGTAAGAAGGTGGCATCCCCTGTGCAAGAGGCGGAATTTGCTACAGCCACTTCAAAGGAGAAGCACGAATATCGAGAAGGGGAAGGGGTGTCTTACAACCCAGGCAGCCTGGTGGTAGCTGCAAACAAAAAAAGTGGAAAGAAAAGAGGAAATTGTAGGCAGAGGGAGGCTGGCTGGAGGAAAACGAGCGTTAAAGGAAAAGATACTGGGTCACTGGAGCTACATTTAGAGGGGAGTCAGGCTTTAGAGAATACGAGGGACGATAGTATTATACCCTCTAACCAAGGTACAGCCTTCCAGAACTACCAAGTTAAGGGAAGAAGTGTAAAAGGAGGGAGGAATAAGAGTGTCTCCTCGCATTGTAAAGTGAAAGTTACCCCTCATTACGGTCATTTTTTAGGGTGCAACCGGAGGTCCTGACTGTCACAAAGCAGGGGGGGCTCTGGAATTCACTCCATTGGCTTCACTGGCTCTGTAGCTGGGGTCTCTCGGGTTAACATGAACTCTAATGAGGGCTCTTCCAGCCAGAGCGCTATACCTATCAGTTTACCTACAGTAGCCCCTGTGTTGCGGTCTGAACCACAGTCAGGGGAGGTAGCGGAGTCAGATGCCCAGAATCCTGGGGAAGTTGTCAATCATTTCTCAGGGGCCTCGATTGAAGCCTTGTTTACTTCATTAAAGGAAGATATAAAACAGGGCTTTGCAGTTTCTGCAGATAACCAAAGTGAGATAAGAAATGTGTGTGAGACTTTGGAGAGAAAGGTTGACCTCTTAAATTCCAGGACCGAATCCTTAGAGAGTTCAGTTGAGGATCTCAAGACGAATTTGGGGTCAGCAGAGGAAAAGATACAAAGCCTACAGAGAGGTGAAGTTGCTTTGCGGGATAGAATGGAGACATTGGAAAATAATTCCCGCAGAAATAACCTGCGGGTTACGAATATTCCAGAAGGGAAAGAAGGGGCAGACATTAAGGCTTTTATGATTGCCCTGCTTAAGGAGGCCCTATCACTCGAAGAATCAACAGAGTTCTTAGAAAGGGATATCCAAAGAATCCATAGGGACCCATTTCGCCACAACCCTAATAGGGCAAAGCCCAGGAAGATCCTTATTAACTTTCTCACTTATTCTATTAAAGAGAAAATTCTGAATTTGGCCTTGAAAGCTAAATCATTAAAAAGTAGGGACTTCTCCTTTGAGGTTCGTTCGGACCTTTCTAAAGCTACACTGGAGAGACAATGGGAACTTGGCCGAAGAATGGAAAACTTTAGGAAGGCCGGTGCAGTAGTACAGCTCAAGTTCCCGGCCTTCTTGAAAGTTATGTACAATAATAAGATGCACAACATTAGATCGAGCCAAGAGGCAGATGAATTACTTGATTCCATCAATAGGCAGGCCTCAAAAAGCTTTTAGAGTCACCCCTGTTTCTTCTCTTTACTGTGTGAAAATGTTAGATTAGAGAAAACACATGTGAACTGTGCTTCCTCTGCTACATGGATAACCCTATTTCTCTTATCTTATTCCCTATCCTCCGCTATGTTATGGATTGGCAAGCTTTTTCTTTTCTAAAAAGCTCAGGGAAAGGGGGGAATAGGCTGTATATTGGACTTTTTCTTTAAAAGGAAAAAAAAAGGAAAAAAAACAAAGAAAAAAAAAGTAGATCACATTCTTGCTACGGAAATTGTTCAAAGTTTGTGCCACCACTCATGTTCCATTGTGTTTTATTTCTTTAGCTAATAGACACTGGGCACAGATATTACAGTTCCCACATTTAACATTTCCTTTGACTACACTATTATCTATGGTCATTTGGGTATTTGGTTTGTCTTCTCTGTACATTTGAACCAATTGGTTTCTAAGATTTCTATTCCTTTTAAAGGCATAGACAGGTTTATCTAGATGGATCTCTCCCTCATCATTCAGGATTTCCCAATTTTTATTGATTACGTTTTTTATCTTGTTGCTAACCCCGGAAAACTGACTCACAAATGCTATTCTAGTCATCTCCCTTTTCTTCTTAGTAGTGTTCAGCATCACACCTCTGTCATAAAATGTAGCTAATTTCAACGAATGCGAAATAAGTTTTTTAGGATATCCTCTATCCTTTAATTTTGCTTTCAGGACTTCTGCATGTTTATAAAAATCTTGAAGGTTGGAGCAATTCCTCTGCAACTGGAGGAATTGACTAAAGGGAATATTATCCTTTTGGGATTTTGGGTGGAAACTAGAATAGTGAAGCAGGGTATTTTTATCCATTAGTTTAGTGTACAGTTCTAACTCTAGTTTTCCTTCCTTTTCCTTTATGGAGATATCCCAAAAATCTACTCTTTCTTTTTTTTTTTTTAAATATTTTTAATTTTTATTGATTAAATACCCGGCAAGTCAATAAATACATTTTACAATTCATTCTATACTATGTTATATACCATATAAAATCCTGCATATACATAAAATCAGTAAATCACTAAAACAGTTACTATAATTAATTAAAAGTAGCTAAAACATAGGGGGAGCACATCATTGATGTTCCATTATCATTCAGTTCAGTCTATATTAAAGAGCGACCTATCTACCTTTGGGGAGCTTCCTTGATCAAATACCTATATGCTATCCTACTCCCTCACTCTCAATAATCGGATGACATTGCGCTTTATCTCTCCATCTCCTGATAGGGGCCCAGATTCTCGATCCCAACTCCCTCATCTTCCTACCTCTCCTTATATACAGGGTGGATTCCAGGTTATACATCCCTAAAAGACGTGTCAGCCACATTTGAAAAGTGGGGGGAGTTGGGTCCTTCCAACCTGCTGCTAAAAGTAGCCTGAGGACTGCTATACATATAAAAACGAGAGATTCATTTTCCTTACTGAGGCCCAGATTGCTATCATGCCCCATTAACATTAGGGTCGGGGATAGGTCGATCTTAGATCCTAGCAGCCCCTCCCAAAAGGTCCCAATCTCTCCTTGAATCATACTTAATTTTCCACATTGATAAAACATGTGTATCAGATCAGCTGGCCCTTCTCCACACCTTGGACATTTGTCATCTTCTCTCTTTCCCCACTTATACAATTTAGCTGGGGTGTAGTATAGATTGAATAGGGTTTTATACTGTTGAGATTTTAAATTAGTTGATCGAAATAACTTTCCTGCTAGATGTAGTGCTTTATACATATCTACATCAGGATCATTTAATTCAGTTACCCAAGTTGCTTCAAATTTTTCCATATCATCTTGTAAATTCAAGAGCAGAGTACTATATACCATCTTTATTTTAGTTCCGCCCCCTACTAAGTACTCCATAAGATTAATTCTGTCCCCCGGAGAGATCCGTGGCCTAAGACCCGATACATTTTTCTGAATTTGTATATATTTAAAGCCTTGATTTGCCGGGAGCCCAAATTTCTGCTGTAGAGCACTAAATCCCAACATTTGATCTCTTTCATATATATCACCTATTTTTCTTATACCTTGTTGATCCCAGATCCTACCCATCCTATCATACAATAGTTGCGGCAGTATAGTTGTTTTCCAAAGGGGGGTATAGTAATTTATTTTTGGGATTGCCAAAATCTTACATGCCTTCTTCCAAACCTCCCATGCATTTACCATTACCGTATACCGCATTTTCTTGTAGTATCGCCTATCTGACATACGAAGTAAAAACCCCATGGCCTCTCCACCTAATATCAACTCATATATTGATGGGAGGATATAATTACTTGTATCTATAACCGTTTGGTTCCTTTCTGGGTCTAGTAATATTGCCATCTGACTTATTAAGCAAGACCATTGATAAAATCTGACATTCGGGATTGCAAGCCCCCCTTACCAGTGGTAAGGACAGATATTTAATGGCACGTCTAACTTTCCCGTATTGCCACATAAAATTCATGAAAACTGATTCAATTGATTTCATAGTTGACTCATCAATCATAAATGGAATAGATCGGAACAGATACAAAATCTTAGGTAGCATAGTCATCTTTAGTACGTTACCTCTCCCAATTAATGATAGACGCATACCATCTATCCTTTTAGATCCGCTGAGATTGATCCTACCAGCGGGTCAAAGTTATCCTTTACTATTTTATCCACTGCTGCGCTAATTCTGACTCCTAGGTACACCTTGAATCATTCATTTTAATATTCTCCGTACAGACTATCTGGGTCTTGCTTTCATTTAACAAATAGCCAGACCTCTTACCAAAATCCCTGGTTATCTCAGTTATTGCATTGATTGCTCTAGCTGGATCCGGAGTTAATACAGCCAGGTCATCCGCATATGCCAGCAACTTGGTCTCAAAACCATTAGTTATTATAGGCTTGATATCTTGACATCCCAATAATCTTATTATCAATGGCTCAATATATAGGGCAAACAATATTGGTGAACAGGGACAACCCTGTCTAGTCCCTCTGGAAATAAAAATATTATCGGAGCTTTCCCCCATTAACTGAATTTTGGCCTTTGGATCCGAATACATTGCCCCGATAGCCTGTAGCATTCTTGGGCCAAGCCCCTTTCGTTCCAATATCCCCCACAAATACGTCCACTTTACTCGGTCGAAGGCTTTTTCCGCGTCGAGAAGGATCATGGCCATTCGGCCCCCCGTGGCAGCCTGTACATCAAAGAGCGTAATAGTACGCCTTACATGATCAGTTGTTCCACGCCCCGGTACAAAACCATGCTGCCACGGGGAGACCAAACCGCCAATGACCCCTCCCAACCTTTTCGCTAGCACCTTGGAGTACACTTTAGTATCTGCATTAATGAGGGATATTGGACGATATGATGCTGGATTGTCCTTTGGTTTCCCCTTTTTGTGAAACACCACTATGTTGGTTTCTTTCCAAGATTCTGGGATCTTACCCGTATGTAGTATACCATTAAACAAGTCCAACATAATAGGGGAGATCACACTCTGAATACATTTATAAGCTTCTAAGGGGATGCTATCGGGGCCCGCTGCTTTTCCAGATGATAGCTCTTGAAGGGCCTCATTCACTTCCTCTATCGTAATATCTCTTTCTAATTCTTCTTTTGCCTGTCTGTCAAGCTGAGGGCCTATATCCTCTGCCTCCATCCTAGGGGCTTCCGTGATATTCTCTTCTTTATATAGCTTTTGATAATAATCCTTAAATACCCTAAGGATATCTTTTAACTCCGCATATACTTGATCTTCTTCACGTATATCTGTAATTGTATTCCTAATACTTTGTTGTCTAATTCGTAACGCTAAAAGTTTACCTGCCTGTTCTCCTGTCTCATACAACTGACCCCTATGAGTTTGGTAATCGTCTGCAGCTTTCTGTGATATCCATTTTTGCAGCTCAGATTTTAGGGTCAAAATCCTATGCTGGATCTCTACACCCTCTTTCCCCTGACCTATATCTTCTATATGTTGTTCCTCTGCTAACATTAATTCTCTTAATAATCTTTCATTTTCCATCTCCCCTTCTTTCCTTAGTCTTTCCTTAGTCTGGCTAAAAAGCTGATTGTTTCCCCCCTAAGAGCAGCTTTGAATGTGTCCCAGACTATATTACGAGAGGCACTATATCTATTCATGTCAAAAAAATGTTGGGCCCACTTCTTCAAATATTCACAGTAATTTGGGTTTACTAATACCTTCCTATTAAAAGTCCATTTTGCATAACATTTATGAGGGGAATCAATTTCCAAATATAAAACCAGTGGGTTATGATCTGATATTACCTTTGGTAATATCTCAATCCTAACTTTCTTTATTGCTGTCGCTGATATTAAAAAATAATCCAGCTTTGTATATTTTTATGTGGACATGAAAAGTAGGTAAATCCTGACTTGTTTGGTTCTTTATTCCCCCAGACACCTATCAGTCCATGACTACTGATTAATGCATTCAAAGCCCGATACACTTTGGGCTTTCGCCCAGTATATGGCTTATTACTAGCCAGATCGGCTGCGATATTGAAATCTCCACATACTATCATTGGAGTTGGCCATGTCGTCAGTTCAATTTCAAGGTGAGCAAAGATTTCGGGTTCATCTTGATTAGACCCATATATAGTACACAAAGTAATTCCAATTCCAAGCTCCACCACCACCCATCTCCCCAGGGTGTCTATTATTTTACGTTTCACGCCACCAAGAGCGTTCTACCCAATATTGCTACCGCCCTAATAGTAGAAGTCTGAGAAGAACAGGCCAATAGTTCATATCCTTTTATATTTAACATATTTCTTTTTTCCCACGATACGTGGGTTTCCTGTAAACACACCACGTCAAAATAATTTGATCTTACAAACTCCCCTAATCATTGCCTCTTCCTCCAATCATTTAACCCCCTACGTTTACAGTACATATCTTAAGCTTCCCCATTCTTCTTTATAGAGTTGTTCCATCCTTCACTACTTTCATTGATCAACTGTTTTATTTGCAGGACCTTCACCCATTTCTTTATCAAATGCTGGGTATTCATTTCCTCCCCGTGACCCTCTCCCCCACCCCCACTCCCCCCCTACCCAACCCTTCAACCCTTCTCACTCCCCTCCCTCCTCCCTCCCTTCTACCGTGACCCTCCACCTCCCATTTGAAGCGCTCAGACTCTAGTCTGTGCATAGGATGATTGCAGTATCAGTGACATGGCTGATCCTCTTCCAAAATTCCCTTAAAGTTTACCCCAACTAATCTCATAGAATCATTGATCTAATAATACACAATTATAACATTTACATGATTGCCCCTTCTCCATTTCTTTCCTATATCTCCTTCGCCTTCTCTAACCAATTTTTTAAACTTTATTTGATTATAGTGTCCAGAAATTCCTTTGCTTTTATTTCTGATGCGAAATACCGCGTCTGCCCATCATGGATCACTTTGAGTTGGGCCGGATTTATCAAGTAGGCCTGGATACCTTTCTCCTGACATGGTTTAATGAGCTGCCTTAACCTCCATCGTCTTTCTACCGTGGTATGGCAGAAGTCCGGGCGCACAAAGTATGATATCTCCCCGCTTATTCTCTCAGAGTCAGGTCTTGCCTTTTCCGATATTGCCTGATGGAGGAGAAAGTTACCAAAGTACACAAGAATCGCCCGTGGTTTAGCTCCTTCCCCTGCTTGTACCCTTGGTTTAAAAGGAGTGCGATGTGCTCTCTGGACTTCTGCTGCCCAATTCCATTCTGATAATTCAGGGAGCGAGGATTTGAATAACCCGATTATGTATGCCCTAGAGTCAGACCCCTCTACCCCCTCCGGGATCCCTAACACCCTAAGATTATTCCTCCTCTGTCTATTTTCAAACTCTTCGAGTTTCCATTGGATATCTTTAATTTGCGAGCCTTGAGCCTCCACCTGTATTGCAGCACCTGAAGCCTCTGTTTCCGTTGAAACAATTCTTTCTTCTAAGTTGGTCACCCTCTCCCCAATATTGATATAGGATTTGGAGAGTTTCCTGACAACGCCTTGCATTTTTCGAAGAGCAGCCTGCGCCTTGCGGCTGTCTTGGCGCGTTTCTTCCCTATGTGAGAGGATAGCCTGGTGTATTACTTCTAATGTTGGGGGAACAAAACTAGCCTCTGCTGGGGTTGTCCCAGACGCTGTACCAGATAGCTGGGTCGCTGCTGAGTAATCCCATTTCAAATCCTTTCTATCTCGTTTTTGTGTACTGAGGCGCTGGTTGTTGTTTTTTTTTACTGTTCTAGATTGAGCCTTATCACTGTCCTCAGGGTCAGTATCTAGGTTGCTCACCTCCGATGACGTACTAAGACCATCCTCCGACCACTCAGCCCCTTCTGAGACTGAAAAAAAATAGTCGCTCGGAACTTTTTCCCCACTGTTTTTGTCCCCTGCATCCAGGTCTGCAATATTTAATTCACTTCCCCAGACCGATATATTTTCCTGAACTACCTCTTCAGCCCTTTGATGTGCCTCTGGACACACCATTACTATCTTGGGGCCGGCTTCTACCTGCTCCACTGCTATACCCGCTGCACCCTGAAGCCCCAAAGTGACCAGAGGTGCCTCCTCCAATTCCGCGATTTCTTCACCAACTCCATTATCGACCCGCTCCCCGCTTCCATCAGTTCCTCGCGGGGGGGGACATCCTCTCTCAATTGCCTATCAATTGGCCCAGTACCTTTCACCGCTGATGAGTCACGATTCTCCTTGCGGCTCACCTCCCGATTTTGTCTACTCCTTTCCCCGACAACCTGCGATTCCTTTGGGCGCTGCAAGAGCTCCACCACCGATGGACCGGCCGGACGGAGTTTCCCAGCTCCCCCGCCTCTTCCGCTCTTCACCACTGGAAGCTCTATGCTGGGAGTCTGAGGCTGCGCTCGTCCCATAGCTAGGTCCGGGGATTCATGCTCCGCCTCCTCCGGGTTCCGTCCTCGCACCCCATGACTTCCCGACGATTTTGACATCCCGGCACTCGCGGCTACCTTCGGGCCCATTCTTCCACGGCTCCCGCCGCTCCCAGGTAGACGATGCCTCAGGCAGGATGGATGCGCCGTCAAGGCGCGTTTCAAAACCTGTATCCCGGAATCGATCCAGTTAGTCCAGTCTTCGCAGCAGCTCCGGAATCTCTGCATGAGGGGGCTTCTCAATCAGTAAGCACTTTTCCTCAACTCATACGGGGTTTCACTAAACCAACAGCCAATTCACTGGTGCTGCTATCGGCCTTCTACGTGGCCGCCATCTTGCTTCTCGAGCGTGGAAGAAAGACTTTCAAAGTCAAAAATCTACTCTTTCATTGCTATGGTGAGAGGTAAATTTTAAATTACAATCCCCCAAATTCAACCAAATTAAAAATTCTTCTAGCTGTTTAGTTGATCCTTCCCAGATGAAAAAAATATAATCTATGAAGCGATACCACCCAACTACATTTTCAAAGAATGGGGCCATTTCATTGTAGATATGTTTCCTCTCAAATTCTCCTACATATAGGCAGACCAGGCTGGGAGCACATGTGGCTCCCATACTGGTCCCCTTCTTCTGATGAAATAACTGATCCTTAAAAAGAAAAATATAATTTTTCAGGACCATTGTGGTACATGTCACAATATTCCTCTTACTACTTCTATGGTTGATTCTTGAGGAATGTTAGAATATAGCGCCTCAATGTCTAGTGTAACCAGACATTGAGGGGTCGATTCCGATTCGGGCCGGAAATCTCTCCGACCGAGCCGGACCCGGAGAGATTTCCGACCGAATCGGACCCGTGCAGTCCGACCGAACGAGTCCGATGCATTCGTATGCCACCGGACACGAGTCGGTCGGACTCCCATTGAACTCAATGGGAGCCGGTCGTACAACGCGTACGCGGGCTCCCATTGCCTCAATGGGTGCGAGGCGGACAAGGGCACCCCCTACAGCGAGTACGCCGCGCGGCGCTCGCGGCGTACACGCACAGGTAGGGGGACCCATGGGTCCCCCTGTGTGCGCCTCGCACGGGTACGCGTACAGGGGGTCCGACACGGACCCCCAAAGTACGGCTCCGACAGCGAGTTTGAGTCGGACGGCGCGAGTCGGTCGGAGCGGTCGAGGTGCGCATCGTACTTACCCGGCCGGAAAACGTCTCCATTGCGCGGTGCGAATCGGGTCCGAGCGAGTCGGTCGGAGCGGTACGATCCGGGTACGAGTCGGTCGGAGCGGTCGGGTCGCCCGGACGAGTCGGTCGGCGAATTCGCATCGTACTCGCTCGGCCGGACCCGCGTACGATTCGGTCGGGAAAAAGGGCTCCGAATCGGATCCGGTAAAGCCGAATCCTATTCGGAGCCCTACCGGCCGAGATCGGAATCGGCCCCTGAGTGTTCTTGTTTAAAGGCCTGTTTTCTAGTAGAGAAATAATATGTGTGGAGTCTCTTATGTACGACCTCAATTTACTGACCAATGGTCTCAAAAATCAATCAACATACTTGCTTAACAGTTCTAGCAGGGATCTTAGACAACTTACTATTGGCCTCAATGGAGGATCTTTACCATCTTTATGAATTTTTGGAAGTCCATAAAGGGCTGGAACTTTAGGTTCCAAGTTGTTCAGAAATTTTAACTCATCCTCACATATCCAATTCTGATCTCTTGCTTCAGTTAATAATTCCAAACATTCCTTCGTTAAAGCTGTTAATCTACTCTTCTGAACTTTTTCATAGTGTTCCTCTACTACCAGTAACTTATTAACTCTTCTCTCATAGTTAGTGGTGTTAAACACCATGACCCCTCCTCCTTTATCCGCAGGTTTTATCATAATATTGAGATCTTCTTTTACGATTTAACGAGTGCTGGCCTGTTTAGATGGGACATGTTACTCAGTGTAATTAGTACTTGAAAGTGGATGGCATTATGATCTGTCCAAGGTAGTGGGAGAATTTTATCCAGTGTTATTTTAGGATTTCTTGTGAAGATGCCATCCAAAATGTGACTGGCCACGTGCGTAGATTGAGAGATAATTTGAGTTAGACCATATGCTGCAAGATTATCCAGCAGTGTAGCTGTGTCAGCGTTATTATTAGATTCCAGGTGAAAGTTAAAATCACCCAGAATTGTGAACGTGAGGGGGTCAAGACAGGATTTTAAAAATGTCTGGAGTGACTGAGTAAAAGCGGGCCTAGGCCCAGGTGGCCGATAAAGAAGTAGGTACTGTAAAGGAAAACTCTTGTCTGACCTATATTGCTTTGTAAGTGGCCTCCAATAGGCTCATACACAAGGCAGTTACACAGCACAGCACTTAACCAGACTGATTATTAAAAAAATACATTTATTTTCTTTAGTGTGCAAAATATTTTTTTATAAACTGTTTTTTTTATATAAGTAGCTTTTATTTGTTCATATCAATTCAGTTGAACAAGAATGTACAATCATTTCTTGCTTTTAATGAACAATAAACAACATGTAATATATCACAAACATAAAACCTACAATCTCTACATCACAATATTACCATGAGACAAGGACAAAGTGACATACATGATACAATAAATACCATCATAAAATAGATTTGCTGTAACCCCACTAACAACCATCCATCAATCATACTAGCCAGTCATAACCATCTCATACACGCAACACATTCACACACAGAAAGGAATTGCATTATCATAGGGAAATCCTATTATTTCAAATGACATACACCCAAATGTCAGTTATGTGGTGTGATTTAATCTAAAGATTGTCCACTGGTGTGTTGTCATCGGCAGGTTTCCCATATGGTTGGTCAACGCACGTTTTGGTGGATTAAGATTATAGCCACCTTCATCAGGACCATTTGAGTTGAGAAAGAATCTCAGAGGTGGACGGGGGTTCTATATAAGATAATAACAAAAAAAATAATATATATCTTTAACAAGTCTGTAGTGCTGCGGTGCCTGCCAAAAAACTAAGTCAAAAAGTCCAATCATTTGTGAAAACCCAGCTTACTAACATGCAAACCCGTAATGCATGCAACCACTGACATCCTGACAGGAATCACCAAATTTTGTGAGAACGTTTCAGAAAAAGCCCATAGGCGTGCTTCATAATGCTACTAACTCTAAGGAGGGGTACCTCAAGCCTAAATTGTGAAAAGAATAAAGAATGTGAGACAGATACCTGAGAGAAGAGAAAAAAGAGAAACAAAATCTATAGTGCACCTTATACACTGGGAGTGGCTTCTTCTGTCTGAGTATGAAGTAGCAGCCGGTAAGGACCAATAACATTGTTAGGATTACAGTAGCGTGTAAGCGAGGCTGTTGTGCCCAGCTCTGCAAGACAATGAGAAGAAAATAAGCTAGACTACAGATCTCTATAGGTGGCAAAATGTATAAATACGATCAGATCTATTACTGCTCTTACCTTCTACTGAGTGTGCCTCCGCCTAGTATTTTGCTGTGTCATCTTTCCAAATTTATTTATAGCAGCATACTCTCAATGAGGCAGGATAAAGAAGTAGGCCCTGGAAAGTGAGAGTGTTATTTACTTTAATATTGAAAAGCATAGCCTCAGCTGGAAGTTGTTGAATAGGCTCAATTCGTACCTTGAAGTATGAGCGGTACAGTATGGCAATACACCCCCTTTTCTCCCTACTCTTTCTAAGCAGGCTACTTGATATCCTGCAGGCAGGGCAATGTTGCAGTCAGGCTCAGATGTGTCGTTGGCCCAAGTTTCTGTCAGAAAAACCAGGTCTGGATTCGAAAGCTTCATCATGCATTCTAATTCATATGTATGCCTTATCAGTGACCTGGTGTTCAGCAGGATGCACTGTAGGGTGTTTTCAGAACTACAGAGGGAGGCATTTCCTCCTCTGGGGGGAGCTGTTTTTATGGGGTCTGGGCGGGTTAGGAGTGGCAGAGTGGCTTCTAAGTCTCCTACTAAAATGCTAAGTCCCCTTTTTGCATCCGATGCGGTCATACCGTTGTTATTTACAAGTGTTGTAGGCATGCCCGGTGAATCCCTGAGAAAACCCACAGGAGTTACACTTGCAGTTCCTCTTCTTCCCTAAATCAGGACATGTAATTGGGTTGGGGCACTCACCAGTCCTATACTCACGTAGCTGTTGTCTAGTGAGCGATCGTGGGGAAAATTGAACAGGGGTCCTGGCGCTGGACGCGCTCCGGGCACTGATGGGCCAAGACAGGCTTGCCTTTGGCGCACCTTCGTGTGAAATTATAGTCTGGAAACCAACAACTAGTGCGCCGACCAGTCAAGGGAGGGCCCGCTTTTACTTAGAACATATACCATGATTTAAAACATCCTAGATCAAAGTGCAAAATGAAGCAGTATTTAAAAATTTGCAGGTTGAGTACGCGAGAGATACCGGTGCTTGAGTAAAAACAGCACACACCACAGTCGCGCCAGCGTGTGAATTTATAGTCTGGAAACCAACAACTAGTGCGCCGACCAGTCAAGCGCGGGCCCGCTCTTACTTGCGGGCACCTCAGCCGTGCACGAGGACGGAGTTAGGCTGTGGTAAGTAAAATTAAAACATATACCATATTTTAAAACATCCTAGAACAAAGTGCAAAATGAAGCAGAATTTAAAAATTAGCAGGTTGAGCAAGCGAGAGATACCGGTGCTTGAGATTCTCTGTGCTTTTGTGAGGTTATATGAGATAGTATGTGATAAACTCTTTCAACCCCAATCTCCACTGCCCTTTCAAAAACCTCCACATTTTTTCCTTCTTGAGCCAGTGAGGGGGTGAATGTAGATTTGGGCTTCAATCCTGATACGTTGCTTGATAATCTAGGGGGGCGCGCTTCAAACCTTCTTAATTTTATCTTTCTAAAAAATGATTTTAAATCCTTTTCTAGTTGGAACTTGATTACCTCTATTACCAGGAAAAAGCTGAAACCTTTTCCTAACACTTCCTTTTCATATCTATTTAAGGTTTTACTGTCAGATTTATGCTAGGCGCTCTGTCTACCGCCAGTATCTTTGGTTTCTCGTCCTCATATATTCGTGTGGGGGGTGGCTCCGTGTTTGTAGACCCCCTCCCTTGGTTCGTGTTGTATCTCTGTCCTCGCCTTGGCTTTTGTTCTAAAAAAAAACCATAATCATTGTTTGCTCCCCCTGTTAGTACTATCTTCCCAAGGTGGGTTTTCTTCTTCACTGCTGAGCCAGAAGTGTCGGAGACGGTTACCTGTTTCTGCCCACCTCTTGAATAAATAGGTATGTTGTTAGCCTGTTTCTCCCAACCCTGTCATTCCTTTGTTGGTAGTATTTTCTTTAAGGAAAGGATATGTAAGTTCGTAGTTAAATCTACTTATATCTTTTTTTAATTTATTTGTTTTCTTATTTATGAGATATTCCCTATATCCCTCCACATCTCTGTTAATACTTCTAACTTCTTTTTGGCCTCTTCTAGCGCCTTGTTGTCTCTCAATTCAGCCTCAAGTTTATAAATAGCTTTTTTTCCATAATTATTATTTCTTGGGCTGTTTCTATTATAAGTAACATCCAGTCTCTACTACATCTGTTAGAGATATGGGTCCATGTTTCCAAAAAGTTTTGTTTTCTATAAAGAGACCTGGCTCATGGCATACTTGTAGGCCTATTGGTATTACTCCTGACTTTCCATATTCTATGAGAAAATCTGCATGGGCTTCTGTTCTTATCAATTTCTTTTTCAAATTCATCAACTTGCCCCATTTCTCAACTCTCCCAGAGATAACAGTAAACCTATTGCCATTTTTTGTGTTTATGATTTTGTTAAACTGGTCTTCCCTAAACCCAAAGGTTTTAAAGTGATCAATACTACCCCTCTACGGTGGTACTGATTCTTATAAACAAACAAGTTCTTACTTCGAACTCTACAACCACCAGGGGTGTATTCCAGAAATAGAAGAGAGAGGCCCCCCTCACACCAAAAGGGACAGTGTACCAAAGCGACTATGAGTCAAATAAGAATTTTCCCTATGGGTTCATTCACATTCCAACACTTATTCTCAAGTTTTACCATTCATCCATTCAATTATAAAACCAATATCACCAAGGCAACACCTCAATACCATGTGTATAAAAAGATATTCAATTTAATTTTAAAAACATTGCATTTGTTATAACAATACATTTGTGCAAAAACCATGCAATCAAATGTTCATGGTTCAGGGACATACAAATCTTTAAAAAAAAAAACAATCGCAAGACAAAAGAAAAAGATATGTTCAGTTTTTTCTTAGCCATTGAAATGGAAAGTAGCTCTCTGCCAAATTACCTAAACAATATATACACTAATCAAGTAATCAAGTATGAGAATAGATCGAGACATCATGGTGGCTGTCAATGCTACATGCGATGGCACCCACCTCGAGAAAGGCTTTCCAGCAAAATACTCCAACCAGTTAAGTGTGCAAAACATTCTGTTTGCTCAGATTCCCGGACTGGGGGGTTGAGTGATACCAAATTTGAATCGCAGGTTAGGATTGTACCATGCAGCACATGAGGACCTAGCATCTGTACATGTAAGGGTGGCAGCTACAATTGTACTATTGCAGCAACGCCAGGTCTATACAAACAGAATAAGGATTTTGTCCTTAAATAAGACATCGGTCAGCAGAAGAAGGGTTCAACCATGGCACGTCCACCACATTCACCTCTATTGATCTCTAATAAGCCTCTCACTTGTGTGTATCTGGACCACTGAGGCCCCTTACAATCAGATGGGGCTTACAAAAACATCTTGGTTGCAGTGGATTCCTGCTCTCGATTTCTATGGGGTTGGCCACAGCGATTGACTGACGACCGAAGTGTTATAAAATATTTGCAAGTCTTTATCGGGTCATACAAAGTAGCCACATTCCATTCGGACCAGGGTCTGGCGTTCGCCTCAAAGGCCTACATAGACACCATCGGAAAATTGGGTGTGGCCATGTGGTATTCCTCCCCCTAACATCCTGAGGGAAATGCAGTAGTGGAGAGGAAGAATCAGAACTTAAAATAGTCTATAAGAGTGAAGGTGTTAGGTTCAGGTCACAGTTGGGTTCATCACCTGTACAGGGTCCAGGGAGCCATAAACAATCTGCCTATAAAATTCCTGGGTGATCCTTTGAGGACCTGTTTGGGGTTAAGATGTGGGTACCCGACTTTGAAAGTCCAGGTACAGTGGCGGCTGAAACATTATTTGACATCAATAAAGATTTGGATGTTTTACAGGATCTGAACAACTTACGAGAAGCTCAGAAGCTGAAAGCAACGTCCAGTAGAAATGTTACTCCACTGGAAAAGTGAAGCAAGCATCAGCAACTCCTGGTTGGATCCCCAAGATTGGTGAACTGGTCCGGGAGAAGTTTGTGGACAAGAAAGAATTTGGGCCATCTTATAGAGTGCATGTACCTGTCATGGCCGTTGAAGGTACAAGAACTGTACATCTATCACCCCTTGTTAGTTGCAAGAACAAGAGATTTGTGTCAATTGATCTCATCGAACCACAATGAAGCTTCTCTTTCCTTCCAGGGGACAGCTAACACTGAAGTATCACTTCTTTCTGTTACAGCAATAAACTCCTTGCAAAAGTCATGCACAGAAACACAGATTTCTATTTAACAAACAGAAAAAAATGGTTTCTACGTAAACATACCACCACAGGAGTCTACTCCCAGTTCTACACAGCCTCCAGAGCAGGCAAAAATAGATCGAACAGCCTCCGGATACTTCATTGACTATGATGACTTCTCTTTGGATTCTTCTGACCCACCACCACCACTTCTGCCCAGAGGTAGATTGCATGAATTCTACATTTGGCTGAAAAAGACATACTTTGTCCCCACTTGGATAAACATTTGGATTACAATTTCGTTACTTTTCCTCTTTCTTTGGATTGGTTTTGTGACAGTATTTTTCTTTATTCTGAATGGACACTATCTCCCAGAATGCTCTGCTGGTAAACTGGTGTACTTGATTTTAAAACCCCATTCTTCATCACACAAAGTAAGACAAGACCTTTCCCTGGTGACCATTTCTGGTGTTTTGGTTCCTGATGGAATTGTTGGGAAGATTCACTGAAAGAATATCGAGCCCCTAAATATTGCAATACAAAAATATTGCGACCAAAATATCGATAACAAAAATATCAGAAAAAAATATTGATGTCATTAATATTGTTGTACTAAATGTCATTTTTTAAAATATATATAAAATAAATTAATAAATATTAAATACATTAAATAATAAAAGTAATGTAAAAAAAATCAAATAAATGTAATATATATTTTAACAAATATAACAAATTAACTCAATTTAAAAATGTTAAACACACAGATATAATAATTAATAAATACATTTACATGTATCTACTTTAAAAACTAATTTTAAACTAATAATTTTAATTTATGTTATAATTTTAAAATGATTAAATAATGTAATATTGAAATATATATCTATATATTTGTATATAGTTAGATATACATATACTAATAAAGTAACTTTTTTTAAAAACAAACCATTCTAATTAAATTAAAAAACTAAACAACTTTTCACATATGAAAACATCAATAATTTAAAATATTATAATTTTAAATAAACAAAATGACAATAGCATACATTATTACAATATTAAATAAAAAATAAAAAATAAAATATTATATAAAATACATTTATTATATTCCCACTTAAAAAAATGTTAAACTGCCTAAAGTATTATAATAAATATATTAAAAAAGTACAATTCCCACTTAATGCAATGCAAAAATTAAAAAACTTGGTAAGATTTACAAATCTCCCTCCAATAAATAGAAAAATATTTAATTACAGATAGGTTTTATTTACTATAACCATTTCAGCCACTACAACAGAAAGGAAACTGTTTCAGTACAAAAGGGTAAAATTTACTACTCCCAATCAAAACAACAGTAGGGAAAGTGTTGGATTGCGGAATAGTAAAATCTATTATTCCCACTCCACTAAGAGCTACAGTAGGGAAAGTGTTGGATAGCGGAGGGGTAACATTTACTATTCCCACTCCAGCAAGTACATTAATAGGGTATGTGTTGGATTGTGGAGGGGTTACATTTACTATTCCCACTCCAATAAGTGCAACAGTGGGGAAAGTGTTATATAGCGAAGGGGGAAAATGTACTGTTCCCACTCCAGTCAGTACAACAGTAGAGAACGTGTTGTATTGCAGAGGAGTAACATTTACTATTCCCCCTCCAATTAATGCAACAGTAGGGAAAGTGTTGGATAACGGAGATGTAAAATTTACTATTCCCATTCAGTCAGTACAACAGTAGGGAAAGTTTTGGATAGTGGAGGGGTAAAATTTACTATTCCCACTCCAATTAGTAAAATAACAAAAAGCAACAAAATATCTTAAACAAAATAAGATTACTTCAAAAACAAATTAAATTAGAAAAATATAAATATATTGAAAGAATATACAAATGTATTTAATTTAAAAAAAATAAAAACCGATTACAATGTTAAATACAAAACTAACCCTGGGCAGTGAACTACGCTCCGCTCGCGGAGTTTGCGGAGTTTTCTGCACTCCGCGTTACGTGGATTTCGCGGAGTGCAGAGAAAATCCGCTACGCGTAGTGGACATTTTTGCTCGCTCGCGTTCCTCAACGTCAAGTTGGCGACCGCAAGCGAGCGAAATCAACATCCCGGCGAGATTTTTCCTCGTTCGCGATCGGCAACATCATGTTGGCGAGCGCGAGCGTGGAAAATAAACCTCCCGGCGAGATTTCTCAACGCGGGGGGATCAGGTTTCTCATTGCGAGTGGTCGCGTATGCTCGTGACTGCTCGCGATGAGAAACTGCCCGTTCGCATTGATAAAGCTGCCGCTCGAGTAAAAATCTACTAGAGCGGCAGAAAACGACCGCTTGCAGTGTGCATGATGCCGTTTGCAATGATTGCACAGTGCGGACAAGCATCCGGCATTGTGCAATCACCGCAAACAGCATTTTCCTATCGCACTACGCTGCTCGCATAGCCCCGCGTAGCACGGCGCAGTTGTTTTACCGCGTCGCGTAGCGCAACTCCGCAAACTACGCCCACCCTTATACAAAACACAAATTCATACAAATATTATTATAAATAAAATTCTAAAATAATTTTCATACAAATAAACGTTTTTATTTAAAAATTATATTTAAACAAAAAAATGATTACATAAATTTAATTTACTTACTTACCACCATATAACCTCACAAACCTCTCAAACTGCACCAAACAATTTACTCAAAAATAATATTTACACTATTAATAAAAATATTTAACAACAAACCAATAATCATTAATTAAATATGAATTACTAATTAAGTATAATTATTATACTTCCCACAATCTAACCCCACAAAACACAAACACACTCATAAAAGTTATAAAAAATAAATTATTTATTCATAATAATAATTTTTTTTAAATCAATTAATTACTTTAAATTAATTTACTTTACCCTACAAGACCAACAACCCACATGCACAATCTAAAACAAATAATTTAATAACACATCCACATAATAAATTATCAATAAAACAAATATTATTTATCAAAAACTGAATATAAATTCATTGAACTTAAATAACTTCCCACTCTTTACCCCATAAACCCCATAGCCCACACCTAAAATCAAACTAGAAAACAAATTAATTACATAAGTAAAAAAATTGTCAATTAAAGGATTTATAGTATTTAACAACGAATTATTAATTAATTAAAAATAATTTACTCCCCACTCTTTACCCCTATTAACCCCACAAACCACACCTAAAAAAAATAATTAAACGATTAAACATAATCAATTATCAATTAATTAATTTTAATTATTAATTAATTACAAATAAATTCCTTCTTACCCTGTACCTCTATAACCCCACAGCCCAAAAAAATAATTAAACAATTAACATCAATAATAATAATTTACAAAAAAATATTAATTAATTACAAATAAATTACTTCCCACCCTTTACCCCGGGGGTTAGATTTACTATTCTAACTCAATTCACCTAATATTGGAAAGGTGCATATGCATGAGAGGTAGGAGGGAGGGTTAGGTGTGGTATTCAAGCTCCATTCCATCTACCATTGGTGGTTAGATTGACTAGTCTTGCTCCTATCCAATGAATAAACAAGAAAAACAAGTACTTTGGAGGTGCATGTAGGGGGTAGATTTACTCCATAGTAGTGGGGTAGGATTTACTATTCTAACTCCAATCCATCTAATATTGAGTGAGAACATATATTTGGGATAATGACAAATGTCCTTTTCTAACTCCAATTAACACTGGAGAATATGCATATATATGGAGGTGTCAGATTTACTGTTGCAACCCTAATCCAACTAACACTGGAGTGCGTCCATGTATTTAGGGGTCAGATTTAGGACCGGATTTATAATCTGTGGACTACCCTTTTCTCAGCCAGGGTGATGGAGTAAATTAGTGTGTTGTCCTAGTGGAGGTACTCTCCGCCTGATTTGGAAATGACCGCCAAGCAGGCGGTCATTTCTTAAAGCATTGCCAGGAACTGCCATTACAGCAGTTCTTGGCAATACTTTTTGTAGTTTGGTGCAGGGCTCCATCAACACAACAAATCCCTGCAACAAATTGTTTTCTTTTTTCTTTTCAAAAAGAAAATAATGAAACAGGATTTTCTGTTTGAAAATTAAAGACAAAATGCTCCCTTCACCATGAGAGTCCTCCACCATGGTGAGCGAGTATTTAGCAGTTTTCACTATCCCGTACCAAATGGGTTTTCCTGGTGATGACGGGCAGTGAAAACTGACCTCTAATTCCGCCCATGTAAACTAAGTGAGTGGAATTAGAGGTCTGGGTTTAATCAGAGTAGTCTCGGCTATGATTAAAGCGAAAGCCGCCCGCATCTAAATTCAGCGGGCGAATCATTATGTTGGTGGTGAGCATACTCCATCACTGTCACAACGGAATATGCTTCACACACACATATAAAATCGGGCCCTAACTTTTCTAACTCCAATTCAACTAACACTGGAGATGGCACATATTTTTGAGGAGTCAGACTGACTATCCTCACTCCAATTCAACAAATCCAACTTTACCATTAAAGAGGATTTATCATTACCATTCCGTAGGTACTAAACATGACAACTCTACCTTCTCTCAATTTGGAATTGCAGCTCATTAAATGTAATAAGGAATCCCCATTGTCAACCTATGAGAGGGGTAGGCCTCTCAATAGTGAAAGTGAGTCCTAAAGCCCAACAAAAATAAGGTCAGAAAAAGAGGACTAGGAAAGCAAAATGTTTTGGGTGACCCTTAAGAGATGGCCATTATCCAACAAACACCCTCTAATGAAATGAAAAGACTAGTGATCACAGTGGAATGACCGAGACAACTGTTACAAGTTATAGGGAACAGGGAAAAGCTCATTGAAAGCAAAGTAATCATAACAATGGAAATAAACTACCACACATCACTGTGAATGCTCTGCGGACCCTGTGTGGAGAAAATGGGTGGGGAAGCAGGAGTGAATGACAGAGCCACCTTGTGGAAAATTGTGTTTGCACTGAAAATATGGCCTAACTAAAACACATAAATTGACACATTTCTAGATATCATTAATTTAAATAGTAATTATGTTAATTAAATCTATATATGTAAAATGATGTATACAAAAGCATATTAATCTTTATTATTGATCCATAAACTATAAACCCGAAAAACAATTTCACAAAGCTCATCCAGAAGGTAGAATGTATATCCTGCTATAGCTTACCAATAATCAAGAGGAAGACCATCTGGTGGGTTAACAATATGGATATACATCTTACTCAACTGTAGGGTTCACAAAATTGATTGCAGTCATCAAAATATAAAACACCCATTACTGCCGTTCAAAACAGGCAAGCAGCTAATAATCTTGAATGTTTACAATGGATGTGATACAACCATGACAGCCTCTTCAACCTTGGCCTGCCTTGATAATAGGCTTCATATGGTTAGTAATTGCATAAATGGCAAAAAAATACCATTTTGATCGCTGGCAATTTTACTACCATGTGCAAATCCAGGGATGATTGTACAGTAAGTGAAAAAGAAGAAAAAGTATAGGATACCTCTGCTTTGCCAGGCAGTCAAAAGAAACATAATTCTTATTTGGTGGTCAGCTAGCTTCACTAACATCTACACACAACCTCAGGGCTTGTAACAGACCCAATTCATTTAAACAGAACAATTAGAATAACGGAGCTATCAAAAGCATAATTCATTATATAATGCTAGATCAATCAAGCTGGAGCATCATATTTGATATAAAAACTGAAACATATATAGACAGTGATTATTATCCTCTAAGCCTATCCTTGAGGCGAGCCATTTTGGTGACTATACCTGTGAACACTGAAAGCCATAATAACATCTATACTTCAACAAATTGAAGGAGAATAAAATAGGCTGAGGCAGATAATAAAATAGGCTGAGGCAGAAAGGCCCTTTTGCCCACAATAGATAGTTTAATAATTTCTATTTTGGAATCACTTCAGCCATATCAAATTATAATCCTACATACTATTGTAGGAGATCGCCTCTTATGAAAAGGAGACAAAATGATCTGGCTAACTGTTGTCTAATAAGCCTACAAAGCAATATTCCAAAATAATTAACAACAAACTGGTTTGCCAATCAATACATTGAAAACAACAGTAATGATGTTTGGTCCCCACAAAAGGGCCAAGAACAATTTAGGCTGGACAATACATGCCTTAAACAAGGGCAAACATTTACCTACCTGGGAATACATCTGACACACAATATGAAATGGAAGAAACACATAACTAGAACCTCTAACCTCATTGTCGAGTCTGCAGGGAGAAGGGCAGAGACCCTTGCTCTCTCCCACCCTCGAAGTATATAAGCTCCAGGGTCAGGAGATCCTCTATGGATCTGAGATTTGGGGAAACTCTAATGTATCAGTGCGAACAAGCCATGAGAAAGCCATCTTAAAACATCTTCTAAGATTATCCTCCAACACCCCAATGGTGCCGGTGGTTCTAGACCTCGGAATGTGGGCCAGCTTGAAGTTAGCTAAGTTAAGACCTGCGTATATTGGCTCTCGGTGTTTAGCACATCTAATCTGGAACAATAGACAAAAGCACTTCAAGATACTCTGGCCTTTTCAGATGGTAGTTCGTTTGGATGGCTTTAGCATGTACATGCCTTGCTAGGACTAATAGATAGGCCTGCCCTTTTTACTAACCATGAGCCCATCACTCAAGGGCTTGCTACAGTGATTAAACTTGCCTATAAAAAAGTGGCTCCTACAGGCATTGACATAAACAATCTAATGAAGAGGTCCAAACCAAGGTTTTTTCCCATAGAACCATGTTCTTTTAACTGGAGTTTACTATATGCTGCCTAATAGCTTTTTAAGTGTATGACAGCGTTTAGATTGTATTATTGTGCAAAGTAGTATGGGCATTGTCTCAAAATAAACTAAATTCTAAATTCTACAATTCTAACTTGAATCCAAGTAACAATAGGGAAAGTACAAATATTTGAGCGGTCAGATTTACAAATTCTAACACCAATCCAACTAACACTGGGGAAAGTGCATATATTCAAAGGGTCAGAGTTACTATTCTAACACCAGTTCTCCAAATACTGGTGTAAGAGCATATAACGAGGGCTTGGGCATACCATATTTAATATTATAATTGGATTCCAACGAACATTAGGCTAAAAGCATCTACTTAGGAATATCACAATTAATTAAAAATAAATACTATGGATAAGTAATATGAAAATAATATGTGTTACATATTGTTGTTTTAATTTTCAAATAATATATTATTTATTCTAATAAAATCATTGCATACTTCAACTTACAAATATTTAAAACGGAATGCAAAATATGACATTAATAAAATGAATTAACAATTATGCGGTAATATTTAAAAAAATTAAACTAACCATTTTTCAATTTTATAATACTATCCACACTATGCCGCAGTAAAACCCACAGCCCCATGAGAATAATTAATAAAATAATTAAAAACATTAATTTAAATAATCAAATCAAAAAACAAACAATAAGAAAAACATAGCTGATATTACACTGACCACACAATACTCCAATAAAACCAAACAAACATTTTGAAGTTACATTTTATATAATATTTTAAATTATTACTAAACATCAAGCTTTAAAAGCAAAATAAGAAAACACTAGGGGGCGATTATGATGTTGGTTGGAAGTGCCTCCACGGTCCTGTCAGAGGCGGTCGGTCCGACCGATCTCATTTTGGATGCGGTCGCTCCAACCACTGCATTATGATTAACCCTGGGCGTAGTTCGCGTAGTTGCGCTACGTGTAGCTACGCGAAGTGCACTTCGCAAGCTACGCGTAGCTACGCGAACTGCGTAGTGTGGTAGGGAAAATGCTGTTCGCACTGATTGCACAGTGCCGGATGCTTGTCTGCACTGTGCAATCATTGCAAACGGCATCTTGCACAGTGCAAGCGGTCGTTTTCTGCCGCTCGAGTAGATTTGTACTCGAGCAGCAGTTTTCTCAACGCGGACTGGTAGTTTCTCATCGCGAGCGGTCGCGAGCATACGCGACCACACGCAATGAGAAACCTGACCTCCCCGCGTTGAGAATCTCGCCGGGAGGTTTATTTTCCACGCTCGCGATCAGCAACTTGATGTTGCTGATCGCGAACGAGGAAAAAGTCTCGCCGGGATGTCAGTTTGCTCGCTCGCGGTCGCCAACTTGACGTTGAGGACCGCGAGCAAGCAAAAAATGCCCGCTACGCTATGCGTTTTTGCACTGTGCTACGTGCAATTCGCGTAGTTGCGCAAACTACGCAAACTACGCGAGCGTAGCGTAGTCCTACACCCAGGGTTAATTATGATGCCCAAAAACCCATTGCTTACCGACCTACTCGGTTTTTTCGACTCCGACTGGCAATTCAGACTGCAAAGCTCTCAGAAACACCGAATGGTAGCCATTTGGAGCCACTTCTGACCCCGGAACCGCCCGCCCCATTACGATGCGTATTTCAGACGCGCCGTCTCTGTTGTTCCAACCACCTTGTCAGAGCAGACGGAAGGGGAGTATTTCAAGTCCAAATTTTGTCACAACACTCTTCCTGCGACCTCTGCTGTGCAGCTATGGAATCCATTGCACATGTCATCCCTCTACTATGCATCATCGATGAATATGAAAATCCGAACCGACGTGCACGTCACCGCCGGTAAGTTACACACCTACCTCTACACAAGAACATAACTACCAAGCGAAAGTCAATAGAGTTTAAGGTGTCCTGTAGCATGTTGAGCATGGAAAAAGAAGGAATGTCATCATCAGGTATCTACAGTCTGACCAGGAAATACTGGGAGAAACACAAATTTAAGATTGAATCAGAAATGTCTATAGCTACATATATGTATGTATACCTACATGAATGGATGAGTACCCCAGTGCAATATTACACGGCAAAAGAGCATCAATGCACTCACAAAAGTATGTCCACAGAAACATTTGCACTGCACCAGGGCCGCTCCTAGATTCATCATTTCCCCGGGCAGAACCTGAACATATGAAACACATATAAATACTATAAGATGTCATGTTATAGGAAGTCACATTGCAGGAAGTGACTTCAAGTTACCATAAATTCCCTGCCATTGTTGCACCAGCTTTGTAACAAGCACTTTATCAAGTGTGGATATCAGAAATTGGCCAACAGCATATATGTAAACACCACATTAAAATGATGTCAAAAGATAGGGCAGATCTGTCAAGTGTCCATACAATACATCCACCCAATTTTATGGAAAAGCTAGGCCTAGGTCGTTCTTAATCTGATAACTTTCTAAATCTGCTGCACTAGTTGTTGATAGATCAATACATTACTCTAAACACTAAACTGGCTAATACAATCCAACCTGGTCTGCCACTCCATCATCAGCCCAATTGCGCAGTTCAACATCCTGTGTCCTGTGTCCTGATGAGTTCAGCAGTATCGGGGCAGGCATCCACCAGAGCCTCCGCTCTCCATGATCCCAGCCTCACCACAGGGCAGGAAGCCAGGTCACTAAAGGGAGTCACAACCAGTCTGGGATGTTGTATGTGTCAGTAATAAAAAAATTTGAAGGATCCAGCACATATCCAAGGCAGGACTCAGACATTGCTTCTATACAATCCATGTCATGCACCCAGGTCTGCGTGCACGCACACCTCACTCCAAAACATTGGGCCACAACTATCTTGGGGCCCAGTATGCTATGTCAGGCCAGGTTTACATGACCCTGGTGGACCTGTGGCATTCCCCCACCACTGTTCACTGAGGCCAGCCCTATGTGTCCAGTCAGGACATGGTCTCAAAATGTCCCACTTGGAGTTACATTTTTCAAAAAGGTCTAGAGTATTAAGAGTTCACATGCAGCAGGCTTCAACTGTGCAGGCACATAAAGGATGGTTCATGATACAAAACCTTGGGAGAGGAAGACACACATCTCAAAACTAAGCCATTTTGTTACATACAAAAGAAAGAGACAGGGAATTGCATTTGCTGGCATACCGGTCAATGCATTTACCTGCACACGAGTCACAAGAGAATTCAACCTTTCAAACAAATCTCTTACTTTCAGCTCATTATCATGTCTTGAGAACAAATTGGGATGGATATAAATATTCCTTCATTAAGCAGGCAATGCAGATCCGGTCAGCTGGGCATAACAAACTTTAATCATTGAGTCAAGTATACCACAACAGGAGCATATGGTCCAATATTGAACAACTCCAAAAACACGATAACCATAACAAGATAGATGAGCAAAGATGGATCATGGGCATTTAGAAGATCAGCATCCCACATACCTCAAGGTCCGGACATGGGGGATGAGACCATGGGCTCGCCATTGTTAACAGTCAACACTGTAGCATATGTGAATTCTATGAGACTAGGGGGCATATTATAAAGAGATATATTGCTGCTTTTTCGGCACATAGCGCCGAAAAAGCGGCGCTTTTTTTAATCTCAATATCATCAAGGACACGCTAACAAGCGTTAGCACGTGTTTCCTTGCGACTGCATGTCAGCGATCAATATCGCTAATGACATGCAAAGTAGGCGTTCCCGAGTACAACAACATGGGAATCCCCGCTAACACGGCTTCGCAATATTAGCAAGCCATGCAGCAGACCAGCGAAGCGATAAAAATAACCGCGCTAACCGCGGTTCTCGCAGGAATGTTACGCCTGCTTTAAAGGTGACTTAGGCATACTGATAATGGGAGGTGGATTGCCAGGTTAGGTCCACACTCCCCTATCAGCAAGCCTCTCCTTAGCGCTGTGAAATCATCGCTGGATTTCACGCGCTATTCCTGGGAATCGGCCTCCATCACTGGAATTACATCGCCTGTTAGCAAAATGTTGATAATACGTCGCTAACACGGCGATGTAATCCAGCGATAGAGTAAATCGCACTAAGCGCGATTTGCGATAATTATTGCATCTCCTTAATAATATGCCCCCAAGTGTTGCAGTGTTGGGAGTGCAGTGGCCTAACAATGCACGCAAAAGGCCTGGCGTGCTATGAACATTTACAAATCCATCCTTTCATTGGATACCTTTTAAAACTTCATCTGCATGAATATCCCTCGCTGCATTCCCTCCAATAGAAGGAGGTTGACCCAACCCCTCACTGTGTCAAGTACATCTGTAACTCTGGATCACAGGTTTGCAGTATACAGCCATTCGCAGAACATATGTATCCAATCCAAATTAGGTGCATGATATCGTGTGCACAGAGGGCAGGACACAAACTATCAGGGTAGGACAGCTTAGGTGAGACATGCCCTGTGCTAGATGTTAAATTGAATGGACTGGAGTTTGGCATCACAAGATACTGTACATTGGTAGTGCCTAGTGCATTCCCTGTCGTGTAGTTCCTATAGTACCCCTGCAGGACCTGCACGTTTGGATAACATATACTGCGGGCTTGGTGGCAGACTGGCTCCTACCGCCCCCACCGTATATGTTAGCCTGGTTTGCATTACCTAGCTCGCAGTGCCACTAGTGTCTCCTCTTATCGGGGAGAAATTAGTTTCTGGCAACCTTAGAACATGACAACCCTGATTCCCTCAGAATCGTGGAAACAATGTACTACCTTCCGCTCAGTCATTCGTGCTCACTTGTTCGGTTTGTCTCAGAGAGTTACACAGAATAAACAGTCGGGCGTTTCAATAAGTATTTATTGAACAGTTGTTATTCTGGTGTAAAATATATGTGCTGCAGAAACCAGCAGACAATAGCAGAGATATATTATCAGCAGTACAATAAAAGCAAAGGGATAGAACAGGTCTACCATATTGCGATAATCATGAGTACATACATGAATATAAAAGCATTATGCAAGTGCGCATACTCCTACGATGCCTACCTAGATGTACCTGTGTGTACCTAGCATATGTGTGTAGGTCTTAGAAGCTAAGAGCCAAGAATCCTCCTAGGATTTAGTCGAACCCCCATACCTGAAATAGAGAGGGTGTGGGACCCCGTCCTGGACTCGGGTTGGACACCCCGATCGGGTTGTGTCAGACCGCTGTCAGCTGGAGCGACTGCATGCAGGAGCCTCAGTGTCTCTGGTCAGTGTGTCAGCATGGAAGTCTTCAATCAATCAATCAATCATGTCACTTATAAAGCGCACTACATACCCGCGAGGGTCTCAAGGCGCTGGGGGAAGAGGGGGGTGGTGCTGCTACTGATCGAAGAGCCAGGTCTTGAGGAGTCTTCTGAAGGCCAGTAGGTCTTGGGTCTGTCGGAGGTTGGTGGGGAGGGTGTTCCAGGTCTTGGCGGCGAGGTGGGAGAAGGATCTGCCACCGGCGGTCGTTTTCCGGATGCGGGGGACTGTGGCGAGGGCGAGGCTGGTCGAGCGGAGCTGGCGGGTGGAGGTGTAGAAGCTGAGTCGTCTGTTGAGGTAGGCTGGTCCGGAGTTGTGGAGTGCTTTGTGTGCGTGGGTGAGGAGCTTGAAGGTTATCCTCTTGTTGACAGGGAGCCAGTGCAGGTCTCTCAGGTGGGGTGTGATGTGGCTGCGTCGGGGGATGTCGAGGATAAGACGTGCAGAGGCGTTCTGGATGCGTTGCAGCCGTCTCAGGAGCTTAGCCGTCGTTCCTGCGTAGAGGGCGTTTCCGTAGTCCAGCCTGCTGGTGACGAGGGCCTGGGTGACTGTTTTTCTTGTTTCGGTGGGGATCCACTTGAAGATCCTGCGGAGCATTCGGAGGATGTTGAAGCAGGATGAGGAAACGGCGTTGACCTGCTTAGTCATGGAGAGGGTGGGGTCGAGGATGACCCCTAGGTTGCGTACGTGGTCGGTGGGTGGCGGGGCTGTTCCCAGTGATGTTGGCCACCAGGAGTCGTCCCAGGCTGAAGGGTTGGAACCAAGGATGAGGACCTCCGTCTTGTCCGAGTTCAGCTTCAGGCGGCTGGTCCTCATCCATTCGGCGACGGCCTTCATTCCTTCGTGGAGGTGGGCTTTGGCGGTGTGAGGGTCTTTGGTGAGGGAGAGGATCAGCTGGGTGTCGTCGGCGTAGGAGATGATGTTGAGGTTGTGCTGTCGGGCGACGTGGGCGAGGGGTGCCATGTAGATGTTGAACAGCGTTGGGCTGAGGGAGGAGCCTTGGGGTACGCCGCAGATGATCTTGGTGGCCTTGGATCGGAAGGGGGCGAGGCGGACGCTTTGTGTTCTGCCGGAAAGGAAGGATGTGGTCCAGTCCAGGGCCTTCTCTTGGATCCCGGCGTCGTGAAGGCGTGTTCGTAGTGTGTGGTGGCAGACCGTGTCAAAGGCGGCTGATAGGTCCAGGAGGATGAGGGCTGCTGTTTCTCCGTTGTCTAGCAGGGTCCTGATGTCATCGGTGGCGGCGATGAGGGCGGTTTCGGTGCTGTGGTTGCTGCGGAAGCCGGACTGGGAAGGGTCCAGTATGTTGTTCTCCTCGAGGTAGCGGGTCAGTTGTTTGTTGACGATTTTCTCGGTGACCTTCGCGGGGAACGGGAGCAGAGAGATGGGTCGGAAGTTCTTGAGGTCCTTGGGGTCTGCCTTGGGTTTCTTGAGTAAGGCGGTGATCTCGGCGTGCTTCCAGCTTTCCGGGAAGGTTGCTGTCTCGAAGGAGATGTTGATTATTTTCCGGAGATGGGGCGCGATGGCTGTACTGGCTTTGTTGAAGATGTGGTGAGGGCACGGGTCTAGCGGTGAACCGGAGTGGATGGTGTTCATGATCTCGCTGGTGTCCTCGTCGTTGATGTTGGTCCAGGAGAGCAGGCGGTTGGTGGTTGTGGGGGCAGTGGTCTCGGTGGTTGCCGGGGCGGTCGTGGTGTTGAAGCTGTCGTGGATGTCGGCGATTTTGCGGTGGAAGAAGGTGGCCAGTGAGTCGCACAGGTCTCGCGACGGCTGGATGTCGTTGGTGTTGGAGCTGGGGTTGGAGAGTTCCTTCACGATGTTGAAGAGCTCTTTGCTGTTGTGTGCGTTGTTGTCTAGGCGGTCTTTGAGTGAGGCCCTTTTGGCGGATCTGATGAGGTGATGGTGACTGCGGGTGGCGCTCTTGTGGGCGGTGTAGCTGTCCGCTGTCCGTTCGTGGAGCCAGATCTTCTCCAGTTTTCGGCATGTTCGTTTGGAGGCCTGGAGGTCTTCGGTGAACCAGGTGGCTTTCTTGCTGGTGTGGCTGTTGGGCGGATTCTTGAACGGGGCGAGGGTGTTGGCGCAGTCGTCGATCCACTGTCTGAGGTTGCGGGCGGCAGTGTCGGGTTCGGAGGGTTCGGCGGGTGGGCTCAGGGCGAGGGTTGTGGTTAGCTGGTCTTCCGTGACTCTGCTCCAGCAGCGGCGAGGCATTTGTTCGGTGCGGTGGTGCGTGGTGGGCTTCCTGTAGGTGAAGTGGATGCAGTGGTGGTCAGTCCAGTGGGGTTCGGAGGTGTGGTTGAAGGAGACGTGTGGGCTTGCGGAAAAGATGGAGTCGAGCGTGTGGCCGGCGGCGTGGGTGGGTGTAGTCACGAGCTGTCTGAGTCCGAGGGTGGCGAGGTTGTTGATCAGGGTGGTGGAGTTGGTGTCCTTGTTGTTCTCGAGGTGGAAGTTCAGGTCCCCGAGGAGGATGTAGTCCGTGGAGGCGATGGCGTGTGTGCTGACGAAGTCAGCGATGGAATCGCTGAACTGTGGTCGGTTTCCGGGGGGTCTGTAGATGAGGGTTCCTCTGAGGGTGGTGTTGGGACCGGTGTGGATCTGGAAGTGCATGTGTTCGGCGGTGCTGAGGGTGTCGTCGGTGTTGGTTGAGACTCTGAGGGTGTTCCTGTGGACGATGGCGATGCCTCCTCCGACTCCGTTGGTGCGGTCCCTGCGGGTGATCTTGTATCCGTCCGGGATGGCAATGGCGATGTCGGGGGTTGAAGCGGGATTCAGCCAGGTCTCCGTCAGGAATGCGACGTCTGGGGAGGTTGAGTCGAGAAGGTCCCAGAGTTCGATGGCGTGTTTGCGGGCGGAGCGGGTGTTGAGGAGGATGCATCTGAGGTAGTTGGGTTCTTTCCTGGGCGGTGGTTTGGCGGGGCGAGTGCTGGCGAAGCTGCAGTTCCGGCAGGTGAAGGGCCCATGGGTCCGCTTCGGGGTGGCCTGGTAGCAGGCGTGATCTTTTCCGGGGTTGAGTGCGTGGAGGGTGCTGGCGTCGTATCGGCGTCTGTTGATGTGGCGGGCGCGGGGGATGCCCGGACCAGGGGGTCTGGCGCTGGGCGCGGTCACGGCGCGGACGGGCGCAGACGGGCGCAGACGGGCTTGCCTTAGGCGCGCCTTCGGCCGCGCAGCGGCCGCCATAAATGGGGAGGTGGGAGGGAGGAGCAGGGAATGGGGCAGCGAATGGGCAGTGAGGGGGCGGGGCCGCAGGGGCGCAGCAGCGGGAAACAGGCACAGAAGGGAAAACGAGCACAATCAGGGCATCAAGGGGGCACAGAAAGGAAAATACTAGCACAATGAGGGGCAGCAAGGGGGCACAGAAAGGAAAAAACGAGCACAATCAGGGGCAGCAAGGGGGCACAGAAAGGAAAAACGAGCACAATCAGGGGCAGCAAGGGGGCACAGAAAGGAAAAACGAGCACAATCAGGGGCAGCAAGGGGGCACAGAAAGGAAAAACAGAGCACAATCAGGGGCAGCAAGGGGGCACAGAAAGGAAAAACGAGCACAATCAGGGGCAGCAAGGGGGCACAGAAAGGAAAAAACGAGGCACAATCAGGGGCAGCAAGGGGGCACAGAAAGGAAAAAAACGAGCACAATCAGGGGCAGCAAGGGGGGCACAGAAAGGAAAAAACGAGCACAATCAGGGGCAGCAAGGGGGCACAGAAAGGAAAAAACGAGCACAATCAGGGGCAGCAAGGGGGCACAGAAAGGAAAAACGAGCACAATCAGGGGCAGCAAGGGGGGCACAGAAAGGAAAAAACGAGCACAATCAGGGGCAGCAAGGGGGCACAGAAAGGAAAAAAACAGCACAATCAGGGGCAGCAAATGGGGCACAGAAAGGAAAAACGAGCACAATCAGGGGCAGCAAGGGGGGCACAGAAAGGAAAAAACGAGCACAATCAGGGGCAGCAAGGGGGCACAGAAAGGAAAAAAATCGAGCACAATCAGGGGCAGCAAGGGGGGCACAGAAAGGAAAAAACAAGCACAATCAGGGGCAGCAAGGGGGCACAGAAAGGAAAAACGAGCAAATCAGGGGCAGCAGCAGGGCACACAGACGGAGCTGTGTGGTGGGGGAGCGACCTACCAGTCAAGGTCAGGGGTCGCTCTCTTCACCACGCAGCGGCCGCCATAAATGGGGAGGTGGGAGGGAGGAGCAGGGAATGGGGCAGCGAATGGGCAGTGAGGGGGCGGGGCCGCAGGCGCAGCGGCGGGAAACAGGCACAGAAGGGAAAACGAGCACAATCAGGGCATCAAGGGGGCACAGAAAGGAAAAAACTAGCACAATGAGGGGCAGCAAGGGGGCACAGAAAGGAAAAACGAGCACAATCAGGGGCAGCAAGGGGGCACAGAAAGGAAAAACGAGCACAATCAGGGGCAGCAAGGGGAGCACAGAAAGGAAAAAACGAGCACAATCAGGGGCAGCAAGGGGGCACAGAAAGGAAAAAACGAGCACAATCAGGGGCAGCAAGGGGGCACAGAAAGGAAAAACGAGCACAATCAGGGGCAGCAAGGGGGGCACAGAAAGGAAAAAACGAGCACAATCAGGGGCAGCAAGGGGGCACAGAAAGGAAAAAAAAAAAACGAGCACAATCAGGGGCAGCAAGGGGGCACAGAAAGGAAAAAACGAGCACAATCAGGGGCAGCAAGGGGGCACAGAAAGGAAAAACGAGCACAATCAGGGGCAGCAAGGGGGCACAGAAAGGAAAAACGAGCACAATCAGGGGCAGCAAGGGGGCACAGAAAGGAAAAAATGAGCACAATCAGGGGCAGCAAGGGGGCACAGAAAGGAAAAAACGAGCACAATCAGGGGCAGCAAGGGGGCACAGAAAGGAAAAACGAGCACAATCAGGGGCAGCAAGGGGGGCACAGAAAGGAAAAAACGAGCACAATCAGGGGCAGCAAGGGGGCACAGAAAGGGAAAAAAACGAGCACAATCAGGGGCAGCAAGGGGGCACAGAAAGGAAAAAACGAGCACAATCAGGGGCAGCAAGGGGGCACAGAAAGGAAAAACGAGCAAATCCGGGGCAGCAGCAGGGCACACAGATGGAGCTGTGTGGTGGGGGAGCGACCTACCAGTCAAGGTCAGGGGTCGCTCTTGGTTCCCTCTATCTTACCGGGGCAAGATGTGGTGTATTTATACCCTGAAAACACTGACCTTCGTGCAAGGTTTGTATTGGTCCTCCATTAGGCTTTAGGAAGACATCAGGGGTGAACTCTGTACATACATATTATGCAGGTGGAATATTCTTAGAGAGTCATGCATAATTTATGAGTACAGTGTGGGCCTGTGTTTGGGAAAAACCCTGGTGCCTGCAAAACTACAAGGCAGATAACGTTCAGCCCTCAGAGCACGTTGTGTACTGGATGGGACAATGCAGGTGAAAGAGCATGCCTATATAAGGAATCATGACTATAATAGGGCATATATGGTTATTATCGTAATAGGGCATATGCGGCTATGACCATAATAGGGCAAGTACGAATAAGACCATATTAGGGTAAATATGAATACGTCTATTTTAGGGCATGTATGAACGGGCCTACATTAGGGTCTCTATACGGGATATAACACCCACTCCTCTTCTGAAAAGGATAATAATGACCATACTATAAAATCTGGACAATATAAAATATTTTTAAAATCGGTAAAAACATGAGTTTAAAACTCGTTTAAAAGATGTTAATTTTTTTTATAAAAGTGTTAAAATTCAGCTATTTCCAGTTGCCACGTTAAAAAGTCAATCACTGTCTCTTCATAAAGTTGTATCACTATAAGCGGGAGAAGGCCGTGCTTTCTGCAAGTGACAGTGTCAATGTTCCAAATTTAGATCGTTTATTTTGAAACGAGTAAAAGCCGAATTCTTTACCAGGACGCGATGAGCCAATTCGAGATTAAGCGTCCGGGCTGGAAAGCACATCCTTATCGGAGTCAGCCGCAGCAGTAGACAAATCCAATGCCTCGCATAGAACGTCAATCGCACATAGATGGAATGTAGCACTGCCATCAGTCGGAGTTGCGGCATCTGGTGAGGCAGTTGCAACCTGTGTGCCTGTGGAGGAGTCGCCTAACCCAGCAGGAGCAAACGGCACCTGTGGATTCTCAAGGAATGCGTTCATCAGAATCGGAAGCCGCTGGGGACAATGCAGAGCATGGGCCTTTATGGGGTCCAGCATTGCATCCATGTCCGGAGGCGCGTCTGATGGAAATGTTAGACATAAATCCAACGAGCATTCTTCTCCACAGAACAGGCATCGAAGAACAGGTAAGATGTAGTCTACCCAGACTGGTCTAAATGATAGAAACCAGGAGGCTTTGAGTTCTCATAGGCAAGGCAAGCCCAGAAGTTGTACCATGCGTTCACGGTACTTCCGTTCCAGGAGTGTGTTCAACAACCCTTCTGGAATTGGGCCGTCCATTGCATAGCAGCAGTATTACAATCAGGATTCCAGCAATTAGGAAAAGGATGAGCGGGAATCCTCCAAATACGCTTCCCAATACGGAGTGTATAAAATGTGGGATTACTCCGAGGACTGCCTGAAAGGTGCTTAACAGTCCTGACCCTATGGTCTTAAATACGGTGTACAATACCACTCGTATCAGACATGTTGAAGATACGACTAACCATTTCTGCGAAATGAATGGGGCAGTTTGTACGTATGAGTGCCTGTATCTCAGTCGAGGTCCTTGCAACTTAGAGTTCATAGGTTTCTCGAGCGGAGGTTAAGGGCACGGGTTGCTGTAAAAGCATGGCTTTCAATCTGCTCATAGTATCAAATTGTATGAAAGAAACATTCAGTGAAGGCCATAGCGGCGCCTCCCTGACTGTGTTCAGTGGCGGAAACAATACTTGCATACAGCAAGTAACCCTGGAGTTAACAGTTACTAGATAGGCAACGCCCGGAAGCATCCCACAGCAACTTTGATCATTTAGCATTGAGTAACTCCCATTTGAGAGCAGCTGGAAAACCGGCGTGATCATGGCCGCTGGAGTCCCTGACATGTGACAAAATAGGTTTGCTGCAGAGTAGAGAAATATCTTGACACATGAGAGAACCGCTTAAAGCATTCTTGCAGTTTGTACCACTCAGATACACTTCTCGATCCCCATTCCGGCATCGGTATCTATATGGTAACTCCCAAGTTTCCTTGATGTATCCTTTACCCATTACTTCATATCTGCCTGCCTGCCTTTGCTCAAGGCAATGTTGAAACTGAAATGTAGTGACCGGTAGAGTGATCTGGCCATGGATTAACCATTCAGTTGATGGTGATTCGGCTACAGTGAACGGTAACCTTTCCAGTTTCTCAATACGTAGCATTGTGTATTTGGTTCCCCTTTGTGCCATTTCTGTCTGTTTATCAGTTAGATTGCATTCTGAAAACAGAGCTGTGCTGTTTACAAAACGCCAGGGCACATAGCCTGCACGCAAAGATTGTAGCGTCCAGCTCAACATCATAATAGAACGTAGCTGAGATTGCCCGTGTTGTAACAAGGCCAGATCTTGTTCTAGTATGTCGATCGCCGAAGACACAATGTTGCCTAAGGAGTAAATCCTAGAGGTCAAAGTTGTTAACCCATTATCCACTACAGCTAATGCCTTCTCTAAGTTAATACGGTCTGTTTCCCGTATCCTCTCTGCGGCCTCTTGTTGGGATATTTTCCAGCTCTCATTATAGTAGGCATAAAGGCCTGCATATATGAAACGTTTCTGACGTTGTTTCCTGGGTCCTAGCAGAAAATCTCTAAGATCCATGTCAGGTGTTAGTAAGGTCAAGTGGTGCTTCACTTCTGTGAGTGTTAAGGTCTCTAGCCAATCAAGGCACAACTTCCCAACACTATATGATATCACTACCCCCGGGTGTTGTCTCTGTACATAGCGTGGGTCTGGCCTATGGATACTAAACCCTTTGGTTGTATTCATAAATCTCTGCTGACATTTCTTTGTGTCAATGGGCCAAATCAGCCATTCTGTCCAATCAGGATCTGATCTGTTGTACTGGAAAATGTCATCTAATTTCACCCCATGTGTAGTTGAATTCTGACCCCCACCCATCTGTGATGGTGTTGGAAACCCCGGTGTGTTCATTTCCTTGCCTTTGGCTAGTCCAAGACAGGATGTTTGTTGCACAGTTTCATTCAGAAATAATATCTTCTGTGGAATGAGGCATGCTCTTAGAAGTGCTTCTATTCCCTGGACTTGCCAGTCCCTAGAACCCCAGATTGATTTTGAATCTATCGTGTCTTTCCATAGGTCGAAACCCTGTGTAGACAACTGGTTCAGAAAGGATGCAGAGTAAATACGTTTGGTGTTTGTTAACATAAGTTTCTGAGCTGAAGTTTTCGCCACTTTATAATAAAATGACTTCGGGTCGGATGTGTTAAACTCTGAGAAGTATGTGAATTTCTGTGCAAATGCTTGCGAACTACCTTGTGGAGGTGTTGGGCAGTGTTCCTACTGGTGGTACTCAAATACATTTCTAGGTGTTATAGACTTGTGTAAGAAATTAACACCAAATTATTGGTAACAGTACAATGTATCATAGTCTGAAGTACATTCTAACATTTCATTGTTCGGAAATGCAGCAGTTTTTTCTAAATCAGACATCATAGTATTTACAGTTTCAGTGTCCCAATTATCAGAAAATACACTGGAGGTAATGATATAACTTAAAGAAATTTTAAATACATGTTTTAGCTTTAAAAGTTCAGTCGGACCGAATACATCATAATCAATTTTGTCCCATACTATACCGTCCGGTATAGGAACTGCTGTAATGTTCACTGAAGACAAGTCTCTGGGTTCACGATGTGAAGATTGGTGTGGTTTTAAAATCAAATTGACTCTTTGGGCTGTAGAGCTTGGTTGGAGGTATCGTCCATTAATAAGCATACTAAAAGTTATAATTAAACCTAGCCAGAAAATGAAAAAGAAAATCCCAGTGATATACCATAGTTCTATCCAAGGTGACACCAGGTAAGTCTTTCTAAAAAAGTTTAAAAAGTCAGTGAGTTTTTGTTTGAGTGATTTTATGGCTGGCGTCGTTTCCGTCTCGCTTGGGTCCAGTGAAAACGTATCAAAGTTTATGAAATAGCCAGAAGCAGTTCGATCAATTGTTGGAATTGCATCGGGATTTGTTGAAATCGGATTTTGCTTTTGACGAGGCATATTGACGTAGATGTCTGTATTAGCTCTGATTGCAACTTGGTTATTAAGTTGATTTTCTTCTTGTTGATGTACTTCTTGTAGAAGTGGAACGAGTTCTATAGCGTTGTTGCTTAGTCCTTCATTCCGTACAGGTGGCTCTTCAAACGTGATGAGTCTTTCTGTTTGAACTTCTTGGATTGTAGCGAGAGGAGGGCGTCTGCTACTGTGGAGTCCACGAGGCCTACTGTTTAGTATCGGCCACATAGTGTGGTTTGATTAAGTCAATTGAGACAAATCTTTTCTCCTTTTTTACGGCAAGAGGTGGCAGAAGTACAGTTCTTGTGCCGTGGAGTGCAAGGACCGGTACAGGCGTTCTGTATGATGGCCCAAATTCTTTTTTGTCAGCAATGTTCTCTCTGACCAGATCCCCGATCTTTGGGATCCAGATAGGTCTTGCCGTTACTGCCTTGACTTCCTCAGTGGTGGCCTGTTTCTGGAGCACGTTACTTTGTTGTGTCCTGGATTCATTTAGATCCTGTAAAACAGCCAAACGATCATGGATATCAAATGGTTTTTCATCCACCACTGCGCCTTCACAATCAAGATCAGTTACCCACATTCTTGTCCCAAATAGGACCTCGTAAGGAGTGACACCTCCTAGAGAGCTTCTTGGCTGGTCATTGAGCACGCGCTGTACCCCATAAAGGTGATCGACCCATCTACCGCCCTTGCCTAATACCCTAGCTGTTAAAGATTGCTTTAAGTCTCGGTTTTTCCTCTCCACAACAGAATTTCCCTCGGGATGTTATGGAGAGGAGTACCGCAATGCTACGCCCATTCCTCCCATGGCCTCTTTGTAAGCCCGAGAGCTAAACGCCGGACCACGGTCAGAATGTAACGTGCCAACTGCGTATGTGCCGATAAAGACTCACAAATATTTTATAACAGTTTGAGCGTCAGCCGAGCGCTGAGGCCAGACCCATAGGAAACTAGAGCTGAACACACACGAAAGGACAACCTAATGCTGTCTAACAATGGTATCTGTACTGGACGTGTTGTGGTGGACCCAGATGTCGCAGTTCCAGACTTAGTCTCTAATCAGCCTTCTCATCACGGGCCACCAGTAGCGTTCTTTCAATAAAGCCACAGTCTCCCTAAGTCTGTTATGTACAGAACCTTTCCCTTCGTGTGCCGCTACTATTAAACCTAACCAACGATCCATATTTGGTATTACTCTATCCCCCACTCCAGGAATCTGAGCATATGGAATGTTTTGTGCATCTAACTTGTAGGAGTACTTGAGTGGAAATTTCTTTGGTACTGCTGTGCTGCCTTTGCGCGAAGCATTGACAGCTACCATTATCTCGCCGTCTATTCTCGTTCTTGAATGAGTGATTGCAGCTACGGCGGCTGTGCGAACAGCCCCTTTTGCGGCTTCATCAGCCAATGAATTCCCTTCAACGTGAACGCCAATCACGCTGAGGACTCAGTGTATGTATCACGTGAGCCCTTGGTAGTTTGTTTCTCAACTCCACTACCTGTTCCCATAGCATTTTATGCTTAATTGTGCCACCTTTTGCATCTTTGAACCCGTTTTGTTCCCAATGATGTAGATATTCATTGTACGACTGTACACAGTAAAAGGAATCACACACAATCAGTGTGGGGAATTCGTGATCCGCATTTATAAGTGCCAGTATCAGTGCTTTGAATTCTGCCAACTGAGCTGTGCAGTCTCCTAGAGATTGCGTCTTAGTACAGCTTGGATGGAACTTGCCATCATGCATGCGTCCTTTAACGATTGCACACGCTGCGCTGTAAGCTTGCTTAGTTCCTGTGGCTGGTTGAGCAGATCCGTCAGTGTAAATAATATATTCATACTGATCGAGAGGCAAAATTTCATTTGGTAGAGGATATTCTTGTTCGTATTGCAGGAATGCCTGTGTTTTTAAACTCGGATCAAATCTGTATTCAACATCCGTTGCAGTAAGAGAATTAGCCCATTGTATCCATCTTGGATGTAAGGCTTTAGCATTTGGAATGCTTGCTTTTGTAACAGCTTCTAAAGCTGGTACCGGGGTCACGACAATTATGCGCTTTCCCTGAGCCAGAGCTCTTTCTCTTGCTACAGCGGTCTGAACTGCTGCAAGGATTTTTTCTGTTGAGTGAAACGCATCTCTGCGTTTGTGTACAGGTGTGATTTGTATGCGATTGGTACTGTTTCACCTTCATTAAAAGTTAAATAAGTGTACCCGCATTGACCCGCTATGACTCGGATCACCAAATTATGTGCGTTTACGCGTGTCTGTAAATGTTTAGAAGCTATCATGTCTTCCTGTAGGGAACGCAGGATATTTGTATGTTTCTGTGTCCATTGTCTGACTGAAAAATCAGGTTTTATTAAGTCGTAGAAAGGTTTTACTCTTTCTGCTTAATCCAAATTGTATGTTCGACCAAAAGTTAAGAATCCCAGAATTGATTGTAAATTCTTTAATGATTTGGGAGGTTGGAGCAGCGCACACTTTTCTAAAAAGTTAGGTGCTAAGCTTTTTCCCTCACTTGACAGTTCATATCCTAAAAATAGGACACTGAGGTGGGCAATCTTTGATTTTTTAAAGTTAAATTTGGAGCCCTCAGAGGCGAATCCCATAATAATGGTGCTCATCCTGGTCAAGTGCTTCGGTAAGTCATCGTCCGTCAGATAAATATCATCCACATAGGACAATGCTTCTTCATCCAAATTTTGGAGTAACTCTGTTACCCTTGCTGAAAACAACCCTGGGCTATTCTTATACCCTCGGGGGAGTCAACAAAATTGCCGTTGGGACCCTAACGCACTGAATGCAGTCAGATACCTGCTTTCAGGCGCTATATTTTGGCAGAAAAATCCATTTGAGATATCAAGTGTTGTTTTATATTTTTGGCGCACAATGTTCATTAATGCGGCACTGTGTGCATTTTGAACTGCAAATGTCTTTGTGCAAGTGTTTAAATGTCTATAATCTAAAACTAGACGATATGTGTTGTCAGGTTTGGCTATGGGGAACAAAGGATTGTTCATAGGTGAAGTGCAATTTTCTATCATCCCCTGGTATTCTAGTTGATCTAGAATCTCCCTGACCTGTCTTTTAGCTTCCTGCTTTATAGGGTATTGCCTTTGAGCATTTGGGGAAACTTTTAACTGGATCACGTGGTGGGTTGAATCCTCATCCTAACCAGCATGATTTTTATACAATGCTGGAGCTAGGGCAACCGCCCACTCCTGCGCATATGCATGTTTTAGGTGAATGGGAACGAGGTCGGAAAAGGCCAGAAAAATTACAGTTTCTCCCCTAGGGCACTCCATGACGAATGCTGGCAGCCAGTCTTGCTCTGCTAATAGGATGTCATACCCTGATGACAGATTTTCCCAAAATAGACCTTGGACTTTCCTGGGCTTGTCCCTCTCCATCCAGAGTGTTATCTCATGTAACTTATGTGGGACACTTACCCGAGTATCAGGTGTTTCCACCGTGATATACTCACTCAACTCCGCTGTCACCAGAAATTCCTTCAGGTTCTTCTTTTTGAACTGAGGTTTTGATTTTTGTTTATCTTCTTTTTTAGGTGCGTAGTCCGCAGCGCGTTGCGTGTCTCTGGACTTTGTACGCTCTTCTTGTCTGTGTTCTGACCGTCCTTCCCTCTCGGAGTTTCGTGATGAACCCTGAAAGGAACGAGAGGAATTAGTATCAGTATCCTGATACCTGTCAGGTTTTTTAATATTATCCCTATTCCTGAGGTTATACCTCCTTTCAGAGGGCTCCTGTTGAGGAGACCTACCTCTGGACTGAGATCTTGTGTCTTTAGACTTTTGTTGTTTTTTATTATCCCACTTCTTTTTAGAAGTAGGTGTCTGCTTTGTAGTGTCCTTTTCAGGACTGCCCACCAGTTGCGGTTTTAATGCTTTCCCACCTAGACTGTCTCTGCCTAGTTCTGCATATGAGGTTTCAATTATTTTGGGTAGTTCGTGTTGTTGATCCTCTGGACCGAACTCCCTTAGGCTTTGGCGGATCGCCACTGAAGCTGCTTCCCCCCTAATATTAGCTAGTATTATGGCTGAGACCTGTTGAAAGTTGTTTAGCAACTTCATCCCCAAGTTAAGGGCAGGTTCTGCTCCGTACTCATTTTGTATCTGTCTCAATACGTCAGGTACTACTGCTATTGACGGGATACCATGTGTTTTGTTATATATGGCAGCAAAGTCTGAACCCCAAGAGGTGCAATCCTCTAGTTGTGGTGTGCCTCCATGGGCAAGCAGATTGTTAGAATTCTGTGTGTATCACTGGTCGTAGTATTCGGGAATACTGCTTCAAGCTGAGTTATTTTCTGAGCTATCCAGAATGGGATTTGTTCGCGTTTTGCCCATTACCGCGTGTAATGTTTGTGGAGTAATTTTATTAACTGTACCCTGGACTGGAGTATCTTGTGCTCCAGCAGGTGCAGGTTGAACTGTTAAAGTCCTCATCACAAATTGTGTGAGGTTTCTGTAGATTTTAATTAAATCTCTGTGTTGTACAAGTAAATCTGGCTGTGGCATTGTGTCAATGTCAGGATGCGGTGTGTTCGCCGCTAATATGGGCCATGTGGCTCCTGCTCCTCCGAGCGGGCCTAATCTTGCTTTTCCTCGTACGTGGGGTAGGGCACCTTTAAACAAGTAATTATGCTCCTGGTAAGTGAGCGGGACCTCTACTTCCTCAAAGGGAGTATAGTCTGCTGGTGTTTCACCTTCTAGGTAGTAGTGAAACACATTTGTAATTGCATTCGTTGCTTGGAATGTACCCATGAATAGAACACCTCTGTTTTATTAGATTTGTGTGCCTCAATCACGAAAATTACTGTACCACCCCTGGCTCTTAAGCCATGTTCTAGAAGTTTTAGGGTGACTGCCCTTCTGAAATTTGGTGCAATTTGTATTGCCTCTTCAGGGTCTTCTTCTAAACCAAAGAGGTTTGTTGCAACTCTCCCTGTTGCGTTTGTTTCTTCCACCATTTTTAATTGGAAGAAGGGAGATTAAATAGTTTTTTTAGAATAAGGTGTAAGTGCACAATTGTAGGAACCAAATTTCCTTCGAGCTTGAATAACCAACAGCCAATAAATAGTATTCTAGTACTACTCAGCTGCGGCGGAGTTTGTGCCCACCCACTCCAGACGTCTCTGGGGTTTTGTGAGTAGGTTCTCTGAGATTAGCACGACTGAACTACTCAGATTCTACTGTTAAATAAGTACCCAACCAAAGTTGGCGGCACCATGTTGTGTAGTTCCTATAGTACCCCTGCAGGACCTGCGCGTTTGGATAACATATACTGCGGGCTTGGTGGCAGAATGGCTCCGAGCACCCCCACCGTATATGTTAGCCTGGTTTGCATTAGCTAGCTCGCAGTGTCACTAGTGTCTCCTCTTATCGGGGAGAGATTAGTTTCTGGCAACCTTAGAACATGACAACCCTGATTCCCTCAGAATCGTGGAAACAATGTACTACCTTTCGCTCAGTAATTCATGCTCACTTGTTCGGTTTGTCTCAGAGAGTTACACAGAATAAACAGTCGGGCATTTCAATAAGTATTTATTGAACAGTTGTTATTCTGGTGTAAAATATATGTGCTGCAGAAACCAGCAGACAATAGCAGAGATATATTATCAGCAGTACGATAAAAGCAAAGGGATAGAACAGGTCTACCATATTGCAATAATCATGAGTACATACATGAATATAAAAGCATTATGCAAGTGCGCTTACTCCTACGATGCCTACCTAGATGTACCTGTGTGTACCTAGTATATGTGTGTAGGTTTTAGAAGCTAAGAGCCAAGAATCCTCCTAGGATTTAGTCGAACCCCCATACCTGAAATAGAGAGAGTGTGGGACCCCGTCCTGGCCTCGGGTTGGACACCCTGTCCGGGTTGTGTCAGACCGCTGTCAGCTGGAGCGACTGCATGCAGGAGCCTCAGTGTCTCTGGTCAGTGTGTCAGCATGGAAGTCTCGGTTCCCTCTATCTTACCGGGGCAAGATGTGGTGTATTTTTTTTTTGTTTAAATTTCTTTATTGGGAATTTTATTTTTCATGGTACATAGATACACATTATTAACACTACATGAGGACAGGCATGTGCAGGCAATTGAGCGGTAGCATTGCTCCATAGAACAACCATCTCAGTAAATATGCAACATCTCGTGTTATAAACAATGAAACGACATAGAAAGTACACTGCAGGTGGACCTGTATGAGTAATGATAAGGTGCCTGGTGCTCGGTGCCTGCATATATGGGTGTCTGTGTGGTGGGGGGTTGATCTGCAGTCCCCCGCACTACCCCCGTAACCCCTGTGATATTGTCCACAAGTGTGTTCCCAATAGAGATACGCTAACGATGTGGGTGTTGGGGGAAAATGTGGAACAAAGAACTGAGGGGGGGAATGTGGGGAGGAAGGGGAGGACGGGTAGCCTATGGACTGTATCATGGTGGTTGTCTAGTTTATGGTGGATTCTGATTTACCTGTGGAGGAGCTGTGATATCCGCAGTGAGGGAGGGAGAGGAGTCCGGGGGGGTGTATGTCTCCCCTCGCGGACCGAAGTGTTAGTCCGATGGGGCCCTAGCACACAGTCAGTCATTCACATCCCATGTCTGTTATGTGTTGGTGTTTGTTTGTGCCATGGGGGACTGGTGTGGAGTCTGGGAGTGGGATTGTGTGGTCACGGGTGAGTCCGCTGGTGCTGTCTCTTGAGCAAATTGGAACAGGAGGTGTGCCCATTCCATGGACATGGGATGTTTATGCATCCCTTTCACCTCCTCGTCTCTTAGTGTTTCTTCCTCTGCTGCCCCCCACTTTTTTACGGCGCCTATCCAGGCTGCCTCTGGGGGTCCTGCCGGGGCCCTCCAATGCATAGCTATTCCACGTTTCGCTAAAAGCAGAGCCAGAGATGCAAACCTGTACTGCACCTTTTCCATCTTCCGCCTGCGGAAGACACCTAGGGCGCTCGCCTCCCACGTGGAAATATTTATTAGGTTGACCGTCGCCCCTTAGGGTCTGATGTACCCTATCCCAATACTGTTGGATTGTGGGACAGTCCCAAAACATGTGTTTAAAATTTGCCTCTGGTGTTTGGCATCTGGAGCATGCAAACTGTGTATCAGGATAAAAACGGTGGAGTCGGTGAGGTGTTAAGTATGCACGATGTAAAATATTGAATTGGATGTTTTTGAAGCGTGCGTTCCTGGACACCTTTTTGGGGTACTCCAGTGCCTTTTCCCATTCTTTGTCATGGAGCACCCGTCCTATTTCGTCATCCCATTTCTGTCGCAGGGCTTGTAGAGGGATCGTGATCAGGTCCCGGATCGCTTTGTAGTGCCAGGTGACTAAGTGTCTCCCCGCGCCCATACGGAGAATCGTGTGTAGCACCGGGTGTGTCGGTGGTTCGCCCTCAGTGAGATCCCAGCAGTGCCTGGCGCTCTCAACTAAACGTCTATGTACCAGGAATTGCCCTGGGGGAGATCATAGCTTTCTCTCATTTGGGCATATGTTTTCAACTGCCCATCGTCAAATAGGGACTCGATCTCTGTCACCCCACGCTCAGTCCACACCCTGAGGGTGTTAGCGGTGAAATATTTCTCCCGTTGTGGGAATCCTACCAATGGAAGGAGCGGGGAGTAAAGGGGCCGACCCCGTGACAGACGGTGTATGCGCATCATGCATTTGCGGGCAATCGAGATCTGTAGGGGGTGTGTACTCGTAGGCTTAGTCCCCGGCATCAGTAGTCTGCTGAGGGCCGGGAGAGGTATCTGGCCGTCATTGGAGAATGTCTCGTCTATGTGGCGCTCTGCTGTCCAATGGGACAGCCACTGAAGCTGGGTTGCTAGGAAATAGGCTTCAAAGGAGTGGGCTCCCAGACCCCCTTGCGTTGTGGGCAAGTAGAGGGTTTGTAAGGCTACCCGGTGTCTACCACCCCCCCATATCAGCGCCGTAAGTAGTGTGTCTAGTTCCTGAAAAAAAGAACGGGGCGGGATCACCGGGAGATTAGTAAAACAGTAGAGCAGTCTGGGTACCATGACCATCTTCGCGAGGGCTACACGCCCTATGGGGGCCAATGGTAGGGTCTTCCAGAAGGCGACCGCCGAACGTAGCCCGGCCAATGTCTTGCGGTGATTTCCCTCATAGAGGTTCTCCGGGGAATGATACAGTTGCACTCCTAGGTATCGAGGTGCCGCAGCATTCCAACCGAGTGTGTGGGGCCCAATCATTATCTCCAAAGGAGCTAGGTGGGGGCTCAGTGGAAAGATTATCGATTTCCCCCAATTGACTTTGAGTCCGGAGACCTCTGCAAAGTCACGCAATGTTGCCCATATCGGTGTGAGATCACTCGTGATGTCCCGCAAGTAGATCAGGAGATCATCGGCATACATCGATACACTGTGTACTGTGTCTGGAATCGGAATACCCCAGGTCTCGCCCCCCTGACGCAGACGAATGGCCAGGGGTTCCACTGCCAAGGCGAAGAGGAGGGGAGACAAGGGGCATCCCTGCCTCGTCCCCCGTTCCACCGGGAGCGGGGTTGAGATGTACCTCACCACCCTCACCCTAGTCATGAGGCCTGTATAGAGTAGTCGTGTGTATGCTATCAGGGTCGGGCCGACGCGTACCTTGCGTAGGACAGCGAATATGTATGGCCATAATAGTGTATCGAAGGCCTTTTCTAGGTCTAGAATTAGGCATGCAGCTCGAGGGAAGTGATCTTTCGCTCTATCCTGGATGTGGAAGAGTCTACGTATATTCTGTGAGACGCTACGCCTGGGGAGAAACCCACTTTGGTCATGGTGGATCAATTGTGGGAGAACTTGGATGTACCGATCCGCTAAAATTTTTCCCAAGAGTTTACAATCCGCGTTAAGTAGTGTTATGGGCCTGTAGGAGGATGGGAGAGTGGGATCCCTGTGTGGCTTGAGGAATGTTACCAGGGTAGATTCCCGAAGTGATCTAGGAAGTTCCCCTCTTTGCAACGCGTCCTCGTACATGGTCACGAGTCGCGGGGTCAGCTGGGCTGAAAAGGTGGCATAGTATTCGAGGGGAAAGCCATCTATACCCGGTGCCTTACGCCGTGCCAGTGTCCTGATCGCATGGTTTATGTCCGGGGATTTTATCTTTGTCTCCAACGCCTTCCCATCTGCCGACGGGATGCCGGGTAGAGGTAATAAATGGAAGAACTGGGACAGCGCCAGGCTTGATGACTGTGGCGGAGCCCGGTAGATTCCCGTGTAATAGTCGTGGAAAATGTTCAGGATATCTATTTGTGACTGCCTAAGGGTACCCATCGCGTCTATCAATTCTGTGATTGGTTGCAAGTCCACTTCCTGTTTCGCGAGCCAAGCGAGGAGCGTCCCTGCCCTGTTTCCCTCCCGATGTACACGGGCGGCGTACGCCCTGAAGTTGTATTTGCGAAGGTCTCTCATTGTCTCCACATAAGATGTTTTAGCTATCGTCACTTGCTCCGGGGTAGCCTCCCCTTTATCCCTGCTTTTTGTTAGGTCCGCCAATTTTTTCTCCGCAGTTTGCAGAGATTGCTCAAGTATTTTTCGCACACCTACTATTTGTTGGATACAGTGACCCCTAGCCTCGACCTTAAACGCATCCCATTCGATTGACCTAGATGAGGCTGTGCCTGTATTTAGTGTGAAGTATTCCTGGATGTGGTCTCCATGTGTGTGACAGAATACCGGGTCAGTGAGGCACTCCCGTGGTAATTTCCACGTGGGTACCGTGGGGGTGGGGTGGCCTCCATCTGAGGGTCACGGTATGCGTGTCATGGTCTGACAATACTCTGCCTAGGTAGTCAGTGTGCTTTATTTGGGGGAGCAGTGTCGTGGAGCAAAGAAATCTATCTAGTCTCACCCTGAGATTGTGCGGGGCGGAACAGAAGGAGTACATTTTAATGTGCGGGTTCTTTTCTCGCCAGGCATCCACTAGTGTCCAGTGGGTAACCCAATGCCTGAATAGCTCTGTTTGTTTCAGTGCGGGGGACTGAGCCGGAGGGGGATGAGATCTATCCAGGGTGTTGTCTAGGGTGCAGTTATAGTCCCCTCCCAATAGCCAGGGCAGTGACGTGTATTGCGCTAACACTCCAGTAAGGCGGATCCAGTATTGGTCCCTGCTCCACATTGGGGGCATAGATGCTCCCTACCAGTATTTCCTTACCCTCGAGGAGACCCGCTAACAGGGAGTACCGGCCTTCTTTATCGGTCACTCTAGACTGTTCTCTGAAGGGGACCCCTGGTCGTATCCAAATCAGGGCACCCCTGGCGAATGCAGAGTATGTTGTGGCACAAATGATACCCCGCCATTTTTTACGTAGGCGATCCACCTCTGTCGCCGTCAGGTGCGTCTCCTGCAGGAGAGCTATCTGTGCTTGCTGCCTCTTAATGTAGGCATAGATTGCGTATCGTTTGCTCGCTGTGTGCATACCCCTAACATTCAACGTAATGATTTTCAGGTCCGAGTTAGGGAGCCTGGACGCCATCGTGTCGAGATGTGGTGTATTTATACCCTGAAAACACTGATCTTCGTCCAAGGTTTGTATTGGTCCTCCATTAGGCTTTAGGAAGACGTCAGGGGTGAACTATGTACATACATATTATGCAGGTGGAATATTCTTAGAGAGTCATGCATAATTTATGAGTACAGTGTGGGCCTGTGTTTGGGAAAAACCCTGGTGCCTGCAAAACCACAAGGCAGATAACGTTCAGTCCTCAGAGCACGTTGTGCACTGGATAGGACCAATGTAGGTGAAAGAGCATGCCTATAAAAGGAATCATGACTATAATAGGGCATGTATGGTTATTACCGTAAAAGGGCATATGACCATAATAGGGCAAGTACGAATAAGACCATATTAGGATAAATATGAATACGTCTATTTTAGAGCATGTATGAACGGGCCTACATTAGGGTCTCTATACGGGATATAACATCCCACTCCACCGCCATGAGGGCTCGTACTATATCAGTGTACTATAGCCAGCAAGCGGATGACAGTGGGTCATTCTTCATGTGTGCAAAGACATTAACAAATAAGGTCACAAGTCTCGGACCTCCACCCATGATGTGCAGGGTGTGGGTTAGGGAGTGATGCTCCAGTTAAGTGTCTGTGACTCTCCACAGGTGTCCCATCTCACATATCAGTGTCCCATGTGCCAAGAAATGGCCCCCTGGAATGTCAGAATCTTCCTGCAACTGGCCAAATGTAATGTGCTACCGGACGTTAAATATGTCCCCCACTGAGGTCAATTCTGTGTCTGTCCATGCCGTCAATCCTTCCCAACAAAGCTTGTATGGATCAGTGATAGGAAGTGCAGACTAACAGACGGAGGGTACGGAATCATGCCCATCAGTAGCCTCAGGCTCTTTTAGCTCAAATAAGCCAATTTCACCAGGCTGTCAGCTTCACAGGGGAGCTGCGCTCCAGGGAGCAACATTGATCTCGCCATCTCCTGTGCCCTGCATGTTGGTAACATGCCCACTTCGTACAACTGTCTCCCAGCCAAACATCACACCGGCCATTGCAGCAGTGCTGCCACAAAACATTTCATTAAAGACTGCACACCCTGGACACCTTTCACACCAGCAGATGCAACCTTTGCGGAGTCACACTTATCATGCCACTATTGCAGATCAACACTCACAGCATGGTGTCCAACTCCCTGGAGCACAGCCTCATGCCACCGCGGCCCTCGGCACCTCAGCACCTCGTCCCATCACCTAGGTGATGGGAAAAATACAAGATGCAGGGGAGCATTACCATCTTGGAAAGTTAAATACATCCTTGGGCTGTAACTGGGAGAGTGCTACAAAAAACATCTGTGGACGTAAGGAAGATATGGGCCTGGTCATATTTACACAGTGAGATTGTTTACATTATGACAGTTACAGATCCCTAAGTACAAAAACACACGAGGCTCAGGCATCACCCTTTGCTCACCCGCCATCACATGTACCTCATCGCCTAGTGGAACTCAGCATGCTTAGCAACCCTGACAAAGTTGCTGGGCTAGCGGTTACATTGCCAGGGCAAAGCCAGTGGGGAGAGGGGACAGTCCTGACGATTCCCCCTGCCCATTCTAAAAGAGGGTGACATGTCTGCTAAAAAAATTGACTTGGGCAGTTGGCTCAATAGGAAAAAGACATATGTGTTGTTGCAGCTGCCCTGCAATGTCCAGTTTTGACTGAGTGGTAAAAAGGTATTCACAATCACTGGTTTGGAATGCCTTCACTAAGTTTAGCACTAAGCAGGCCATGTAAGGACATCTCCCCTGGACCAGCTACAGCATCCTCTTTTGGCTTTGAATATTAAGCGTCATGGATCTATCAGGGATATAAACCTTTTGGACCCTATGCACTAGATGCAGAATGTGTACCAGCAGGCGATGCGCCACTACTGTACTAAGGTTTTTGAATCTATTGCTAGCATGGACAATGGATTGTAGAACATCAGTTTGGTCAGGTCACTGTCGGGTTTTACCAATGATCACACCAAAGACTTACGCATGGATTGTGGTTGTCTCCAATCACTCAAGTTGGTCGGAGAGTGCTACAGTCACCTGGGGGTAAGTACAAGCTCATAGGCCTTGTCGAGCTTGGACAGAAGGCCGTCCAACCCTTGAGTTGTCAACGTGGCACTGCGCATAATCACTGTGTATCTCTGGTACCGGCCAATGGGTTGTTGATCACTGCACATGCTCCCGGATCAAGTACAGGTAGATTCAATCCAGTCAGAATTTAGGAAATATCTACCTTGCGCTCAGACTATGGGGGAATGTATATGTCACAACAATACACCATGAAGGATTCATGGATGGCTGCCTGACTAGTGCGCATCTGGTGCAGGTGATCCCTAAGCATCGTCATGTGCTGGGTTGTTGTTCTGCCATGGAGGAGGCAGGCCACGACTTGCCCTGACTTATCTCCCTTCGCGTGCATCTCTGCTTGTCATGTTTCAAAGTAAAAGCAATGCAGTTGCTCAATTAGATCGGTGTGGTGTGTTTGAGCATCTGTCAGCGTGGGTAACATCACAGGCTGCAACTGGACTGCAGTCTCCTGCTGACCTAGTGGTGACTCTGTTTCCATCAAAGCCCTGTGGATATTGGCCCTAGTCCCCGCCAAAGCCACAACCACCCGCCACTCAGTACCACTTTCAGTACTTCCCACTTCAACAACCTAGAAGTGGCTGTGTCCCAGATGTCAGTGAAATAATTGAAGCTGTAATCCCTCAGTTATGATCAAAATGCATGGGGCAACAATAACACAGGCTGCAGTCACCATGTGTGGACTGGGGGTAGCTGTACACTACACCCAATGTATATGTGTATAGGGTTATGTTCTGAGAATGTTCTTCACACGTATTCAGCATCTAGCACCTCAGGCTGTAGTGTGTGCTGCTACTAAATAATTCCATTCTGAAAGTGCAGTTTGTGTACTGCAGAGTAGTAGGAGTACTCCTGGGTCTCAGGATGTAGGATCCACCAACAGAGTAGGAGGGACCAGTGCGCAGCCCCTTGGGTAAGGCACGCTGCCAACACTGGAGAGGATGGCATGGGGGGGTGGAGAACGGTTAATCTGTTGCTCTTGGACACAATTGACATTGCCATCCTCAAGCCAGGGGGTATGGGTACACCTCGTGAGGATGAGGGATAGGTGCAGAATGAAGTCTGGTTTGTACACATTCGATATAGAAACACTGCCCAATTATATTGGCGAACATCAAGGAGCCACTCTACAAAAACATATTGTCCTCAGGCTCCATGGAGGTGTCTGATGGGCTAAATGGGATCCTCCGTACGGACCCACACAATGGCCACCCTTGCCAAACCAGAGAGGAGGATGCAAAAATAAGGGCTCTGCAAGCACTTCTGGAACTGGGTCTAATGCTCCCGTGTCACATGGGTCTCTTGTACCAGTGCAGTTTTTTTCCAGCGCATCCTGATAAATCATCACAATGCGTGTCTCTTCCTTGTCGTTCCCGTACCTCTGACATTCAAAATCATAATGCCATGAGTACCCATGTGTGTGTAGTGTACTGGGAAGTGTGGGGAGGCATTTCAGGAGTAGTCTGCCTCCAGGTGGGCCACCAACACACATCCTAGAGTTTTTCCTTGGGGGCTATGGGCCCTAATCGATGGCCTGCCATTCAATGGATCTGCATCAGGAAAGAAAACATGACCCCTCAATACATCCATCCAGGGGCAGTATCCAAGGGGAAAACTGAGCAATCAGTTACCACATCAACCTACAAAGTGAAACCTAGCAGTCATGCACACACTCAACTCAGTCAAGGCATGCTGGGTGGAGAGAACATGTCCTGTGATGCCTATAGGTTTTGGATATGCCAGTGGTCTCCTAGTGGCCATTTCAACAATCTGTAATGAACAATGAGTGGCAGACAGCAAGCAGCAGCTAACACAAACTGCATCCTCAACTTTCATCTGGCAACTGTTTTTGCATACTTACATCTACCTATCCTCTCCATGTGTACCTTTCCACATTACCTCTTGGCATGCATAATCTCTACTTGTGCTGTTCTGACCCCTCTCACATCTTCCTCAAAGTACATGCTCATCTCTCAAACTACCCTCCATCCACAAGCTCTCTACAATCACACTCTGGTCCTGCCATCCTTAAAGCCATCTCTCGCCTCCAAGCTCTACCATTGTACTCTTACTCTTCCACCCAGGCTCTCACATTCTCATTCTGATGCTGCACCTCTTACATCCACACCTACATTTGCAGCACCACTCTTCACCTCTATGTACACAACACCTATCCCATTCATGCTACACACACAATGTACTGTACTCATCACCTCCTCAGCAGCCAATAACCATATCATGTCAAATGTACACCTCTCATCCCCATATCTCCCCTTTCCAATGGCTTTGGAATGTACTTTTTTCACAAGGTGCACCATTATATCCAACTCTTACAGTCACGCTTAACACCTCACCACATCTCTCATCCAGACACTTACATTGATCAATGAATATGTCCTCATTCATATGCCTCTCACCATTCACTCACCCTACTCTGCTGAAGGCCTACTAATAGTCATTTGTCAAACTAGTGCATCCACATATTCAAACACACCATCCATCTACTGGCCAACACCTCACATCTCCTCATCCAGCATCCGAACTTACACAACTGATGGATCCCCTTGACATAAACATATCCACTTTGTTTCACCAAAAAACTTTAACCATTTCTCACTGTGTCTCTCTTACATCCACATCTCAGTTCCAATTCTCAATACCTCTAGTAACTTCTGCTTATTAACAACTACCTTACTCAATGAATCTGCCCTTTCACAGTCATCTCTCACCGTAGTGCCACATACTTCATCCCTCATCTCCTGCCAGCCTCTAAGCTTGTCTAGCTGGTTCTACATCAATCACATCTACCTATTCCTGGCATACCTCGCCCAGGCTTTAACCAGATTTTCAAGGTCCTACACTCTGATATCCACACCCCAGCATTTACAACAATTCCCATTATAATAATGAGGATACTCTACGTATCCTATAAAAGCACTGCCTTTGACCTTAACTCTTCCCTTCCACTCTTATCTAAATTGTTACTTGTTCTGCCCCTATTACGTCTGAGTCTATCCTCCATGTTCAACCCCTCCAACAACATGTGCAGGTATGCTTCACATTTGAACACCCTTGTCTGTCAATTTAGTGTATGGGTGAAACACACGCTCCAGTAGCACCTGCACAGCAGACGGACCAACAACACTTCTGGGGACTCACAGACCACTCGGCTGACCACATGTAGCACAGCGCAATACACTCGCCTTAACAACCCTCCAAGTTCATATCTGTGAAATCTGGGCCAGCATCAAGCATATCTTAAAACTCCCCCATTGTTTTCAATACACAAATGACTACATACACTCCTATCATATGCTCAACTTCAAATTATGTGTGGCTAAAATAGTATAGTCATAGATTGTACAAACAAAATAATTGTCAGTGGAAAAGTGTGAAAAAAAACAAATCTCATCCATTCTCCACTCTTCTCCCTCTGCCCTCATCCCTGGTGAGCAGTGTCCATTGTGCTACGATGCCATAAGGGCTGTCAGACTTCAGTTGTGTGGGCGTACCATAGGGTTCCCTGATGTTCATTCAGGCAGGGGCAGGTGCCGGTTACATCCATAGCACCCTCAAGTGATGTGGCTATATGCTGTAATGATGACGATGCATTGTGTACGCCGAGTGATTGGAGAAAGCAAGGCAAGTCTGGCAGGACAAAATACTAAAATTGAACATTCTCATTCCAGTCTGTAAACTGAAAGGCTGTTTGTGCCGAACACATTGACCTCCCAGCCCATTCCTAAGGGACCCAGGGGAGGGCTGTTGTACATTCATTGTGCATCACCCTGCTGCACCATGGCTGACAAACCCAAGGGAGGAGGCAGTCCACCTGTAGCTTGTAACACTGACAGTCCACTAAAGTCAGTGCTCCGTTGTCACGCTCTGTTGTCATTAGCATTTGTGAGGCCCTGGGTAGCTGTCCATGGGTAGCGTCAGCCTGGACTGGCACACAGCATCCACACTGGACTAAATATACTCTACTCCACTCCTGTTGCCAACAACTGAGGTCAGTCTGCTTGCATGAACTGAGCCAAGAAGGAGATTGTTGCCATGTATTGTCATGCTGAAAAGGTATACCTTCAGCTGTGTCACATAAGTGGGCTAGAAGGGGCACTGGATGACCAAGCACAGACAAATGTTGTTCACTCATAATGTACTAACAGGACTTAGCATAGCCTAGCATCCCAACAGGACAATTTGGTGTACATAAAAAATAACCTTAGAAATGAATAGTGTTTGGATAAATATATGAAACATATATGGCACACTTAGACCATGCAGCACCCACTAATGCCCCTGTACAAGTAGATGACATATCTTGGACACAACAAGCACAATCCACTCCTGTCAGTATAGTGATTACTCCTAATCCCTATGGAGCTAGGTCATATGTGTGTCACATAACTGATATGACTATCACAGCCTTTGGCAAATACAAACTGTCTGCCATCTTAAGTACAATGTAAGGGGCGTCATATCCTATCTCAGAATCATCATATGCCTGAAACGACAACATTTAGAACCTGTGCTTATATGTGAAATGCACTAGCAAGTTGCTCATTTGGGTGGAAAAGGTAGACACATACTCATGATACACATCCCTATGCCTCCACACAAAAAAGCCTTGTCAAACTAAAATACACAATAGGTTTTATCAAAGGAGCAACATAAAGCTTGTCACAATGCAAAGAACAAATAGAATAAACCACAAAACCACAACCCAGAAGTACTACACATTATGTTTTGGTCACAGTTAGCTTGTCACACATCCTCCAGGGCCATGTAGACACACTCAACTTCAATTATCTCACAAATACTCATTGAAAAGCTTAGACAACAAATTGCTACTAACGTTAGCCTGGGATAGGTCATACATCCCCTATCCTGCTGCTTACCATACTCTGGTCTGGTGCATCATGTTCCTGGGTGTATGAGCAACCGAGGGCCATGTGTGCCTCAATATTGAATCCAAAGGAATATCACATACGCATGATGTGGCCTATGTCCAGTTCACAGATTAGGGAAATACCAGACTCTCACACTCTAACGGTGGCATAAGGTCAGATTGATATGTACATTACAACGCTAGGTACTGTACAACTCTACAATCACAGCATGTCATCACTTGCACTCTAATTGTGTGACAACCATTCATGTACTATACGCTGTGTCCATATGCACATACAAAAATTGTGTCTCTGTAAGGACAGTAAAACACTGTAACTTACTGAGACATGTCCTGGACACACACAGCATCCACATGATGTACCCAGAAAAATATCAGGATGTAATGTCTGACATCTAATTTATAAGCACTGGAGAATACAGACCACAGACACTTTTCCTAACAGTAAGTAAGTAAGTAAGTAAGTTTATTGTCCAGTTAATTAAAACTCACAATTAAAATAAAAGTATTACAGTAAAACCACATAAAATCCATCCATCTTTTGATTTTTGCTCCATGTGCAGATGCACCAAAAGTCCAGTTCGTTAACAAAGAGTCCTCTGATAATACGGCATGGGACAAAGACCATGGCCCGAGTCATGATCCTAGCTCGGCATTGTTAGCAGCAGAAATCTTTTTCGAATTTTAACCATTTCTATGCGTCAGACAGGGGGAGCCGTCCGACGCAAAAGTGCTCATGTGCTTCGGACAACTATCGCGCATCCGATACCATGCTACTGGAAATCCCCAGGGCACCAGAGGGATTTCCTTCCCCCCACTCCCCCCAACAGCCTCAGGAGCGGAGGAAGAGCTTCTCCAGCTCTCAAGGCTGTTCCCCTGGTTTTCCTGAAATGACAATCAGCGCTCACGTCACGCTTACGTCATTTCAGTGAATCCAAATCTGAAATGAGCAGATATGCTCATTTCAGTTTCACTTTCTACGCGCTCGGGGGGCTATCTCAGCCACCCGAGCATGTAGAAAGACAGGAGAAGTATCATTTGAAAGGGGAGAATCTCCCTTTTAAAATGGTACCCCTCCCTAGTGGATCCCTGATTTCGGGATTGCCCCAGGAGGGCGATCCCCAGCAGGGATCCACCCACTGGACCCCACGGAAGGTGTAGCAGCCCCTTGGGCAAGGGCCTTTGCTCCCCCCAAAATATATTGGGGAAAATCAGTCTTTCTGCCCTCCTTGGGGGGTGGATGGGGACAGTAGCCCCCAATCTGCCCCCCAGGGGAGCAGAAAGCCCACTAGATGCCAGGGATTATTTTTTATATTGTATTTAGGGGTGGGGGCTGTCGAGATGGGCTTGCCAATGGCCACACCCCCCGCAAAATTCCACTGTCTTTCTGCCACCCCCGGGAGGCTGTAGCCTGGATCTGCTCCTTAGGGGGTAAGAAAGCCCACTAGATGCCAGGGATTATTTTTTAATTGTGTTTAGGGTGGAGGCTGCCCTAGATGGGCATGCCAATGCCCCCACCCCTGTGAAATTCTACAGTCTTTCTGTCCCCCCCTGGGAGGTATATGGGGGCAGTAGCCCCTGATCTGCCCCCCTATGGGACAGAAAGCCCACTAGATACCAGGGATTTTTTTATTGTATTTAAGGGTGGGGGCTGCCTGAGGTGGGCATGCCAATGCCCCCACCACCCTCTGCAAAATTCCACTGTCTTTCTGCCCCCCTGGGAGGCTGATGCGGGCAATAGCCCCCTATCTGCCCCGGGGGGCAGAAAGCACACTAAGCACCAGGGATTTGTTTTATGTATATAGGGGTGGGGCTGCCCAAAATGGGCATGGCAAAGCCCCCACCCTGGAGGCAGATGGGGGCAATAGCCCCCGATCTGCCCCCTGGGGGGCAGAAAGCACACTGTGATCCAGGGATTTTTTTATATATATATAGGGGTGGGGGCTGCCCAAAATAGGCATGCCAAAGCCCCCATCCACCCAAAAATTGCCACTGCCTTTCTGCCACCCCAGGAGGCAGATGGGGACAATAGTCCCTAATCTGCCTCCCGGGGGGGCAGAAAGCCCACGAGGCACCAGGGATTTTGTTGTTTTTTTATACTTAGGGGTGGGGGCTGCCGAGAATGGGCACGCTAATCCTCCACACTGCCAAAAAAGGCTTTTTGCCCCCCCTGGAAGGTAGATTGGGACAATAGCCCATTATCTGCCCCCCACAGGGGGCAGAAATCCCACTAGGCACCACAGATATGTTTATGGACAAGTCAGTGAGAAGCCCAATAGGCAAGGGTTGCTGCCTTTTTTTTAGGCACATATTTTGGCTGTTTCAGTGATATTTTTATTCTCATGTGCACCCAAGCGGGGGCAGAAAACCACTAGAAACCAGGGAGAGTTTGTGTGTGTGTAAACTGGATTTTGCTGACGGTCTGCGTGTACTGACCTTTGGCTAGCATTTTGCTGGTGGTGTGTGTGGACCTGCACTTGGCTAATGGTGTAGGTGGACTCGCACTTGATGACGGTGCCTGTAGATTGGCGCTTGAATGGTGGTGTGCGTGGAATGGCACTTGGCTGGAGGTGTACGTGGACTGGTGCTTGACTGGCTATTTGCATGGATGATGCTAACCTGCAGGGCCGGACTGGCTGTAGCGGACACTGGGCATTTCCTCAGTGGGCCGGAGAGGTGGGGGACGGTTTTCTGGCCGTGGGGGGCGCTTCTGTCACTGGGGCCATTTTTACAGCAGTGCTGCAATATCGGGCCCCAGTAACAAAAGCGGAGCAGTGCTTTTTACCGCTGAATTTGAGCTAAATTTGAGGTTTGCGGGGGATTGTGGGTAGGAAACCTTTGGGGGATCCTCCCTGGACTCCCCAGGGTGTCTAGTTTTCAGAAATATGTGAGTTTGGTAGTTTTCCCTAGATGGCCGCCGAGCCCGGGGCCAAAAACTAAGGTGCACCCCTTGCAAAACTAGGGCATTTTGTTATAGGTAATTTTGATGTCTCCACAATACGTTTTGGGCCCTTGCCTGTCGTGGGTACTTGGCCCACCTGCACGAGTGAGGTGCCATTTTTATTGGGAGACCGGGGGGAATGCTGGGTGGTGTGAAATTTATGTCAGCCTGGTGATCCAACAACTTTCCCACACAAACATTTTAGAAAAAATTTGATTTTTCAGCTAAATTTGAGGTTTGGAGGGGATTCTGGGTAGAAAAACCTTTGGAGATCCACGCAAGCCATACCTCCCTGGACTACCACGGGTGTCTGGTTTTCGGAAATGTGTTGGTTTGGTAGGTTTCTCTAGATGGCCGCCGGGCCCGGGGCCAAAAACCCAAGTGCCACAAATGTTGAGGTTTGCAAGGGATTCTGGGTAACAGAACCTGGTGAGAGCCAGTCAAGTCACCCCATCCTGGATTCCCCTGGGTGCCTAGTTTTCAAAAATGTATAGGGTTTTCTAGGTTTCCCAAGGTGCCGGTTGAGCTAGGGTTCAAAATGCACAGCTAGGCACTTTGCAAAAAAAGGGTCTGTTTTCACTGTAAAAATGTGGTGTGTACATGTTGCATTTTGGGCCGTTTCCTGTCGCGGGCACTAGGCCTACCCACACAAGTGAGGTACAATTTTTATCGGGAGACTTTGGGAAATGCGGGGTGGGTAAAATTTGTGGATCCATGTAGATTCCAAAACTTTCCATCACGGAAATGTGAGAAAAATGTGTTTTTTGACAAAGTTTGAGGTTTGCAAGGGAGTCTGGGTACCAGAACGTGGTAAAAGCCACACAAGTCACCCCATCGGGAAGTCCCCTGTGTGTCTAGTTTTAAAAAATGTATAGGTTTGCTAGGTTTCCCTAGGTGCCGGTTGAGCTAGGGTTCAAAATCCACAGCTCAGCACTTTGCAAAAAAGGGTCAGTTTTCACTGTAAAAATGTGGTGTGTCCATGTTGTGTTTTGGCCCATTTCCTGTCGCAGGCACCAGGCCTACCCACACAAATGAGGTACCAATTTTATCGGGAGACATTGGGAAATGCGGGGTGAGTGGAATTTTGTGGATCCACACAGATTCCAGATCTTTCCATCACAGAAATGTGAGGAAAATGCGTTTTATTTTTTCTTACAAATTTAGAGGTTTGCAGGGGATTCTGGGTAACAGAACCTGCTGAAAGCCACACAAGTCACCCCATACTGTATTCCCCTAGGTGTCCAGTTTTAAAAAATCTATAGGTTTTCTAGGTTTCCCTAGGTGCCGGTTGAGCTAGGGTTCAAAATGCACAGCTAGGCACTTTACAAAAAAGGGTCTGTTTTCACTGTAAAAATGTGGTGTGTCGCGGGCACTAGGCCTACCCACACAAGTGAGGTACCATTTTTATTGGGAGACTTAGGGGAAAACAGAATTGTAGAGCAACTGTTATTACCTATTGTCTTTCTATGCATTTCTGCCTTCCAAATGTAAGACAATGTGTTAAAAAAAGTCACTTTGAAAAATGTCCTATATTCACATGCTAGTATGGGTACCCACAATTTCGGAGATGTGCAAATAACTACTGCTTCTAAACCTCAGATTTTGTTTCCATTTCGGAAATACATAGGCGTCCTTCATACGTATTTTTCACTCTTTATATTTTACCAAATGAATTCCTATATATCCGTCCACAATGAAAAACCATTGCAAGACGCAGCTCAGTTATTGGCTCTGGGTTCCTCGGGTTCTTGGTAAACCTACAAGTCCAAAATATCCCCACAACCAGAAGGGTTCAGCAGATGCAACGGTATATTTCTTTAAAAAATCTGTCATATTTAGAAGAAGTTACATGTGAAAACGTTGGCAAAAAGGGCTGTTTTTTTCAAAACATTTTCAATATTTCTTACTTTCAACTGTTAGTTTCTATAAGAAAACCTTGAAGGATCTACACAAATGACCCCTTGCTGAATTCAGAATTTTGTCTACTTTTCAGAAATGTATAGCTTTCTGGGATCCATTATTGCTTTTATACCCATTTCTACCACTAACTGTAAGGAGGTTGAAAGCACAAAAAGTAGCCAATATAGGCTATTTCCCAGTAAAATGCCAAAACTGTGTAGAAAATGTTGGTTTTCTGACAAACGTCTGCCTGTCCCTGAAAGCTGGGAAGATGGTGATTTCAGCACCACAAACCCTTTGTTGATACCATTTGCAGGGGAAAAAAACAGACGCTTTCTTCTGCAGCACTGTTTCCCCATTTTTCTAAAAAACAAACAAAATTTAACTGTATTTTGGCTAATTTTTGGGTCCCCTCCAGGGGAATCCACAAACCCTGGGTACCTTTAAAATTCCCATTATGTTGGAAGAAAGGGACGCAAATTTGGCGTGGATACCTAATGTGGACAAAAAGTTACAGGGGCCTAATCGCGAACTACCCCAAATAGTATAAAAAAAGCTTAGCACAGGGGGAAAAAGGCCTAGCAGCGAAAGGGTTAAAGTGCCAGTGTGTCAAGAATGTAAACATGACCAGTAGAAATTAGCCAAATCAAGTCATTATACACTTTAAGACTTGCTTAATTAAATAAGCTTTGTGCGTAAGCATGACTGATGCAAGTGAGCCAAACCAATACACATTTTTAGACTTGCAAATTTAAAGTGCTTAGTGCGTTAATAAATGACAAAGTGCTAGACAACTGTATCCCCTCATCGGTTATGACCACAGAGTAGGGCAAATCGGCATAAAAAATCCCATAATTGGATTCCCAGTGGACCACTCCAAGCTATTCTGTTGTGGTGTTGTCTCGAGACTAGTGTCTGGCTTGAGGAGTTACAACAGAAGTCGAGCTAGGTAACCAATTAAACTGTGAGCTAGCTAGCACAAAAAGTTAAAATGCTCAAGAGGGGGGTCAAAGGACGTAGAGTTTTGTGTCCTGTTATTGCAGAATTGTGCATTGTCAGTTTTCTTTCTGCCACTGATGTAAATTTCAAGAATTTCCCTTTGAGTGGGAGGTCTTTTCCTTAAAGGCATACTGTGACCTGTCCACACATGCAAATTCCTTTCTTTCTGGAGTGGAATTTCAATCAACATGATCATGGTATGACAAGTTCTCCTGTGTCTTGCTTGTCTTTGAGGGAAGGAATATTAAAAATTCATTGTACTTGGATTTATTTTTCATCTCTTATTTATCTTATAAGATCTTTGTTGGTTCCCAACTTTCCTGGTCCCATGGTATTGAGTGATGGCTCAAAGTGCTTTCATCTAAAATGAGAAAGTGTTCGTCCACGATGTATGATTGTGGTACCTGGTTTTTCCTCTTTAGCACTATGTGTTATTGTAGTGTCCTGAATTTTTCTTATTTAACAACCAGTGACATCCTGAGTCAATTGTTGATTTGCCCTTGTTCCTTCATAATGGGTCTGTGTTTGAATAAATCTCTTTTCCTCTATTCACATGTTGCCGATCAGGAATATCTGTAGAAAGGGGAGTCCTGGAAGGCAACAGGGTCAGGACACTGTCATAACAATACCTACCTCACACTCACCATAGGCACAGGAAATGTATTATATGGGTCAACTGCCTTGAAAGGGTATTGGCCTACAGTGAGATGTGCAAGTTAGGGTTGCAGGAGGAGGTGGGGGCTTTTTTGAACAGGGGGATTTTCTTTTTTGGAAACTTGGGTGGATTTTCTGGTTTTTATGGTGTTCTGAGGCATGGGGGTCTGAAGAGTATGGCAGGGGCAGCAGAATCATTTTCTTCTTTTTGGAAGAGGGTTGGTCGGTTTGGGTAAGGAAGAGGTCAAGGGCAATGAGGTGGAGTTTCTGGGCAGAGTGAATGCGAGGAGAGGCAGGGTAAAGGCCGTGGAGGCAGAGGGTTGTGAGATCTGCAGCATGTCTGTGGATGCTGGTGTCCTGTCTGTTGGCATGTCTGTGGGAGTGAGTGTGACATCTGTCTTGTGAGTATGAGTGTGCATGTGTGTGTTTGCCCTTATGTCTATGTGTTTGTGTGCTGCATGTGGATGTTGAGGTGAATGCATGTTTATGTTTGAGTGTGCTTTGGTAAGGAAGGGTACCCGGGACTGTGGATGGGGAAGAGGCAGGAGGGGGGTGGGACAGCTGAAGTTGGGACAATGCTGCCCTCAGTGTAGAAGCTAGAGCCTGATTGGATCTCTGTAGGTAGACATGTCAGAGTGAATGCCCTCCAAGAAAGATACCATTTGGTGAAGGTGATGGGTATGCAGCTGGAGGACATTCAGCACTGCTGTCTGACCCACAGAGATCTGCCTCAGGAGGTCAATGGCCTCCACAATCAGGGCAGCAGGTGAGACAGAGGCAGGAGGTGAGGTGCCTGGCGCAAAGGAGATGCCTCCCCTTCTAGGGGAGCAGCCAGAGACATGGGGCTGGGGAGCAGCTGGGAGGGTGGAGGTGGTAGGGGAGGTGGTGGGCTCTGTTGGAGTAGATACAGTTCCAGGGTCATCCACCACCACATGGGAGTCCTCACTAGAGCTGGAGCTTGACGTTGAGCTGACAGATGTTACTTCGCTCGTGCCCTCAGTGAGGCTCCCCTCACCCTCCATGCCACTGGTGCCCTCTTGCTCGGTGTCAGCACAGCACTGGAACAACTCTGGATAGCTGCTTCCCCAACATCTGTGGTGCTGTCTCCTTAACTGGCCGGTTCTGATGCTGTAAACAAGAAGTAAAATGAATCACATGAGTCGTCCATATGGACTTAACACATAGGTTTCATCACAACTCTTCCAAGATTACACAACTATGTCAATTGAATTTGTGGGTAAAATACTTGTTAATGTTCTATAAATACCACATATTAGAACACAAGTAAACCTGTGCTCCCTCACACATGATGATGCAAGCCAAATTGTGTGCAGCAAAATTCAACTTCCTCATACACAATGTCTTCAACATAACTAAGTACCAGCTGATGTATTGTCTTTCGCTACTGACAGCCTTGTGTCAAATCAAATCAAAATACGCTTAATTTGATTTAAATTATTAAATCCTAAAAGCACAATACATTAAAAATATATGCATCATATCATGTGTGTGCATTGGCAAACCATTTAAAATAACTTCAGTTAAATAAGAGCTGCAGCATCATTTCATACAAATCCATTAACATACAAGAGTTTATAAATAGAATCATTTCGCAGTAAAGAAGGAGGAGACATTACATTGTTTTTCTGCATCTAACCACCCCTTTCATATATTTGGCTAAACAATCAATAAAAATTTCATCATCTAAAAGTTGCAATTTAAAAAACGCGGGGCGACATTGTCTCAAGCCTAACTCTTTTAAGATAGGCAAGATCCATCTTTCCCTTAATGGTGTATAAAATTTACAGAAAACATAGTGTGAATGGTAGTCTGGGTAGATATATCGTCGCATGGACAGAGGCATAAAGAGCGTGACCGATCATCATATTTGGGAATGTGACCATTCTATAAAAATTGCCTAGACGTAGGCATTTCAATAACATCCTGTCGTAACTCCCCTTTACATTTAATAGATATGGTTGTATCCCCGGTTGTATCAATAGCATTTGATTCTCTCTAACAGACGGTTTACTGTTGTTATGGGAATGTCTGGTCGTCTCCAAGAAATTCATACAAGCAATCTTTAGATCTTTCTTTGGGATTGTGGTGATGCTAACCGGGTTGGAGAAATATTCAGGGCATCCCAAGTCGGCCACAAAGTTTTTAACGTAGTTAAGCCATGGGATGCAAGATACCCGCTGCATTTTCAGGCAGTCAATTATAACATCCCGATTAAGGCCAGTGGCTGTGCTTGCCCATATCTTGTGCCATAGTAAAACCGGCTGTATTTTAATTAAGTCGGAAAAGTATGGCATTCCCAGTTCAGCATGGCAAATGTACGTAGCCGTACTATTCTGGGCTGCTAAAAGATATCTTAAAAACTCGTTCTCAACTAGCTGCAGCGATTTTGCATTTGCATGTCCCCAAATTCCGGCTCCGTACATGGCTGTTGAAATGCATTTAACTTTATAAATTGTTAACAATTCACCAATAGGTCGCTTTCCTAGTTTTCTTGTGAAATTTACCAGTGCTCCTGTGGCTTTAGCAAATAACAATTTTCTCGATGTAATAGCATTTACCCATGAGCCCCTTTTTTCAAAAATAATTCCTAAGTATGAAAAATAACTGGCAAATTCAAGTTTTTTGTTATTGATAAAAATATCCCGACACTTTACGCTAGACTTGCCACATTTCATGACAAATGTTTTTGTAATATTTACAATAAGATCTAGACTTGACATATAAGTTACAAAACTCAAAACAACTTTTTGCAGACCTATTTGCATGCGGGATAACAGGACGGCATCGTCCGCATATAGTAATGCTCCAATTGGCCGTTTGCCAATGCAGGGTAGGTCCTGGCATTCCCTTGATAGTGTTGCGCATAGACCATTTATATACAGCGTGAAAAGAAAGGGGGCTAGCACACACCCCTGCCTTACCCCCTTCCTAACAGGGAAATTTGAGCTACGCTCACCTGCACTACCATAGCGGACGCTTGCCTGTGCATCTTGGTACAACTGCCTTAGGAAATTGATAAGTGGGATTTCCACACCCAGGGACTCTAAAATGCTCCAGAGTTTTCGTGACTGACACAATCAAAAGCCGAGCTCAAGTTGACCAAACATAGAAAAAGATTCCCACGTTTAGCTTGTATGTATTTTCCCCATATCAGGCTTAGGTTTAGGCCTTGTTCCATGGTACCTAATCCTTGATGAATTCCATACTGTAGTTCCGAAATTACACCCATTTCCTAGGCCCACATCTGCAATCTATTTAAAATAACTCACCCGGCCACTTTCATGAAGGAGTCAAGAAGTGAAATTGGTTTATAGCAAGCCGGGTCGTTACGATCTCCTTTTTTAAAAATAGGAACAAGTATGGATTCTGCCCAGGTTGGAATAAAGCCTTGTTTGCAGCAAACCTTTAAAACAGATGTTAGTAGTGGGCCCCCCAGCAGGGGGCTAGATTTATATAAATCCACAGGTATGCTGTCAGGGCCAGGGGCTTTGCCTCCCACGCTTAAATTAATAGCGAGTAGCACTACATCCACATTAAAATCAATATCGATTGGGAGGTGGTTAACGGGACATCCTCTATGGTCCGAACGTTGGTTTTTGTCAATACTATCACGATATAACTTGGAGAAGTGAGTCACCCATTGGTCCTCTCCGATGGTAATCTCGATAGTGGGTTTATTTTCAGGGGCCAGGAACGGGGCATTCACGGCCTTCCAAAAACCTTTAGTATCTTTTAGTTCGGTCGCTTGTTGGAGGGCCCGCCATGATTCAGTTCTTATAGCCTCCTTGCGGTCTCTAAGCAACATTTTGTACGCTGTTCTTGCCATTTTTATTGCAGCCTGATCTCTAACTGTCTTATGTAAGGCAGTTTTTAGGGCTGCATGGGCTTTGCTGCAGTTGGTATCGAACCAGCCTGTCTTGATAATAGGGTTTTTTTTATGTTCTATTAATAAGTTCTTCTTTATTGCCAGTGATATTTTCTGAAAAGAGTTAAAAATGTCAGAATCTGCAGCCGTCTCATCGAGGCAGACTGCAAAATCAGATTTGCAGCAGCTTAAAAGTAACTTAGTTAGCTTTAGAGGATCCACTCCTGACCATTTGATTGTGTATCCATTAGATCTATTTACAGCATTGTCCTGTACAGGGTATTTGGCCTGGTATTTTTTATTTAACACTTTAGCGGGCATATCTAAGATAACACTAATGGGGAAGTGATCACTGTAGGCAGCAGTATGGGTTGTAAAGTTGTGTATTCTACTGACATATCTATTTGAAAATAGCACATAGTCTGTGGTAGAATGCATCCCTCGTCCATTGAATGTGCTACTAAAAGGTATAGGGGGTGAACATAATTCATTAGCAAAACCCATATCCGCAGAATACTTGATATTATTTAGTTGGTCCCCGAGAAGGGAGTGCGAGAATTAGGTAATGTCATTCCTGTCGCTGGGTATTATACCGCAATTACCTCCTTCAGCATAAGGGCATTGACCAGTGTTGAAATCCCCTCCCCAGATTACACAGATGTCCTTGTTTGTCACCTTTTGCATTTTATTCAATTCCTTCTGTAGATGCCTCAGAACTACCTCTGTTGGTTCTGCGGGACAATTGTTGGAAAAGTTCAGTAGGACAGTACAGTGTGTATTATCAATGTGCAATTTTAAGGCCTGATAGTAAGTGTTTGATACCGTGAAGTCTAATTTTGTAGCATTCACCCTATAGGAAGTATAAATGCATAGACCTCCCTTTTTCCTCCCATGGCTAGAAGGTACAGCCGGGATATGAAATGTTTTATACCCTTTGATATGCTGTGCATTATCCACCAAGGTTTCTTGAACGCACAGTATATCATAAGAGTCTACAAATTCTAACCAGGCAGGGTTGGAGGGTTTAGAGGTTAGACCCGCCACGTTCCAGAATAATATTTTACTTGAGCAAGTCCTGCTCTCTCCTCGGTTGTTATTATTATAATTGGATTCAACATTAAATACACTAGGATGATGGACAACGCAATTTGATAAATTTGGGGTAGAAATGCTTGTGTTTGTCATATCTGTTCCCTTCTCATTATTGCTATACTCTGTACTCTCACTGTCAGCTATTATGTTAAACAGGTCGTCTGCTTGTGGCCTTAAGTATTGTGACTAGAGGTAATGTGTATATCATTTGTAATGTTTGTCTCGATGTTGTAAGATTCCTTGTAGTCGATAAGTGTCAATTCAAAGACAGGGGGATGCTTTACCTTGGTCGCATTTAAAACTGCAGGGCTGTCCGCATTAGTGAGTCAATCTATGCCATCTAGTGATGGGAGTGTATCAAATCTATTCTGCGTTGGTATACTAAATGGGTGTAATGGGGCACCATTAGGGACTCTCCGCTGTAAATAGTGCTGCATTTGGTTCGTAGGGGGATAAAAATAACCAAGGGGCAGTACATTGATTTCCCTGTTTGTAACATGGTCACTGCTGAGTCTGGAAAGAATCTCACATGTCAATTTAGGCGTTCTAAATGTGAGAATTATACAGTCACCAGGAAGTGTTTTATCCCTTTTCCCCACCCATCCCACTCTTCTCTCCATCTTAAATTCTCCAAACAGAGCCTCTGTTAGCCCGGTTTTGGTGCCGAGCCAGCAGAGAGCCTTGTTTCTCATTGCCTCCCATGTTTCGTCCACCTGGGAGGATAGATGTGGGACATTTGCTAGAATAATAGTATAAGGGGTAGCCTCCGGTGGCAGGTTCAATCTAATGCCTTCCTTCTCCATGCTCATTGTACGGGGGGAGTCATGGGCCGATTTGATCTAGCCTCAGTGTAGGAAGTTACACCTCTATGGTTAAGGCTATGGGCCAACTAACCGCTGAAGGACGAGGACCGCATGTGACAATAACCGCGCTAACTACCCTGATGTTAAAGAGGGAGTTATAGAGGACGATAAATTGAAATAATTCGCCCAATGACAGCAGTAATTCTGCTTCCATTTTTAAGGAGCTTTCTTGAGAACCACCGATACATCAATAAATTATCTGTGGCGGAGGTCTTCTAAACGGTGTGCTATATAACTGTTTGGAAGACTACAAAACCATTTTTAGCCTCAAAACATGGCATCAATTTAGGATGTTGGAAAATTAGCTTTTAATTCAGATTTATTCCCACTAATTGAGAACGGAATAGTGAAGATAAGTAAAGATATTACATCACATTATATCCGTCTAGTACTTTTTGATACGATTAGTACTGCCTATGGGAGGTGGTGGTTAAATTGATATTGTTTATTTGAGAAAAATTCGTTTTATTTAAGGAGAGTAAAATTGGTTTGGTCTTGAAAAAGATGGTTTAAAAATTTCATCCATCGAAACGCGTCGACGCTCATCTAAATACACAATCTGTTAGAAAGGCGGAGGTCTATGAGTAACACATACCAGGATCTTTGCCTCAAATATTGGTGTAAAACAGATGTGTATAAAACTAATGATAAATTGAACCTGTCTGTGCTATGTACTCTCTTTAAGGTGTTTTATCTTTGGTTTTTTAATGGATTGTATTTTAACATGTGATTATTTGCTCTGAAACCTTTGTGATTTCTGTCTATTTATCATGCAATGTATTGTGTTTATATAGTATAGGGTTTTATTGCCCTTGAGTTTTTTAACGTCTTTTTTGATACACTGGTTTTTATAATAAATCGATCTATATATCTTTGTACATCCTTGTATATTTTATGGTTCATGACCCTCTGTGGGAGTTATATGGCAATATTCCCTCAAGTGTGTATGTGAGACATGAGTGAAGAAGTATCGGCTTGAATGGAATATATTGACTGGTTGAATATTATAAGTGTGATATTGGGTCCAAAGGATACTGTTTCTTTATTCATGAAGATTCAGTCAGACAAGTAAAAGTTGGAGATGATAGCACAGTAGCTGCACAGTTCTTTACCTTCAGGCCGGGCTCCGCTATTCTTATTGATGCCACTTGTGACCCAATATGAATGCTCTCACGATTGTTGGAGCTACAGTCAAAATAGCAACCCAAAATTAAACAAAGCAGGTGCTAGGGGGACTCACCCTCCCGATGTATAGTCCTTCCAATAGATGTTAATGGTGTGGCCCAGCCCGGCCTCGTTCGGTCTAGGACGGGCTAAGATGGGCCCATCTTGGCCCGGTCTTTGCCCGGGCCGAGCCCGGGCACGCCCCGCACACGTACCGCGCTGCGGAACTGCTCAGCTGTTTAAGTAGCGCTCCTGCGCTCGGTGAGTAGTGCCGGTGGGAGCCCCTCCCCTCGCCAACAGCAAGCCAAGGGAGCAACTAGAAGGTGCTCCGTGCAAATGTCCAGGGGCGGGGGTATGGGAGAAAGTGCTACGTTCTCCTGGTCGGTTCTGTGAAAGTCTCGCTAAAAACACAACCCGCGCAGCGGGACTGCTCAGCTGTTTAAGTAGCGCTCCTGCACTCGGTGAGTGGTGCCGGTGGGAGCCCCTCCCCTCGCCAACTGCATCTTTCTGTGCTTCATGTGGCTCACTATGCCACAGGGCCATCTGGATGCATTGTCTGTACAAACTATTAGTCCTGAACTTCTTACTTGAAAATGTTTATTCAACACTTCTTGCCATTTTGTCAACACTGCAGAAGTCCACATTGGTTAAGGCCAAGTCTGAATGCCCCTGACTTATTTCTTGCATCGTGCACACATTGTACAGTTTAAGTGCTATCGCTTTTCATCTCTTTTTGTAAAGCACTTCCGAATGATGCTCATGTGACATCTGTGAATCTACCAGTAAGGCAACTAAACCATGGTTTACAAAACCTCATGTATGACCAGTTAAGAGCATGTACACACATGAGAACCATTGTGAATGTGTATCTGACATCATCCCTTTCAATCAAAACCCTGTTTCCACCAGAGACCCAGTATGTTAGCCACTGAATAGCATGTGTTGTCACTATTACAGAGTCAGAAACATGGAGTCAGTTTTGGAACAGAGAGGATGGAATCCTACACTCAATCAAGTGAAAGGCCAGTATGACAGGTGGCATGAGTTACCAAACCTGTAATTTGCCCATGGGATACATTGGAGTACACTGGGCACCAGTACTGGGACCTAACATTGGCACACTGACCAATCCGTACTCATCAAGCCCTCAACATAGACAGTACCTGCTACCTGCTACCTGGATGTATAGTATGGGATTTCACGGTTGAGTGATCCAACATCAACATAGTTTATAGAGTTGGTGTGGCCAGACAGAGAGCAGTCCAGACATTTGTCAATGTGCTGACACATGTTGAGCACTTACAATAGTTCTTAAGGTTATCTCCTTGCACATGCTGTTCTCATGCATTCAGATTACAATAGCACGGAACTACTGTCAATACCCTGACCATTTTTTCCTCACATGTCCCAGATGAAAGGGGCATAACTATGCATCTACTTATTCTGGTGCATATGCATCTTCTAACTCTGAACAGTGGTTTTGTGCATCTCACAACCTTAAAAATGGGCAGCAGGCTAAACTACTTGCACATGCATGGGTTAATATGTTGTGCAATAAAGCACATATTCACCCCCTCTTTGCTGCTGTCTGGCTCTCAACTCCCCATCCCGGTCAGGGAAAACCACAGCAAGGATGTGTCGCATTAGGGGGGTCAGGGTGCAGCGCGTGCCCCTCTTGCCTGGAGGTGACAGGCCCAGCTGGACTCTCGCAATCTTCTGGGTCCAGCCTCTCAAGTCCTGCCATTGTTTCCTGCAGTAGGCACTGCACCGATGGGTGACCCCCACAGAGCTTATCTTCCAGGTGATGGTCCTCCAAAGGTATACCTTCTGAAGGGATCTGACCTGTAAGGATGACATGGTGACAGGCCCTTAGTTCAGATGCAACATGTACATATACAAATACTGGTACACATAGGTCATGAACAGATTGCCCACACTGTCTAAACAATAGCAAAGTGGTATTCTGTGCACTTCACCAGTGTTCAATGATGACTCTCTCTCCTAAGAACACTGATATGCCGTTAACACCAGTAAATACACATCTACAGCAGTGTACTTGCCTAGAACAGTTACATACAGACTTTGACATTTTTAAAATAATGTTTAAATGGTTGTCTCTAGGATTCCTAATGCTAGAACTGCATGGTTATTGCACATGTAAACTTACAATGCTGTCAATAATCACTCACCTGCTCCTCTGGTGTGCCATAGAGCTGCCTGTAAAGGGGCAGGAGCGTGTCAAACCAGCATCTTGATTTCCTCAGCTGTAAAGGCTGGGGCCATGCGCCCTGTACAGTGAGACATAGTAGCTCCCAGAGGATGTGGACAGCAGCAGAGAGATAGGGAGTTCCTGGAATCATGCAGTTAGTGCAGGCAAGTGAACTCTCTAGGGAACTGCCAGACTTATATCTAGACCGCATAGGCAGTCTTCAGTCCATGTGGCCAAATCGATTGGTCCACGTCGGTTGCATTTTCCGAAACCGTCCGAAAGCATTCCATTGCTTACTGACAACACGCCTCCCGCGCAGTTAAAAAAAGTATCAGTGGTGCGAGTTACTTTGATACATGACTAATGGAAGTTTGCTGGGTCGGTTTACACACGAGGCGGACACAATCCGAGATCCGAAACCGTCACCATAACAATTATCAGCCTATGGCTGTGTCCAATTTGGTTATGATGCGCCTCCTGCGACGTTTGAAAAATCAGTATGGTATGCAAACACTTCTGGAAATGTTGTGAGTTTGGGATATTCCATGCCTGGATGCAGCATTTTTTCTGGTGAAAAGGACATTTAAATGAAACACTTACACTCTCATGATGACCTAACCTTGAGGGGCACATGACACACTGATTAGTAGGCTAATCCAAACATGAATTAAAACTACTTCTTTTTGCCTCTTACGGTTGTCCACAGTCAATATGCATATTTGGTGCATTCCAAGTACAGTGTTCCCCTGGTTACTGCATTACAATACAGTGTGATCCAGTGTGCAATCTGTGTGATGTGAGACTGGATAGGTGGTGTTTGTTTCAAGTCCTGGATACTACATTTCCAGAGGTATGACTATACTATGACATTAAGCAGCCACATACACTTAGCTCTGATATGTGAGTTTCTAGGGTTATCTTTGTGAGCTACACTTAAGTGTACAACTGCATTTTCTGGCACTTCTACATTGTAAATGGTTTGTGTATGTAATTGTTTGTGGAATGCAGACATGACAACATTGCCGGCCTTCCTAAAGCTAGTCTGGCTCAGCTGAGAGCCACTCTTAATGCATCCGACAGACTCATCACGGGCTCCAGAAAACATGGCCATATCACGCGGAACTTAATTCATCTTAACTGGCTATCCATTGAAGCAAGGATTCGCTTCAAGATTGCTTGCCTGACCCACAAAGCTATTCACTACAACACCCCCGTCTACCTGGCAAAAAAACTTGAGCTATCTGGCTCGAGTCGAAACTTAAGAAGCTCTAATACTCTACTTTTGAAACCACCCAAATTCAATAAGCAAAGAACTTACAACCGTGCCTTCTCTGGTCTTGCTCCTAGAATTTGGAATGCTCTTCTTCCCGAGATCAGATCCAACCCATCGACTACCTCTTTCAAAAAACATGTCATGTGGCTAATACTGAACGACCATCTACAGCAATAGCCCTGATGCCATCTTTAATTCACTTCCATTGCCAGCTTGAAAATCCTTTTAGTGATCGCTCTAAATTTGTTATGTTGCTCTTCACATGTCCTTTTTGATGTATTACCTGCTGTAACTTTTTTAGATACTTCTAGTGTGCTATTTAGTACTGCACCCTTGTTTTAAAACTCTTGCCATGGATCCTCCTTTGTACAGCGCTCTGATTCCCATCATTGTTCAGACAATGATGGGAAGTGTGCTTGCAAGATGACTGTCACTGGTGCCTGGTTTTTGGAGCACAAGGCCCAGTTGATAGTTGTGACAGAGTCAAACACTAGTCACCAGTGTCAGCCATTTTGCCAGTACATTTCCCCTCAAGATCAGGAAAGCAGAGTTCCAGGTGGGCTGGTTGGGCTGGTTGGGCTGGGTAGGAAGGTGTGTGTAGGACAGGGCCTGGTGGGAGATGTAGTGTTATCAAACACTCCTCCTCCCACCCATCCCAACCAGCCTACCTAGAACTCAGCTTTCCTGACAGTGAGTGGAAATATACTGGCAAGATGGCTGACAATGGTGCCTGGTGTCTGACTGGACCACAACTCCCATCAAGGCCCTGTGCTCCCAACGCCATGCAGCAGTGTCAGCCATCTTGCTAGTCCATTTCCACTAACTGGCAGGTAGCCATAGGCCCAGATAAACTGGTTGTGCTTGGTGGGGGGAGGAGTGGTTGCTATTACTCCAACGCCATTAGGGTCTGCCCTGCACACAATCTTCCCGCCCAGACAAACCTGACCACCTGGCATAATGGTTTCCTGACAGTGAGTGGAGGTGGACTATCAAGATGGCTGTCACTGGTGCCCGGTGTCTGACTTGACCACAACTCCCATCAAGGCCTTGTGCTCCAAACACAAGTCCCCAGTGGAAGCTATCTACTTAGTACATTTGCACTTGCTGTCAGGTAGCCATAGGCCCAGGTGAACCAGCTGTGCTGGGTGGGGGGAGGAGTGGTTGCTATTACTGCAAATAACATCAGGCTTTGCCATACACACACTCTTCCCACCCAGCCCAAACAGCCCACCAGGAACTCTGCTTTCCTGACAGTGAGGGGAAATGTACTGGCAAGATGGCTGACACTGGTGCATGGTGTTTGGAGCACAAGGCCCTGATGGGAGTGGTGGTCAAATCAAACACCAGTCCTCAGTGTCGGCCATCTTGCTAGTCCATTTCCACTTACTGTCAGGCAGCCATAGGCCCAGATGAACTGGTCGTGCTGGGTGGTTGCTATTACTCCAACTCCCATCAGGCTCTGCCATACAAACACTCTTCCCAACCAGCCCAAACAGCCCAACAGGAACTATGGTTGCCTGACAGTGAGTGGAGGTGGACTATCAAGATGGCTGACACTGGTGACTGGTGTTGGATTTGACCACAACTCCCATCAAGACCTTGTGCTCCAAACAACAGTCTACAGTGTCAGCCATTTTGGCAGTACATCACTGTCAGGAAAGCATAGTCCCAGGTGGGCTGGTTGGGGTGGGAGGGAGGAGGAGTGTTTGATATCACTACATCTCCCATCAGGCCCTGTCTTCCACACACCTTCCTACCCAGACCAACCAGCCCACATGGAACTCTGCTTTCCTGAAAGTGAGTGGAAATGTACTGGCAAGATGGCTGACACTGTGGGCTGTTTTATGGAGCACAAGGCCTTGATGTGAATTTGGGAGAAGTGTGTACATGGCAATAGTTTTGAGCCTTTTCATCTTCAATGCAGATATGTGGGTTATCTATATTACATACACAACACATGATTATATGGCTATTGGTTTGTTTGAATCTAAAAATGTTAATTTAATTAACTGGGTCCATTACAGCTATGTCTGCAGAAGTGCAATTGCTAACTTGTGTGAAATGTGGAGTACCTACTTACCAGACTCCATTCCTTCTGGTATTCCATACAAGCTTTCCAGCGGAATGATGGCAGGCACCTTCTCCTCCCAGGAAGTAAAGTGCACAGGAGGTGCAGGAGGGCAACCACCAGTCCGTTGTGCAGCCTGGTGTTCTTTGGCGCACAATCTTTTGACCCTCCTTCTCACGTCGTACCACCTCTCCTTGATATCATCCATTGTGTGCAGGACAGGTGCTTCAGCGTTCACCTTGTTGGCTATCCTGTCCCACATCTTATTTTTCTGTTTGATGGGGGTCTGTTGGACTACGGTCCCGAATAAATGTGGCTCTACTTTGAGGATTTCATCAACAAGCACTATCAACTCTTGATTTTTCTAAAAGTGGCTGTTTCTTGGGCATGGTGAGTGTGAGGGTGAATGTGAATTAGAGGGTGTGTCTAAGAAAAGGAATCAGAACCAAAAAAGTGAAATGTGCAAGTAGTGGAGTGAATGAAGTGCTTGAGTGTGTGCAGGGCTGACAGCAGTGACTGGCAAAAAGTTCTCAGTGGGTCTTGCAGCAGTATTGTCTGAGCAAAGGATCTTCGTCATTTATGGGCTTTAGATAGTTGGATTGGTGGGTGTGTCTACTATGCTTGTTGTTGTTAGGCCTGAGTTATTCTGTTTTGCACTTGCCATGTGGCACAAAACCGGCCATGGTTCCGCAACCATGTTGGATGTATCCTAATCTGCTCGCCGGCACAACCAATGCATGCTCGTAACCGGAATCCCTATGAGACCGCCTTTCCACCTGACACGGTCGGTTCGGACTTGATTCTGACTGACGCGGTCAGGTCGGAATTGTCTCCGACCATCACGGTCGGTGTTTTCCCTGTTATACATCCTAATGCGGCGGTCCTAGACATCGCGGACTAGTCGGTTGGAATGTTTCTGAGAATGAGTCGGTCGCACGGTCTTTCCAACCGACATCGTAATAAGGCCCTAAGTAATAAATAATGTGAAATATCAACATATTTAAATATTCAACAATAAAAACTTCAGTTAGTAATTATTTACATTAATACTGAAAGTAATTATTGTAAAAAAACTACTTACTTACCCTCGATAGTCCCATCATTGGTATGTTTATACTCACAATATTTATTACGATTGATATTTTTAATTTAATATTCAGTATTCGCATTACCATGACACTGACTGGAATAAATGTTTTAGAGATAAGGAGACAGAAGCTGATTGTGCAAAGTCAATGTGTAGATTGTGATCCTTCATTTTGAGTTTAAGAGTACGAAGGTCATTGAGGAGGCAGAGCAGCACTGTCTACATTTCAAAGCAGTAATGATCCATTGTGTAATAGTCTGCCAATCTTCACAGGAAATTCTACAGCCAAACAATATTAAAAACTCCAGAATAGCTCTGAATGGAAGAACAATCGCAGCAGAAAGTTCATCAGTGTTGCAGTGTGTATTACACATGGGAAACGGCGCAGCTACCACTGGTGCACCAGACACAGTGGTACTGGGGTCCATTGAACCCTGACATTGCTGCATTTTATTACCCAAACAGCTGTCTCAGGGGCCTTTTTCCTTCCTTCCACCATGCCCCATGGCATCCTTCTTACGCTACTGCACATGGGCCATTTTAACTTCTGAAAGTCCCAGGCAGGAAGTTCACAATACAATTCACTGTCTCTTTCAGAGCCCACATAGTACATTTTCTGAGCTACTGCACAGTCCTGCTAAGCAACTCTGTTGAACCTGACCCTTTGCTTTGGGTCACCGCCAGAAGTTTTGCTTTCTGTTGCTGAACCCATTTTTGTTAGCATTAGGTCTCTTTTTTTCTGCCAACCAGTGGTAAACTACTTGTGCTCTCTCCCTAAAATATGATACAATTGGCAAGTACCTGATTGGTTTATTTAATTTACTTGTAATTCCTTAGTAATTGATACTACATGTACACAGAGCCTGTAATTTACATGCTACTAGTGGCCCAGTAGCACTCATTGTGCCACCCACTAAAGTAGCCTACCAAAACATGTCATTCCAGCCTGTACTACAGTTTCAAACTGCTATTTCGACCTGGTAAAATCAACCTTTTACAAGGCCTAAACATTCCTTTTTAATACTTAAACTTGCGCCTAAGGTAGGTACAAAGGGCTCATAGGGCAGAGAGCATTCCATTTAAAAAGTAAGACTTTTTATGTGTCCTGACAGTGAAAAAGGCGTTTTTCACTGTTGTAAGGACTATGTGCCCCATCGACTAACACTTAGGGCTCTATTATGATGTCGGGCGGACTTGAGTCCACCCGACACCGTCGCAGTCTCGGGACCGACCAACCTCCAATCGTCGGTCCCGACACCTTTATTACGATGCAACCACAAATGGTGCGGTCGCATACTCCCATTTCTCTATGGGAGCTTGTGTTATGACCATAAACCAGCCGTAACACAAGGTCCCATAGTGAAATGGGAGATAGTGGTAATCCCTGCACCCCGTGGCAGGCACCTCAAGGTGCCTGCCACGGGGTGCAGGGATCAACAAGGGGGCATCATAGGTGCCCTCTTGGCCACCAACCAGAGACCATAAACAGAAGGGGGCCCTGCTAGGGGCCCCCAAACATGCTTTCCGAAAGGCTTTCCATGTTGGAAAGCCCAGCATGGAAAGCCTGTCGGAAATCGTGCATCGTAATATGGACGGCGTAAAATGCCGTCCACGTGGATCATGGGCCGGCTTCTGACTGGTGACGGGCTCCTTGAGCCCGTCGGAACTCAGCCGGAATAACCAGTCCTGGATGTATTATAATCAGCCAGTCAGAATTGAAACTGACAATCTCGGTCGGAAAGCATCCGACCTAAGGTAGGAGGCTTTCCGACTGAGATCGTAATAAGCCTCTTAGTTACCTTATGACATTTAATAAGTGCTCAAATGGATTGGAAGCAGATAAAGATATGCTGTTTAGACTCAAATTGATTGTCATTTAATGGTAAAGTCAGATTTTAAGCGACAATTCTGATAATGCCACTTTTGAAAAGTTACATTTTCTGGTACTAACAATTTGTGTGCCTTCTGCCAGTATCCTGGGTCACACGAATGTAAATGGCTCTGCTGTTGGGGTTTGTTTATTGCTTCCAGACAGTAATGCAAAGGGGCTTAGATGTGGACAGGATAAGCCATCCTGGTTAGATGAATAGGAGGGGCTGCACCCGGCTCCACTCACATTTCTAAGGGCTTAGCTTCCTGCAAACACAAAATAATCTAGTCCTGCCCTGTCTTTTGTCACCCCAGACACTTTGGAGCTTTAACAGGGAAAAGGGAAGAACTTTCCAGAATCCTGAACCAGTGGACATTACAGGAGGACTGCCCTGCTTCTGAGGACTGCCTTGCTGTCTGAGAAGGAAGGCAGGACCTTCAACACAGGCTAACACAAGTGACTCGAAAGGTCAGTTGGCTGACCATCTGTGTGAGCTACAGGGACCAAACAAGCTTCAGAGGATTCCCTGCAAATGCTCAGCTGACCTGCTGCACTGGACCTGCACCTGACCTGTCTGAGGAATCCTGGCCTCTGCTGGAGTGATTTCCTGATCCCCAAAGGTGCCTCATCCTCGTCCCTTGGCGGGCATCAGTTGGAGTTCCTCCAAAGAAGAAGAGGTGAAACATTGAAGGTTGGGCTCTTCATGACCGTGAATGAGCTCCTTCACACCGAGACTCTGCCACCGGCAGTGACCGCCAATGCGATCTGCTCTTTGTGCTACAGCAACCACCAGTGACAACCAGCAAAGTACGCTCTGCACTTCATGTTACAACAACGACAGCCTGCGGTGACCACCAATGAGAAATTCCAGGAACAATCATTCAAGACACCCAACATCTGGTCGCGCTAGAGCGACAACAGCCTGCACCATTCCACTTGCCCTTTGTGCTACAGCAACGACCATCCGCGACACTCATCCTGGTCCTTCTGGCCTCCGCCACTGTGAATGGCACTCTTCACACTGGACTTTGAGAAGGTCACTCAGCAGCACCTGTATCCGACCTGCGCTCCATTGCGGTGGGCCTGAACTTATGACTTTTTCCTGGTCGAGCAAGCATGCGTAGTGCTTTGTGCTTTGAGCCTCTATATTCATTTAAAAACTTTCAAATTGAATATTTCCGGTTCTAATTATTGGAATTTTGTTGTTCTAGTTTCATTTTATTTATCAAAATGCTCTCTATTTTTCTAAATTGGCTTCGAATTTTTCTTGTGTTGTCACTTTATTACTGTTTGTGTGCTACATACATACTTTACACAGTTAAGTTAAGCCTGGCTGCTTTGTGCCAAACCACCAGAGGGTTAGGCACGGGTTAATTTAGTGAATTTATTGGTTCCCTCTGACAAGGATTGTGGTTATTGCCTGAGTGGGGCTATCAGCCCCCCCCCCCCAACCAATAACCCAATTTCTTACAAACTCCTAAAAAAAAAACAGCCAGTCTTTTTGTGTTCATGTGTCTAACTTGTGCTGATCACTGTGATTTGCCATCATGGTACTGTGTCTCAGGTGCAACTTCCCATGTGTGTCTAAAATTGTTTCAAGGGAAGGCAAATTAATCCATTGAACCTTGTGATCCACTAGAAAAATGGTTTACAGCAGGAGGTTTGCTCTTGGTGTCTTGTATTGTGAAACAGTGACTTTTCATCTTTATTTGCAGTGCTTGGATGATCTAACATAGGTTTCCAAGATGGACATCTACAAGGCAATTATGTGAAGGAAAGAAGGGCAGGAGAAAACCTGTGCAGATACAACTCTGTTAACACACTCAAACATCATAACCCGCATGCATGTTATAGTTTATACAAATTTCACAAAATTGTGGCCCATGCCCTATGTTGTGTGGTTGTTGGGCTTACCTGGTGGCATTCCTCTCCCCTTAACCAATTCTAACATAACAACACGATTGTAAATGGCATCTCTCTGGCATTTTTGTACATCTCCATTGTTAAGTATTAAATCGATAGTCTCACTCATCCACGTGCACCCTGTAAAAAGTTCAAAGAAACATCAGGAGGATAAAGTACATATTTTCTTAAAATTGGAGTTATGCACATCAATTGAAAACAACAGAAATTACACTCAGACTAGCTAATGACTGCCTTCCGTAGACTGTCAGGGTGCCAAAATTCAAAGCCAGTCCTAGGTATAAAATTAGGTAAACAATGCTTTAATTAATAAAAAGTATCAATACATTGTAAACGTTTCCCTCTGGTCATATTTCATATGCACAAAAGGCATATACATTAATAGCAAAAACCTTTCCTTTCAATGTGTCAAAAAAGCTCAGATATAAAAAACACACTTGACGAGGCAAAGATTTGGTGGCATAAAAAAAATTAACATTGTCAAAGTGAAAATACGTTCAGGCAGACACTGACCAATGTTAGGCATATAAAGCAGCAGGGTGAAGGTCTAACCACAGACTTACTGTTGTTGTACATTATTTCCTGTCTGATCAAGGAGCTGGTTTGAAATGGCAACAAAAAAATTATTTGTGCTGCATGAAGCTCAAGTCATGGCCATATAATTGTCCAATACCCACTGGGCCCAATTCACGTAGGTAAACCTCGACCTGAAACCTAAGTTTAGACCTGAAGTTTAAGTTTAGATCTGAAGTCTATGTTTAGACCTGTAGTCTAAGGGCCCGATTCACAAAGGTAAACTTAGACTTCAGGTCTAAGTTTACCTTTGTGAATCAGGCCCTTAGACTTCAGGTTTCAAACTTAGGCTTGTGGCAACCACACTGACACATATGTTTGATCAAGACGGTGGTTTATTGGCTTCCAGCTCTACAGCTCCCTGGTTAATAACGTCCCCAGTCCCAACTGTCAAACCACACATAAACATTCTATCAAGGAATGCTCTATGTCATAAAAGATGACATAGAGTTGAGCACAACCATAGAGTTACTACAACTACAACATCTCCTTTCTTTACCACAAATAAGGTCTAAATCTATATAACATACTGCATTTATCCTGCTAAGCCATCATTAGGAAAATAAGTAAATGCAACAACTTTATAATACTGCTAAAGAAACATACAAAGAATATACAAGGTTATATAACAAAGCACTAGCAAAAAATAATAAACTGTAATATCAAAAAGAAAAGAAAACTACTAAAATGTATAATGTGCATAGGATCTAATTCAACCGAAACACTTGTTCTCACAAAATTGGATTCAACCTAACACGATCTACTACCATCCAAAACATTTTATAGAAGTAACCTTCCTCTTCATTTCACATGGTTCTTTAGGCTCGTTAGGATTCTTAATGCTAGTTTCCTCCTCTTGACCAGTCATTTTCCCCAAAAATATGTTCAGGTTCTTTATAAACTCTGGACATGTTCCACCAATCCTTTTTGTTAACTCTTTTTGCATAACGCGACACAGCATCTACTTTTACTGGTGGCTCAAATTTAGACAATCGTTCTGTCACTTCAGTGTTTTTCCTGAAACTCTCTTGTTCTCTCTTGCACTTAACTTTTCATTCTGCCTCAACAGCAGGTGAAACATGCAAACCCCACTTTTTCATCCAATCAGGGCACATTTCAAAAGTTGTCACTCTCCCCCTCAGAATTTCAAATGGGCTCTACCCAGATACACGATTAGGCGTGGTGCGATGCGCCCACAACATACCTTGAGTAGCTTTTACAACCTCCATCCTGTTTTTTACACGAATTGGACCCTATTATCCCACACAATTTCTTTAGGAAATCCTTCCCTTGCAAGAACTTTATGATACCCTCTGTGTTAGGATCAGTCAATCAATCAATCAATTAAACTTTATTCGGTCAAATACACAACCATAAAAGCTCAGAGAAAAGACAATTTATATACAGCCAAGTATAAAAACTTAAGACATATTATTAGATACCAGTTAAAATCATAAAACCTCACATCGCCAGTATAAATTCATAATACAAATGTGTTTCTCCGACTCAACAATATATAATAAAAGAACAGTAAAAATATAATTAAACATCAGATCAAATCAAATCAAGAGACATCACAAGGTCAATTTAACTTCATGATGGGTACCTTTTTCTCAAGGCCTGAATTATAAAATTGAAAACAGCAAAACAGATCACTGGGGACTTTAAGTGCTGCAAGAAAGTCAAGCCTTCAAGATTCGAATAAAAAAGACTTATCTTTAAGGATTGGTCAGAAGAATCGGGATCTATAGGCTACGCAGAGTGGGCAGAATAATATAAAGTGCTTAGTAGTTTGGCAGGAAATCCCATCACAATGACTAGGTGGCAAGCAGGCGAACCATGAACCAGTGGTCGGGAATGCCCCTAAATGATTAATCATGTGCACACGAAAACGTGAAAGGTAAAATCTATATTGGGGAGTTCTAATCCACAAAGGATAGGGCTCCACGCCAGAACATGTAGTAAGAGCTATATACTGTTGGACTGTTATCATGTCATTGGCTTTCTCCATTCTTAGCTTTTCCTTGTGTTCTAAGAACTTCAACTTAATCTGCGCCTTGGTAAGACTGGTAATGTTTCCTGTGTTTGTCCATAGATGGTTAGCCCCAATTCTTGCAGGGATAATTTAACACATTTAACCATGGAATGGCCTGTACATTGCTTTGCTTAAACTGTCTTCTACAATATCACACGCGAATTTCACATCCGGAGATAACCATATTTGGGCCATAGCATGATAGGGGCTAGCCTCATCATATCTTCCAAGTAACTTAGTCCCATTTCATTATGTGTGATCAGGCTTGTAACGGACCTAGGGAGTCCTAAAAGTTTGGACAGATATTTATTCTCCACTTCCTGTAAAGACGACACCGGGGCATACCCCCATACTCCCGTTCTATCCGTGACCACTGAAAGATACTTGCTATGATATAACATCACTATTTCTTTCTGGGTTTATGTCCAAATTTTTTAGCAAATTTGTAAAAATGCCTCACAACCTGCTTCAGTAAGTTGAGAATTCTGATTTACCTGTCTATCCCAGGTCAGATGAGCTGTATATATTAGCTGGGATAATAAATACCATTTTTTTTTTTTTTTTAAATAAAAAATTCTTTCTTCCTTCCTTCCACCAGAATTGGCCTCCAAATTGGGCCCCTTCTCTGAGCTTTTGTCTTTCTAGATCGATCTCTGAGGAACATCCCTTCTGAATTCCTCTCCTGCTTCTTCACCGTTATAGTAGAGGAAGTTTTTATAATATCCTAACATTACCTGTTTCCAACTAGTTGATGCCTTCCATTTTCGAATTTTTGATGTTTGTGTTTTCTTTTATGATGGTGATGTTTTTCTTAGTATTTTGTCAACACTTGTTTTGGCTGCCCTCCTCTTCAAATTTTGATGTTTTATTCTTTTTGATGTTGATGTTTTTATGTTGATGTTTTGAGTACTATGCCATTACCTGTTTTCCCTTTACTCTGTGTTGATGACCCCCATTTTGATTATTTCTCTAATCCTGAACTCTCCCTTTACAGCGCCTTTCAAAAAAATCGCTATTTTCGAATTGTGTTGTTTCCGGTTCTCAATGCTGATGTTATTTTACCGTGGATGTTTTTTAATATTTTGACTTTACCTTTCTCCTACTTCTCTGCGTGGATACTCCCCACTTCGAATATTTCCTAACCAGAACATCTCCCTATATTGCGCTTTTCTACTTCATCCATCCCTGTCCTTGCCTCCATTCTTAGTGTGCTTCTTACCATGTCTTCTCCCAAGCCCCCCCCTCTTGCCCCCGGATCCTGCTCTCTCTAGACATGGCCCTAACTCGTGGAACATCGTATATCCTTCTAATCTTTCTAAAAATGCCAAGAAAAATTTCAAACACATATTATTGAAACTTCACCCTGAAACATTAATAGCTGATACCTACCACAGCCTGTCTTGTCCAATGAAAACAGATTTTATTTTTCCCTCCAAACGCCCCACTAAATGGAAAAACACTTTCCTTCTCCACCTTCCTAATACCAAATCTATCAAAATTCCATACGGAATCAAACTGTTGACTACCCCATCCCTCGCCTTCAACGGGGAAATCGATATTTCCATATTCAGAACTGGTAACATTCTCATTCAAGCATCTGAACACCACCTCAACATTTTTGACAGACATTTCAGTACCTTGGCCTATCAACTCTCCCAACTGGTTCATAATCCCTCAACAACCCAATTGCCTTGTGCCCATGTGTCTTCACCCTCCAACTCCGTTCAGGCCCTCCTTCCCCTGCCCCTCCCGACCTCTCTCGCAGTCTCTAACGGGGCCCCTCTCCTCTTCGGAGGATTCCCGGCCCCCTCTCCCAAGACCATTTGATCTCTCTCCTACTCTTACCATCGATCTCTCCCAACCTGCCCCTACCATCTCCCCAGACTCTCCCCCTAACTCTTCTCCTACTCACTTGCCTCCTCTTGGTACTCCTTCAGCATTCTCCTCTATGTCTAATTCTCCGACTCCTACTCTTACCATCGACCGATCCCCTCCTGTCCCTACCATCAGCCCAGATTCTCCCTCGAACTCCTTTCCTACTCACTTGCCTCTCCTTGGGACTCCTACTACTCTCTCCTCTATGTCTATTTCTCCGACTCCTACTCTTATCAACGACTGATCCCCTCCTGTCCCTACCACCTTCCCAGATTCTCCCTCTTACTCTTTTCCTACGCCCTTGCCTCCCATGGGGTCTCCTTCTGCACCGTCCTCTATGTATAATTCTCTGACTCCTAATGACATCCTTCCCAAGAAATTCGATGTGGTTTACCCCTGCAACCCTCCCTCCCTCTCTCTCTCTCTCTCCCTACGCATCCACTGACTCTATCATGGACCCGAAGCACGACCCGAAGCACTCCACGCAGACCCCATGTACTACCTGTCCGAACACTGTTCTGACTCCCTCCCCTGTCCTTGCTCACCCTCCATTCGTTGGATTACCTTCCCCATGCAACATAGACCCCACTTCATCCCCTCCCTCCTTCTCTGCGGGTCTCCCCCCCAACGTTTTTGCACAGACACTAATCAGCATAGAACGCAAACTCACTGCTATGGCCACTGAATTAACACGGCTCAGAGGGGATATCACCATCCTTAACTCCAGGGCTTGCCCCGATTTCTATGATACTTTTCACTCTGGTTCTCGTAACGTCTCCCTACATGACCGATGGCTGACCACACACCTTAGCAGACGAGTACACAGGCCTCACCGTGCTGTTTGCTACCTCTCCACTGCTGACCTAAATGACCTGTGCAACTCCTATCTACCTAAGCCTCCGATGACGGATCACCTCTCTCACTCTAGCATCCCAGTAATTGTGGGCATAAACAGAGTCCCTTCTACTCCCATCTCACCTAGACCTCCAGCCCAACTCACCACCATCCACTCTCTTAAACCTGCTAAGGATTACCCCAATCCCCTTTCTTGCATGCTAGTTAACTACAGATCAGCAGTTCTACATGCTACTGAAATTGCAGAAACCATCCTCAGTGAGGCTATGGACATTGCCTTCCTCACCGAAACCTGGCTCAATGACCACTTGAAGGCCATTCTTGACTTACTCACCCCCCCAGTTACTCCATCATTAGGCAGGACAGACCCGACAGAAAAGGGGGTGCCCTAGCCATAATCCATAAAACGGAATTTCAACTCTCCCATATAAAGAACACTGATCACTTGTCATTTGAATACCTTGGCGTTGAACTCACTGTCAAAGGCTCTCCTCCGATCCGGGTGAGCCTCTCCTCTTTGCTGATGAATTATCCGACCTTCTCACTCACTTCTCCCTTTCTGCCTCCAAAAATCTGTTTTTAGGAGATTTCAACATCCACTGGAATTACTCAGTTGATCCCACTGTTAGGCGCCTCATTAACCTTCTGGAGATGAATGACCTTAAGCAACTATACCACAATCCAACTCATATCAAAGGGGCCACACTTGATGCTATCATCTCTAGCACTAACTTGGTCTCCCTTACCAACATCGTCCCCATCGACTGGTCCGACCACCATCTCATTCTGTTCAAGATTGCAACCAGCGCCCCACTCCCCCCAGCAGTTAATAACAAACCCAAGATATCGACCAGAAACCTTAATCAAGCCCCCCCTAGTGAACTCGAGTCTAACCTTCAAGCTCAACTTCAACTCATCCCTCTCTCCCAAAAGCTAATGAGCTCACTGAACATTTCAATAAGGCCATTTGCGATGTCCTGGATCAAGTCGCTCCACTCAAACTAAAACAACAAAGAAAAATCCAATCCAATCCAAATCTTGGTTCAATCCTGAACTTAATAATGAAAGAAGACAACTCCGACTATCAGAAAGAACATGGAGACAACACCCCTCACCCTCTCATCTTACCCTCCTCAGATCTGCAAGAGCAACTTATAAGAAGCACATTTTCAATGAAAAGGCATCTTTCTTTCGTGCCCAACTTGATGGTGCCAAAAACAGGCCCAGAAAACTCTTTAACATTGTGAGAAAACAAACGTCATCTGCCCCTCCAGAGCTGACGGCCCCAATTGAAAAATGTGAGGAAATTGCTAACTTCTTCTCGTATAAAATTGCCAAAATTGATCAATCCTTCCTTCCAACTCTGGCCCTGCCCAGCCCCCAAATGGCCATAGACGTTCCTTCTTTTTCGACACCGTCCCTCCCGCCTAATCCTCCCACTCAACTACCTTTCCCTACTATTTCTAGTGTTCCAACTTACAACTGAAAAATAACGCCTCCTGGTCTAATGTCTATCCTATGACTGAGCTCGAAGTCTTTAATATCATTGCGAAATTAAAGCCGACCTCGCACACCAAAGATCCATTCCCATCTAACCTAGTTCATAACCTTAACCACATCATTGCCCCATGTTGGACAAAAATCATTAACACCTCTTTTGCCACTGGATGCGTCCCCGACTCCCTCCAACTCAGGGGCAAATCACTCCTATTCTTCAAAACCTTACGGCTGACCCTAATGATCCTAACAACCTCCGCCCCATCTCCAACCTCCCACTTCTAGCTAAAACCTTCGAGAAATGTGATTTCTTCAACTGGACAACCACATAGGCAAATTCAACTTACTTGACTCCTTACAATCTGGTTTCAGGAAAGGCTGTAGCACAGAAAACGCCATGCTCAACATTGTTGATGACATTCACTGCTCCCTAGACAATGGAGAGGCTTGCCTTCTTATCCTCCTTGACCTCTCTGCAGCATTTGATACAGTCAATCATTCTTCCTTTCTGGAATCTCTGGCCTAAATGGTTTGGTCCTCAAATGGTTCACTTCCTACCTCCAGCACAGAACACAACAAATAAAAATCAACTCTTGCCTCTCCAATCCTACCCATCTCCCTGGGTATCCCCCAGGGCTCAATACTCTCCTCCTCTCTCTTCAACCTCTTTATGGAACCCCTTACTCTCATTTTGAAACAAGCTGGAATCAACTATCACCTCTATGCTGATGAAACCCAACTCCACTATAAGATCAAATCCCATACTGATGTACTCCATTAAAACAACACTCTGAGCAAGATTCAATCCTGGTTCTACTCCAACCATCTTAAACTGAACCCTAACAAAACGGAAATTATTCTTTTCTCTCCAAAAAGCAACCGTCTCCCCATCCCAGGCTGGATCTTGGACCTCAACACCCTCAACTGTCCGCTCACCTTATCTAACTCGGCAAAATCCCTAGGTTTCATTCTTGACAAAAATTTGGCTCTGAAGGACCATATAAATAACTCGGCCAAAGGAGCACTTTTCGCTCTCAGACACCTCAAGAAAATCAAACCCTTCATCCCTCAAGATGACTTCAAATGGGTCGTACAATCACTAGTCCTCTACGCAATGCTATCCTCACAGGAACCCCGAAAGTCCACCTATCCCCCCTTGGAGCTGTGCTCAACTTGGCAGCCAGGCTCATTACCGACTGTAAGCGATTTGACCACATCACCCCTGCCCTCAAATCCCTAAATTGGCTGCCCATCGAAGGAAGATGCTTTTATAAGACTGCCTGCATCACGCAAAAAGCTCTCCACCAACAATCCCCATCATACCCAACAAACAAACTCAAAAAAGCGGGCTGCTCCAGAGTGATGAGAAGCTCCACTGTGCTCCTCCTCGTCCCCCCGTTACTAAAAAAGAATTCCACCCAATCTTTCTCCTTTTCTGGAAATGCTCCGAACATCTGGAATGCCTTCCCGAGGGACCTGCGCTGCAACCCCTCCTACCTTAGCTTTAAAAAAGACCTAAAATATCACCTTCTCAACAAATATTGGAGTCTTTAATTTGCTCTTCCATCCTGGCTTTGCGTTTCCCCCGCATTGGTTATCTTTCTGCTTACCTGGCTCACTTCGCGCTCTCCCGTTCACTCTTCCTTTTATGTACCCTGACCTTAGCTCTCCCTGCTCTCGCTGCTATACTAGCAGCTCCAACTTCTGTGCTGTTTAGCTGTTTGTGGGCACTCTCCCTTGTCTCCACCCCCCCTCTCCTACCCCTGCCCCCTACTTCTTTAATTTGTTCTTCCCTATTGATACTCTTTTTTGTGCTCTGTGTCGTTACCTCCATTTTATTATTTGGATGTTTTTAACCTGTGAATCACCCAGAATCCTGCCGCCCTTGACTTATGGGGAGCCTTTGTTGTTTTGCCACAGTGTATCCAGTCCACTCAGAGGAGGACTTCAACGCCCAAGGCGCTGTGCGGAAGCGCGTCAGTTTCGTCCGCGCCAGCCGGCGCATAAAAGCAGGATCAGACTCCCGCAGTGCGGGAGCCTTTGTTGTTTTGCCACAGTGTATCCAGTCTACTCAGAGGAGGACTTCAACGCCCAAGGTGCTGTGCAGAAGCGCGTCTGTTTCGTCCGTGCCAGCCGGCGCATAAAAGCAGGATCAGACTCCCGCAGCGCGGGCGCACCCGGGCCAAGGGCGGGCCCGTCCGAGCCCGTCAGAGGCCGAAGGAGGCCGGGCTTGGCAAGGCTATTAACATTTATAGGATAGGACTGGTAGCGGCCAAAGGACACTTGCTGATTTTGACTTGAAGTGAGCCAGTAAGGTATTGGGTTTGAATTACGTTAGAGGCTGAAAGAGGCGGGCTGGGCAATATCCTTTTATTGTCTGAAATTGATTGTTATGTTCCCAGCCCTGATCTCTGAAGGTATTGTCTGATAACTTTTTGGTTGTTATTAATTTGTGTGGTAAGGTAGGGCCTAACAAACATGACAAAACCCAAGGCTGGTCAAGGGGTAGTAGGTACATTGGATGCCTTCTTATCAAGGGCTGATTCTGCACTCATACATGAAATTGAGTTAACAGAGCACAGATTGTCCTTGGATCCTCAAGTGTTACGTAGTCGCCATACCCTCAGCACTTTAAGTTCACAGACGAGCTCGGTTGACGGAGCATCACGAACTAGAAGGTCACACTCCCCACGCTCTGACTTCGCTAACGTTCAGGAGATAACCGATTTTCAGGTTACTTTAGTCAAGCCAAATGTGGTTACGAGGGCCCAGAAATCCAAATCGAAAGGCAGATGTAGCTCTGCACCGCCGCCAAAGAAAAAGAAAGGGGAGGTAGTAACTAAGTCGTACAAACAAAGCCACCTCACATCAAAATTGCTAGGTGGTAGGAGCAACCAAGCAGATAGGGAGCCCACATCTGAAGTAAACAACGTCATACCTCCAGTAGAGGTGGTTCCCAAGCCGACTTTGACTCACAACTTGGAGGAGGGTTTTTGGGATAAACTGGAAACTGTAATTACAGCACACTTAAAACCTATCCTTCAAAAATTAACTGACATTGAGAGTAGGTTATCATGTTTAGAAAAACAATCACCTAGCGTTTCTACATTGTCAATAGAGCATAGGCCTAGGCTAAACAAGACCATGGGTGGAGCCAACAGAGGGGGTGTTTACAACCCGGAACCTTTTCGGAAAACTATGACACAAGAAGGGTCCCACCAAGGGAGACCAGAAAGCAACTGCCCACAAGTCACTGCGTCTTCATCTCAGACAGAAGGATTGTCCCAAGGTGATTGTCAGTCTATAAATCCTCCAAACACTGAGCAAGTAAATAGGGTGTGCAATAATGTCGACGAAAGGTCCCAAAGCTTAGGCACCCCTGAAGATCATCGATTAGGTCATTTATCTATCAGTGATTATCAAAAACAATGGCTCCTGTGGACTAATGGCAAGAAAATCTCAATAAAATAACGCACTATGGCAATGTAATGGGTTATTGTGATGTCAAAAGAGAAGGAGTCGAACACACCTTAGATTAGTATTTCATTCATAATTCTTGTTTATATAGTTCTTTGAAGCAAAATTACATTCATGACATTTAACAATCAATTGATTGTAGTGAGTGGTGTCCCAGTGAAAAAAAGGAACCTAAACAAATAAACCTAAATAATTTGTGACATATTCGTGACATATATACAAGGTTTCCTATATTTCATGAAAGCGACCATTGAAACTGTCGACGGCGTTTCGACCCTGTGTGCAATGTAGGGTCTCTTCAGGACCTAAGATAGTAGGGACACCTGCGAGAAGAGGAAGGATAATGTCAGTATGTGCTTGTAATGGAGCAGCTGTGCTAACCGAATTTTGCCAGCCGACAGCTACCCTCACATGGGGTAAGTCTCTTATCATAGTGCACCTATGTAGTAGAGTCATATGTACTCTACTTAAAAGACTGATATTAACACGCTTCTATTTCTCACATGAACAGTGCCTGGCCGGGTCCCATGTGAGTATCCTTCCTTTTCACTTTACTCACTGTGCCACAAATTCCACACGAGGCTGCGCAAACCCTTCCTTCAGGTACTATACTGATTGCCTACATCCTTTTTCCACGAGCACAGCTGCTCCATTACAAGCACATACTGACATTATTCTTCCTCTTCTCGCAGGTGTCCCTACTATCTTAGGTCCTGAAGAGACCCTACATTGCACACAGGGTCGAAACGCCGTCGACAGTTTTTTCAAAGCGAATCATTACAAGCCAGCACTTATCATTGTATAAAAGCGTAGTTTATAAAAAATATATCTTTCAATGGTCGCTTTCATGAAATATAGGAAACCTTGTATATATGTCACGAATATGTCACAAATTATTTAGGTTTATTTGTTTAGGTTCCTTTTTTTCACTGGGACACCACTCACTACAATCAATTGATTGTTAAATGTCATGAATGTAATTTTGCTTCAAAGAACTATATAAACAAGAATTATGAATGAAATACTAATCTAAGGTGTGTTCGACTCCTTCTCTTTTTGACATCACAATAACCCATTACATTGCCATAGTGCGTTATTTTATTGAGATTTTCTTGCCATTAGTCCACAGGAGCCATTGTTTTTGATAATCATTTCAGTACCCTGGTTCCAAGTGAGTAGGGTTCCCTTGTTGTTTTTCTCGACTATTTATCTATCAGTGGCATAAATTAGAATTTACATCTGCCTCCGGAAACAACACCCTATATTGTTGTCTTAGCTAACGTTCCCCCATTGTTGCCCGGTGACAGGGAAGACTGGCCATCTCTGAGGAATAAATCCTTGCATTATGTAAACGCAAAGACCGGTATAAACAATAAATTTGTATTCTCTGAACTTAAGATGGCACGTAGGGTTAGGTGGGTAGGGCTAACCAATAAGTCACTGGTGGGGGATTGCATTGTATTGACCTTCAGGCCACCAGGCCTGGTAAGATCCATATTAGATAGGATGGTTGACCAACGTATAAATGAGTTTAGGGTTTCTATATTACCATTGGGTTTTTTCTATCGACCACCCAGATTGCGACCTTATTTAGTGGAAGAAGAGAGTTCATTAAGGACAAAACAGTATCCACAGTTCCCACCCTGGTGTCATGAAAATCGGTTTGAGCCATTAAGCGGCCTCGCAGATATAGACTGACTAAAGCTAAAAACGATTGCACCTGAGGACAATGCCCATGTATCTGAGATTAGTCACAATATACGTGGGAGTGTTGAAGAGTATATACTCTCTGTAGATCCTAAATAAAACTATTGCCCCGAGCAGCAGTCCCATAATAAAGGCTTGGGGACTACTGGGACCGCTGGGATAGATTTGACTGCCACTCATGCTGAACGACCATCGAATATTGGGGATGGCAACTTTTTAAATGCGCAAAACTGCCAACCTAACAGCCGCAGCCTCCGTCTAATTTCTTGGAATGTTGCAGGCATCTCTCGAAGGTTATTAGATGAGACATGGGTTCAGTATGTCAAAACTTTTGACATTATTTGCATACAAGAAACCTGGAGCAGGGATGATGTCTCTTTGGACGGATACAATGCATTAACTGTCCAAGCTGAACCATCATTGGCTGGGAGGGCAAAAGGAGGCCTAGCGTCCCTAATTTTGGTACAGTATGAGTCATTAAGAATACAAAAAGTAACTGACTCTCCATGGTACCAGTTGATCTTGTGTTTTAATTTGATCAACGTACCCATATTATTAGTCAATTGATACTACAATATTTTTGATACACAGACTTTTGGGGTTATCAATGCGCTCGATATGGAGATTGTTAAGGTAGCAGTGAAGGTCTCCCCTTTGTATATTATTTGGGTAGGAGACCTTAACTGCACCTTATGTCAGCATAGTGGGAGTAAGGTTTGTGGGTTAGTAGATACTAATGATCAACCTCTGACCCACTTTAAACATACCATACAAGGCGATGCGTTAAACTCCATCATTGTAGTGAATGACCTACGTATGATTGATACTTTGGTTAGCACTCCAGTAGAACTAGGAGAGGCGCCCTCCCCTAAAAGTTGTGCCAAGAACTTAGGGATTAGAATTGATAATAAGCTTTCCATGGAGGAACAGGTGAAGGTGTTCTCGGGTACCTGCTTTGGAATAATGCGGATGCTTAGAAAGATATTCCCATGGATACCGCTTACAGCAAGAAAAACCATTATACAGTCACTTTTGTTTAGTAGACTGGACTATGGCAACTCTCTCTTGGTCGGAATAAGGGAAGATTTATTATCTAAATTGCAGGTGGTCCAAAACACTGCAGCCCGTCTTGCCCTCAATAAACCGGCACGTACTCCATCTCTACCTCTTCTACGTCAACTACATTGGCTTCCTATCAGAAAAAGAGCAATTTTTAAACTGCTATGTATTGTGTTTAAATCGCTCCATGGGACGGGCCCTTCCTATCTGAAGAAGAAACTTGAACTTTATCTACCCGTGCGTCAGCTGAGATCTAGCAATCGCAAGCTTCTGTGCTCGCGGAGAATTAAGAAAGCTAAAATGGGCGGTCGGGCCTTCTCCCATCTAGCCCCCGTTCAGTGGAATAGTCTCCCTGATGAGATCCGTGAATCCTCCAATTTGTCTCACTTCAAGAAACTACTCAAGACCTGGCTATTCTAAGATTCCTCTGCGCATTGGGTGACCTCTTCTCAGGCGCCGAGAGATCCCCTTGGGGATGATTCATTGCGCAATACAAATAAGTAAGTAAATAAATAAATAAATATCCGACATTCCGGGGGGGGGGTTGTGTAAGTACAATTGATTTTATGTTGATTTCTAGTAGGTACTCACACCTTGTTGATAATTTTGCGGTTGAACCCAACCCCGCCAGTGATCATAGCCCCTTACTGTTTCCTTACATATTGTGGCACGAAAGGGCAAGGTCTCTGACTGCCTAATAAAATATAATCACAATCAAGGGATAAGGTTAAAATGGAACGCGATAAACCACAAGGATTTTGAGGAGTCTATTATTAAAACAAATCTAACACAAGTGATGACCTGCTTAACCGATACTTCACAGCCAGAAGCAATAATACAAAGTTTTGAAATTATTTGTGATGACGTGGCCAAGAATTTGCTTAGACCGGTGAGAAAAGGCAGTCTCCCGGAAATAAGATGGTTTAACGGCGAGTGTTCTGCGGTGCAAAATAAATTGAAGAAGGCATTACATGCAGTCCCCTGTGAAAGGGATATGATAAAAGTAGCCAGGCAGACCTATAAAAATGTGATTCAGCAGAGAAAGGAAGAATTGAGAAGGCAGGCCTGGGATGATCTCGAAAGAGCTAGTGCCCTTAAGGACTCTAGGAGCTTCTGGGAGGTGCTAAATCGCCCACTTTTCACTAATGAAATAAGGAGTATGGATAATAACATAACGAGGGTGGCCTGGGAGACCCACTTCTCCAATATATTCAACCCAAAGAGGGTTTTACCAAGTGAGTTCGAGGATGAAATAAGTATCAACATACAAACCGCACAACAGCTCAGTACATCACTTTCTTTAAGTGAAGTAGAGGAGGCACTGAGAAAGGGTATTCCCCTAAAAGCTCGAGGGCCAGACGGTGTGCCCCTGGATTTATTTAAAAGCAACCCACAAATATGGGCCCCCCTGTTACTTAAGGTTTTTAAAGCAGCAATTGTGGGCCGTATTCCATCATCATAGAAAAGAGCAGTGGTGGCGCCAATTTTTAAAAAGGGAAATAGAAATGACCCCACATGCTACAGGCCGATTTCTCTAATAGATGCTTCATGCAAGCTGCTGGGGAGGGTAATTCTTGCACGCCTGGAGACATGGACCAATACTTCTGGCCTCAAAGTGAATACCCAATTTGGCTTCAGGAATGGAAGGGGAACAACTGAGCAGTGCCTCAACCTGTCTATGATTATGGGCAAGTACATGAAGGCCAGGGGTTTTTCAATCCATTTGGCCTTCATGGACTTGTCCAGTGCCTTCGACACGGTCTGCAGGGGAAAGTTGTGGTCACTAATGGACACTATGGGATTTGAGGAACCGCTTGTTACCCTGTTGCGCAGATTGCATGCATCTACTACTGTAGCTATCCGGTATGGTCCAGGGGGAGAAAAGACTAAGCCAATTGCCTCAACTGAGGGAGTGCGCCAGGATTGTATAGTGGCTCCCTTTTTATTTTTAATATATACTAATGGTTTAGAACACTTTTTACTACAACAACACTTGGATTTCCCAAGAATAGGAGGCAAACAGGTACCTTTATTGTCCTATGCAGACAATACAGTCCTGATGACCCTAACAGCCAATAGCCTACAAAAATGTTTGAATGCATTTACTGAGTTTATGACAGGACTGGACCTTAAGGTTAATTTTAGTAAATCTTTTATTATGGTCTGTGGTTCAAACAAAACTAAAACACGCACATATTTAGTAAATGATACTGCTATTGACAAAGTGCCAAATTTTACTTATTTGGGGAATCTTTTTAATAACAAACTAAGATGGGACCACTTGATTACGACAAGGCTACAACAAACTAGTAGAACTATAGAGGGGCTTTTCGTTTTGCCAGCAAACTTGGTCATAAGCCGATAGCTGAATTGAAAACATTGTATAAATCCAAATGTCTGTCAGTGGCCACCTATGGGGCAGGAGTATGGGGATATTACAAAAGTGCACAGATTCAAATATTAGAGAACACATTTTTAAAAAGACTCTTACTTATCCCCAGTAGTTCCTCCACTTTATTCTGTCATTCTGAGGTGGGTTTAGATTACGTGACTGACAGAATTCATATTGCCCCCTTGCTTCTATGGGGAAAGATTTGGATCTCAGAGGACTTATTATTCTCAAAAGGTATTTTAAGAGACTGCATGAATCTTGACAATGCAATGGCGGTCCCCTGGCTACGCTATGTCAAGGAAACTTTTTATAAGATAGGCCTCGAAGATTTTTATGATAACCCGGAGTCTATTCAACCCAATATAAAACTGGTCATTAAAAACGCGTATTATACTGTTTTAAGTTTCTCTAACCAGGTCAGCGACACAGTAGATCGTGCACTTTTAAATCAGCAACAATTTTATTTGTCTTTTACCACCCAGGTTCATTTGCATTTTCTAATGACTAGATTTCGTTTAAGCACATTGCACTTTCTTGTGGCTTTTCCGATACAGGGGGGTTGGTGTGAGAGACTTCCCCCTTGTCCATGTAACAATGCAGCCCAACAGAGTACAATGCACCTTATGCTTTTTTGCACACTCTATAAAGATCCAAGAGCCCGCTTTATTAAGCCTATTTTAAGGGATATTCGTCCCTGCTCTTACAAAGAGGGTTTTAATTATTTGAGGTCGCTTATCAACTGTCACTATTTGCAGCTCTGTGGTTAGTTTTATCAAAATTGACTTTTTAATTAGGAAACGTTACGAATTGTAAATTGATTTTATTGAATCTACTTAACCTGGTATTAACTCTTGAGTATTGTTTTCTAAACCTTGTGTAGGAATTTTTATTTTAAAATGAATGTATGACTTTTTGTAAACTTTTATGGTTCATTTGAATCGAATAAAGTTACTTGACTTGATTTGACTTATGGATAGTTGTGCTTGCTCTTGATTGTTATTTTTTGCTCTGAACTATTGCTTTTTTGGTTTGCTCCTGCTCATGTAGCGCTCTGATACCTCCGGGTCTAGCCAGCGCTATATAAAACCTTACAAATAAATAAATAAATAAATAAATATAGAATCCCCAGATAGTTAAAACTAGATGTTTTCATTATTGGTGTTCCTCCCACCAAAAACTTCCTAGAGCAGGTGGTTTTGGGGCCACTAAGCAAAATATAAGATTTCTTATGATTGACCTTGAGCTTCAAATTGGCCATCGGTATTGAAACTGTGTAGTAAAATTTGCAATCCATTAGCGGTGCGTGATAAGAGCACCGCGTTTTCCGCATAAAGGAGTACAGGTATCAAACGGTTTCCCACTTTGGGAGCATCTGTGGTTAGGAACCTTAAAAATGCATCAAGAGCATTAATATAAAATAAAAATAAAAAGGGGGTTAAAATACAGCCTTGTCTGACCCCCCGAGTTACTGGAATCGGAGACGTCAAATCCCCCTCCTGTGTAAAGCGAACCCTAATAGTAGTGTCTTGATTTAACCTTCTCAAAACCTTTAAAAGTGGGAGATCAACCTCCACTCGCCTCATAATCTCCCACAGTTTATCTCTGTCCACTAAATCAAAGGCCTATGAGAAGTCCATAAGGGACAGATTAAGTGCTTGTTCAGAGGTGTCAAAGCCTGGTCGAAACCCATATTGGACCTCCTTAGAGATGGTACTCTCATTTGCCCAGGCTTCCAGTTTCCCCAGTATCACTCTGCTAAAACTCTTTGCAGTAGAATCGATGAGAGAGATAGGCTGGTAATTTGCTGGGTCGTTTTTATCGCCCTTCTTATAAATGGGAATGGTCAACGATTCCTACCAAGAGTCAACCGATCCACTAATGACAAGAGCTCTAAAGACATTTGTTAACAATGGGGCCCAGAAATCAAGATTATACTTAAAAAGCTCAACAGCAACCGCATCTGGGCCTGATGCTTTTCCTGACGCTGTGCTGGCAATAGCTTTTCGGACTTCCTCAATTGTAATTGAATTACTAAGAGTCACCAAATCCTCCCAATTAATTACAGTATTTTGTGAAACCACAAGAGGAACCTCCCTTGGCTCAGCAGTGAATAGTTTTAAGAAATGGGAAACTCAATCTTGCTCTAAAATAAGACTGAGGGAGATTTACCAGTAAAAAAAGGACGTTTTACTTTCTCCCAGAAAGCTGTGTTATTGTTAGCAGAGGCAAAGTGTTCTAGATCTTCCCATGCCTGGGTTCTTATCTCTTGTTTTCATTTTTCAAGCGTAACAGTATAATTCCTCCTCGCGTCTCTAATGTTGCAGGGATTCTGCACATACACAGAACTATGCACAGGATTATGGGACCTCGGTGTATAGGGGCTATGCCTTCCTACTGCCTTAGTGCCCACGTGCCCAGGACCAACTAGCTATAGTGTCTCACTCGATCTCCTACTCACAAACGGAGAAACCAATGATTAAACACCCCAGAACACAACACTCCCAGATCTCTCAGGAATCGCGGTAACAAGACACACCTTTTCGCTCACTCTCTCGTACTTGTCCACAAAAACATCTGACAGAGACACGAAGATAGTTTAAAATATTTATTTTAACTAATGTGCTGTAAAATGCAGTATACGTCCCACAACCAGCAGCAAAATGCATAATACCAATACAGTTAGCATTGCAGCAAGACCATATACCATAAAGGGAGATGTCATTGTATAAAGACAGTGGATAAAGGACTATAAGGCCTAACCACCCTCCCCTTGGAAAGCAGAAGTATTATTATATAATAGAAGATCTTTGGGCTTTGTCAGCAGACCCCATACCTCAGGCCATAGATCGTATTTCTACATCACAGGTGCGGTTTGCTCTTCTCCCTGGAAAGATCCCTCTCCAAGTGTGTGTTATCTAAACATGCATCCCCATAATATCAAAGTACAAGCTTCCAGCAAAAACAGCTGCATTGGTATGTTTTGTCTAAGTGCTAGGGCCTGACCAGAACAGAATAACAAGAGTCAGTGTTTATCGACCTTGCTCACAATGTTCAGACTAAACTCCAGGAACAGGCAGAGAACGAGCACTGTAGAGAGTTCTCATGTTAAAGGCATAACCAGAGTCTTGCAAAAATAAAGACATGTAGTGTCGTGCGCAAAAGCAGCATCATGGCTACCGGGCTCAGGCTAACTTAAAGATGCCAATGATGACTCTAGCAACCACGTGACACCCTCCCCTTGGTAAGGTTGTAGTGCATAGACAAACAGTCCTCAAGGATAAGCAGAGCCAAATCGCATAATGTCACATCCAAATAGAGTTAATTTAAGTAACGGACAAATTTAGAAAAAGTAGCTTAGTAAATTCAATACAAGGTCAAGAAACACAGCCTAATGTAATGGGCGATGATGACACAAAACAAAACAAAGACATAATGGTACATCAAGATAAAGAATTATATGGGGAACAGAACTCTATAACTAATGGAAAAAGTATGAATTATTTTGCCTTATTCAACAAAGGTAATAGGAAAAAAAATCCTAATGAACAAAGAAATGATTCACAAATTCAAAATGGTAAACACAGGGCAAAACCTTAAGTGGAGGAAATTCTTACGAGTTAGAGATAGATGGGAAAAATAGGGGGTCGCCTGGAAAACATGGAGTTATAGAGGTTATAACGGATAAAAAACCCATGCAACTGGATAAAATGGAAAAATTAAAAATCCTTCCTACAAATGTAAAAGCTAAGGAGGTGTGGAATGAGAAAGTAAAAAGACATTCCCTACCAACAATACAAAGAACAATACAGGTACTGGTGGAAAAAACGGAAACACTAAAGATCCCTACCACAAATGTAAAAATGAAGGAGGCATGGAATGATGACGTAGAAAGACATACCCCACCAACAATAAAAGAACAATACAGGTTCAACAAAATTTAAACCAAATGGTAGGGGAAGAGAGGGAAATATCAAAGACCCTACCGATAACTGCTAAAGCTAAGGAATTGTGGAATGAGGGTGTGGAAGGACATCTTACAACAACAATACAAAGCCCAATCCAGGCATACCAAAACGCAAATCAAAGTGTGCAACAAAATCCCCAATACCCTCAAAGACAAACAAATATGGCCCAAAAAGACATAATGGAACACACCAAGGAGTTTTGGCAGCCTATAAATGATGATTACGTACCCACTATATGGGTGGAAAGCGACAAAACAGCAATGTGTGATAAACCACAACTGATCTTTACACCTGAATATTGCTCTAGAGGTAGCCATGATATACTAAATAGAGGAAATATCCTCCACCTCTTTAAATGTATCCAACCATTAGAAAACGTTTCCAGTGAAAACATTGAATCTATTGAATTCCTTTCAAACCCAGACAGTAGCCAAGAAATGACATTGGTAACTTTGGATTCCACTCTTGTAACCGAACTAATAATAAATGCAAAGGAAACCTTTCTCAGCTGGGGAATAAAAATTAATAGGCCACAGCCAAGAGTTTATCCAAGACCATTTGCCATAACAGCATCCTCGAATCACCAGCAAGAAAATAAAACAAGCCATCAGGTTTTTTCAGTATTAAAAAATCCCATTGGAAAAACAGATAAAGCTGTAGATTTGACAATTAAAATAGAAAAGCCAACTAGATTAAATGAAAAATGGATTAGTTCAGCTTTACATGGTACAAATACGCAATGGCAGAATAAAACAAGAAACCCAACAGGAAAAATAAATAAAGATAGTGAAACTTTAAAACTGTGTTCATGGAATATAAATGGGGTACGTAAAAAAATAAATAATGCTCACTTAAACTCAATGTCAAACAACTATCAGGTTATTCTTTTACAGGAAACTTGGTCCATTAACCCTGTAATGCTCGAGGGATATAAAGGATATTTTGAGCCAGCAATTAAACAGAACAAATGCGGACGCCCCAGTGGGGGTCTGGCCACATTTATTGCCATAGAATTGAGAGTGGACCATGAACAAGTTTTTATGAATAATGCAAACTTACTAATAGTAAAGTTACAGTTTAGGGAAAATAATCAATCAAAAATCTTATTAATAATAAATGTATACATACACCCTACTGCAAGCTCAAGAAGTAATATGTGTACTACCCTCATTACCTTTTTATCACAGCAAATGATGGAGGACCCATTTATAGAATATATTATTTCAGGGGATTTTAATTTAAACTTGCTCGTGCCCTATTTAAGAGATGACTTAATCCAACAACAGGACTATCTTTGGGCAATTCCACCTCAACCACCGTCTGTTGCAGTGAATCCCATCCAAAGCCTATTAGGTATAAGCTTCGTTAAAGATATAGAAGCAATGGGATTAAGAATTTTAAATGGGAGGGTACCCCAAGATTCACCACCAGCATGGACATTTCAATCACAAAATCATAAATCAAGAATCGATTACACAATAGTATCTTTGAATATCTTTAGGAATGTAACTTCTTTTTCCATTGGCAAAGTGTCTGAGAGTGATCACAGTCAGCGAATACTCTTTATAAATGTATATGTTAATAAGCATACTGCATATGTAACCATACTTGGCCAGACGGGAACAGTAAACTACAGGAAACTAATCTGGAAAGAACACTCTAAAGAAGATACTAACAAATTGGCCCATAATTTGGACAATGGGTGGATTTTATACAAAAACTAGTCAAAACCTATGAGTTAAAACCTTACCATAAGAAAAATAAAAAGACACAACTTGGAAGAAGGAATAAAATTAATTTATCGTTAACAACTAGGATAATGAGAAGAACACACAACCGTCTTAGGAGACAGATAAAAAAGCACCCTAAAGATATGGACTTATCTTCTAACTTAAAAAGTATTAATCACAACCTGCAGAAGTTATTGTGGAATGAAAGGAATCAAGTAAAACATGACCTCTGGACCAAAGTACTTTTTTGTAGCAATCAATCGAACTCCAGGGAATTTTGGAAATTGATAAATGGTTTAGCAAGACCAAATAAATCAGCTGTAACATCTACTTTAAGTGAGAAAGATTGGAGATTCCTGTCAACACATCTAAATACCGGTTGGGAAACAAATCAACTGAATGGTAGAGGGAATATGACTGATACACCAAGGAATGACTTGACTCAAGAAATCAACATAACAAACAATTATATGAATTAATGCGGAAACAAAAAAATGGCGCACCCGGTCCTAATGGTATACCATTCGCACACTTTAAGGAAGATCCCGATCTATGGTCAGGATACCTTACGAAAGTATTTAAGGAAATTGTTAGGACATCTACAATACCTGAAACCTGGAAGGGTTCATTGATAGCCCCAATATATAAAAAAGGAGATTGGGCCCCGCTGGAAAATTACCGACTGATCACGCTTCAAGATACTGATGCTAAACTATTTGCAGGTGTACTATTATCAAATCTAACTGAATGGGTAAAGGATAATCAGATAATCCCCCCAAATCAAACAGGATTTATACAAGGCTTAGGCACTACAACAAATATGCTTGTGCTATCAGTGTTAATGGATAAATATATCACAAAGAAACAACCCCTGTATTTGTGTTTTGTCGATTTTAAGTCAGCTTTCGACTGTGTTCATAGAAATCTCTTGTGGCAAAAGCTGAAGGAACAAGGTATACCACTTTCCCTTTTAACACCAATCCAACTCCTCTACTCCGACACTTGGGTCAGAGTCCGGATGGGAGATGGATCGTCTGTAACAAAAGAAATTCCAACTACTCAGGCCTAAAGCAAGGGTATGTACTAGCCCCACTACTTTTCAATTTGTTCTTAGCAGATCTAACACAAGCACTGGATGAGGTGAACGCCTATCCGCCAAAATTAGCTAATACCCCGATATCAAACCTGCTATATGCAGATGATGTTATGTTACTTAGCCAAATGAAGGTCGGGCTGCAACGCCTGATAAACAGGATATCAAGATATTCTAAAGAAAACGGAATGGTTATCAACGAAACAAAGACAAAAATCATGGAGTTTAACAAAAATTTAAGGTCAAAACATAAGTATAAATGGATCCTGGACAACTCGCAACTAGAGCAAGTAAGAACATATAGATACTTGGGAGTATTATTTGATGACAAAGGAACATTTCATCCACATAAGATTGATATGCAAAGGAAAGCAAATATATTGTTATCAGCTTTTAGAACCTTGCAGAAATCTTTAGGAGGGCAGAGTTACCGACCATTTCTAAAAGTAATATCAGCAAAACTCTTGCCAACCCTAACGTATGGTAGTGAAGCATTGTGTGGAAAAGACTCGGGAACAATAAATAATGCTGTTATAAAACATTTTAAAACCCTCTTTTATTTGCCACATAATGCATCGCCTGCACAGATACAAATGGAATTTGGGTTAACTAACCAATTACTCGCACGAAAAGGCCAAATTATAAAAGTGTGAAAAGAATAAAAATGGATACTGTAAACCAAATGTCCAAACTACTGTGGCAGGAAGTAAATACAAATCGGAAAGCCCAGGCCTGGAAATATCTTTACGCTTCATTAGATGAATATTCAGCGAAATCGATCTGGGAAATGACAATAACCATAGACTCATTTAAAAAAGCCATCAATAATACAACAAAACACTTATCACTTCTTTTGGATAAAGACTCCTTTGTAAAAAGAAAACATGCATGGCCTTTAATGAATGGTTATACCAAGGTGAAAGTTCAACAATATCTTGAAATCCCATGGTCTTTGAAGCATAAACAATATTTATAAAAGCTCGTTTTGGAGTATTTCCAGGCTTATGTCACGTAATGCCATGGCTAAGAACAGAGGAATGTACGGTCTGCCGCTTATGTAAACTTGGAGAAGAGAACATTATTCACCTGCTTTGTGTATGTCCGAAACTGAAACGTGAAAGAATATCTATACTTAGGAGACATTTTAATGCTCAAGGAATACGGAGTTGAAAACAAGCATTGATAAGATGTCTTCATACTGATGATATAATATTAACCTCAGCTTTTGTAAAGTTTTTAATGTTACTGAGAACAAAGTTAGACTACCAAAATCAAATAGAATGTAATGTATGATGAATATAATATGTAAATAGTATTATGAAAGCAGTATAATTAAGTCCAACTTATTTTATAATATGAAAGAGTATTATATCTAATTATGTTTTTAATTACCTTTTTTCTCCATATTTAAAATTGGATTTTATAATAGGAACTATTGTTTACATATTGTAAGATTTTAATTAATCAAACAATAAAGTATAAGTGAAATGACAGTGGCCACAGTCCTGGTCTGTGCAGAATCACAGGATGGACATCCATTGCGTAACAGGAGCAGAAGTACCACACTCCACACGCCAATAATGGAATAAGTGGTAAGCCGCCGAAGGCGCTGGAAAAAATAGAATGTATAAAGGCTGGTATTACTCCAAAAATCGTCTGAAAAGATAAAAATTGCTGGAGCCCACAAGTTTAAAAAAATGCGCAAGGCCTTCAGTATCAGATGCATTAAAAAGCTGGTGAAAAAGTTCCCCAAAATGTAGTGGGAGATTTGTATTCAGCAGTGACTGAATTTCACTAGACGTTCTACCCACCTGCAATTCGAATGTCTCTCGAGCAGAAGTGAGAGCGACTTCTTGTTGAAACAATAGACCTTTGAGTCTGCTTAGTTTATTGAAGTCTTTTTTCAAAGTGGGACTGGAAGGCCACAGCGAGCTATCTACAATCCAATGCGGAGGAGGAAAAAGAACATTGGTGCAACAAGTTACTTTTTCGGAAACAGTTACTATATACGGAACGCCTGCCCGTAACCCGCAGCAGTTGTGGTTATTTAGGATAAGATAACTACAGCTAGAAAGCAATGTGAGCATGGGAATTATAGAGGTAACTGGTGTTCCTTTTAAAAAACAGGCCAAATTGGGCGCTGACACATTGCAAGCGCCGTGAAGCTGAACTTGTGTACAGACTAACGCGTGTCCTACTTTAGAATCACACTCCTCCCCTGTCAGGAAAACCTCCTTATCCTCACACAGACAGTGAAACTTAAATGGTAAAGACCAAATTTCATGCAGAAAAGTACTAGCCAGAGGTTCAAATCTCCCTATCGGATAATGTTTCATACATGCAGTAAATTGAAAGAGAGAATTTGGCAAAGAAATAACCCCATGTATTAACCATACAGAGGAATCGGTCTCTGCTATTGTAAATGGCAGTTGTTCTAACTTTTCAATATGTAACAAGGTGTATGTTGAATCTGTCATTGGCATAAGCTCTTGTTTGTCGGTCAAATTAAAAGGCAAAAACAGGACAGTTGTGTTCAAATAATCCCAAGGCACTTTCCCATTTTTCAATTTGTGCAAAGTCCAGCCAAATTGCATTACAGAGCGCAACTGATTCTGACCATGATGCAAAACAGACACATCATTCTGCATAATGTCAATAACAGATGAAACAATATTGTCCAAAGTGTAAATACGAGAAGACAAAGTATTAATGATGTTGTCTACCACATCCAAAACTTTACGCAAATTATCTTGATCTACTTGACACAACCTGGAAGCTCCTTCCATTTGGGACAGTTTCCAAATCTCATTATATGCTGCATAAGCAAAACGTTTTGGACGGGTAGACCTGGGACCTAAAAGGAAATCTGCCAGGTCAATGTCTCCATTCAAACATGAGAGATGTTGTTTCACATATGGTAACGATGACTGTCCCAACCACTGTTGACACAATTTACCCACAGACTATGTAGTAACTGTATGTGTTTGTGGAAATTGAGGGTCAGGCCGACTTAGCATAAACTCTCCTGTTGAATTGGAAAAACGCAACTGGCAAGCATTAGTACTAAGGGGCCATATTAATCAACCCAATGGAGCAATAGTGGCTGAATTGAGTGTACCGTTGAGGACCATAACCTGTAAGTCCTCTATAGAATAATTTGTATACTGCTGCCAGTCGTCATAAGCTGCTAATGATGTTTAAGAAGGAGCATTTACATTTTTAGCAGTAGCCAATCCAAAACATATAGTCTGTTGCACAGTCTGATTCAGGAATAACAGTTGTGACGGTATCAAACACACATGATGCAATGATTCAGTACCCTGTGCCTGTCAATTTTTGGTACCCCATTTAGATTTCAAATCAATCGTGTCTTTCCAATAATCATAACCTTTTAAGGATAAATTGGTTATGAAAGTCGAAGAATATACCAATTTAGTATGGGACAGCATGAATTTCGTGTGTGTTTGTGCACTCAATTTATAATAATAGGATCTTGGGTCAGACAGATTATAGCCAGAAAAGTAGACAAACTTATTGTTCTGTGTTTGAAATGTGGCAGGACAATGTTCCCATTGCGTATAATTAACCTGATTACGGACTGTGTTGGACTTATGTAAAAAATGATGACCATAATGTTGAAAACAGAATAAATCAATATAATTGTCAGAATTCAAATACAAATCCTCAGTTTCAAAAGCAGTGTAATATTTTAAATCTGAAAATAACGAATGTACGGCATTAACATCCCAATCGTGGGAATGCAGTCCAGGTGTGATGACGTCACCTGAGATCCGAAATACATATGGCATTCGAATTGTTTCTGTCAGGCCGTAGATTTCGTATTGAACTATATCCCAAACAATGCCATCTACCACTGGCACAGTAGAAATGTTAACATGGGATTGACCACTTTTCATAATTTATGATGAGGTGAGTGGGGCTAAAACACCATCAACCAAATGTACATCAGAACGTTCAGGTAAGTAATGACCATTATTCAAAAGGAAAAAGACAGTCACAAATCCAATACACATGAAGAGAAACACCATTGTAAGTACCAACCAAATATAGGTCCAAGGAGGAACCAGATAAGTTCTGTGAAACCAGGAAAAGAAAATGAAATATCGACTGGGTGGTGCCTCCGTTTTAGAATTTGATGAAGATGACGATGAAGGTAAAGAAAAGTTGTCTCTATCCATGTAATAACCAACAGTTCCTAGTCGATGCAAAGGTGTTTGATCAGCAGTAAAAGATGATTGGAGCACACGTGTAGGAATGTCCACCGTAAGCTCCATAGGCGGCGAGACTTGATGTTGCGGCTGACAAAACAGGCAGCCCATCAATTGCGGTTTCCACATCATGCTCCTGGTGTACGATAGGAAACAATGGTCCTAAACCTTACTTTAAACAATATATTTCTTCCAGACAATAGTCATTTAGTTAAATCTTTGAGCATGCGTAACGTCAGCTCGCGGTAACAAAGATCCATAAACAGTTAAATTATGATGTGCAACAACCAATAGATTTCAAAACAGCATGTATTTATTAATCATAAATTAAATCAACTAACAATTGATATCTTACTATATCTTTAAAAATGAAAGAAGAAAGGTTGATCCAAGGGAACGTGCAGAAGGGGGTGCTCTGATAGAGAGAGAATGAGGGAAGGGAAGGGAGAGAGTTCCCAATAGTAGTCATAAAACGATAATTGGAGTAAATCAAAATGGACTGATAACAAAATATCAATCTAAATAGGCCTTGCCAGGGATAATCAATTGTACAAAAACTCTGTTCAACATATTTCATTCAATATTTAAGAGATGTATCATCATTTGCACGGTGGGGTGGGGGGCTTATGGTCCAGGCCTGCAGAGGGTGGGCGTCGACGTTTGGACCCGACTTGAGGCACAGAGGGAATTTGGGCCTCGGCCTGCGGGTCTTCTTCAGGACAGGGATAAGCAACCTAAAGGAATGGAGGGGGATGTTACAAAATAGCCCATTTAATTACCAAAAAACCCATTAATTAGATAAACATGCTTGTGGACCAACCTGTTCACGGTGTATATGGCTTCTGTTATCAACACCTGGGTAAAATTGGGAGAGGTAGAGGTAGTGCACATGAGCAATAGTTCTGAAACCCTAGGTACACTCAATGTACTAATAATAAGAGAGTCGAGCTCACCCGCTGGGGTTTGCGGAGCGAAAAGGTATGGCTTCTTAATAGTCCATAATCTTCAAGGGAGCATAAGTCCTTATCTGAAAGCAATAGGCTTATCAGTATTGTAAACTAATAGTATATTTGGAGTCAAAAAATAATAATAAATAATAAAGGTGCCTGTGACACTTACCCGTATATGTAGGGCAGTGTAGACCGATTCAATCGGCACAAGGCAAACAATGCAGCAGCTAAACTAACAGAAACAAGGTGATCAGGGTGGTATCAGGCAAGGTCAACCAAAAAATGGTGCGACCGCACAACTCACCGTGATTGATTTACCTTTGGTATCCGTGAAGTCTCCTCGCTCGGGTGAATCAAGGTGGGACTGAGCCCGTGAGGCGGGAAGGCTTAAAAAGCGAACAAGACGCGAAGACGTTCAATGGAACGTACCGCTAGCGTGAGTCTCACGCTGGTGGAGTGGCCCGTGGTAGTGCCGCTAAGGGTGGAAAAAAGACTCAAAACCCAATGTGGATTGAGGGGGGAGTTCAACTCCGTGCGAGTAAGAATTATAAAAATGGTCTATTTAGGTTAAAACCATTCATATTTATACAACCAACAATTGTGATTCAAATACGCACATAATATTTAACAAACATTATTCACAGGACATTGACAATAACACATATAACGATTGTTAAAATTCAGCAATCCCTGGTACACATCAGGTATCACATTGATATGGACATTAGCAATAATCAAAATTCGGAAACAGCAATTCATGGTACACATACAATTATCACATTAGTGCGCATGAAAGTGAAAAGACACCTTACTAGGGGCATTGACAGCGAGACATGAAGCAATAGTTAAGATAAAGCAAAGCATGGGTCACAATAACTTATCGCATTTGTTTACATACTGCCAATAGCTCATGGAGGTGAGAGGGCGTAGAACGAGTACACGTAAAAACTGCAATTACAACAATTCGCCATCAACCCTCAGTGCCTGTACTTACACTATTACGACCTCATGTAGGGATAGGAGGTGTCACAATTAATACGACTGGGTGATATAGAGGATATTAGTGTTAACCAATGTTAAGAGCTGCCACCTGTTTGCTGATTTCCTCATATTCATTGAGGCCCCTTGCTATTGTGTCAAAGAAGTGTATCCATCTGCACTCCCGGGTACTTAAGATGTTAGAGAAATCCCCTCCCCTTGGGTTGGGCTTCACTCTTTCTATTACCCACCATCTTAGGGGCATTTTCACAAGGAGCTATCGCTGAATTAACGGCACTTCATCGCAGCCAAAGTCATGATAAATATACCTCCCCATTCACAAGCTGGTGTAAACAGCCCACAGCACCAGTTTACCCGCGATAGCAGCCGCAAAAAACATCTCCACAGAGGATCCCAGCAAATATCTCTAATGAGATGCAGAATAGGCATTCCCGTGCCAAAAGTCGAGAAAACATCACACCTCAACATTCACAACGACCAGCCACATCGGCGATAAAAACACAAAACAGGCGATAAGGCGCGTTAGCACCAGCAAATTTACACCTGCTCTGACCTGGTGTAAAGTCGGACGGCAGCCAGCACCGCAAAAGGGAGCACAGCCCCGGGCCACATCCGTAGGGCAACAGATGCGATGGAGCCACTCATCATGCTGCCCGGACACCCAAGAGGGCCACAACACCCACCGCCACCATCCCAGGACCCCAACCCACACCCGGAACACCCCCCTCCCCCCGGACCACCACAGGTGCAGCGCAGACAAAGACAGCGGACCCCCAGGAAGCGTACCAGCCGCACAGACCCAACATCTGACAATGTCACCGTCCACTACAGGCTGAAAGTGACAAACATCCTACGCATCCTGACCATCATCGCCTAACAGGCCTACGGCACCAACACAGCGGCCTACCAACATCCCACCCCACACAAAGCTGCTGGCTTGGCTGCACCTGTTGGCCCCTGGGACCCCCCAACCAACACCCGCCAGTGTCGGAGGAGTCTCACAGCCAGCCACATCCAAGTCCCCCACACCTGTCCTGGACATCACCATTACCCTGGTACCCCAGTCCCCATACGTACAACACAATGCACAGGATCCGCTGGAGACCAAGCAAGGACCATACGCCCAAGCAGGATGCACACACGTTTTGGGGGCAATACACAGCACACATGTACTACCTGTGCCCCCTGGTGACACAGCACACAATCACCGCAACAGGAAGCACATCTCACATCAATGTGCAGGCAACAACAGAACACGTGGAACCCCCAACAATTTCGCCTCCGAATACACAGCCAATGTGCATGATACCTTCATCCTCCGACAGTCCATCATCAACCAGCGTTCCCAGGATGGCAACAAGGGAAATGCACAGCCCCTTGGCAATATCCAAATGAACACCTCACACACCTCAACTCCACAACCATGCAACTCACAACTCTGGCAATGCACACGTCACAAAATCACATACAACAGGCACAACAACATGCCCACCCACCAGACACGACAGAACCACTTACAATGTTCACATGGGCAAGCCCTGAACATGAGCCAGCAACGGCATGGCACCTCAGCCACAAAATAGCCAAATGTGGGGAGAGGTGGCAACCAGGCATGTGTGAAGGATGCAGTAGAACCATGATTGGGAAAGTACACAATGCCAAGAGTGGCGGAGATGTGCTGGACACACCGCAGTATGCAGAACACACCCATATCCATGGCGACATACACCGCTGGTGTATGGAGTGTAGTGGACAGTGGACACCCGAGACAGTGGGGGACCTCGTGGAAAAGTTGCCTGTTACGCCCCCCCCCTAAGCGTCACCGGAGTGGGATGGCCCGGCGTACGCCACGCCAGCATAGGGGTGTGAATAAAAAGCACATATGCCTGGGTGTGGTCCTCTTTCGGAAAGAGCCATGTCTCTGCCAGGGCGGCGCCTCCCACCCCGCCACGAGGCCGTCCTTGTGAGCGGAGTTGCCTGCGATGCTGTGCGCCTGCCGGACCGCGGCACGCTGGACCACGAACCCGTCAGGCCCGCCCCTGTGCAGCCAGGCCACACTGATCACCTGCCGACACCGGCGTGTGACAAGGAGGGCCCACCACGTGCCGGCGCAAGCTCCAAGCCCGAGGCCCGCGAGCTTGGCAGCCTCCTCAGACCATCACGGCCTCCACGACACAGGCCCACCTTACTCCTTACTCGTTGACGCACTCTACTGCCGCCTTCAGCCCACTCGTCGGACCAGTAGGTCCCATGTGTGAAACTGTGCCCTGAGTCATGAATGGCAGTAACCCCAAATCTGTGCCATCGGCCACAGCACCAGACCCCCCCCGGAATTGTGAAGCATAGTTCCATATGGGCATCTTGCGACACGTGGTGCCACTAACCCTGTTCAACACCAGCCGGCGACACGTGGTGCCACTAACCCTGTTCAACGCCAGCCGGCGACACATGGTGCCACTAACCCTGTTCAACGCCAGCCGGCGACATGTGGTGCCACTAACCCTGTTCAATGCCAGCCGGCGTCACGTGGATGAGGGACCAGGACTACCCTGCGGACCAGTAGGTCACACATCCAGCACCTAGTCGCAAAGCAAGAATGGCAGGGTCCACACCAGTGGTCGCACGGAGAGGTGTAAGAGGAAGATGCGGCTCAGTGCGGACGAATGCCGGGTCACATACACGGAGGTGACCGAACACATGGTGCCACTGAACCTGAACTACGCAGGCCAGTGGGGCCATCCAACCTATGCCGGCGACACACGGTGAATGGGCCGTGCTCACCGCTGCCTCAGGCTTACACCACGGTCTGGTAGGTCACACATTTGGAACTGAGTCTTGATTACACCATGGCAGTGAACATCATTTAAGGCTGAGAACAATTCACTATACACCCTTCGATGTGGTGGCAACAAGTCTGTGCATGGCATCACAACCACACGTGTCTGTGGGCCTATGCGGACTACTGCCCTCGGCCTACACTGCGCACGAGTGGGATCACAGATTTGGAACTGAACATCGGTAATTCAAAAGGCAGAATACATTTCATCACACACACGGAGAGGCGTAAGAGGATGACGCGTTGCAGTGCAGAGGGAACAGGATCATCATTACGGAGGTCATTGAACACTACCGACAACTGCCACTGTGTCACTATTTCTGTGCCTCGCGAGCCAACGGCACGTGGCTGTGGGCCACTGCTGACCGCTGCCTCCGGCCTACACTGCGGTCAGTAGGTCCCATGTGTGAAACTGTGTCCTGAGTCATGAATGGCAGTGACCAGATGTCTACTGCAGGGTGATATCACTAAACTCCCTGCTATCAGTGAAGCAAGCGAGATGCATCACAAGCACACAACACGTGTCTGTGGGCCCATGCTGACCGCTGCCTCCGGCCTACACTGCGGTCCAGTAGGTCACAGAGTCTTGATTTGGCAATGTTGGAGTTCAAATGAAATCAAATCAGGGACATTTGTACAGCGCACATATCACTCGGAAGTCTCATGGCGCTTGCAGACGGCTCTGAGAGAGTACTCGTTTAGTTGTCAAATAGCCATGATTTCAACTTTTTGCGAAAGCAATTGTGATCTGGGATAGTACGTAGATTCAAGGGAAGTTTGTTCCAGGAGACAGGAGCAAGATAGGAAAAAGACCTTCCTCCGTTTCTCGCAGTGCGGATTCTGAGAGGAGTAAGAAGGGATTCATTGCTCGATCTTAGCGATCTACAAGGCTGGTACCAACGTAGTTTTTTGGACCAGTACCCCGGGCCTTTTTCGTACATGCTTTTGTGTGTGAGACAGAGAGTCTTAAATAAGATTCTCTGTCTGACTGGGAGCCAATGTAGAGATCTCAGACAGGGTGCAGACGAGGATCTTGGCGGGAGATTTAGAACCAGTCTGGTCGCAGTGCTCTGCAGAATCTGGAGTTTTGTGAGAAGGCCTTCGTTGATTGAGGACAGCAGGCATTTCCATAGTCCATGCGATTTATTATCAGTCCCTGGACTAATGGTTTCCTGGCCTCTATCGGAATCCATTTGAAGACCTTTCGTAGATTACGCATCACTCCAAAACATGAGCCAATTATGTGATTGGTCTGATTTTTCATTGACAGTTGGCTGTCCATATGAAAACCTAAATTCCGTACCGTCGGTTTGGTGTTGGACAAGGGCCAAGGTTCGAGGGCCACCAGTCTTGAGACCAATGCTTGTGAGCATTGCCGAAGAGCATGATCTCGGATTTGCCTCCATTTAATTGAAGATGGTTTGTACTCATCCACCTGTCAATATGGGACATACATTTTTTAAAACGCTGCTTTGTTTCTAATGGATCTGGTCCAAGAGTGACCAGGATCTGCGTGTCGTCAGCATACGACACAACATCAAAACCGTAAGATCTGATCACCTTGGCCAGTGGTGTCATGTAAAGATTAAAAAGAGTCGGACTCAAGATGGAGCCCTGTGGCACTCCCATCTTGACCGGTCTATTACATAAAACAGTGTTTCCCACCTGAACCGTTGTAACTCGGTCTGTTAGGTAGCTTTTAAACCTTTTTAGGGTGTTTCCCCTGACACCAATCTCCCAGAGCCAATGTTCTAAAATGCTATGGGAGATGGTGTCAAAGGTGGCGGAAAGGTCAAGCAGGACAAGAATTGTTGACTGACGTTTGTCCAAAGCTTGTCTGATGTTGTCTGTTACCTCCACCAGTGCTGTCTCTGTACTATGGGCCACCCTGAAACCCGACTGTGAGGGATCCAGTAGCCCATGGCTCTCTAGATATGTGACAAACTGTTGATTTACTAATGATTCCAGCATCTTCCCAAAATAGGGAAGCAGCGAAATAGGACGATAGTTCAGGCAGAGTTTAGGATCGGCTGTGGATTTTTTTAGGATAGGCCTAACCCTAGCAGCTTTCCATAGTTTCGGGAATTCAGCTTAGTAAGTAAGTAAGTAAGTCCGTTTTTATATAGCGCAGCTACTCACCCTTACGGGTCTCAAGGCGCTGGGGGCCGTAGTGGAAATTAAGTGAGCTATTGCCCAAAGTCACACGGTGCTGAGCTGAGCTGCCGCCGGAGCCGGGGATCGAACTGTGAACCCTGTGCTCTGAAGTCAGCTGCCCTGGCCGCTGCACCACACCTCTCCACTAGCTTACGATAGTGATGTATTAAATAAGTTGGTTAGACTTTCCAATAACACCGGCGCGATGATTGGGATATTTTAGGAGGGACAGTGTCAGTGGGGGACCCTGATTTTATTTTCTGCATGACAGTTGCCACTGACTCGGTGTTACAATTAGCAAATTCGTCCACGCTGGACGCATTTTCTGAGTGGTCATTAATTATTTGGGATGGAAAGGAGTGATGAATGATGAATTGTAGCAATTTTGTCTTCAAAAAATTTGGAAAGAGAATCCGTCCATTCTTGGGAATTGGGGGTTAGTGACTGGGTGGGAGGTGTTGTGAATTCTTTTAGGATTCTATAGAGCTCCTTGCAGGAGTTCACTGCCTTGTCTATTCAGTTTAGAAGGAATAATTTTTTTGCTTGCTTGATGTCCTCCATATAGCCGTGGTGGATGTTTTTATATGTTTCGCGGTCGGTCATATCTTTGCTTTTTCTCCATTTCCGCTCTGCTGCTCTACACGAGAGCTTCACTATCTTTAGTTGCTCCGTGAACCAGGGAGCAGCCCTAGATTAACTTTGACTTTAGTGAGAGGGGCGATTTTGTCTAGTGCAACCGTAATGGCCTTATCAAAGGCAGTTGCCGCACGGTTGATGTTTTCCTTCTGGCTTGGATGGGGTAAACTAAAATGTTTAGAAAACAGAGATGGAGTGACTTTGCACCAGGACCTTCGCCATATTAGTTCACTTCTAGGGTCCTCTTTGATCCTATGAATTGGGATAACAAATTTTATTAAATAGTGATCTGACCATAGCAGTGGGGTGGGAGGTTCTATGGTGATATCTGGAGAGTTAGAAAAAAGAAGATCAAGCGTATGGCCTGCGTTGTGGGTGGGACCTGTTACCAGTTGAGTCAGCCCTAATATGTTTTTATTTGTAATCAGCTGATCTGAGTTCACATCTGTGTACCGGCATCATCGCAGACTGCATCCCCTCACAGCACCTGTGCCACTAAGTGTGTTTCCTGACATTCATGGACACTCACTGGTCGTACATTGGTGGCGTTTGAGTCTATGGAATAGGGGCTAGTTTTCATCCTCATGTAGCTGATACCGAATTGTTGGTGAAAACGAGGGTTGCGCTTTTCACTCCTCCATTTGCTGCTTCCAGATTACATCAGACCTTCCGCATCATGCCCTGGAGGACACCTTCCACTGTCCCCCGCAACCCTCCGCAACATACACCTCGGACATTGATGGGGACCAGCTCAGGTCGCATGGCCCAGCTGACTACACCGCAAGTCACCGTCCCGTGGCTGGGGGCCTGTGCCGGCTGCAGTGCATCCGGGGCCACTAACTCTGTGCTGCTCAGGCCTGGGACCCCTTCTTCTGAGACATTGAATGACCTCTGTAGCAATGGTCTTGGGGTCATCAGCGCCATGTGTCTGTGGCCATGCGCTGTCCGCATCCTCCGGCCTCAACTGCGGGCCACCAGGGCCCACACATAGCATCGAGTCTTGACCGGCCTGGACGTCGCATCACCGCAGGAGGCACACGCCACCACCGCAAAGACCACCTCTAACCGCCATCTGCCAGAGTCAAAATGGTGGTCCTGACAGACCTACGGAGTTGCTCAGACCTGTCGTGGATGCCATCATCGGCCTGATACCCTGCTCAGCACTCCAGGTACCAGTGACTCAGTGCACCGCAAGCCATTGTCCGTTACTGATTGGGTTTTGTGCTGTTGTGAGCTTGCGCAGCAATGTCACCTCATGAAGTGGGGAAGACCTGGGACTATGATGAGGAAGATGTGTCATGTGTGCGGACTGGAGAAGGCACAGACAATGGGAGGGCAGGAGGCAACAGCCCCAAGGCAGGAATGCAGACTGGTGGTGGTAGTCAAGCTACACACCCGGATCTATTACTGGGTATTGCGCTGTGGACTGCGGACGCAACTGTCACCTCAGGCAGTGTGGGAGACCTGGGGCATTGATGAGGAAGTTGATGCAGGTGTAACACACCCCACTGCATCTGCATCAGGACTAAGCCGAAGGGACACAATCACTGTTCCCAATAAGGCGCGCGGCCGCGCGCCCGCGCACTTGTCTACCCCCGAGCGCGCAGTGCCATGTGTGGAGCGCGCACAGAGGGCACATCCCACGACAGTATTCCCGCGCCGACGCGCGGCAAAGGCTGGCATTTCCAGATTGCTGAGGACGGCGGCGAAAGGAGGCGGAGGTAAGTGTTTTGATGTGGCCACTTGCGTGTGCTTTGTGTATTGCCCTGAAGCGCACGCACTGTTTGTTTGCTGTATTGTTCTTTTGGTAAAGCGAGGCTGCGGGGAGATTGTGTGCTTTTATTTAAGTATTCATGTTAATTGCAGCCCCTTCACGAGCTGCGATTAACATGAATACTTAAATAAAAGCACACAATCTCCCACGCAGCCTCACTTTACTAACAAAACAATACAGAAAGTTTAAAAACACGGCGTGTGTTTTTAGGCTAATCTGCCTTGTTTGGAGACTTGCTGTATTGGTTTGGTAGTACCGCGAGGCTGCGGGACAGATTGAGTGCTTTTGTTTAAGTATCCATGTTAATCGCCTGCTCAGTGAAGGGCTACAATTAACATGGATACTAAATAAAGCACACAATCTCCCAGCTCACTACTACAAAACAATACAGCAAGTCTCAAATGAGGCAGATTAACCTTGAAATACACGCAGTGTTTTTAAACTTGCTGTATTGTTTTGTTAGTAAAGCTCAGGAAGCAGCTTGCACCAGGCCATGTCCCCTGTTAGCGCCGCCTAAAGCAGAATCGAGTACTAGCTGAAAAGTACCAGCAAGGACCAAATGTTTGTCCTGTTTATTTCTAGATCTCATATTGTTGGTCATTAGCTCCAAAGGTGGTTCAGCACCAGAATTTGTAGCACTTACCCTCCTCACTCTAACAGAAGACCCTGGAGTCACCGATGTGTGCACAAGAGTCTCTGGTGCAGTTTAAGCTCCATGCTCCTGTTTCGTCACTACTTAGCCAACCGTTATCCTCCGCACTCCTTTGCTTCAGTGTTTCCTTCTGGCTACCCTCTGTGGATTGCATGCCTACAGGTCTCAAACATATGACTTATTAGATCAGTAGCAGCTTGTTCTTTAATCTGCCAGCCAGCAGTTCTCATTGCAAGCTTGTCCTGTGCCATCATACTGGTTCCCCTCTTCGTTGCAGTCTTTTTGTGTGTTGAATTCAAATTATTATCTTCTATTTCCACATATTGTATAATCTTAGAATAATCACTGTCGCCTCTGCTCTTCAGTGCTTATGTGGTAATTTACAAGTACCTAGAATAGACTAATAGTTGGTGAAGAAAAGTGCATCCACATGAAGCTGTTAAAATGGACTGTTTAATTTTTTTGAAAGATAGACACTTTAGCGAGCATTGCACTCTTAGCAAATGCACTGCACTGGTTTTGTAACGGATGTCAAACTCTTACCAAGTCAACACACATTCTACCAAAATAATGCAAATCCACATTTTCATGTTAAACATTCAAATACTTTTGAATTACATTTTTAAAACCACTGATAAAGACCACCGAAAAGGTTTGTCGAAATGCTGGTGGGAAGTCCTGCCTTTGTCATTGCCTGTTTTATTATATCTAGTTAAGAAAGGTTCTGAGAGAGGGAGGCAGAAGTTTGCCTTTCAGCGAGGGGGTAGGTTTAGGTCCAATAGCTGCTTAGATAGCTCTTTAAAAGCTTAGTTGTCGAAGTGTAATTTGCTCATCTATTAATCTTAGTCCGTTCTATTTCCCCCTGGACCGAAAGAGTTCTTTGCTTTGAGAAGGTGTCGGGATGGGAGGAGTATTGAATAAAGTGAACACACATAAAGCTTTATTTAAATACATGAGCATTCTACTAAACCTGACTTTATTCCCGTCATCACCCACTCAATTTCTGAAAATGACACAAGACACCCAACAGAATCACAAATCTCAAAGTGAACACGTTTAAAACTGCTGGTGAATAGCTTTTTGCTGTATTAAATTTGCCCCCTTTTGATGTCAACATATTTTGTGGTATCTTTTTGGGATGCGCTGAACAATTCTCCATAGAATAGTATTCTTATTGCCACTTTTCTTGTGGCCTTGACTTGCCCAGATTCCCTAAATAAAGGCATTGAAGAAAGCGACTTTGTGTTCTTTTGTTTAAGTATCCATGTTAATCGCAGCTCGTGAAAGGGCTGCAATTACCATGGATACTTAAATAAGCACACAATCTCCCCCGCAGCCTCCCTTTACTAATAAAACAATACAGAAAGACCAGGGCCGGCTTTAGCGCTGGTGGCGTCCAGTGCAACAATGTTAGTTAGCGCCCCCCAATGACCACCTCCACCATGGATTCTCTCACTAGCACCCTTTAACAGTGACCAAGTCCCATAAACCACTCTCTCTCAGATACATTGAATTAGTTGTATCGCGCCCACTCATACCATTAAAGGATGTCAGAGGCACTTTGCATCACACACACATTACACATAGACAATCAAACATACGTGTGTAAATCAGTTTATAGGAAATGCTACATAAGCCAAAGGACTAAAAGTGTAGGAGTCACATGTCATCCCATACCTGGTAGGCATGTATAGTTTAGGAGTGCTTGGTGTGGAGAAGCACAAACTCAGAGTCGATAAAAAAGAAACAGCATAGTTGGGAGTTTGGTTTAATAATAAGAATCGATTTCTATCAAATTAACCCTTTTTGCAACATTAATCTATGCTCTAATGTATACTTTGCAGTGTGTATGCAGTTCTATGATGAAAGTTAATGCCTCACTATTCTATATTACGACTTTAGGTTATAAATTGCAAGTAACAAAAGGATGTCTCTTTTAAAAGCAGTAACCTGCTGATCTATTTACATTATATGCACTCTGTAATCTACATGGTACACATTCTTTGCAGCAGGCATATTAACCCTCTGCACTACCTTCACATAAGTCAAAACATCAACTATACAAAACTCCAATCTCTCTCCTGGAAGAACATTAATCACAGGAGTTAACTTGACATTTTTGTGCGGCCTGGTAATTGCTGGAGGAAAGTAACATGGCAGCAGGTGCTTTAAAGAACATAATAAACTTGCAAATACGAGCGCCTCCAGGAAGCCAGCACCCGGTGGTAACATGAATTGCTTTAAGGTAGCCTGAGTGCTCAGTGCTAACTATGGGCCCTTCCCAGCCACTTTCACTGCTGTTGTTGTTCTCTACCCCAGCAAGTTTTCTTCCCTGCCCCCTGCACCAAGGTTTTCCATTTCTGCCACCTCCTGATCTGTTACTGCACTACTTCCTCTACCCCCTACCCACTTGTAGCAATGTTGCCCGTTCCTGTCATCCCTGGTCTGTCACTGAACTTCGTCCCTGCCTACCTGCAGCAATGTGTCGTTTTCCGGCCAGCTTTCATTTTTTACGCTGAAAGCCTTACGCTGTCTGGTTTGCTAAAGACATTTTGGAGACATTCAGAAAGCTCTCAACATTTCCCCACCCAATGAACAGTGCTCCAGTTAAGAATATTTAGTAAAATCTTATGATGGTACCACCGTTGGAGTCTTGTGCTTTTCTAAACCTGAAGTGTACTTGCCTGTGTAACCAATTCATGTCATGAGCGTGTTTATCCAATTTGCAAACCCGGCCTTAAGACCCTTAACGTGGCGCTGTATGTGTGAAAATGCACCATCTTTTCACTTTTTAAGTAAACGTTAGGAGTGACATTTGGCGCTGCACACGCGCGCAGTCTGGTTCCTGGCGCACATAGCCATGGTTGCAGCGCACAGAGACCCTCCACTGCCGCACACAGAGGGAAAAAATTAGAGGGAACATTGGACACAATCCTAGCAATTTCTTCACATGAGCGTGCTCTTCTCTAGTGCCCCTACCTCAGTGCACTGCAACTCACGAAACCTCCTGACTGAATATTGTGTGACCTCTGTCCTTACTCCGGATCCCTCCATGTTGCACTGCAGTTGACTCTGTTATGCTGGTGTTTTCTGTTTCCATTACACTGATGTCCACTGTTCATGTTGTTGGCAGCACCAAGCACTCCATGCGGGCTGGCTTATACTCACCCCACACACATCCAGCACAGGCGTCACTGTACATGTGGCCCTGCCAATAAGGGGCCGGGCGCACGTGCCCGTAGCCAGTTGAACATGATATGTGCATGTGTCCCTGTGGTCTTGTTGTATGCATGGGGGCCCTGGGCCCTACGACATTACATTGTGCTGTGTACAGCGGACGCAGACATGTCACCGCAGGCAGCGGGCTGGAACCTGGACATGTAGCTTTGTAGTCACCCACTCAATTCATAAGGGGAGAGTACTGTGCCGTCGTACGCAGAGCCAACGTGGGTGTGTGTCTGATATGTGGGTGCCCCTGTGCGTGGTTCTGTACTGGGTATGTGCATCTGCATGTGTCTCTATGGCAGTGTGGGTCTCCTTTGTGGGGTGTAGGTGGTCCCTGAAGGGTATTGGACACCCACGTATGTGTTCTAGTTCGCATTCCATGGGTTTGGCAACACCTGCACCTGTTGGGTCACCTCCTTTTGGTGTTTTGACACCTGGCATTGGGGTGCCATGTGTGGGTCGGTGAAGTGTTGTGAGCCAGCCGTGATTGCGGGTGCTTCATGCTGTGTGGTCTGTTGAAGGGCTGGGTTCTCCTCTGAGTAGCTTGTCTGCCCTGGTCCTGGTGGTGGGTTGTGTGGGATGTCCATGGGCTGTTGTAGGGCGTCAGTGTCGAAGGTGTGGTGTTCGTCTCCGCCATCACTGATGGGTTGTCTGTTCTGACCTGTTGGAGGTGTTGTTTGTCCCTCTGCATTGTGAAGGGGAGGTGCATTTTGGCATTGTGTTGGCGCCTTGTTCTTGTCGACATGCAGACTGTGTGACAATGTACATTGTGACTGTTTGGGCGGTGGTGGCTATTTGAGTTGGGACAGTGTACATTTGGCCTACATGGCTGATGTGGGGTTGTAGCCGTAGATATGCATCTCACAGTTCCCTGCTCTGTCCAATGTGATTGTTCTGTTTCTGCGCCTGGGCAGACCCAGTTGTGTCCCCTGTTCTGCAGTGTGGGTGTTGCACTTTATGCCACATTGTCATGGTATGTGCTGTGATTGCTATGTGTGTGTGCTGCAGTGTGCCACGGGGATGGGGGATATGTCCCTGGGTAATTGTGGGTGTGCAGTGTGCTGCACCTCGTTGTGCATGTGTGCCATTGTGCCCATCACCCCCGTCCCCCCAGTCCCTGTTGGATCCTCACCCTGTTGTTGTTGTGTCAGGTCCTGTCGAGCTGTGTCCGTACTCCCACCTCCTTGCACCGTCTCCACACTGATGACTGTGGCCTGGGTTTCCTCCAGCTCCTCCTGTGGCGCGGGCCAGCCACCTCCTGTCGCCGTTGCTGCCTTCCTGTTGGCAGCGGGTTTGTGCCTGGTTTAGGTTGTCACGTCCTGGCGGCGCCTCTTGGCCTCCTGGATTGGCTTCCTCGGCACTCTGACTGCATTCCAGGTGGTCTGCTTGTGAGTCAGTTGCTGGTAGTGTTCTGTGTCTCCGTGGCACTGGTCTTGTTTTCCTGCGGTCTGCACCCCGTCTTCCTCTACCTTTTCTCCTTGGCCTTCCCCGACCCGTTGCTCCTTGCTGGTGGTCTGTGGGGGTTGTGGGGTTCGCGTTGACCTCTGCGCTGGGTCAGGGTGCATCCATGTTGCTACGTGCTTTGGCTTGTTTCTGGTGTGTTGTTTCTGTGGTTTTTATGGTGCAATTTCCCGCCAGACGCGTGGGATTTGCAGGCCTGTGGCTACTTTTTGCTACTTTTTGTACCGCGATTGGCCTCATCGCATGATTTCTCGCGTTCACGTTTCGCATTTTTTGGCCGTGGCATTGATTTTCACGCTGACATTTGACGCGTTATCTGGTGACTAGCGCATGCTACCGCCTTGTTGTGAATTCCACGTTGACACGGGGTTATTTTCCCGCGATAGGCTGCGATATTGAAAGTTGCGTTACGCTACTCTTGCGGTAGTTATCGCACGTTCTTGTGAATATACCCCTTAGACTTTCTGGTGTATGTGCAAGGGTAGTGAAGGGTTCTACCAACGGTGCGCCCTCTACCTGGCAGCATATGCGGCTACAATGTTGCAGGATGCGGGTTTTAACTTTCTGTATGGTCTGGCCGAGGTACATAACGTCGCAAGGGGCATGTTATTGCGTAGACCACTCCGGTAGAGTTACAGTTGCTGTGATCTTGTAATATATGGGTATGGTTGTTATGAGTAAATTGGTTAACTTCCCTCACCAAGGGGCATGTCTTACATTGTCAACACTTGTGGTGTCCCTTCACTGGAGGGATGTCCCATAGTGTGGATTGTTGGGCCCTGTCTATGGTGGGTAACAGCGACTTGACTACGTAATCCCTCACGTTTTTACCTTTTCTGAATGCGTGCAACGGAGGTGGTATGTCGCCCAAGTTCGTCTGACACCAAATGCCAACAGCGATTAATTATCTTCTTGATCGTGTTGCTTTTGGTGGAAAAAGTGGTTACACATACTAGGCGCTCTTGTTCAGCAGCATTTTTCTGTTTGGGTTCAAGGAGGAACTCTCTGTGGTTGAACCACGCACGTTTGCATGCTTTCTTGAGTAATCTAATGGGATAACCTCTCTCTGTTAGGCAGGACATCAAATCTGAAGTTTCCTCAAAAAAGTCCTCTTTCTTGGAGCAGTTCCTGTGTGTTACGTTCACTGCTTTTCCTATATAGACTGGTGTATAGCCTATCATGATCAGCTTTTATGGTGATGTCCAAAAAGTGGACCATCAGTCTGTTACATTCTAATGAGAATTGGATATCATCAGAGCACGTGTTGAGCCAAATGTGGAAGTTCCTCAATTGTTCCTCACTCCCTCTCCATATAATCAGAACGTCATCTATATAGCGACGCCACAACTCAATACATTCACTGTAAGGGTTGTGTTCGCTCAAGACATAGTTATGTTCAAAATCATCCATGTAAATAATGGCTAGATTGGGGGCAAAGCTAGCCCCCATAGCGACTCCCTTGGTTTGTAAGTAGAAGTAGCCCTGAAAGCTGAAGAAATTCCTAGTCATTGCGATGTCTAAAAGTTCAATAATGAACTCAGTAGGGACCAAGTGTGGTGTAGGGCGTTTGTCCAGAGCTTTTTTAATGACTGCAAGGGCTGGCCCCTGGAGAATGTTGGTATATAACGATGTGATATCCATTGTGGCCAAAAGATTGTTGATAGAGTCGTATGGACGATCATCCACCAATTTGATGGTTTGCATGGTGTCTCTAAGATAAGCAGTAGTGCTCTCAGCGATGGGTTTGAGAAACACATCTATGTACCTGCATAGTGGCTCCAACAGTGACCCACATCCGGAGATGATGGGTCTGCCTGGTGGGTCCTGCATCCGTTTGTGTATCTTTGGAAGTGTGTACATGGTGGGCATCCTAGGATGTTTATTGTTAAGGTATTCATACTCATGTTTATTTAGGAAACCTTCCTCAAAACCTCTAAGAGTAGTATGCTTGATAATCTCAGTGATCTCTTTGGTGGGGTCGGATCTCAGTCTCGTGTAGTTGCCTTGTATTCCTAACTGGGCTAGAATCTCCTTTTTGTAATCCTCAGTGTTTTGTATGACTATAGCCCCGCCCTTGACGGTGGGTTTGATCACTATATTGGTGTTGTTTTTGAGTGACTCTAGTGCTAGACGCTCTGATTTGGTAGTGTTGTACTTGACATAGTGTCTCTGGGATAGGGAGTTGTTTATATTCCGCATAACTACCTGCTCATAGGCCAGGATCCTGTGTGGCATTAGATGCATAGGGGGGTTGAATTTGGAGGGTGGTCTCAAACCTGTGCCTGAGAAGGTTGGTTTGAAGGGATTTTTTGGAAGTAGTGTTTGAGCCGTATTTTCCTAAAGAACTGGTGAAGCTCCACTTTTAAATTGAAAGTGTTAGGCATGGATGTTGGTACAAAGGATAAGCCTTTTTCTAGAATTGTCTGTTCATCTGGTTTCAGGATATAGCCTGATAGATTCACTATAGGATTCGTGGGTGTATGTACTACCACCGGTAATGCTGACGGCGGGTTTGTATTTCCCCAAGTGTCTCTTGTTGGATATGTGCCTGTTTCTTGGCTCTCCCCCTGCCCCTGTTCCAGGTAGGTTCCCTCATAGCCCTGGGTCTCCCCCAGGGGTGTCCTCTCCCTCGATGTTCCCACCCTGGTCCCTCTAATAAAAAAGGCTGCTGGTCTGAATATGGCTGACCAAGGTTGGGTGTGGCTGAGCTCAGGCCTGGTCTTTCAGTTTCACTGTCCGACCCAGTTGCTGCCGATGAACCTGAGAAGGTGGTGTATCTCCTAAAGCCACCTCTACCACGGCTTTAAAATCTGCCTTGTGATTCCCTCACATAGTAACCTTCCTGCAAGTAGGGATAGGTTGCCTTCTTCTCATAAAACTTGATGTCTTTAGCTAATTTGTCTATTTTGGTAGTTTGTGTATATAGGTCAAAATCACGAATGGTTCTCTCAAGTCTCTCTAATGCCTCTTTGGCATTGGTAAGTGCTTTGTCGTCAAAGATTTCTTTTTTCTGGTCTGCTATTTCTTTCATCAGACGTAGTTCCTCCTCTAATGCAGTCTCAATCCCAAGCACCATCCAGTGCCTGGAACAGTTATTAGAGACAAAGCTAAAGTTTTCTTTAAATTTAGGATTATCAACAAAAATTGCGGGCTCGTTTCTCACTTGTAGCCCCACAAGGATTACATTGGATTGTAAATATTTGGCCAACACGTGTCCTTGTAATCTAGTTCTGATTAATTTCTTTTCCAATCTTTCCAATTTGGTTATTTTCTCATTTAGTGTGAGATCTATGCTAGGGGTTGTCAGTCCTAGGAAATTACCACCGCCCTGGGCTTGCAGTATTCGATCAATATAGTCTTCACTGTATGATAAAGTTTCTTTATCAGACATATCTTGGATCAATATGACCTGTGGTCATGAACGTAAACAAGAAAAACACAATGTCACACAACTATAAACAACAAAATTGAAACATTTAACAGATAAACCCTTGCAGGTAGCACCTGCATAAGGTAGCCATTATAACAATGGGGTAACCCAATAATAGTCTTGGACCTGAGTGTCGAGTTGGTACAGGAAACAATGGTCCTAAACCTTACTTTAAACAATATATTTCTTCCAGACAATAGTCATTTAGTTAAATCTTTGAGCATGCGTAACGTCAGTTCGCGGTAACAAAGATCCATAAACAGTTAAATTATGATGTGCAACAACCAATAGATTTCAAAACAGCATGTATTTATTAATCATAAATTAAATCAACTAACAGTTGATATCTTACTATATCTTTAAAAATGAAAGAAGAAAGGTTGCTCCAAGGGAACGTGCAGAAGGGGGTGCTCTAATAGAGAGAGAATGAGGTAAGGGAAGGGAGAGTGCCAGGTACAGGGCGCACCTTTGGTGGAACACTTCACTACCTTTGGACATACACCAGAAAGTCTAAGATGGTGGGTAATAGAAAGAGTGAAGCCCAACCCAAGGGGAGGGGATTTCTCTAACATCTTAAGTACCCAGGAGTGCAGATGGATACACTTCTTTGACACAATAGCAAGGGGCCTCAATGAATACGAGGAAATCAGCAAACAGGTGGCAGCTCTTAACATTGGTTAACACTAATATCCTCTATATCACCCAGTCGTATTAATTGTGACACCTCCTATCCCTACATGAGGTCGTAATAGTGTAAGTACAGGCACTGAGGGTTGATGGCGAATTGTTGTAATTGCAGTTTTTACGTGTACTCGTTCTACGCCCTCTCACCTCCGTGAGCTATTGGCAGTATGTATACAAATGCGATAAGTTATTGTGTCCCATGCTATGCTTTATCTTAACTATTGCTTCATGTCTCGCTGTCAATGCCCCATGTAATGTGTCTTTTCACTTTCATGCGCACTAATGTGATAATTGTATGTGTACCATGAATTGCTGTTTCCGAATTTTGATTATTGCTAATGTCCATATCAATGTGATACCTGATGTGCACCAGGGATTGCTGAATTTTAACAATCGTTATATGTGTTATTGTCAATGTCCTGTGAATAATGTTTGTTAAATATTATGTGCGTATTTGAATCACAATTGTTGGTTGTATAAATATGAATGGTTTTAACCTAAATAGACCATTTTTATAATTCTTACTCGCACGCAGTTGAACTACCCCCTCAATCCACATTGGGTTTTGAGTCTTTTTTCCAACCTTAGCGGCATTACCACGGGCCGCTCCACCAGCGTGAGACTCACGCTAGCGGTACGTTCCATTTAACGTCCTCGCGTCTTGTTAGCTTTTTAAGCCTTCCCGCCTCACGGGCTCAGTCCCACCTTGATTCGCCCAAGTGAGGAGACTTCACAGATACCAAAGGTAAATCAATCACGCTGAGTTGTGCGGTCGCACCATTTTTTGGTTGACCTTGCCTGATACAACCCTGATCACCTTGTTTCTGTTACTTGAGCTGCTGCATTGATTGCCTTGTGCCGATTGAATCGGTCTACACTGCCCTACATATACGGGTAAGTGTCACAGGCACCTTTATTATTATTATTTATTTTTTACTCCAAATATACTATTAGTTTACAATACTGATAAGCCTATTGCTTTCAGATGAGGACTTATGCTCCCTTGAAGATTATTGACTATTAAGAAGCCATACCTTTTCGCTCCGCAAACCCCAGCGGGTGAGTTCGACTCTCTTATTATTAGTACATTGAGTGTACCTAGGGTTTCAGAACTATTGCTTATGTGCACTACCTCTACCTCTCCCAATTTTACCCAGGTGTTGATAGCGGGAGCCATATACACAGTGAACAGGTTGGTCCACAAGCATGTTTATCTAATTAATGGGTTTTTTGGTAATTAAATGGGCTATTTTGTAACATGCCCCTCCATTCCTTTAGGTTGCTTATCCATGTCCTGAAGAAAACCGCAGGCCGATGCCCAAATTCCCTCTGTTCCCCAAGTCGGGTCGAAACGTCGACGCCCACCTCCTGCAGGCCTGGACCATAAGCCCCCCACCCCACCGTGCAAATGATGATACATCTCTTAAATATTGAATGAAATATGTTGAACAGAGTTTTTGTACAATTGATTATCCCTAGCAATGCCTATTTAGATTGATATTTTGTTATCAGTCCGTTTTGATTTACTCCAATTATCGTTTTATGACTACTATTGGGAACTCTCAGGCACATGCATCAACCATTTTTGCGAGCGCAAACAGTGCGATTCGCAAAAATCGTCTGTTTGTGCCCGCAAAAAGCGCATTTGCGATGCATCAAGGTTCAAGGCACTCGCAATTTGAGAATTCGCAATTATTTGCGATTTCTCAAATTGCGATAGCATTTAAGGAATCGCAATTTGCGATTCCTTAAATGCAATGCAAGAACCACTTCAGATTAGTGATTTCGCTAATAGGGGGCGCAAATTACCATGAAGTTCAACTTGATTGTAATTTGCAAAAACTTTGAAAAATGCACTTTAGTGCATTTTTCAAAGTTTCATTTTGCGCACATGCATGCCCTTGGGGCATGTGTGTGCGCAACATGGGTGCACATCACTATTTCAGGGTGCAACAGGGTGTCATTTTGACACCCTTGCACCCTTGAATTCCATGCGCAATTTGCGAGTACCTATTGGTACTCGCAAATTGCGCATGCCTATCTCCCATTCATTCCTATGGGCCTATAGGCCCATAGGAATGAATGAAACCATTCCTTAATTGCGACTCGCAATTTGCGAGTCGCAATTAAGGAATTTGTAGGAATCGCTATTTTCTCAGCGATTCCTACATGCCATAGGCATTGCCCTTCCTTATTAGCGAATCCTTATTTTTCGCTAATAAGGAATCATAAATGGCATGTTTGATGCATGTGCCTGTCTCTCCCTTCCCTTACCTCATTCTCTCTCTATCAGAGCACCCCCTTCTGCACGTTACCTTGGAGCAACCTTTCTTCTTTCATTTTTAAAGATATAGTAAGATATCAACTGTTAGTTGATTTAATTTATGATTAATAAATACATGCTGTTTTGAAATCTATTGGTTGTTGCACATCATAATTTAACTGTTTATGGATCTTTGTTACCGCGAGCTGGCGTTACGCATGCTCAAAGATTTAACTAAATGACTATTGTCTGGAAGAAATATATTGTTTAAAGTAAGGTTTAGGACCATTGTTTCCTGTACCAATCGACACCCAGGTCCAAGACTATTATTGGGTTACCCCATTGTTATAATGGCTACCTGGTGTACGATAGGCATCGGCGAAGACCTCCCAGGAAGTGGAACATCTCTCCGCTGGGCGGGTTTAGGCATACTAGTCAGTATCGGCCAAATGGTGCAATTTGACATGTTCAATGGAAATGTAGCGATTTTCCTTGCGTCCAGGCAGTTTGGGTGTCCTTTAATCCAAGGACAGGGACTGATGCACGGTAGGAGGAACCAAATTCTTTTTTATTCTCTATCTTCTCCCGGACCAAATCTCCAACTTTAGGAAGCCACCCTGTGACTGGGATCAGTACCGCTGTGTCTTCAGATGAGTTCAACTCAGCTTTAGCAAGATTGTCTCGATTCTTTTGTAGATCCTGTAACATAGCACAATGGTTCTCTACGTCAAATGTTGCGGCAGCCACCAGAACTTCTAGACCATCAAGGTCTGGCACAAATATTTTGATGCCAAAGAGCATTTCGTATGAGGTCCCCCACCCAGAGATCTTCTCTGGAGATTATTAAGTGCACATTGAACCCCATATAAATGAGTCAGCCAACCCCTGCCAGTATCTAAGACTCTAGCTGTCAAAGATTGCTTTAAGTCACGGTTCATTCGCTCCACTATAGAATTGCCCTTAGGCCTGTATGGAGACGAAAATTGCAACAGCACCCCCAGCGACCTCATTGCATCCATGTAAGCCTTAGAGGCAAACGCCGGACCCTGATCTGAATGGAAGGTACCACAAGCAAATGTCCCGATAAAGACACACAAATCCCTAATGACATTTTAAGCATCAGCACTACGTTGCGGCCAAACCCAAAGGAACCTAGTTCACAAATCCACTGCAACCAGAATATGTTTATAGGCAGTTTCTGAAGTCAAAGGACCGCAGTAGTCAAGATAAATACATCCAAATGGTTTATTTGAGATGTATAGCTGTGTGTGAGTGGACGTGCAACGAGGACGGTTTAATCTGTTGACAAATGTCACAAGAAAGTACATAATTACAAGTCTGTCTATACAGATCAAACCACCAATAACGCTGCAGCAAAAGAGACACCGTTGCTGAAACTCCAGCATGTGCAGATGCCATGCCTTCGGGAGCGGCAACGATCAACGGAAGTCTGCGGTCCTGGTTGGGAATAAACCGATCCCCACTGGACGGAATGGAAGCAAAGGGAACCTGTTCCGGTGATAAATGATAAGAATACTTAGAAGGGAAACCTTGTGGGAACGCCGTCCCATCCCTTGTAGCAGCTATAGCTGCCAGAATTTCATTATCAATTCTAGTCATGGACCTTGTAACTGCTGCTACTGAACACATGGCAACTGCAGATTTGGCTGCCTCATCAGCCAAAGAATTACCAACAGCATGTGCTGATGGCCAAGAGTATGTATAACATGTGTGAGCGGCAAGCTTTCTTTAAGAGCTGCCACTCGAACCCAAAGCGTTTTATGCTTGATTGCGTTACCTTTAGAGTCACGATAATCGTTCTGAGACCAGAAGAATAGATTGTCATTAAAGGACTGTACATAATAGAAAGAATCGCAAACTATAAGTGTAAGTACATCGGGATCAGCAAATTTGAGAGCCAAAACTAAAGCCCGCAGCTCAGCCAACTGAGCCGTACAGTCACCGAGTGACTGTGTGTGGACTAAGGAAGATTTAAATTCACCGCCCACCATAGAGCCCGCCACAATAGCAGAGATGGCCAACTAAGCATGTTTGGAACCAACGGCCGGCTGCGCCGATCCGTCAGTATAAACTATACATTTGTATTGTTCAAGAGGAAGCAAAAACGGTGGCGCAGGATGAACTTGTTCATACTGTAATAACTCCTGCGTCTGCAAGGATGGGTAGAAGATAAAAGTGACATCAACCGATGTCAAAGAACTCACCCACTGGATCCAACGCAGGTGTAAGGCTTTAGAATTCGGTACGCTTGCCTTTGTGACCGCCTCAAGAGTAGGCACAGGCGATACCATAAGAATGCATTTCCCCTGAGCCAAAGAGCATTCCTTCAGGAACACCATCTGTACTGCAGGAAGAATTTTCTCAATGGGGGAAAAACGCATCTCTGCTGATGTGTACAAATGCGATCTGTAAGCAATGGGGACTGTATCTCCCTCATTGAATGTCAGGTAAGTGAAACCCACTATACCTGGTACAATCCGTATGACTAAGTTAGTAGTGTTGTCACGAGTTAACAAGAAGTTGGTCGCACGCAGATCAGACTGCAAAGACCGAAGAATTTCTGTATGTTCCGGAAGCCAGCTGGAAGACGAAAAATAGGGTTGTATCAACGCGTAAAGCGGTTTGATACACTGAGCATAATCAGGAATGTATGTCCTCCCGAAATTCAAAAAAAACCAGCAAAGATTGTAACTTCTTAAGTGTAGAAGGAGGCTGTAACTGTGCACATTTCTCCAGAAAGTGGGGTGCTAAACCCCTCCATTCATTGTTGAGTTTGTAACCCAAAAGCAGAACTGCCTAATAGCCTATGTGAGACTTAGCAACATTAAATTTGTACCCTAAGTCGGCAAAGGATAAAATGATGCGATCAACATGCACCAGATGCGGAATCAATTTGTCATCGGTCAAATAAATGTCGTCGACGTTAGAGAAACCATCAGGATCAATGTCGTGTAAAAGTGACATGACGCACAGCAAACGTACCAGGGCTATTCTTATAGCCCATGGGTAATCTTGTAAATCTTTTCTGATTGCCGACCGCAGTGAATGCAGTCCAGTCACGGGTCTCTGGAGCCAAATTGTGACAGTAAAAACCATTCGATATGTCCAAAGTGATTTTATACTTTTTACGGACAATGTTATTTATTATCGCAGAGCTCTGGGTATTCTGTACGGCAAACATACGAACATGACTGTTCAAATTTCTATAATCCAAAACAATGCGATATGAACCGTCCGGTTTCGATATCGGAAAAAGAGGATTATTCATGAATGAAACACTGGGCTCAATTACACCCTGATATTCCAACTGGGCCAAAATGTCACTAACAGACGCTTTCGCCTCACATTGGATCGGATATTGTGCCTGAAGCTGTGGCATTGATCGCAAAGGAATCTCATGTGCCGGCGAATCTCTATCCCAGCCCACTTAATTGCGATACACAGCCGGCGCTAGGTCTAACGCCCATTCCAAAGCGTAAACTAGCTTAGTCTCTTTCGAGACATAACGCGAAAAACTTGGAAGTATCACGTCTTCACCTCGAGAAGAAGCTAAAACAAATGGGAGAGGCCAATCCGCCTCCACCAACAAAATGTCGTATGACGAGGTGAGGTTATCTCAAAAGATACCCTTAATTGTATGTTGTATATCACCTTCAATTTGGAGACTATGTCATACAGTCTATCAGGGGGTGCAACTCTTGTATCAGCTGTTTCCACTGTAATAAATGTGTCAGTTGCTCTCGCCTCCAGACAAGGATGGAGAACCTCCCATACTATGGTAATTTCCGCCCCGCTGTCGCGGAGTGTCACAGCCCATCTCCAATCGAGGAGTAGGGTTCTCACCGTCTGAGACATACTTCGCTGTTAAAGCGGCAATTCTTTTCTTTTGAAATGGGGCATGAAATGGCAATTGTCCCTCCGGTTTGGCCTTTACGTCAAACTGGCATGGTGGATCACGTCGTTGTTGCGTGGTCTCGCCTTGTCTACGATCCTGACGCTCTCCTTCACCGGACTGTTGTTCCGACGCTTCCTGCAAAAAACAAGTAGTTCGAGGATCAGGTACTTGAAACTTCTCTGGTGTCTTAATCTTAGAGCGGTCGCTCAAATCAAACCTACGTTCGGAAGCATCAGGTGTTGGTGAACTGGCACGCGAACCCTGCTTCTGCTGTGGCTGTTGTTGTTGTTCTTTATTCTTGTTCCAATTCTTTTTAGGAAAGAATGGACGTCCCTTCTTTTCGGGAGGGGGTTTAGTCAGTGGCTGAGTAAAAGGTTTATTCCCCAATTTATTACGTCCCAATGCTTTATACACCTTAGCCATATTCTTAGGCGATTTGCTTTGTTTATCAAAGTCTGCTACTGCCTCAAGGCCTGACTCACCTGCAAACTAACTGCTTCCCCTTTTATATTGGCAAGTATCATATCAGAGACTATAGGGAATACCCCAACCAGTCTCATCCCCAACTCCAGGGCGGACCCCACCCCATGCTCCTCCTGAACATTTTTAAGAACTGTGGAAGCACTGTCATGGAAGGGGTGCCAAAGCATAGAGAATACAGTGCAGCAAACACCTTTCCCCAAGTGGTGCAGTCAGCTGAATTGGGAATAAGACCTTTTGGTAAACTCATTGTAAGTATCCTGTGTTTATCCAAAGGAGTAGTATTAGGGAATACAGCTTCGAGTTGCTCAAATCATTCGTCTAACTGGAACCCCGAAACCAGTCCTAGGATGCTTGGTTCCGGTCCAGGGAGGACCTGGCTTGGCAGTTCGGGCTGGACTGTTCCCATGAGGCACAGGGTCAAGACTGATTTGCATATGGCCAGGTCTAAACTGGGGTGGCATGGTGAGCAAAAAAATGATGGATTTAACCCAGATCTCTTGACTGGGGGTGAATGGTTTGATTTGTTTTGCATTCCGTCGATCAATTGTGTGTCTTTTGCTTTCTCGCCCTAAGTGCGCCGGGTATGCCTAGACGTGGGTCCCGGGCTCACTGTGCCACTGCAATCAAGCTATCCTGGCTGATGAGGGGTGAAACCGAAACCGGTCCTAGGATGCTTGGTTCCAACCCAGGGAGGACCTGGCTTGGCAGTTCGGGCTGGACTGTTCCCATGAGGCACAGGGTCAAGACTGATTTGCATATGGCCAGGTCTAAACTGAGGTGGCATGGTGAGGAAAAGAATGATGGATTTACCCCAGATCTCTTGACTGGGGGGTGAATGTTTGGATTTGTTCTGCATTCCGTCCATCAATTGTATGTCTTTTGCTTTCTCGCCCTAAGTACGCCGGGTATGCCCAGACGTGGGTCCCGGGCTCACTGTGCCACTGGCATCAAGCTATCCTGGCTGATGAGGGTTGAAACCCCGAAACCGGTCCTAGGATGCTTGGTTCCGGTCCAGGGAGGACCTGGCTTGGCAGTTCAGGCTGGACTGTTCCCATGAGGCACAGGGTCAAGACTGATTTGCATATGGCCATGTCTAAACTGGGGTGGCATGGTGAGCAAAATAATTATGGATTTAACCCAGATCTCTTGACTGGGGGTGAATGTTTTGATTTGTTCTGCATTCCGTCCATCAATTGTGTGTCTTTTGCTTTCTCACCCTAAGTGCGCCGGGTATGCCCAGACGTGGGTCCCGGGCTCACTCTGCCACTGGAATCAAGCTATACTGCCTGATGAGGGGTGAAACCCTGAAACCGGTCCTAGGATGCTTAATTCCGGTCCAGGGAGGACCTGGCTTGGCAGTTCGTGCTGGACTGTTCCCATGAGGCACAGGTTCAAGACAGATTTGCATATGGCCAGGTCTAAACTGGGGTAGCATGGTGAGCAAAAGAATGATGGATTTAACCCAGATCTCTTGACTGGGGGTGAATATTTTGATTTGTTCTGCATTCCGTCCATCAATTGTGTGTCTTTTGCATTCTCGCCCTAAGTGTGCCGGGTATGCCCAGACGTGGGTCCCGGGCTCACTGTGCCACTGCAATCAAGTTATCCTGGCTGATGAGTGGTGAAACCCCGAAACCGGTCCTAGGATGCTTGGTTTCGGTCCAGGGAGGACCTGGCTTGGCAGTTCGGGCTGGACTGTTCCCATGAGGCACAGGGTCAAGACTGATTTGCATATGGCCAGGTCTAAACTGGTGTGGCATGGTGAGCAAAAGAATGATGGATTTAACCCAGATCTCTTGACTGGGGGTGAATGTTTTGATTTGTTCTGCATTCCGTCCATCAATTGTGTGTCTTTTGCTTTCTCGCCCTAAGTGCGCCGGGTATGCTCAGACATGGGTCCCGGGCTCACTGTGCTACTGGAATCAAGCTATCCTGGCTGATGAGGGGTGATACCCCGAAACCAGTCCTAGGATGCTTGGTTCCGGTCCGTGGAGGACCTGGCTTGGCAGTTCCCATGAGGCACAGGTTCAAGACTGATTTGCATATGGCCAGGTCTAACCTGGGGTGGCATGGTGAGCAAAAGAATGATGGATTTAACCCAGATCTCTTGACTGGGGCTGAATGTTTTGATTTGTTCTGCATTCCTTCCATCAATTGTGTGTCTTTTGCTCCCCTTTTATATTGGCAAGTATCATATCAGAGACTCTAGGGAATACCCCAACCAGTCTCATCCCCAACTCCAGGGCGGCCCCCACCCCATGCTCCTCCTGAACTTTTTTAAGAACTGTCGGAAGCACTGTCATGGAGGGGGTGCCAAAGCATAGAGAATACAGTGCCACAAACACCTTTCCCCAAGTGGTGCAGTCAGCTGATTTGGGAATAAGACCTTTTGGTAAACTCATTGTAAGTATCCTGTGTTTATCCAAAGGAGTAGTATTAGGGAATACAGCTTCGAGTTGCTCAAATCATTCGGCTAACCAGAACAGTAACTCATCCCTATTTTGAGTACGCTTTCCCATCACTGAATTAATCATGATTGGGCTTATTACCATGCCTCCATGTCCTGGTTGCTGAGGAGGCTATCCATCCGGAACAGCTTGGACCATTCGAGACACATATTGTATCACGCTTCTGTGAATATGAACTAACGATTTATGTAATTGACGCAGCTCTGCGTGTGTAACACCACGGTAATTTGGGTGTGGTGTGAAAACCCGCCAACACGGGCCATGTGGCTCCGTCGACCGATAAAGGTCCTAAACGGACCATTGTAACAGGGTGAGGTAGGGCGCCATTAAACCAGATGGTGTGCTCTCAAGCTGACAGTGGAACTTCAAGTGTCCAATAAGGTCTATAATCCCAGAGAACCGCGGCATGTTCATATTCATGAAAGAGCTTATCATTCCTATCCACCACCGGGAACTTAACCCAAGAATAAAAAACCTTGAAGCGAAAAGCTGCGTTCGCTTCAACAACAAAGATAATGTTCGCTCCCGCAGTCGGGACTCCATGTTGAGTCAAATGCGCAGTAAGCGCCGCGCGATTATAAGCAGCGATATCAATAGCCATTATCCAAACTAAGATGAAAAGAAGATAAACGGTAGCGCAACACTGGGTATAAAAAGAAGAAGGAAACCAAAACCTTTTAAGATCCAAGCTTGAAAAACCTATAATCTCTAATATAGGAGGTTAATCCCACGCACTACGGACGTCTCCGGTAATTGGTGAGAGGGTATTGTGGACAAGCACAAGCACTACTGAGGGCTCTCGTGAATAAGTACCAGACCAAACGTTGGTGGCGCCATGTTGCAGGGAACAAGACACACCTCTTCGCTCACTCTCTCGTAATTTTCCTCAAAAAGATCTGACAAAAAGATCTGACAGAGACACGAAGATAGTTTAAAATATTTATTTTAACTAACATACTCTAAAATGCAGTATACATGCCACTGCCAGCAGCAAAATGCATAATACCAATACAGTAAGCATTGCAGCAAGACCATATATCATAAAGGGAGATGTCATTTTATAAAGACAGTGGATAAAGGACAATAAGTCCTAACCACCCTCCCCTTAGTAAGCAGAAGTATTATTATATAATAGAAGATCTGTGGGCATTGTCAGCCGACCCCATACCTCAGGACATAGATTGTATTTCTACATCACAGGTGCGGTTTGCTCATCTCCCTGGAAAGGTCCCTCTCCAAGTGTGTGTTACCTAAACATGCTTCCCCATAATATCAAAGTACGAGCTTCCAGCAAAAACAGCTGCATTGGTATGTTTTGTCTAAGTGCTAGGGCCTGACCAGAACAGTATAACAAGAGTCAGTGTTTATCGACCTTGCTCACAATGTTCAGACTAAACTCCAGAAACAGGCAGAGAACGAGCACTGCAGAGAGTTCTCATGTGAAAGGCATAACCAGAGTCTTGCAAAAATAAAGACATGTAGTGTTGTGCGCAAAAGCAGCATCATGGCTACCGGGCTCAGGCTAACTTAAAGATGCTGATGATGACTCTAGCAACCACGTGACACTAACTGGCACAGGATCACAGGGCACTTTATTAGTTAGTTCTTTCAGGAGTTTGAGAGCCTTAGTGCAGTCCTTATTAAACCAGGAGTTTACTGGGTGGGCCTTCAATGGTTTAACCACAGTTAACAACGTTGCAATGAAAGTGCAGTTTTCTCAAAACTATCCCGAATTAATAAGGATCAGTATTAAACTGAACTTCCCACCACTTACTATAGTAATCAGCCACTACCAAGCATATTTAAACTTATTGGGCAAAATGTGAAATGGTCCAACAAAATCCACAGCAAGTTTCACCCATGGCCCATCTGGTAAATCCACAACCTGACATGGAGGATTAAATGTTTTGATTAGTTTATCACTAGAGCAGCATGTCATAGATTCTTTAACAACATTAGATATTTCATTGTCCATTGACTGCCACCAAAAAACTTTCGGAATCTTCCTTTTTGTGAAAGTCTGCCCCAAATTATCTTCATGTCCTAATTGAACAATGTGTCCCTTCAACCTCTCTGGTGGAATGAACTTGTCACCCCACATAATCGTATTTCCTTACTCTAATGTTAACTCATCTGAAATTTTCGTAAATGGCTGTATATCTGTGGGTGGATTCTTCTCTTTCGCCATCCCTGTACAATATATTTACTTACAATACTAAGCACTTTATCTGACCTCAACTCGCCAAACCATTCTTTTTCTTAAAACCACATCAACTGCTACAACCAAACACTCCTCTTCGTCATCAGGCAAACACTCATCACTCCCCTCTAGAGTCAGCGGAGACTTGGACAAATAATCCGCACAAATTTTCCCCCCTGGTATGTGCTACACTTTGAAATTTTATTGGAGGAGTCAGGCCACCCTGAAAAGTACGTGTAGGGGCCCCCCTCCAGAATTGGTCATGAGCTCTCAGGCCAGGGTACTGTGCTGAGGGGGCCCCCTGGACCTCGGGACCCCCCCCGCACCACTGGGGCTATGGGAGCCTATGTTACACCATTGTACTCTGCTACCAAGTTGTGTTGTAGCGCAAAGCTTTAACACTCCTTACCATAACGTATCTTTTCCTACCGGGCCATGGAGTAGGATCAACTCTCCTCTCAATAGCCATTCTTAACCTCAGAGGTGCATGATCCTCTGATGGAGCTTTCACTGACGTAGTGATACGTGGAAAATCAGGATGTCTAACTGGCAGCTACCCAATGAGGACCGCTTAATTGGTAGCCATCACCCAATAAATCTGACTCTTGCCATTATACATTACATTTGTACAGTTCCTGTAAATGAACATGAGTCACTATTAGATAATTTGGTTATTGTGTTATAGTTCCAAAATCAATGGATACAAGTAATATTTTTAGTAGCTCTATTACAAATCTGACCATTCGAATGATAAATTCACACATTTGATCAAAATGAATCTAAACCTAAACAAAGAATCCAGAAAGAGGATAGTTTGAAGAGTTAACAATTTCTAAATAGGATGGCTTAAAACGAGACAAACAATTTCTGTAACCAACAAAGCAAGAAGTTGGTTCTCAAAGGTTCTTCTAGCATGACAAAGAGATCAAATTAAAGTTTACTAGGGAAAAGTCCATAGAAATGGGCTGTGGGGTAAGGAGCATAAATCGAGAAAGTTCAAGTCTGATTTCTCTCCAATTTGCTCCAAACCATCCAAGTTCATCAGAAAAAGGCAAAAAGCATGGGGCATTAAGTAAGGTGAGGCAGGTAGAAATGGAGTCAAGGAAAAGCGGTTAGAGCTTAGATGTAAGCTCTCCTGGTCAATCAGTTCTCTGAGTAGGTAAGGGAAGAGTCCAAAGTGAAGCTGTCCTCTCCTTTTCCTGCATGAAACAGTTTTATAGTACATATTTGTCATCATGACATCAATGGTTTGTCCACCATTGTCCAATCGTCATGTTATCATCTTTCTGGCATTCAGGTACAAATTGTTACTCCAGCATAGTTTCCCATACTTGGCATGAGAAACAACAGTTCATTTCATCCTCACAGGTTAGTTGACAAAGAATGTATCCATATTGTTTCTTTCCATGGATATAGTCCAAGGGTCATGTTCCCACCATTCATAAACTAAGGAATACTGTAAAGAAATTTCGTGTCCAAAAGAATGTCACAAGAACAAGAACCAATAAAGCAACATTTAAGGAACGTATCAACAGTCCATTGGAAAAAGCTAAAGAAAAATGCAGCCGAAGAGAAAAAACATCTCAATATTTTTTAAAATCATCATTTTTAGGTCAAGCCTAGCAGGAGCAAACATTCGCTGCTCGCTCTGCGAGACTGCTGTAGTAGAGTATGGGGAGAAACCGCGCCGACTCTCCTCCCATATTTTTCATTGGCTTGTGTCATTGTCTTTCGTAAATGCTGCCTTTGGATTTGTTAATAGGCTTGTTAGTCCCTCCTTAGTACGGCCTTGTCTTCATTTGTATCCTCCCATGGAGACTGGCCCCTTTACTTCGGTTGTTACACAGGACCTGTTATTTAGTCTGTAAGCACTATTTACTTTACTGAGTTTCTCTTACAGTAGGCCGGACATGCACTGCTTCAGCTGAAACCGCTTGTGTTGTTTTAAGCAGCACGGCCGCCCCCTTAACACGGGCGCCTGCTTTCAATCATTTTAACCAAGCATTATCTTGTGTCTGTTTCAACCCCCCAACTAAAATGGATTTAGAAATGATTAGCGAATTAAGTCATGAGAATTCCAGGTAGCAAATAATCCTGTGCTAATGGGCTGAAGCTGACAACGCACATCTGTGTTACATGTCATCTGCAATAAAGCCACCTCACAGGTCGTTTTCAAAAGCCTGTTTTATTAACAACAACACCACCACCAATACCAGTACCACCTATACCATCACCAATACCATCACCAACGCCAATACCACCCCCACCACCAATAACACCACCAATACCACCACCAACACCACCACCAATACCACCACCAATAACACCACCACAACCATTACCACCACCACCAATACCGCCACCACCAATACCACCACCAATACCACCACCAATACCACCACCAATACCATCACTACCAGTACCACCACCATTACTACCACCACCAATACCACCACCACCATCAATACTACCACCTCCACCACCACCAATACCACCACCAATACTACCACCACCAACACCACCACCAATATCACCACCACCAATACCAACACCAATACCACCACCACCAATAATACCACCAACAACAATACCTCCAACAATACCACCAATACCACCACCACCGATACCAACACCACCACCAATAGCACCACCACCACCAATATCAATACCACTGCCAATACCAATGTCACCACCAATACCACCACCACCAATACCACCACCACTAATACCAATACCAACACCACCAATACCACCAATACCACCACCACCACCCTTAATAGCACCACCACCAATATCACCACCACCAATACCATCAATACCACCAGCAAATCCACCACCACCAAAACCACCACCAATACCACCATTAATACCGCCACCACCACCAATACCGAAACCACCACCAGCAATACCACCATCAATATCACCACCACCAATACCACCACCACCAATACCACCACCAACACCACCACCAATACCACCACCACAACCAACACCACCAATACCACCACCACCACCAATACTACCACCACCACCAATACCACCACACCAATACCACCACTAATACCACCAATTCCACCACCATCACCAATACCACCACCAACAATACCACCACCAATACCACCACCAATACCACCACCACCAATACCACCACTAATACCACAAATACCACCACCACCAATACCACCACCACCAATACCACCACCACCAATAACACCACCACCACCAATACCACCACCACCACCACCAAGACCACCACCATCAATTCCACCACCTCCACCACCAATACCACCACCACTACCAATATCACCACTACCAATAACACCACCAATACCACCAATGCAAAACCACCACCTCCAGTACCACCACCAATACCAACAACAATACCACCACCACCAATACCACCACCAATATCACCACCAATACCACCACCACCAATATCACTACCACCACCACCACTACCACATCCAATACCACCACCAATACCACCATCAATACCAATACCACCACCACCAATACCACCACCAACACCACCACCAATACCACCACCAATACCACCACCACCAATACCACCAATACCACTATCACCCCTAATACCACCACCACTAATTAATACCACCACCAATACCACCACCACTACCAATAACACCACCACCAGTACCACCACCACCAATACCAATACCACCACGAATACCACCAATACCACCACCAATATCACCACCACCAATACCACCACCACTACCACCACCAATAGCACCACCACCAATACCAATATCACCACTACCACCAATATCAGCACCAATACCACCACCACCAATGCCACTAATAACACCACCAATACTACCACCACCACCAACACCAATACCACCACCACCAATACCACCACCTCCACCAATACCACCACCACCAACACCACCACCAATACCATCATCACCACCAATAAAACCACTATTACCACCAACACCACCACCAATACCACCACCACAACCAATACCACCACCACACCCAATACCACCACCACCAATACCACCACCACCATTACCACCACCAATACCACCATCACCAATGCCACCACCATCAATTCCACCACCAGTACCACCACCACCGATACCACCGATACCACCAATACCACCACCAATACCACCAATGATACCACCACCACCAATACCACCACCACCAAGACCACGACCAAGACCACCACCAATACCACCAACAATACCACCATCACCAATGCCACCACCAATACCAATACCACAACCAATACCACTATCACCAATACCATCACCACCAATACCACCACCAATACTACCACTAATACCACCACTAATACCACCACCACCACCACCAATACCACCACCACCACTACCACCACCACCACTACCACCAATACCACCACCACCAATACCACCACCATCACCACCAATACCATCATCACCACCAATACCACCGACAATACCACCACCAATACTACCACTAATACCACCACTAATACCACCACCACCAATACCACCACCACCACCAATACCACCAATGCCAAAACCCCACCACCAATACCACCACCACCACCACCAATACCACCACCAACGATACCACCACCACCAATACCATAACCACCACCACCAATACCAGTACCACCACCATCAATACCACCCCCACCAATACCACCACCAATACCAATACCGCCGCCACCAATACCACCACCACCAATACCACCACCACTACCACCACAAATACCACCCCCAATACCATCAGTACCACCACCAATACCACCACCACCAATACCACCATTAATACCGCCACCACCACCAATACCAAAACCACCACCAGCAATACCAATACCACCAATATCACAACCACCACCACCAATATCACCACTACCAATACCACCACCATCAATACCACCATCACTACCACCACCAATACCACCACCACCACCACCAATACCACCACCACCAACACCACCAATACCACCACCACCACCAATACTACTACCACCACCACCAATACCACCACCACCAATACCACCACTAATACCCCCAATACTACCACCACCAATACCACCACCAATACCACCACCACCAATACCACCTCCACCAATACCACCACCAATACCACCACCACCAATACCACCACCAATACCACCACCAAGACCACCACCAATACCACCACCACCACCAATACCACCACCATCAATACCACCACCTCCACCACCACCAATACCACCATCACTACCAATGCCGCCACCACCAATACCACCACCAATACCACCACCACCAATACCACCAATGCAAAACCACCACCAACAATACCAACAACAATACCACCACCACGAATACCACCACCAATATCACCACCAATACCACCACCACCAATATCACCACCACCACCACCAATACCACCCCTACCACATCTAATACCACCACCACCAATACCACCGTCAATACCAATACCACCACCAATACCACCACCACCACCAATACCACCACCACCAATACCACCACCAATACCACCACCACTAATACCAACACCACCAATACCACTACCACCACTAATACCACCACCACTAATTAATACCAGCACCAATACCACCACCACTACCAATACCACCACCACCAGCACCACAACCACCAATACCAATACCACCACCAATACCAACACCAATACCACCACCACCACTAATACCACCACCATAACCACCACCATTAGCACCACCACCAATATCACCACCACCAATATCACCACCACCACCAATACCACCACCACCAATACCACTAATACCACCACCAATACCACCACCACTAATACCACCACCAATACCAGCACCACCAATACCAGCACCACCAATACCACCACCTCCACCAATACCACAACCACCAACACCACCACCACCAATACCACCACCAATACCACCACCATTCCATTAAAACCACCACAACCAATACCACCACCACCAATACCACCACCACCATTACCACCACCAATACCACCATCAATAACACCACCTCCACCACCACCAATTCCACCACCAATACCACCACCACCACCACCACCACCGATACCACCAATACCACCACCAATACCACTACCACCACCAATACCACCAATGATGCCACCACCACCACCAATCCCACCACCACCAAGACCACCACCACCACCAATACCACCACCAATACCACCATCACCAATGCCACCACAAATACCACCACCAATACCACGATCACCAATACCCTCACCACCAATACCACCACCACCACTAATACCACCACCACCACTAATACCACCACCACCACCAATACCACCACCACCACTACCACCACTACCACTAATACCACCACCACCAATACCACCACCACCAATACCACCACCAATACCACCACCAATACTACCACTAATACCACCAACATCAATACCACCACTACCATCAACACCATCACTACCACCAATACCACCACCACTACCACCAATATCACCACAGCCAATACCACCACCACCAATACCACCACCACCAATGCCACCACCAATACCAACACCGCCACCACCAATACCACCACCGCCACCACCAATACCACCACCACCACCACCAATACCACCACCACCACCAATACCACCACCACCACCACCAATACCAAAACCAGCACCACCAATACCACCATCACCAATACCAATATCACCACCAATACCACCACCAATACCACTACCACCACCAATACCAAAACCACCACCACCAATACCACCATCACCAGTACCAATACCAATATCACCACCAATACCACCACCAATACCACTACCACCACCAATACAACCAATACCACCACCACCAATACCACCACCACCACGAATACCACCACCACCAATACCACCACCACCACCAATATTACCAATACCACCACCACCAATATCAATACCAGCACCAATACCAGTACCACCACCACCAATACCAATACCACCATCAATACCACTACCACCAATACCACCACCACCGATACCACCACCACCAATACCACCAATACCAATACCTCCACCAATACCACCAATACCAATACCTCCACCAATACCACCACCACCAATACCACCACCACCAATTCCAGTACCACCACCATTAATACCAATACCACCACCAATACCACCCCACCAATACCACCACCAATACCGCCACCACCAATACCACCACCACCACCAATACCACCACCACCAATACCACCAATGTCACATGCACCAATACCACCACCACCACCAATACCAGCACCACGAATACCACCACCACCAATGCCATCACCACCAATACCAATACCACCACCACCACCACCAATACCACCACCACCACCAATACCACCACCACCAATACCACCACCTCAGTGCCTCTCACACACTAGTAATAGCAGGGGCACTGTACGAGGCCGGAGCTGCAGCCAAGACCATCCCTCCCTCCCTCACTCACTCCATGCCTGCCATAAAGCACAGCCCGCCCTGCACCAGGATATGAAGCCAGGGCCCTACTTAAGGGTGGGCGAAGTTGGCTGAGTACCACTACGCGGAATTCTGCGGAGTTGAACAAAAACTCCGTTAAACTCTGCTCCCTAACTCCGTTCCATCTCATCCCAATTAATAAAACAGAAACCTCACATACCTTTGGTAAAACAAGTAACTCTATCTTTACATGCTAAAATGCATTTAGTCATCTCACAAAAATGAAAATGAAAATATAGCAAGCAGTGAGAGAGGTGATGATTTTGGGGTCCTCCCTAACCTAGGGAGAGAACCAAGCAGATGCCTTGAACACAAAGAGCACATCATGCTGAACGATTCGGTGGTGGTCCCATCCTCCTAGGACCACCCCAAGCACAGTTAAGGGCAAAAATACAATCCCAACCAAAGGCCCTGCAAAGCATTATGGGACGAGATTCTAGAGTGCTAGCAGAGCGGAGTTCATTGCCCACGGTTAGCCCTACTACAGCTGGAGTGTTTTTTATTAGGCCAAAGATAGCAATGACATTACACAATGCCACACTGCACACTCAAATCATGGAGAGGGCAGGAAATAGCCTCCCCCCTCCCGCTCTTCCTCCTGAGCCGTGACAGTGTAATCACAGAGCGAAACCACCACCACCTTTACCACCACCAATACCAATACCACCACCAATACCAATACCACCATCACCAATACCAATATCACCACCAATACCACCACCAATACCACTACCACCACCAATACCATAACCACCACCACCAATACCAGTACCACCACCACCAATACCAGTACCACCAATACCTCCACCACTAATACCAATACCACCACCACCAATACCAGTACCACAACCATCAATACCAATACCACCACCAATACCAATACCACCCCCACCAATACCACCACCAATACCAATACCGCCGCCACCAATACCGCCACCACCAATACCACCACCACTACCACCACAAATACCACCCCCAATACCATCAGTACCACCACCAATACCACCAGCAATACCACCACCACCAAAACCACCACCAATACCACCATTAATACCGCCACCACCACCAATACCAAAACCACCACCAGCAATACCACCACCAATACCACCAATATCACAACCACCACCACCAATATCACCACTACCAATACCACCACCATCAATACCACCATCACTACCACCACCAATACCACCACCACCACCAATACCACCACCACCACCACCAACACCACCAATACCACCAATACCACCACCACCACCAATACTACTACCACCACCACCAATACCACCACCACCAATACCACCACTAATACCCCAATACCACCACCACCAATACCACCACCAATACCACCACCACCAATACCACCTCCACCAATACCACCACCACCAATACCACCACCAATACCACAACCAAGACCACCACCAATACCACCACCACCACCAATACCACCACCATCAATACCACCACCTCCACCACCACCAATACCACCATCACTACCAATGCCACCACCACCAATACCACCACCAATACCACCACCACAAATACCACCAATGCAAAACCACCACCACCAATACCACCAACAATACCAACAACAATACCACCACCACGAATACCACCACCAATATCACCACCAATACCACCACCACCAATATCAACACCACCAATACCACCCCCACCACATCCAATACCACCACCACCAATACCACCGTCAATACCAATACCACCACCAATACCACCACCACCACCAATACCACCACCAATACCACCAACACTACCACCAATACCAACACCACTAATGCCAACACCACCAATACCACTACCACCACTAATACCACCACCACTAATTAATACCACCACCAATACCACCACCACTACCAATACCACCACCACCAGCACCACCACCACCAATACCAATACCACCACCAATACCACCAATACCACCACGAATACCACCACCACCAATATCACCACCACTAATACCACCACCACTACCACCACCAATAGCACCACCACCAATATCACCACCACCACCAATATCACCACCACCACCAATACCACTAATACCACCACCAATACCACCACCACCACCACCAATACCACTAATACCACCAACAATACCATCACCACCAATACCACCAACACCAATACCACCACCACCAATACCACCACCACCAATACCACCACCTCCACCAATACCACAACCACCAACACCACCACCACCAATACCACCACCAATACCATCATCATTCCAATAAAACCACCACAACCAATACCACAACCACCAATACCACCACCACCATTACCACCACCAATACCACCATCAATACCACCACCATCAATAACACCACCTCCACCACCACCAATTCCACCACCAATACCACCACCACCACCACCGATACCACCAATACCACCACCAATACCACTACCACCACCAATGATGCCACCATCACCAATACCACCACCACCAGGACCACCACCAAGACCACCACCACCACCAATACCACCACCAATACCACCATCACCAATGCCACCACAAATACCACCACCAATACCACTATCACCAATACCCTCACCACCAATACCACCACCACCACTAATACCACCACCACCACTAATACCACCACCACCACCAATACCACCACCACCACTACCACCACCACCACTACCACTAATACCACCACCACCAATACCACCACCACCACCAATACCACCACCAATACTACCACTAATACCACCACCACCAATACCACCACTACCATCAACACCATCACTACCACCAATACCACCAATACCACCACTACCACCAATATCACCACAGCCAATACCACCACCACCAATACCACCACCACCACCAATGCCACCACCAATACCAACACCGCCACCACCAATACCACCACCACCACCACCAATACCACCACCACCACCAATACCACCACCACCAATACCAAAACCAGCACCACCAATACCACCATCACCAATACCAATATCACCACCAATACCACCACCAATACCACTACCACCACCAATACCAAAACCACCACCACCAATACCACCATCACCAGTACCAATACCAATATCACCACCAATACCACCACCAATACCACTACCACCACCAATACAACCAATACCACCACCACCAATACCACCACCACCACCACCAATACCACCACCACCAATACCACCACCACCAATATTACCAATACCACCACCACCAATACCAATTCCAGCACCAATACCAGTACCACCACCACCAATACCAATACCACCATCAATACCACCACCACCAATACCACCACCACCGATACCACCACCACCAATACCACCAATACCAATACCTCCACCAATACCACCAATACCAATACCTCCACCAATACCACCACCACCAATACCTCCACCACCAATACCAATACCACCACCACCAATTCCAGTACCACCACCATTAATACCAATACCACCACCAATACCACCCACCAATACCACCACCAATACCGCCACCACCAATACCACCACCACCAATACCACCACCACCAATACCACCAATGTCACATGCACCAATACCCCCACGACCACCAATACCAGCACCATGAATACCACCACCACCAATGCCATCACCACCAATACCAATACCACCACCACCACCAATACCACCACCACCAATACCACCACCTCAGTGCCTCTCACTCACTAGTAATAGCAGGGGCACTGTACGAGGCCGGAGCTGCAGCCGAGACCATCCCTCCCTCCCTCACTCACTCCATGCCTGCCATAAAGCACAGCCCGCCCTGCACCAGGATATGAAGCCAGGGCCCTACTTAAGGGTGGGCGAAGTTGGCTGAGTACCACTACGTGGAATTCTGCGGAGTTGAACAAAAACTCCGTGAAACTCTGCTCCCTAACTCCGTTCCATCTCATCCCAATTAATAAAACAGAAACCTCACATACCTTTGGTAAAACAAGTAACTCTATCTTTACATGCTAAAATGCATTTAGTCATCTCACAAAAGTGAAAATGAAAATATAGCAAGCAGTGAGAGAGGTGATGATTTTGGGGTCCTCCCTAACCTAGGGAGAGAGCCAAGCAGATGCCTTGAACACAAAGAGCACATCATGCTGAACGATTCGGTGGTGGTCCCATCCTCCTAGGACTACCCCAAGCACAGTTATGGGCAAAAATACAATCCCAACCAAAGGCCCTACAAAGCATTATGGGACGAGATTCTAGAGTGCTAGCGGAGCGGAGTTCATTGCCCACGGTTAGCCCTACTACAGCTGGAGTGTTTTTTATTAGGCCAAAGATAGCAATGACATTACACAATGCCACACTGCACACTCAAATCATGGAAAGGGCAGGAAATAGCCTCCCCCCCTCCCGCTCTTCCTCCTGAGCCGTGACAGTGTAATCACAGAGCGAAACCACCAATACCAATACCACCACCAATACCAATACCACCACCAATACCAATACCACCATCACCAATACCAATATCACCACCAATACCACCACCAATACCACTACCACCACCAATACCAAAACCACCACCACCAATACCAGTACCACCACCACCAATACCTCCACCACCAATACCAATACCACCACCACCAATACCAATACCACAACCATCAATACCAATACCACCACCAATACCAATACCACCACCACCAATACCACCACCAATACCAATACCGCCACCACCAATACCACCACCACCAATACCACCAATGTCACCACCACCAATACCACCACCACCACCAATACCAGCACCATCAATACCACCACCACCAATACCACCGCCACCAATACCACCAATACCAATACCACCACCACCACCACCACCACCACCACCAATACCACCACCTCAGCACCTCTCGCTCACTAGTTATAGCAGGGGCACTGTACGAGGCCGGAGCTGCAGCCGAGACCATCCCTCCCTCCCTCACGCCATGCCTGCCATAAAGCACAGCCCGCCCTGCACCAGGAGGTGAAGCCAGGGCCCTACTACAGCTGGAGTGTTTTTTATTAAGCCAAAGATAGCAATGACATTACACAATGCCACACTGCACACTCAAATCATGGAGAGGGCAGGAAATAGCCTCCCCCCTCCCGCTCTTCCTCCTGAGCCACAACAGTGTAATCACAGAGAGAAAGGTGTTGGAGCGCTTTGTTAGTGTTTATAGCTCGGATCATATGTAACTCTCACCTCACACTTTGTGTCTGTGTAATTTACATCACTTACACATCTTCACTGCACTATTTATCACTACTTTAAAGATGTCGCAGGCCGGTCTCTTCCTCTGATATTTACAATCTAACAAGCGGTCAAGAAGGCCCTTTATTGCAATGCAATAAATCTCGCATTTGCGAGAGTTTATACTATTAGTATTGTAAATGACAATGCCTTTTATTTAAGTTTTAAAACCCAAAACATAAATAAAAGGCATTGTCATTTACAATGCCAATAGCTCAAACTCACGTGAATGCGAGACCTATTGCATTGCAAAGTCATCCTGTACCCTGGGCACCCCCCCAACGTTTTGCTGAATGGTACTGGTGGTAACTGACTCTGACTGACCCTGGGCTCTGTCTAACCAGGCCCAGGGCCAGTGCTATGCTGAAAGAGAGACCTAGAATACAGTGAAAACACCTACATACACTAGGGTACACTATGGGTTGGGGTACCCCTGTGATTGGCGTGACCTACCCTATAAGGCCCTAGTAAATAATAGGGCAGGGGGGATTGAAACTACCAAACAGTCCCTATATATAATAGGGCATGGCAGTTTAGAGGCCAGCAGCCCTTTCTGCACTTGCATGTGTGCACTGCTGAAGCCTGAGGTCAGTTTAAAAGTACCTTTGTGTTGCAGGATTGATTTTAAAAAGTAAACTGTGCCCAAACTCGACTTTGGTGTTTGGGGCACTTAAAAATGGATAACCAACAATGTTTGGGCATATTCGATACCCCCAGGGTCTCCCCTAGGTGTATCAGGGGTGGGGGGTCAGGTATTTATAAGGAGGACCCTTATAAAATGAGTTTTATATGCCCTGGGTTAAGTGAAATTGCACATTTCACTCCCCACATTGTTATAAGGTGCAGCCCCAAATCGACTTTGGTGCTAGGAGCACTGTGGAGTGGAGGGAGGATCTGCAATATTTTTACATATTCAGAACCCCTAAAGTCTCCCCTACGTGTTCCAGGGGTGGGGGTCCTGTAGATATAGGCAGAGTACTTATAAAATATGTTTTTATAAGCCCTGGTGATGGAAAAATAGCCCAAGTAATTTTTCCCATTCCAAATTCCCTGCCACATAGGTTAACATGGCAAGAAGTTATTTACTAATAAATCCTGATAGGAGAGTGATAAAAATAGCATTGAATTGAATTGAATTGAATTGAATTGAAAAATCTTTATTCGTATACAGTAAATATCCATAAAAGCACAAGTCCAAAAACCTCATCATATAATAACAGTTTATGGATCAAATGAAAGGGGGGACAATTAAAAATCATGACAGAATTCATGTTAATCGACTTAATACATCATACAATTCATGGTAGTTAAAAATACAATATAAAAAAGGATCTCGACAAAATATATCTACAATACACATAAATAAAATTTGCAAAAAATAGATTTCAAAGGGTGCACATTGAGTTGCGGGCACGTACTGCCACCTTAAAAAAAGAACCAACGCGAAAGGTTAACTCCTCATCTTCCAGAGTAACAATATACCCATATGCTGCCTTATAATCAATCAAGGGTATAGTCCTAAAAAATGGCATCAAAAACAGTTTTGTGTATTTTAAATAAAGACTACAGAAGAATAAAAAGTGCAACATTGTTTGTTTACATTGAGCATTACAGGGGCATGAAAATTGATCGAGATTGGAATTAAACCCCAATGGGAAACATCGGCCAATTGATCTTAAGAGGAAGCTGCAGGGTAGATGGGAGGTGTTTTCAATCATCATATATCTAGCTACGGAGGGTTTCCGTAACTCTGTTTCATATCTAGTTTTGCTATATACCGCGTAAAGTGCCTTCTGTAGACTTTTTTTGCTTATGCCATCTAAGTCAGTGGGGTTTAAAAATATCCGCTCTAGATTTACACTGATCAAACTCTTCCTAACAGCCGCAAGCCAGTATATTTCCCTTCCTTTATCACAGCTAAGGCAGTCTGTAATTATTTCCCTTGTTAGCTGCGCCGCGGGATTCTTCCAAACCGCAAGCCAAAATATAGCGGGACGGGCTTTGATATAGTCTTCGACGTAAGGGAGTTTTAATTCTCTGTGACAAGCATACTGTGATGAGGAGATAGGGGCACCCAATAGTTTGCGACAAAATATGTTTTCTTCCCCCTGTATGCTATCACACTGCCTAAAACCCCAAACTTCTGCACCATAAGTAGCAGTGGGGATACATTGTATGGGTGTATTGCCGATTTGGTGGATAGCAGTATAGCTTCCACTAAATATCTTAGCATTAAAATCTCCCCCGAAGCAGATCCCTACCAAATTGGGGAAGCTATTTGAGTTCTGTATAGTGCTTATGAATTTAAATAAATTGGCGAAATTAATATTTGGTGCCTTCTGGAAATCATTATTATAAAAATTAATAAAACAAATAGAAACCCCTCTTTTGTAGATAATTGCCTGGAATTTATCATTATTAGTATCCAAGGCCTTTACACACCCGCCTGCAGAAATGTTTATCCAAATTGATAGGCCGCCTGACGGTCGACCCAGGTTTGGAATAGGAACAACAGAATTAAAGCACTCAAACCCCTCCAAAAATAACTCCCTAGTGGCCCATGTCTCCCGGAACATTAAAATGTCCTGTTTTTGGACAAATTCTATCCAGTCTGGCAAACTTAATTTAGAAGCCAGGCCGGCAACATTCCAACTTAATATTTTTAAGTCGAGGTCAGGATCAAGGACGGACACGGTTGAGATACAGGGGCCACAAACTGGGGGGTCGGATGGTAAGGGAGTTAGCTTAGATGTCACTGCTATAGTTGGTAGTCAATCCTGGTTATCCAAATCAGACAAAGGCAAAAACCTATTGTATGTAGAGAGGGGAGGAGCTTCAGTATTTAAGGCCCCCAAAAGTAAAAAATAGCATTCAAAGACTTCCCAGAATGGTATTAATAAATCCAACAATATGATATTGTTGAATTTCTCCTAAAATGTACGGACAAGAAGTTATAAGACTTTCTTGTCTGTAAGCCCATATTCAGCCCTCCAGTGGTCTGTCCTGATTGGTCAGAGTTAAGTGGAATAGCCAGGCTCCTTTAAAGAGGTGATGAAGAGCCCCTGGGGTTAACCGCCTCTGGTGGGAGGGCAGTGTTCTGTTACACAGGAATGCCAGAGCAGGGGGAGGAGTCGTAAACAATGGACTTCAAGGGAAGGGGAAGACACCAGTGTCATTTACAACTCTACTCTTTTGAACCCAGCCAGATGCTAGGCTTAAGGAAGGAATGCACAGATGCAAGGGGGAGAGACTATGGAGATTAGCCATCCTAGGGTGTGTTTAGCCAGCTCTTCTCACCCTGCTGGAAAATCAGTCATGATGAATTTGGAAGAATTGGTGCACTCTGGGACAAAATAGTGCCACACTTTGCTGCACCCCATTGGACAGGAGTGACCTCCTGCTTGACCCAGAGAACTTGGAATAAGTACCTGAGAGGGGCAGAGCCTCTCAGATCTGCTCCTTGAAATCTAAGAAAGGAAGAAGGGCCATGCTGAGAAGTTTGATGTGCAATCACTAAGGCCTGCACTATGAAGACTGCACCTTCTGCACCATCTAGAACTACAGTCCTGTGGACTACCTTGCTGTAAAAGGATTAAATAGTGGACTCCCTGCAAGTTACAGGTTAACAGAGCTCACCTGGAACATCACCACCAGGAATCCTCAATCTGGAGCACTACCAGTGGATTTGTAAGGGTTTTGTCCAGGGTGGATTGTGGGAACTGAACTTCCCAACTTTCAAGGGCCATCTTGGAGCTTCCAGACACTTGAAGGGAGTTTGAGACACTGTGGGACCCTTTGGGGAACTTCAGGAAGAAGTTCCAGAAGTTTGGAGAAGTTTGGAGCAACTTTGGGAAAAAGCTCCATAAGTGGACCGACTCAACCTGGCCAGCCAAGCCGCCTGCCTTCAACCGCGAGCCGGCCTGCCGCCCAGGGTCGTCCCGCTGAAAAGCTCTGTAGGTCCGACTTCCAGTGTTTGACCGGGAATAGGTGAAATTCGAGGGCGGTGAACCCTCACCGAATCCGGCCTCGTGAAGAGCATCGAGGGACCCCGCAAGAAAAAGCTCCGTAAAAGTTTCTAAGTCCGAATGAAGAAAAGGTGACCAGCAGCAACCGCGAAAGCCTAGCCTCCTGCCTTCAACCATGAGTCAGCCTGGATCCTTGGTTCGTCCCGATGGAATGCTGCGGAGGTCAGACTTCCATGAGTTTGATCGGGAGCTCGTAGCTAAGCAATCCGGCAAACCCTTATTGAATCCGGACTGGCTGAGAGCTTTGAGAGACCACAGGAAGAAAAGCTCCAGAAAAGTTTCTAAGTCAGAAGGTAAAAACTTTGACCAAGACCTAGAGTGAGGGGTAGCCATGCAGGGCACCATCGCGGTCGGCCTGAAACTTTGACTTTGACCCGGTCTATCGCGACCAGATGTCCCGATAAGGCGCTATAGGTTCTATGTGCTAGATAATGCTAAATCTTTGAAAATTCATATCTCCGGTTCCCTACATTGGATTTTTGTCATTTTGGTGTCATTTTGAAGATAAAAATATTTCCTATGCTTATAACTTGGTGTTAGATTTTTATTGTGGATGGTATCTTAATTATTCACTGAAGTGGTGTTTTTAAATGCTTTACATACCTGTCTTTGAAGTTAAGCCTGCCTGCTCGCAGCCAAGCTACCAAGGGTTGAGCATGGGAATAATTTTCTAAGACCTATTCTGGGCCCTATACTGTGTTAGGGGCCTTATTGCCAGCGGCAGATATACATTTGCCCCTACTAATAATCTGCTTTCCAACAATGAGCATATTATAATATTGTCAGTGATTGTTACACAGAAACATTCAACTGTAATTATGGCCTACAACTAACTTTTTGAAAAAGTAGCAACGTGTAAATTAATTCTAAATATCATTACTTTAAAATCGTTTTGAAGAATATAAGTTCTTCAGAATGTTAGGCATATATACTGAAAATTTCAGACATCTAATACATATATCTTTGGAATTGCACCAAAGTCAAGTTTGTTATGAAACTATTAAGAATATGCAGAAACATGATTACTAATCCAATTTTAAATTTGTTATTTGATTAATCTTACTATTTCTACCTAGTCAAGCACATTTTTACGGTGCAGGCACATCCATTTCTTCGAGGTTCAAGTAGTTTTAATAACGTGTGAAAAGTGCACATTTTCTTATTTGTCATGATTTCATGTATGCATGTCATGTAAAGGCAAGATACGTTTTTACGCTGCATCACTATTGAGTGTCAATGTTGAAGATGGGTGTGCATTAATGGTAGATACCATGGAATGATGTCAGCATGTGCAAAATAGCTGCTTGCAAAGAAGACCACAATTCAAAAGAAACTCACCAAATGAAACGACAAACTTCATTTGGACACTGTCCCAAAATCACACTGAAAGAGAATAGTCAACTGGCAACGTTCATCATGGACAGTGGTGCCTCAATTAACATAATGTCTATGCAAATGTTTAACAGCCTGTCTCCTGGCCTCACCTCACTCCATCAGGCACAAAGGTCTACACATGGGCCGCTGCTTCTGAACCACTGCAAAGCCAAAGATCATTCATAGCAACCATGCAACATGAAAGGATGTCAGTACAAACACCAATCCATGTATTTCGTGCAACTTTATCCAGTACCGCTCTGCTCAGTTTTGCCACTACTGCTGACATGGGACTGATATCACTAAATTACGACCTTCACACTCAGTCTGAGATTGTGAGTAGGTTCCCATTGTTGTTTCATGGTTTAGGAAGACTCAAGAGAATGAAAGTGCAACAACATCACAGAATTGCCATTCATTTGCAAGAAGCTGTTGAGAAAATACTAGAGACACTGATGAAACATGACATCATTTAACACTCAACCGGTCCTACGCCATGGGTTTCACCCATAGTGGTTGTGCCAAAAAAGGACAGTGGACGTGCCATGCACATTTGCGTTTATATGTGCCAGGCCAATAAAGCAATCAAGAAGAAAGTCATCCTGGTTCTCACATAGCTGGCATGATCATGCAATTGAATGGAGCCAAAGTCTTCTCCAGTCTCGATTTAAACAGAGATACCATCAACTCGAGCTAGAAGAGAATTGCCCTACATTACTGCTTTTTTAACTCCTGACGATTTGTTCAGATACAAAAGACTACATTTTGGAATATCCACGGCTGCAGAAATATTTAAAGATGTTATACGCCGAATAATTCATCCTGTCACACATGCTTTCAATTACAGTGATGACATTCTGATACACAACAAAGCTCTTACAGAAGTGTGCCAGTTACTTGCTGATGCAGGTCTCACTTTGAATGCAGAAAAGTGTGAGTTTCACAAGAACAAGCTCAAGTTCTTTAGGCACATATTCTCGGAGGGAGGAATGACTGCTGACCTGGATAAGGTGCAAGCATTGTCATATACTTGCCTCCCACAAGATGTAATCATGCGATCCTTCTTAGGCATGGGCAGTTATTGCTCCAGGTGCATTTGCTACTTTGCTACAGTGAGTGCCCCATATTCAAGATGTTATATGCAAAATAATTCAACCTGTCACACATGCTTTCAATTACAGCGATGACATTTTATTATACAACAAAGCTCTTACCAAAGTGTTCCAGTTTCTTGTTCACAAGAACAAACTCAAGTTCTTTGGGCATATATTCTTGCAGGGAGGAATGACTCCTGGCCTGGGTAAGGTGCAAACATTGTCATCTACTTGCCCCCCACAAGGTGTAGTCATGGGATCCTTCTTAGGCATGGCATGGTCAGTTTTTACTCAAGGTACATTTGTGACTTTGCTACAGTGAGTGCCCCATTAAGAGACTTGACAAAGTAAAATGTCTCATTCCAGTGGACCCCTGAATGTGATCAAAATTTCAGAACAATAAAGTATGTGAATTAATTGAAAATGCAACTGAAATGGCCTACTTTTACCCCAAATTACATACTGTGAACACAGTAGATGCAAGCCTGGTGAGACTGGGAAGTATTGTTTCTCAACATAATGGTCATCTGAATGCTCAGAGACACATTGTGGCCTATGCTAGTCGAAGTCTGGCTGAAACTGAATGTGCCTACTCTCAGCCGGAGAAGGAGAGTCTGGTTGTGGTGAGGGCCTGCATTTACATGTGTTTCTGTATGGAGAACATTTCACCATCATCACAAATCATCAGGCATTGCTCACCATCTTTGGAAACCCAAAGGCAAAGATTCCTCCTTGCATTGAGAGGTGGGGATTGCAACTGCATGTATATAATTTCCAAATTGTACACAAGCCGGGGAAATATCATAACCTTGCTGATTACATTTCACGAGTGCCTCTACTGCACCATAGTTTGACATCCAAAGTGAGTGAGGAGTATGTTAACTTTATTATGAGGTCTAGTACACCAGCAGCTCTATCACTTGAACAGATTATTGCTGCTACCATCACAGACAAGAACATGCTCTTACTCAAAGACACAATTTTAGCTCACTCGTGGAAGAAACGTTTACGATGTTTGCTGATGTTGAATTTAAGAAATGTAAAAATGTAGAAGATGAATTATCCATCACTCGAGAAGGAATTGTATTGAGAGGCTCAAGAATCATCATACCTGAGAGCCAGAGACAAGAAGTTATTGAGGTTGCCCATGAAGAACATTGTGGCATTGCTACCTCCAAAAGAGTTCCCTCATCTAGATGAACAATTTGGAAAAGAACTGAAAGCGTGTCATCTGTGTAATTGTTTACCTCCCACAGTGACACAGCATCCATTGCCTTTGCCTGACCTTTCTGCACATACCTGAGAGAGAGTGGCAATTGATTTCTTTGGACCCCTAGAGAAAGGACATCCTCTCATGATGAACATTGATGAATACTCATGTTTTCCTTTGGTGGAAGGCTTGTCATGGACAACCCATGACAAAGTCATCCAGTGCCTTAATAACATCTTCTTTGCAACATGGGGTATACCAGCTAATCTCAAAACAGACAACGGTCCACCATTTAATAGCAAGGAGTTCACAGAGTTTCTAAGTCGACTCGAACTGTGTTTGCTTTGTTTTCCCTAAGTTGGCACTGTATGCCCCTTGCTCACTTTGCCACTGGATTGAAGCTAGCATTGCTGATGAGGGGTGTTACCCCAAAACAGTTCCCAGAATGCTTGTTTCCGGTCCAGTGAAGACTTGGCTTGGCAGTTCGGGCTGGACTGCTCCCACGAGGAACAGGGTCAAGACTGATTTGCAAATGGCTGGGTCTGAGCTGGGGTGGCGAACTGAGCTAAAAAACGATGATGGATTCAACCCAGATCTGTGACTGGGGGTGAGTGTCTGAAAAGTTTCAGCACTCCGTTCATCATCTTCTTGTGTTTGCCTCGACTCAACATCAATCATTAAAAAAGCACACCGCTCTAGCCTCAGGCCAACGAAGTTGTCGAACAATTTAGTGGGTACCCTCAAAATAATAATTCAGCGTGCGTCGCTGAAAAAATCGGTCTGAAACAAGCCATGTGTCAAGCTTTTCATTCCTATCAGACAACCCCTCACTTCACCACTTGTGAGAGTCCTGCCACCTTGCTATATGGGAGAGGCATAGGAACTAAGCTACCACAGGGGACATCAGACCGATCAACAAATGCTCACAAGGTTCGTGTTACGGACACTTCTCGAAAATGCAAAATGAAAACCTATGCTGATCAGCGCCGATGTGCCCAGGAAGCAGTCTTCAAAAGAGGGAACTGGGTGCTGGCCAAACAGAAATAGACGCGGAAAATGGGCACTCTGTTTGCATTTGACCCACTGGAAGTTGTAAAGACCATAGGACACATGGTTACTTCAAGTTGTCCCGGAAAGTCCATCTCAAGGACTTGCCACACTTTAGACATTTGACTCAGTGTTCTTCCACTCCTGAGACCATGAGTGAGGTTAAGCCGCCTGAATGTCCAGAACAATTTCATGGGTGAATAGTCCAAGTACCACTCAACTACCTCATACTACTCAATCTGGCAGACCGGTGCGAGCATCTCAACAACTCATTAAGGAAATATGATGTTGATTTTGTTTGTACTTTTTATTTAAGAAAAGGGAGATGTAGAGTCTTGATGTTATGAGCATTAGGACCCTTGCAGTCCTGAGAGGTCTTCAGACAGGAATAACATAAGCTGCTGGGAGGGGTTAAGGTGTGGTAATTAAAATCATGACGTAATGCATGCTCCTAACTTTACAACTTTCGGTATTCACAAAAGGCATTTAGGAGTAGTAAGTTAGGAATCCTAACTTTGCTACTCCTAAATGCCTTTTGTGAATACCGAAAGTCGTAAAGTTAGGATTTTTCTCAGTTTAGGAGTAGTAAAGTTAGGAATCCTAACTTTGCTACTCCGAAATGCCTTTTGTGAATACCGAAAGTCATAAAGTTAGAATTTTGTCTCAGATTACTTTTGTGAATCCGGCCCTTAGTTTGTTCTTTGAGGAAGGACTATCCAAAAAGAAGACTTTGTGCTATTGGGCCGGCTTCAGACGTGGCAAGATCAGAGAATTTGGGATCTAATTTTAACGGGATAGAGCGCCGTCTCTCGCTGGACATTGCACAGTTGACATTCCCCAGCTGGCATATGGCCCATTGAGCCCAACCTATAACCTCCTCTGGATCTATCGCCATGGCCGATTCTTTTGTCCGATAACCTAATTCCAACATCTTGGACAAGGAGCCAGTCATATCGAGGAGCTTGTCCGGGCAAGAGTGCCAGGCCCTGTCTATCCCCTTTTTGGGATCCTTGGAGTACTTCTTTAGGTAAGTCACCAGGGCGGCAACTAGGCTGAAGAAGTGGGGGCATCCTCCTGGTCAGAAGTATGGCCGGACGAGGATTCCTCGACTTCCTCTATAACAAATTCCGCCATCGCCGACTCTGGGGGAGTGTTGTAATCATGTTCATTGGCCATGCTATTAGCCAGCCTGGCAAAGTCCGCTGCATGGGGGCCCTTAGGGGCTTTCCCACTGGGTTTGGTCCACAAAGAAGGGGTGGGGAGCCAGCCCTGTTGCTGAGCGTTGCCACAAAAGGTTGCGTTTTAAGGGCTCTATGGCTCGGACTAGGGCCCTGTTAACAGAATGTTGCACTCCTGCATCTAGTGCATTAACCAATTTTTGCTCCAATGACCCGGAGGGTTCCTCCTCAAAATACTCTTCTTCGTAAAATTGTGCCATGGTAAGAGTCTGCAATGCAGAGGTAGTATCCCAATATCTGAGGACCAATAAACAGAGGGGAGACTAGCACCCTGCTAAAGGAGCAATATAGGGGGAGTGGAGCTACCCCAGCAAGCCAATCACTAATTGCAATGTAGAATGGATATAAAGGTGGAGGGAGGGCTTGCCAAAACCACTCTAGGCAAAGCCTATGCCAAATTTATACTACCCTGCTGCAGCTAGACAGACAGGGCATCAGGGAAGCAGCCACGAGGGTCAGGGATGTATGAGCAGTTATGTGCTGCTCCCGCGTTCAACTTTAGCCTCTCTGACACTGGGAGGCACTAAAAATGGCCACTGCGCATGCGCGGGCTGACCGCTCATCAGATGTAGAAAGAGGACTGCGCATTACCTCTACGTCCCTCATCCTTGACCCAGTCATCACTAATGAGGTATTCCACTTGACAGGAAACAAAACAGGAAACGCTTTTAGGCTCCACCCACCCTCCTGCCAGGGGCTATAAGTACATAGCCAACAGAAAGCACAACCTGTTTTGTTTCCTGTCGGTGGACCTGACGGGGGATGCTTGGGTAGGTGCTGGGCACTTACCTGCTTCGTGTTGTCCTGTGGTTTCCTCCGTTGCTGGGCTCTGGGGGTGCTCATGGACCTTCGTGGGAGCTGCTTGAGTCGGGCTGCTTGGCTTCCTGGACTCCTTCGGATTCTTGGTTACCGGTACTGCTGGGCTGCGCTGGTTTCCTGGAGTCCTGATGTCTGGTGAGTCCTCCTGTGCGGCACGTCATTTGGGCTGTGGCTGTGGTCCTGCCAGTTGGCCGCTGCTGCTTGCTGTCTGGAGCGTGGAGGAGGCTCGGGCGCTCTTCGGCTCTAGGGCTCTGTGTGTTCCGAGGAGCAGGGGAAGCGCACCATGGGCTTTGGTTGCACAGTCAGGCTCCTCCTGCCTTGGACCTGCCTGAGCCTCTTTCAACGCATTTTAGGTTTCTGTGGAGCGTTCGGGTTGGGTTCCGGACGCTCCGTGTGCAGCGTGTCTTTGGGAGCACTCGGGTTGGGCTCCGAGTGCTCCGTTTCTGCTTCCTCTCGTGCCGCTCAGGCACGAGCATTATGGAGCGCCCGGGTTGGGGTCAGGACGCTCCGTGCACAGCACTTCTTTGGGGAGCACCCGGGTTGGGCTCCGGGTGCTCCGTTTTGGTTCCTTCTCGTGCCGCTATGCCGCAAACGTTGTGGAGCGCCCAGGTTGGGCTCCGGGTGCTCAGCTGCTCGTGTTCTGTGCGGGGCACCTGGGTTGGGCTCCAGGGTGCTCCGCGGCATTCGGGCAGGTTGGCGTCTTGTTCCCGGCGTCCTCGTGGGTGCTAGGCACTGGGGCTGCGCTCTCAGCGTGATTTCGGCCTTCGGCGGCCGTGATAGATGGAGTTTTGTGGCTTTGGTTGGCCACGCCCCCTCCCGCCTCGCTTCTGAGTTGTGCTCAGCTGTTTGGCATGCCGGTTGATTCGGGGGCCGTTTCCGGCTTGTTTTTTGTTTAAATGGCGGGGGGGGGGGGTCACATTCTGGTCTGTTCCTGCCTCTGTTGGTTGTGTGCACTGGGTCCTGTTTTTGGTGTTCGTGATGGGGAAACATCAAACGAAGCGAAAGCATGTGTCTCCTGTTTCCTCTTCCTCATACCCAGTGGACAGTGGGGATTCTGCCCCTCCAGTGAAGCGGGCCAGGTTGGATGACGGCAGGTTGAAGCACCTGATTTTGGAGACTTTGTCAGATCTGAGGTCCTCCAAGAAGTCTGTTGGGGGTCGCTCTGCTGGGGGTGTTGGTCTCTATTCGGACATTTCTTCCTCGGATTCTTCTGATGCCTCTTCCTTGGGAGCGGTGGATCTAAAAGGCAAATATGTTTCCAAGGAGTTGTTGTCTGACCTTCTTTCTCATGTACGTGTGAACATGGGGTTTCCTGATGATGCTGTGGCCAGTACTTCCACGGATGCTGTTCTGCCGCAGTTTCGGAAGCCTGTTACTACTTCTCTTCCTATCCATCCCTTTGTGATGGATGTCCTCTTGAAAGAATGGAAGGATCCGGATCACATCATGTTGCCACGCTTTATGTCCAAACTGTATCCTTTGCAGGACATGGAGGAGTCGTTTCCTGAGTCGTGCATGTTGATTCCATTGTCGCCAGTTTGGTGGGTCGTCCCTCTATGGCGGATGATAATATTCTGCGTGATGGGGTGGATAAGAAAATTGACTCTGCGTTGAGGAAAACTTATGCTGGCTCTCACCTTGCTATCCGTTCTGGTGTCTATGGGGCTTATGTCGCTCAATCACTGTTGACTGACTTTAAGACTTTGTTTTCCACCATGCAGGAGGGGGGCAGTTGTCTGGACTTTACTGGCCCTCGTCTTTTTGGGGACGCTCTTGAGGATAAACTTCACAAGGTGTTCAAAGAGCGGAAGCATTCCTTTTCCTTCCGTCGTCAGCCTTCTCGTGAGGATTTTTCTTTCTCTCATGCTAAGACCTTTCGTCAGCCTTCCAGGTTTCAGCAGTCCTCCTTTAAGGGCCCAAGAGGTGCTGGTAGGGGTTTCCCCCGGAAGTTCCAGAAGAAGCCCCCCCGAGATGCTAGGCAGGGGCCGCAGCGTTCCTGACTATGCTGCCCCCGAGGTTGGTCACGCTGGTGTTGCGCCAGCGGTTGGTGGGAGGTTGCGGTTGTTCCTTCATGCTTGGCGTCTGACGACCTCCGATCAGTGGGTGCTGGATGTCCTGGTCCGGGGGTATCGGATCGAGTTTCTGTCCCTTCCTCCTCCCACGGGCGTGGTGCGGACTCCGACGCCCTTGAACCAGTCTCGGCGTCAGTCTTTGGTGGACGGTGTTCGCACTTTGCTCTTGAAGAAGGCGATTGTGCCCGTTCCCCGGTTGGAGTGGGGTCTGGGGACCTATTCGGTTGTCTTTCTTGTTCCGAAGATCACAGGAGGTTTTCGGATTGTCATCAATCTCCGGAGTCTGAACTTGTTTGTCCGGAAGATCCCCTTCAGGATGGAGTCCTTGCAACGGGTGATACCTTTGATTCAGGCCGGCTGGGTGTTTGCTACGCTGGATCTCCAGGATGCTTATCTTCATGTGCCTGTGGCTCTGGAGGATCAGAAGTTCCTTCGCTTCTGCTTGGAGGGTCATCATTGGCAGTTCTGTGTCCTTCCGTTTGGTCTCCAGTCCGCTTCTCGCGTGTTCACCAAGGTGGTGGCCCTTGGTGGCCCATCTTCACCTCCTGGGTGTGTCGGTGTTTCCTTACTTGGACGATTGGCTGCTCCAGGCTCCTTCCTCCGCGATCCTGTCTCAGCACCTGTCCTTGACCATCCGTACGCTAGAGCTACATGGGTTTCTCGTGAACTTCCGAAATGCCAGCTGCTTCCTGCAACTCGGAGGTCTTTCATAGGGGCCGTCTTCGATTCGATCCTTGGCAAGGTGTTCCTTCCGGATTCCCGGCTCCTGCGGCTTCAGTTCCTGTTGCGGAGGTTGTTGTCCCAGGCTGCGGCTCCCCTCCTTCAGTGGCTCGAGCTTCAGGGTCATATGGCTGCAACTGTCTTCACGGTGCCCTGGGCCAGGGTTCATCTTCGGCCTCTGATGTGGCATCTTCAACGTTGGGTGCCTTTTCCGGTTCAGGACTATGCTGTCTCTGTGCCGGTGTCTCTGGAGGTTGTGTCCGCTCTCCAGTGGTGACTGGATTCCTCCAATCTCTCCAAGGGAATGTGGAATCACCTGCCGCCTCCATGGTGTTGACGACGGATGCCAGTGCGTCCGGTTGGGGGGCGACTCTGGGTCAGTGGGCTGTTCAGGCTTGTTGGCTCCGGTCGGAGTCCCACCGGTCCTCCAATTGGAGGGAGCTGTCTGCAGTGGACCGTGCTATTCGTTTCTTCCAGGGTCGTCTGCTGGGGTGCAATGTCCTGGTTCGGTCCGACAACTCAGTTGCTGTGGCTTACATCAACCACCAGGGCAGTACTCGCAGTCCTTCATTGAATCTGGTGGCCTGTGCATTTGCGGGTTGGGCGGAGTGTCATCTTCTGGCCATCTCTGCTCAGCATATCAGGGGTGTGGACAATGTGGTGGCGGATGCCTTGAGTCGCAGGTTTCCATCTTCTCTGACCCTGTGTCTCTCCCCCAGGATTTTCCGGATGCTCTGTCGGAGGTTCGGGACTCCCAAGCTGGACTTGTTTGCCTCCAGGACCAATGCGCAGCTTCCCCTCTTTTGTTCCCGGACTCCGGAGTTGGGTGCTTGGGGGGTGGAGGCATTGTCTCTCCGGTGGCCCCGTTGGTTGTTGTACGCCTTCCCCTCCTTCCCCCTGATTCCGGCCTTCTTGCTGAAGGTCCAGCGGGTGGGTGCACGGGTGGTGGCTGTCTTGCCTCACTGGCCTCGGAGGTCCTGGTTCCCGTTGTTGTTGAGCCTGGCGGTGGGTCCTCCTTGAATTCTTCCCCGCTACCCATCTCCCCTGAGGTCGCCCTCTCCCTCCCTCCTGGTCCCTCTCACCCTGGCGGTCTGGAGGTTGAACGGCTGTCTCTTGGGGTCTGGGGTTTGCCTGACCACCTCATCACTGTGATGCAGGGCTCCCGTAGGCGTTCCACTTTATCCTCCTACTCAAAACATTGGGCTTCTTTCTCCTCCTGGTGTTCGGGGCTTGGTCTGTCTCCCCACCTCTTGCCCTATCGCTTCTATCCTTCAGTTTTTTCTGGATGGGTTTCAGAAGGACTATGCCTTGTCTACTCTGAAGGGGCAGTGGGCTGCTGTTCGGGCATTCCGGGATCCGGCTTCGCTCCCGTCTTCGGATGGGTTGTTGGTTTCCCGGTTGTTCCGGAGTTTCTCTCTGTCCTCTCCTTCTGCTCGTTCTCCGGTTCCTCCTTGGGATCTTTCTTTAGTCCTGCGTGCTCTGCAGTCCTCTCCCTTTGAGCCCTTGGAGTCTGTTGACCTTAAGTTCCTCTCTTTTAAAGTGGCTTTTTTGGTTGCTGTTACTTCTGCTCGGCGGTTGGGTGAGCTCACTGCCTTGCGTTGTTCTCCTCCCTTTTTAAGTTTCTTGGATGACGCGGTGGTCCTTTCTTTGGATCCTGGGTTTGTTTCGAAGATTCGTTCTCGTTTTCATTCCTCTCAGGAGTTGATTCTTCCTTCTTTCTGTCCTTCTCTTTCCTCGCCTGCTGAGTTGTTGCTTCACTCTCTGGATGTGACGCATGAGTTGTCTATTTATGTTGCCCGCTCTGCGGAGTTTCGTTCTTCCGACTCTCTCTTTGTGACCTTTGGTCTGGCTGGTCGAGGTAAGGCTGCCTCCCGTCTTACTCTGGGTCGCTGGATGAAGGCTGTTATTTCTCTGGCATATCAGGGCTCTGATTTGCCTTGCCGTTCTGGGGTTCAGGCCCGTTCCACTAGGGGTGTTTCTGCTTCCTGGGCTGCTTTTCATGGGGTTTCCCTTGATGAGATCTGTCGGGCTGGGACTTGGGTTTCTGATTCGACTTTTGTGCGGCACTGTCGTCTGAATTGTGCTCTGTCTGACCGGACCAATTTTGGTTGTGGTGTGTTGCGTGCTGTGGGGGTTGTTTCCCCCCCCTGATTCTGTGTGTTTAATAAAGTTTTTTCACTTACTGCACTCCACTTTTGTGTTCGGTCTATGTTCTCTGTGTGGTTTGCCAAAGGCCTGCTTGTGGGGTTGCTTTGGTATGCCTCATTAGTGATGACTGGGTCGAGGACGAGGGACGTAGAGGTAATGCTCTGATTACATACCAGTAATCCCCATTACTCTTAGTCCTACTCATCCTCGACCCAGTCATACTTCCCATCCACCCTCCCTGTTCAGGCCTTTGTTGCTTGGTATGTCAGGATGTGCTTTCTGTTGGCTATGTACTTATAGCCCCTGGCAGGAGGGTGGGTGGAGCCTAAAAGCGTTTCCTGTTTTGTTTCCTGTCAAGTGGAATACCTCATTAGTGATGACTGGGTCGAGGACGAGTAGGACTAAGAGTAATGGGGATTACCGGTAAGTAATCAGAGCATCAGGCAAACATGCGTCCTCGCTCCCTCTCCCTATCCACCGGTAATTAGACACGGGCGCCGGACGCCCCGTCGGGAGGTAATGCGCTCCCAAAGCCAGGAAAAATACAAAGCGCTGTGCGTGCTGCAATAACAATAGCAAATTCGAAAGCGAGTCTAAACTCAGCAATATAAAGCAGTAAGACAAATTAGTATCGAATGACAATGCCTAATTGAACCGCAAAACGCGGCATAACACGCAGTAAAAATTGTAAACAATGCTTAACATCACAAATAGATATATAATCCAAGAGTACTTAACTGGCTGCGGAGCAGCAAAGAAAAGAGGACACTGAGAGCTTGGTTGGGACTTATATAGGTCTATGCTCTATGGTTGGTCATGTGATATGTGGCATCATGGGTATTGTAGTATTACTGAAACTTTTGTTTTGATTGGCTGCTGAAAACAGTAGTAAAGAAATGAAAGGCATAATTGGAGCCTCCGGTCCTGACATAGAATAAAGATGTCTGTCACAGAGCTCCATATGTGGCGTGTTTCATTTACGTGCTCCTGGACTGGGCAGGACACAACAGTGTATCTTTAACATTGTGTGTTTTACATGAAATATTGCTGATGCAGTTAACTCTTATAAGTGGTTTATGTTCTGGAATGGAACGGTTGCTGGCACTCGGTTGCAAGGATGTCAGTTTCAGCCGGTGCGCTTGGTGATCGGTTCATCTCTGGTCGTGGACGATTTACATTGGAAAAACTCCTTTTTAAAACGTCACCTCACCTGGCTCATTAACACATATTGGCAACGAGGAGAACATGGTGTTGTCTCACCCACCGACCAAGCTGCGGCAACAACTGATGCCAGATTCCTGACTTAGCACAATCCCAGCACTGTGCTCAACTTGAAATATAGCTGTCAGGCACTCTTCAAGAACATGGAGCTGCGCTACAGGATTGAGGCCAGTACTCACGGTTTTGGGGTAAACATCCATTTCAAACTGGATACTAACCGCAATATGCGCCAGGCCGACACGCTTCACTTGCGTGAGCATGAGCGCAAGCAGCTGTTGATGTACACAGACCAGCCACTCTTCCACATGTCACAGTGGAAACCGGAGTGCGCTGGTCAACCATTCTTCTGCGCACTCAGAGTAACACGTGTTACAATGTTGATGCACTCCACCTATTACGTAGGCTGCAGTACAATTGGTGGACATGTTAGCCATGTGTTTAGGGCCACAACATAACGACATGGACGCAACTGCTTTTGGGTCATTTTCTGAATTTCTTTGTCTAATTTATTAGCACATTGCATAACGACGTGAATTAGAGCAGCTTTTGGGTAATTTTTTATATTTTCAATGTGATTTGTTCATAGTTGAGCTGTCATCAACATGTACTGGTGAAATTATACAGTCTTCACAAATAGCACCAGACAGTTGTTTAATTGTGAATTTTAGTGCCATTTTTACAATTTTTAAATATTTGCCTTAAATATTTGCGTGGGCACTTATAACGACAGTAAGTCATGGCTTCTGTTTATCAATTCATTCAGCCCCCTCCTTTTTTACAACAACCAGGAAAGCCCCAAATCAAATGGAAACTATTGTTACAAATGTTTGAAAATTATGTGGTAGCCATTGATGCTATGACGCTCTAGACTATTTATCTGCTCGCAAGTTAGCACTATTGTTTGGGAGTCTAGGTCAGGCAGTGCCAGAATTTTTTGATAATTTACCAGAGGTACCAGCTCCACAGGGCAGCTCAGGGGACAATACTTGGGATGTATACACCAAAGCAATTGAGAGAGTACGTAAGCAATACAGTGGCGTAACGAAACCTGAGGGGGCCCCCCTGCAAATTTCACAGAGGAGCCCCCCCCACGCCCCGGACTCAGTCAGGAGCTTTAAGGACAGGGACCTCACCGCCCATGCACAGTGCAGGAGGGGGCACCCTGGAGCCCGGGGGCCCCTCCGCGCCATAGGTGCTGCGGGGGCTATTGTTACACCACTAGCTACACACCAAGGATTTAAGTGGCTTGTGGGAAAGGTGATGGTGTGACCATGTATTACATGGAATAAAGTACCTGCTGCAGTAGATGATAATGACATTGTAAGTCACCTTCGGCCTTGTTCCGCTACGTGGTCATGGGACTCCTCAGTGAGTTGCAATATCCTTATAATGTATGGCAGGAGCTACTTTATCTCATAAAGTAAAGCTACCAGTTTAACTATTGCCTAATGTATGCCCCCCTACAATTTGCTTCTAAGGACACTACAGATAGTTCCAATAGTGATATTCTAGACAAGGCATGCAATTAAAAATGCATAGAGAAAATAGTGCAGATGTCTGTGATAGTCCACGCAGGCATGGGTAATTGCTGATTTGTGTAATATATTTAAAATACTTATGATTGAATTAACTTTTCAATTTACCTGCTTGGATTGAAATATATTACGTCCCCACACAACCAGTGCTTAATTTGAGCCGGTGGTTTCCGATGATCAACACTGGATCTTAATTGGTTTCCGGTGCTCCGCACCGGCACTTAATTGTCAACACCACACTTAGGACAGTCTGCCACATGGTGGCGCTGCTCATCTAATTTAGAGATGAGCAGAACAACGGTTGATTATAAATACAATATACGTTAAAAATTACTAATATCTGCCGCCATAGTCATTCTTTTAGCTTTGGGGACCTCAAATAATCTGAACTGTAGCACTTGCTGGAGAAAGAGATGGCTAGTAGTTGTTTGGCAGCGATGACAGGAGCGATGGTTGGTGCAAGTTGCAGTGGCCTCCTGGTCAGGGCCCTGGCACCTAATATTTTACAAATTAAGCACTGCACACAAAAACTCCCCTTGGGTGCAGAGGACACTATGCCTGAATTTAACTATTTTAAAAAATGCGATCCCTGTCCCCTTACAGCAGACCATTAACAAAAAGCATATATCAATTTCATAGTAAAGTCCAGGACTCCTGTAGCTCTATCCATTGAGCAAATCATTGCTGCTGCCAACACAGAGCCATGCTCACACTCAAGGATATAATTGCAACGCAATCATGGAGAAAACATACTTGACCTCTCACAGATGATGTTGAATATCAAAAATTCAAAGATTTACAGGAAGAGCTTACTGTCACTCAAGAAGGTATTATACTAAGAGGTTTGAGAACCGTTATACCTGAGAGCTTGAGGCTACAAATCATTGAATTGGCACACAAAGGACATCGTGGCATTGTAGCCACTAAGAGAGTCCTCCGAGACAGTGTGGTTTCCTTGCCTTGATGAACGAGACGAGAAGGAACTGAAAGCATGTCACCTGTGTAACTGCTAATGTCCCAAGACAACACAGCATCCACTAAATATGTCTTACTTTCCTAAACATGCATGGGCAAAAATTGCAGTTAATTTCTTTGGACCTTTAAACAATGGCAATCATAACATGGTAGTTATTGATGACTACTCACATGTTTCCTTAGTGGAAGGTTTATCATCAACTATCCACTGCAAAGTCATTGACAGGCTGGATGAAAAATTTCGCAGCATGGGGTGCTCCCTCCATTTATCAAATCTGAAAACAGTCCACCCTTCAATAGCAGAGAACTTTCTTAGTTACTTGAACGTCAAGTATCATAAAAGCAAACCTCTCTGGCCAAAGGCAAATAGCGTTGTTGAACACTTTTTTGACACCCTGAAGAAAGTGGTTCAGCGCGATCTCAAGTCAGGCTTATGTCCAGCCCTTCGTGCCTATTGGTCAACCACCCATTCTACAACAGGTGAAAGTCCTGCCACTTTGCTGTTTAGGAAAGCCATTGGGACAAAGCTACCACAATGGACCATGCGCAGAGTAATAGAAACTGATGAGATTTGTGTCACAGACACTTCTCGCAAAAGCAAGATGAAGGCCTATGCAGATAAGCGCTGATGCACTCGGGACCTGGTTTACGAAGAAGGAGACCGGGTCCTAGTGAAACAAAAATAGAAATGCAAGTCTGGCGCTCCGTTCGATGCTGATCCATTGAGAGTTGTGACAAGTAAAGTACATATGGTGACTGCTCAACGTCCCGGAAAGTCCACCATGAGAGACTCATCACATTTCAAACATCTGCCTCAATGTCGGCTCCAGAGATCACGAGTGAGAAAATTCCACCTGAGTGCCTAAGTCAAGCATCTGAGGCTACATCTACGATGACAGTGCAACTCCTTCAACTCATTCAACTCGATCTGGAAGATTGGTGCGAGCACCTCGACGACTCATTGAGGAACTCTAATGTATAAATATTTTCAGCACTTTTTTTAACAAAGAGGAAGATGTATTGTTGTGTGATCATGTGCAGTAGGACCCTTGTAGTCCTTGGTTGACGCCTTACAAAGTTACGTAATATGTTGGGAGGTAATTGGGTGTGTCTGGGTGTGGTCAATAAAGTTTATGACGTAGTGCACTCAGTTAAACGTTGCATGTCGAAGAATAAAGACATTTTACAGAGCTCTGTGTGTGACGTGGTCATTTGCATGCTCCAGAACTGGGGTGGACGTGACACACCCTACCTGGGAATAAGCCCTAAACAAGAAATATTTTAATACTCAATGGGAAGGACACTGTTATGTTGAATAGCACAACACAGATGCAGCTTTTCAGTTGAAGTAGATTTATTCAGCAGAGATGAAACCCACACCACAGCTTCGCCAGACACAGCTGGACCAACTGCCAAACCGTCCCCCAAGCATAGTGACATTACGATGGAACCAAAGTGCATCATAAAGATATGCAGTCGCAGCCTTAGCTGAGACAGCCTAAGACACAACAGACACGTGCATGGTGCAAATTGTAGGGAAATTCTCACTTCGAGCAGTTTCCAATTCCTCCACTCTTGCCTCAGGTGATTTCACTCACTCACTGGTTCACTCAGTGCCTTTCATCATTAAGACTCCCGCTGATGCCTGAGATGTTCGTCACCTCAGCATGATAAACTAACTAAGGAGAGCTGACAAGTTGGCCGGCGCTGATCCTCAGCCTTGCCTTAAAGACACACGTGCCTTGGCCTAATGGACACGTGCTCGCGGAGAGCGGGAGACGTCATTAACCTACTGAACTGAACTATTTTGTTAGAAGTGACGCAGCCGAACACTCACATGATTTCCAGCCCCATGACAGTCACCATACTCTTGGCACACAGACGTGTCGGCACAGTTTACATTCCTGCTACGTTTCTCATGCACCAGCCACCCGGGGAGTTGGAGAGAGTCCAGACCTGTCACCTCATCCACACCTCAACGTGTAGAAAGGGAAGAGAGAAAGGCCCTAGAGCAGGAGCCGCTTCTGGCGAAGCAGAACTTTGAGAAGTTTACTCACACAACCTGGCAGAAGTTCTTATGACTACAGAGCATGCACACTGCGTCCATTCAGGGACCACCGTCACCTGACAGTTTAAGACTGAGGTACTTAGGCAAAGTTATGGGACACCTAAGGAAACAGCAGGGGCTGCTGCGGGTCAGGATTGAAATGCATTGCCAGCTTGGCATGTCAGGTCCAGTACTTGGATAGAAGGGGTACTGAAGGGCAGCGTTGACCTGCACTGTGAGATGTCTGTGTGTTGCCGGAAGCAGTGAGGTTAAAATGCAGGAAAGAGGTACATTGACAGATCAGCGTGTTTGTGTGTGAGTGTTATATTGGATTAGCATGGGCACTGCGGAATATGATGGGGTGCACTGACGGAGCTATGCGTGGCATGCAGTGCGGAAATGAAGAGATGCAGCAGGACTGAGGTGCATTAGGAGAGCTATGTATTTGTATCAGTGCTGGGTTGTCAGGGGTGCTCTAGGCCAGGACTGAGGAGCATTGACAGAGCTGATTGTGGTATGCAGTGCGGGACTGATGGGATGCTGCAGGGTTGAGGTGCATTAGCAGAGCTATGTGTTTGTATCAGTGCTGCGTTGTCAGGGGTGCTCCAGGCCAGGACTGAGGAGCATTGACAGAGCTGATTGTGGTATGCAGTGCGGGACTGATGGGATGCTGCAGGGCTGATGTGCATTAGGAGAGCTATGTGTTTGTATCAGTGCTGCATTGTATGGGGTGCTCCAGGCCAGGACTGAGGAGCATTGACACAGCTGATTGTGGTATGCAGTGCGGGACTGATGGGATGCTGCAGGGCTGAGGTGCATTAGGAGAGCTATGTGTTTGTATCAGTGCTGCATTGTCAGGGGTGCTGCTCCAGGCCAGGACTGAGGAGCATTGACAGAGCTGATTGTGGTATGCAGTGCGGGACTGATGGGATGCTGCAGGGCTGAGGTGCATTAGGAGAGTTATGTGCTCATAATGCGTTATCAGGGGCGCTCCAGGCCAGGACTAGGGTGCATTGACGGAGCTGTATGTAGGTCCCAAAGCTGGATTAGCATAGGGTGTACCCGTTCAAGGTAGAGGTTTACTGGCAGAGCTTTTCGTGCACTCCTGTGCTAAAAAGCAGGGTGCGCTGACAGAAGTGTTCGTGTTTTTGACATTGGCTCCTACCTGACACCACTGGAGTTCCTGCAGCGGCCGGTCACACCTACAAATGGTCATCTCTGCTCTTGAGTTCTCTTCCTAAGGAGGTTCCTGCAGGATTTTCTTCCTCGCCCAGTGGTCCTTCGCGCTCTTCTCACCTTAAGGTTGCTGCTGTATTGTTCTCTTTAGTTTGTCATTTCCCACTGCAGTGCCCCCTTAAGACGTGCCAACTCTGCTGTTCCCCTCATGTGTAACTTCCTGCAGCAGTGTTCTCTTCACCTGGAGACCCCCGGCTCAGCACATGCGTATTTAGCTAGAATTTCCTGCATAAGTACCGCCTTCCTGCAGCGTGAGGCTGCATAGAAAGTTTGCCAGTCCTGGAATTACTGGGACCCACCGGCCGCATCACGTGCAGGTTACGCTGCGGCTGCGCATGACAATACTGGCCCAGCCTTGCCCCACCCTATGCCTCACCCTGAGGCTGAAAACCACACAGCTGCGTGCGGCGCAAAATTTCATCACGTACGCGCCAGTTTATTTATGAGGCGCGGGCGGCAGAAGTTACTTTAAAAGTTCCAGACGGACCCTGCTGTAGGCAAATAAATGTACTGTGTGCCAAGGGGGCCCCTGGAGCTCGGAGGCCCCCCCGCAACACGGGGGCTGCGGGGCCTGTGTTACGCCCCTGAAGCAATAGTCTGAGGAGCCTAGCATTATGTTGGAGTGACACAATTTTATTCAAGTGAAAACAACACATGGAGGAAAATATTGAGGAATATGTCTCGCAGTTAAGAATTTTAGCTGTAACTTGTGAATTTGGGGCCAATGTAGACATGTATATTCGTGGCCACTTTATTTTTAATTGCTAGTCCAAGAATATACAAGAAAGGTTTTAGAGCTGTAGAAATACGCCATTGTCAGAAGGTTTATACTTGGCAAAAGGGATTGAACATTCAATGGTTTCTTCCAAAGTGTTGCATGCTGATGTTCCTGTTAATGCAGTTACAGCCAATGATTCTAATGATCTTGACAAATCTATATGCACATTGGATGCACATACTAAGTAGAATAAGACTGTGGGGAAGAAAGTGGGTTATACATCTTACAGGTGTGGGTCAAAGATGCATGTCAGCCATAACCAAATGTACCCTGCTATTGGAAAATGTTGCCTAGCTTGCAAGAAAATAGGCCACTTCCAGGGTGTTTGCAAGAATGGAAGAAGTGTTATAAAGATAAATAAGGTCTATGTTATTTATGAGACGTGTGCGGAGAAATTGAGTAACATCGTATTAACAATTGAGTGTTATTCTGTCTCATTGTCAGAGGACATAAAAGGTCCCTTGCGTACAGAAAAAGTTGGCAATGTCAACCTCCAAGTTAGTAAAAGTTCCTGGGTAGACCGGGCACTCCTAACTTTAGAAAACGTACTCTGCTTTCAATCTGAGATTTTGATCCGTGTGCTAAACCTTCTCTTGTGTTTACCTTACACAGTGAAACTTATGTGTGGGGCCAAAAGCCAACTGGCTTTTAGGACAAATATGTGCACAACTTATACTTGATATACAAACGTTTCAAAACATATCAACAATGATTCTTCTTCTATCTCATTATTTTAATACATTATTGCAATTAGATATATGACAATTCTTCTTAATTGTAATCAAATTGTACACTTATCATCAGATATGTACTATTTGTTCAATACATAGTCAAAACAACAGAATTGTTAAAGCAACTCAATTATTTGTGCCGTTAAATGTGATCAACATAGGCCCAATGCATTTCGGGACCCATGTACCTTCGTCAGGGGCACATCTGCAAAGAATACAAAAACATGCTCCATGTACAATCGTGGATCGACATTCATAATATTACATAAATTCGTCATCAACCATAACTATGTGCCAATATTATGGAGGTATCTAGTAATCTCCCCTGTCGTGTCTTGTCAAATGTCATTTTAACCTCCTCCACCACTCCTGTGGCATGCACATTGTAAAACAGTCCAAAACATCCCGTTTACTCGAGAATCCCAATGGTGGCAATATCAGAATTAGTGAAATCTCATCATGACTACTCACTTTTGGCATGAGAATCACGAAAAAAATCGAGTAATCTTTTACTATCAAAGTTGCTTATGTTACTATTGCTGTAGTTAGAAAACACAACAATTGAACCCTCTGTATAGACTCCACCATAAACACGTGTCTCGACAGCTATGGAATGGTATTAATCACATACATGAAGACGGCTTCTAGACAATATACCTTCCCTACAAACAAGGTCAAAACTGGAGAAAACACATTACAATGATACCAAAAAATAAGTGAAAAGTCTGATAGTCAAACACAATATGGCGATCGTTGGTTGAAAAAACTGTGAGTGCTTACTGGAATGAACCGTCAGAAGTCAATGTGCCTTCCCTAAAAAACACCAAGAACGAATTATTACCAAGATGCTGAGACGAAATTGTGTTTTCACTCAAAATAACGGTTGCCGAATTATAAAACCAAGGATTATAACAGCTTCGCGCAAAGCGGAGTTCCCAAAGCGAAGTCTCTTCCAGTAAACGCCTGAGGAGCCATGTTTTTAACCTCGTCCACTCTACTCATGACAGGCGATGTATCACGTGATCATGGTAGGTAGATCTTCTCCAGGTTTGAAATATGCGGTCGTCATCGTGCAACGATTCTCGAAATCAACTAGCTAATACCCCGATGTTGTGCACCGGCCAGCAAATGAACAGTTCAACTGAATTCAAAAGTATAAAAAAGCGTCACAAATATCGGCAAAAACAAACTCGTCCTCATTTGTGAGAGCAAACAACTCTGACGGGTATTCACACAAAAGCTGATTCTATCAGCGCCATCTTTAACCATCTACGGTATCAACTAATGTAAGCCTGATAATAACATAAATAAACAGTGATCACATGTTGGACTGACGTGCATATTTTCCCCTGTGACGATAAATTCCGCTATAAAATTATCTCTCCATCCAACATGAGTAATCATTTTGCCCTACATCAGCGATCGTCCAATGTACGATGTGTCAAATTTAGTCCGTCATGTAGTGGCCCAACTCGTCAGTCTTATTAGATCTCGTTAGTCAATAGCATCCGGTGTTGAAGAGTCATTCTGATAGTGCGCATGCAGTGACATTTTTAGGGTTTTTCTAGGATGACACATAGCCTAAGCAACAAGATAATGCCATTTAATGAAAATACATCTGATCATCATCAAGATACATTGTATATCAATCTGCTTGTTATGGACCATTGGTGTGATGTGTGTGCTCAGTTGTACTCGGGTGAAAGGTAATGCCAAACAGACCCTGCTCTGTGGTGTGTCATAAAAAGCAACTTTTTATCAAGTCATACGACTTGACCACTGTGCACTGTAGCTCAGTGCAACTGCAGTTTGCTTTTCAATAACAAACTTAACTGTTTCTTAAACTAAACTAATCATAATGGTGTACACCATGAATTTTCACAACTTTAAAACATAATACATGTGAGAAATACTGTTTTTATAATAACTTCATATTTATTCTATATACAAATCCCACTTTTTTAAAATCAGATGATGATGATGCACATATCCAATTTTTAAATTTTTTCAGCATGCCCAATGCATTTTGGGCCGAGGACTCTTCTTCGGGGGCACAATTCTACAAATAACAAAAGAACATGTTTTGATGTCTAAAACATCTACATTGCACAAGACAATATTTTCAATGTAATGCAATTAAACAAAACACACGATGTTCATATTCAGTTGACTCACAACATGAGTGAATCATCTGTAGCGTTTTTGGATGTTTTGGTCATCGTTGAAGGCATGGATATACACACGGAAGTGTTTCGGAAAAAAACAGACAAGAACAATGCATTGATGTTCAATAGCTTCCATCCTCAGAATCTCATCTACAATTTACCTTTTTCACAGCTTTTACAAATAAAACGGATTTTCTCTAAGACATCTTCTTTCAAAGAGAATACACAAATACAGAAACAAAAATATATAGCTAGGGGTTATCCCAATGAGATCTTGGAAGAAGCCATCGAACGTACGGAGAAAAAAGAACGCAGAGGCTTACTGTGCAATCAACCTAAGAAACATCTTCAAAGACAAGTGTTCGTATCTAAATTCTCCACCAGTTCCAAAAAAATTAAAAACATTATCAATAGAAGATGGGAACTACTGCAGAACGAACCAGATTTCAAGGATCTGTTCAAAGAAAAACCTTTATATGCCTACAGTATATCCAAGAACCTAAAAGAATTATTGATGATTAAACCACGAAAAAGTCTTCAAGAATTTAAAGGCACCAGTAAATGCCAGAATTGCGTACATTGTAATAACATTATTGTAGGGAACAAGATTACTCACCCACTTACAGGAGAAACTATCAAGCTGTTTCACAATTCAGATTGCAACTCTAAGAACATAATATATGGGATTAAGTGCCCGGGCGGAAAGCTACATATTGTACAATAAGGTTACAGAACAAAACAAGCAATTTGGCATTACATTGGTCAGAAGCCTGTCACTCAATAGCACAATTTAGATTTCAGGTGTTTGAGAAAGTAGAACCCATTCCAGGCAAGGATCTTACCAGATCCTTGCTTCAAAGAGAGATTTTCTGGATTAGAAAGCTTGACACACAAGATCCGAAAGGTCTCAATGAGAAAATAGATTATGGGTGTTATCTATGATTAATACAAGAGATCATTGTATGGTTTATGATGTTTTATAGAATTACATGCTCAGGACATAGTCTTTCCATATATACTCCCTTGGTCACTTTTAATCTTTTACATACTTCTATCTTTTGTATCGTTATTTTCCATATAATTTTTTCTCTCTTTCTTACTATATCACCTTTTTTTCATCATTCACAGGTCGTTTTATAATGATTAAGTTATTCACCATTCGTTAGCAGTCGTAGCTGTACAGCAAATGTTTTGTATTTCCATACATTTTATTGAATGCGTTGGAGTACTGTGAAGGTAAAGGTCAGGGAATTTCATCATGGTGACCATTGTGGGACTTCGGAGTAGTCCGTCAATTGTGTCGATGATCAGTGTGAGTGTCACTTCCGATTCGGCCGGATGTTTAAAGATGGTGGCTAATATACGGGTTCACTGAAGTTTTTGCGGAGAGAGGACTTCATTTCACGACACGCCAAGCAAAATAGCAGGTTGAGCGAGAGTTTTGAACGTTGTAAGGTAAGGATGAGTCGATGGTGTAAGACCATTACCATCGCATAAGAGGTAGAGGGTTTTTAACTACAAACGCGATTATTTCTATTTTCAATTTAGAGTTGGAAGACGGGAGGATAGCATTGAGGTGCCCGCTGGGACTACGGTCTTTGAAAGTAGACCCTGTTATTAGAGGTCAGTAACCATTGTGAACAACACAGTTTGGGTCCGGTGGTTCTAAACGCCAGCATGTTTAGCTTGAATTCATTTGCACTTATTCTTTCCAACAGATGCACAGAACTAAATAGAGGGCTCAGTGAGTATTTCGCATAGCGCTGTTGAGCACAGTACACTGGCGGTTTTGGCTTCGGTTGGGGCCACATTTTCAGTATCGATTGTACCACGGTTTCTACGTCACGAGCACTAATCTTGTTCTTTAATATCTGCCCGTTTTTCTCTTTTTTTTCTATTCTTGCAAGTCAACTTTCTAGATTGGGAGAATATTGTGGCAATGTACGAGTATGAAGACGGTTGTTTTTGTTTAATTGCATCATATTGAAAATATTGTCTTGCGCAATGTAGATGTTTTTGATATCAAAACATGCTCTTTTGTTATTTGTAGAATTGTGCCCCCGAAGAAGGGCCCTCGGCCCAAATGCATTGGGCATGTTGAAAAAATTTAAAAATTGGATATGTGCATCATCATCATCTGATTTTAATAAAGTGTTTTTTGTATATAGAATAAATATGAAGTTATTGTAAAACAGTATTTCTCACATGTATTATGTTTTAAAGTTGTGAAAATTCATGGTGTACACCATTATGATTAGTTTAGTTTAAGAAACAGTTAAGTTTGTTATTGAAAAGCACATTGCAGTTGCAGTGAGTGAGTTCTGAGTGAGCAATAGACTTGTACAGTGATACGATGTCAATCGTGCACAGCAACCAATCTTTGGAGCATATGAGCAGAATTCGCAATAAGATCACCACCTCCAGTCTGGTGACACATTGGGATGAATTCAGGCATTCAACAGCACAAATCAAATGTCAAATTATTGAAATAGTGCAAAACAGTCCGGGGATTGATAATTGTAAATGACTGCTTCAACGAGAAACATTTTTAGATCAAAGGACTTGACACCCTGAAGCCAAAAGGGCTTAATGACAAAGTGGAAACGATTTGCTTTTTATAACACACCACAGAGTAGGGTCTGTTTGGCATTACCCTTCACCCAAGTACAACTGAGCACACATCACACCAATGGTACATAACAAACAGATTGATATAAGATGTATCTTGATGATGATCAGATGTATTTTCATTAAATGGTATTATCTTGTCGCTTAGGCTATGTGGCATCCTAGAAAAACCCTAAAAATGTCACTGCATGCACACTATCAGAATGACTATTCAACACCAGATGCTATTGACTAACGAGATCTAATTTGTCTGACGAGTTGGGCCACTACATGACAGACTAAGCTTGACAGATCATACATTGGACGATCGCTGATGTAGAGCAAAATGATTACTCATGTTGGATGGTGAGATAATTTTATAGCAGAATTTATTGTCACAGTGGAAAATATGCACAACTCAGTCCAACATGTGATCACTGTTCATTTATGTTATTATCAGGCTTACATTAGTTGATACCGAAGATGGTTAAAGATGGTGCTGATAGAATCAGCTTTTGTGGGAATACACGTCGGAGTTGTTTACTGTCACAATTGAGGACGATTTTGTTTTTGCCGATATCTGTGACGTTTTTTATACTTTTGAATTCAATTGAACTGTTCATTTGCTAGCCGGTGCACAACATCGGTGTATTAGCTGGTTGATTTCGAGAATCGTTGCAAGATGACGACCGCATATTTCAAACCTAGAGAAGATCTACCTACCATGATAACGTGATACATCACCTGCATGAGTAGCGTGGACGAGGTTAAAAACATGGCTACTCTGGCGTTTACTGGAAGAGTCTTCGCTTTGGGACCTCCGCTTTGCGCGAATCGGTAATAACCCTTGGTTTTATCATTCGGCAACCCTTATTTTGAGTGAAAACACAATTTTGTCTCAGCATCTTGGTAATAATTTGTTTTTGGTGTTTTTTAGGGAAGGCACATTGACTTATGGTGGTTCGTTCCGGTAAGCACTCACGGTTTTTTCAACCAACGATCGCCATATTGTGTTTGACTAACATACTTTTCACGTATTGTTTGGTATCATTGTAATGTGTTTTCTCCAGTTTTGACTGTGTTTGTAGGGAAGGTATATTGGCTAGAAGCCGTCTTCGGGTATGTGATTAATACCATTCCACAGCTGTTGAGACAAGTGTTTATGGTGGAGTCTATACAGAGGTTTCAATTGTTGTGTTTTCTACCTACAGCAATAGTAACATAAGCAACTTTGATGGTAAAAGAGAACTCAATATTTTTGTGATTTTCTTGCCAAAACTGAGTAGTCATGATGAGATTTCACTAATTCTGATATTGCCACCATTGGGATTCTCGAGTAAACAGGACGTTTTGGACTGTTTTACAATGTGCATGCCACGGGAGTGGTGGAATAGGTTAATATGACAATTGACAAGACACGACAGGGGAGATTACTAGGTAACCTAATAATATTGGCACATAGCTATGGTTGATGACGTATTATGTAATATTATGAATGTCGATCCACGATAGTACATGAACAATGTTTTTGTATTCTTTGCAGATGTGCACCTGACGAAGGGACGCTGGTCCCGAAATGCATTGGGCCTATGTTGATCACTTTTAACTGCACGGATAATTGAGTCGCTTTAACAATTATGTTGTTTTGACCATGTATTGAACAAATAGTACATGTCTGATGATAAGTGTACAATTTGATAACAATTAAGAAGAATTGTCATATATCTCATTTTAATAATGTATTAAAATAATGAGATACAAGAAGAATCATTGTTGATATGTTTTGAAACGTTTGTATATCAAGTATAAGTTGTGCACATCTTTGTCCTAGAAGCCAGTTGGCTTCTGGCCCCACACATAACCTCCAAGTTATGGCAGACTCTGGTTCTCCTATTACTATTTTCAGAGATACTACTTTTTCCAAGAATTATGGGAACTGGTTCAGCTTAATGCCTGTGGATATTAGTCCAAAGGCATTCAGTGAGAAAGATATTGATATGTTGGGCTATTTTGTATCTGAAATTGTGTGTTTTGGGAGAATTATTTCCAAAAAGGTGTAATTAGCAATCAAAGGTAAGGACGACATTGCTGGATGGAAAGACTTAGCCAAAATGGGTGTTTATCTCAAACCGGGTGCAGCAAACCTCATGGTGGTGGGAGAATTACCGGTGGCTTACCTGGAGTGTAGGCCTGGGAATGCAAGTGTGGGAGTCATCATGGAACAATTTGTTGAAGTTTTTTTCTTACAAAGTAGGGTCAGTTGAAGGTTTTGAACCTCAAATTTATTTGAAGCCAAATGTTTAACCAGTTATCAATTAAGTGCGACCGGTACCATTAAAAATTAAAAGCAAACCCAAAGAAACATTGAATGAATTATGTGGAGAAGGCATGTGTGTCTTATGAGTCTTCACAGTGGGTGTCCCATGCAGTCATGGCATGTAAAAAGTCTGGGGAAGATAGACTTTCTGCAGACTTATGCTCTATAAAAAGGAACATCATTATTGTCTGTCACCCCATGCCAAAGATACAAGACCTATTAGCCAATTTGGGGGGGGCAAAAGTGCTTTCAATTATTGATCTATGCTCATCATATCACCAGGTGCCCTTAGTAAAAGAGTCTCAAGAACTAACTGTATATGTAACGCCATTTGGCATTTACAAATACATAAGACTACCGTTTGGACTTGCGTTAGCAGCTAGTATTTTTCAAAGGCTGATGGAAAATATTTTTGGGGATATCAATGAGCCTAGACATACCGAAATGACATCCTGGTTTTTTCCTGAGAGTCTGGAAAAACACAATGCTATTTTAAATAAAGTTTTGGCTATATTAGCTAAAACTGGAATGACTGTGAGGCGTGACAAATGTAAGTTTGGCTCTAATGATTTGGAATATCTAGGACACACTATTTTGGTTGAGGGAATCAAACCAAAAAGTTGTCCAATTAAAGCGGTTAGAGATGCTAAGCCTCCAAAGAATAAATACCCGTTGATCATTTTTAGGGTTGGCAGAGTATTATACCTAGTTTGTGCATGGTTTTGCCCAAACTGGAAAAATTTGAAGCCTTACTCTGAAAGGGAGCTAAGTTTGAGTGGTCGTCCACATTACATGAAGCATTCAATAATATCAAATATATGATTGAGGAAGCTCCAGCATTTAACACTTTTTGTGCAGGTTGCAAGTGTTCTATCACAGTAGATGCTAGTCTCACAGGACTTGGAGCAGTTTTGAGCCCAACTGTCACTGGTAGAGAACTAACCGAGGCATATGCATCCAGAATTTTGAAACAAGCTGAGACTGTTAGACTTGGCTTTTTTAGCAGTTTTACCCCCAGACTTTTTGCTTTTTGGCCTCCTGTTTTTGACCCTGTTTTTGTTGGTTTTAGGACTCTGGGCACTTTACCACTGTCATTCAGTGCTAAAGTGCATATGCTCTCCCTGTAAATTGTGTTTATGGATTGGTGATTCCATGATTGGCATATTTGATTTACTGGTAAGTCCCTAGTACAGTGCACTTTGTGCGCCTAGGGCCTGTAAATCAAATGCTGCTAGTGGGCCTGCAGCACTGATTGTGCCAGTCACATGAGCAGCCTCTAAATGTAACTCAGACCTGACACTGCAGTTTATGCACGCAGTTTGTAACTGCCATGTCAATCTGGCAAGTGCACGGACTTACAAGGCCCTAATCTCCCCTTTACTTACATATAAGTCACCCCTAAAGTAGGCCCCAGGTACCGATGTGGGCAGGGTGCTGTGTATGTTAACGGTAGGACATGCACTGGTGTGTATGACATGTCCTGATTGTGAATTACAGTGTAATTCGTTTTTCACGATTGAAAGGCTATCTGTCCCATAGGATAGAATGGGAGTTTACTTATAACATCTTATAAGCAAAACTTCCCATCGGGACAAGTTAGGGAAATGGAGTTTAGTATGCTTGGACTCAGAATGTAAAAATGCATCTTTTAGTAAAGATGATTTTTATGTTCTGTGTTTGAAAATACCACTTTTAGAAAGGGGGTATTTTCTTGCTTAGCCATCCTGTGTGCCTCTGCTGCTTTGTGGATTGACTGTCTGGCTTTGGAGTGACAGGGGCTGGGGATGTACATTCTCTCAGACAGCCACTGGGGGGGTTGATGTGGGTCCTACCTTTCCTGAATGACCCAGGGCTGGACTGAATAGACCTGGGCTGCATTCAGAATAGTGGGAGGAGATTTCCCTTGCACCTGAATAGGCCCTGTCTGTCTTGGACAATGCTGTCTCCATCTCCTGCCGGGAAGCTGGACCAGAGAGGACAGAACTGGTTTGTGCTGAGCACAGACATTCTCTGCCCAAAAGAAAAAAGAGAAACTGAGTATAAATATTGGGGCCCGGACCCCAGAACTTCAGATTACTGCTGAACTAAGGAACCTGCCAGGAAGAAGGGCTGGAAAAGCTATGAGGACGAACTGCCACTTTGCTATGTGCTCTGCTGTGTTGGCCAGCTGCTTGCTGCTTCTGTCTTGAGAAGGGAAAGGACTGTATTGTCCTTTCATCATCCTGCTGTTAGACTTTTCTCCAAGGGCTTGAAGTAGAGCTTGCCTCCTGTTGGAAGCCACAGGGAGATAAAAGACTTCAGATAACTCACTGTAATCAAGGAACCTGCCAAGAAGAAGAGCTGGAATAACTGCCAGGCGGAGTACTGCCCCTTTGCTGTGTTGTTGCTTTGCTGGGTTGGCCTGCAGTTGCTGCTTCTGCCTTGGGCAATGAAAGGACTGGAGTGAACTTTCGACACTTGTGCTGAGTATCTCCAAGGGCTTGAAATTGAGCTTGTCTCCTGTTCACAAAGTCTCAGGAACAGCAAAGACTTCACTGACCTCTGGGCACCACTTCTGGAACTGCTATTTCAGTTGCCACAGATGGAGGAAAGCAGCCGACTCTGTCACCAAGTCCGTCGCTGGCTCCGTGTCCGGAAGGCATGGCAGAGGGCACCGTCCGCATCTTGCACAGCAACCCTGGTCTTACCGCTGACCGCCGCTGCTGCCACTGAGCCGCTGCTTGCACCGTGACCTGTGGGCACCGCAACTCCGCACCGCCTCACTTCACTTTGCCGCCCTGGTCTCACTGACGCCGTTGCTGCACGCTGACCACAACCTGTATGACCGCATTGTCGGGGCTTCGCTTGTAAGTCTCACGACGCACCGCCCCGTCCCACACCACAGTTCGGACTGACCGACGCCAGCTCCCCGCAACTGGCTCCGTCGCCTGCACCATGATCTGTCAGCACTGCATCGAGCACCGCCTTCACTCCGCACCGCTGCCCTGGCCTTACCAATGCCTCTGGATAACCATCACTGAGCCGCTGCCTGCACCGCGACTTGAAGACACCGCACGCTGCACCGCTCCGCTTCACAACGCAACCGCGACGGTTGCCTCAACTGGCCCGCACCAACAAGTCGGCCGCAACACAAAAGGTAATGTTTAAGAGTCTGACGACATCCCTGACTGATGCGGTCAGACGGAACTGTTGGATTCTGTTGTTTTCAGTGCTGCAGTAACATCAGACAGAGCTACCGACTTCAAACAAGTGCATTTTTAAAGTATTCTTGCAAAGTGCATATTTTTAAGGAACTGTATGTTGGATATTTATCATTTTGAATTGTTTTAAATATATAAAAATATTGGATATTTTTATAAACTGTTGTGGTGTCCTTTGGTAGTGTTTTCACTGTATTACTGATGGTTATGTGCAATTGCTTTGCACACCGCCTCGTCGATAAGCCTGAATGCTCATGCCAAGCTACCAAGGGGGTTAGCAGGGGTTATTTTAGGAGTGTAACTCCCTTACCCTGACTAGGAAGAAGGGTCCCTACTTGGGCAAAGGTGCAAACCATTGCCAACTAGAGACCCCCGTTTCTAACAGAGACTCACTACAGCACTATCGAACGTGAGGCACTGGCTTGTACGGGGCTGTAAAAAAGTTTAAGTCATATATTTGGAGTTCAAAATTTGAGCCTCTAACTGATCACAAGACCTTTATACATTTGCTTTGAAGTAGCAATCCATGCAAGGTATCTGCAAGACTAATGCGACTGCTTTCAAAACTTCAAGAGTATATCTTTGGCACAAAACATCTTTCTGGAGGGAAGAGCTATCTAGCAGATTGCTTGTAACGCATGGCGTTAAGTGATTTGGAAGGAAATGATGAGCTGGCTACCCTGGGCGTAAAACTCAGCTCTGCACGCAGAGTTTTCGGATTTCTGTCAACTCCGCGTGTTGCGTAGAATGTGGAGTTGCCGAAAACTCCACGCTCCCCACTGTAGGGGAGTTTTTTTGTGTTTGCATGCCCAAAATGCGTTTTCACACACGTGGGAGCGTCTTACCAGGTGCCTGCGACAGCCGACGAGATTACCCATCCATTCGCGAGCGCCACGAGATTTGGTAGCCGGCTGCAGCGTCCCGCGAGAGTGTGCGATCGTGAACACGTCATTCGGGCGCGCCATCGGACTTCCGGCAGAAGTTTTGTGATGATTGAGATCCCGAACATGCAGAATTTGCAATCTGGAGAAGAATCTCTCTCGAGCAGCATCAAAACCTACTCGAAATGATGATTTGGATTAAAAAAACTCCTCAGATTGACATTTGGCTGTACTTTTTGTGCAAGGAGTCCTTTTTCTTTTTTACTTTTTTTTTAAGAGGAAGGAAGTTCCCAGAGTCTCCAACTTCCTGTTCCTGTCCAGCAAAGTCTGAGTGCATCAAGAAAAAGTTAACCGCCTGGTCAAGAACCAATTGGTTTCTTCCTCCAAACCAAGGACGGAAAGAAGACTTCCCGGTGCATTTGACTTCGGCGCTTATCATGGTGCTGAGCTGACTGATATACCTACTTTGGACCGTCTTAATTGGTTCTTGACCAGGTGGTTTACTTATTCTTCATGCACTCAGATGCAGGCTTTATAAACCGGGAAGCTTAGGACTTCCACTTTCCTCCAAAACCCAGGACGTAAAGAAGACTTCCCCGTGCATTTGGTTTTTGCACTTATCATGCCCTGAAGAAGTCCATTGTATTGGACAAAACGCATTGGCTGGTCTACCCTACATTTGCATGATATGTTTATTCAATAAAAAAGAGGACTTGAAGAACAAACCTTGGATACAGACTTTGTAATTTGTTATATTATTGATGTGGTGGTGCACCAATTGCTCTTTCATGTTGAACATTGTTAAGTCCAGTAAGGACCGCACCTTGACAGTGGGTGCTCAGATTTTATGCAAACATTTTAGGGTATTTTCCCTTTTTTGATAACCCTGGGGATAGTAGGTTAGGTGCTAGCTGCTGTAGGGTTTCACTGTCAATAGTTGTATGATATTATATATATATGTATATGTATATATATTACCTACTGGCGGTCGCCAGTAGGTAGTTATAGTTAGGACCTTGTTTCTATTCTAAAAGAGCTTTTTCTTTTGCCAATATCTTTGGCGCCGTTTGACGTTTCTTCGCAAAATTTTCAAAACTAATGGCTCACTCAGGTCAGCTCCTGTCTTGAAGGTTTCGGGGTGATTCGTCAAGCGGGGGCAGAGAAAAAAGGGGGTCCCAATAGGCGTTTATTCCATGTTAATTTCCATAGGAATTTTGGAACAGGCTACAGCCCAAACTGCTGAACGGAATTACACCAAATTTGGCAAAAAGGTAGCTCTTGGGTCAGAAAGCGCCCATTTTTTAAAATGGTAAATCCATTCAGTAGTTGCTGAGAAATTAAGAAAATAAACATTTATATATCTGAGCACCAAGGAGGATTCGCGAATCCTCCCAATCACGAGCTTCATTCTGATTGGCTGCCAACACTCCAAACCAGGAAGTGTTGGCAGCCATCCGAGTCACAAGAAAACAAAGATAAAAAACAAGAAAAGTGGGCAGGGTAGAAACCCCCTGATCCCCTAGGCCTGCTCAGGGGGTCCCACAAGGACCCCGAGGCCCAAAAAAAACAATTTTTTAAAAGAAATCAGCCGAATTCGCGCTGGGTGCGTGAATCCGGCATACATTTTTTTTTTTAAATGAACCTTGGGCTCCCGCGCTTCATTTTGTATAAGTCCCCGGGTGGGCCAGGTCCCGGGGGCAATGCACAATTAGTTAGCGGGGGCCCACGGGGGCCCCACACTGCCCCACACTGCCCCGGGGACCGCCACCTCCCCGGGGCATTCTTAATTATGTGCGGGGGCCTCGCGGGCCCCCCCAAGCCCCGGGGACCTCCACCTCCCCGGGGCTTTTTTTTTTTAATGCGTGGGGGGATCCTGCCCCCCCACACTGCCCTGGAGACCGCCACCTCCCTGGGGCACATTAATTATGTGCGGGGGCCAACTTTGTATAACTCGCGCCCCCGCAATGATCTGCTGATGATGTCAAATATTACATCACTCATGACATGGTCAGTGACATCACTGATGACATCTCAAATGACATATTTAGCTCAACTAACTATAACTGCCGAATTGCTCTGGTTTTGTACGAGAGAAATGTCCAACTAACTATAACGTCCCTGAAACCTATGGTTTTTTCAGTGAATTTCAAAGGTTTTTTTAAATGCTAATATCTAACTATAACGTCCGTGAAACCTATGGTTTTTCTCAGTGAATATATATATCTATCTATCTATCTATCTATCTATCTATATATATATATATATATATAGTGCCCACACTGGCAACATATAGATTAGATTGTCCACCCATGCTCAGTATTCGCTATTCAATTTTTTTTTCCAAAGGGACATAATTCATCATAATTAATTGCCGGCATCGATTTATCATCCTTTCAGCACTAAAGATTACGCTAGTCCACTTCATAGGTCGAGTCAACTTCAGTTTGTGAATTGTACTACTAGGCTATCCCTGCCACAATTAGGTTTTATTTTACTTTATCATTCCTTATCATCATCATGGTTTCGTGTTTGGCAGTCTTCTTCTTGTGTATTGTACTTCTACTACTCGTTCCCCAGTCTCCCTCAGGTGACTGACTGTCTCATCTTCTTTATTTGCAAATGCAACTGTCTACTACTGCTACCACCACCCACTATGGCACCTTGGGAAACCAAACCATCACCATGCAGACATCGCTTTGCCTAAACATCAATCACAGGTAAGAGAAGGAGTGTGGGGTATGTAATAATGTATATACTATGGAAATTAATCAATTCACACATCCACATCCTTCCGAGTACATACTACATAGGGGTTTTAGTTGCAGACTGCATAGACTAGGAGGAGAGACTGACAGTTCTAGGACAAATGAGGGTACCACATCTATCTGTTGGTGTGTGCTACACTATTGGCAGATTTCAAAAACTGGCTGCGGCCCTGCAGCAAAGGAGGAAAGAGTAACCCCCCCAGAAAAGATTTACATTGTATGTATTGTAAAACTATAAATAATGTATTACCCTAACAAATAAACTAGAAGAAACCCACAACATCTGACCCACCCCTCTCCCTGACCCCAACCATTGTCCAGTAAATTAAATGTCCATGATTGTCCACTCCAAAATGTCACTCCAAGAAGTCCAAATGTCCAAGAACAACACCCAAAGTTTCCCCAACTCCCAACATCCCACCCACCAAAAAAAGGATTAAAAAAGGGGCAAGCGTCAAGAAGACTGAGGTCTAGCGGTGGACGTGCCGGCTAGTGCACTCCAGGACCTCCTCCAGCCTGGCCTCTAGGCCCACCATCCGTAGGAGCATGCAGCGCTGAAAGTTCCTGCAGGAAGAACAGGGGTGGGCAGCAGTGGTTGATGAGTTGCAGCGGGTGGCAGCCAGAACATGGTGCCGTACCACTGGAGGCACGGGGGGCCTGGCTGGGGCCCGGGGCATTGGAAGAAGCTGCCACCTCCTCCTCCTCCTCCGCCAGGACAACCAGCTGGCGATATTCGGCCCGGATAGCCTCTAGCTTCCGTTGCCATGTCCTTGCTGCTAACTCCTGCCTGTTGGGTTGGGAAGGAGTAGCTATATCAAGAAAGAAAAAGACAATTGTAACCAATACTCTTAGCAAAATAGTAACACAAAATTATACACATAAAATTATAGTGGCACAGTAGCACTAGCAGTACATAACATTTGTGGTATCCTCACTTCCTCGTCCCCTAAGATTTGGATGTGATGATTGATGATTAGACTTTCAGGCATTAAGCACAATGGAGTAGACAAGTATTCTTCTTCTCTCTCTTCTTTAGCACAATTAATCTTGTAGGCATGCCAGCTCAGTCAGCGTGTGCCCTAGACACAGATATATTTGTGTCGCAACTCGCAGACTCACGTTACTTTACTACTGTCTGGAGGTGGGCAGCTGTACTACACAGTTATCTATTTTTCCATTACGGCCATACTCTGTTAAATCAATGGCAAATGCTCAATTTCACTTTCACCCTGACTACTACAACAAGGCACATGATATATGCTTAATATGAATGATGATGATATACGGCATGACGTCACATCATTCACGTGATGATGACATATTACTATTATTTAATTGAGTTAACCATGCAGCCGATAGGCCACCCATGGCTGACACGGTCAAAATGGCATGGATAGGGAGCAAAAGTGGACCTCGGAGTCGGATGGAGGCGATTGATGATGGGTGGGTAGGGTACATATACATAGTCATGCACAATATATATGTTGTGCTTGCAAACTACTGTGAGTCAAGGGAGTATTCCATTCTGAAATACAACCTCAAACCTTTGAATCAAAAACCTTGGAAAAAAACAGTCCTTGTTTATTCTTCCCAGGTTTTTTTCATTTATCATTACATTGCTCTTCTAGCATTATTTTATTCTTCACCCTTGGCTTTGGTAATCTGGCACGGTTTAATTTTCTTTTACATTCTCTTCATCCAGTCTGACTCTTCACCTACTTTGATACCATCCAGGCATCCATCCATGCAAACATGGCTATCATAAACCTTTCACCAACAACATACATTTGTCATGTGAGATTTAACCACCACCCATGCATCCTTGTGTGGTTTGCCACTTGCATCTGCTTGTTTACAGTGGCTGTGTGATGTCATGCCATTGGCATGTGGAATGTTGTATATGTAATTGGAACCTGCTTATGTCACATACTGAGGTTTGAAGGTTGAGGACGGTTAACAGTTGGTTTACTGGCTGTGATGGATGGGATCTTCTGCTGAGAATAAACCTACATTCTTCACCTACTTTGGCTGCGGAGAGATCCTTCTTTGAAATGCGACACTGGCGTAGTCGGCAGGCGCAGAAGATCTCAACACAAGGTGCCTTCACTAGAGTTAAATGGTGAGAAGTATCCGTTCTTAAGGAATGTGACTTTCAAATGTGCGAGGGCATTGAACTGTAAAATCGGAAGTTTAGAGGTGCGGAGACTGCTGAAAGACTCAAAGATTATGTTTACGGGCATTCACATTGATTTAAAGGTGTGGCTGCGTGTCAGTGCATAAAGGCATCCACAAAATCTGACTCGAGCACAAGAAACTGTCAAAGGAGGAGTCGCGCTATGCTGAACAGCTTTTGAAAGCGTTAAGAGTGAGCTGTTAGAAGCGCGAGGAGCCGCGCAAAGCTATGTACAGTGTCTGTAAGGCGTTCACATGATCGACTCACCGTGTCACTTTGCATGGCCTCGAGTTGATGTGTTCTCGCGCTCTTGTTCCTCTGGTGTGGCTGTTTGAGCGCTGCGGGAGCAATTCTTTATATTCACCCTCCGGCATTCAGCCCTCTCAGTGAATTCATTGCGCTGGTGTTCCGGCAAAGTGAGGCCTGTTAAAGGCGCTGGCAGTCCCCTGCACTTCTATTCTCCTCAGATGTGCTCACTGAGGCAGTAGTCATCTCTTCCATCCTTCGTGTGGTGAACATTTCAACTTCGTCACGGTTTCTTTTCACTTCCGCATCACGGAGATGACTATTTAACCTTCACCACACTTTTCCTTGCTGTTGGGCGGCATCCAGTGGGCATAACTGGTACTGGGAGTGCAGTATTAATTTCCATTTAATATCTAGGAATTTCTTCAGCGATGTGCACGCTTTTCTACAATTGGCACATCCCTTGTTGTGAGTGCAGATCAGCATTTTCAAAAAGTCTTCAGCGATTCGCACGCTAATAGGGCTTGCAGAGCAGCATTGGTGTGGATTTTGAACACTTCAAATGCCAAAGTTCATGGTGTACATGTGCTAATCAAAAAAAAAAAAGTATTCAGCTACATTCCATGTTTAGTGCACATCAGCAAGTTATATTTAATCAGCGATTTGCACGCTAAAGTGAACTGTGCACACTTTTATTTGCACTTGTGTAATTTTGGTGCACTCCCTTTGGTACTGGTTCTGCGATGCGCACACTTCTAAATACACTCGTGTAATTTTCACATCTCATCAATTAGTGTTTGAAGCTTATATTCTTAGGTTATTGAGACCTGTTTTAATTATTATTTAGGTTTCTTTATTGTAAGCCTTTTACTTGTTGTGCATTCTTTTTGTAAACATGCAGAATGTAACAGCTCCTCCATTTTTTATGGCAAGCCCTGGCATTCCTCCCATCAAATGGCAAAGTGGAAGAAGGTGTTTGAGAGGTATGCTAAAGTATGTGGAGCCTCTGAGTGCAGAGAGAAAAACTTCCCTTCTTCTGCACTGTTTGGGTTCGGGAGGGCAGGATGTTTTCGACAATCTTCCTTATCTGCCACCCATGGAAGCTGAGGATTTGAATGAATATGAAATCTGCGTAAAAAATTGGACAAACATTTTTGCCAAAAGTAAGAACAATTTTAGAGAGGTATCAGTTTGCAAAACGAGCTCAGAGAGATGGTGAATCTGTTGAAAGTTATGTAACTGATTTAAGAAAACTTGCATCATCTTGCAAATTCGCAAACTTGGTAGAGGAAAGGATTCGGGATCAGTTCATGTTTGGGTGCAACATGGAGAAAGTGAGAGAGGAGCTGTGGCTACGTGATGAACCTACACTTGAGGAAGTTCTGTGGATAGCTAAAAGAATTGAACATTCCATGCAGTGTGTAGCCGTACTTAAGAAAGAGGTTGTCAAAGATGTTAAAGTACAGGCGGTGAAAGAGAAACTTAAAAAAATATATTTGAAGACTCAAAGGGATAATGAGGTACAAAAGGAAAGGGCATTTGAGTGCAAGTGTTCCCGGTGCGGGAAAAGTGGTCATTTGGCCAATGATGAAAGATGTCCAGGTCTGAAAATTGTATGTTCAAAATGCAGAAAAAAGTGGCATCTTGCTGTGGTGTGTATGAGCAAACCTGATCCAAAAGTGAAAAAAGTTATGTGGATGTGGAGTGCGATAGTGATGACAATGAGAAAGAGGGGGTTGTGTGTGGTCAGATAATTCTGCAAGTATCCAGTGAAAGGTATAGTAGTCCCATTGATGTCATTATGGTGGAGGGTGACGCCACCCTTGTTTTGTTTGACTCAGGCGCAAAGAATACTATTGTCAATAATGATTTTTACAACACAAAATTGAAAAATAAAGTCACATTAATCAAACCTGACATATGTATATGGGGGTGAGCCCATCAAGTTGCAAGGGTATTTTATTGGTCTGATTGAATATAAAGATAGACTGGTCTCTGGGAAAATGTATGTGTCAAAGAAAGGGGACAGCATCATAAGTTGGCTCCATCAGGGTGATTTAGGAGTTACGCTTGATCCCAATAGTTCACCACCTATTCAACTAAAGGAGAGAGTTTCTACTGTGGGTGTGAGTAATAACCAGGAGCTGGTAGAAACTCTGAAAAAGGATTTCCCAGAGGTATTTAAGGAAAAATTAGGCTGCTTGAAGGATTACAAAGACTGAGGGAGGATGCACAACCCGTTTGTTGTAGACTTAGGAGTGTACCCATCTCTGTAAGGGAGGATATGAAGAGTGAGATTATCAAATTAAAACGGAATGGGATTATTGAACAGGTAGAAGGCACGGAGTGGCTTGCTCTGGTGGTAGCTGCCAGGAAAGCCAATGGTGATTTACGTCTATGCATAGATTTGAGACAATTGAATAAGAATGTGATCGTGGACAGGTATCCTTTGCCCAATATTACTGAATTGTTGGTATTACTTGGAGGGGCAAATTTTTTTAGTACAATTGATCTCACCTCTGCATACCATCAGGTTGAATTGGAGGAGTCCTGCAGATACTTTACAGCATTCATCACTCCTTTTGGTACTTATTGATTCATCCGATTACCCTTTGGTTTGATTTCAGCTTCCTCAGTTTTTCAGCGTGCCATGGAGAAAGTGCTGAAGGGCATAGGAGGGGTATGTGTTTATCAGGATGACATTTTAATCTTTGGTAGGGATGAGTCTGATCATGATGCACGTCAGAGAGGTTCTCGGGAAATTGTGTGATTGCAACCTCACGATCAAAGTTGAAAAATGTAAATTTCGCTTGTACTCAATTGACTACCTTGGTCACAACATTACAGGAGAGGGCATCAAACCCAAGCTTGATCTTGTATCCACCATTAAGGAGATGAGCCCTCCTTCATCCAAGGAGGAGTTAATGAAGTTTTTGGGTATGGTAGAGTACTACTCGAAATTTGTAAAGAAGTTTGCTGAGCATAGTGTGAACATGAGGCATCTCTTAAAAAGGGTGTGGACTTTGCATGGTCTGAGAGTTGTAAAAAGGAATTTATTTCTATCAAGAAGTGTCTCAATGATGCCCCCTGTTTAAAAAACGTTGATCCTAATGAGAAACCCATATTAACCACAGACGCGAGTGTTAGAGGTTTGAGAGCTGTGTTGCAACAAAAGGGGTCTGATGGTTTGAAAACTATCATGTTTTTGTCTCGGAGCTTGAGAGATGCAGAATCAAGATACTCTGTAGTGGAAAGGGAAGCTCTTGCTGTCCATTGGGCAGTAAGAAAACTTAAAATGTTTCTGTGGGGTGTGGAGTTTGAGATTCGTATGGATCATAAACCTCTGGTTGAAATATTCAACAAGAAAGGGTTGGATCTGATCTCTAGTAGGATCACTAAGGGGTCGATTCCGATTCGGGCCGGAAATCTCTCCGACCGAGCCGGACCCGGAGAGATTTCCGACCGAATCGGACCCGTGCAGTCCGACCGAACGAGTCCGATGCATTAGTATGCCACCGGACACGAGTCGGTCGGACTCCCATTGAACTCAATGGGAGCCGGTCGCATAACGCGTACGCGGGCTCCCATTGCCTCAATGGGTGCGAGGCGGACAAGGGCGCCCTCTACAGCGAGTACGCCGCGAAGCGCTTCGCGGCGTACACGCACAGGTAGGGGGACCCATGGGTCCCCCTGTGTGCGCCTCGCACGGGTACGCAGTACAGGGGGTCCGACACGGACCCCCAAGTACGGCTCCGACAGCGAGTTCGAGTCGGACGGCGCGAGTCGGTCGGAGCGGTCGAGGTGCGCATCGTACTTACCCGGCCGGAAAACGTCTCCATTGCGCGGTGCGAACCGGGTCCGAGCGAGTCGGTCGGAGCGGTACGATCCGGGTACGAGTCGGTCAGAGCGGTCGGGTCGCCCGGACGAGTCGGTCGGCGAATTCGCATCGTACTCGCTCGGCCGGACCCGCGTACGATTCGGTCGGGAACAAGGGCTCCGAATCGGATCCAGTAAAGCCGAATCCTATTCGGAGCCCTACCGGCCGAGATCGGAATCGGCCCCTAAGTGTGTAATTTCTTTGCAAGAGTATAGTTTTACGATGAACTATATTCCAGGAGTGGACAATGGGGTAGCTGACACGTTGTCTCGGCTCATTCCCAAGGAGGTGCACTCGACTTTGGATGTTGAGTTGATGGAGGATGAAGATGAGGCTGAATGGGTGTGCTTGGTGGAGAATGAAGCCATTTCTGAGGTTAAGTGGCAAGAGGAGACATCTGCTGATCCTGAGGTGAGTGAGGTAATGTCACTCATTCAGAGGGGTTGGAATAGTAAGAACTCTGGTTTTGAATGCACCAAGTCTTACTGGTGTGTGAAAGGTGAACTTGGTGTGTTCAAAGATTTATTGTTTCGGGGTACAAGATTGGTCCCTCCTAGCAACCTCAGGAGTGATCTCATCAATTCATCACATGATACGCATTTGGGTATTACAAAATCAAAAGAGAGGTTGCGTATTTCCTATTGGTGGCCTGGTATGGATAAGCAGGTGGAGCGAATTGTGCGTGATTGTGTTCCTTGTGCCATGAGTGAAAAATCCAAGAGTCCTAGGTTACAGCCCATGATTGTAAGGAGGCGGCCCACGGGCCCTTGGCAAGATATTGCTCTCGACATTCTGAGGCCCATTCATGGTAAGGGTCTTCAGGTGTATGTAGTGGTGGTCATAGACACTTACTCTCGCTGGCCAGAAGTTTTCTTCACCTCTGTTATTGATACTGAACACATCATTAGGTGCTTGGATGATCTGATGTCCAGAGAAGGGGCACCTGAAACCATTCTGACCGATAATGGGGTGCAATTAATTTCAAAACTAATGGAGGAGTTCCTGGGCAAGAGAGGGATACAGCATAAGGTTTGTGCACTTTATCACCCAGAGACCAATGGTAAGGTTGAAAGATTCAACAAAGTTCTCAAAGAAACGATTAGTATGGCTAAGTCTAATGCTTTGGACTGGAAAAAGGAGGTTTTAAAAAAAGTAGAAAAATACAGATTTACACCCCACAGCACAACTGGAAAGACACCTTTCCAACTTTTCCGTGGAAGGTTTCCCAACACCTCCCTTGAACCACCGTGGGTGAACAGGTATGGGAGGTTGAGGGGAAGAATGGATGATGATTGCGGTGTAAGCGTTAGAGAAGAACTTAAGGCTACTTATCGGAAAAGGTCCTTCGATGACAGGAACGCTGTAAAGAAAATGAAGGTCAATGTGGGGGATTTGGTGATGGTGAAACGTCCTGGCTTGTCCGGGAATCAATCTAGATTTTTAAGTCCTATGCGTGTAATTAAGATTTTTAACAATGCCGTGAAAACACAAGACCATCGCATTTGGAACCTTAAGAGAATCGCAGTCTTCAGACAAGATGCTGGAGTGTCTGACTTGGGTGGTCCATGTACATCGTCTGGGTGTGGTAGTACTTGTCCTGACAGTGCAGGGTCTTGGAGTGGTGGTAAAAGACACTCGGACAGGATCGTGAGACGTCCACCGTATTTGAGTGACTATACTTAACATGTATTTACTTTGTTATTTGCCTCTCGGACAGGATCGTGAGACGTCCAACGTATTTAAGTGATTATACTTAACGTGTATTTACATTGTTATTTGCCTTTATTGTTATTTATTTATTTATTTTAATTTGTACTTTTTTAAAATTATTTTTATTTTGGGGTTTTTTCATTATAAGGATGGGAGGTGTGTGGTATGCCACTTGCCTCTGCTTGTTCACAGTGGCTGTGTGATGTCATGCCATTGGTATGTGGAATGTTGTATATGTAATTGGAACCTGCTTATGTCACATACTGAGGTTTGAAGGTAGAGGACGGATAACAGTTGGTTTACTGGCTGTGATGGATGGGATCTTCTGCTGAAAATAAACTTACATTCTTCACCTACTTTGGCTGCGGAGAGATCCTTCTTTGAAATGCGACACCTTGCTTGCCTTTGAGTTTGACCCATCAAACCCCCCCGGAGGATCCCTTTCACCCATACAGTTTCACCCACCCAGGCAGTCATCCTTTCTGCTTTCTTTCACATTTTACCCATCCTTCAACCACCCATGCATCCTATCAGCCACCTATATGCATCCTGGGGTCCCTTCCTTCACCCACGCACCTTTCTCTGCCAGTCATATATTACATGTCGTCTGACTCTGTCTTCGTTATAAAACTTTCTCTGCTGAGTTGAAGATAGAATAGAATAGGCCATTAGTTACTCAAACCCCGGCACTAATGCTAATCTTAAGTAAAGGGTGTCTTCTTCAACTGTTCAGTGTTCACAACAACTTAGTCTCAGCAGCAGTACAATGTACTAAGTGTACACCCTTGCAGCGATTGTATTCATCATTCTCAATAAGTAAGGAACATGATTTACCACCGCCCGCCACTGCTGCTAGCTCACCCCCTGCAGCTGCGGCATCTGCTCCCATCGGAATGGCGTGGCCCTCGCCGCTGGTCCCGGCACTGGTGGTCGGTATGCCTGGAAAAAACATTTCACATTTTTATTTTTTTCATTAGCAAGATTGAAAATACATAATAATAATAATAATACATACACCACACACATCACTATCTACAATTCGGATACTAGAGTAGAGTACACAGTATGTCCTATCAAAAATAACAATCTCCGGTTGGGCATTTTCTTGGTGGCAATCCAAAGGACTGGACTCAGTGGCTAGAGCTATTGGTGCATCTCATTTTTTGAAAAGAAGAAAGAGTGGCCAACTGGGCGGACATGAGGTCTCTCTTAGTTGGAAAATAATGGTGCCATCCTCCCCCTCATACTTCCTTCAAGCCATGGTGCACGGTAATCAGTTGTTCAGTGTTCACCATCAACTGCTGCTAATGAAAAAAGTACTAGGCCTGGATTATAAAAAGTAAAATACACAACTTTGGGGTGTCCAACGTGTGTGACCACCATTTACTGATTGAGCATGAGACAGTAAAAGAAAGCCTTCTCATCTCAACAAACCTGCGTAGAATACCTTACTTGGGCATGGAATCTGCACTGCAGATTAGTGCTACTGGTACTAGTAGTAGTAAGGAGTTCTTACTACTACTACTAGTACTAGTAGTAGGACCAATGGGTTCTCCAAGTCTTACAGTACCACCACTAGGCAATCCTCAAAATATATGAGGGGAGAGGTAAAGATGAGTGGAAAACCCGAGGAAAGCAAGCTACAGACAGACTAATACAGAGTCAAAGGCAGTTTGATTTGATGTAAAAAAAAAAAACAGACACTAGAACAATGTTAGTAGGTATTGGAGCAAAAAAAAGAATTTAGGAACAGATCGAAGAGGATTTGGGAAAAATTTAAATTAGGAAATGGAAATAATAGAGCGGTAAAAGTTAGGGAAATATATATTAATTTAACACCAGGAGGACTTACTGGGGCCAGCAGAGCCATCTGCGTCTGAGGCTTCCTGCCCCTGAGAGGCCCCTCTGGCTCCCGCACCCGCCTCAGCAGACCCAGTCTTCTTCTTGCCCCTGGACCCTGATCATGTAAGACATAATTAAAGAGACAAAAAATGATTGGTGTTAAATAAATAAATATTAAATAATCGCTCTAAAAAAGATTTTTAGACAGGAAACGGCAATTGCAATAACATTGACCTATCCTAAATCAGATCGACTAGTAGTAGACTATTATCGCAGCCGCGGACCATCCTATCTTATTATTCCACAGTTCCATTCCGATTCCTGAATCCTAAACCTACCTAGCCCGCCTATTCCAAAGACTTTGGAATTAATTGCAGAAAAATTATATTTGTTTCTAAGTTCCGATCTCATTCGCAATCATCTCTCAGTCTCAACTCCAACCCCCTTTGACGGGCTAATTCACTAAGTCTGCATTTATTCTTCTTAAATGCATAGATGGATGCATACATATTGCATACACCAAATTGGTTGGTTGCTTGCTATTCACTCACTATATGAACTACAAAAGGTTCTACTAGGACTGAAGTCACGTGAGAGGACGCATCACGCAGGCCGCTAAAATGATCAAATAATACTAACGAACTACTACCACTATCTTAGTGACAGCCTGACAGGACAAATAAAAGGACTGAAGTCTTTCCTATCTGCATTACCTAACTTAAATTCTCTAACCTCTCTTACATAACCAGCCCAAGCGAGCGCAAAGTTGCAAACAAGTATGATTAGTAGCACCGAGCACCTGTCTGGAAGAATAACAATCACATAATATAAGATTTTTAAACGTAAGTTACCTGCATGTAAACAGCAGCAGCATTCTTGCTATTTGGGGGAAAAATAATATTTGCAATAACACAGAACAGAAGAACACAATAGTAATATAATTAGCTACTCACCAAGCCTCGGGACCTCACCACCTAGCATTTCCAGCAGGTCCTGCTCCCGGTCCAGGAAGTCGGACCACCGGTGCGTAATTTGGTTATGGGTGTGCCAGACCCCAGAGCAGCGAAACACTGCCCGGCGCACCCTCGCCCACCGCCGGGGACTCTCCTGGAGCCCGGTCCCGGACCCAGGCCTGCCGCCTGCTGCTAGGGTTAAGGGGAGGTGGCGCTGGACAAAAAAAAACAGTGCGGCCACCTCCATCTCGGAAGGAAGGCGGCCGCGACTCTCGCTCCTCCTTTTCCCCTGCTTGCTACTCTTCTTCACCATGGTTCGGAGAGCCAGGGGCGGAAATGAAAATGTAGGAAGTAAAGAAAGGAAGTAAAAAAAATGAAAAGCAAGTAATAGAAAACCAGTCAAAAACGCACTAAAAAACACACAAAAAGTAGAAAAAACGCAAAATTTACACTCAGGAATAGAGCGGGATAGATAATAAATAAAAAAGATCAGAAAAAAGTTTTTAGAAACAAAGGATTAAAAAGATATAGGGAGGATAGAAAAACAGGCCCATAACCATAGCAAACATGAAAAACAAGATGGCCGCGCCCATGGGCAACCGCGTGGTGAAGTTTGCGCGATATTTACCCCCGAGCATGCAATACGCTTTTCCGAACACGCTATACACGTTCCCGAACATCAAAAACGCATTGTGAACGGGCGGAACAAGCAACTCCGCTCGCGGAACTCCACGTAGCTCGCGGATTTTTTTGCCAACTTTGCGGAATCCGCACAGGCTTAATACTGATGCAGAGAGTGTGTCAGCAGTGATCAATGCTGTAGATGCGGGTGCTTTACAAATTACAGAGGCAGAATGGAACAAAGCATGTAGGGAGATGAGAAACTGTCCCAGGTCAAGAAATGTATTATTGATGGGTGGCCGGAGAGTAGAAATCTAACGAGTGATCTTAAAGTGTTTTCACAAGTGTCGTAGAAACTCTCCATCGTAAACGACATGGTCATGTTTGTGCCTCCAGTAGAGTTAAGAAGGACTCTGATCCTGTTAGCTCATCAGGTACAGTTAGGAAATAGCAGAATGATTAAATTCCCAAAACAACATTATTGGCGGCCATATTTGGATGCCTAGGTCAGATCTGTTGTTGTCAAGAGTGTCTGTTTTCAGACAAACATTGGAAGACGATGAGTGCGCCATTACAACCTGTCCCATTTGTCACCTTGGGATAAGGTTGCAATTTTTTTTGTCCCTTTTTGTATCTTCCAACTGACATGAGGTATCTTATCATGTTAGGTGATTACCATTCCAAATGTATCTACTATTCTTTTGTTAGCGTGCCCAGTACAGAGTCCACCATAAAGTTTTAAAGATATGTTTACTCTTTTCAAGAGCCACCGAAAGAGATTGTTATGGATAACGGTAATCACCTCGTGTCTAATGAAATGTGCAGGTTTTTGAAATTGCATGATGTAAAGCATATTAAGGTCACCCATTTTTATCCCAACTCTAAAATGTCTTGTTGAGAGGGCAAAAGCCAACAGCTCTTGCATAGATTAAACCTATTAGCTTTGCCAATGCTTGTTTTTAGGATAAAAGAGATCGACGTCAAACAGCAGCGCATGTGGCTTCCTGCAAGCCTGATCTAAAAATCTGCAAGTGTGGAAACTGTAAGCCATTTTAAGTCACTAATTCAGTTTTCACCACGTATTCTTTCTAACCTTCGAAAGTCATCTCTTGACGATTATCAACCCACAATACATCAAATTACTGATATTTCCAAAGACACTTCCAAATCGTTAGGGATCAACTAAGAACAACCGATGGGGGAAAACGTTAAGAATAGGCACTCTATCAGTGGATTAAAAATGTTGTTCCAAAAGGATATTACCTCTGGCAATCCTGTAACATGTTTGAGAGACCACCAAGAGGCAAGAAGACCATTTTCAGGGCACACCAGTCAAGCCCAAAACAGCCTTTTGTGTTGAGTAAACCTTAATTTAAATCTAACCTGTTGTGTGGTTACATAGGCCCAGGGCACAAACACTTCCATCTACATATTCACATTTAAAGTTGACACCTTTTTAAATAGTGACCTTTGTAACACATTTTCCTTGCACATCAGCGTACTCAGAAAATATTTGCTTACATGTATATTTCTTTGTAGGATCATTATCATCTCTTAGAACACTCTGTGCAAGGTCCCTGGTACTCTGCACAAACTATGTTATGAATTGTTGTCTGTTAGGCAACAGCATTGGGTGGGTAGAATAAAGAAGATACTGCCGGATCAGAGCTCAGGCACTGAATGTATGGATTTAGTTTCACATATAAACCGCATTAGCCCTTGCTTAGGTAGAGGAGCATTTGGGCAGGATTGTCGTGGTCACTCTGTGCCTGAATATTAGCCCAGCTGGATTCCATCCCTATCCTGAGAAGCACAATGGCCTGGTCTACATCAGACCTGGCTGTCGGATGATACACGCACACAGGTAAATGGAGAGTTAAACCACTCTATGGGACCTGGCAGATTAGCCCACCGATGCTCATTTGGATAGACAGAGCTAGATAGGTGTACCATTATCTGTATTCAAATGATTGAATGCAATTGTTCAATGGTTGAATTATTCATCCTGTTTTCCATTCTTGTCATGCTGGTGACATTGGACATGCTGTTAATCATTTCAGCGCATATATTTTACACAAGATTCCAGTTGCCTCAATAAATATTTGAAACAGCACTTGTGTATTTCTTGTGTACCTCTTTGGGCATGCTTCAGTTACAAGTAAAAGGACAAGATTTGTTCAACGATTTCTTTGGGAGAATTAGGGTTGTCATGTTTTGAGGTTGCAGTTTAGGGGCCCAGATGGTGCACTGTGAGCTAGCCAGGAATATGATCAACATATTCTGATGGTGTGTGCGGACTTAGACCCACAGAGTTTTAACGTTTATGTTGCCGAAATGGACAGTCTTACTGAGAAAGTAGGAACCTAATGACACGGCGCCACCAGCGTTCTAGTTTAGGTGCTTATTTAATGGGTCTCCCGAGTTTATTCTTAAGTTTGCCCAAAGTTCCTTCTCACCAATTAACCAGTGTTGTCTGTGGTGTTACGGATACATCCTCCTCAGCTAAATAGGGAACCCCTATTTTTGCCTGTAGGTTGTTCAAGCTTGAACCTTTAAAAGGATCACCCCACTATAGTTACCTTCTCTGAATTTCATAAATCAACATGGCTAACACACACCCAATAAACATACTAGTAAATAGTAGACATTCTGTAACACGAATGTTACTGCATCATGGGCTCAAACTACAGGTGGAGATTTTAACTTCAAGGTAGGGGCTCACGAAGCGTATACAACAGAGGCATTTTATTCATGGGTAACATTTCTAGCAATAAATGCACAATCTAGACAGGTTCATGAATACACTGTACAAGCAGTTCCAAACAAATACGCAGCTTATGCGGAACAAGAAATACAGCTCACATATCAGGAACACGCAAATTAGTTCCAAGGTTCCCTCCCACATACCACTACACACGTCAGACTGGGTCCCCTCAGCAATGAAGGGGCAACATGGGCCATCCTGGCCGGCTACACACCATATCTAGACATAGCAAACCTAAACAATAAAACTACATGTACTATACATGGATCTAGTTAGGTTATACAGAAATATGACACAGCATGTCAAGCAAACAAAGGCACTAAACCCAGCAAGGAATGCTTAGGCTGGACAACTGCATTTCACAATGCAGACAATTAGTCCAGTGACTATCAATTCAATTATAGGAAAGATTCCCACCAGACGGGAGGAAATTCTGTTCTGGATTGCACAAAATACAAATCAGCTTGAAGTAGTATTTCCCTATTCAGGACCTCAAGAAAAACATAGAATTCTCATTATATACCTATCTTTAGGAAACGTTCCTCTGGTAGAAGATTGTGCCAAATCTAATAAAGCAGACATTAAGGGCAATTTTGAAAAGGATAACACCAAACAGGCCCCTGAGTCTTCTAACCAATGCTGCGATAATAAGAAAAATATAAAGAAAGAATTAAACCACTGAAATCCTTTGAAAAGCGCAATAATCTGCGCAACCGTGAAACACTTAAGCAGCCTGATAGGTATCAGTATACTGATAAACGTCCTTCTCTTCCTTTCAGGAATCATCCGAAAAACAGTTGGAGGGAAGAAGACGATCAGAGTGCAGGTCAGAGGAGTATGTGAAACCAAAAAAGGAGTCACAACACTCTTCAGACTTCATTATAAAAAACATCCACAACAAAAGCCTCAATTCAAAAAGAAGAAAGTGACAAGTATTTCAGATAGATATGCCACGAATACTGAGGGCTCTGCTCCTGAACATGGAGGTGACTATGACTCTGCTTGACAGCGTGGCAGAGGTTTTGATAGTTCGCCAGAATCTTCAAGAGTTTCTGGTGGAAAACAGGTTGTTCAGGTTAAAACACCAGGCCAGAGACTCACCTCTCCAAGTAAATTATATGATTTGCAACTCCAAATTTAGGGTGATAAAGAACGCACCATTAAGGTTCTCTTTTGGGAGAATCGGATTTTTGGCTATGACATTCTCTTAGCTGAAAAAGATTGCCCACCTGAGTTTGTAACAGAAGCCCCACGAGGGGAAACTGTGATACATCCTGCTTTGTTCCAGAATCTGTAAAACACCTGTATGCTAAGGGGTTGTGATCTTGCACAAGCCCCGGCATTATATCACAATCATATAGGCTGGGATGAGGATTGTCCTCATCACATAATACCCATAAGATCCAGCCCACAAGTGCAACCTCAGTACCCCATTAAACATGAGGCTAAAAGAGCAGTTAGAGAAATATTAACACAACATGAATATCAAGGCGTCATCGAGCCTTGTAACTAACCAAAGAACAATCCCTTATTTCTGAAAGAGAAACCAGATCACTCATATAGATTAGTCTTAGACTACAGACAGTTAAACAGCCATACTCGCACATTTGCATTGCAAAATGTGCACAGTTCAGTACTAATGAATAACATTGTGTGTCAAAAATATAAAACCACAGTGCGTGGCCGGGACGGGAATGGAGTGAGGCGTGTGCCGTTGAGTCTCTGCTCCACCGCAGCCTGTAAAAGCTAAATGCCCCGGTCGCCGGTCCTGCTAGCCCCCGCTAAATGCCCTGTCTGATGTTGAGGCGGGGGTGGGTGCCCCCTCCTACCTGCAGAACTGCTCCGTAGATATCGGGCGACTCACGTTCTGTCTCCGCCGAGAGCCGCAGCTCAATCCACCGTCGCCATCTTGCAACTGAGGTGAGGTGGAGAAAACCTCGCCCCCCAGCCGTGGTCTCAGGCCCATTGCCTCTCTGCATGGTGTTGGTGACCTCTTGGTGGGGGCCGCTCCCTAGATGAGCCTCTGAGTCCCCGGACCCCGGGCCTGGGGTTCTACATGGCGGGGGCGGAGTGAATCGAGCGCTGTACCGGAGCCGCCTCCCGAGCTGCTTCCTGTGCACTGGAGCTGTGTGATGGACTCGCCGAGGTGAGGAGATCAGCGCCGAGTGCCCGGCCCGCTGGATTAGCGGGAGTGGGTGCCCCCCTTCGCCCTGAGCCTGCCGTGAGATCGGCTCTGTTGTTACAGCCCCCCGCTTGGGAGAAGCTGCTCCTGGGAGCATAGCCGCCATCTTGCCAGGGCTGCGGTGTGCGGAGGCCTTTCCCCGTCCCCAAATCCTGTTCTAGCGGCCTGCTGCCTTGCCTGATGAGTCCCCCGGGTGGAGCTGAGTACCGGAGGGACACTTGAAGACCAGAGCCTGAGACCCCGTGCCATGACAACAGTGCTGTCTGAAGAGGATTGCTGCAAGCCCCTACTAGGTTTTCTCCCTTGCAAACAGAACGGTGTCGGTGAGGAGTTGCCCTTGGTTTGGGTCTGGACACAGCAGCCCTCTCGGGGGGCCTTGAGCCACTGAAGATAACCCTCACAGTGGAGGGGCACCTCTGATCCCCCGGTACAGTGGCACTACGTATTCGAGGCCAGCTGGACAAAAAGCACTTACAAGGTACCCAGTTGCATGCCCGCAGAGCCTACATTATACTGTGACTTGAATCCACTTATCTGGAGGTGGGGGGGCCCCATAGCTTTTTGAACTATTGCTGGAGGGGCCTGTTTGAAGCCAGGGTAGCCCTAGCGGCGGAACTCAGTGCCCCGGGAAAGTTCAGGGCTACAACGGTGGTCTGGCCTCGCATCTAACGCTGCAGACTTCCTCTCCTGGGATCCCTCATCCCTATTGACTCCCCCAGCCTGCTGCCTGGGGTGTCCTTGTGGACCTCGCGACTGAGAGACTGCATCTACTGATCCGCCCCAGACGCGACGCTCAACATGTCCACGGTCGACTTAGCCCTGCCCTGGTGATCAACTGTGCCTACCTGTTGAAATGGCAGTGGTGAGATCTGGGCTCGGCGGTCTTTCCTTGGGGACGGGCCTTCATTCCTGCCCAACCTACTTCTGGTCTCCTATCTGCAGGTCTCTCCCCCACCTGGTCCTCCCCTGATCCTGACACAGATTTTGCTGCATTGCCTCAACGCTGAAGCGATACCTAACTCGTAGTTGCTGGGACGCTGCCAGAGAGCAACCTCCAGCCATGTCTAAAACCAAAGAAAACAAGGAGCCGGACCCTGCCTCATCCAGGAACAACCCAGTGATCTCCCTATGGTTAAAATCCAACCCGCAGTTGCAGCCTGTATCCAACTCTCTGGACCAAGCGCTGAATAAAGACCAAGATGGACTTCCGATTACGCCGGCTTTCATGACCTCTTTCCTTCAAGAAATTAAGGCCGAAATTGGGTCGCTTAAGCAAAACTTCAAGTCCACCTTGCAGTACATCCGGAAGGATGTCACGGAGATTGGGGGGGCGGGTTGATGACCTCGAACATACCATGGTTGCAAGGACGGAGGATCACGACAGCCTATGGCAAAGGATGGTGGAACTGGAAGATCAAAACATAAATCTGCAACTCAAGCAGGAGGACCTCGAAAATCGGAGCCAGCGTAATAACCTACGCATCAGAAGTGTCCCCCTTGGCGCAGAAGGCAAAGACATCATGGCCTTTACTGCGGACCTCCTTCAGGCTATTTGGGAGAATGAAGAGGTATCTCCATCTGCTCTGGACAGAGCACATCGAGTCCCGGGTCCCAGGGGCCGTCCAGACTTCATCCCGGACATCCTTACGAAGGTTCACTTCTTTGTCGAGAAGGAAGCCATCCTGAAAAAGATCCAAGGTTCCACATCCCTATCCTACAATGGTTACTCTATACAACTCTCTCAAGACATAGCCCCGGCCACCCTCCGGAGGCATAAAGACTTTAGACCAATCACGGATAAGCTGCGGGTGCTCAATAATATGTATCAGTGGGGCCATCCATTCGTGCTGATTTTCTCCTGGGAGGGCAGACGACAAGTTCTCCGATCGCTGCGTGAAGCTAAACAGCTCCTCCACCTCCCATTGGACTCTGGGGATGGGGGCTTCCCTCCTCCATATGGGCGCGCTGGAGGTCCTTCCCGTCTTGAGTGGTCCACTATTCCGCAGCGAGGACGTGGGAGGCGACTCCGAGAGCGAGACTCCTCCCAGGCCAAACAGGATATCATTTATCATATTCGGACCCTGCATGACCCTCCCCCACAATCTCGATCACCTGCACAAAAGGATTGATTCACGCAGGGAAACTAACTGGTACTAGATACTCCAACCTCAGGGTGGATCCCGGGGTCCCCATTATGGTAGATGAGTACCAACAAACTACAACGCGCCTAAGCAGCCTGGAACACTGGAGGGGCGCTGTTTCCCAGGAGCAAACTTATGGTTGGGACTGCTGCTGACCTAAGGCCCCCATCATCACCCCCATGTGGCTTGACGCCGGCTCCTGATTCTCCCAGTGACAGCCCAGCGGCCGGGATTGCCTGCGGTGTTCGCTGTAATGGGTCACTGGGAGCGGAGATTTGAAGACCTGTTCGTGCCTGCCGCCTCCCCCATGTTTGCAGTGTCCCTTGGAAGAGTGATTTCTTCAGAATGACCCAAACTCTGGACTATGGGCGATTCCTTGGAGACATTGACCTTGTTTGGCCCTGTTGGCCATCTCCTGTTGAGACTATTTCCCCCACCTTTTCCTTCCCTCTTTGCCTATATCTGTTGAATGCGTCTCACTTATAGGAGATATGGGCGACTTCTTGCAGCCTTGAGGGTCTGACCACTGCTCTGGGGACAACCCCACGCTCGCCCTGTCCTACATACGCTCTTACTCATCCATCTCTATTAAGGGCCTCCCGGACGGGTCGTTGGGCTCAAATAGGCATTCCTGATACACTCATCGCGCAGAAACCACAACTGGATGTTGGGGCATGCAACTTCTGACCCTCTTAAACGTTTATGCTCCTAACCAGGCCCAAGATACTTTTTTACGTTCCCACTTATGTGACCTCTTGAAACCTTCGGAAGAGGTGATTATCCTTGGGGGTGACTTTAACCTGGTGTGGGATCCCGGCTGGGACTGTAGTGCACAGCAATATCAGGGCACTGGGGATATGTCAGCAGCTCTTAAAAAAGCCATTACTGACTTGGGTTTACTTGATGCCTGGAAAATCCTCCACCCTGACACCAAAGGCTTTTCATTTTTCTCCCACGTGCATCGCTCCTATTCGCAAATTGACTATTATTTCCTTTCCCTCCCCTTGATTCTATTTTTAATCACTGCGGAAATGTACGACATCTCAATATCCGACCATGCCCACTTTTGCCTCCCAATCCCCGACATAAAACTCAGCCTCGATGGAGACTACCCCCTCAAGTCCTTCGTGACCCTGTTGACCTAGCGGAGATCCGTAAAGAGATCGAGGGTTTTTTTTATGACTAATAACACCTCTGACACTTCGGAAGCTGTCAGATGGGATGCTTTTAAGGCAACCGTCCGGGGAGTAATCAAAACATTAGAATGAAAAGACCACCAGGATCCCTCACCTCACAATAAAAAGCATCTGGCCGTGTTGCGAGGACAACTTTGACTACACCGCACTAACAAGGCGGAACGCCTCCTACTCGCTCTTAACCAAATATTTTACACAGGGGGAGACAAAGTTGGGAAGTGCCTTGCGCAGCGCTTGCGAGCCCAGACCACGCCACCCATATATCCAAACTTCCGTGTGCGGATGGCACTTGGGCCACATCAGAGTCCGACAAGGCCCTAACCCTCTCAAACTTCTATAGAGAGCTGTATGCGGACGAACCCTGTGCCCCGGAGAGGATTGGGTCTTTTCTGGATTCCTGCCCCTGGGATCCCATCAGCTGCCACCACATGAACATGCTAGAGGAGCCAATCTCACAGGAAGAGATAGCAAAAGTTCTTAAGCAGCTTCCAACAGGGAAACCTCCCCGTCCCAATGGCCTCCTAGTTGCCTTTTATCGCATTTTTTATCCGCAGCTCCAAGATCACCTCCTTCACCTTTTTAATAACTTCACAGACGCCACTGGTCTCACCCCAACAATGTCAGAAGCTGAGGTCATTCTAGTCCCTAAACCGGGGAAAGATCCCTTTCTTTGCACCTCGTACCGCCCCATTGCACTCCAAAACACAGACGTGAAGATTTGCACAAAGATCCTTGCTAACCGTTTGGAACCCCACCTGCCTGGTATCATCTATCCAGATCAGGTCGGATTTATCCAGCAACGTCAGGGCCAGACAACATTCGTCGCATAGCCCATTTGATTGAAAACGCCCAATTTTGAGACATACTCGCCTGCCTGGTGTCATTGGATGCTGAGAAAGCCTTTGACCGGTTAGACTGGCGCTTTCTCAGGGAAGTTTTGAAGCGTATAGGACTTGGTCCCATCATGATCTCTAGACTGATGGCTCCATACACGCAACCGACTACACATATGCGATTTAATGGCCGTCTCACCTGTCCCATCCCCATTCATCGAGGCGCTAGACAGGGATGTCCGTTATCCCCACTCATTTTTGCTCTGGTAGTGGAACCTCTTGCGATCACCATCTGCCGTTCATCGGTTATCTCGGGCATTCTCCTTGGAGGATATGAACATAAGATCTCCCAGTGTGCGGACGACCTCCTCCTCTCCTTAACTGCCCCGGCCTCATCACTCCCGGCGTTAGCTATACTCTTGCAATCTTTTGAGGAAGCCCTGGCTTTAAGATTAACCTAGCCAAATCTCACATTCTTAATCTCACCCTGCCGACCTCAGAGGTACGAGATCTACAAAATCTGATCCCTTTGAAATTGTCTGAGACGACGATACCATATCTCGGACTGGACTGGACTCCTTTGCTCTCCACCTGGACTCAAGCCAACTGGCCGAGTTATAGACGCGTCATACGGGAGGAGATCCATAGATGGCGTAACCTCCCTCTTGCTTGGCTTGGACGTATCAACGGAGTAAAAATGTCACTCCTTCCAAAGATACTATATCTATTCCAAACCCTCCCTACCCCAATCCCGCAAAACGATATTCAATCTCTCCAACGGGATATAACCAGCTTTATCTGGGGCAAGCCTGCGTTTCTCTAACAAGGCCTTGATGTTGCCCCGAGATCGGGGAGGGCAAGCATGCCCCAACCTCCTTGAATATTATTGGGCCTGCCACCTGCGCTACATTTCGGAATGGGTGGTCCGGATAAGCGAAAAGCACTGGTTCCATATGGACCGAGCAATCACATGTAGACCACTATGGGACCTGCCTGGCTTCCTTGTGGGGCTCGCCCCCGGAGTGCATACATAGCACCCCCACGAGAACGGTCCTAGACATATGGGGCAAATTGGCATCATCGCAGGGCCTGACCTCCTTCCCTTCTCCTAATACTCCCATAGCTCGCAACCCCATTTTTCCCCCTGCTTTGCAACCCCGGGCCTTTAGCTTCTGGACAGATGTCGAATGTCACATAATTCAAGACCTCTTTCAGGGCGACAAATTCCTCACCTTTGACCAATGCAAAAAATCATTCCACCTCACTGGCACGGCGCAGATGCAATACTAACAACTACGACACTGGTTAACATCTCCCACTTACACACAAGGGGCGACTAGGAGCTTACGGCCTTCGAGACTTAGAGGGTTCGAGAGGACTGATCTCCCACACCTACAAAGTACTACAACATTCGCATAAACCTCAGCCCCACACTTATCAAAAACAATGGAATGCAGACCTTTGCGAGGAGATTCCCCCGGAAGACTGGGACCGGCTATGGCGTGATATCCCCAAAATGAATAAAGCATCCCACAACGTGAATCGGCCTACAAACTTATGACACAATGGTATTTTACCCCTACCCGCAGATGGTTTCGAGCTTTCCCCCAAACTGCTGGAGATGCCAGAGCGATAGAGGTGACCTTTTCCACATTTGGTGGTCTTGCCCCACTCTGACATTATTCTGGAAGGAAATCCTTAGCCACATCAAAGATACAGTTGGATTCCCTATCCCTAGCTCCCCGAAAGTAGCCCTTCAAGGCATCAGACCTTCAACACTTGTAGCCATGACCCATTCAGGCTGGCGTTTAATAACACATATGTTAGGGGCAGCACGACAATCTATTGCTCTCTTTTGGAAGAAACCTGACCCGCCTCCTATCGCCACGTGGTTTCTCCGCTTATGGCAAGTCTTAACCTTGGAGCTGCTTACTGCTCGAATTAACCACACAGACACCAAATTCAGCCGCACCTGGCAGCCACTAATCCAGCACTTCTCCCAGATAAAGCATTCTCGCCTGGTTCCTCTTCGCCTGAGAGCTTTACAGCTCTTTGATGACCCCCTCACGCCTTATTCAAGAGGTATGCATCAGACCTCCCCTATTCTGTCAGACCCGAACGGAGCTGCCCCCCCTACAAAGGCTTTAATCATTCTCCCCAGTGAGTACCTGAATGCATTCTTCCCTCCTGTGTTTCCTCTCCCTGTGTTCTGTCTTCCCCTCCCCTGTTTGGAAGCTGGGTTCTATTTTCACCATCCCCAAACCCTGCCCATAACAATGTGTTGCTCTCATCTCAGGAGTGCAATATTATACGGATGTACATGCACCCCAGTTACGTTCCTTACGCACTGGGGCTAACTCTATAATCTCCCCACGCCATCTGTCATTAACTTATGAAGACTTCTCTCCTACAATAATTTTCACCAGTATCCTACATCAAAGATATAGCACATTATTCCGCCTATCTTGTTTCCCTACTCCCCCTTGATACACATTTTAGCTTTGATCTGTACAGAACTCTATCTGCACACTATTTCACTGGGGATGTAATCTATCATTTGTTTTCTTTTGATTCTCACTATATAATTAATATTCAATAAAGAGAGTTGAAACAAAAATATAAAACCACATTAGACATATCAAATGGCTTTTTCTGCTAAAACATAGCACCTGAAAGCAGGTATTTGACAGCATTTACTGCCTTAGGGTCACAAAAACAATTCTGCCATTTGGAACAGGGGTATAAGAACAGCCCAGGTTTGTTCTCAGTTGGTCCATTTAATAGAACTGTTACAAAGAGTGGACAATGAAGCATTGTCCTACGTCAATAAATTATACCTTACGGAGGATGATGACTTAGACGCCCATATGGTCAGAGTAGATCGCATAATCCTGGGATTTGCTATGGTCAGATACACATTCAATAAAAAAAATGCCTATCTCAGTGTCCTGTTCTTAGAAAAGTGTATGCTTTTACAGCCACCAAACGCAATAAAAAGGCTACTATTGCTATCATGGTTGCTTTTAGGGTTTCTAAATTTTGGTAGCACATAATTCTGCACAACGGGTGCATGAACTGATCCATCCAAACTTCTCAAGCACACATCGGACACCAAAAAACACAAAAATGTTACATGCAGTGCAAGCTGAAATGCTAGCTGCAAAACACTTACACACATGTGTAAACACAACAACCTTGGTAGTCTGTGTAATTGCGGGGAGCACCGGATGCACATATATCACTTTCAACGAGGGTGACACTGTACCAATAGCATATAAATCACGTTTAAACTCCAATGCTGAAATGCGTTTTGCTCTACAGAAAAAAGTTTGACAGCGGTACAGACCGCTGTGGTGAGAGAAAGATCGTTTGCTCAGGGAAAACGCATAATTGTTGTGATTCCCATCCCAGCCTTAGAGGCTGTCACAAAAGCTAGTGTTCCTAACGCGAAAGCCTTTTCATCCAAGATGGATACAGTGGGCCAATTCACTAACAGAAACTGATGTAAACTACATATTTGGCTTTACACGACAAACACAAGCATACCTACAATATGAACAAGAATATGCACATACCACAGATTAGGGATTTTCAAAATCCTATTACTGTTGATGAAGTTGTTGACGCCATAAATAAGTCAATTTCTGGCAAAGCCCCGGGCCCAGATGGCACCCATGTGAACTTGTTTAAGTCTAACATCTCTTTGTGGGTGCCAATTTTAACTAATGTGTTCAAATCTCTTATCGTTGGCCACATTCCTGATACATGGTTGACTGTTATCCAATCCCAATTTTTAAAAAGAGGGACATGTCCCAACCATCTTGTTACCGCCCAATCTCTTAAATTGATTCTAGTGTTAAAACTTTAGGGTGTGTGTCATATCTTATTGGCCCGCCTGGAAGATTCGGCATTGCCAATAACATATCTGAGGTGCAATTTTGTTTTAGGACTGCCCTTGGGACGATAGAGCAACATTTGTACCTTTATGTAATCTTGGGAAAGTGCACGAAGGCCAGGAGAGAATCTAAAGATTTGGCGTTCATAGATCTTTTGAGCACATTTTATCTAGTGAATTGTGATAAACTGTGGGATGTAAAGAGGGAGATGGATGTGGAACTGGAACTTGTATTATTGATATGCTGGCTCCATCAAGACCGCTCAGTAAAGGTGTGCTACAACTCCGTAGGTAAATGTTTCCCATTCATTGAATCTATCCGGGGCATTAGACAGGGCTGCATCCTGGCCCCCTCCCTTTTTTTGATCTATATAAATGGGATAGGCTCTTTCCTGGTTGAAAATGGAAAGGATTTGCCGAAAATGGAGAATATGGTGGTGCCCATCTTGCTGTATGCGGATGATGCCATATTGATTGCCCACACAGCTAATGGTCTCCAATCCCTATTAGACCTTTGCTTGAAATATATAGGCGGGCTGGACCTCCAAGTAAATTTTTCGTCCTTTCTCATGACTAGTGGGTGACCAAATACTAGGCCGAAAACATTTACTATGGGAGACCATATTTTAGGGAAAGTCAAAAATGTTAAGTACCTGGGGATCCCTTTTAATACATCATTGAGTTGGTTGTCTCTTTTGAGGGCAACACACCAACCTTTTAATAGAAACTTAGAAACTATTTTAAATTCGCCCATAAGTTAAAACACAAACCACTTAACGAAATGATGGCTCTTTTCAAGAGCAAATGCATCTTAGTTGGCACATATAGTGCTGGATTGTGGGGCTATAATAAAGCCAGTCTTCTGCAAAGAGCAGAAAACAGTTTCATTCAGAGACTGCTTTCAGTCCCACCCAGTACATCAAATTTAATCTGTGATGAGGATTGGGGCTGACTTTCATTGAAGACCTAACAGGCCTGGCTATTGCTCTGGTCAAACATTTGGGTTGCACCTGAACTTACTGTCATCAGATCTTTGGTTATAGACTGCCAGTCATTGGATAAAGTGAAACAGATTCCTTGGTTGTCTTATATTAAAAAGACTTTCTATTTGTTAGAACTGTATGACAATCCATCTTGTATCAGGCACAACTATAAATTACTTGTAAAAATGTTTTATCAGGCTCAATGTTTAAATATCCACCTAGACTTATCCTAGGCCAAAGTAACTGTTATTAGGCACTTTGCTGTCTCCACAACTAACAGCTTAGAGCCAGTGAAGGCTGGTGACATTTGGAAGCGGTGAGGCGTATAAATTGGGCATGATTTTTATATAACGTGTGATGTGAACAAGTTCAATGGACAAACCTGGGGTCCAGGGTGAGTCCCTCTCCCAAGAAAGAAATGAAAAAAGATTGTCATTGCCAAATGGTGCTTTTTAAAGCAAATGAATGTAGCAATAAAGCAAGGCTTATAAAGCAGTGGGAACATATAGTCTTGAAATATTAAAGACATTAAAAACTGCCCCATATCTTCCTGCATTAATATGTTCAACAGTTACTGTAATGTGTAAATTATACAGCATGACAAATTTGGCCCTTTAAAATGTATGCTTGCCCAGTGTCTTGCACTGCATACATGTAAGAAAGTAGAAATTGCTTTTATGGTTACCCCCACTTTTTGCCTGGTGCTAAGCTGTCACTGACTAGTCTGACAAGGATCCTGCTAATCAGGACCCCAGTCTATCTGCTTTCTCCCTTAAATTGTTATGTTCAGTACTTAGGTACATCCCATATTGGATACTGGGGTACCCTTATCAGTCCCTAGTATATGGTACTAGGGTACCCAGTTCATAGGTACCCCAGAGGTCCCCCATGGGCTGAAGCATGCATTATGCCACCCATTGGAGACCATTCAAAATGGAACTACAGGCCTGCCATTGCAGCCTGTGTAAGCTGGTGCTAGCACAACTTACTAAAGATATATGTTTCCTATATCTAGGCTCACTGCACTTAAAACCTATAAGACACCCCTATAGCAGGCCTTATCAATCCTGAAGGCAGGGTGTGTGGTTCTAAGTATGTGGGTGGCCCTTTCATGAGCAGGACATATCTACAGCCTACGGAGTCCATTCTCCCGGGTTGTAAGTGAAGCAGCCATATACTATATAGAGGGGCACCATGTAATTACGAGATGACCATCTCGAAACTGGCTGCAATGAATCCTATCATGTTTGGTATCAAACAGGTTGGAATCCTATCTCCCACACCATAAACAGTGTGGGAGGTATGATTCCAAGCACTGGATGTTTGAATCATACCCCCCACACCGTAAACGGTGTGGGAGGTATGATTCCAAGCACTGGAAGAGCCCTCAATTAGGCTCTCAGTGTTCCCGGTACCAGCCTCCTTGACCCAGACAGCACAAAATGGTTGCTGCCGACCAGAGACACACTTCTGCCCTCCAGATGCTGAGCCAAGCTCGAACAGGAGAAGGCAGAACAATAGGCATCCTGTCACAGGGAGGTCTGACCATCTCCCAGACAGGATTTAGTGTATTGGGACCGGGGGGGTCCGCTTGCCAGTGCAACTAAGTCTGCATGAAGGGCACATTTGGTGTCCCCATGCATAGTCCAGTTCAAACAAGTCCTGGGAGCCGTTGGCTCCCACTCTGGCACAAAATTGGACAAAGGACATGGGAGTAACCTCCTCCCTGTCCAGACCCTCCCCTGGGAGGGTCCCCTGAAATAGCCCAACCCTTTCCCTACGGTACTTAAAGGGCTTACCTGGGTGTAGGTCCCTAGATTTGTTGTGGGATAAGATTCAGATCAGACACTACTTCTTCTTCTACCGTCTGGGCACTCTGGAATTTGCTGGACTTCGTTTGAGCTCGACTTCGTCTCCCTTCCAGTCTGCTTCATCATCTGTGCCTGTGCACCATACAGGAACCTTCCAAGGCCTGTGAGCATCAAAGACACCTAAAGGAATCTCCATAGGAGTGAAGGAGTCACTCCCTGCATTAGCAGGCACCGCAACTTAGTCAACTGGTCTGCTGATCCTGAGCTCCTCCGGACTCTGTAAGGTTCTGTAACACAGGTGGTGGTTTTCCACAGCTCCTGAGGCTTGCCCTGCCATCTCACCAAGTTTGAGGCCAGTATGCCTTGTGGGGGTTGCAATAACTGAACCCCTGAGCACCATGTCAACTTGCAGTTGCAATGGCTTGTTGGCTTCCTTCCAAGAAGATCTTCGGGCTTGAAGTAGCCCCAACCTCTAGCACCTCCAGTGACCAGAATCTTCAGCCACACCGCATTGTTTGCATCGTGGACTGCATCTTTTGGTGAGCTGCTTGAGGTCCTCTTGCGACTCCAGTGCCTCCGGCCTGTGGGTCCACTTGAGGGTCACCTTTGTTTCTTTTGAGCTCCCTTGATTGCTCGGGGCCTGCCCTGACTCCCCTGTTTGTGGTGAGTCCACTGGACCTTGCTGGTCCCGACATTGTACCTTCTTCAACTTCTGCGTTGGTTGCATTTGCCAAGGCTTGCTGGTGCTCCCGCTGGACACCGACCCCTCAGCACTCGACATCCGACGTGGGACAGCTCTTGCATGGCTCCTGGTCTTCCTCAGCTTCGCCTGGTCCTCACAGCTGCAGAGTCAAGGTCATTGTCATCCATCCTGTAATACCTGACATCGGAGGGCGTTCGTCTTCCCAGTCAACATAGACTCTGTCCCCTCTGCTTGCAGGTACCTCTCATCTTGAATCCACCTTTGGATTCCACCGGACACTTTCTCCTTCTTTAGCAGCGGCACTTTCCTGCAGTCCTCCATTGGGTGCAACGGCGGGTTCCGACACCACTTCACACCTATGCACCCGGCTTCCCTGGTGCAGTTAACGTGGGTACTAGGGTATCCACGGGTGGGGTGGCTCTCCAACCTTCTGTCTTCCACTGGGTTTCTTCAGGGTCCACTGGGAAAGGTCCTTAATCTTTAAAAATCCAACCGCGACTTAACCATAGAGTTGTAGGGAGCACGCGGTCGTGTTCCCACACTGCACACGCTCTCCGTGGGGTCCCTATCAACTCACCTTCGGTGGTTCCTTGGGTCCCCAGCACTTCTACGTCCTCTCGACACTGTCTTGACCCGAGTCGTGGTTCTTATACCACTTTCTTAGTATAGGGTTTGGTCCCCCCCCTGGGATCCAAAGTACATTTTTATAAATTATTTGACATCAATATGACAAAAATCCAATTAGTAGTACCAAATATATGCAATTTTATATATTTAAATAAAAATAGTGCCTGAAAGCACAAAGTGCCACCTGTGGTTATCTTGTTGCACCGGACTGGACAAAATCAGGTTGGTGGAGACGGAGCACTGTCCGGATAGAGCGACCGAGTTAAGCCCGCTGAACAAAGTACCTTAAATCCGGGTTGCGGAGCACTGCGAGATTCTGTGTGGAGGATGTGTCACACAATGGCAGTCCTAATGAGCTGCGGGCTGCAATGCGATGTACTGCATCAAGGATGCATTGCGCAGTGGCAGTTCTGAGGAGTTGTGGGACTGCGAAACGAGGTCCCACGTCGAGGAGATGTCATGTAGTGGTGGTTCCAAGAAGTTGCAGGGCTTTGATGGGAGGTTCTGCGTCAAGGAGGCATCGCCCAGCAGTGGTTCCAATGCGGAGCTGTAAGGCAATGTGTTGCGATGTGCCAGACCTGCTACGACGACATCTGGGATGGCAGAGCATGTTAAGGCCCACGTCCAAGCGTTCAAGACTGGGGTGGCACCAATTGGGGGGCAAGACTCACAGCAGACAGAGTCCAGGTACTGGGTAAAAGGTGGTTGGAGCCTTTTCTGTCCATGAGGCGCTGATCAGGAGGCCAGCCAACTAACCCTTAGAGTCACGCTGGTGGTAATGTGTTGAAGATGCAGCTCCAGTACTTCTCAATCAGGCAGGGGCAGCAGAGTAGCAGGGTAGCAGAGTAGCAGGGTAGCAGAGTGGCAGGGCAGCAGTGAGTAACAGTCCTTTTTGCAGCAGAGCAGCACAGCATTCCTTCTGAGTCTTCCACAGGTCCAGAGGTGTACTGAAGAGTTGGGTCTGAGGGTCCAATATTTTTAACTGATGCCAGCTATGAAGTAGGAGACGATTCTGGAGGTTTCCACCCCCCAGAGGTGTTTGTAATTTCCTCCCTCCCTGCCCTGACCCTAGCGTGTCTGGGGTCACAAAAGTCTAGTGTCAAACTCTTTGTGAGTGTGCTGAGGCAGAGCCATTGTGATGTGCAAATGTGGTTGGTGACAGCTCCACCCCCATCAAGACAGAGATGGCCCATCCTTCCAACACCTATTCCCCCTTTGTGTCACTGTCTGGAAGTAATACACAAAGACCAATTGCCAGCTACACCTAGGATTGTCATCTAGGATACAGGCTGGAGGCACTAAATGGTTGGGACAAGAAAATGCCAACTTTCTAAAAGTGAACACTAAACTAATCCGCCAAACAATGGAACCTGTGTACAGTGAAACACAGAACAAGTGATTCCATGGGTCTCAAACAAGGTAGCCCACAAGGTTAAACTACATGCTAATCTTAATCATTTACAATAATCACAATTTATTATTCTTCCAAAAGGTGCTAGAAAATTAATTGAAAAAGTGCAGATGGTGCAGTGCCCACAAGTGTAGCGGTGAGACAATAAAATATGAACATATATTTATATAGTTGGTATCCACAATTTAAATATTAAGTGCAGTATGAATTCTGATCAGGAACAGTCTATTTCGTATTAGATAATCCCCACTCCGGTGTCGACGTTTCGGCCCACAATCTGCTTTCAGTAGGTCTCCTCAGGAGAAAAATCCATCTGACAAAACACCTAGGAGAATGAATTATGGGAACATCTGTTAACCTCATGGGCATATTACTTATGTTAGACAACCACCTAAAGAATAAAACACATAACTCTCATCTGTGTGTAGCCTGCACTTTTAGAGGTCTCAAGCAGGCTCAACAACGTCCCCTGCTATAATAAATAAACACATATGTATCACATTGTGTAACTAAAGTGACTACTCCTTCAAGAAAATTATCGATGTCATGTACAACCCAGTACATATACAAGATCCATATGACTAGTAACACTCATGTTATACGACCACCCAGCATCTTCTACGTGTACTGTGTTAGCCAATCTATATTTCTGCGTTACATGAGGTAGCTGCTCTCTAGTTTCACACTACACATTCAAATACCTCCACATCACATATGGTGCTGGTATTATTACAACTGCCTTTGTAAGCAATAGTGTTCACATATGGTTACTGCCCCAACAAGATAACACAGCTATGAAATTGTATCTATAATGCCCCCATGAAATCTGCAGCTCAATCCAATTGTTGGGATCAATAGCAGCTGGACAAGCAGCAGTAATGTCTTGCCATCTATCTATTGAGTAATCCCTCACTCGTCTAACAACATAACTGGCACCAAACTCATTGGGTTAGCTGAATTGGCCAATAGTCTGGATAGTCAAAATCCCCATTTTCACTATTGATCCCTACAAGGGCATCTATATAAAGAATGCAATGCTGCATAATTGCCCACTACTTTTCTGGAAAACAATCTCACCTTACGTGGGAAGAAAGAACCTCAATGTAAGCACCAAAGCAATTGAACGCAGTAACAGCTGTCTCGCGCGCTCCTCTGAGTCATCCGAGTTGATTGTAGTACGAACAGCAGCTTTGTTCTTATCTCCCAGTCACATTTGGAAGAGCAGACAGCTAACCTTGCCACCTTGGATCCCCCTTGTGCTCTATACTTGAGGCCATGTATCACAGCAGGGAACATTATTCAGCCTGCTTGACATCTCTACAAGTGCAGCATACACACAGTTGAGAGGTACAAGATTTATTCTTTATGTGGATATCTGGTATAATTAACATTCCCATGAGGTCAATAGATATTCCTGTAATTCATTCTCCTGTGTATTTTCTCAGACAGATTTTTGTCCTGAGGAGGCCCACTGAAATGAGCTTCTGGGTCAAAACATCAGCACTGGAGTGGGCATTATCTAATATGAAATAGTCTCTATTTCTGGATCAGTATTCATAATTGTTGGAAAACGAGGCAGTATCTGTGTGGCCTGCACAAACAACATGACTACATTTGTCCTTCACTGGGAACCAAACACCCAATTGTAGCACCTGGCTCTCAGAGGGTAGCGTTGCAGAGCAGTCTGAGGCTTTACTCAAGGGAGGTGGTGTGGCTAGTAATCGCCATTTGCAGGTGCGCAAAAATAACACTCAATAATTGATTGTCCAGTCTGTACTTTGCTTTATAAAAGTAAGAGTACATTTATTAAACACGCACACTACTCAATACTATGCACCAATTTACAAATATACATAAGCTGTTGGAATTACTTTGTGACATTGCATAACATCTCCACCCCTCCCGCAGGGGGGTGGGGTCTAGTACCACAACTCCTATGTGTGCACATCATCTTGCCCCCCAATGCAATTAGTTGAACATAACCTGGAGCGAGGGCCCTGCGCACTGGCACCATGCCAGTGGCGTCCCACCCCGTTACCTCAACAAGCATTTAAAAATGGGCATACCTGCCTTGATGACACATAACCCTGACCAAGCATTTCCTACTGACCATAAAGTATGCACCTCCATATCTTAAGGGCTAGCATTCTGGGTTCTTCACCTAAGCGCAGCAGCAAGAATACATGTTTAAGCAGCACTTTAGAATTACAGTACTCATCACCTTGGTTGATCAGTTGAATGCATGGCAATGACAGCCCCTAAAGGCATCACAGAGGACATCACAGGATTACGCATATACAGCTAGACACCCTATCAGGAGTGTCTGGCAACATAACCCCACTTGGCTTATGACATCACCGTACACTTGTGACTTACAGTCCCTTTAAAAGAAGTACTCCTGGTAACTACACTTCTCCTGCAGTGCACCTCTTCACTTTAAAAGGAATCACGGGTAAAAGCCTAGGATTACGTAAATACAGCCAGACCACCTAGCAGGAAGGTCCAGTAACACAAACTCCATTTAGCTTAACATCACCTTACACCAGTACTTCACTTCACACATGTGACTTTCAGTCCACCTAAAAAGAAATAATCAGGGTAAATGCATTTCTGGTGCAATTACACCTCGCCACCTCCAGGGCATGCCCTTCTCCAGGCATCCCTAATTCAGTCCTTCATTCCTTAATGCACTTCTTCATTCACCTTCAGCTGTAGAACAAAAGTTCCAGCCGTGAAGGTGTTAAATGCTGGCTGAGCCCTTGAGGGGTTATTCTTTTGAAGTCCCCATGAGACTTAGGGTGAGACTTTCCTTCGTAGTGCTGGGGGAGACTGCGTTGCTCCTGCAGCTCCCCCTGCACTCTGGCACACGTGTGGTGGCGACCCCGTCCTCCTGGGGCCACCACAAGCAGAGAAAACGCTGACTTTTCCTTGCGGCCGTTCCTGGCCTGCAAGGCATTATGGGGCGCTTTCCGTTGATTTCGGGAATAACTGATGAGCGGCTCTCCCGCTGTGCCGGGGAGAGCCGCGCTGCCTTGCTGGCGGCTTCGCCGCACTTTTCAGCCTCGGTGGGGGGCCCGGTCCCACCCGGACCCCCAGGTAAGTCCTGCGGCGCGGGGAGCCCACCCCCGGCCGATCCTGCCAATTTTCAGGGCCCGGTCCCACCCGGGCCCCTCCTCTCTCGTACGGGGCCCCGGTCCCACCCGGGACCCCCACAGGACCTCCACGTTGGAGGGCAGCCCGGGGAGCCCACCCCCGGCTGCCCCCGCCGACTCCCCGCCCGGCCAGCACCCTCGCGTGCTGCCGCGGTAGCCGGCAAGGCATTTCTGGCCTGCCCGCTCCGGCGGGCAGACGTGCCGGACCTCGGGGGGAGTGCGGCTGCACTCCCCCAGCCTCCGCCTGCTTTTTGGGGCCCGGGGATGGGGTCCCGGGCCCCCGGACATCTTCGGGGGGGGCGCGACGGCGCTCCCCTCCATCCTGCTGTCTTCAGGGACGGAGATGGGGTCCCGGGCCCCGCCTCCTCGTCACGGGGAGCGCGACGGCGCTCCCCGGCTGCTCTGCTTTGGTGGGGGCCAGGGTGGGCTCCTGGCCCCCCGCGGGGGAATATCTTCACGGGGAGCGCGACGCGCTCCCCGACTTGACTTCGGGACCCGGGGATGGGGGCCCGGGCCCCCTTTGGCCACTTTTCGCGGGGAGCGCGACGGCGCTCCCTGGCTTTGCTTTGGGGCCCGGGGATGGGGTCCCGGGCCCCTCCTGGGTCACCTTCACGGGGAGCACGATGGCGCTCCCCGGCTTCCCTTCCTCCCCAGGGGTCAAAGGTCGCTCACCTTCCGGGGGCCATATCTCAGCCCCTGGGAGTTCGATCTGCCCCATTTTCACTTCCTCTTGCTCCTGGCGGCGGCCCCCAGCCACTGGAAGCACTCTCCTTCACCCTATGGGTCTCCAAGAGGGTGCATTCGGCAGGGAGCAGTCTTCACTGGCTCCCTGCGCCAGCCTTTCGCCTGGCTCTCCTCCTGGGCCGCTCCTCTCCCTGCGCAGAGGCCCCTGCTTCTGCGCACCGGTCCTGGGCTCTTCTTCTGGTGCTGTTAGGGGCCTGGGGGCAGTCAGGGGGTACCTCCTTCCAACTGCCCATTGCCAGGCTCCAGCACCTTCCACCTCAGCCGACCACACCCCAGAGAGAGCTCTCTTCCTCTTCCAGTACTTTTTAAAAGTTGAGTAGGGGGCTGGCAGGAAGTCTCTGTTTCCCTGCCCCTGCTCCCACCTCCTTGTCCAGCCTCTGGGTTTGTTCAAAATGGCGTCGTCCAGGGTCTCTGGCCACATGGTCTCTGAAACACGAGCCCTTCCTTTCTGGCTGCCTTCCCCCCTTTGTGCAGCCTGATGCCTGGCACCCAGTGATAGCTGCTGATGGATGAGCCTGTAGCCCCACCCATCTTCCCTTCGTGGAGAGGAGGCCTTAGCTTGTGGAAGAAAGGTTATCAATCCATCCAGCTGAGGTCAGCCCTCAGCCTGGCCCTGGTTATGACTGACTCAGAGAAATGTGACATTTCTGGATGACCCAAAAGCAGTACAAATATGACTTGGGACTCTGCAGAATACTCCTTTTCACATCCGCTACAGTGGACTTTAGTGCGTGTCTGGAATCTGTAGGCCTTATGGAAGTTAATCTAGCACATGGGCTCCACATCCCCATAGGGAAATAATGAAGTGAAAAACACAGTAAAGCACACTGACTTTCCCTGGCATGTTCCTTCCCAGTGTATAAGGCCTATTCCGTGTCACCACCCACTTCTGCATAAGTCCTGCCACACCAGTCTGTCTGCACCTGCTCCTTGGCTGCGCACGCTAGGAATCTCCCCTGCGCAGCCCCTACACATGTGCACGCGCATGTACACATGTGTCTGCATGTAACCAGCCCGGTGTCCCTTACTCCAGCTGCTGCGCAGTGGCCTGGTCAAGCCAGGGGGACACCAGTAAAATCCCCATGCAGTCCCTTTCATCATGAGTTCCCTGTGGGTGAGTCCCACTTATGAGGCTCTCCCACAGTAAAAGCTCAACAATTAGGTGCTCAAAAAGCGAAAAATACGGGCGGCCCATAGTGTCAGAACCACCTTCTAACAATAATAGACTCAATATTTAAATTGTAGATACCCACAATGTATATATGTATCATATTTTAATTGTCTCTCCACTGCACCTATGATTAATCCATTCATTTCCCAGCACCTTTTGGAAGAATGATACATTATAATTATTGTAGATTATTAAGATTGGCATGTATTTTAACTTCATGGGTAACCTTGATTGAGACCCACAGAACCACTTGTTCTATGTTTAAACTTTTTAAAAGTGACATTTTCTGAATTGTCACTTAAATTCCAATTTTACGATTAAAAAAGTTTTTTAAATTACTATTCTTTAGACATCAAACTCAACATTTATTCCTGCTCCCAATTAAAAGTTATCACTTATTAAATGTAATAAGGTGACTCCAATCTAATGGGAGAGGCAGGCCTTGCAGTAGTGAAACAAAAATGTAAGAGTTTTTCCACTGCCAGGACATGTAAAAGTTAAAATTTAATGTCTAGGTTTTAAATACACTGCACTCTGCCCTATGGGCTTTTTAGGGACTGCCATCTGGGTGATTTATATGTATTAAAAAGGAAGATTTAGGCCTGGCAAAAAGGTTTATTTTGTCAGATTGAAATGGCAGTTTGAACTGCACACATAGGCTGCAATGGCAGGCCTGGGACATGTTTAAAGTGCTACTTAAGTGGGTGGCACAATGAGTGCTGCGGGCCGACCTTTAAATTAAATGTACCAATTGGATGTAAGCCAATATTACCATGTTTAAAGGAGACGGCACAAGCACTTTCAATGGTTAGCAGTGGTAAAGTGCACAAAATCCTAAAAGCCAACAATAAACAGGTATGTAAATTAGGAGGATGAAGGCAAAAGGTTTGGGGATGACACTGCAGAGAGGGCTAAGCATAATAGAATCAAAATAAAATAAATAACACACAATAAGCAAGTAGTCCCTGCCTCTTGGGCTATTTTGTATGCAGATTATCACACTGTGCAATGATAAAATACAGTCACTCAAATGAGTTCAGAAAATAATTGAAGTGAGTGACTGTGTCCAATGCTGTATGCGTTGCTGGACAGAAGCAAAATATGAAGGACACTGTGGTAGACCAATGGATAAAGCAGACTGACTGAAAACCTCTGTATGTAAATATTTACCTGTATATTTGTAGTAAAATCAAAAGGTCTAGGCTAATGCAAGACCTAAAGAAAAGTGCACTTCCACAGATTCATGCAAAACAAACACTATGCAGCATAATAACACCAAGAGTGTAATTAACCGTTGTAATTGGATTTATTCTATACTTTGCTGGAAAACACACAAAAGGTAGCACATTTTGATTCTAATAATTTGCTGTATGTTAGCCTTCCATCTGAAAATGGAGTTTCAATTTTTGTCAATGGTGTATGACACTGACATGTATTTTATTTCTTGTAGGGACGCTAGCCCCTTATGGGATTGCATAATATACGTAGTTTACATTGGACCTTAGTATATCCATTTATTTATGGGTAGGATCTCAAACTATGATTCCTCTCTCAGATGTGGAGCCTATTTGAAGCTGTTTGTCTTGCATGCTGTTAAGTTCCTTAAAGACATTAGCACAATTTAACTGCTGAAAACCCAGACCTGCATTGTCATTGTCCCTACATTCATAACTCTCCCAGAAAGTCCCACAAGTTTTTGGAGTTCTTGCAGGACTTCATTGGAGACATTTTGAACTTAGCATGACTATTTTAAACTGTGCCTGGTTCAGACATGGTATTTTATAATCTTACTGTTATACTGATTGTTTGCTTCACCACAGCAGCACCTCCTCGGTTGCATACTTAAAGGCCTTGGAGTTCCTACTCAGATGGCTGCAGATCCTAATGCTCCCTCAGTTAGAATGAATTAAACAACTGATACAATCTAGACTTCCACAGCCTTTTGTTTCCAAAGTGACCCCCATCTTAATGCTCAAACTTGACACTTATATGATTGTGTTTCAAATTGGGGCTTCAGCTAGCTAGCGTTCTGTTGTATTATTTTTAACATTAAGGTTGACCATATGTATAAAGGACCTAAAACAACTTGCCTACTCTTCATCAGAGTCTGCTGAAAAATCACAAATATAATTAAGTTGAACCGAAATTGTTGAGTTTACTTTCAAAACTTGAATGACAGTTGAAGATTGATGATTATCATTCTAACTCTGCTCTGCTGCTGCTCTGCCTCTGCCTCTCTTGCCTCTTTCCTTTTGTGCCCCTTTTCCTTTTTCCTTCGTTCTGCTCTTCTGTCACTTTTCTCCTTTTCACTTCTCACGCTTTCCTTTGTTTTCACCCTTCAGTGTTTCCTTCCCGCTCCTGCCTCCCAGCTGACCCGCCCTCTCCTGATCCCGACTTAATGGCGGCTGCTGTGCGGCCGAGCCGCTGGGCGCTAAAGGTGTGCCAAAGGCAAGCCTGTTGCGCCCGTCCGTCACCCGACTACGACAAGCACCAGGGACCCTGGTCCTCTGACCTAACTCCACTATAGCTCCAGCACCCTCCACGTTCTCAACCCCGGACGCAACAAAAATTGCCAGCTCTCGACGCTGACCAACACCCACGGCTCTCTCTCCTGTCTACACTGCCGCCGCACCTTCATCTACCTCCATACCCCAGCAGCATCTCCCAGCCTACTGGACATCACCGCTCACAAACCACTCAACTGCATCCTTCTCAATGTACGTTCCCTGCACAAGCACGCAATAGAAATCTGGGACCTCCTCAACACCTACTCGCCCGACATTACCTTCCTCACGGAAACCTGGACCAACGGCAACTCTGCACCTGATATCGCCACCACCATTCCCGACGGATACAAGATCTTGCGCAAGGACCGCCCCATCTTCCCAGGAGGAGGCATCGTCGTCATTCACAAAAATACCCTCCGGTTGACCACCCTCCTGGATGACACAATGACCCTCATGGAGCACCTCCACTTCCAGATCCAGACCAACCCCAAAACGACTCTCCGCGGAACACTCATCTACAGGCCACTTGGCCTGTGCTCCCTTTACCGATGCCATCACTGACCTCATCGCACCCCATGCCCTCGCATCCAAAGACTACATCCTTCTCGGAGACCTAAACTTCCACCTGAATAACCACGATGATTCAAACATCGCCTACCTCCTAGAGAACCTCAGCAACATAGGACTGAAACAACTAGTCACCGCCCCCACGCACACAGCAGGACACACACTCGACCCCGTCTTCACCAGAGGAAAAAGCATCTCCTACAGCCACACCACAGAACTCCTCTGGACAGATCACCACTGCATCCACTTCTCCTTCAAAAAACTAACTGTACACAAGCACGCACACCGCCTCCCCTGCAGAAGCTGGTACAAAGTCACTGAATACCAGCTCACCTCCGCCGTCGTCAGCACCCCACCACAACTACGTCCGACTCAAACACCACAGCACGCAACCTCCACCACTGGATCATGAACTGCGCTGACACACTCCCCCCCACTCAAGAAAGCCACCGGAAGACACATCAAGAAAGCAAGCTCATTCACTCCTGCACTCCAAGAATCCAGACGTACTTGCAGATGACTCGAAAAGACATGGAGGAACAACAAAAGCCCGGAAAGATGAGCTGCCTACAAAGCAGCCACCACAGCATACTACCTACTCATCAAATCCACAAGGAAGAAATCCCTTCAAGACAGAATCCTCACCAACGCACACAACACCAAAGAGCTCTTCTCCATCATCAAGGAATTCACCAAACCCTGCAGCAAACAAACAGACGTCCCAAGCTCCCAAGACCTCTGCAACAGACTCAGCACCTTCTCCCACCATAAGATTAAAATGATCTATGACAACTTCAACAACCAAGACGACATCACCGCTCCGGCTCCCCCCTCATGCGACACCACCCTACACACCCTAATCAAATAGTTCCCGCTCATGACAGAAAACACCTTGAAGACCATGGAAAGCATCCACTCTGGAGCACCCTCAGAACCCTCCCCACACAACATCTTCCACAGAGCCGCCTCTGCCATCGCACCCGAACTACGTCGGAAGATCAACTGCTCCTTCGAGGCCGCCACCTTTCCCGACAACTCGAAAAACGCTGCAGTCAACCCCCTCCTGAAGAAATCCTCTGCGTACCCGAAGGACCTCAGAACTTCAGGTCCAACTCCCTGCTTCCATTCGCAGCCAAGGTCATCGAAAAGGCCATCAACACCCAGCTAGCAAACTTCCTCGAAGCTAACAACATCCTGGACATTTCCCAATCCGGATTATGAAGAAACCACAGCACACAGACCGCCCTACTCACCACCTGTGACAACATCCGCTCTCTCCTCGACCAGAGCAAAATGGCAGCCCTCATCCTCCTGGACCTCTCGGCTTCATTCGACACCATCTCCCACCGCACCGTAGCCACCACACTCCACGATGCCAGCATCCGCAGAAAGGCCCTCGGCTGGATACGCTCCTTCCTCACTGGCAGAACTCAGTGAGTCATACTCCTTTCCTACCTCTCTGAACTGACAGAGACCAGGTGTGGAGTGTCCCAGGGCTCATCCCTCAGCCCCACCCTCTTCAAAGTCTACATGGCCTCCCTCACAACCAGCGTCAGGAACCACAGGCTCAACATCGCCTCTTATGCTGATGACACCCAGCTGATCCTCTCCCTCACCAACGAACCAAACATCACCAAACACAACTTCCAAGAATGGATGGCAGCCATCACCATCTGGATGAAGAACAGCTGCCTGTAACTCAACTCAGAAAAGACAGAAGTCCTCATCCTTGGCTCCACCTCCTCCGCATGGAACGACTCCTGGTGGCCCTGCAGTCTTAAATCCCCCCACTCTGACGGACCATACACGAAACCTCACCATTATACTAGACTCATCGCTCACAATGAACCACCAGATCAACGCCGTATCCTTGACCTGCTGCAACACCCTCCGCATGCTTCAAAAGGCTTTCAGATGGATCCCAATTGAATCCAGAAAAACTGTTCAACAAGAAACTCCTTCGCAAACTCCAGACTGCTCAGAATGCCGTAGCCAGACTGATCCTCGACATCCCCTGTCGCAGTCACATCACCCAACACCTCCACGATCTCCACCGGCCTCCAGTTGAAAGAAGAATAACCTTCCAACTCCCCACCTACGCATACAAGGCACTTCACAACACCGGACCTCCATACCTGAACAGTCGCCTCTCCTTCCACGCACCCAAAAGACACCTCAGAGCAGCTCAGCTCTCTCTGGCCACCACCCCACATATCAACAAGACTAGAACGGGAGGAAAGTCCTTCTCCTACCTCGTGGCCAAAGCCTGGAACACCCTCCCCCTCCACATCTGGCAATCGCCCAGATTGCCCCAGTTCAGGAAGGACCTCGGATGGCCCCAGCACTCAACGGAGCAGCTCTCCCTGCCCCCCCACAGCGCCTTGAGACCCTCACGAGTGAGTAGCTGTGCTTTACCAACCCTGATTGATTGATTGATCATTGTTCAAGGTACAGAAACTCAGTGGCATAATAAAACTTGAGTGTGGTCCCCTGCAAAATACAACTTAATGAGAAAACAAAATTGAGAGGATATAATAATCGACATGAGAGTGGAAGCAGTGAAGAGTTGAGGAAGAGTAGAGGGGAAACAATTCTAATATTAAGACATGAGCAATGAGACATCACAGAAGCAAGACAGGGCGGAGGGACAAGGAGATGCTAGAAGAAAGTGAGAGACAGAATGAAGTGTGCAAAGAGAATGTTGAGATTGATAGTAAAAGAGAACTACAGGGTGGGAGATGTAGGAAGACTTCCTTGTGACACCTGCAAAGGGCCAGGGACAAGAGCCATGAGCACCTTCAGAGAATGTATGTCTCTATATCGAGGACAGCTATATCAACATACAAAAATATTCATTCACTAAACGACCTTCAATTAAATAGTCATGATGAATATATATCTACTATTCATAACATTACAGCTACTTTGATAATGTAGGTAGTCAATGCACTGAATGAAATATTTTTGTCATACAATATACGGTGTGCAGTATAGTCACCTGACCCCTCAGAGTAATTGGAGCACTGCAATGGTAGAGGTGCTGCAAGAAAACAAGCTGAGCCCTACTAGTAAAGACTTACTGAATGGGAATGTTGAAGGGAGGAGTGTATTGAAGGCAGCATCCACAAACTTAATTCAAACTAGATCCTGTTTAAAGAAGCCCTTATCATGGCTGTGTATAAAATATCCACTCATCAGTTCTCCTCCTACCTCTTACTGTAGGGTTTCCTCTTGATTTTGGGGGCTGATTTACAAAGGTAAATATACACCTCTATTTTCACTCACATGTGTATTTACTCCTACACCTATGTGTAATTCTCCAAGTTTTTGCTATTCACCATTTACAACTGGAGATTTACAAATAGGTGTAGACTTACATCTGACCCCCTTAAATGAGGGGATGAATCCTTCTACAGCAGAATTTGAAAGCGTAAAGTTACTACTAATAACTTTTCATCTATTAGAGGAAATCTCGCTGTGGGAAGTAATTGGATAATTGAATACAGTTTATGACTTTAATAAAATATTTTAATGTATTTGATAAACATAGAATAATTTAAATTTTTTATTATAAACCTGTAAATAAAACGAAATGTTACTACACATTAACTAATCAAATTAAATGTGTATTAAATAGTAATTTAAATTAATTAATTTGCAAATATAAATTTTTACACAATTTAAAAAAAAACACTCACCTTTGCTTGAAAGTTACGTATTTAATTAATTTTAAAATGCTTTAAATTTTTTTAAAACAAATGTTATTTTAATTTGTTTAAAATTAAGGTTATTATTTAACAACAATTTATTAATAACTGTGTATAATTTTTTAGCAGTTAAAATATATGTAATTTTAAATGTTGGTCTAAATTGATTCATTTAACATTAGTTCCTATGGGGCGTTATTTTAACTCCCTGACTCCACTGTTTTTTTATGGGAGAGTGTTGCAGTACCAGGGCTTGGCCATCTGTGGAGTTTGATTTACTCCAGTGTTGAACTTCAGTACGTTCAATCCTGTTTTGACACTGCAGTAGCTTTAGAAGTGTATTTTGTGAATTGGAATTATTTTACTCTTTTATGGATGTCTGTTTAGTATTTGCATGTCCCTCCCAGACTCATCCTTAAATTTCCCTAAAATCAACCCCTTCATTAGTAATTATTTTCCATTTTCCCACTACTGCCCCTGGTCTCTTCCACATTTACTACTGTTTTGTATAACATTGTGTGGTGGAAATCTCCGCACAGAAAAATAGAAAAGGCAGGGGAGGTGGAGATATTTTTGAATTTGCATTTGTAGTATGTGAGAAGTATTACCGCAGTGCTAATTAATGTACTACAAAATGTAGTTCATATATATGTATAGATCAGTAGAATACACTCTAGGATACACTCTTTTTCTAAGGGAAAACTGACCAGACGTTTGTTAAGGTATGATGGTCAAAAGTGAGGGGCTACTATTACACAGTTTCATAAGTCTATCTAAATCAACGTTCATCTGAAGTCACATAATTTGTGCCAACAACTACCACTAAATGATTTCTAACATTATGCAAGTCCTGCAGAACTTCATGCAAAGGGAACAGTGAAATACAACAAACATAAATAATACCATAGGCACATATAATGACCATCAATAAATAATGTATGCAGTCTGGCATTTGCAATGAAAACAACTAAATTATTTAATAGGCATGGAAACATAAACATAGGGCAGCTTGACATCCTCAGTATCAAGATTAATCATTCCAATAAATATATGCTGCTATAAAATGCTCTACAGCTGTATACTGCTACTCTTTGTGAAAAAATAAAAGAGTTCAATAAATGTAAATTAGAGTTCAGGTTTCATTTGTAGTCTTCAGGTCACTTGAAAGTATGTCTCCTTGTAGGCTTTCCCTGAGCTGTTGCACATTAAGGGGCATATGTACAAGCCCCTATCGCCACGGGAACGTCACTTTTTGTGACGGTTTTGTGGCAATAAGGGCTTTGCCTTATTTACAAGGCAGCGTTAATAATAATAAAAAATCATTTATAAAGCACCTGGTTATACCAACTGGTGTGTCCCCGCGCTAGGAGCTACTACATAAAAAATGGCTGAAAGGGACTGAAAACAGTAAAACAGGGGCAAATGCGGACATAAAAACCTCAAAACTGGAAGAGCCAAGTTTGCAATCCTTGACGTAAAGTGTTTTCTGATGGCTCTGCTTGAAGAGAGAGAGGTAATGTGTTCAAGTTTTTGGCTGCCAGAAAACCAAATGAGCACGCACCCATGCTTGCTCTTTGGATTTTAGGGACTTTAAGCAAGTGAGCCCCCGTTGATCTAAGGTAACGTGTTGGGTTATAGGGGGTATGAAGATCATGGAGATAACTGGGTCCCTTGCCCTGCAGACTCCGGTGGCAAAAGCACAGGGCTTTAAAAAGAAATCTTTTATTAACAGGCAGCCAGTGCAGGGTGGCAAGGGCTTTCACAGAGGAAGCTCTCCTCTGTAGATTGTGAACTAGGCGGGATGCCGCATTCTGAATGCGTTGCAGCCTATAGAGACATTCTTTTGTTGCTCCAAGATAGAGGACATTTCCATAGTCCAGCGGGGATGTAACAAGAGTGTGGACCAGGGTTTTCCTGGCTGAAATGGGGAGGTTATCCCAAATTTTCTTTAACATTTTGAGGATTCCAAAACATTTCCCTGCAACCTTCCTAGTGTGGGTCTCAAAGGAGAGTTTGGGGTCAAGCCAGACTCCTAGATTTTTAACTTTCTCTTTAGGGATGGGTGTGGGACCCAACATCTGGGGCCACCATGCTGAGGACCAGATGGAAGGGTACTTCCCTACGACCAGGACCTCAGATTTACTGCTATTCAACTTGAGCTAATTACTTGACATCCAGGAAGCAAGGTCCCTCAGACAGGAAGAGAACTGGGTAGCTGCTTCTTCTGAGTTGTGGTATAAAGTGACAACAAGCTGCGTGTCGTCCGCATAGGACACAATGGTAACATTGTGTTTTTCCACAATCTCCACCAGGGGTCGGATGTAAAGATTAAAAAGAGATGTGCTCAGAATTGAGCCCTGTGGGACCCTTTGTGAGAGTGGCATGCTTTTGGACATATGTGGACGCTGTGCAACTTGAAAGCTACGATCCTGTAGGAAGAAAAACATCCACTTTAGAGCTGCTCTCTCCAGCCCACCTGACCAAAGTCGCTGCAGGAGCAGTTTGTGGGATACCATGTCAAAGGCTGCGCTGAGGTCCAGCAGGACCTAAGCTACAGTCTGACCATCATCTGCATGCCTGCATGGTGTCTCCGTGGTGAGGAGTAATGCTGACTCCGTTGAGTACGTGGCTCTGAAACCTGATTGCGTGGGATGGAATAGGTTGTGCCGGTTAATATGTGCAACCAATTGTATATTCACCACCTTCTCTGCTATTTTAGAGAAGTAAGGCAGTAGTGAAATGGGACGTAGGTTATCCAACAAACCCGGATCTGCTGACGGTTTTTTCTTTAGGGGGAGGACAATTGCTTGCTTCCACTTACTCAGGACCTCACCACAATGGAAGGATAGCTCCAAAAGTTGCTGTACATAGGGTAATATTGTGTCTAGCCCTTCCCTAATGATTTTAGATGACGCTGGGTCCATTGGCGACTCAGATTTAATGCTTAGGGCCACACCCCTCAAATCTTCCAGCGAGGGGGTCGAGAATTCCGAAAGGTGGTTGGTCCCACGCATAGGGCTTCTCTCAAATTGAGAAAAGTTGCCATTATGGGCCTCATCAGGAAAGGAATCGCATATTTTAGATACCTTAGAAGCAAAGAAGTCGGCAATCTGATTGCACAACTCTGGAGAGCTAATGGCAGGAGCCATAGTTCTCTCTAAGGAGGATAAATCTTTAAGGATGGCAAATAATTCTCTAGAGGAGTTGTCCGCCTGCTCTATTCTGTCATTATAATAGGCAGCACACCCTTTTTATTAATAAGAGAATGGTACATTTTTTGTGCCAACTTACAAGCAACCTTATTACTGTTGGAGAAATCTTTCCTCTATTGGTGCTCTAGGCGTTTGCAAGATTTTTTAACTATCCTTAGCTCTTCATTGAACCATGGTGCTGATTTGGTTAGTCTCTGAGTTATATTGGTGGTCCATGGAGCAACTGCATCCAGTGTTTCCGCAATCCACTTGTCCACTGCTGAGTTGGCGGCATTAATATCTTCTCCCAATTGAGGCCGAATCTGCTGTAGAGCTTGAGTAAAGCTCTTAGCATTGAATCTGCTCCAATTTCTGCATAGAGTAGTTGAACTTATTCTAGGTGTGAGAGGATGTTTGGCTAATGGAATAGAGAATGCCACAAGATGGTGATCGGACCAGGGAACTGCAATCGGGGCTTCAGCCACCAACTCTAGGCAGTTGAAGAAGATAGGGTCTAGTACATGACCCAATTGATGTGTCGGGTAAGTGGATTTAAGCTCTAACTGAAAGGCGGCCAGTTCCTGACATAGAAATTGCGCTTCACTTTTCGTGTAATCGTCGAAATGTAAATTTAAATCACACAGAACCATCAGATTATTATAACGTACTGCTGGTTGCATCACTGTTTCCACAAGATTTGAGATAAAATCAGTGGCCCGTCCTGGGGGTCGGTAGATCAGAAAACCATTGACCATAAGGTTGTTAAACTGTAACCCTGGGCGTAGTTCGCGTAGTAGTGCTACGAGTAGCTACGCGAAGTGCACTTCGCACTACGCGAGCTACGCGTAGCACTACGCGAACTGCGTAGTGCGGTAGGAAATGCTGTTCGCGATGATTGCACAGTGTCGGATGCTTGTCCGCACTGTGCAATCATTGCAAACGGCATCTTGCACAGTGCCTGTCCTCGGGGCTATAAAGCTTTTTATAAGCCACGCCCAAGCGGTAGAGGTGGAGGGCTTGGGATCATATTTAAGGAGGCATGGAACTTTTCTCCTGTAGATATCGATGAGGTTGAAGGGGCTGAGCTATTGGGCTTTGCGCTAAAGGATCAGGGGAGACAGGTACTGACTGGTATTATTTGTTATAGGCCTCCAGGGACGGCCAGCCTCCTGCAACAAAAAAATCTGATTGATGTTTTTAGTAATATGGCTCTTTCACATGCCAGATTACTAATACTAGGGATTTTAACCTGTGGGCCAATGGGAGCATGGACCCCGGGTATAATAATCTCTTACAATCCTGTATGGATTTGCAACTCCCTCAAAGGGTGGTAGAACCTACACATATAGGAGGACATGTGTTGGACCTTGTTTTTGCGGGGAAAGACTCATTGGAAGTGGTAAATGTTCTGCCGATTGGCTGGTCCGATCATCATTTAGTTCAATTTGATGTACTTAACATTAAGCAGAACAGCCTGGCAATTGTGAAGGAGACTAGATGTCTCCTTAGTAGGGATTGGAAAGGTCTCCTGAGGAAAGCTGGTACCGCTCCTGTACTCCATCTGGAAGAATCTTTCGACCCCGGGAAACAGGTGGATGAAAATTATACCACCTTTTGTCTTTTGATCAACGATCAACTTGATCAGCTTGTTCCACAAAAGCAAGTAAAAAAAGTAGGCAAACCCTCTGCTCCTTGGTATAATGCTGAACTACAAAAGTTAAAACTTGGCTGTAGGCAAGCAGAACGGCGGTGGAGGAGGGGATACTCTGATATAGCTAAAGCTGAGTGGAAGGAGAAGGTTCTCTGCTATAAGAAAAATATTGCCTCCGCTAAAGCGGAATTTTTTGTAAATGTAATTTTGAAGGCACCTAATAGCTCCAAAAGTGTTTTTAAAATAATGAATGATATCGGCACCCCCGATTGTACAAAAAATAAGACTCCCCCAACACAGGAACTCTGTGACAGTTTGGCTGTTTTTTTCGAAGATAAGATCTGTAAAATCATTAAAGGGATGGAAGGGGATAGTACAGTTAATGGGGCTAGTGGTCTACTACCTGACAGGAAGGAGGACTGGAAGGGAACGAATGAAGTGTCAGATCAGAGGCCTCTTTTAGATCATTTTGAAATTCCCACGCTGGAGGATTTCACTCGGTTAGCCTTAGGAATTTCCTCTGGTTCATCATTGGACTATCTCCCCCATAGGATTTGGAAGGCATTAGGCTCTGAGCTGTTCCCTATGCTAAAGCAGCTATGTGATCAGTCCCTGGGTAGTGGAGTGTTCCCCCCCTGCTAGAAGCAAGCAGTTGTAACCCCTTTACTAAAAAAAACGTCGCTTGACCCAGCCTGCCTAAAAAACTACAGGCCTATCTTGCTCCTCCCATATCCGGTTAAGATCATGGAGCGCCTTGTAAGCAGGGCACTCTCCCAGTTTCTGGAGGTAAATAATTTACTGGATGCCGTACAATTCGGCTTCCGCCCAGGACATGGGACTGAGACCGCCTTGCTGACTGTGTTGGATGATCTTCGTCTGCGTGCGGACATGGGTCAATCTACTATACTGATCCTGTTGGATCTGTCCGCCGCATTCGACCCAGTCAATCACAAGGTTCTCCTGGAACGATTGGAAGGAGTGGGGGTAGTGGGCCTGGCTCAGAAATGGCTGCACTCATATCTGTCTGACAGATGTCAGGCTGTGGCCCTCCCCCCTTTTCAATCTAAGTTCATTAAGATACAGCATGGTGTACCGCAAGGCTCTGCTATCAGCCCTATTCTTTTTAACGCCTATATGCGTCCCTTGGTGGATGTCATTAAATCTTACGGTATAGGTCTTGTAAATTATGCGGATGACACCCAGCTTATTCTCTCTTGGGAGGGAGAACAGTCATTCTCTGTGGAAAACTTTCATGCATGTATGCAGAGTGTGGTACATTGGCTGAGAAATAACTCCCTGCAATTTAATGCAGATAAAACAGAGTTTCTTTATATTGCAGGTGGGAGAGTACCACATCCTCTCCCAGCCAATATGTGGCCGACTACTGCTGATGCCCCGCTGGTACCCTCTAAATCTGTTCGTAACTTGGGAATCTGCTTTAATGATGAGTTGACTATGGAAAATCAAGTCAACAAGACTGTTGGGAGCTGTTACTCCCTTATTAGAGTCCTTAAAAAAGTATTCCCCATGCTCCCGGCACATACTCGTGCTCTGGTAGTAAGGAGCGTCATCCTGAGTAGGTTAGATTATTGTAATGCCCTGCTACTGGAGTCCCCTAAATATTTAATGGGGAGACTGCAGAGAATCCAGAATGTAGCGGCTAAGCTGGCCTTGACGAGACCTCGTCAGTCCTCTTCCTCCCAGGCTCTGGTGGACCTTCATTGGCTCCCAATCTTGCAGAGGGTTCATTTTAAATCCCTTTGTGTTGTGTTCAAGGCATTGCACGGTCGTGGGCCAATACCTTTGCAGAGGAAATTTAGTTGGTATGTTCCCACCCGTTGCCTCAGGTCTTCTTCTGCCAACTGGGTGAAAGTGCCTAGGGTCAGAAGAGCTAAACTGGGGGGGCAAGCTTTCAGCGTTGCTGCTGCAAGGCACTGAAATAGCCTACCCACGGAGCTGCGACAGATGACGGATTTTATGCCGTTCAGAAAGAAATTGAAGACTTGGCTCTTTCCCAGAGTATGATGCCTCCTGCTCTTTGTCACAGGCTTTCTTCCGTCTCTCAGCGCCAGGATACCCGGCGGGTTACAGTGCGCTCTATAAATAGCCCTTACATTACATTACATTACAAGCGGTCGTTTTCTGCCGCTCGAGTAGATTTGTACTCGAGCGGCAGCTTTCTCAACGCGGACTGGTAGTTTCTCATCGCGAGCGGTCGCGAGCATACACGACCACTCGCAATGAGAAACCTGACCTCCCCGCGTTGAGAATCTCGCCGGGAGGTTTATTTTCCACGCTCGCGATCGGCAACTTGATGTTGCTGATCGTGAACGAGGAAAAAGTCTCGCCGGGATGTCATTTTGCTCGCTCGCGGTCGCCAACTTGACGTTGAGGACCGCGAGCAAGCAAAAAATGACTGCTACGCTACGCGTGTTTGCACTGTGCTACGTGCAATTCGCGTAGTGCGAAGTAGCACAAACTTCGCAAACTACGCGAGCGTAGCGTAGTTCTTCGCCCAGGGTTAGTTAACTGCCCTTATGGTAAAAACGGCTGCTTCACAATTTTCTATATTGGCTGTTTCCATGGTACATTTTAAGGATAGTTGATGAATAATGGCTATTCCTCCTCCGCGAGTAATAGGACGATCTTGTCTGAGGATGCCATAATCCTGAGGAAGAGCTTGTAATATCTCGGGGCGGAAGCCTCATTCAGCCATGTCTCCATAAGAAATATAGTATCTGGTTGATTGTCTACAATATAATCATGAATTTCAATCTTATGTTTCCTAAGTGACCTACAATTAATAAGTAGGAACTTTAATTTATGCACTTTCCTGGGCCCTACCTTTAATATGGTCGATTTAAACAGGCAGTGGGTGTAACACAATGTGTCTGCCTCAGCAGACAGAGTATGGTGGCATAGTTCTAGGAGTGGTGGTGATGGAGCAAGGTTTCATAAATGAAACTTGCTTGTATTCAATCCTCCTCACAGTATTAATTTATTAAAACTTGTATTGTCTATACTAACCTTTGCATACACTACACGAACAGTGAGGATGCTTGCCTATGTGTTTCACTAATGAATAACGCTTGTCTGTAATCCAAAATGGCCGCTAAAGTGCGGGAACCTCAATGCGCATGTCGCAACCAGATCACATGGTGTGACGTCTTTCTTTGCTTGGTGGGAAATTTCTGCTTCTGCGCAGTGTGCATTAAAATGGCTGCTTGATGTTTTCACATGCTTCAGCTTGCTCTCATGTCATTATTAAATTGTCGTTTTCTTAACGCTACTAATGCAGGACAGTATTATAATTAAATGGGAATAGAGTAGAAAAAGTGGGCATACAGTGAAACATTTTATTTGTGATTTTAATATTTTCTTCTTGCACTTTTATTAGTTCGTAAACTTGGGCCTGGGTTGGTGATCTGAAAACTCGAGAGACAAAGGGTTCTGCGCATGTGTCCTGTTGGCTGGCAAAGCAACACGAATGAAGTCAACCTGGACGTCGTCCAAGGCCACGACCTAATGGCCGAAGATGCTGTACTTTGCTTTTCCTGTTGCATATTGATACATTGTCTATGAAATTTGTTTAACATTTGTTGTGAGACTGGTGGGAAATAAAGCGAATGTATTAATTTGAAGGGGCGGGAATCTAAAGACAATAGGCTTTACAATTTAGGCCAAATCGATATGGTGCGAGAATCCACCCCCTGTCCCTGTCCAACCAGAAGTAGTGGTCCCATATTTTAGCAACATTAAGGGGAGGTACATGGGCGTAGAAGGGTATAACAGATATAGAATTAGCTAATTAGTTAGCTCTTAGCTCCAGACTGCCATGCTGATCGGTTGCTGACTGAATCCCTGTCCAGAAGAGGTCCTGAGGAGGGGGCGGCGGAGTCCATTAGAAGTAAGGCACGGGAGAATCGAGGAGAAGCCGAGTATCAGAGAGGGGAACGACGCAGGCGTCGTTGTAGAGAGGTCACCGGTCCTGTCTTAATCCTGGAAGAAGTCTTTGCTCTTCATCCATCCTGGGTCCTATTCTTTCCAACTCCTTGGCTAAGGGGTTTTGGTTCTCGCACTTAGGTAAATATAATGCAACCTTTAGTTGCGCTGCTATCTCTATCCTCTCCTTTTCCTAAACACCGTCATTGATTAGCAATAATTATTCTATGCTTCATCTTGGGTATTTCGATTAAGTACCATGTGGCTCTGTATTATACTCTGCTAAATCTTTAGATAAACATTTTAAAACTTCCTGACTCAGTGGTTATTTCAGGATTATGTACTATAATGAATGTCACTCATTTTAAATTTCCCAATTAGCAAAGGATTCATTGGTAAGTCATTACTCTTCAATCAGAAGGTAATTGGTAGCAGGGATTTTGATAGAGAGTAATAACTGATAGAACCCAGCGTAAGTATTAGCGTAGTATGAATGTATGGGCCCAAGTGAGTATCTGGTCTATGAATGCTGTTTGCTAATATCGCGCTGGATCAGTGGTTCCAAATCTTTTAGGTGCTCCACCGAGTACCTCAGGGGCTGATCGCTCCTGAAACGGGCAAGGGTACTGGCCCCTGGCCCCGGACGTGCCAGGGAAAACCTGGTCTTAAGATAGCAAAATGAGGAGAAATGCTTTGTTTCTCCTCATTTTTGCTTTTTCCATGGGTGCTGCCTTGTGCAGCACCCATGGAAAAAGCAAAATGCCTTGGATTGCTTATGTACAGGAAGGTGACCCTTCCTGCACATTAAACAATCTTTTAAAAAAATGACATTTTGTGACTGCCATGTGAGCTGCATTAAGCAGCACACATAGAAGCGACAAAATAGCATTTCAAGATTGTTTATGTGTGTAAGAAGGGGGACCTTCCTGCACATAAACAATCTTCCCCTGCATGTAGACACCCTTGCACTATAGTGCAAGGGTGCCTGCGTTGGCGGTACACTGCTAAGTGTAGCGCCAGCGCAGGGGGAAACGCAAGGCTGCACCATATCCTTGTAAATATGGTGCTGCCTTGCGTTTCTGAAGTGGTGGAGTGAGGAATTAAGCCATGGTGGCTAACGCCTCACTCCGCCACTTCCTTGTACAGATGCCCCTAAGTTTTTTTGTTTTGTGTTTTTTGCAAACAATATGGCCTAGTTTTCTATTAGGGCTGTCAGTTCACAATTGTAACTATAATTAGTTGTTTCTATTTAGTAATTACACAACTTTGGAGAAGCCTCCCATTTTGTCTTTAAATCTTAACTGAGTTCAACCTTCAATGTGAGGATGAAATATAAGCGTCACAACTGTCTTTGTATTTCCTATGATTTATTCTTGGGTTCATCTACGTTGTGTTTCCCATTTTACCTTTGTTTAACATTTACCATTGCTTATTTTACCATTGTTTATCATCACATCTTTATGCTTACTTTTATTTACTTGTTCTTTTCTTGAAAACTCAATAAAAACGATTTGAAATTAAAACAACTGTCTTTGTACTTGTTGAACATCCACTTATGTCTTTCCCACAAGTATTGTGCTCTTTAACCATGTGCATGTGAAAACGTGTCTATTCTGGAAACAATAGATTGCTTAACTGCTTTACAGTCTAAAAATACCTAGCACACTGGTTGAAAAAAATCTAATGAGGGCCTTTTACATATGTTAAGAAAATAAACACAGTACTTTCTTTTTATTCTCTTCTGTTAACGACATCACTGCCACAATGACATTTGCGACATTTGATCTCTTCTCAAACGGCGTTGACAGACCATTAAACCTGACAGCTGTAGAAATTAAAATGAACTTCTCCTTCAGAGGAAATTGTCTCAGAATACAGGTTTTAGTCAGGAAACAAACTCGAATATTTTGGATGTGGGTTTTGGTATGTGGGGGTGATTGGTATTCGTAACCCTCTAAGCACTGCCTACTTCAATATGGTCGTCCAATGTCGAAACCTCCCACCACCTGTTTATTTCTTTCCTCTGAAGCCTCTCATATTGCGCCCGTGTGTATTTCAAATGTTTGCTTGTATTCCCTGCAGGTTGCCCCGTCGGGTGGTCTCCTTCATCTGTTTCTTCTCCAGTTTCACTAAACAGGGATCGTGCTGCTTCCGTTCTCCCTGCTCGCTTCATAACTTGCCTGATTACTGCCGTGGACACGGTACGTTCCCCCTTGCTTCACTTCTGCTGAACTTGAATCCTTCATACCCTTGCCGGTACGCCGTAACATGCTAGGCGCGGAACCCCTGCCGAATCCCCTGAGTAACAGTGACAAGCGAGCTGGCTGCACGGCGTGCGAGCAGTTCAGCGAACCACGAAAAACCTCCTGCGCATCGCGGTTCGGCTTGCACTCACCCGTCCACAGTCCAGACTCGGTTCCCTTCATCCTGTAGTCTTTAAATAACACTCAGGATTGGCGGCGAGAATCAGCTACTTCACACCAAGGAAAGCTTCCGACACTGTCGATTATGTTCGCCTGAACGGGGTCGGTGCGAGATGCGGGGGTCGGGACCCGCAATTAGGGGTGGGCGGAATTTGCGGAGTCGCGTTCTGCAAAGTTCCGCGAAATGGTAAAAATTCTCAGCGAGCTTCGCAAAGTTCCGCGAGCATGTGGAATTGCTTGGTCCGCCCGTTCGCGATGGGTTTTTTGTGTTCGGGGACGCTGTTTGCGTGCTCGGGGGGAAATATCTTGCGAACTTACCCATCCGGTCACCAAATGGCGCGGCCATCTTGTTTCACTTGTCCCACCCGCTCGCGATGCGTGTTTCCTGTTCGCGAACGCAGATGTCCGGTGGCGCATCCGAATGACGTGTTCGCGATCGCACACTCTCGCGGCACTTGCGAACGGATAGGAAAACTCGTCGGCGAACGCAGGGATCCCGGTAAGTCGCTACCGCGCGCGCAAACATGCATTTTTAAAGCACGAACAAGGAAAAAATTCCACTACGCCGCGGATCGCGGAATTTTTGGTAATTCCGCGTTCTCCGCGGAATTACCAAAATTCCGCGAGCGGAACGGAATTTACCGCCCACCCCTAATGTCAATAACAAGAAACCATCGTCTTCATAGTTCAGAATACAAAAAGACTCGCACTCCAGGATTTGAATTCATGAAATTAGTTGTAAGTTGTTGTAGTTGTAGTTTTCATTTGTATGTTGCTCAGGATTTGTTGGCTAATGCTTTGTATGTTAACCGCTTGAGAGATTTATTTTGCGAAATTAATTCAAGGGCCACTTGCCGCGAACTGAATCGTAGGGCAATCAACTACCCATATTAGTCAGATACCTGGGAGAGACCCTCAGCACACTTGTGCGCCATCGGAATACCTAAAGTGGGTTAGCCTGGGGTGGGCATGGCAATAGCAGAGGCTATACGGTCATCTGCCCCGTAGAGTGATCAACTTGGATAATAATTCTACTCTTACGGTTGTCCATTGGGCAGTTGTGTACTAATTTGGATGCTGTTCTGAAAATAACACATCATGTGACAGTATGAGCTGACATGACGCAATGCCAGATATCATATATATTTTGTGTAAATCTTTGCTATATATTGTTCATTTAAGTCCTCTACAGGTGAGTAGTTTGACTTTGGTGCACATGCTTATAATTTTGTTTTTCAAAACATATTGTCTATATTTGATGGATGAGAATCCTACATTAATTATGGTATACACTTTTGTATTATAATTGTGAAGATATTAACAATTGCAATGTCACAAGAATGGTTTAAAGTAACGAAGTCTGTCCTCGATATCTATGCAAGCAGCCAAATCAATTGTCTGTCTTTTATGTTTGCATCATTTCACTTTAAATGGTTGTTGTGTTTTTGTGCAAGTTGGCTTTAGAAAAAGACCTCTGTGGTCGAAACGCATTGCAGTTTAAACCAATACAACTAATTCCATGAATTCACATCCTGGAGTGCGTGTCTTTTCGTATTCTGACGATGAATACAATGGTTTCTTGTTATATGTCTAATAGAATGTTACTATTTTAGAATTAGGGAGCTGTTGAGAAGATGGGTAGGCTGAGTAAACAGATGTGGAAAGAGGATGCTTTACTTATGCAGACATCTCTCTCTATTTTTAGTCTCTTTAAATATACATTATGCCTCAAATTACTAAAACCCCATTCCACCTCTCACATTTATAACCTGCTGGTTTCAGGCTTTAAATTCAACACTCCTATCTCAGAAAAATGACGCCCAGGAATACCTTAGTTTTGTCTTGAATACAAAATATTAGCATTCTAGGGGCATATTAGCAATGCCTGGCGATAATTATCGCAAAGCGCAATTAGCGCTTGGATAATTATCGCCAGGCATCGCCGGTTTCTATCGCGGAGTTAGCGTGCAATCAGCAATGCTAATCTCCAAAGCGATAGAAACCTTGGAGAACAGTGTGAATATCGCCTGAAAACAGGCGATATTCACACTGTTCCCCAGTTCTGCTTGCTGATAGTGCGAGGGGACTTAGCCATGTAATCCACCTCTCATTGGATTACATGGCTAAGTCAGGGTAGGACCAGGTGTTAGCAAACCAGCGCTAAACGTGTTTAGCGCTGGTTCGCTAATCACCGCCCCTGCCTCGCTGATAGGCGTTAGCGACCTCAGCGACTGTTTCCAGTCGCTGTTAGGTGGGGGAACGCCTACTTTGCATGCCATTAGCGATAAATATCGCTGGCATGCAAAGCGGCACCCAACCCGGTCGCTATCGCCTACAAGCTGTCGCTAACAGCAGTTAGCGACAGCTTGTTGATAAGGCGATAATATTATCGCCGCTTTAGCGGGAAAAAGTCCCGCTAAAGTGGCGATAATAGCCTTGCTAATATGCCCCCTAGTTTGTTAGATTTGGGGGTCTCTAGTTGGCAGAGGTATGTACCTTCGTCCAAATAGGGACCCTTGCGTCTAGTCAGGGAAAGTAGGTACACTCCTAAAATAACCCCTGCTCACCCTCTTGGTAGCTTGGCACGAGCAGACAGGCTTAGTTCAGAGGCAGTGTGTAAAGCATTTGTGAACACATACAGTAATCAAGTGACAACACTACAAATGGACACCACACAGGTTATATATTTATAAAAATAGGTATACTTTATATAGATTTATCACAAGACCATAAACGACAAAAATAATCCACAATACTGTTAAGAATGCTTAGTTCTGATCAAAAAGGCTTAATTCAAGGTTCTGTGCGAGTCGGTAGCCTCCTCCGGCTACGGCGATGTTGAGAACAAACAGAGTCTAACAAATCCGGCTGACCGCGTCGAGACGGGCCAACACAGCGTAGACAGACTCGGTCACAGTACCTTTTACTTGAAGCGGCAGGCACGGGCGTGCGAGCCGGATGGCTGTTCGTCGCGGTCGCGATGCAAAAATGGAAGCGTTGCAGGACGCGTTGTCCCTCGATGCGGTGCAGGCAGCGGCTCGTTGACGTCGTCGAGACGGAGTCGGTGAGACCAGGGCCGTGCGTTGCAGGGCGAGACGGTGCTTCGATGCGGTGCTGGCAGGTTGCGGTGCGGCGACGGAGCCGGATTCAGGAGCTGGCGTCGATCAGTCCGGACAGCGGTGCGAAGTCGGGCGGTGCGTCGCAAAGCGTGCGAGCGGTGCCCAACTCCGGTGCGGTCACAGGACTCGAACTCAGCAGCAGTGACCGTGTCGGTCGGACCAGTTCGATTCGGCGTAGCGAAGCGTTGCAGGTCGCGTTGTCCCTCGATGCGGTGCAGGCAGCGGCTCGTTGACGGAGTCGGTGAGACCAGGGCCGTGCGTTGCAGGGCGAGACGGTGCTTCGATGCGGTGCTTACAGGACACCGAGTCGGTCGTGAGAGTCGGTCACAGCTCCCTACCTCTGTAGCCACTGAAACAGAGTGTCCAGCAGCAATTCACAAAGGGGGTGAAGTCCAATGGTCCTGGGACTTCGGTCAGGGGGCAAGCTCTCTTCCAAGCCCTTGGAGATCCTTCACAAGTTGATGAAAGTCACAGCAAAGCAAAAGTTCCTTTCTCCTTTCTTTGGCAGTCAGGCAAACCACTGCAGGCCAATCCCCCAAGCAGCACTTCAGGCTTAGGGATAGTCTCTCCTCAGTTTCTTCTTGGTTCCGCTCCTCAGCAAAGGTTTCTTCTTGTTCCCAAAAGTGATCTAATTTTCCTGGGGTCTGGGTGCCCCTCTTATACCCTGATTCTCTTTGTTCTCTGGAGGCAGAGAGGCCTCTGCCTAGTCCAAAACCAGTTCGGGTCAGTTCTGGAGCACTTTGTTTTTCTGACTCCTTCTTTCCTTTCAGAATGTGGGGCAGAGTGCTCAGCCGCCTGGCAGGAGGTGGAGCCAGCATTGTGGAAGGCAGGCACAGCCCTATTCAGACCCAGGTACAACCCCTCCCTCCACTCTGGATGCAGATCTTTCTATTCAGCCCTGCGCTGACTCACCCTGTCTCCTGTAGCCACCCCCAGCCCCTGTCACTCAATCTCCAGACAAGGAATACACAACCTAGCAGAGGCAGGCTTGGATAGTTAGGCAAGAAAATACCCCCTTTCTAAAAGTGGTATTTTCAAACACAGAATGTTAAAACCAACTTCACTAAAAGATGTATTTTATCATCCTGAGTTCAGGCATACTAAATTCGTTTTTCTACCATGTTCCCGGGGTTAGTTCTGACTATAAGGTGTAATAGTCAGTCTGCCCCTTCTGGCCTATGGGGAGCAGGTAGCCTTGCAATAGTGAAAAACGAAAATGGCTGTAATTCACTATTAGGACATGCCACACACACCAGGGCATGTCCTACCTTATACCTACAATGCACCCTGCCCTAGGGCCTACTTTAGGGGTGACCAACATGCAGTAAAGGGAAGGTTTAGGGACTGGTAAGTGGGTGTACTCACCAAGTCGACATGGCAGCCCTAGGCTGCACACAGGCTCTGCGATGGCAGGCCTGAGACACATTTTACAAGCCGCTTCTGTGGGTGGCACAACCAGTGCTGCAAGCCCACCAGCGGCATTGGATTTACAAGCCCTGGGCACACTGAGTGCACTGTTCTAGGGACTGACAAGTAAACCAATCATCCAATCATGGAGTCACTAATACATATATCAATTAACGATAGGGAGCACTTGCACTTTGGCACTGATTAGCAGCGGCAAAGTGCCCATGAGCATCTAGTCCAGCAAAAACATATCGGCAACAGTGGAGGCATTACGAAAAATGGAAGGGAGACCCACGCCAAGGATGCCAGGTCTAACACGTGTCCCCTCCAACTGAAATGTGGGGAGAACTATCCTACCCCTAGGGAGTTCTCATCGCTAAGGCGGAAAAATCTGGACAGTCCATCAGCATTGGCGTGTTCTGTACCAGGGCGGTGTTCCACCGTAAAGTCCATCCCCTGTAGGGAAATGGACCACCTCAACAGCTTTGGGTTCTCACCCCTCATCTGCATCAACCATCTGAGGGGCCTGTGGTCTGTCTGAACCCGGAAGTGAGTCCCAAAGAGGTATGGTCTCAGCTTCTTCAGTGCCCAGACCACAGCAAATGCCTCACGCTCAATAGCACTCCATCTCTGTTCCCGGGAAGTAACCTCCTACTGAGGAAGGCTACAGGTTGGTCTAGGCCCTCCTCATTGATCTGTGATAGAACAGCCCCTACACCATGCTCTGAAGCGTCCGTCTGAACAATGAACTCATTGGAGAAGTTGGGTGCCTGGAGCACAGGCGCCGTGCACATGGCAGTCTTCAAGGTGTCAAAAGCTTTTTGACAGGCGTCAGTCCAAATCACTTTCCTGGGCTGCTTCTTGGAAGTCAGCTCTGTCAAGGGGGCAACAATGCTGCCATACCCCTTGACGAATCTCCGGTAATACCCGGTGAGTCCTAGGAAGGCTCTCACCTCTGTCTGGGTCTTGGGGGGCTCCCAAGCCAGAATGGTATCAATTTTCGGTTGGAGGGGCGCCACCTGGCCGCTCCCAACCTGGTGTCCCAAGTACACCACCGAACCCTGCCCAATCTGGCACTTACTCGCCTTGATTGTGAGGCCTGCCCTCCGCAGCGCCATCAACACTTCCCAGAGGTGACGCAGATGTTCTTCCCAACTGGCACTGAACACTGCGATGTCATCCAGGTAGGCGGCACTGAAATCCTCCAGTCCAACCAACACCTGGTTGACCAACCTCTGAAAGGTGGCAGGGGCATTCTTCATCCCAAAGGGCATCACCCGGAACTGGTAGTGCCCATCTGGTGTGGAGAATGCTGACCTCTCTTTGCCCCATCAGTCAAGGCGATCTGCCAGTACCCAGACGTTAAGTGAAACGTGCTGAGGTACCGCGCAGCCCCTAACCGATCTATGAGCTCATCAGCTCTGGGGATGGGGTGGGCGTCAGTCCTGGTGACGGAATTGAGTCCCCTGTAGTCCACACAGAACCGGAGTTCTGGTGTGGCACCAGGCGCGGCAGCCTTTGGAACCAAGACCACGGGGCTGGCCCAAGGGCTGTTAGAGGACTCAATCACCCCTAGCGCAAACATCTTGGAGACCTCCTCCTTGATGCAGGCTCTGACCCTGTCAGTCACCCTGTAAGCCTTGTGCTTTACAGGAAGACTGTACCCAGTATCCACCTCATGGACGCACCAATGAGTGACACTGGGAACCAGGGAGAACAGGTCAGGGAACTGTCCCAACAGTTGGCGACAGTCACCCTGCTGCTCAGGTGTCAGGGAGGTAGAGAGGTTTACTCCCTCCACTGATCCATCTTGCTCTCGGGCTGACAGGAGGTCAGGAAGAGGCTCGGTCTCCTCCTCCATTCCATCATCTGTAGCTAAGAGCATGCCCACTTGGGACCTCTCCAAGTGGGGCTTCAGGCGGTTCACATGCAGGACCCGCAAGGGGTTCCTGGGAGACTGCAAGTCCACCAAATAGGTAACTGGACTCTTGCGCTCCACCACAGTAAAAGGGCCGGTCCACCTGTCCTGGAGCGCACAAGGCTCCACCGGGGCCATGACCCACACTTTCTGACCAGGCTGAAGCTCTACCAGAGTGGCATTCTGGTCGTACCACCGCTTCATCTCCTCCTGGCTGGCTTCCAGATTTGCCTCAGCAAGCTCTCTGAAACGCCTAGTCTGGTTCCTGAAGGCCAGCATGTAACTGTATACATCCTGGGGAGGTTTCCTGGGAGATTGCTCCCAGCCTTCCTTGACCAAACTCAGAGGTCCTCGCACCGGGTGTCCATAGAGGAGCTCAAAGGGACTGAACCCTAGAGACTTCTGTGGCACCTCCCGGTATGCAAACAACAGGCATGGTAAGAGGACGTCCCATTTACGCCTCATGGGTTCTTCCAGACCCATAATCATGCCCTTGAGGGTCCAATTGAATCTCTCAACCAGCCCATTTCCTTGAGGGTGGTAAGGAGTGGTGAACTTGTAAGTTACACCGCACTCCTGCCACAGGGACTTCATGTACTTGGACACGAAGTTGGTACCTCGGTCAGACACCACCTCTTGAGGGAATCCCACACGTGAGAAAATTCCCATCAGTGCCCGTCCCACCACGGGGGCCGTCACTGTCCTCAGAGGGATGGCTTCAGGGTACCGGGTGGCATGGTCCACCAAGACCAGGATAAACCTGTTGCCCATGGCTGTCTTGGGGTCCAGTGGCCCCACAATGTCAATACCCACCCGTTCAAAGGGGGTGCTGACCACAGGGAATGGCTGGAGAGGAGCCTTGTGCTTCCTCCCACTCTTTCCACTGGCCTGGCAAGTCTGACATGTCCTGCAGTGAGTGGCGGCACTCCTGCGCATCTGGGGCCAATAGAAATGGGTAACAAGCCTGTCAAAGGTCTTGTCCTGCCCCAGATGTCCTGCTAACGGTACATCATGAGCCAACCCCAGTAGGAAGGCTCGGAAGCGCTGGGGTACCACCAGCACACGGGCTGACCCAGGCTCAGCAACCTTAGGCTCTGTATACAGGAGACCATTCTCCCAGTAAATCCAATGTGATCCAGACTGATCACCTGCTGCCTGGTCTGTGGCCTGTTGCCTCAGACCCACGAGAGAAGGGCATGTGTTCTGCTCCTCGCAGAACTCTTCCCTGGAGGGTCCTCCTTCTTGCTGCCAATGGGTCAGCTCAGGTAGGTCCCCCAGTTCAGCTACCTGTTCCCCTGTAGGCTCCAGGGCATCCCCCTCAGGGTCTGCCTCCTCCTGGACCGTGGGAACCTCGGGGGCCGGTTTCCCGCGCCCCTTGCCTCCTCTCTCTCCGGCAGGCACCTGGGCCTCCCTCTCAGGCTCCAGGTCCTCTTGAACACCTTTAGCTGCCATTGACCGGGTGGTCACACATGCCCAATCAGGCAAGCCCAACATTTCTAAATGCGCACTCCGCTCCACCTTAGCCCAAGGTGAGCTCTCCAAATCGTTCCCTAACAAACAGTCAACAGGCATGGCTGGCCTCACAGCTACTTGAAGAGTACCCGAGACCCCCCACTCAAAGGGAACCTGAGCCACCTTGCAGTGACTCTCTGTGTTGTCAGCGGCAACAACCGGATAGAATGCATCAGGGATAACCTGCTCTTTAGACACCAGGTGACACTTGACAGCTGTCACACTGGCTCCAGTGTCTCTCAGAGCCTCCACCCTATGGCCATTGATGGTCACCCACTGCCTGTATTTCTTAGTGTTCTCAGGCAGCGGGGTCCTAGGGACCATCTCAGAGTCTCCTAATGAGACAAGGGAAAACACTGTGGGATCCCCCCACCTTGGGCACCCAACTCCTCCCCCAGGGCTACACTAGCCAACTGCCGGGGACTGCACTGGTGGGTGCTGGTTTTCCATACAAAGGGCAACGAGGATCGTTTGCCTTGTGGCCAGGGGCGCCACACTTGTAACATACCAGTGGTCCCTGGTGAACAGGGGGGCCTGTCGGGGCCACTGGCTTCTTCTCAGGGGAGGCTGGGAACCTTTCCCTTGGTTCCCTTGGGGTTTACTTTGGGGCCCTTTATGGAACTCCTTCTGTTTACCCTTGTCCCTCCCACTCTTCTGCTGGGGACCCTGCCCACCCTTGGCGGAGTCTCCCACGTGACCCTTGTGGACCCGGGTACTCACCCAGCGGTCCGCCTCCTCAGCAAGCTGCCTAGGGTTAGTCAGCTTACTATCAATCAGGTGCTGGCGTAGCTCAGGAAAACAATTACCGGACAAGTGCTCCCAGGCAATCAAATCAAAGAGCGCCTGAAAATCAGTCGCTTTGCTACCCTTTACCCAACCATCCAAGGCTCTGCAAAAGAAGGTCACATATTCAACCCAGGTACTGCTTTCAATCTTACTACAGTTCCTGAACCTTTGCCTATAAAGCTCAGGGGTCAACCCATACCTAGTCATTAAGGCATCCTTCATGTGGCTGTACGAATTATAGACTTCAGAGGGCAAATCCAACAAGGTATCCCGCCCCTCAGTGAGGAACCGTCCCCACAACCCCGCTCCCCAATCCTTCTCAGGGACCCGGTGGGAAGACATGGCTACCTCATAGGCTTTGAACCACTGCCCTATGTCATCATTTTTAAAAACTCCTTCACCACATCTTTGGGAATATACACCCTAGCTTCAACAGGCACAGGCGGTACACTGCCACCAGAGGGAGTAATCTCTAAGCTCTTGGCCTTCAATTCCAACTCCCTCAAAACTTTCTCATGTTCAAACTGCATTTTCTTTTCCTCTAGGGCTAATTTCCTAGTTTGCATTTCGAATTCTAACTGCCCATTCAGCTTGAGCTTGGTCATCTGCATTTCGTGTATCCTTCTCTCCTTCCTGTCCTCCAACTCCTCTGGAGACAGTCCTCTGGCAGAAACACTGCTACCTACTGGGGAAGGTGGTCTTCTAGCCCCTAGACCCAATAGCCCCTCCAGCTGCCCTTCTGCATTCTCAGCCCCCTCCACAGGGCACTCCTTGATTCGACCCAGGCCCTCAGCGCCTTTTGGAGGTCCTCCTTCCTGGAGAGCCCGGTCATGGACACTTTAAACTTTTGCAGAATTGCCTGAGCTGCTTAAGGGTGTAGCATTCTAGCCTCTCTTCTTCCCAATCACACTAAACAGAGGCTACTGATGCTGGTTTCTCCATAGCGACTGAACTTGGCATTTGCAAAAATAGGAAATCCCAGAAAAAATGCTATAGAAGTATGTGGTTGCGTTTTGGTCTGCACTCACTAAGTAGTGTTCACCAATCACTGTACATGAGTCACAAATGCAAGTCCAGAATCCTCACCGCTGACCACCAATGTTAGATTTGGGGGTCTCTAGTTGACAGAGGTATGTACCTTCGTCCAAATAGGGACCCTTGCGTCTAGTCAGGGAAAGTAGGTACACTCCTAAAATAACCCCTGCTCACCCTCTTGGTAGCTTGGCACGAGCAGACAGGCTTAGTTCAGAGGCAGTGTATAAAGCATTTGTGAACACATACAGTAATCAAGTGACAACACTACAAATGGACACCACACAGGTTATATATTTATAAAAATAGGTATACTTTATATAGCTTTATCACAAGACCATAAACGACAAAAATAATCCACAATACTGTTAAGAATGCTTAGTTCTGATCAAAAAGCTTAATTCAAGGTTCTGTGCGAGTCGGTAGCCTCCTCCGGCTACGGCGATGTTGAGAACAAACAGAGTCTAATAAATCCAGCTGACCGCGTCGAGACGGGCCAACACAGCGTAGACAGACTCGGTCACAGTACCTTTTACTTGAAGCGGCAGGCACGGGCGTGCGAGCCGGATGGCTGTTCGTCGCGGTCGCGATGCAAAAATGGAAGCGTTGCAGGACGCGTTGTCCCTCGATGCGGTGCAGGCAGCGGCTCGTTGACGTCGTCGAGACGGAGTCGGTGAGACCAGGGCCGTGCGTTGCAGGGCGAGACGGTGCTTCGATGCGGTGCTGGCAGGTTGAGGTGCGGCGACGGAGCCGGATTCAGGAGCTGGCGTCGATCAGTCCGGACAGCAGTGCGAGTCGGGCGGTGCGTCGCAAAGCGTGCGAGCGGTGCCCAACTCCGGTGCGGTCACAGGACTCGAACTCAGCAGCAGTGACCGTGTCGGTCGGACCAGTTCGATTCGGCGTAGCGAAGCGTTGCAGGTCGCGTTGTCCCTCGATGCGGTGCAGGCAGCGGCTCGTTGACGGAGTCGGTGAGACCAGGGCCGTGCGTTGCAGGGCGAGACGGTGCTTCGATGCGGTGCTTACAGGACACCGAGTCGGTCGTGAGAGTCGGTCACAGCTCCCTACCTCTGTAGCCACTGAAACAGAGTGTCCAGCAGCAATTCACAAAGGGGTGAAGTCCAATGGTCCTGGGACTTCGGTCAGGGGGCAAGCTCTCTTCCAAGCCCTTGGAGATCCTTCACAAGTTGATGAAAGTCACAGCAAAGCAAAAGTTCCTTTCTCCTTTCTTTGGCAGTCAGGCAAACCACTGCAGGCCAATCCCCCAAGCAGCACTTCAGGCTTAGGGATAGTCTCTCCTCAGTTTCTTCTTGGTTCCGCTCCTCAGCAAAGGTTTCTTCTTGTTCCCAAAAGTGATCTAATTTTCCTGGGGTCTGGGTGCCCCTCTTATACCCTGATTCTCTTTGTTCTCTGGAGGCAGAGAGGCCTCTGCCTAGTCCAAAACCAGTTCGGGTCAGTTCTGGAGCACTTTGTTTTCTGACTCCTTCTTTCCTTTCAGAATGTGGGGCAGAGTGCTCAGCCGCCCGGCAGGAGGTGGAGCCAGCATTGTGGAAGGCAGGCACAGCCCTATTCAGACCCAGGTGCAACCCCTCCCTCCACTCTGGATGCAGATCTTTCTATTCAGCCCTGCGCTGACTCACCCTGTCTCCTGTAGCCACCCCCAGCCCCTGTCACTCAATCTCCAGACAAGGAATACACAACCTAGCAGAGGCAGGCTTGGATAGTTAGGCAAGAAAATACCCCCTTTCTAAAAGTGGTATTTTCAAACACAGAATGTTAAAACCAACTTCACTAAAAGATGTATTTTATCATCCTGAGTTCAGGCATACTAAATTCGTTTTTCTACCATGTTCCCGGGGTTAGTTCTGACTATAAGGTGTAATAGTCAGTCTGCCCCTTCTGGCCTATGGGGAGCAGGTAGCCTTGCAATAGTGAAAAACGAAAATGGCTGTAATTCACTATTAGGACATGCCACACACACCAGGGCATGTCCTACCTTATACTTACAATGCACCCTGCCCTAGGGCCTACTTTAGGGGTGACCAACATGCAGTAAAGGGAAGGTTTAGGGACTGGTAAGTGGGTGTACTCACCAAGTCTGCGATGGCAGGCCTGAGACACATTTTACAAGCCGCTTCTGTGGGTGGCACAACCAGTGCTGCAAGCCCACCAGCGGCATTGGATTTACAAGCCCTGGGCACACTGAGTGCACTGTACTAGGGACTGACAAGTAAACCAATCATCCAATCATGGAGTCACTAATACATATATCAATTAACGATAGGGAGCACTTGCACTTTGGCACTGATTAGCAGCAGCAAAGTGCCCATGAGCATCTAGTCCAGCAAAAACATATCGGCAACAGTGGAGGTATTACGAAAAAATGGAAGGGAGACCCACGCCAAGGATGCCAGGTCTAACATAGTTGTTCACTGGAACTCTGTGGTGAAGTTTCAGTTGATTACTAAGGAGTTAACAGACTGACTGTTGCTGATGTTGTAAGTATATGGTTCACTCTGAATGTCAGAATGTTTTACTGAAATGGATGAGGAAATGTATCTGAGAGCTAGTAAATGTGTTCTCATTTTTTTTCTAGAGCACTAAACATAATTTGTATGACAAAAGAAACTCCTCATTTTGTTTGTTTACTGCAGTTATCCTCTGCAGGAAGTTTTACAGTTTTCAGTTCATCAAAATGGCATTCAGATGTGGCACACTTTTGTCATAAAATCAAAATGTTAGTGCTATAGTTGTTCCTTAGTACTCTGTGGTAAAGCTGCAATTTATACAATAAGTGATCTAGAATAAGGATACTAAATTTTTGGGCAGGGCTCATCATTAATAATTTATATGAGTAGGTCCATGTGTGTACCATGGGGTGGGTGTCAATGTGAAGGGTGTCCTATGCTTGTACATTACATGGAGTCCAGGTTCATTCTGCATGATGGTATGTTCTATGAGAGTCCATAAAGACGGATTCTTATTGTTTGTCCATAGGTAGACCATTTTGGAGAGATGTAAAGCTGTAGAAAAGGATTCAACACTCAGTAGGCTAAGTACTCCATGTCGTCTATGGGCTGCCAGACGTGAGCACCAGAGCCCAGCTTCAAATCTTCCCACACAAAGACTCTAACTTCCCTCTCATTAGATAGCAGCAATTTAGTCACTACAATGCATTTCAATATGGACCTGTAATGGCTGCCTTAATATGTTGTCCATGATGCAGACAGCCAAACAATGGGTGCCCCCCCCCCCGCCCCACATGTCCATGGGGGTCAGGCTCACCCTGCTGCTCTATATGAATTTTTCATTCATTTTCAGAATGCAGAGACCATGTCCCAGAGTCCTGGATTGGCTGCCACCACATATTGTTCGTTTTCTGGTTTACCAATAGGTATTGACTAATCCCCTTAAGAATGGCCAATTAGAGCATATCTGGAAACCAACAACCCAGATATACTTAACATTTTAACCCCTGCATGCCCAACCCAAACACCTCTTTAAAAGCTTTAAATGATTTACACCAAATCACAAAAAGCACATATTCTGAGTAAAGTTCTAACTTCTTCCCAAATTTAGTGTGATTCAATCCAGTAATTTTTCCTGTATCCAAGAGCAAATTGTCTGATGGTTATTGATGAGTAAAATCATTATTTTTGGAATTCTCCCTTTATCTTGTTCCCGGCTTGACAGATTAGCACACAACTTTCCATGAAGCCATGAAAGAGCGGAGGTGGATGACCTATAATTACAGAGTGGCAACCACCACTGTCTAATATATATATAAGTGTGTGTTGCAATTGTAGTGGGAGGTAAAAGACTACCGATTTAAAGGTAGAAAAATATACCTGTGATGTAATAACTCCTGATCAAGCTAGTTTGATTTATTGACTTCTAACATACGGATGCGAAAGTAAAGGTAGCACGCCCTTTACCCAATTTGATGAAACTGGTTCAACCCTAGTCAGGGTAAATCTTCCATATGTAAATATGTTTATTTCACTTCGAGTTATGTAGTGATTCTACCTAAAATTTATATATGTCATTATTTCTGTCCAATATACTGATAGCACTATTACACTTATTTGTATATACGTCCCTTTCCTGTCACTTGTATCTCACTGATCTTTGTATTAAAGATATGGTGTAAGTGTATTTTTCTATATAATTCATTTGTGGTACAGTAGAACCTTATAAAAGTACAAATTAATAAAACCATTAGTATTAGCATGATTTATTTTCTGCTATGTGGCAGTTTAATAAACAGAAATTTTAAGATCACTCCGCTAATTTTCATGCAACAATGCGTTATGTATCGATGCAAACACAATTAAAAAAATGTGAACAATATGCAAATGTCCCATACCTGATTATTGACACTTACTGGAATAATATAAATAGGAAACTTTAAGGATTTCAAAACAAAGTTAAATCCTCAGTAATTTGAAACCTGCCATTTAACCTTTATTTCTGCTTTCATGGCTGTATTGGTAAACGTTGCTTCAATCGTTATCATTTGGATTCTGCAATCTTGAAGAGGATAGGTGAGGGTAATATTAATTTAGCATGATTATTTTAGGATCAGGCTAAACCAGCAATTCGTTGCCTTCAAATCTTTATCATAGGCTATAAAAAACAGAGGCTTTTGTGTCAGGAAATCACTACAGTGTTTACAAATGGTGTTCATACCTACAAAACAAAAAACCATGGGACATAGCAAAAGCCCCTAAATGTCGGAAGAATGGTTTACCCGATTTAGGGTACGAAGTAATGATTTACCAGATTTAGGGTACGAAGCGATGACAAGATCATCTGAGTAGAACTGGAACTGATCGACCCTCTCCCAGTTGTCTGCATATGCACTGACCATGGGTAAACCACGAACTGCCCTCAAAGCTTTACGATGGTACTCTTTATGGATTTCCATTCTAAGGAGAAGAAAGGTTATCTGTCAATGAAAGAGAAACAATGATGATTTTCAGTACCCAGTGGCAATATTAGAAAGATTTTTGTTACAGTCCGATAGAGCAAGTGTCTAAGGAGGATGGGGACAACTCTGGAAACAACAAGGAAGCCGAGCAACAACTGAAGAACAGAACATGTGAAGATTGCCAAACTGTTACAAATTTCCAACAATAACTAATGTGAATAAATCTTAAACCAACTCATCACCATCTATACTCATCAATTCTTCAACAGTCTCTTGTTAAATGTACTAGTATTAGATTTGACCTGTGTGTAGGGCCTAGTGCACATGCCCCCAAACCCTATCCTCAACCCAGCCATTCCAGACAACAACTATGGCCTCACCTATTCACAGTCCCCAATCAAGGAGAACATTCCAACCATACTTTCAAGCCAGTGTACATGCTGTAACAAAAATAAACATTTGGCTCCTTGGGTAAAAAGTTTGCAAAATGATATGATAGAGAATCGGTTTCATGTAGCTAGTCATTACTTATTTAATGTGTGGTTCCTTTGTGCCAGCAGCATTTTATTTCCACATTTTATCATGCAAGCCACAGTGGTGCCCAAAGAACATTGCCATAAAAACCTCTGGTTAGCTAATGTATTCAAGATTGAGTTACTAGGGAGGTTGGAAAGGGGATACTGCCAGAGTCTTCACATCCTACAAGAGTCTTCCCCAAGACACTGGTCAGAACAGGAAAAATATTATGCTAGTTCAGATCCTCTCTCTATTATCATTTTTTATCTTAAAGCTCTACTGTTGCAAAACTATAAATGTGGCGTTGTTCTACTAGGTGTTCTCTCCTGCCCACAGGTGATACGGCTGAACTTGGTTCAATGCACCAACGTTGAATGTGAAAGACAGGCTATGTAGCACCGCAGAACACTACTCAATGTGTTATTGAAATAGAGTTATTGCTTTTGGCTTACTATGAAGGGAGCAGGGACGTCATAGTAAGAGTAACAAACCTATTTCGTTGTTCACAATATCACATCCACACTGCATTAAGAAGCATAAACACTTTTAAGTAAAAGTAGTCATTACTACAGGAATAATCAGTTTTTCAGTGCATCTAAAACAACTACATAGAATATTATAAAAATAGCAAGAAGGCACGTTATTAATAACGAAAATAAAATGAACATTTCTAACATGGTTAAAATGTAATTTAAAACCTGCCACTCAAATATCTACTTCGATGCGCTACACTAAGAGAGCATGGAAGGCATAGCAACTTGCAATCTAGAGTCTCTTAGGAAGAAGAGACACACTGCATACCTTATTGACAGCAGAGGCGAGAAGACAGTGTTCCCTGCGATGGGAAAACACATGCCTTGTTAGCGGTCTTCCTCCGGGTCTCAGCTTTATTGGTTTCAGTCAAGTTGTAGCATCTGTGGAGTGCGAAGAGTGCTGGCAGTAGGTGAGACTGTCTCTGGCAGAATCTTGTGTGATAATCTGAGATAAGGACCTCTCCTGACAAGTGGTCAAGTGGCAGTCCTTATATACTAAATCTTATCAGACATTGGAATTTCTGATATAAGTTTAGGAATGTCTGATATAGATAATGTGCATCAAGATGTGCCTCCCAGACATTTTCTTAAGAACATATAGGGTAAAAACAACATCAATTCAGACTACACTATTTTGGCTAAGTGTTTGTATTTGTTCTTATTCAACAATGACATGGTGAAAAGCAGACACTTGTCCCAGACTATTTTCGAAACAGTTGTTATATCTATTTCATTAGACGAATGACATGACACTTCACAGTTCTTAGAAAGATATGGTCAGACAACAACCTTGTTTTCAGAGTTTTGCTGTTTCTCCACGTCTTTTCCAGCCCCCGGCAGCATCGCTCAGATTCTTGGAGTGCGGTGGTGAACTAGTTTGCTTTCTTGTCGTGTCGTCTTCTGGTCTTCTGGAGGGGGGCAAGTGTGTTGGTACAGTTGGCGATCCATTGTGGAGGTTACTTGCCGCAGTGTTGGCGTCTGTCGTAGTGGGGAGGGGGGTGCAGGTGAGGGCAGAGGTGAGGTCTTCCTTGGAGACTTTGTTCCAGAGTCTGCGTGGGGGGCAGTGCACGTGTTTGTGAGTGGTGGGTTTTCTAAAAGAGAAATGGATGCAGTGGTGGTCCGTCCAGAGCTGTTCTGTGGTGTGGCTGAAGGAGATGTTGTTTCCTCCTGCGAACACCGGGTTGAGTGGGGGGGAGACCAGTTGCTTCAGTCCTATGTTGATGAGGTTCTCTAGGAGGGCGGTGGTGTTAGGGTCTTCGTAGTTGTCCAGGTGGAAGTTGAGGTCTCTGAGTAGTATGAAGTCTGTGGAGGCGAGGGCATGGGGTGCGATGAAATCAGCGATGGTGTTGGTGAATGGGGCGTGGGGGCCGGGCAGATTGTAGACGAGGGTTCCACAGAGCCTCGTTCTCGTGTTGGTCTGGGTCTGGAAGTGGATGTGCTCCATGGATGACAAGACGTCATCCGAGTCGGTGGTTGCCGTGTGGAGGGAGCTTTTGTGTATGATGGAGAGGCCTCCTCCTGAGCTGGTGGTGCGGTCTTTCCTTACAATCTTGTATCTGTCGGGAATGGCGGTTGCGATGTCGGGTCCAGAGCTGGCATTGGTCCAGGTCTCAGTGAGGAAGGTGACGTCAGGCTTGTGTGTGTTGAGGAGGTCCCAGATTTCTGTGGCGTGTCGGTGTAGGGAGCGTACATTGGGGAGGATACATTTCAGTGGTTTGTGTGCACTGGCGTCTGGTGGGCTGGGGGTTGCTGCAGGGGTCCGGAGGTGGGTGAAGGTGGGGCAACAGTTTCAGCAGGAGGAGATTGGGCCTTGAGTGTTGCTCGGCATTGAGAGCTGGCAGCTGTTGCATCCGGGGTTGAGAGCGTGGAGAGTGCTGGGGTGGTAGCGGTGAGGGGTCAGAGGACCAGGGTCCCTGGCGCTGGTTGTGGTTGGGTCGCGGACGGGCACAGACGGGCTTGCCTTTGGCATGCTTTTAGTGCGCTGGTGATGCGGCTGCCATTAAATAGGGGCCAGGAAAGGCGATGAGCTGGGAGGTGGGAGCGACACGCTGGGGGGGAGGGGCCGCGAGGGCAGCAGCGGCGGGGAGCGAAGGAAGAGGGAGCAGGGTTGGAGGAAGGGAAAAGAAGTAATCGAGAGAGAAAGGGGAAAAGAAAAAAGAAGCAAAAAGAGAAAAAATGGGCAAAGAGGCAAAAGATGAAAGGGAAAAACGAATAAGAAGCAAAAACAAGAAAAAAAGAGGCAAAGAGCAAAAAAAGAGAACGAAAGAGGCAGAGAGCAAAAAAAGAGAAAGAAAGAGGCAAAGAGGGCACAGAGCAGAGCAGAATAGCAGAAGAGCAGGCTGCTCTTCCACTAGCCCACCACTGATGATGCACAGGCAGAGCCTGTGGGTGGAGGAGGGCCTCGAACACCTACCAGAGGAGCTGGGTCTGGTGCTTCAGGACAGACCCTTAACGGTAGAGCTGCGCAGGGGAGAGCAGTGACTTTGACCAGGAGGTCACAGGTCTTGCTCTTCTTGCCATGAAGTGGCTGCCATTAAGTAGGGGTCGGGGGACGGCGATCAGCTGGGAGGTGGGAGCGACATGCTAGGGGGGTGGGGCCACGAGGGCAGCAGTGGTGGGGAGCACGGGAAGAGGGAGCGGAGATGGAGGAAGGGAGAGAGGCAATAAAGAGAGAAAGGGGAAAAGAAAAAAGAAGCAGAAGAGAAAAAATGGGCAGAGAGCAAAGCGGCAAAAGAGTACAGGGGAAAAGTAATAAGAAACAAAAACGAGAAAGAAAGAGGCAAAGAGCAAAAAAAGAGAAAGGAAGAGGCAAAGAGGGCACGCATAGCAGAATAGCAGAAGAGCAGGCTGCTCTTCCACTAGACCCCCAGGGATGAGGCGCAGGCAGGAGCCTGTGGGTGGAGGAGGGCCTCAAACACCTACCAGAGGAGCTCGGGCTGGAGCTTAAGGACAGACCCTTAACGGTAGAGCTGCGCGGGGGAGAGCAGTGACTCTGACCAGAAGATCAGAGGTCTTGCTCTTCTTGCCACACAGCAGCCAACATTAAGTAGGGGTCGGGGGAGGGTGATCAGCTGGGAGGCGGGAGCGACACGCTTGGGGGAGGGGCCGCGGGGGCAGCAGCAGCAGGGAGCGAAGGAAGTTGTAGAGGCAATAAAGAGAGTAGGGGGAAAAGAAAAAAGATGCAAAAAGAGAAAAATGGGGCAGAGAGCAAAGAGGCAAAAGAGAAAAGGAGAAAAGGAATAAGAAGCAAAAACGAGAAAGAAAGAGGCAAAGAGCAAAAAAGAGAAAGAAAGAAGCAAAGAGCAAAAAAAAAAAGAAAGAGGCAAAGGGCAAAAAAAGAGAAAAAAAGAGGCAAAGATGGTACAGAGCAGTGCGGAATAGCAGAAGAGCAGGCTGCTCTTCCACTAGACCACCAGGGTTGAGGTGCATGCAGGAGCCTGCAGGTGGAGGAGGGCCTCAAACACCTACTAAAGGATTTCGGGCTGGAGCTTCGTGGCAGACCCTTAAGGGTGGAGCTGCGTGGGGAGAGCAGTGACTCTGACCAGGAGGTCATTGGGTCTCCTTTCTCCCTTTTGCTAATTTACATGTTCAAGTCGTTGTGCACTAAAGTAGCATAGCATTAGGATGATTCACCGAGGCTGTCCAAATTGTGCCGTTGTTTCAGCTCAAATTAATTTTTGAGCTATGGACCATATGGGGTAACTCACACTGCTAGCTGCTGAACAATGCTCAATAAATTAAGTTAAAAGTTGAGTATTGGGTTTACCCATTAAACTATGCATGATTGCCCATTTACTATGTTGACCCATGGTAACAGTTTTAGTAAGATTGTAAACTTTGAGGCTGTATGATGATTTTGCCATAACTGCTATTGATTCTACTTTTTCGGAATAATTTGCACATACATTTTGCTGCTAGGTAGTTTGGTCAAATTGCGCAAAATTGTAATCTTTTATGAATTGTCCTTATATGGAAGTTTTAATAGTAATATATTACGTGTGTATTTAGCTCGATATATCTGATGGCGGTAAAGGATTTAAATATATAATTGTAATATTATTAAGTTTCTTAAAATTGTGATCATCACTTTGTACATTTTGCTTTAACATTACAGATCCAAATCTTAATAAAATAATTGAATTGAAGTTAAATTCACATTTTGTAGAAAAAACAGAGTAAGGACAAAAATAATTGTAATTGTATATCAATTAGGAAACAGACTAGGGGCAGAAGGAACCTAGAAAAGGTCATTTGCAGAAAGGTTTGATGCTGTGAATCAGTTACTGTAGTGCATATCAGAAAGGAGAAGTTAGCAAAGTGCTAAGAATTTACAGATTGGGCTCACAGTGTTTATTATCATTACACACTGTGATCCACATACCCTAACTACATCTTGTTTTTATCAACATGTTTCAGCCAATTATGGAACCCTTTGCAAGGAACTTATCAAGAGAAAAACGGAGTGTTCCTATTTAGAGTGAATTGACAAACAGTGCCAAATTTAACTGGCCCTAATTCACCACTCCAGCAAACTGAAAAAAGAGAAAGTATCTTTGAGTGTCTGGTAAGACATACTACATTACAGTTTCAAGACCCACTGTTTTAATCTGACAGGAGTGGAACAGGGAGTCAATGGCAAAGGAGCAGTCAGACTGCTGAGCTTTAGTCTGTGCTGGAGCATCTATCCTGTGCCGTAAAACAGTTTTGAACTTCAAGTCCGACTAGCGTTGACCAACAGTCAGCACCACCACTACCACCATTTTCCTAAAAACAGTGACATGCACCATCTAACAGTGTCTGACTGTGGCATTGACTTGTGCTGACAGAGAAGTCATGTGCTCCTGTGGACTGAAGATAGACAGTCAGAAGGAACCAGCATGATTACTGCAAGTGTGTGGGAGCAAGAACTAAAGTATGTTTGGGGTTGGAGAGTGTGCAAAGGATGGAAGTGTGAGCTGCTGGGCAGTGAAGCAGTGAGACTGCAGTGTATTGCTCTACAGTCAGCTATGTTACATGTGACCCCTGTCAGGATTGCAGAGGATGGTAGTACAACATAGGCCCTCGTTACAATGTTGGTCAGAAAGCATTCCAACCGACTCGGTCTCTAAATGGTTTCTGACCGAATTAGGTTAGGGGAGTCCGACCAACCGATTACGTTGTTTCTGAACACCGTTCGGTCGGAATCCAATTGACTTCAATGGGAGCCTGTGTTCCGACTGACAACACAGGCTCCCATTGAAGAAAGGGGTGGCTGCGGAAAACCTTGCACCCTGTGGCGGGCACCCCATGGTGCCTGCCACACTGTGCATGGTTGGAAAGAGGGGTCCCTTGGTTACCCCCCATGGACCCCAACCGGAGGCCTCTGGTTGAAGGGGGCCAGCTACGGGCCACTAAAGTTGGATTCCGACAGCAGATCCATGTCAGAGAAACCGATTTGGAAAGGCTGTCTGAATCAATCAATCATGTCACTTATAAAGCGCACTACATACCCGCGAGGGTCTCAAGGCGCTGGGGGAATAGGGGGGTGGTGCTGCTACTGATCGAAGAGCCAGGTCTTGAGGAGTCTTCTGAAGGCCAGTAGGTCTTGGGTCTGCCGAAGGTTGGTGGGGAGGGTGTTCCAGGTCTTGGCGGCGAGGTGGGAGAAGGATCTGCCGCCGGCGGTCATTTTCCGGATGCGGGGGACTGTGGCGAGGGCGAGGGTGGTGGAGCGGAGCTGGCGGGTGGGGGTGTAGAAGCTGAGTCGTCTGTTGAGGTAGGCTGGTCCGGAGTTGTGGAGTACTTTGTGTGCGTGGGTGAGGAGCTTGAAGGTTATCCTCTTGTTGACAGGGAGCCAGTGCAGGTCTCTCAGGTGGGGTGTGATGTGGCTGCGTCGGGGATGTCGAGGATAAGACGTGCAGAGGCGTTCTGGATGCGTTGCAGCCGTCTCAGGAGCTTAGCCGTCGTTCCTGCGTAGGCATCGTAATCGCTCGGTCGGAAACGCGGTCCGTAGAGCCGTACGAGTCGGCTCCGACCGACTCGGTTTCTCAGAATGGTGTTCGGACGCGAGTCAGAACCAAGTCAGAAAGTACGAACGGTTTCCGACCATCGTAATCGGTCAGTCGGAAATGTTTCCGAGTCGGTCGGAAACAAGGCTTCCGACATAGATTTGGACGAACCGAATGCCGTTCGGGAGCCTTTATGACCAACATCGTAATGAGGCCCATAGTTGTTTAAGTAGTTGACTAAGCACCATAAGCCTCTGAAAATGTTACACATTATGATTTGCACAGTAATTCTGGATTGAGATGCAGAATCTAGAAAAATTATTTTACTCAATAATTTCAGAATGACACGTGTTGAATGTGTATTGGATAATATGACTACCCTAAGTGGCTACCCCACAGCCAGTTTTACTTTCTGGTGGTCTGCTCTATTGGTTAACTAATTTTTTCAGACTCTGATACAATTATCTTCCTTAGAACATCACATGAAGGACAAATTATAATCACATCATTTCACCTCCTCTTTGCCTCAACAACACGTTGCCCAATCATCCTTTATAACTGATGAACTGACACATCGTCTATAGATAAAGCAGAACTCTCAGTCCTTCTTGCTATAACTCCCACCTGCTCATTCCCATCGAAGTCTGCTTACAAATTCATATTTAATATACTTTATCAGATTGCCTAGAGTCTGAAGAGTTTAATTAAGGAGATGAGTTCTTGATTCTAAAGTAGAATAATCTACAATTTACACGAATTTACTCCAGTTGAGCACAACCTGTCAAGTTTGAGGGGGGCACTAGCGAGCCTGAGGCAAGATGGCCGCACTGTAGTGAGGCTCTGCCGGCCGGGCTAACAATCCGACAATTATCTGCAGACCCACTGATCATCGGACCCCACCACCGACAGCTTTTTGTGGCGGAATCACAGGGGAACCGCCCGGTGTGCAGCAATACCAGTCTACGATATCGAAGAGGCAGAATCGTAGTGCTAAAGTTTCTGCTGCGACCTTGAGGGCGAACAAGATGGCGGCGGGACAGGGCCGTAGGACACTCTGGTGAGGAGTGGGACAGCGAGTGCCCTGGGGCCGCGGAAAAGCTAACATAGTGGCGCAATCCGGTTGTTTGAACTGACTGGCGAGCGGATGTTAGCACATGATCGTCATCGCCCAGTGCTGGTATGGAACGGCGCGCTGCCGTGGCTGGTGCGGGGTACGGCTGCGGAGGTGAATATATGCCAGAGCCAACATACGACTGAACACTGATCACTGGGCGCCACAGTTGAGCTGCTGTGTACATTCGAGTGCCGCGGCTGCAGAAGCGGAGCACCAGAGCAGCAGGAGGACGTTCAGAGGGGTGTGGTGAGTGTGCACCCCCTGAGTAAAGAAGCACCGGGACTGTGGGCAGCGGGGGGTGCCGCGCACCCACGGATGTGTCACCTGTGGGCGGCTGCTGGTGCGAGTGCCCCAGGCGTGGAGCGCGTCAGACTGTGTGGCGGCGCCGGCTGACTGCGGTGCCTAGCGGACACGCGAGCAGGGATCCGGCAATTCATGGCGATCGATATACTAGTAACTGAACCACCGGCCAAAGAGATTGGGGGACAACGCTGGAGCCCTTCTGCACTAAGGTGATTGCACATAGAGGCGGCCCCCAGGCGGAGGTTCTGGTTTGTGCTGACGGCGCCAGGTCCGTAAGCCTGCGCGGTCAAGTTCCGCTGGGTTGAAGTGGTGAGAGGGGGCATCACCGTCCTAAGCTGCGTGGCAAAAGGAGTGGGGCCACTTCTACAGAGACCACAATAGTTGCATAAGCATGCTTTATCAACGGTCATAGTGCGGGTACCTCAGGTGCCAGGCAGGACAACAGAACGACATCGGTTGAGGCCTGCGAGGGATGTGACACTCTGCCTTGGATGTGGCTGCATGGGGTGTTTGAACTGGCTGACGAATGAGCTATGGGCGCCCTCTGATACACGTCTTTGCCCGAACGCACTGGCGCTGCCCTGACGGCAGGCTTTTCTGACTCAAAGGACGCGCTCAGGGGGGTCCCCGGGTGTGCACTGCCCAACACGGAGAAGGTGGTCCCTTATCGCGGACACACTTGGATACGAGTGCACAGCAGGCTGTGTTACGGCTCTGGGCCCTGAACCCGCATTGCAGTGAGGTGGAACGTGCGGCACTGTATATAATGGGCAAGTAATCGATCACAGCATCTCGCATTGGGGCGGGGTCACTGTCTTCACTCACCTGCATATCAACATGGGTAAGACGGACAAGCAACAATCTAAACTGCCGTTCGAGTCTCGCCGGTCGTCCCGTCCGGCAGGCATGCACTCAGACACGGAGCTGGAGCAGCCTCAATCACAGTCCTCCACTCTTGAGGTCACGCTGCACTCCATTCAACAGAGCTTACAAGCCATTAATGGCAAGATTGACAGCCTGTCCCTCAGGATGGACAAAATGATGGCCACGCTGGATAAACAGGGTGAGAGACTCACAACGGCAGAGCAACGAATATCAGCCGTGGAGGATGAATCCCATGCTACGACGGGCCAATGCCGGGAAATGAAGTAGCTTCTGGAGGTCATCAGTGCTAAAAATGAGGACCTGGAGGCGCGCTCACGGCTGTGCAATCTATGAATAATTGGTTTGCCCGAGAGTACAAATACTGGTCGCCTTGAGGACTACGTTGAGGCAATGCTAAAAGAACTGTTTGGTGCGGGTAATCTATCGCAAGTGCTGATTGTGGAACGTGCGCACCGTTCATTGGCACCCAGGCCGCCTCCGGGTGCACCACCGTGCCCCATAGTTGCAAAGATCTTAAACTACAGGGATCGTGATTCGGTCCTTTGGCTGGCGAGGGAAAAGCAGAACACATGTTATCAGGGCAACATGGTGTCCTTTTTCCCTGATTTCACTATAGCAGTGTAGATGGCCCACAGGGAATACACTGAAGTAAAGAAGAAACTACGCGCACTGGAGGTACCGTACGCAATGCCATACCCAGCCAGGCTAAAGATTACGGTGGACGGCAAGTAAAGGTTTTTCAGTCTCCGAGGGCAGCACAGGATTTCATCAGGCAGCTTTCATCTCAACAGAAAACAGCAAAGAGCAACGCATCTCCTACACACTCAGCACGATCGGACACGGAAGACTAATGGGTGTCTGCTACCTCGGAAGGCTTCATGCTGGCATCTGTGAGGTGGAGGTGCCACTTCCCCCCCTGGGTGATCCCCGACTAGTTGGGAGCTTCTGTTGGTGACTCACAGGAGGCGGGGGAACCATCTGTGTTGGCAAAGCGGCTGCCCCATAGACTGTAAGTGCTTAAGTTCTTCCTGACTGTTTGGCAATAACCTCCTGGACAACATTGCTGAGGTTTGAGTCCCACGAACTTTGTTCATGTGTGTAAACTCAGGACAATGCTCTAACTCAGTTGCAATGCTTTACAATGCATATGGGGTTTGTCCCAGGACTGGGAGTGGCGCTACAGTCCACGGCATTTTGGCACTATGTTTATATTTCTCAGATGTTGTTACGCTATTGATGATGGTTATCACAATGTTATGCAATGTTCATGGCGGGATCTGACCTCATTATGGGTTGTGGGGATCAGTTATGCAACCTGGACCTCAGGCGCAGGGAGAGTCTCTGAAATGGTCAACAAGTTGCACCAGGGGGAAGTATGGGATTGTAATCTTGCCAGCAGTCTGGGATATAGTACCTGGGATCTGCTACCGGGGAATGAACCCACTGGGTCATGTTTTGCATGTATAGTGGGGTCATGGGCATAGTGTGTGGGACCCTTATGCTAATCAGCATGGCAGAATATGAGGCGTGAATAGAATTGCAAATGCCGTGGTTCCTCTAGCACTGTGCTATATTTAGACGCGGGTGGTCTCACATCGGGGGTCAGGTTTACTAATGGTATTCTAAATGTGAGTGGGGTCTACTACTACTGGTGGGTGGAAAGGGTTTACAAGAGGTGCACGCACAGGTATGGCGGGTTCATGGTGATCTCGCCCGGCCACACCTGCTTCGTGGGTGGGTAAAGGGTACCTGGCTGTCCCCCATGTGGGTATTCCCCAAGTTGTTTGTTAGGTTTTTGGCAATGTTATTCGGGGCATGTCTGGCATGATTGGGATGCTGAAGTGGGTGGTGGTGTGGGGGGATGGTTTATCTGTTTTCAAAGTGTGACGCAATTGGTACAGCAGGAACATATGCCCCAGAGGTTTGCAGTGCACGAAGCAGTACAAGTACAACACCTTCTTTACACAACATATGGGGATGAGAGAAAGTGACATTCGACTGCTGACCTGGAATGTTAGGGGACTGAATAATCCAAAAAAGATCAGGTAGGTGTTTGCCTACTTGGACAAACATCATGTGCAGTTGGCTCTTTTACAGGAGATGCACCTGACACGGGTGGGGGAGGGCAGGGTAGGAGGGCGATGGGCAATGGTAAAAGCGGCCGCTTCATATTCCAGCTATGCCAGAGGGGTAATGATACTGATCAAAAAAGGGACACCATTCAAGCTACTATCGACGGAATCGGATCATCTAGGGTGCTTCACATTGGTGCTGGGGAACCTGGCAGGAACAGTGCTTACGATTATCAACACATAAGGCCCCAATGTTGATGATCCTGCCTTTTTTTAATGCCTTAAAGCCAAATTATTTCAAATGCAATCCGACCTAGTACTATGGGGGGGTGACATGAATACATATTTATATCCGGATATTGACAGAAGCGCTGGCACACCTTGGCACGGGAAACAGTCAAGCAAAGTAATACATGATATTATGCATACATTTCACATGAGAGACATTTGGAGAGATAGGCATCCGTATGTTAGAGAGGGCACCTTTATGTCGGCGGTTCACAAATCGTGGTCTAGACTGGACTATTGGATTCTCTCGGAGTCACTGGCGTCTTGGGTAACTGGGGTTAAGCATATGCAGCGAACACTCTCAGATCATGCTCCTGTGGTGTTGGATATCAACATCCCGACCAGGCATCATCAATCATTCCAATGGTGCTTAAACCCTCTTCCCTGCTAGACCCGATCTTTAAGGAGGGCGTACACCAAGCCATAGAACTGTTCTTTGAATAGAATGTTGGTACCGTGGAGGAAGCTGGCACGCTTTGGGAAGCCTTTAAGGCGACCATTAGGGGGACCTGCATTGGGCTTCAGGCTGGGAGTCTAAGGGCTTTACGGTCGCGTATGAAACATATTGAGGCGGAGATAATGCGCCATGAAAGGGAGTACACCCACAAATTGAACATACAGGAGCTGGCAGAGATCAGGCCGCTGTTGACTGAATACAATGAGACGGCTGAGCAAGAAATACAGCACATGTTTCGGCGCTGGAAGGCTAGATCGTATAGTGAGGGTGGTCGGCCGGGTCGCACACTGGCAGCAAAACTCAAAGGGGGAGATCTCAGGAGTACGTTACCAAGGTAGAAGGGCCTGATGGAACATTTTATCATAACTCCCCAGATATCGTGGGCTGCTTCAGAGAATATTATGCCGCTCTCTATGGATCAAGGGATGACGCAGACAGTGAGGAGATCCAAGAGTTTTTCGAGGAGATAGCGTTAGTCTGGCTCTCCAATGCACAACGTGAGTATCTAATGCAATCACTCACAGTAGAGGACGTAAGAGAGGCCATAAGGTCGCTATCGTCCGGTAAAGCTGCGGGTCTGGACGGACTGCCGGGGGAATTCTACAAGAAGTACGTTGATATACTGGCCCCTCATATGGTGAATATGTATAGTGAAGCATATGAAAAAGGCTTGCTTCCACCCACCTTCAGGGAAGCCTTAATCGTTACGTTGCTAAAGTCCGGGAAACGGGCAGATAGTTGCGAGTCGTATTGCCCCCTGTCCTTGTTGAATATTGACACCAAAATAATCGCTAAAGCTATTGCTACTAAATTACGCCCACTATTGCCGGTTATGGTTCTCCCGGATCAATCGGGCTTTGTGCCGTCTCATTCAACATCCCACAATTTGCGCACGTTGTTTGTGGTTTTACACCAACTAGACCCGGAGTACAGAGCAGTGGCGGTGTTGCTTGACGCCGCTAAGGCTTTTGATTCGGTTAGATGGGGGTATATGTTTGCCACACTACGGAGGATGGGTCTGCCATTTCCATTTTTAATATGGATAGAGATTCTTTACACAGCACCGACGGCGAGGGTGCTAATCAACAATTGTCACTCTCAACCCTTCAAAATCCACAAAGGGACCAGGCAAGGTTGCCCACTATCCCCCATCCTTTTTGCCATCGTGATGGAGCCGTTGGCTTGTGTGGTGTGACAGAGATATGCGAGAGCTGCTTTGCAGTTCAGCCAATGTCCCCTGATAATCTCCATGTATGCAGATGACATGGTTTTATATATCTGTGACCCAGAGGAGAACCTACATGCACTTATCCGGGCATACCTTAAATACGAACATTTATCGGGGCTCAGAATCAACTGGGGTAAATCCTCAGTCTTCCCGCTCACACCGAGCATGTTGCAGTTCCCGATGGAGTATCCTCTTGAATGGACAACGGAGCCTGTGAGGTATCTTGGGGTTTGGGTGCACTCGGATCCAGAGACAGTGCTGAAAGAAAATTATGGTAAGGCCCTGTCCACCACAGAGGACCAAGTGAATAGATGGTTGGGCTTACCCCTCTCCCTAGCGGATAGAATAGCAGTAATAAAAATGGTCATTCTCCCTCGGTTTCTGTACCTCTTCACCAATGTCCCTATCAAGTTAACAAAGGTCTTCTTCTCTCAACTCCGTTCGATAATATTACGCTTGATTTGGGCGAACAAGAAATCCAGATGTAGCTGGGGGACGTTGACCAGGCCATATTCGCAGGGAGGATTCGCAGCACCTGATCTATATTTCTATTACTTGTGTGCACAAGCCCAATTTGCACACTACTGGTTCTTTCCTCCCCCGTTTATTCCGCACGTGGCGGTGGAGGCAGATGACATGGCCCCTGATCCCTTGGTGGCCCTCATCTTGAAGACAAAGCCCACTCACCCATTCAGAGGCATGTGCCCTGCAGATTGTACGGCACAGGCGTGGCAGGCAATGGTGAGGCGTGCAGGCAGACTTGTATATGCCCAGGCTCTTCCAATAGCGCAACACCCTAAACTCTCGGTAACCCAAGAAAAAAGGACGCTGGAAACGCTGGCGGAAATGGGCCTAGTCACAATGGGAGATGTTTACCCAGAGGGTACCTTTATTCTGATGGCAGAATTAAATGACCGACCCTGCCGTCAACCAATGTCAGTCTTTGCGTATTATAGGCTGCGGGAGGCGGTAAAGGTTTTTAACGATAGACACCCCACTGAACCGGTTGCACTAGCCCCCTACAGACACTACTGACAGGACCATCACGGGGTAAGTTAGTCACCCGGCTGTACAATACCTTCCAAGCCGATACTGCACCCACTTCCAGTCTGGCATGGTATGCTGGGAACAGACACTGGGTGAGGCGCTTAGCGAGAAGGACTGGGAATTTAGCTGCGCCATGACCAGACGTTTGACAGCTAATTGTAATCTGTGCATAATACACTTTAAATACCTCCAACAGCTGTACTATACGCCCCTTCAACTTCACAGGTACGGACTGAGGGAGGTGGCTAGTTGCAAATGGTGTGGGATGCAAGAGGCTGATTTTCGTCATCTGGCTTGGGATTGTTTTGAGGTCAATGATTTTTGGGTGCTGGTTACGCAAGCTCTAACAGACATGGTGTTGGAGACAGTGGACTGCTCGCCTCAGATCTGCTTGCTAGGGCTGGTGAAGTGCCTAAAGCCAAAGAATAGGAGGCTGGTCCTGATTGCATTGTTACTAGCAAAAAGGAAAGTGGCTCAAACATGGGACAGTAAACGGGCGCCACAATTTAAATGCTGGATCAAGGACTTGGTGTTCTGCAGAGATCAGCTGGCTTGCCATGCGGAGGAACTTCCAGCCCCCTCCAGGCCCAAAGATGTCTGGTCACCTCTGACTGCCTATTTACTGTCTAGTCCTCAGGATGCGGCAGGAGTTCTGGATTCACCCGAGTAACGCTAAAGATTTACTGTGTGATACTGTGGGTTAATGTGTTGGGCTGGCTGTACGAAACTATATACCGTATACTATGCATATGTTGTCACATGGGGGGACTGTTGCGTGCAATGCACAGATGTTATATGTCATTTTTGAAATGCAAAAATAAAATAAAAAAAATTAAAAACCTGTCAGGTTTGTTTTTCACATGCTACCTAAATCATAACGGGAGTTATAAGGGTGCTAATTTAGGCAAAACTAGGAGTTTGAATCTGTAATGCTTTGAATGGCGATTTGCACAGATTGGTTGGTAGGGTTTCAGTTGTAGTCCAGCCATGCTGATAGATATTTGTGAATTAAGAGTTGTAACTGTATTTTCATAGTCCCATACCTCAAGCCAAATCTGAATGAAATCTGTAGTAGCTGAATGAGACAGATTAAGTAAGGCATGGTGATGTAGCCCAAAGATCGGTCAGGTGGAAATATGTCAATCTAAGTGGGAGACAGTTTTGCTCAAGACAATGATCTGCCTACGCCTGGAGACGTTTTCAAGCCTACCAGACAAGGTTCACAGGAATGCCTACAAAAGACTGTTTAATCTTCCAAAATATACCAACCGTTCTACAATTCACTTGGAGTTTGGCATGATCGGGCAGGACTTTGAATGCAAGGCATCCTTTCTTAAATACTACCATGCAATTCAGCAAGCCAAACCAGACACCTTAAAAGAGACTCTTCAAGTGATGTTTCCGAACCCGTCAATCCATTGTCTCAATACCATAGAAAGGCAGCCAAGGTCCTAAATGTCAACATAGATTCGCTGGCACCCCCACAGTTCTCCGTTCAAGTATAAAGTCCATTTTGAAGAAACAAGCTGAGTCCTTTCCAAGGAAGGCCAATTTAGCAACTATGCAAACCATTACTTACACCACCCCAATTCTAAAATCATATGGAGAAATGAAATTGCAACCATACTTAAAGGCAGCAGTAAGCAAGGAGATGAGACTTTGCATCTAAAGAGAGCGACTTGTGGTACTTCGGATTAAGGAGTTTTGCTCTGATTGGGATTATCACCTGGTATTAGCCCCTGCAGAGTTTGTGATTACAGGAGATAGACTATGCTCCACCTACTATGTTATTGCCTAGAGCTTTTAACTGCAAGTCGTACTTTATTAAAAATCAATCAATGTTCATAAAGATCCTGTTTTCTACCTGCAATGATGCGCTGGAATTTTGTATGACCACTACCGTCTCCGTCTACGCTTTTGGAAATTTGTTAACATAATTTTTACTGCTATCAGGCTGCGACGGCTCTGATTACTCTAACTGCAATCACTGCAGCAGGACAGACATTTTCTTTTTTTTAACCAAATCAATTTTAGTAATCTTTTGGCTTGGATTTGTTTTAATTGACTTGTATAATCTTGGGGTTCTTTTTGCTTATACATATTTATTTGGACTCCACTTTGATGCCTTCTTTTAGTGTGAACGCAATTATACCCATTTTAAATAATTGACTGAAATAAACTTATAATATTTAGAGCATTAAGGTTGTATAACGTAGGGCTACAAACTGCATCACAGAGCTATTCGGAGAACAAAAGGTATGACTGGTAGTTTGCTTAGAATAAAGGTTGGGGGAAACTAAACTGAGAACAGAAGGGTGAGAGGAGAAGAGAACTCTAAGGTCCTGATTATGAGTCTCGCAGTCTGAGGACCGCCAGACTGGTGTGGACGTGGCAGTGGCAGTCCACCCACCGCTGCACCGGAGGTCTGACCACCTATTTACGAGTTGGTTAGTCGGACTGCCCAAGGCCCGCCGCCGCCGCCAGGGAATCACCATTCCCTGGAGGTAGTGTGGTGGGCCTGAGGCCTCAATATACTTGGCGGGACCGCCGTGGTCCCACCAAGCATATTAAGAGTTTCCTCTGTGCCTCGGTTTTCATGGTGGTTTCACTGCCATGAAAACCGTGGTGGAGAGGAAACAAAGGGGGCCCTACAGGGCCCTCTGTGCCTCCTCTGCATGTGGATGCACACAGGGGGCATAACATCTGCCCCCTGTGTACATGCCACCAGTTCCTGCATGGCAGGTGGTGGTGGGTCTCAGTGGTGTGGGAGCGTGGCTGCCTAAAACTCATAATCTGGCCCTAAGTTTAAATGACATGAGAATGTAAGACAGCAAGATGACGTCAAGTAAACCGTTGCTGGGAGAGCTCAGGTAATGCTTGTAGACATCAGGCAGGGACCTGGAAGTGTACGAAACCCATTTATTCAGAATTAGAGCACTGGAAGTGGCTAGTAATAGGAATGGGTAGGGTAGATCTTAAGCCGCTGGGCAGATGTAGGTTGGCGTGATATGCGTTCTATGCAAGAACAGAAGGAAAATTAAAGGGTATTAGGATTCAGTCTCTTTTGGCATCAATCATGGCAATAATAAAAGTTGATGCCTTGAGCTATGCCTGCTCTGCTGTTCATTGGTTGAGGGTGCATGACGGGAAGAAGTGATATGCCAGGCAGTTGGGTCTATCCTATGATGAGGCGAAATGTCAAAGGTTCAGGACATGATGCAGGAGAAAGTTCCAATTGTTGCCCAAACATACTGAAGCCATTGAAAAACCCTATCTCATGAGTCTATTTTTGCAAGATAGGCTGAGAATGACATTCTGCAGCTGACAGATTTAGTACAACTAAACCAGATGTAAATGTCTTGTTGGAGCTTCTGTGTATTGCTTGGGTTCACAGAAACCTGAGGCCATTAACAGGGCATGGAAGGATGGAGACTGGAAAGGAGTTAAGGGATATTGGATGGGTGAGGCCTGAGGACATAACCTATAAACATCCATCTTTATTACAACATAAAGGGGTACACTTTTCATATCTGGGGAATGGAACATGTCTGATAAATTTGAAGGGAACAGGTGAGTAGTGGGTCAAGAAAGGAATACTTTGTGAGAGAGGACAAGGGTTTGTCTGGTTAGTAGTTGGACAACATTGGTTTAAATTAGATATTTTGATTTGATTATACATTTTTATTTTGAGTCGATTACGAATCTATAGTTGCTAGAAGGATAGCTTTGGAGATAGGCATCCCTGGTCCATCTGCAGACAGGCTTGCTGAGAGACCAGAAACAGCTGGTAGAAGGACTGGTAAGTTGGTGGAAGAAAGTAAGAGCAGGTGGGCTCATGATGGGACCAGAAAATACATGAATGCATAGAACTCTGTAAAGGTTCTGAAAAGAAATTAGGGTTGTATTGTAGCTTATTTTGTTGTGGTTTACACAGCGCCACTTTTCATACTCCTTGGGACGACTAAGGTGCTTTCTCGTATGTTGAGTGCTTCCCAGTCCTTGGGAGGACACAGAAGCTATGAAAATTAAGTGAGTTCAACCTGCACTCCAAGTTGCTCAATATTATGCAAAACTATAACTAAAGTATTCAGTTGTGTGCTGCTTTGAGCCAGGACCTGCTCATGTCCAAGTGAACAATGACCTAAAAGGTGTACATAGCATGTACAATCCTCGCAAAGCGCACTATTCATCGACCTCTAGGGTTCCAACATTGATACACAAATATATTCTGTGTGATAACACAACTCTTGACCAAATTTAGTTACAAATAAACAACCAAGAAGACTTATAAATTCTCTTTGATAAATCACTCTTTTTATGCTGAATTGACAAAAGGTATATATCAAACAATGGCACACCACACTGTTGTGTTAATAATGTCCATATTTCAAATGTGTCAAAAGCTTCATATCCTTGCTTCTGTGGTTTTCCAATGCATTTCGGGTTTTCATACCCCTTCGTCAGGGGTGCTGTGAAATAACATATAAGTATTTATACAATCTCATTGTCCACCGTCAGGAAAAGAATACAGATTAATATGCTGATAGACAAAGTGTCCAAAAAGATAATCACCAAACGTAGCCAGTATTAATGTGTTCTTCATTCCACATTCAAACATACGAGGAGGAGGTTTGACTTGCAGACACTTATTTGTTACCAAGGTGCATCTATAAATCTAACGTTGCACGCAGGTTGCACAAGTGAGTCCCACGGCATGTCTCGAGACAGACATAGAAATATTATTTTTATGTTTGAATGTGGAATGAAGAATACATTCATACTGGCTACTTTTGGTGATTTTCTTTTTATATACACACATATTACCTTGTGGTGGTCGCTAGTAGGTAGTTATAGTTAGGACCTAGTTTCCATAGGAAAAGCACTTTTTGATTTGGCTATAACTTTGGCGTCGTTTGACCAATCTGCATGAAATGTTCTCACAAAAGTGTCACTGTGGGTACTATTGTTATGGAAAGTTTGGGGATGATCTGTGCAGTGCGGACCGAGAATTTGGGGCGCGAAATGAGTTTGCGTTTGTGATGTTAATACCCATAGGAACCTTTAGCCACACCTACAACCCGAACCGCTGAACAGGCTTTCACCAAATTTGGCAGGGTGGTAGATGTCAGTTCAAGGTAGTGCCTTTTGCCTTTTGGTGTAAATCCGTTCAGTACTTGTTGAGAAATGTAAGTATAAAATTATAGTGATATCTCTGGCCGCTGATATTTTGTGGTGGTTTCGCGATGCATTACGAATGCACGCGCCAACGGGAATGCTCTGATTGGCTGGACGCAATCTGAATAGAAAGTTGCGGCCGCCATTTTATCTATCTGGAACAGTTCCAGGGGCTGAAATTCTGTGTGAAAGCCCACATAAGGGGTCAGGGTGGAGATACTCTGACCCCATGGTTGAGAAATGGAGGTGTTAGTGACACAAGTTATGTGCCCAAAATTAATTTTTTTAATCACTCGCGATATCTGTGATTACGACGCAAACCCAACCCGTGTACCATCGTGGGTACATCGCGACTATCAACGTCATTACGAATATTGGTGAAAATATAAAAAATATATCAATGAATCATTAATACATTGTTATAGAGATATTGAGATATTGATAAATGTTTTTATAGAGTAATTTATATAGTGAGTTATCTACTGTGATGGTTAGAATTAATGATATAGTTATCATTTTTAGGTCGAGCCTATAGCGGCAGCGCGCATGCGCTGCTCGCTCTGCGAGGCATGCAGTAATGGAGTATGCAGTGGAAGCTCCGTGGAAGCTCCACTCACTCTCCGCCCGTGTTTTTAATTGGCTCGTGTCATTGTCTTTCGTAAATGCTGCCGTCTGATTGATTATGAGGCTTGTTAGTCCCTCCTTATTATGGCCATGTTGTCATTTGTACCCGCTCATGGTTACTGGCCCCTTTACTTCGAGTGTTACACAGTACAGTACATGTTGTTTAGACTGTGAGCACTACATTGTCCCTCCCTTCTCGCCCCCTTCTCCCCCCGCCCGCACTCTGGTTGTCCGTGCTTCACTCTGTTATACCTGCCTTCCATCTATTCGCACGCTCTTTTTGTTCACCCGACTCTTCTTGCCATCTGCCTCATTTTATTTTTTTCTTGCTCTCTGTGTTTAGCTCTCCCTTTTGTTCTCTGTCTCCCTCCCCATTTTTCGCCGTTTTGCTATAACTGTATATCTACATTTCTACGCCTTGGTAAGGATGGTGTTTCTTACTGTGATGGGAGTGTATTTTAAATGGAAGAAAGGGTGCAGGAGTCTGATGTAACAAAATGAAAAAGGAAAAAAGATTTACCGCAAATCAAAGTTTATTTTAGAAAAGTGGTGTTTGCCTGATCATTCAAACACAGACACTGCTAACTAGATATGGTGGACGAGGGGTCTAATGATTGACAAATCAAATGGCCTTGATTAGACGGAGGGGAGGCACACAGTCAGGAATGCAGGGTCCAGCTGCTCGGAACGCCTACTTAGAAGGTTTGCATAACCTCTCCCAGCTGGATGTTGCAACTGAATTCTACTGAGCTGCAACACCTTGTACGGCGGATTAAAACCCAAGGCCAGCCTGTATTTAAAACCCCTTTCGTCAAAGCGCCGGGGAAGCTGGTGCGACTGGGCGAGTTTGATTCCGGCTTCAGCATGAAGGTGCTGGGGTGCTCCGTCCTGCTGATACTGTGGGCCTGCTGCGGTGCACAAGGTAAGATGTAGGGGCCAAAGAATGACTACAGGAATACTGGACCGAGTATAGGGGACGGACGGGAGGAGGAGTACTACAAATAAGCCTCTGTCGGTCCCCAAAAATAAGCGATGGTGACCACCACCGGGACAAATTAAGGGACGAGTCTCACGCTGTCTGTGAACATAGAACAGGCATTGGCATTCTACCATTTTGTTCGAGCGCCCTTAGTTGCACTCATTTTGTCTCTGTTTTTATTTATTTCCTTTTTTTTATCTTTTCGGTGACCGTCATAGGCATTTTTAAAATGATTATGAGGGCAACTCATTCGTACTAATAAGATTTCAGGTAAAATTGTCAGCAGAGGTTAAAGGGAAAAAGCAGAATGGGTTTCTGCTGAATCACTGCTGTGATGTCACATCGATGAAGGACCAAATTGGCTGTTCACTCTTGTGGCGTCATGCTGCTAGAAACCAACACCCTGTTCCCATGGCAAGGTGTTCCACAACCGTGCTCCAATTTAGCTGCATGTGTTATCTCCAGATGTTGTGTTCTTTATGTTAGGGAATGAGGCTTCTGAGGGATTACTGATTTCAGAAAGTGTTGCGTTGTTTTTGCAGAGGACTGAGGCTTCAGCTGTGTTACTAATTTCAGAAAGTAGTATTAGCCGATCCTATATTTAATGTACCTCATCATTTAAATTACTGGGTTATGTATAATAATAAACAATTAAACACGTAGCCTCCCATGTTAAAGTACCAGGAACAGCTGGGAAGGGAAAAAAACGTAAAAGTATGCCTGACATTTTTTTCACTCCCGCCCTATCAAAACATTTCTGGAAATCAGCGTGAACTATGCAAGTAACAGGACGTACCAGATACTACACAACACTGGTAGCCCTTTGCTGCTGGGGAAGTTTTGCGGCAATAACTAAAGGAAACAATGCTTCTGTTGGTTAGTCCTCCAAAACTCAAAACCAAGTTTAAAATATGTCTGAAGTGGCTATACGAAACGTCAGTACTGGATATTCCATTTAGGTGGAATTTTATAAAAGTTCTACATCCAGGTGGTGTGGTCTTAATTAAGGGGCACATGCATCAAACTCAAAAATACCGATTCCTAATTTGCGATAAATAAGGAATCGCAAATTAGAAATCACTATCCGCTATGCATGAAGCCAATCGCGCAAATCTACCGATTCGCTAAACATCGCAAAAACTATTTGCGAGTAGCGAAAAGCGAGGCGCAAATTCAGAAAACCCACCATTTGCGAAATCTCTATTAGCGAGCTCGCAAATAGCGATTTCGCAATTAGCGAATTCGCAAATCGCGCGTCGCTCTGGGAACATGCTGATGACATCACAACCAGGAAGTCAGCCAGCCCATGCTTCAGTCAATGCCCAGAGGAGGAGACAGGAGGAAGGAGAGTACTGGAGCTGAGCTGAGACAACACCCAAGATTGTTTCCTGCAACTCACTGTGCACCAGGATGGGGAAGGCAACAACAGGGGACAGTGCCACACCCAGGAAGAGGAAGCTGAAATTCAGTGAGAGGGAACTTGAAAATCTCATTGAGGGGGTGTCCAGAAACCATGACAAGCTCTTTGGGAAATTGTCCCTGAAAGTGCCTGAGGCTGACAAAGGAGGATCTGGCTGCGCATCAAGAGCACGGTCAATGCAGTGGGAGTCACACACCGCAGCATTGATGACCTAAAAGAGGTGGTATGACCTCAGAAGCCGTGCCAAGGAACGTATCGCAGAAAGGCTGAAGGAGGCAAGGGCCACAGGAGGGGGCACATCTACAGTACCCAACAACACAGCCCTGGAGGACCTGGTGGAGGCGACAATTCAGCCTGAGGCAGTGGTGGGAGTAACCCAGCTGGACACATCCGGCGCGGCAAGTACCTCACAAGGTAAGATGCATGCAACCATACAGTCCTACGTAATGTCCAGTGGTGCACATACCCCCAGGCCAACCCCAGTGTACAGCTCAGAATCCAGTCCACGTTTTCCCTCTTACCCCCAATGCATCATGGGAGTCGTAGGCATGTCAGTCAAGTGGGTATCCAACACAACACTAGCAAGCAAAACACGCCAACACTGCATGGCAGTCAGTGATTTAATGTGAGCCAAGTATGCATGATGTCACACAATGGGAAGGCGTACACATATTAACATTTCACTGTTTCACATCACAGACGCAGCTGAGATGGACTCGGAAGACAGTGACTGCCTCCATATCTCTGAGACTCCTGCTGAGACAGATGTGGAGCCACCAGATGCCCCAGCATGCACACCACCCGCACCTACCAAACGCAGGGCCCAGATCCCTTCACTGCAGCCCATGGAATCTGAGGTGGCCCCTGAACCCACCCCAGCAACCAGCCAGCCTCCTGTGACCACGCCACCTACACCACAGGCACAGGTCCAACGTGGGCGGCGGCGAATTTCAAGGGCCCGCATTGCTGTGCAGGAAGACCAGGGTCCAAACGTGTTTGCTGGTGTGGAGTCACAGATGTTACGCGTGCAGCGCATGAAAGCAAGACACATGGGCGCAATACAGCTACAAATAACCAAACTGGCAAAGAACATCAGCCTAATGACAGACAGTGTGCATGCACAGACAACTGCGTTTGTGGAGGGGAATAGGCAGACCAACGCAAGCATTCAGGAGCTCACCAAGGCAATGCTTGCGGGCCAAAGCACAAAGAGGAGAAGGCATCGCCAGAGCATGATGTGCATGTCAGCCTATACCAGGGCCAATAACAAGCTCTGCAACACCACTGCGCAGCTGGCACGTCGCTCCGTGGCAATGCAAATAGATCTGGGACATTACTGTGGGGATGTTGCTAGGGCCCTAGGACAAGTGACCACCGCCGTGGAACAACTCCAGGCTGGTACTGTTGGCGGCAGCAACTTGACAGGGGAGGAGGGGAGTGAGGAGGCCTCCAGTCTTAGCAGCCTGTCGATGCCAGTGACCACTGCCAGGAGGCGCAGTTCGCGCAGCTCCAACCCTTCAGTTGCGCATCATGGTGATGTGGCCGATGCAGGCGAAAGACGTATGGGTGTGCGTGGCAGGAAGCGATAGCCAGGCATATTCTCCTCAGTTTGGCCATGGTGACTTAACCATGGTCAATTGCAGCCTAATGATTGCTAACCAGCACATGGTATTGTTTATTTAACGTTATTCACCTATGCAATCATAGTTATGATTAGCACACATCTCTGTGTGGCTACTAAGCCTGGGCGTAGTTCGCGAAGTAGCGCTACGCGAAGCTACGCAAAGTGCAGTTCGCACTACGCGAGCTACGCGTAGCACTACGCGAACTGCGTAGTGCACTGTTCGCAATGATTGCACAGTGCCGGATGCTTGTCCGCACTGTGCAATCATTGAAAACGGCATCTTGCACAGTGCGAGCTGTCTTTTACTGCCGCTCGAGTAGATTTTTACTCGAGCTGCAGCTTTCTCAACGCGGACTGGTAGTTTCTCATCGCGAGCGGTCGCGAGCATACGCGACCACTCGCAATGAGAAACCTGACCTCCCCGCGTTGAGAATCTCGCCGGGAGGTTTATTTTCCACGCTCGCGATCGGCAACTTGATGTTGCTGATCGCGAACGAGGAAAAAGTCTCGCTGGGATGTCATTTTGCTTGCTCGCGGTCGCCAACTTGACGTTGAGGACCGCGAGCAAGCAAAAAATGACCGCTGCACTACGCTACGCGTGTTTGCACTGTGCTACGTGCAATTCGCGTTGTGCGAAGTAGCGCAAACTTCGCAAACTACGCGAGCGTAGCGTAGTGCTTTGCCCAGGGTTAGTGGCTACCCATTGATACATGGGCTCATGTTAATAAATACATTCATGTTCAGCATCTAGGTGTCATGGCTCATTATTGCCTGCCTCAGAAATAATGTTGGGTGATGTCTGCACGTCTCCTCTGCCCTTCTCCTGTGTTTGCCACGTGCGCCTGTCGGAGTTGTGCGGGTGGTTGGTTGTCGCCATCTGACTTACTGTCGGACACCTCGATGTTTATGCCTCTGCTGGTGGCAATATTGTGCAGAATGGCACATGCAGCCACCGGCAGCATCTCTCTGGACGGTACTGCAGGGCTCCACCAGTATTGTGCAGGATGCGGAAGCGGCTTCTAAGTATTCCAAATGTGCGTTCTATCACATTCCGTGTGCTGATGTGTGCAGCATAGTACATCCGCTCATGTGGTGTTGATGGGTTGAGGATTGGCGTCAGGATATAGTTACGCACGGCGTATGCGCTGTCACCTACAGGGTGGAAAGCAAAGGGTTAGCCACAGTGATGCATTTTCATTTGTTTGATTAATGTAGCGGATAGTTATATGTGTGTACCCAGCAGATGTCCCTCTCAGAATTCACCCCTGAGCAGACGCGTGTGGATGCCACTGTGTCGGAAGATGTAGGAGTCATGGCTGCTCCCAGGTAATAGCGCCACGCTGCCCGTAATGATGTGCTTAGCATTGCACACTACTTGCACATTGATAGAGTGATATGATTTCCTGTTCCTGAAGATGTATTCATTCACTGCTGGTGAACAAGTAGGGACATGCGTACAGTCTATGCAGCCAATCACATGGGGGAATTGTGCTACCTGGTAGATGTCCAGTTATGTCTTATTCAACTCCGGGGGGGTTGTGGGGAAGCTGATGTGGGTGTGGATCCTTGTCATCATGGCGTCAAGGAAGGTTTTGAAGAAACGTGAAAGGGAGCTTTGTGATTCCCTCCAGCTACAGCTACTACCCTCTGGAAACTGCCTGACGCAAGTAGGTGCAGGCAACATTGGACCTGTACATATGCGGGGATGGCATGGGTCCTACGGGTCTGACGCTGCATTAGGGGTTCCAATTCTGCTATTAGGTGCATGATCATTGCACCGTCCAGCCTGTACTTATCGTATTTCTCATCCTCAGTTTGGACCAGCACTGTGATGCGCACTCTGAGGATCCTCTCCTGTATCCACCTTCTTCGCTGCCCTGCTGCATGGGTCCTCCTCCTCCTCGCCATCACGTAGTGTGCAGTCATTGTGGAATCCTTCATGGGCCTTCTGAGTCTGTTTAAATAGGTTTCCGATAGGTTGCACCTGAATTTTTAATGTTTTCAAACTTTACCACCTGATTGTGATTCCCCTTAATCTGCACTTGCAAAATAGCGAATTCATGGTTATTCGCTATTTGCGAATTTACATGCATTGGCTTGCGAGTCCTTAGGGACTAATCGCTATTAGCGGTGGCTGTTGTGGGACTCGCTATTAGGGATTCGCTTTTGGGGTTCTCGCATTGATTGCGAGTCCCTATTTTTGCGAATGTGTTGGGTTTTGCGTAAATGGGTTGATGCATTGGGAAGTGTTGGTTTGCGTTCGCAAACGGTCTTTTTTAGCAATTCGCTGTTTTTGCGAGCCCGTTTTTGCTTGATGCATGTGCCAGTATGTCTCTTAAACTTGAGTCTGCTTCTGTGGGTTGCAAAGGGAGGGCCTTCAATCAAGGCGTGAGGTGATTAAGGATTGTCTGTTAAATATGGGTCCAGCAGCTTCAGTTTGAACAAGATGCCTGTTATCTAGATATTTCTCAGAAGGGTCGATGAAAAGAGCATTGTAATAGCCAATCATTGCATTGTCTTAGCCTTTGCAACATTTTCGTTGATTAAATGGTGTAGGCCAATCACTTCTTTGGCCTTTCTGAGGTTATTACAAGTGTTATAGTGCCATAAACGTTTGATAAAACATAATTGTTTTTTTTTTAGTTTCCTAGTGGGAATTACAAAGCTCTGTGGGCTTGGGTATGCAGAATTAATATTGTGCCTGCAGAGTAGTATGAATCTGAAAAACATCTTTGACAAAAAGAAGGCTTGGGGCCTTTTTTATCTTTTGTCTAACATCCTGGACCAGGCGCAGAGCAGTTCGCTGCCAGCGGGAGCCCTTCAAGGATATTGTGGCTGTGAGCATGTCCTTACCTGGCCAAGGTCCTGGGTGAAGCAGACTGGACAATCCTTCCTGTGCTCTGAGTATGCATCCTTTGCATATCCAAGGTCTCTTTGATGAGCTCCATCTGCAGATGTAACAGTTCCAGCACATGGCGGATCATGAAATGAAGATTGTAAATACATTTATGTGGCCCCTTGGAGAGTTTATCCTAGGTGTAGGTGAACACCTAATCCAAAGGTGGAAGTGACTGTGCTGAAGATTTCCAGAAACCTAGGTACCTTGAAAGGCAAACATGCCTAAGCCACCTCTTGGTGGTTATACAACAGCTTCCTTTGAAGTCTGTCTTCGACAACTGGCAAGATGATTTAAAGATCAAAAAACAAGAGTAATAGCAATGAGTCAGCTCCTGCTCACTCCAAGCCTGCCCTGGGTGATCTAGCTCATTCATCTGTTTCAAATTCTGCAGAGGAGGTCATATTCAGGGAATCTTTAAAAAAAACACACAGTGCTAAAACAGTGACTCTTCACCACTTAGCTCCATTACTGCCTGTTAGTTCCAGTTAAGCTAGGATTTTGCAGTGCGTTGTACACTGGTTCATGAAAGCCAGAGGGATGCGAAGAGCTAGACAGACAGCCCATCATAGAAGTGGACATGAACAAACAGAGCATACCACAAAACGTTGATCTGGTGGGACTATATTGCTGGGAAGTATTGGGTTCTAAGTCAGTAGTCATATTGGACATTCCATACAGAAGGTAGACATTACAGGGCGTGAGCTGTAAACAAAAGGGGAAGAGGGCGGTCCCTTTGGGATGTACTCATTTGGCTTATTATATGGGACCTGTTTCTTAAGAAATCAGGGCGGAATAATCATGGGTCTAGGATTTTCCCTAATGAACGCCCGCATTCATGTCTTGGATAGCCTAAGCAAAACTGAAAGCAATATCTTTATCTACAGGTAGAGACAGCATGAAAAATGTCTCTCTTTTTCTGGTAGTCACGTTGAACAATCACAGATGCCTTTTGTCCTAGGTGAAACATATCTGGTAGCTTTAGTGGGCATGCTTTGTAAGTAATGCGATTCTGGAGAAGGACTACCATACGATTAAATTATACAGTTAAATATATTAAAATGGAGAACGCTATCCATGGTAATGTGAAGTAGAATTGAAGCAATGCCCTGACCATCACTCAAAGCCCTTGAAAGTCCACAAGTTCTGGGTAGAAAAGGTATTCTGCTTCCTGGTCACTGTCGGTTTCCTCACATTGAAATGAAAATAGATTTTAAACAAGCATTTGCAATGCAATAGGTCTCGCATTTACGCGAGTTTAAGCTATTGGCATTGTAAATGACAAGGCGTTTTATTTATGTTTCAAAAACCAAAACATAAATAAAAGGCATTGTCATTTACAATGCCAATAGCTCAAACTGACGTAAATGTGAGTCCTGTTGCATTGCAAATGCTAGTTTAATATGGTGCTGGCTATTGAATTCCTGCTGTTGCTTTCTTCTTTCGCGACCTAACCGCGGGATCACGATTACCGACGTCATCGAGATCTCCGGCCTCACTGCGAAAACGGAAAATAGTTATTAGAGATAGTTGTTCTAGAATTGCACTAGAAAAACATGAGTTTGTAGTGTAGAGTAATAAACCCCTAGTGTGTAAAACACTGTAATGTGTGCGCATATTTGTGTTTTCACTTTATTGAAAAGGCGCGGAAAAGGAAAATAGGTCTGAAAGATGGTTTTAAAAATATGAGTTTAAACATGCTTTAAAAGAAGTATGTATATAGTAATATGTGTAGTGCAATGTTCAGAATGGATCTTTTTACACATTATTTTTGGTTGTCTTGGTGACCATTGAATGACTGCTTTTGTTTTCTGCTTTCGCGACTTGTCCAGAGGCATCGTGATTACCGACGTCATTGCGACCTCCGTCGTCACCGCGAAAATATAAAATAGGTTTTAGAGATGGTTTCTATTGAAACTCTCTTGAAGAACATGACTTTAGAGAATACTGTAAGAAAACCCTAGTGTGTAAAATACTGTAGTATGTGTGGATATATGTGTTTTAGACTTTATGGAAAAGCCGCGATCATCGCAGTTAACAATGTCATCATGACGTCCCGAATAACTGCGAAAACAGAAAATAGGTCTGAAAGATGGGTTTTAAAGATGCTAAGTACAAAAAAATGTGTTTAAACATGTTTTTAAAGAAATATTTATATAGTGATATGTGTAGGGTAATGTTCGGAATGGATTTTTTGGGGATATGTTGGTGGTCATTGAATGTCTGCTTTCATTTTCCGTTTTCAAGATGTATCTGCAGGTATCACGACGTCATAGCGAAGATCCAAAAAAGAAAGAAACAAAAACCCTTTAGAAAAAACTTCACAATAGTTCAGATGCTAGGGTGGCTCTGTTGCGTTGGACGTGTGAATATGGTTGCTATACATAAGACCGGATACAGAGTTTCAGGTTACTTAGAAAAACCCTGTTGACGTCATCGCAAATATAAAAATGTAATGAAAAAAAATACAACGCTTATTAATCTACTGAAGAAAATACAAGCTTATAAAAATACCACTTAAAGAGCCATTTTAAATAGAAAATACAATTTAAAAACCTTAAAAAAATCAATAAAAAATCATATGTTACATGGACGTTTTAATTGGGAAATTGAATTTGAAAAACCTTGGAAAGTCACGTAAAAAACCAAAGGTTACAGGGACGTTATAGCTAAGAATTAGCATTAAAAAACATTAGAAATTCACTGAAAAAAGCAAAGGTTACAGAGACGTTATAATTAGGAAATAGAATTGAACAAAACCTTAGAAAATCACTGAAAAAACCAAAGGTTACAGGGACGTAATAGTTAGGGTGACATTTCACTTGTACAAAACAAGAGAAATTCAGCAGTTATAGTTAGCTGAGCTAACTGTAACTATGCCCCCGCATTGCACTGCTTATGACTTCACATATTACATCACTCATGACATGGTCAGTGACATCACTGATGACATCATCTGGTGGCTGTGAGTGTTTCTACAAAGTTCATGAGTGTTAACTATATATACACCAAGGTGTATTGATGAATCAGTGGGTGCATGAGTGCCTATATGGATGATTTAGTGGGTACGTGACTGACTGTATAAGTGAGTGATTATATGAGTCTCGGTGAATGTATGGGTGAGTGACTAATTTGTGTGAATGTCTGTATCAGTCTGTCAGTTGATGTGATAGTTGCTGCATGGGTTGGTGAGTAGGTACATGAGTGGCTATATGGGTTATTGATTGGTTGTCTGAGTACCTGTATGGGTGTTTGAGTGTCTGTGTGGGTGGGTTAGGGGGTATGTGAGTCCCTGCAAGGATGATTGAGTGGGTGCATCACTGGCTGTATGGGTTTATGAGTGCGTCTTAGAGGGGCTGTATGGGAAAGTGAGTGTGCATATGGCTGTGTCTGTGAGTGAATGGATGTGTCAGTGGTATATGGGTGAGTAACTGCATATGTGAAAGGCTGTATAAATGAGTGTTGGAGTATATAAGTGACTGTATTTGTGAGTGAGTAATTGTGAGAGTGACTCTATGGGGAGTATGTGCTTGTGTCAGTGACTGTATAGGTGAGTATGTGTTATGAATAAGTGAGTTGGTGTGTATATAACTATATAGGGGAGTAAGTGGCTGTGTGATTGACTCTATGGGTGAGTTAATAGGTATGTGAGTGGCTCTATGAGTGTCTGACAGTGTGTGAGTGGTAGTATGGGTATATGAGTGGATATGTCAATGGCTGTATTAGTGAGTGAGTGGGTGTATGAGTGGCTGTATGGGTGAGTCAGTGGATGTGTGTGTAGACCTATGAATCAGTGAGTGGGTATGTAGGTACTGTTGTGTGTGTGTTAATGCATTCAAAAATGATAGTGTGAAAGTTGGAGTGGGTGTATGAAAGGTTACATGGGGTTGTGAGTTGCTGTGTCAGAGATTCTGTGGATGATGTCATCAATGATGTCATTTGAGATGTCATGAGTGATGTTACTGTCCATGTCATGAGTGATATAATTTGTGAAGTCATAAGCGGTGCATTGCGGGGGCACGAGTTATAGTTAGCTCAGCTAACTATAACTGCTGAATTTCTCTGGTTTTGCATGAGTGAAATGTCACCCTAACTATAACGTCCCTGTAACCTTTGGTTTCTTATATATATAATTATCTATATGTATCTATATATATTACCTACTGGTGGCCTGGTGGTTATAGTTGGGACCTAGTTTCCATAGGAAGAGCGTTTTTTGTTTTGCCAATAACTTTGGCACAGTTTGACAAATCCTTGCCAAATTTTCTAAACTAGTATGACGCTCACTTCAGCTTCTGTCTTGAAAAGTTTGGGGTGATTTGTCAAGTAGGGTCTGAGAAAAGGGGGTCCCAAAAAGTGTTTTTCCCATGCAATTTCTAAAGGGATTTTAGACAGCACTACAGCCCGAACTGCTGAATGGAATTACACCAAATTTGGCAGAAATGTAGCTGTTGGCCCAGAAAGCGACCTTTTCGTAAATTGGTGTAAATGTCTTATGTAGTGTTTGTGATATTAAGAGAAAAACTATTTGTAATATTGGGACGCGAAGGATCCGTGAACCCTCACGATCTAGTGCTGAGAACTGATTGGCTGCCAACACTTCAACCAGCAAGTGTTGACACCCATCTTGCGACTCAGCGTATCCTGAGTTCCACAAAAAACATTAAAAAAATAGAATACCCTGACCCCCTAGGCCTCTTGGGAGGACCCCGTCAGGGCAAAAAAAACGTTTTTTATTTTTACATTTTTGCTGCGAAAACGCAACAAGGTCGTGAATCCACAGTAAAAAATTTAAAAAAACAAGCAGAGTCTCCCACTCTTGTTTTTATTATAGCCCCTGGGTAGGCCAGTCCTGGGGGCATGCCATAAAAATAGGAGGGGGGCCCCCCTAGGGCTTATGAAAGCCCAGTGACCATCACCTCCCCGGTGCCAATCTCTATAAATGAATGAGGGAGGACCCACTTGCCACCCACCACCTCCCCAGGGTAATTTATTGAAAATAAGAGGGGGCCATGAGGCCCCCCATAGCGCCGGGAACTGCCACCTTCCTGGGGCCTAATACTACAATGGAGGGGGGTGCGTGTCCCTTCTCGTGGAGCAATGGATGGCCCTGGGGACCGCCACCCCGCAGGGCCAGCTCCTGCTAGCTCCTGAGATGCCCACCCTCGGGAGGTAGCTGTTTGCTTTGGCTTGGTGGGAGCTGACCACTCCCACCAAGCTATAGCAAACATAACTCTGCTTTCTGCAAGTGGGAGCTGTCAAACAGCTCTGGCTTGCAAAAAGCGGAGTTTTCATCTGTTTCCCTGCGCAAAAATATATATGCAAGGAAACAGATTAAAATATTGCTCTGACAGACAGGGAGCTGCCTTTCAGCAGCTCCTTGTCTGCCAGAGCAATGCTGGCTCCTGCATGGGGCGGGGAGCTGGCTGGGACCGCAGGGACATTGAGGCTTCCCCCACAATCCCATTGCACACTGGGTGGCCTGGAGGAGCCCAGGAGACATGGCCAGGCCCCCGGGGATGTTATGTTATGTTACTGCTATTTGTAAAGCGCTACTGTTACCCAAGAGTGTCCTGGCACTGGGAGAAGGCCTACAGAGGAATCAAGCCAGATGGAGAGATACGCAGGATCAATTAGTGAAAAGCCAAGTTTTTAGTGTCTTCCTAAATGCAAGAAGATTGGTCATGCTTCTTATGGATAAAGAGAGAGCATTCCAGGCTCTTGCCGTGTTAACTGTGAAGCTTCTGCCACCCCAGTTGGAGTCCTGGGGGCCAAACAAATTTTCCTCCTCCCCTATTAAAAATGAGCATTTTTAAGACCAGGCCCAAGGGGATGGGTCCCTGGGGCGAAATCAGTCTGGGGAGGGGGCACAAGCCGCCTCACCATGTGTTTATTGCCGGGCCCGGATGATGGGGTTCCTGGAGCTGAAATTTGGGAGGGGAGCCTCACCCATTTCAAATATCTATTTTTAAAGGCCGGGCCATGGGGGTAGGGTCCCCGAGGCTGTAATCGGCCTTGGGAGAGGGGCCATGCAGCCCCCTCCCCATTGAGTTATGTGCAAGCCCAAGGTGAATTGGGACCCTGGGGCCATATGTGGCATGGGAGGGGGGGAGGTACCCCCTCCCTATTTAATAAAGGCATTTGGCCCCAGGGAGGTGGTGGTCCCCAGAGCCCAGGGTAATCCGTGAGGCCCCCCGCATTCAAATTAAACATAAACCCCAGAGAGGGTGTGGTTCCCGAGCCATAGAAATGCCATTGGAGGAGGGCTCAGTGCAAACTACTGGTTGGGGGAATAAGTTATTGTCAGAGGCCCCGCCCCCTTTCTCAACCACTCTGCAAAGAGGTCTACTGGTACACTAATGGTTGGGGAATGAAGTCCCCTTGGCTGCTGAGGGTTGTCCCCCACAACCAGATTGCTGAGATGTCGTCAGAGGCCCCACCCCCTTTCTCAGCCACTTTGCAAAAGGGCTTCCTGGCACACTACAGGGTGCAGCCGTGGTCACTTGCGCTTGGTCGTGCTTGCCTACGGCACAAAAAAGTTCCGTTCCGTTGCAGGGAGCTGAATTTACCGGCAAGTCTGCATTCTCCGCGAAATGTGGAGTTGCCAAATTACGCAAACTCCGTGAGCGTAGTGGAAATTTAAACCCAGGCTTATTAAAAAACAAAGGTTACAGGGATGTTATAGTTAGGAAATAGAGTTTAAAAATCTTATAAATTCACTTAAAAACCAAAGGTTACAGGGACGTTATAGGTAGGCTCAGATTTCACTCGTACAAATCCATAGAAATTCAGCAGTTACAGTTACCTGAGCTAACTATAACTTACACCCCGCAATGCACTGCTTATGACCTCACATATTACTTCACTCATGATATGGTCAGTGACATCACTGATGACATCATCCACAGAACCACTCAGACACCCTCTCACATCCCATAGAACCTCTCCCCACTGCCACACAACCCCTCACATACCTATTCAATGACCCATAACGGTACTCATGCATATAGCTCATGAATTCTTCCGAGTACATGCAAAGAGTGTGTGACACCTTGGATATATAATTCACTAGATGGTTCTAAAAGACTAAATATTCCTCACTAAAACTTGCAAATACAAGAGTTGGTGGTTGAATACATGAATTCTCCCTGAATGATTGAATGAGTGCATAGGTAGTGCCCTGAGGATACAGGTAGTGCCTGGATGATTCCCTGAGCATATGAGAACTCCATGGGTCGTTCCATGTATGGATAGTTACTGCATAGTTGAATGAATATATCACTATTATCTGGGTGTTTGGATGAGTGCATGAGTAGTGCCTTAATGATTAAATAAGTGCATGAATAATGCCTCAATATTTCAATGCATGCATAGATAGTGGTTGGATGATTAAATGAGTGCAACTCTAGTGCATGGATGATTGCAGGAGTGCATGCATAGTATATAGGTGATGTATAGACTGCATGGATAGTGCATATGTGATTGTTTAAGTGCATACAAAGCACCTGGCAGGTTGGATGAGTGCATGAGTAGTGTTTCCGTGATTAGATGAATACATGGCTGCTAAACATGTGTTTTTCATTAACTGCGACAATCGCACCTTTTTCATAAAGTGTAAAACATATATGCACACATATTACAGTATTTTGCATACTAAGGGTTTATTACTGTATTCTTAAAAGTCATGTTTTTCTAGTGAGTTTCTATAAAAAACATTTCTAAAACCTCTTTTCCGTTTTTGCAGTAACACTGCAGCTATGAATTAGAATTAATAAAACCTTAGAAATTCACTGAAAAAAACAAAGGTTACAGGGATGTTATAGTTAGGCTGAGATTTCAATCATACAAAACCAGTGAAATTCAGCAGTTATAGTTATCTGAGCTAATTATAACTTAGCCCCCACAACGCACTGCTTATGACCTCACATATTACATCACTCATGTCATGGTCAGTGACTTCACTCATGATAACTCAAATGTCATCACTGATGACATCATCCAGTGAGTGTAAGTGTTTTGTAAACATTTTCCAGACTTAAAGATATATACTAAGCTAGTGCATACGTTAAATTGCTATTCTTTCAGTACTACTAATGAGTGATACTATTTCTAACACATGTTACCTGAGTGGCTGTGTGACTGTCTGACTCTTTGTGTTAGTGGTTTTGTGAATGGCTGTATGGGTGAGTGAGTGGCTATGTGACTGGCTGTATTGCTGTGTGAGTGAGTTGGTGAGAGGCGGTATAGGTGAGTGAATGGGTGTGTCAGTGGGACTGTGAGTGGCAGTATGAGTGAATGGGTGTATGAGTGGCTATATCGCTGTGTGAGTCGTTGTATGTGTATAGAGAGGGTGTGAGAGTGGTTATATGGGTAAGTGAGTGGCTGCATTGTTGAGTGAGTGGGTGTGTGAGTGGCTGTATGAATGGATGAATGGTTGTATGAGTGGCTGTATGAGTGAGTGGTGTTTGAGTGGGTCTATGGGTAAGTGAGTGTCTGTGTCAGTGGCTATATGGACAAATGAATGGGTGTGTGAGTGGCTCAATAGAGGAGTGAGTGGGTGTACGAGTGGTTGTATGGGTGTGCAAGTGGGTGTGTAAGTGGTTGTGTGGGTGTGTGAGTGGTTCTGTGGATGGTGTCATCAGTGATATCATTTGAGATGTCATTGACCATGGCATGAGTGATTTAATATGTGAGGTCATTAGCAGTACATTACGGGGCGTAAGTTATAGTTATCTCAGGTAACTATAACTGCTGAATTTTACTGGTTTGTACAAGTGAAATCTGAGTCCCCTTGAAAGCCCTTAATTTGCAATAGTAAGTCTATAAGACCAACCTAGACCTGGTTTGCATGTATCCTGGAGCACAGAACATGACCCAGTAAATTTATGAGACCCACCTTGATGTGATGTATCCTAGTGGTGTCTTTGCAAGTACAGAATCTACAGTAGTAGATATTTAAAGAAAGCCCTGATGTGAGATTGTATGCCTATATGTGATACCCTTTTTGATACAGACCCTACAGTTAGAGGTGTATAACCCTTGCCCAGGTGTGAATTGTGTAAACCCTAGCGGTATTCTTAGAAATGCAAAGCCTACAGTTCTTGATCTGCAAGTCTTGCCCTGAATTTAGTTTGAAACACCAAGTGGTATCTTTGGGAAAACAGAGTTACAGTAGTGTATCTTTGAGATTTTCCCAGGTGTAAAACTGTGCTTACTGTAGCAATATCCTTGGAAGACAGAATCTGCATATGTGGGTCTGGGAGTCCTGCCCAGATGTGAGTTTGTAGAAAGATCCCAGTATATATCTTTGGTAAAGCAAAGCCTACATCAGTAGAATGATCTGTAGAGTTTACCAGAAAAAACCTGGTGGTACCGGACAAAAAAACAAATGACCCCACGTCCTGAGTGTTTTTTAGGTGTTTGTTGTTCAATAATAACAAATTCCCACTTTGGGAATTTCTTTTCGAAAAACAGAAACATTTGGTCTATGGCTACCTGAAGGACATTTGCCTTGCGCCAAACTTTGAATGTTTTCAGAGGAACAGCTGTGACAGCAGTTACTCTGGCTCAGCCAGGGTGGTGGCCATAATGTCCTCTTCCACCCTGAGAGACAGAGGGCTGTGCTCTACAGCCCAAATAAAGTACATAATCCACCCTTTATCCCTTTATATGGACTCCCAGAAGGGAAAAGTACCCCAAATGCTGGGCCTCAAGTTTGCAAAGTTGCTGCCTTTCTTTGCATTTTTTATCTGTTTTTACTTGACTGTCAGTGCTATACTTGACTTCCCATTTCTCTGTTAAACAGAAAGGAAGACTGACAGAGGGGAGACCTGGAGGCGAACCAAAGCAAAAGACCTAGAAAGAGAGCCCCATGATGATGAATGTTAGAAATGGGAGTCTCTAGTTGGCCATGGCTGGCGCCAATGGCCAAATAGGGACCCTTCTTCCTAAGTCAGGGCAAGTGGGTTATCCCCTTTGACAACCCCTGCTCAACCCTGTGGTAACGTAGCACGAGCAGTTAGGCCTATCTCAGAGGCAGTGTGTGAAGCATTTATGACCATGCACAATAAGACAATAACAACACCACAAAAGGACACAACTCAAGTAGGTATAGAAAAAAATAGTATCTTTATCTAAGGTTTAGTACGAGACTCTCAAAAGCGTTTTAACCAGTCACAAGGCATGTAAATCAGTAGGGACTGAAAAAGGCAATTCGTATTCACCAGAACGGGACACGGACGGAGTTCAAGACCTGGGTCTACGTGACCCGTTGTGCACCAGATACCGGACGTTGGACGGGGACCCAGCACGTAGCTTCTCGAAGAAGCGGAGACGGTGACAGGCGGACTCCCAGCGACCACAGTTCTCGGTGGCCGTGGTCCGCAAAGTGCACTCGCAGTGATTCGGGCACTCGGGGACAGGCGGGCTCCCAGCGGCAGCAGCACGCGGCTGCGGCGGCCCGGGCTGGTGGTGGCGATGACTCTCGTCGTGCAGCCCCGTGGTGGGCTCGCGGCAGCAGCAGCGTTCTCCTAGCTGCGGTGGCCCACGGGACGATTCACGATGGTGCAAAGTTGACAAAGACGCGGGCACTCAGCGGCAGCAGCTCTCTCTTAGCTGCGGCGGCCCACAGAACAAATCCCAATGATGCACAGTTGGCGAAGGTGCGAGCACTCAGCGGCGGCAGCCCTCTCTTGGCTGCGGCGGCTCACAGGACAAATTTCGGTGATGCAAAGTTAGCAAAGGTGCGAGCACTCAGCGGTGGCAGCCATCTCTAGGCTGCGGCGGCTCACAGGACAAATCTCGGTGATGCAAAGTTAGCAAAGGTGCGAGCACTCCGCGGCAGCAGCTCTCTATTAGCTGCGGCGGCTCACAAGACAAATTACGATAATGCAAAGTTAGCGAAGGTGCGAGCATTCAGCGGCGGCAGCCCTCTCTTGGCTGCGGCGGCTCACAGGACAAATCACGATGATGCACAGCGGACACAAGTGTGGGCCCTCAGCGGCGACAGCTCTCTCTTAACTGCGGCGGCCTACAGGACAATCCACGATGTTGCACCCTAACACAAAGGCGGGCATTCAGTGGCGGCAGCTCTCTCTTAGCTGCAGCGGCCCACGGGACAATTCACGATGTCGCACAACTGACACCAGTGCGGGCATTCAGCAGCAGCTCTCTCTTAGCTGCGGCGGCCCACAAGACAATTCACGATGTGGCACAACTGACACAAGTGCGGGCATTCAGCGGCGGCAGCTCTCTCTTAGCTGCGGTGGCCCACAGGACAATTCACGATGTTGCACAACTGACATAAGTGCGGGCATTCAGCGGCGGCAGCTCTCCCTTAGCTGCGGCGGCCCACAGGACAATTCACGATGTTGCACAACTGACACAAGTGCGGGCATTCAGCGGCGGCAGCTCTCCCTTAGCTGCGGCCGTCCACAGGACAATTCACGATGTTGCACAACTGACACAAGTGCGGGCATTCAGCGGCGGCAGCTCTCTCTTAACTGCGGCGGCCCACACAGGTTCAGCGAAGGTTTTGAAGATTGAAATTAAGGCGGGCACTCAGCGGCAGCAGCTCTCTCTTAGCTGCGGTGGCCCACGCAAGTTCAGCGAAGGTGCTGAGGATTCAAATTAAGGCGGGCACTCAGCGGCGGCAGCTCTCTCTTAGCTGCGGCGGCCCCCACAGTTTCAGTGAACGTTTTGAAGATTCAAATTAAGGCGGGCACTCAGCGGTGGCAGCTCTCTCTTAGCTGCGGCGGCCCACACAGTTTCAGCGAAGGTTCTGCAGTTTCAAATTAAGGCGGGCACTCAGCGGCAGCAGCTCTCTCTTAGCTGCAGCGGCCCACACACAGAGTTCACAAGGGTTACCAGTCCGTGTTCCTCACAGTAGAACTAGAGGTTCCGGATTACTCGACGGAGGCCTCACCTGCAAGTAGAAGTCCTATCGAAGGAATTCGGGCGGCTGACGGGGTGAAGTCTAATGTCCCTGAGACTTCAACAGGAGGCGCTCTCAATTCAGGCCCTTGAGTAGTTTCTTCAGCAAGCTTGGTGAAAGTTTCAAAGTCCTTTCCTCTGTCCGCTCGGACAGAGTTTCGTCTTGACATCCAGAAGGAACACCCCGAAGGAGGTTTCAGCACAGCGTTCTATACCTAAAAAGTCTTTGTTCTCTGCAGTCACAAATCACGGCATCCAGCCAGAACCAGTTTGGTGGGGTCGGGGAGCACTTAGTTTACGATGCGACATCCTGCCCTTTGAGAATCTGGGGGTCTGCTATCAGACGCCCAGTGGGAGGTGGAGCCATCATTCACCTTGCCAGGCACGGCCCTGCTCAGATCAAAGAGTCACCCCTCTCCTACGCTAAATGCCGATCTCTCTCTCCAGCCAGGTCTGACCCAGCTGGCCCTGCTGCTCCAAAACCAGACGGCCAATACACACGCTAGCAAAGCCTACAGGAAAGCTGAGGCCAGAAAATACCTCGTTTCTAGCAGAGGTATTTTTGAACACGGGCTACGCAAATAATCCTTACTAAAAGATGTATCTCAATGTCCTGAGCTTAAACATATCAAATTCGACGTTCCTATCAGGTTCCTGGGGGCAGGTAGGATTAGGGCATGTAATACTCAGCCTGCCCATTCTGGCCTATGAGGACGGATAGCCTCACAATAGTAAACAGTAAAATGGAGGGTAACTCGCTATTAGTACATGTTACACAGACATACTTTAAAAGCTGCTTCATACAGTTATCCTTACAGAGGGAGCATTAGCGCTGTGTCACTGATTGGCAGTGGCACAGCGCCCAGAGCATCTAAATCCAGCCAACATAAAAGGTAAGAAGCGAAAAGAGGAAGGGAGACCTGCGCCAATGATGCCAAGTCTAACACGCGTCCCCTCCAGCTGAAATGTGGGGAGAACTAACCATTCCCTTGGGAGTTCTCATCACTAAGGTGGAAAAACCTGGACAGACCGTCAGCATTGGCGTGTTCTGTACCAGGGCGGTGTTCCACCGTGAAATCCATACCCTATAGGGAAATGGACCACCTCAACAACTTGGGATTCTCACCCCTCATATGCATCATCCATTTAAGGGGCCTGTGGTCTGTCTGAACCCGTAAGTGAGTCTCAAACAGATATGGTCTCAGCTTCTTCAGCGCCCAGACCACAGCAAATGCCTCACGCTCAATTGCACTCCGCCTCTGTTCCCGGGGAAGTAACCTCCTGCTTAGGAAGGCTACCGGTTGGTCTAGTCCCTCCTCATTGATCTGTGACAGAACAGCCCCTATACCATGCTCTGAGGCGTCTGTCTGCACAACAAATTCCTTTGAACAGTCAGGCGACTGAAGCACGGGTGCGGTGCACATGGCAGTCTTCAGGGCGTCAAAAGCGTTCTGACAGGTGTCAGTCCAGTTTACCTTCTTTGGCTGCTTCTTAGAAGTCAGCTCAGTCAAGAGGGCAACAATGTTGCCATATCCCTTGACAAACCTCCTGTAGTACCCCGTGAGTCCTAAGAAGGCTCTCACCTGCGTCTGAGTCTTGGGGGTTCCCACACCAGGATTGTTTCAATTTTGGGCTGAAGGGGCGCCACCTGGCCGCTCCCCACCTGGTGACCCAAATACACTACAGAACCCAGCCCAATCTGGCACTTACTGGCTTTGATTGTGAGGCCTGCCTTCCGCAGTGCCATCAATACCTCCCAGAGGTGGCACAGGTGGTCCTCCCAAGAGGAGCTAAACACCGCAATGTCATCCAGGTAGGCGGCACTGAAGTCTTCCAGCCCAACCAACACCCTGTTGACCAGCCTCTGAAAGGTGGCAGGGGCATTCTTCATTCCAAAGGGCATCACCCGGAACTGGTAGTGCCCATCGGGTGTGGAGAAGGCTGACCTCTCCTTTGCTCCCTCGGTCAAGGCAATCTGCCAATACCCAGACGTCAAATCAAATGTGCTGAGGTATTTTGCAGCCCCTAACCGATCTATGAGCTCGTCAGCTCTGGGGATGGGGTGCGCGTCAGTCTTCGTGACTGAATTGAGGCCCCGATAGTCCACGCAGTACCGAAGTTCTGGGGTGGTACCAGGCGCTGCAGCTTTTGGTACCAGGACCACTGGGCTGGACCACGGGCTGCTAGAGGACTCAATCACCCCAAGGGCAAACATTTTGGTAACCTCATCCTTAACGTAGGCCCTTACCCGGTCAGTCACTCGGCAAGCCTTGTGCTTAATGGGAGGACTGTCCCCGGTGTCCACGTCATGGACACACCAATCAGTGACACTAGGTATTAGGGAGAACAGATCACTGAATTGTCCCAACAATTGGCGACAATCACCCTGCTGCTCCAGGGTCAGTGTGGTGGAGAGAACCACACCCTCCACTGACCCATCTCGCTCCCCTGCACACAGGAGGTCAGGAAGGGGCTCGCTCTCCTCCTCCATTCCAGCATCTGTGGCCAGAAGCATGCCCACTTCAGACCTCTCAAAGTGGGGCTTCAGGCGGTTAACATGCAGGACCCGCAAAGGGTTCCTGGGAGACTGCAAGTCCACCACGTAGGTAACGGGACTCTTGCGCTCCACCACCTCAAAGGGGCCGGTCCACCTATCCTGGAGCGCACAGGGCTCCACCGGGGCCATGACCCAAACCTTCTGTCCAGGCTGAAACTCGATCAGAGTGGCATTCTGATTGTGCCAGCGTTTCATCTCTTCCTGGCTGATTTCCAGGTTTGCCTCAGCAAGTTTCCTGAAACGCCGAGTCTGGTTCCTGAAGGCCAGCATGTAACTAAACACATCCTGGGGAGGTTTCCTGGGAGATTTCTCCCAGCCTTCCTTGACCAGACTCAGAGGCCCTCTTACCGGGTGACCATAGAGCAGCTCAAAGGGACTGAACCCTAAGGACTTCTGTGGCACCTCACGGTAAGCAAACAACAGGCATGGCAAGAGGACATCCCACTTACGCCTCATGGGCTCGCCTAGGCCCATAATCATGCCCTTGAGGGTCCGGTTGAATCTCTCAACCAGCCCATTACCCTGGGGGTGGTAAGGAGTGGTGAACTTATATGTTACCCCACACTCCTCCCACAGAGACTTCATGTACTTGGAGATGAAGTTAGTTCCCCTATCGGACACCACCTCTCTGGGGAATCCCACACGGGAGAAAATCCCCATCAGTGCCCATCCCACCACGGGGGCCGTCACTGTCCTGAGCGGGATGGCCTCAGGGTACCGGGTGGCATGGTCCACCAAGACCAGGATGAACCTGTTGCCCATGGCTGTCTTAGGATCCAGAGGCCCCACAATGTCAATGCCCACTCTCTTGAATGGGGTGCTCACCACAGGAAAGGGCTGTAGTGGGGCCTTAATCTTCCCCCCACTCTTCCCACTTGCCTGGCAAGTCTCACACGTCCTGCAGTGAGCATCTGAGCTCCTGCACATCTGGGGCCAATAGAAGTGGGTGACCAGCCTCTCAAAGGTCTTGGTCTGCCCCAGATGTCCAGCCAGTGGCACATCATGAGCCAATCCCAGTAGGAAGGTCCTGAAGCGCTGGGGTACCACCAGCACACGGGCTGACCCAGGCTCAGCAACCTTAGGCTCGCTGTAAAGGAGGTCGTTCTCCCAATAGATCCAATGTGACCCTGTCTGGTCACCTACTGTCTGGACGGCGGCCTATCGCCGCACCCCCTCAAGATAAGGGCAGGTTCTCTGCTGCTCGCAAAATTCCTCCCTGGAGGGCCCCCCTTCCTGCTGCCAATGGGTCAGCTCCGGTAGGTCCCCCAGTTCGGCCACTTGTTCCCCTGTAGGTTCCAGGGCATCCCCCTCAAGGTCTGCTCCCTCCGGGACCGTGGGAACCGCGGGGGCCGGTTTCCCATGCCCCTTACCCCTTCTCTTTGAGGCAGGGGCCTGGGCCATACTTTCAGGCTCCAGACCCTCCTGAACATCCTTCTGAGCTGTCATGGACCGAGTGGTCACACACGCCCACTCAGGCAAACCCAATATTTCCAAATGAGACTTTCTCTCCACCGTAGCCCACGGGGAGTTCTCCAGATCGTTGCCCAACAGACAGTCTACAGGCATGGCGGGCCTCACAGCCACTTGAAGAGTTCCTGTGACCCCCCCACTCGAAGGGAACCTGAGCCACTTCACACTGGCTCTCTGAGTTGTCTGCTGACACTACGGGGCAGAATGCATGGGGACAACTTGCTCTTTGGACACCAACCGGGAGCTGACAGCAGTCACACTAGCTCCGGTGTCCCTGAGAGCCTCCACCCTATGGCCATTGATGGTCACCCACTGCCGGTACTTCTGAGTGTTGGTCGGCAGTGTGGGGTTACGGACCTTCTCAAAGTCCCCTAGCAAGACAAGGGTTAACTCTACGGGATCCCACCCACCTTGGACCTCCATTTACTCCCCCCAGGGCTACACTGGCTATCTGGCAGGATGGTGCACGGAGTGGCGCACGAGGGGATGCATTGGGGTCGCTCTGGGGACACTGGGGATCATATTACCGGTGGCCCACTTGGTCACACTTGAAACAAGTAAGGGGCCCCCTATGAACAGGCCTACCTGTCGGGGATACTGGCTTCTTATCAGGGGGAGGCTGGGACACCACTGCTTGGTTCCCTTGGGAATTACTTTGGGGCCCTCTCTGGAACTCCCTCTGTTTACCCTTGTCCCCCCCACCTTTCTGCTGGGACCCTGCCCACCTCTGGCGAAGTCTCCCACAAAACCTTTGCGGACCCGGGTGCTCACCCAGTGGTCCGCCTCCTCAGCAAGCTTTCTAGGGTTAGTCAGCTTGCTATCAATCAGATGCTGGCGTAGATCTGGAACAAATGCTCCCATGCAAACAAATCATACAATTGCTCGAAAGTTTCCACTTTGCTACCCTTTACCCAGCGATCCATTGCTCTGCAGAAAAAAGACACATATTCAACCCACGTGGTACCCTCTAACTTCTTACAGGTCCTAAACCTCTGCCTGTACATCTCGGGGGTCAAACCATAACGGGTCATCAAAGCTTCTTTCATATGCGCATACACCATCCTGCTCTCCTCAGGCAGGTCCAACAGGGTATCTCTACCATCACTCACAAAGCGCCCCCACAATCCCGCTCCCCAATCCTGCTCTGTGGACCCGGTGGGACACCATTGCTATCTCATATGCGGCAAACCATTACCCAATATCCTCACTCTTGTGAAAATCCTTAATGACATCCTTAGGAATATAAACTCTACTCTCAGGAGTTACTAAAGGTATGCTGCCACCAGAGGGGAGAGCGGGACACTCCTCGCCCTGATCTCTATCTCCCTCAACATTCTCTCATGTTCCATTCTCATTTTCTCAAGTTCAAATGACAATCGATTCTACTCAATGTCTAACTTCTTACTCTCAAGGTCCTTCTGACCTTCCAATTTAGCCATCTCCAATCTATGCCTCCTATCTCTCTCACTGTCCTCCAGCTCTTCTGGGGTCAGGCTCCTTTGGGATACACTAGTACCTGGATTGGAGGGTGTTCTATCTCCCCCCCTCTACTGCATCATCCTGCTGCCCTCCAGCATTCTCTCCCTCATCCCCAGCGGACTCTCTCGCTTCCCACCAGGCCTTCAGCTCCTTGTGGTACTCCTCTTTCCTAGAGAGACCTGTCACAGGGACTGCGAACTGCTTACAAAATGACTTCAGCTGTTTGGCAGTATAGGTATCTAATCTTTCCTCCTCAAAGGCGAGATCCTCCGAAGCATTGGATGTTGGCTTTCCCATATTAGCAGTACTCATGGCTGCGATCAACAATTCAATACTAAAACAACCAACCACACACAAAAAAAAAAAATCGAAGAGGAAAAAAAATCTGCGCATGTCTGCGCTTTGGTCTGTACTCACTAGTGGTGTCTACGAGTTATTGTACGTGGATCATAAATGCAAGTCCTGATCCCACCGCTGCCACCAATGTTAGAAATAGGGACCCTTCTTCCTAATCAGGGCAAGTGGGTTACCCCCTTTGACAACCCCTGCTCAACCCTGTGGTAACGTAGCACGAGCAGTTAGGCCTATCTCAGAGGCAGTGTGTGAAGCATTTATGACCATGCACAATAAGACAATAACGACACCACAAAAGGACACAACTCAAGTAGGTATAGAAAAAATTAGTATCTTTATCTAAGGTTTAGTACGAGACTCTCAAAAGCGTTTTAACCAGTCACAAGGCATGTAAATCAGTAGGGACTGAAAAAGGCAATTCGTATTCACCAGAACGGGACATGGACTGAGTTCAAGGCCTGGGTCTACGCGACCCGTTGTGCACCAGATACCGGCTGTTGGATGGGGACCCAGCACGTAGCTTCTCGAAGAAGCGGAGACGGTGACAGGCGGACTCCCAGCGACCACAGTTCTCGGTGGCCAGAGGTCCGCAAAGTGCCCTCGCAGTGATTCGGGCACTTGGGGACAGGCGAGCTCCCAGCGGCAGCAGCACGCGGCCGTGGCGGCCCGGGCTGGTGGTGGCGATGACTCTCGTCGTGCAGCCCCGTGGTGGGCTCGCGGCAGCAGCAGCGTTCTCCTAGCTGCGGCGGCCCACGGGACGATTCACGATGGTGCAAAGCTGACAAAGAAGCGGGCACTCAGCGGCAGCAGCTCTCCCTTAGCTGCGGCGGCCCACAGAACAAATCCCAATGATGCACAGTTGGCGAAGGTGCGAGCACTCAGCGGCGGCAGCCCTCTCTTGGCTGCGGCGGCTCACAGGACAAATCTCGGTGATGCAAAGTTAGCAAAGGTGCGAGCACTCAGCGGCGGCAGCCTTCTCTTGGCTGCGGCGGCTCACATGACAAATCTCGGTGATGCAAAGTTAGCAAAGGTGCGAGCACTCCATGGCAGCAGCTCTCTGTTAGCTGCGGCGGCTCACAAGACAAATCACGATAATGCAAAGTTAGCGAAGGTGCGAGCACTCAGCGGCGGCAGCCCTCTCTTGGCTGCGGCAGCTCACAGGACAAATCACGATGATGCACAGCGGACACAAGTGCGGGCCCTCAGCGGCGACAGCTCTCTCTTAGCTGTGGCGGCACACAGGACAATCCACGATGTTGCACCCTGACACAAGGGCAGGCATTCAGCGGCGGCAGCTGTCTCTTAGCTGCGGCGGCCCAAGGGACAATTCACGATGTCGCACAACTGACACCAGTGCGGGCATTCAGCAGAGGCAGCTCTCTCTTAGCTGCAGCGGCCCACAGGACAATTCACGATGTGGCACATCTGACACAAGTGCGGGCATTCAGCGGCGGCAGCTCTCTCTTAGCTGCGGCGGCCCACAGGACAATTCACGATGTTGCACAACTGACACAAGTGCGGGCATTCAGCGGCGGCAGCTCTCCCTTAGCTGCAGCGGCCCACAGGACAATTCACGATGTTGCACAACTGACAAAAGTGCGGGCATTCAGCGGCGGCAGCTCTCCCTTAGCTGCGTCAGCCCACAGGACAATTCACGATGTTGCACAACTGACACAAGTGTGGGCATTCAGCGGCGGCAGCTCTCTCTTAGGTGCGGCGGCCCACACAGGTTCAGCGAAGGTTTTGAAGATTGAAATTAAGGCGGGCACTCAGTGGCGGCAGCTCTCTCTTAGCTGTGGCGGCCCACACAAGTTCAGCGAAGGTGCTGAGGATTCAAATTAAGGCGGGCACTCAGCGGCGGCAGCTCTCTCTTAGCTGCGGCGGCCCCCACAGTTTCAGTGAAAGTTTTGAAGATTCAAATTAAGGTGGGCACTCAGCGGCGGCCGCTCTCTCTTAGCTGCGGCTGCCCACACAATTTCAATGAAGGTTCTGCAGTTTCAAATTAAGGCAGGCACTCAGCGGTGGCAGCTCTCTCTTAGCTGCGGCGGCCCACACACAGAGTTCACAAGGGTTCCCAGTTCGTGTTCCTCACAGTAGAACTAGAGGTTCCGGATTACTCGACGGAGGCCTCACCTGCAAGTAGAATTCCTATCGAAGGAATTCGGGTGGCTGACTGGGTGAAGTCTAATGTCCCTGAGACTTCAACAGGAGGCGCTCTCAATTCAGGCCCTTGGGTAGTTTCTTCAGCAAGCTTGGTGAAAGTTTCAAAGTCCTTTCCTCTGTCCACTCAGACAGAGTTTCGTCTTGACATCCAGAAGGAACACCCCGAAGCAGGTTTCAGCGCAGCGTTTTATACCTAAAAAGTCTTTGTTCTCTGCAGTCACAAATCACGGCATCCAGCCAGAACCAGTTCGGTGGGGTCGGGTAGCACTTAGTTTACGATGCGACATCCTGCCCTTTGAGAATCTGGGGGTCTGCTATCAGACGCCTAGTGCGAGGTGGAGCCATCATTCACCTTGCCAGGCACGGCCCTGCTCAGATCAAAGAGTCACCCCTCTCCCTACACTAAATGCCGATCTCTCTCTCCAGCCAGGTCTGACCCAGCTGGCCCTGCAGCTCCAAAACCAGAAGGCCAATACACAAGGTGTGGCAAAGCCTACAGGAAAGCTGAGGCCAGAAAATACCTTGTTTCTAGCAGAGGTATTTTTGAACACGGGCTACGCAAATAATCCTTACTAAAAGATGTATCTCAATGTCCTGAGCTTAAACATATCAAATTCAACGTTCCTATCAGGTTCCTGGGGGCAGGTAGGGTTAGGGCATGTAATACTCAGCCTGCCCATTCTGGCCTATGAGGACGGATAGCCTCACAATAGTAAACAGTGAAATGGAGGGTAACTCGCTATTAGAACATGTTACACAGACATACTTTAAAAGCTGCTTCATACAGTTATCCTTACACAGGGAGCATTCATGCTGTGTCACTGATTGGCAGTGGCACAGCGCCCAGAGCATCTAAATCCAGCCAACAGAAAAGGTAAGAAGCGAAAAGAGGAAGAGAGACCCACGCCAATGATGCCAGGTCTAACAATAAACATTTATATTTCACCAAATGGCAAACATAACTTGGCCAAAAGGCTTCAACATCTACTACCTTATTTCCAATACAAAGTGTGTGTCAAAAAAAGTTTTTTCCCATATTTATGTGACATTAATCTCAGGCACTTCCAGCTAGTAGCCATAGTCTGACCATCCTGTATTTCCACACTTCTCCTAATAGAAATGTAGCTTCTCATGTGTGGCTGAACATAAGGCATGCTAAAGGAGTAGATAGCATTACCTATCCTATACCCACTGTCCTCCGTTCACTCCAGAATCACTTAGCCTAGATGAGCCCAATGTTCCTACCACCCCCATGTGACTATACTGCAGTCGGTCGGATCTAATGCCCAGCCCGAAGTTTTTCAAGACATCTCCTGGAACATCAGAGGCATACACACACCCGCCCACCACTATAAACTGTAGTCCTACTTCAAATGCAGTTAAGTCGACATACCACTTCTACAGGAATCACACATCACATACACAGAGGCTGAATGTCTTCAGTGATGGAGGAGAGGTCAAGTCTACTCCACTAGCTACTCGCCCTACAATAGGCGTGCTCTTATCTGGATACGTGTAGCCATATCCCTCCAGATTTTGGCCCTGGAGATTGATACTGATTGCCGCTTTGCCCTTTGGGAGGCCAAACTGGATGATACACCCTGACTGTTAGGCAGTATCCTTACCCCATATTGGATTAGATTACGTTTCTACATTGCCTGTTGATACATTTGGCATGCTGGGCCAACTTACCATGGGTCACTGGAGGAGACTTTAATTGTGTCCTAGACACCTCTCTGGACCGATCTCATTCCCCACTCCCAGCAGCCCCCACAATAGCTATCACCCATAGCCTGACTTCCTGGTTTCTCCAGTGGTTTCTTAGTGATGCATGATGACACCTTAATCCACATACCAGACTATATTCAAACTATTCCCCTGTCCATGACCTCGATGTGCACCTACATTTTTTTAAATATTTTTATTCGAGAGTGAGACATAGAAAACAGACAATTTTCTCATCCCACCCTCATTTTATCCCAAATTCCCCTGCACTCCCCCCCCGACCCACATTAAACCATATTCGGGTCCCACAAAAATGCATTAACACCAACCATCTTCCATTACAAATTTTAACAATTTTAAAGTGCCATGTGCTAATTTGCGCCCATCAATGTATTGGTGCTTTAATTACCATCTTTCAACATATATCAACATACTTAATGGCAGTTTGATCCCATCCCCACGTGTACTTGATTCAAAATATAATGAGCAAAAGCAAAAAAGTGTCAAGTGCCTAATTAATAATGTCCTACAAACTTCCCATTTCTATCGTCATTAAGGTAAATCCTCCCTACCTATTTAATACTTTTAAACAAATACCTGAATGTACCACATTCATTATACCATTCGACAGATTTCAGGTTCCACATACTATTATCCATTAAACACTATATAGGTGTTTTCGGCTACTGGTCACCTTGCATTAGCAGCATATATAATACCATTGAGCATGGCTCCCTGGGTACTTATTTCAAAATACAAAGTGTAATACTGTTAAAGTGTCGAGTGCCAAGTAATAAGAAGCAGTCTATCCTCACATTTCAGTTCCACCTTGAATACTTCCACATGAATTGCTTGATATATATAATTTTGAAAAATTACACAATGCCTCATTAAAGTGCTTAATGCCTAGATCCCTTCAGGTATCCAAAAAAGTGCACATCATTCCATCCAATCTGAAACAGGTTTCCATATTTCCAGACCCTTCTTTTTTGCCCTGCTTCCCTTGCGTCTATAGATAGCCTTTTCTAAGTTATATGTAGCCATCAGCCGCGCCAGCCACTACTGGATAGAAGGAGGAGACGGATCCAGCCATGATAACCTATACACCGCCATTGCTATTATCACAATTGCACCTCCTTCTTTTTCTGTTAGGCTCGTTATTCCCAGCAGAATTGCTGGTGTGTCCACCTCTATCTGTAGCAATAGTATCTCCTTAAGAAACCTCTCTATGTCTTTGATCAGGGGGGGTCAGCTTGTCGCATGTTGAAAACATATGGATAATATCCGCCTTATAATGAGAACATCGCGGACAATAGGCTCCCTTTCCATTGCTTCATTTTGCTATTCTATTTGGAGTATAATAAAGCCCAAAGCATGTCTTATAAAATTGGACTTGGAGCTTGGCCGGTATTAAAATTGTCTGGGTATTTTGAAATATCTTTTGAAACAGGCCCCCTGAAATCTCTAATCTTTTTTGCCACTTAGAGGAACATATTTCCATGTCATCTTTGGTATGCTCATTCAAAAGCTTATAGATGGTCCCAATTCTAGGCCTGGGCGGAAAACTACACTACGCTCGCGTTGTTTGCGCAACTACGCGCTACGCGAATTGCACGTAGCACAGTGCAAAAACGCGTAGCGTAGCGGGCATTTTTTGCTTGCTCGCGGTCCTCAATGTCAAGTTGGCGACCGCGAGCGAGCAAAATGACATCCCGGCGAGACTTTTTCCTCGTTCGCGATCAGCAACATCAAGTTGCCGATCGCGAGCATGGAAAATAAACCTCCCGGCGAGATTCTCAACGCGGGGAGGTTAGGTTTCTCATTGCGAGTGGTCGCGTATGCTCACGACCGCTCGCGATGAGAAACTACCAGTCCGCGTTGAGAAAACTACCGCTCGAGTACAAATCTACTCGAGCGGCAGAAAACGACCGCTTGCACTGTGCAAGATGCCGTTTGCAATGATTGCACAGTGCGGACAAGCATCCGGTACTGTGCAATCATTGCGAACAGCATTTTCTACCGCACTACACAGTTCGCGTAGTGCTACGCGTAGCTCGCGTAGTGCAAAGTGCACTTTGCGTAGCTTCGCGTAGCGCTACTATGCGAACTACGCCCAGGGTTACCCAATTCTAGGAGGGGTGGGCACAATAATCCTGTCCATTAGTTTGCTTCTCTCAGGCATTTTATCCACATTTGTTTGTAGGAAATCCATGTAAGAATTAAAAAAAATCCCTAGATGTAAGGCCGAATTCAGTTGCTAATTCCGTATACGATCTAATACCCTCCTGAGAATAAAAATAGCCTAAATGTTTAATACCCAGTTCAACCCAGTTCTTGAAAGTTATATCATTAAAAATATCCGGTAAATTCTCATTTTGCTCTAATGGGGTATAATAGTTGAGCTTTCCCATCCCAGTAAGACGTCCAGATTTTAAAGGCGGTAAGTAATGTCTTGAACCGGACTCTTTTATAATAGCCATAGCTTAATTGGAGCCATAGGCCTCCCCACGCCTCTTGACCTATCACCAGTTCCCATATAGTGGGGGATTTAGAATCTCTGACACTATGATCCATACTTAAAAGAGTTGAAAAGTGTGTATGTGATGTTGCCCACCAATATAACTTTAGATTGGGAAGGGCTAAGCCTCCACGCTCACTAGATAGTGATAAAAATGTATATTCTCTTCTTGGCCGGGAATAGGACCAAATAAATTGCGAAAAAATATTTTCAAATGTTTTAAACCAAAAATTTGTAAAGACAAGTGGTATTGCTCTAAAAAAATATAACAGTTTTGGAAAATAAATCATTTTTATTACATTGGTTTGCCGATGAGAGTCAAATGTAAGTGATCTAATTTGTTTTGCGCTTTATTAGTATCTTCCGCACACTTCCCCAGATTTTCGTTGACTACCTGATCCAGATCCGATTTAATTTTGACCCCCAGATAGTTTGCTTTTTGAACCACCCGTTTATCATTAAACGTGCTAAATTTGTTTATTACTATTTGGGTTTTCTCTCGATTTAAGGCATAACCTGAGAGTGAGCCATATACCCGTGCCTCTTCTTCTATTACCCCCATAGCCTGATATTGGTGGGGGGTTACAATGGCTATGTCGTCTGCATAGGCTAGAACTTTTCTCTCATATTTATTACTCACTATTGGGGGAATATTCTGAGCTACCGCAAGTTGTTTAAGAAAAGGGTCTATATACAAAGCAAATAAAAGCGGCGAGCAGGGACACCCCTGTCTCGTCCCCCTTGTAATTTCCAGTGGTTGGGTCAACTCGCTATTTACAAGTACCCTAGCTTCCGGATCTTTATACAAGGCTTGGACTGCTTATATAAACCCATTGCCAACCCCTTTTTTTTGCATTGTCATCCATAAAAAAAGGTCAGGAGACCCTATCAAAAGCCTTCTCTGCATCTAAAAAAATGGCCGCCATAGGGTCTCCTACCACTTGACTTAGATCAAATAGGGTGATAACTCTTCGAACGTGTTCAATAGTTCCCTTTCCGGGAATAAAGCCATGCTGTCCCTCAAATACCATTTTACTAACAACCTGCGAAAGTCGTGTTGCCATTACTTTAGAATAAATCTTAACATCCCCATTGATTAAAGTTATAGGACGATAGGAACCCAGCTCCTGTACCGGCTTGTCTTTTTTGGAGAAGACTATAATTTTGGCTAATGCCCAGGTTTTTGGTGGGGTAGCCCCTTCTGATATCTGAGCAAACATAGCTATCAGGATCTTTTTGAGTTCTTCTATAAAGGTTTTATAAAATTCTGTAGGGATTAGGTCCGGTCCTGCCGCCTTCCCCCTGGGAAGATTTACCATTGTCTCCTCTATTTCTCTCCAGACGACCGGGGATTCTAGTACCTCCCTCTCATATTGCGCCAATACCTCCATCTCACAAGTGTCCAAGTATTTACCTATTCGGTCTTCCATATCTCCACCCAATCTTCCCATATCCTCCGTATAAAGTGATCGGTAGAATCTAAAAAAAGCTGCCCGTATATCCTTAGACTCCGTTACTTTCCCCATTACTGGATCATTTATTGCCAAGATCTCACTACGTGTCACCTCTGTTCTTGTTCTGATAGCCAACAGGTGGCCCACCCTCTCCCCACATTCATAGACTTCCTCCCTATGAGCTGTTGCCTTGTCTAGAGCTTTCCTTAATAATTCTCCTTGAATTTCTGGCTTTGCAAGGGCCACCTCCTCTTGTGCTTTATCTATTTCCAGGTTTTTACTTAAGGCTTCAACTACTCTTTCCTCTGCTTGGACTAGTTTTTGCAGTATAATATTCCTAAGATTTTTTTCCTCTTTCCTTTTCCTTCTTGAGTACTGTATTGTCTCGCCCCTCACCCCTGCCTTTAGAGTGTCCCAAACTATTCCTAATGATGCCGACCCCAGATTTCTCTGTAAAAAATCCGGTATCCATTCCTTCATATGCCCTACATACCCTTCGTCAAATAATAAGGCCCTCTCAAAATTCCATGTAGAGGCTTTCTCAATTTGCCCTCCCTGTTCTAACTGCAGTACCAGCGGGTTGTGATCGTATAGTACTCTAGGGTGCCGATTAATATTGCTTCTTCCCACCAGTATTGGGGATGTGTAAAAATAATCCAACCGAACATGCTTCTGGTGTGGGGCCGGGGAGTAAGTGAACCCATGCTCCTCCCGCCTCTGTACAGACCATACAGCCACCAAGCCGTGTATCTGGCATAGATTACAAAGTGCTTGAAACACCTTTGGCTTCCTACCCCTATACCTTTGATCCTGTTCCCATTTGGAGTCCAAATTAATATTAAAATCCCCGCACATGATAATTGGCAATGGCCAGTGTACTAGTTCGTTAGTTAGCCATTCCAGCAGGGATGGATCATCCACATTACTACCATAAACTGAGCATAAAGTAAAGTCCAGTTGCTCTGGGGTCTTCCCGTTTGTGATGACCCATCGGCCTAACCCGTCTACGCGTGTTTTCCTAAACTGAATTGATCTACTCTTGGATAAAATCGCAACCCCCTTGTATGAGTCCCCTGCGTAGTAGCCCCAACCACAGTGTACCCAAGATATTTCAGCAAATCTTTCTGTGACCCATCAAGGTGGGTCTCTTGCAAGCAGACGATGTCTGCCTGCAACATTTGAAGTCCTTGTGCCACCACTTGTCTTTTTTTTGCATCGTTTAAACCACAAATATTCAATGTTGCTATGTTTATTCTCTCCATCCGCTTAGTTGCATTTGATTGCCCCTTTTTTCAACCTTTCTACATATAGAGGACAAAATCTTTGCTGCCACATGTTTCAGTGTTATTACCCAACCAGTGCCCTTTTCCTGTGCACTTAATCCACCCTTTGTGTGAGTCGCCCCCCACCCCCCACCCTCCCCTAACAAAAAGGCAATCAGACATAGTCTGATCGATGTGCGGCTGACAAGCTGCCCCCATCTCCCTTGAGCCGTGAATTCTCCCCTTAAACTACAAGATAGCTGTTTTTCACAAACTTATCCATAATGTTTTTTCTACACCATCTTTTTCTTCCCCCTTGTGCTTGCACTTCAGAGGTAAAGCTGCGCGTCGTGCCTCCAAGAATAATTTTTAGTCTGGCTGGATTTTGCAGGAAGACCTCTGCTCCAAGCTTCTGAAAGGGAGAGAAGAGTTGCCTTAAGCGCCAGCGTGTTTCAACTGTTGCATGTGCAAAGTCTGGGCGCACAAAAATGGAAATCCCGTTGATCGTTTTTGGAGCGTTGGGACGGGCTTTATCAAAAATCATTTGTCGCAGCAGAAAGTTTCCAATGTATACCAGCATTGCTCTGGGTTTCTCATCATGATTCTGGATTTGTCTTCTCCTGAATAACGGAAAGTGGTGGGCCCTTTGTATTTCCATATCCCAGTTCCAGCTTGTTTGTTCAGGAAATGCATCCTTTAAAAGTTTTGCCATGTAGCCTCTGGGATCACTCCCTTCAATGTCCTCCGGTATCCCCAGAAACGCAGATTATTCTGCCTCTGCCGGTTTTCTTTATCTTCCAGCTTAGTCATGACATCTACCATGGCCGCACCTTGTTCCTTGCCTTGCGTCTTAATCGATTCCATGTCCGCTTCCAGTGTCTCTGTCCGCGTCTCAACCGAGGTTATGCGGTCTGCAATTTCCCCACGCGTCTTATTTAGTTTGCGGATTCCAGTTTGAACTTGTTTTGCGGCAATCCTGGATCTGCGTCCCTCTTTTCTGTTCTCTTCCTGCATCCGCTGGATTGATTTCAAGATATCTGATAGGGAGGGTTCTTCCGTTTCTCCCGGGTTGTCTCCTTTCTCGGTTTGAGGCGTAATCTTTATATCTGAGTAATCCCTTTTAAGTTGCTTCCTTGTGCTTTTTTTAAGGCTTCCTTTCGTGTTTTTCTTTTTATCTCTTTTCTTTTTCTGCGTTGTTTGGGAGGAGGAGCTGAGGCAATCCTCAGAAATAGATTCTGCACTTGATGTTCTATCCTCCAGCTCCGATTCCTCGGACTCTTCCGTTAATGAATAGAATTGTTCCACACCGTGGCTCTCTGGTGTCAGAATGCCCGCTTGTGCCATTAATTTTCTAAACATTCTCGTGCTCGACTGTTTTGGTCGGGTCATCTCACTCGAGATTTTAGCCCCCAGGCTGGTCTTTTTAGTATAGTCCTCCTCCACCTTAGATGTTTCTTGAATTTGTTCCTCCATTCCTTCTGAGATTTTTTCCCCCTCCGCTATTCCCTGTCTTGCATTAGCTGAGGTAAGAATGTTCCCAGTTTGATCCTCCCCTTTGTCCATCCAGGGGCTCCTGGCTTCCTCCTCCATGCTAGCAGCTCCTTTTCCCTGCTCCATTGGAGCCCTGTCGCCCCCCTCCTCCTGCAACTTGCCTTTCTCTCCTGCAGTCATTTTTAAATTGGCAAATATTGATGCTACAGTTGGTTGGGCCGGACCCCCCTCTGCTTGTGCTGTTACACCCAGACTCGGAGCGCTTTTCTTTATGCCGATATCACGCTGTTTCTTACCGACTCCGCCACGCTGTTTTGGCTCCAGCGAGGTATCACCATTGCCGTCTGACCCAACGCCTCTTCCCTGCATTCCGTTGTTGCCGGGGGGGCCGAGCCTCGCCCTCACGCCATTCTCCCTCCTCTCATAGCCGTCGGCGTTTCCTTCTCTTGCCGCCGAATCCTCTGCTTAATCCGGAGGAGATATTCCCCCAGTGCAGCGGCGGTAAACTTTATTGCGGATTCCAGCACGTCCCGCCACCTGCCGCGTTCTGTACTGCTCGCCAGGTCTTGCAGTCGGTTGTCGAGTGTCCGATCCATCGCGGGAGATGGAGATGGCAACTGCTGCAGCTAGCCTCCCGCCATCTTTGCCCGCCCCATGCACCTGGATTTCATAGTGTGCTCTATTTCAATCTACTCCTTGGTCTCCTCCCCACTATTTCGGCAGAGAACAGTCTGATCATAATCCCTTATTGATGGGTCTGTAATGGGGGGAAAACCTCCTTTCCAATCCCCACGAGGAAACTGCAACCCACTGCCCTACAAAATCCCATTTTTAAGACCATGATTTCAGACCAGATCGTGGATTATTTCAATCATAATGAACAGTCTACCTCCTCCTCGACCATAGAGTGGGAAGCCTTCAAGGTGGCCCTCAGAGGCTCTTCTACCGGCACTGTATGTGGTGAACGCCACAGCCTCTCAGGCGCCCTGTATAAAGCATAACAGGCCTATATAGCCATAGAGAGATGGGTAGTGGATGACACTTCGGGAGTGAGATGCTCAGATACTAGAGAATCTGTGTTGCCTGGACTACTGGGCATACCTTGCCACATCTCATCCTGAGAGTGATAAATCAGACTGAGTCTTGGCGTGGCTAATTAGAAACGAGTCACACCAACCTCCAATACCACATCTCTGATGGGCAGATGGCGTTGACCTTTATTCTCAGGAGGACATTCATAAACCCTTTGTGTCCTTCTATGCCTCACTTTACTCCTCATGCCCGACTGCCCCTGAGGGGGACATGTGGAGATTTTTGGACATGGCCCCTCTCCTAACCCTTTCTGCAATCGAGAGACTCATGGTGTCAGATGTCAGAGAGGTGATTATGGAAATGGTGACCGAGAAAACTCTGGGGACCAATGGATTCCAGGCGTAATTTTACAAACAATGGGCAGCCACCCGGACCCGCACCAGGAGAGATTGTATGATTCCATATAGGAATTGGGCTGTGTCCCACAAACCACGTTCGAGGCATCATTGGTCTCCATGTTGAAATCAGGGAATGACTATCTCTTTGCAGTGCTATGCCGCTTTGGGTTTGGGGCCACTCCTTTAAACTTATCCGATTGCTTTACGAAGCACCCGTGTTGCAAGTCCAAATGGGAGGTCTTATATCCAGCACTATTCTGGTAAGGAGCATAACCTGTCAAGGGTGACTGCTATTCCCACTCCTATTTGCTCTTGGTGGTGGAGCCACTGTCTACTTATGAGCGACAAATGAGGACCCAGTGGGGTATTTCCTCCCAGACTGTACCCATATAAATTCCCTCTAAGCAGATGATGTTTTATTCTACCCCTGTCCATCTTCAGTGACCTCTCGGGTTACCGAATGAGCTGGGAAAAATCATGTGTATCCACTGATGCCCTCAACACCTTACTCCCCAGTAGTTATGGGTAGATTACCCCTGCAATGGGAGGACCAGTCTTTTTCATACCTTGGCGTCAACATTTGCCACACTGATTTGGATCTTTTGGAGGACAATCAGACCAGAACATTGTCTTCTCTCAGGGCTCAGGTTGCCTTCTGGAAAATGTTCCCACTCTCTGTGAAAGGGCGAATGGGCACTGAAAAGATGGTAATGTTCCCCCGGCTGCACTATCACTTTATACCCTCTCAGTAATTTCTTGCCAATCATTGTTCCATGACTTATACCAACTACTGGCAGATCTTATTTGGCATAATGGTTGACATAGAGTGGCCATAACAAAATAGCAGCTACCACTGGAATCAGGCTGCCTTGAAGCCCCGAATTTTGAATTATACTTTTTAGCAGCTCAACTGCAATGGCTGACCTTCTGGTTGGTGGACTGTGATTTGACAGATACCGGTGCCATCGCACTTCCACTGACAGTGGCGGCACTCTTTGCCCTCTCAGTCCCTGGAACTAAGGGGCATATTAGCAACGTGATTATCGCCGCTTTAGCAGGACTTTTTCCCGCTAAAGCGGCGATAATTCAATCGCCCTATTAGCAAGCTGTCGCTAACTGCTGTTAGCGACAGCTTTTAGGCGATAGCGACCGGGTTGGGTGCCACTTTGCATGCCAGCGATATTTATCGCTAATGGCATGCAAAGTAGGCGTTCCCAACCTAAAAGCGACTGGAAACAGTCGCTAAGGTCGCGATCGCCTATTAGCGAGGCAGGGGAGGTGATTAACGAACCAGCGCTAAACACGTTTAGCGCTTGTTTGTTAACGCCTGGTCCAAACCTGACTTAGCCATGTAATCCAATGGGAGGTGGATTACATGGCTAAATCCCCCTCACCCTATTACCAAGCTAACACTGGTCACAGTGCGAATATCGCTTGTTTTCAAGCGATATTCACACTGTTCTCCAGGGTTTCTATCGCTTTGGAGATAAGCGTTGCTGATAGCACGCTATCTCCGCGATAGAAACCTGCGATAGCCGGCGATAATTATCCTAGCGCTAACTGCGCTTAGCGATAATTATCGCCGGTTATTGCTAATAGGCCCCTAAATTCTCCTGAATGCTCCCGAGCCTATTACGGGCGGTGCGTCAATGTCTCCATAGAGGTTACTGTCTTGCTCGTAGATCCCCCTGACATGCACCTTCTATCCTATACTGGACCTTACTGGCAGTGCCGGGACCCTGTCCAAGCGAGCTCTACAAGCTTGGGACCACGCCAAAATATCAACTCTTGAACACTTTTTCGCCAATGGCCAACTCCTCTCTTTTGAAGAACTGGTGGAGCAATATGGGCTCCAAAAGGGACAGTTTCTAACCTATGGCCTTTTCCGTGACCTCCTGAGACACAATGGAAATTTGATACTTCTGAGCCACCTACGAATTCCCTAATAGATTGCCTACACATCCTAGGTAATGGAAGGAGACCAATCACCTGGTTCACGTAGGCCATGGTCTCATATGCACAAGGATCTCCCCTTGCATCCTCTCCATGACATTTGAAAGGCCGTTTTTGGCTGGGCCTTACATGACAGGGAGTGGCTGGAGGCACTAGCACACACACATGAGATTTCCCTCAACACCAGGTTACAACTGTAAAGTGGGTTTGTAGAGCGCTGCTTGTCACACATGAGGATATCCAGCCGCTGAGTAGGTGAGTGTAGGCATGTGGCACGTCTGGGCCTGAATACAGTCAGTCTTGATGGTCCTGCTAGAAGGCTAATTGAATGGTCAAGTCTTTAGCTTATGTGGAATTCAAGAAATGAGGAAGAGGACCTGATATGTTGGGGGAGGTTGTTGTAGGATTTGGCAGCTTGGTAGGAGAATGATCGACCTCCTGTTCTGCTTCCGTGGATGCAGGTGTGTGTGCAAGTGAGAGTGATGCTGAGTGAAGTTGTCTGGTGGGTTGGTGCAAGTGAAGCAGGTGATTGAAGTATGTGGGTCCCACGGTGTGTACTGTGAGAAGTTTGAACTGTCAGCACTTCTGGATGGGGAGCCAGTAGAGCTCTCTGATGAGTGGTATTCTGTGGGTTTGGCACAGGAGGTTGAAGACAAGTCTGGAAGTGGCGTCTTTGATGGTTTGAAGTTTGTGAAGAAGACTGGTCCTAATGCGAGTGTAGAGTGTGTTGCTGTAGTCAAATTTACTTGTGATTAGGGTCCAGGTGATGGTATGTTTGGTGTCCAGTGGGAGCCACTTGAAGATTTTACATAACGTGGAGGATGTGGAAGCATGAGAAGGTGATTGCTTTGCCATGGGACTTCATGGTGAGGTTGGTGTCGAGGATGAGGCCTAGATTACTAGTGTAGTCATTTGGGGTGTGTGTGGGTCCAAGATTGGTGTGCTACAAGGTGGAGCCCTTAGGTGAGATCTTATTCCCAAAGATAAGCACTTCAGTTTTGTCAGTGTTGAGCTTAAAGCAGTTTTCTTTCATCCAATTAGCCACTCTCGTCATGGTGGTGATGGTGTCCTTTGATTGGGAAAAAATTAGCTGGGTGTCGTCAGCATAGGAAATGATATTGTTTCTGTGGGATCTGATGATATTTGCCAGAGGTGCCATGTATCTATTGAAAAGTGTGAGGCTGAGTGATGATGCCTGTGGGATTCCGCAGATGAGGTCCTTGGGTTCTGATGTGAATGGCGAAAGCCTGACTCATTGTGTTCTTCTGGAGTGGAAGGAAGCTATCCATTTAAGTGCTGGTCCTTGTATTCCCATTGTATGCAGTCTGGCGAGGAATGTGTGGTGAGAGACGCAGTTGGAAGAGGCGGAGAAGTCAAGGAGGATAAGGGCCGAGACCGTCCACAGTCGAGGACGGTGCATAACCACCCCTCCAGGCCCCTTCGGATTTTACCCCAGCTGTCAGATGATGACACCCGTGCTCTTCTTCTTTCGTACATTGGCTCTTGGCGAAGCTCCTCTGACTCACCATACCAACTATCTCCGCAGATCCTGGTAGAGAACCTAGTGTTAACCTTAGATGTGTAAATAGTGATAACCTTCTTCAGATCACCACGTTTTGCCCAGAAGCGGTCACTAGCTTTTCTCATATCAAATCGATGCTTCTCAATTGCAGGTCAGCTGTGAAACACGCTGCTGATATCTCTGAACTCATCATCTTTCAACAGTTGGACCTCATGATCCTTACCGAAAATTAGCTCAATGACTCCTCCTCCCCAATACTTGACATCTTAATCCCTTCTGATTATGACATTATCACATGCGATAGACTGGCTAAAACGGGAGGGGGCATTGCCTGCATCCATCGCTCCAGCCTCACATTGAAACAGGCTCCAAAGGTGCTGATGTCCTCCTATGAGCACCTAGTCACAGAAATCTGTAACAATGGCAAGATTGGTTGTGTGCTCCACACAGTATATCATCCACCTGGTGACAATATGCTCTTCATAGAGCAAATTATGGAGTCCATTTCCTCTTGCGCTGACCTTCACTCTAGCCATATCTTCCTTGGGGATTTTAACGTTCACTGGAACGACACAAATGATCCCCTAATATGCTCTTTTAAGGATTTCCTCTCCGACCTCAACCTCATACAGGCCTGCAATGGTCCCACCCACAATAAAGGCGCCACCCTGGACGTTATCATTGCTATAGACAACATTATACTTCTTGATGACATTATACCCTGTGACTGGTCGGATTATGACCAAATCTCCTTTCACATTTTGGAAAAAGTCCTGCTCAGACAAGGTCAACCGCTTAAAACCAAACAGCTGGTTCGCAATCTGAGAGACATCAAATTCAATAATCTAACTACCATTAGCAAGAATTTGCTTCAGCCACCCCCTACCATGTCTAACTTGGACGACCTAATGGATCACTACATCAATTTGATGTCAAGTATAGTTGACTCACATGTATCTCAAAAGGATTCCGATAAACAATCCAAACCCTGGTTTAATGAAACCCTAAATGAGGAACGTCGCAAACTTAGGCTTTCTGAGAGACTATGGAGAAACTCCCCCTCCACTACAAGCCTCAAGCAGTTAAGGAGGATGAGAAGCGCATACAACAAACACATTCGCAGTGCGAAATCAGATCACTTCAGGGCCGAGCAGGACAGCGCTAAAATAGACCCAAGAAACTGTTTGAAATCATCAAACAACAAGCCACTCATACCACAAACCATATTTCAGCACCCATGACCTCCTACCCCAGAGAGGAAGATTTCTCAGCTCACTTCTCGGAGAAGGCAAGGAAAATTGAACTTCAACTGCAATGTGCAGCAACTAACCAGCGGTCCTTGAGTTCCCCTGCATTGCAGAGATTGCTTTTTCATACCCCACAGTCAGCTCTCCTAAAACAATGCTTCTTGGAATTCTTTCCTGCTCCCAGATGATGCGGAGCTGGCACTCTCCCTGGCGTCTCTAAAACCCTCTAACCACTTCAATGATCCTCTTCCCGCTAAACTTCTCAAAGATCTCAATTCAGCTATTCTGCCACTTTGGGCCCGGATCATTCAAGCATCTCTCGTCCATGCGAGGATTCCTGACTGCCTCAAGATGGGGCAAGTCACTCCCATCCCTAAGAAGCCTAATGCTGACTTAGCGGATCCCACTAATTTCCGTTCGATCACTAGCATCATGACTTTAGCGAAATTACTCTAGAAATGCGTTCACACACAGCTCTGCAACCACTGTGAGAAATTTCAGCTCCTTGACCTTTACCAGTCTGGTTTCAGAGCAGGGCACAGTACTGAAACCGCACTAACCCACATAGTTGATGACGCCTTTAGATCCCTTGATAAAAATGTCCCTTGTCTTCGGATCCTTCTTGACTTGTCCTCAGCATTTGACACTATTAAACATGAAAACCTGATTGCTATTTTTCAACACAGGGTGGGGTTATCGGGCCCTGTCTTAAATTGGTTTGCTTCTTTCTTGCATAACCGTACCCAAAGAATCAAAGTTAACCAATCACTTGCTGTCAGTACCCCGGTCACGATTGGAGTACCTCAAGGTTCTGCACTGTCGCCCACACTCTTCAACCTTTTCATGGAACCTCTTTCCAATATTCTGAATGGCTCCAACATACAATACCATATGTATGCTGATGACACGTAACTACATTTATAGATCTCCTCTCCGGATGACATAAAAACTCTAAATGATGCGCTTTGGAAAAGCAACAATGGCTAACACATAATCATCTGTTGTTAAACACACTCAGAACAGAATTCCTTCTGATTTCCCCCCGCAACCACTCAGCTCCTACCCAAGACTGGATCAAACAACTCTCTGCACTCAGCTGCACTGCTCATGTTATTGACTCTGCTAGATCTTTAGGCATCACCCTGGACAAATACCTAAACATGCAAGCTCACATTAGTGCCACTATTAGAGGTGCCAATCATCAGCTCAACACCCTAAGGAAAGTCAAGCCATTCTTGCCTCCTGAGGACATCCAGTCAGCAGTCCAATCCCTAGTTATCTTACGCTTGGAATATAGGTTGGTGACCCTAGCTGGCCTTCCTAAAGCTAGTCTGGCTCCGGTTAGAGCCACTCTTAACGCGTCGGCTAGACTCATCACGGGCTCCAGAAAACATGACCATATCACGCCGGACTTAATTCGGCTTAACTGGCTATCCATTGAAGCAAGGTTTCACTTCAAGATTGCTTGCTTGACGCACAAAGCTATTCATTACAACACCCCCGTCTACCTAGCAAAAAACCTTGAGCTATCAGGCTCGAATCGGAACTTAAGAAGCTCTAATACTCTATTTTCGAAACCGCCAAAATTCAATAAGCAAAGAACTTACAACCGTGCCTACTCTAGTCTTGCGCCTAGAATTTGGAATGCTTTTCCTCCCGAGATAAGATCCAACCCATCGACTACGTCTTTCAAAAAACATGTCAAGTGGCTAATACTGAACGACCATCTACAGCAATAGCCCTGATGCCATCTTTAATCCACTTCCATCGCCAGCCTGACAATCTTTTTAACGATCGCTCTAAATTTGTTATGTTTCTCTTCACAGTTCCTTTTTGATGTATTGCCTGCGGTAACTTTTTTAGATACTTCTTGTGTTCTATGTTCTACTGTACCCTTGTTTTAAAACTCTTGCCATGTACCCTCATTTGTACAGCGCTCTGATACCCTTTTTGGGGTCATGTTCACGCTTTATAAAACTTTTCAAATAAATAAATGAAAAATAAATATGTTGTAGCGATGAGGGCTGTTTCAGTGCTGTGGTTGTTTCGAAACCCAAATTACAAGTCGAAGAGCCGGGGGCGGAGCTGGTGCGACACGAAAGTGTTCTATGTCTGGGGGGAAACCTAAGCGGCCAAGAGCTGAGGGGATGCAGCAAATCGCACACAACATGCAGACATCTAGAAAGGTGGATATGTCGGCTATGTTGGAATCTTTTCTGGGCTCCCGGCTGGCTGCATGGGACTCGAAAATAGACCCACTTATGCAATGCTTAACATCTTTACAATTGGGACTCTCTATCCTCAACAAGTATATATCATCAATGGAAAAGCACCCCATGCTGAACCCATGGGCCCTATTGGATGGGCCAGCACTAAGGTTCCTCATCCAGGTGACCATCGCACAAGAAGAAGGGAGCAGGTACTCTCAAAAAACTCTACAAAGGAGAGTTGCTACGACTTCCACATCCCCCCAGAACTCTACGGCCCCATCAGTAGACTCAGAGCAAGGGGTTTTCTCATCTGAGCAACAGAATATAAGAATCCTCAAGGTGGGAGAAACATCCAAAGACGGGATGGGGAGTTCAAGCCAGTTGGGTTGGGGCTGCCCGAAGCAGAACCTATTTACCCTGCATCTCCCACCAGAGTCCACAACCTATATAGTGGTCTTGGGGAATGTACCAGTGCTTTCACCAGGTGTCTCAGAAGATTTTTCTCAGCTGAAGAACAAAGTCTTGTATTCGCTGACCCATAATATGCCATTGGTATCCAGGATGGAAAATTTATTAACATGGTGCGCAGAGTTAACTGGGTAGATAGGTCTAAAAAGACTTGTAATGGAGACTGCGTCATCATTCATTTTAACAGACCCCATGTGGCAGAAAGGATCCTAACTACAATCATCTCCAGTACCCCACTGGGACCTTGCTCGTCTATTGAGTCCCTTCCTCTGGGTTTTTTCAATAGACCTTCGTTTAATGGTTGGAGCATCATGAGTCACCCTAAGCAGGCCCAGCATGGGGGCAGATGGCCGCCTTTCATATTCTTCTTTCCAACAGTTTCACACCTTTATGTCCCATGGATAACTGTGATTGACTGCCTGGGGCAGCCCCAACTGAACTAGGAACACCAACTTCTCAATGTGACTGATCCCCGCAAGTTTCTGGTCCCTTGGTTGGGAAAGACAGTAACTTCATTTCCTGGAACATAGCTGGCCTGGCAAACAAATTCTCAGATCCTGCCTGGATTTTGTTTATAAAAAAGTGTGGTGTGATCTGTTTACAGGACACATGGGCCACTGAGCAAAGTTTTCACTTGGAGGAATATGTCTTTTTTAGGTCTCGCCTTGGCAGCGCATGCGCTGCATGCGCTGTCTCAGCGAGACTTAAAGTAATTTGTATATTGGCTTCAACTTCGTGTAATTTCTCCTGCCCCTCGCGATTGGTTTAAGTCTGGCATTGCTGTTGTTTTCTTGATTTCTGTTGGCTGTTGGCCCTATGGTAACTTCCGTGTAGTCCCGAGGCAGCGGTGCCTAACTACAGTTTCGCTCCGCTCGCACTTAATTGCGTGCAGTGTGCCATCTGGTTGGGGGCGTGGCCCCCCTCCTCTCCCTCGTTCCGCGCGGCCGCTTGTTTTGGTTATGCCCCCTTTTCTTCTCACTGCTGACGTGAAGTCCGCATTAGTAAAATGGCTGCAGTTCCCTGTGCTGTTTTCTGCCTCCGGTGAACCCTGTAAAGGCAGTATAGTCAAGATCGGAGGCAGTGCTCTGACATACAAAGGGCAGCTGGAAACTGTTCAACCAGACGCCCTCCAGAGAGCAGCAGGCAGCCATTGTGAAGCGGCTGCATGCAGAAGGAAAGTGCTATATCGTAGTGCACGGACCAGGGTGAGCCCGAGATTGCCTCTGGGGCCTGACTGCAGTGGAATTTAATCTTCGCTCAAGTTGATGTAGAGATCTTCGTTGTACGTGAAGTCCGCATTAGTAAAATGGCTGCAGTACTTCCCTGTGCTGTTTTCTGCCTCCGGTGAACCCTGTAAAGGCAGTATAGTCAAGATCGGAGGCAGCGCTCTGACACACAAAGGGCAGCTGGAAACTGTTCAACCGGACGCCCTCCAGAGAGCAGCAGCCATCGTGAAGCGGCTGCATGCAGAAGGAAAGTGCTGTATCGTAGTGCACGGAGCAGGGTGAGCCCTAGAAATTTCCTGTGGGGCCTGACTGCAGTGGAATTTAATCTTCGCCCAAGTTGATATTAGAGATCTTCGTTGTATTATTTTATTAGAAGACAGCATACTTAGGCAGCGCGAACGGGGCGATAGGCATCAATAGTTTTACAGTAAAGCAAGTGCTTCAAATCGCGAGAAACGTAATGGCGTGTGTATTCAAAAACTGCACACTTATTAAAATAACTGCACTGTCACCTATTGTCAGTGCATGTATCCCATCAACCTTAATGACACTTTTCACTTTAGATAAAATCAGAAGCAAGCCTACGCACTTCCTGTTATCTTTGAATCATTGCTAGACACTTTTTTAGCAGCTATATATCTACCCGAAGGTATTGTAGCACTTTACACGAGCACCAGTTACGTTACACTCTGTCACATTAATTTAATGTACCTAGAATCACAGGATGTTGAGCGGACGCCCAAACCTGGTTTCCCAGCTCCAATGTTTTAGGCATGTTGTACAAAAACCTACCTAGTGCAGAAAGGCTGAAAGTATAAAATAAAAAAAGTGCTATGACGCCTTCAACGATGGCCGCGCAGAAGCAATTTTGTATTAATTTCAGCCATACCGCACAGCAACCGTACAACGAGGCTTAAAAAACATTGTAAAACCAAATAATAGGACTATTCGGCTTTGTCGATGTTTTCTTTGCCACGTTGTACAAATGTGTGGCTGCTTTGAAGCATGTTTGAAAGTAAGAAAAAAAGCGCTATAAAGAAAGAGGACAATGTTGACCATGTCGCAGCACTTTTTTTTTTTTTACTTTTAGCCAGGTGCAGTGCAGTTAGGCTGCTGAACAAAATGACTGTAAACATTGACAAAGCCAGTAGATCTTGTTCTATAATGTTTTTTTATCTGTAGGGAAACTGGTTTACACTCAAACATTACTTTATAGCCTGTACACTCAGCTGAATTTCTAGTCTGCCAGTCCTCTTTTAATTGGCAGCTTCCACGTGTCTCATGGTCTTGATGGAGTGGAGTATCTGGTAGTAGAATTTTTTATATTTTTGTTCCTTTAGTAAGAGTACAGTATCCACATTACTCACACAGTGAGACAGAATATCTGAGCGTTATTCAGTCACTGTATAGTTGTTTAGCAGCAACATATTTCTAAGGTAATGTTTAATAGACAATATAAAAATAATAGAAAAATGAAGAACAAACTGTGAACTATTGCACACCTTAAACCTTCGCCCTCATCTGTCAGTAAGTAGGACGTGTCGTCTTTGACCAGTGACTCATCTGGACTGCCTCGTAGGCAGACAACTAGGTGTATTTTGGTGGATGCCAGCAGCCCTACAAATCCGACTCGCTCCCTCCTCCAAGGTCATTTGCTTTCTTATGATCTTCTAATCCTTCTGTTGCAGTAAAATTTCAATGCTTGGTCCTTTGCTTTTATTTAATTAGAAGTCAATCTTTAGTAATTACGCTCTCTCCTACCTTTCTATTCCATTTGCTGTCTGACGTATCAGCTACTAGAAGCTCTTTTTTGAGCATTGGCAGTATTCTACAAATCATACTACATACATATGGTTCTGTCTGTGACATCTGGTAACAGTTTTGGGTTTAAAATAACTTTGATTTTGTCCTTCCGTTTACAGGAGTCCTTTGCTCTTTAGGTCGAGCATAGGCAACTGCAAATTAAAAAACAAAAGTTAAAAAACATTGCCATTTTAAACGGCAACAGCTCTAATTTTCACAAATGCGAGACCGATTGCATTGCAAATGCTTGTTTTATACCAGCCATCCCTTCAAGGCTAGAAAGACCCAAGGGGGGGTCTAGTGGTTTATGTCTCCTTAGCTGTAGAATATAGAGTCACTGTATTGTCCATGGCCAACCCCTGTTGCAAGCTTTGTCAGTTAGTAGGGGGTCACGTAAACTGATGCTTTTGAACTTTTATAACACTACCTCTTCCTTCTCAGATGTTTGTAATATTTCTTTATTGGGTACCTTTTTAAGAAACCAGATCCTTTTAGATTCTAACAACTTAAAGATTGTTGGAGATTGTGACATTCACCTGTGCGGGGACCCCAGGGTAACAGGTATCAGAAACCTGGGTTGCCCACATTTGAAGGGTATCCATTTTGAGCATACTTCTCAGGGATACTCCCTTAACGCCTTAGTAGACAAATTTGACTTAACTTCAGCTATGTGCAAAATGGACCGAAGCAGGTAGGATATTAGCACATCTTTTTCAGGGAGGGGATGTGGCTCTTTTATCGATTTTATCCTTATGTCATCCCCTTTTGCTTACTTGATTTCAGATTTTGCATTAAGGCAAGTATACACAGTGACCATTACCCACTATGTGCCCTAATCGCCTGGCCCCCATTAGTGCCTCTTGTGGGGCCAGGTAGGAGGGGGATATTGCAAGCCACAGATGGAGGCAGAAGGCTAAAATGGGCTAAGATAACCCCAGATTCTTTTCACACCTCTTTATCTGCCCTGTGCCAGAAGGAGTTAGCCACCTACATAGCTTTGCACGTGGCACCGAGTGACATCATAGAGGCTTTTAAAGTCATTTCAAGCACCATAACAGGCCTTCTTAATGTTCCAGTTCGGCGATCTTTTGATCCAGCCCCCAGATGGTTTGACTCAGCCTGTTCCCGTGCATCTAGGAAGTTGAAGGAGGCACTAGGTCAAAAACCGAGGGACATCACCTTAATAAGGTCCTCCCGACAGTTTTATAAAGCTGTATTAGCTAGACGTAAGGCTGTGTTGAAGGAAGAAGCATGGAGTGAACTAATTGAGGCGAGCACACTAAAAAGAAGCTCAAAGTTCTGGAGCATCATAAATAGCCTCCTCTTAGCGAGGGATGCTGGCAACATTGTTGGGGCCCACATAGCAGAGGACAAGTGGGTGCACCATTTTAAGAATATGTTTCAGTGCTCCCCTGATAAGGTCAAAGTCACCGGAGTGGGCGAAGGGAAATCTGCCCTGGTATTTTCAATCGAAGAAGTCAGGAAAGGTATTGTTGGACTGTCAAGCAATAAGGCCCTTGGACCAGATGGGATCCCCCCGATCTCTATAAATCCAACTTGTGCCTGTGGGTGCCGGCCCTCATGGCCGTCTTCAATGCAGCCGTGAGGGCCAGTCCCCCTGGATCTTGGGCCATATCTACCATCGTCCTAGTATTTAAAAAGGGTAATAGAGATAGTACCCATTGTTATAGGCCGATCTCATTGTTGGACTCGGTGGTTAAGGTGGTCGGACGCGTGTTACTAGCTAGACTGGCCTGCTGGGCAAAATATAATAACATACTAGCAGATGCTCAGTACGGTTTTTGTCCAGGACGGTCGACCGTGGACTAATGTCTAAATTTATTCATGATTCTTAACAAGTACATGGTTGCTCACCCCGGCACCATCTACCTAGCTTTTATGGATTTGTCATCCGCATTTGAACGTGTTAACAGAACAAAACTTTAGCAGACCTTGTTGTCCATGGGGGTGGATGGAGATATTGTCGCCTTCCTGCGAGACCTCCATAGAGATACAAAGGCGGTGGTCCAATACACCCAAGATTTTAAGGTTATCCATCTGTTTTTAATACAGAGAGGAGTTTGACAGGGATGTATCTTAGCCCCTTTTTTGTTTAACTTATATATTAATACCTTGGAGAAGGTATTATTGGAGTCCAAGGTGGATTATCCCCAGGTGGGTCGGCGTTGTTGCCCGCACTACTGTATGCAGACAATGCAGTCATTATGGCCTGGGCTGCAAGAGGGCTGCAAACGCTGCTCAACTCCTTTGCATCTTTTATGGAGGAACAGGATCTGCTGATAAATAACTCGAAATCCTATGTAATGCCTTGTCCAAGAAAGTCCTATCCCTTCCAGGCTAGATCTGTTCAGGTCCCCCGGACTGATGTTTTCTCATACCTGAGGGTCCTGTTAGATGATAAGATGAATTGGGGGCCCTTTAAACATAGAAGTAAAGGTGAACTAGTGCGAGCCAATGCTGCTATTTTTAATTTTTCTTCGAGAATAGGAAGGAGACCAATTGGGGCTCTCTTGCAGATAAACCAGGCTAAATGCATTGCCAAGGTGTCCTATGGTAGCAAAATCTGGGGATATACCTCCCTTGAGGACATACAAGTAGTCGAAAATCACTTTTTGAGACGTCTTTTAAGTGTACCCCAGGAAGTTTCTACCCTAGCAGTACATGAGGAGCTGGGTGTGGCTTACCTTTCTAACTTGCTGTCTTTTCACCCACTATCCCTGTGGTTGAAAATCTGGCTCAGTCAGGGGACAACTCTAAATACATTGAATTTGAAGAATTGTATGGCTCTGGACCATGCCAACCATACCCCTGGCTCAATTATATCAAGGAATGCTTCTCGAGTCTGGGAGTAATTGATCTATTTTCTAAACCAGACTCAGTGAACAGGAAGAACCTGGGGTGGGCTAAGGAGTCTTTTTTTAGACAGCTGATTACAGACAGGGAAGACCAGGCGTTAATGAAGCCTACTGGATGTAGATTTATCATCCTGAAAACTGTACAGGCCACAGAACCATATCTTTTAGGGCCTTTAAGTGGTTATGATCATTTTTTATTGACTAGATTCTGCCTCGATCTTTTATTATCTTCTTCTTGCCCAGCCTCATGGGTGTAAAAGGGGCCATAGTTTAATGTCCTGGGCTGCGACGTAAGTATCCACATGACATGCTCCATTTCATAATGTGTTACTATGAGGTTCCTCGAAGGACTTTCGTTATCCCCATTTTTTAAAAGTTTAAGTTCAGGCAGGTTCATCCCGCTTTTAACTTTTGACAAATGTTGTCAGGCAATACCTTCTTCTATGTTCTTAACTTTTTAAAATCTGCTGGAAAGCTTTGTGCCAGTTGTGCTTAATTATCATATAACACACCTGTGTTTGATAACAAACGTTGATGTTGATGTGAGCGACGTGTGCACGTGTGCAACGAGCAGCAAGCCGCAAGCAAGAAAGCAGCGCAAGTTGAAAGCCAGCCGAGAACCGACCCCGACAGCTGGTGTGACCCGTATTGGTACCTGCACCAGCCGCACCGGTCACTCTGGCCGAGTCGAGACCTGCCGCGATCCGTTCTGGTACCATACTGTGCTTTCATTGGGACCCACCGCTCCGCTCCCGGTGTGTTAAACACCGAGTCCGGGGAAGTCGGGACTCGGGAGCCAGGTCCCAGACACCTGGAGCACAGTGCCTGGTGCCACAGCCGGAGCCAGGTGTTGCGGGACTGCTGTGGATCTGAGAAGCCGGCTGGAGTGACACCGACAAAGGTACCAAGGCAGTAAGCGGCAGCAAGCGGCAAGGCGAAAAGGTGAAAAGGCGGCCAGGAGGACAGGAAATCGGGGGTGAGCGGTGAGAGCGTAGGAAGTCGGTGAGGGTAGACGGGGCAGCGTGAGTCCGCCCATCGCCTTCACTCAAGGATTTCCAACATTTGTGAGTGGGAGGGCCACGTCAGGGTATAGAGGTACAAAGGCGAGTCAGTGAATTGGTGGCTAGAGTCACACGATCCTCGCGGCTGTGCCGAAGTGGCTGGTGTTAGGCCGGTGATGCTTGTGCGCTGAGGGGAGCTGCCACCACTCAGTCCTGCACAAGCCCCTGCTCCACCCAGTCTTCCCTGCTCCTCCAACCACATTAGTGGCACTTACGCTCAAGTAATCTATGTAATATAAGACCAAAAGTATGCAGCAAGTTTGTACCAAGCATAGCTGAAGCAGGGAAACTCGCTTCTTCAACTTCCTCATTCGATCTGCTACACCAGCCAGCCTGACCATCTCTAACCCCGTGACAAGGTCTGGGGGGCGAGCTGTGGGTGTGGTGCAGACCTGCAAACTTACCATCCCCCCTGGCTCCAACTCCAGTTCCAGCACCGCCCTAAACAGCCCTGGACACTTGGGGGGCAGACAAGCTGCGAGAGTGGTGTAGAGCCACTAAGTCCTCTACCCTGCCTAGCTCCAGCTCCATCTCTAGCTCCAGCACCAGGTTCAGCCGACTTACCCCCTCCACCGGCTGTGAGTAGTCTGATGAGCTCCCCTTGGCCCTGGTGAAACACCACTCAGTTATTTGTGCTCAGGCGACCCTAAGTAGAACAAGCAATCATAAAGACCAGATCAGACAGCCTACATCAGTCAAAGTAGCAAGAAACAACTGAACCAACATACAACAGAAGGGAAAGCAGATAGTGGCCCGTGACTCAAACATGCTGACAAATCAACGTGAAAGTAGGAACATGAGATTGGGGAAGATCAGGAAACAACCAGCGCAAAAAACCCCAAGGCAAAAGCAAATGCCAAAAAGTGCCAAAAGCACCCGGGCAAGTACATCAATTCCTCCGCAAACCCCTGGTGCAACTCTAATATCACCAATACATTCAATCTTCAGATCAATGAACCCTAGTGGGAAATTTACCTTCTTAAAGGACCCAACTGCGGTCATCCATGCAACATCTCACAAAACTGTAGGCCTCCCCAAACCACTAACGCCAGAAAAGCTTAGCACCTCCCTGGAGGAGGACGTAATCCACTGTGCAGAGCAGAGCCTAATAGCACCTTAAAGGGATCCAAAGCACACCATAAATTCAACTTCAACTGCAACTGGCACCCAGCAGGAGGATGCAAAAATAAACCACTTTGGCAACAGGATAATCCCATATGCCCAAGTACACACTAGCAACTTAGCTCACTCCACCCCAAGGCAGGAGAAAGAGAACAACATCACCCAGAGGGCCAATTACAATACAGAAAACCTTAAGGATTCCTGGCTTGATTCACTCTCAATCACAAATAACATGGATTTAATGCAGGCAATGGAAATCATCACAAGGCACCTTGATTGTACTCAAACTATTACTCCACCGACAAACCAACTGGAAACCCGCAACAAACAATAATCGAAATATCAAATTCCTCAGAACGGCCAAGCAGCGTTGATAATAAGCCAGCACACAAAAACCAAACTAACGATGAACAGCAAAGTAAATTGACTCAAGCACACAGTAATGATGGAACGTTCAACAGAACTGACTTAAGGGAATCAATTCCTGCTCCACAGTTGAACGGCCAGGAGGACAAATAAAACATAAGAATGGAAGATCTCGTAAACCTGCACACCACTCTTATAAACATCCTGCAAACCTCAATCAGTGTTCTAAACATGCAGTCAGACAAACTTGACATCCAGATAAATTTGATGAATATTATAGCAGCACACATCTCGGGCATAAATTCAAAGCTTGACACACTGACGGAGTCAATAACAAGGAAAAACAATATAAACATACCCATTCCTATGCTAGCAACTAATTGCGCTTGTGGTTCAATAGTTGATAAACTCAGTGAAGTTCCAAAAATCCTAATAAGCATATTGAAAGAGGGTAAGCAGACCAACCAGACCCCAGGGCGACACAGTACAGCGATGAACGCCCTACCAAGTAGGGGAAAAACAACAAATCCCTCAGATCCACCAAAAATTCAAAATAACAATGCACCGGCATCAGGACAATCAATGCAAGAACTAGAAAAGAATGACATAATATCCACCAGAGAATTTCGAGCTTCTCCATCCAACTCCTCAGTTGACACAAATGGAGCCCTAACTCAGCAGCCAACAAATGGTCGAAACAATCAAACTAATACATTTGCCCTCTTCCAAACAAAAAGGCAGAGGAAGCGTGCCAGGAAGGCCAGAACGTATCAACAGCCTAAGAAAAAGAACAACATGCAAATAGACTTTTTCCAATTTTTGACTTCAAGATCAAAAAACAAAATCCAATTATCTCAGTAACAACTCAAAAACACAAGGAAGAATCCATAAACACCAACGAGTATCCAACGATATTGGAGCCATCTGTAGAGCTAACGAGAACCTATGGTACAACCAAAGCAAAAGAGAAGCGCTCAAGCAGAGGGCCCCAGTCAAAGACAATGCAAAAGGAGCCAATGAACCCTACAGACGATACGTCACGGCCGACCTGAGCAAAGCAAACTCAAATGGGGATAACACAAACACATCCCATCTCGGTCTTGAAAAATCGTGCCAACAAATGATTGAGCATGTAAAAGACACAAGTTAACTACAAAAAAATGGCTAAGAAGACTGCCATTGCCTGAGAAAAACATTAACCCACACAGAGGAGAACGGGAGGTTGTGTTACAGAGGTGTTACCAATCAAATAGTGAACAGCTCAAGAGGATGCAGATAAACGTCAACCTACACCACAGCAACACAAAGAGCCTAGAACTGAATGAACAACATGAAAACCCAGAACCCGCTCGTCTTGAGCATCTCAGGCCAGAACCAATGACTCCCAAAAAAAACAACCTAATCAGATTTTGCTAAATCCACATTACGTATCACAGGGACCACAAGACTACAAGATTATCTAAACAGAGGAAACGTCCTACCTCTAATGGCAGCCATCCCAACGATAAACCACCTATCCTCGCCGGATCTACTAGCAATTAAGTTTATCAATCAAGGGGACAATAACCGAAACGAGAAAACACTCTCAACCCGGAGGACTGCAGAGATTGCCTCACTATTTCTAAATGCCACACCGCAGTTTGAGGCTTGGGGTATAACACTCTCAAAACCCACAAAGCAATGCTACCCCTCACCTCTGCTACACCAGCAAAATACCAAGTCTGACAACCTTGGCGTAATCCGAGTTCACTCAGTATTACAAAGTACAAAAGGTAAGCAGGGTACGAATGAGCCAAAGTTAAAGACACAAGAGAAAATTCATCAAGAACACGGCAGGACCAGGATGGACACACGATGTGTATGACGCACAAGTAAATGCAGAACACCTCAGCACTCGTTATTAAATCTTCTGTCAGGGAATACAGCAGGTGCAAAACAAGAACTGCGGGACAACTCACCACGTTACTACTGGAAGAATCAGGAAATAGTAGCCCTTCAAGAAACATGGCTGATTACTCCAGTTCAGGTTGCGGGGTACACTGTCCACTTCGTGAACGCGATAAGATCCCAGCGATACGGAAGACCAAAGGGCGTACTTGCCGTCTACATCTCCACCGCATTAAACATCGCATCCACCCAAATATCCGCCACAACAACAGATATGCAAATAATAAAAATGGACTTGGGACCCAAGAAAGTGGCAAGCACTATCATCCTTTTCAATGTCTACGCACATCCAAACCAAGCTATCAAAAAAAATCTATTCAACAATCTGATAACTGCAATAGCCGAAATAAGGTTTGAACACCCAACCTGGGAAATAATAGTAACTGGTGATTTAACTCAAATTTAATATACGCACCAGAGGAAAACGACAACATAACAGCTGCAAATGTAATATGGGCAGTTCAACCCCAAGACCGTCCCACTACCAAACAATATGATGCAAACGGACAGAAACTAGTGATAGACCTAGAAAATCTAGGGTTGCAAGTACTAAATGGAATACCTCCACAGGATAGACCCCCAAACTGCACTTATCACGGCCCCAAGGCCAGCTCCATAATAGATTACACAATCCATACCCTGCTGCTGCTCACACAAAAAAAGGAATTTTCAATCAGATACACTACTGAAAGTGATCACTCTTGTCAATATCTTGTGCTGATAACCTCTTTTTCAAGACACACAATAGCACCATCAGAAGCAGGGTCAGAAACAACGATTCATCTAAAACGCCTAAGATGGACAAGCAACTCCCTCCCAAAAATCGTCTTGAGGGCAAAGGAACTGATGTCATGTCATGTCATGTCATGTCACTTATAAAGCGCACTACATACCCGCGAGGGTCTCAAGGCGCTGGGGGAAGAGGGGGGTGGTGCTGCTTCTGATCGAAGAGCCAGGTCTTGAGGAGTCTTCTGAAGGCCAGTAGGTCTTGGGTCTGTCGGAGGTTGGTGGGGAGGGTGTTCCAGGTCTTGGCGGCGAGGTGGGAGAAGGATCTGCCGCCGGCGGTTGTTTTCCGGATGCGGGGGACTGTGGCGAGGGCGAGGCTGGTCGAGCGGAGCTGGCGGGTGGGGGTGTAGAAGCTGAGTCGTCTGTTGAGGTAGGCTGGTCCGGAGTTGTGGAGTGCTTTGTGTGCGTGGGTGAGGAGCTTGAAGGTTATCCTCTTGTTGACAGGGAGCCAGTGCAGGTCTCTCAGGTGGGGTGTGATGTGGCTGCGTCAGGGGATGTCAAGGATAAGACGTGCAGAGGCGTTCTGGATGCGTTGCAGCCGTCTCAGGAGCTTAGCCGTCGTTCCTGCATAGAGGGCGTTTCCGTAGTCCAGCCTGCTGGTGACGAGGGCCTGGGTGACTGTTTTTCTTGTTTCGGTGGGATCCACTTGAAGATCCTGCGGAGCATTCGGAGGATGTTGAAGCAGGATGAGGAAACGGCGTTGACCTGCTTAGTCATGGAGAGGGTGGGGTCGAGGATGACCCCTAGGTTGCGTACGTGGTCGGTGGGTGGCGGGGCTGTTCCCAGTGATGTTGGCCACCAGGAGTCGTCCCAGGCTGAAGGGTTGGAACCAAGGATGAGGACCTCCGTCTTGTCCGAGTTCAGCTTCAGGCGGCTGGTCCTCATCCATTCGGCGACGGCCTTCATTCCTTCGTGGAGGTGGGCTTTGGCGGTGTGAGGGTCTTTGGTGAGGAGAGGATCAGCTGGGTGTCGTCGGCATAGGAGATGATGTTGAGGCTTGTGCTGTCGGGCGACGTGGGCGAGGGTGCCATGTAGATGTTGAACAGCGTTGGGCTGAGGGAGGAGCCTTGGGGTACGCCGCAGATGATCTTGGTGGCCTTGGATCGGAAGGGGGCGAGGCGGACGCTTTGTGTTCTGGCCGGAAAGGAAGGATGTGGTCCAGTCCAGGGCCTTCTCTTGGATCCCGGCGTCGTGAAGGCGTGTTCGTAGTGTGTGGTGGCAGACCGTGTCGAAGGCGGCTGATAGGTCCAGGAGGATGAGGGCTGCTGTTTCTCCGTTGTCTAGCAGGGTCCTGATGTCATCGGTGGCGGCGATGAGGGCGGTTTCGGTGCTGTGGTTGCTGCGGAAGCCAGACTGGGAAGGGTCCAGGATGTTGTTCTCCTCGAGGTAGCGGGTCAGTTGTTTGTTGACGATTTTCTCGGTGACCTTCGCGGGGAACGGGAGCAGAGAGATGGGTCGGAAGTTCTTGAGGTCCTTGGGGTCTGCCTTGGGTTTCTTGAGTAAGGCGGTGATCTCGGCGTGCTTCCAGCTTTCCGGGAAGGTTGCTGTCTCGAAGGAGATGTTGATTATTTTCCGGAGATGGGGCGCGATGGCTGTACTGGCTTTGTTGAAGATGTGGTGAGGGCACGGGTCTAGCGGTGAACCGGAGTGGATGGTGTTCATGATCTCGCTGGTGTCCTCGTCGTTAATGTTGGTCCAGGAGAGCAGGCGGTTGGTGGTTGTGGGGGCAGTGGTCTCGGTGGTTGCCGGGGCGGTCGTGGTGTTGAAGCTGTCGTGGATGTCGGCGATTTTGCAGTGGAAGAAGGTGGCCAGTGAGTCGCACAGGTCTCGCGACGGCTGGATGTCAACATCTGGATTACAACATGTGACCCACAGGAGGGCTCGCTGGTAGAAGCCTGGATCATTTTCCTAACAAACATATTAAAGGAATCCCTGCAAACCAACCAGCCTAGACCCATGAGGGACGGCCGGGACAAACATCTGAGTAGAACAGCAATGACCCTAAGAAAAGAACTAAGAAGAGCAATCAGATCCAAAAGAGGCACCACTGTTGCTGAAGCTACATGGGAACTAATAAAAAAACTGAAGAGGCAGCATAAAAAACAAATTTGGGAAGACAAAAGAACCCAAACAAATAATCAATAGTCAAACCTTCTATTCAACGCCAAAAGATCAAACACAAGAGTCTTGTGGGAGTTAGTAAATGGCCTCACGAGACCGGCAAAAGTAATAAACAACACCTGCGTAACGGAGTTAGCCCGGACATGCCATCTAACTTCCACCTTCAACATAGCAATTGATAAAAGGGTTGAAGCTCTGGATAGATCTAACTACTCCCTCGTCAAAGACCAAAATACACTGATAAAGCCACTGCCAGCAAACCTGAACGCACCTACAGCATTTGTTGAAGTAGCAAACATAATAAATCTGTTCAATCCACCATATGCAATGGTCAGGACACCCAAAGAAATAGGAATCACTTTAAATTGTATAATGGCAGTAGAACAACCATCACCTCAATATACAGAAGAAAAAATATCTAAGGTCATTAGTGCGGGCAGACTAGACGGGGCACCTGGTCCAAACGGGATACCTCAAACGATTTACAAACTGGATCCTAATTTCTGGGCTGTCTCGCCTGCTTTGCGAGGTGGGTAGCACAAACAGACTCCGGAGAGTTGGAGAGGCTCAATAATTAGTCCAGTATACAAAGGAGGGGACCGAGCAGAACCAGCCAATTACCGAATGATCGCCTTACTAGACTCAGAAGCTAAAAACTACACATCGCTGATTCTTTCCGACCTGTTAGACTAGTCTGAGAATTATAACAAAATCCCTCTCACCCAGTCCGGATTCAGCAAAGGCGTTGGTACTACCACTAATATTCTCGCCCTAGGCTTAATGGCAGACAAGAGCCTACGGCAGCGAAATAATTTGTATCTATGTTTCATAGATTTCAAAGCGGCATTTGATCAAGTAAATAGAGGCTCACTGTTAGAACTTGGGGTTTCTAGTTGGCAATGGTTTGCACCTTTGTCCAAATAGGGACCCTTGCTTCTAGTCAGGATAAGGGGGATACACTCCTAAAATAACCCCTGCTGACCCCCTGGTAGCTTGGCACGAGCAGACAGGCTTATCTCAGAGGCAGTGTGTAAAGCATTTATGAACACATACAGTAATACAGTGAAAACACTACAGATGGACACCACACAGGTTGTATGCAAAAATAAATAATCTTTATATAGACTTAACACAAGGCCCAATAGCAAAAATCCACAATACTGTAATCTAAAATAGACTTAAAATGATAGAGACAGTTCACGTTATCTTCAAAAATAGGATAGTCAATCAAAATAAAGCTTGTAGCAACAAATAACTCCACTTGGAGTTATCACGACGTCGTGACCGGTGGAAATCTTAAAGTACGGCGCCGACCGCGAGGTGCGCGGCGTCGGACCCGGAGTCGAGCAGACCCACAAAGAACAGTACCTGGAATTTGATGAAAACAAAGACGGTGCACGGCGTCGGGGAGGTGATGTGTCGTTGGCGCCGGCGGCGTCGGTTCCTTACGACCCCAGGGGAGGTGATGTCTTGGTTCCTTACTGCAGCGCAGGGGAGGTGAGGCGTCGGTTCCTTACTGTGTCGGGGAGGTGACGTCATGGATGGCGGCGAGGCGTCGGTTCCTTACGATGGTGCGGTGTCGATGGATTCGGAGGTCACCCACGTCGAGGATCGGCTCCGCGGTGATGAAGCCCTGGCGTCGGTGAAGTCGGGACTGCGGTGCGAGTCGGGACAGTGCGTCGTGAGCGTCACAAGCGGTGTCCTCGGCTCCAGTGCAGGCAGCGGCCTCGATGATGGCGTTGGAGTCGAAGTCACATGGCGTCGGCAGGCGTCAGGCCTACGGTGCAAGTCGGGGCGCCTCGAGCAGTCCGACCGACTCGCGCCGTCCGGCTTGAACGAGCAGTCGGAGCCGTACTTAGGGGGTCCGTGTCAGACTCCCCTGTACGCCTAGCCGCGCGAGTCGCACACAGGGGGGACCGATGGGTCCCCCCTACCTGCGCATGTATGGCGCGACCCGCTTTGACGCGAACCCGCTGTAGGGGGCGCCCTTGTTCGCCTCGCACCCATTGAGTCAATGGGAGCCCGCGTGCGCGTTGTACATCCGTCTCCCATTGACTTCAATGGGAGTCCGACCGACTCGAGTCCGATAGCATGCGAACGCATCGTACTCGTTCGGTCGGACTGCTAGGGTCCGATTCGGTCGGAATTCTCTCCGGGTCCGGCTCGGTCGGAGTGATTTCCGGCCCGAATCGGAATCGGCCCCAGAATGTTAAAACCAACTTCACTAAAAGATGTATTTTATCATTCTGAGTTCAGGCATACTAAATTCGTTTTTCTACCATGTTCCCTGGGTCAGTTAGGATTATAAGGTGTAATAATCAAAACTGCCCATTGTGGCCTATGGGGAACAGGTAGCCTTGCAATAGTGAAAAACGAAAATGGCTGTAAATCACTATTAGGACAGGCCACACACACCAGGGCATGTCCTACCTTATACTTACAATGCACCCTGCCCTTGGGCCTACCTTGGGGTGTCTGATATGAAGATAAGGGAAGGTTTAGGGACTGGCAAGTGGGTGCACTTGCCAAGTCGACATGGCAGTCACAGACTGCACACAGGCTCTGCAATGGCAGGCCTGAGACACACTTTACAAGCTGCTTCTGTGGGTGGCACAACTAGAGCTGCAAGCCCACCAGCAGCATTTGATTTACAAGCCCTGGGCACCCATGGTGCACTGTACTAGGGTCTGACAAGTAAATCAAATAACCCAATCCTGGAGTCACTAATCAACACATCAATTTACAGTAGGGAGCACTTGCACTGTGGCACTGAACAGCAGTGGCACAGTGCCCAAAAGCAACTAAAACCAGCAAAAACATAAGAGGCAACAGCAAAAAATGGAAGGGAGACCCACGCCAATGGTGCCAAGTCTAACACTCACTATGGCATAAACTGAGACAGTGTGGTGTCCCGGAACCAATACTTTGAGCCATATTACAACTATACACAAACACGAAGGATGCAAGTCAAAATAGCCGATGGCAAGAGGCTTACTAGGAAGATCTACACAAATGCAGGGTTAAAACAAGGTTGCGTTCTGGCCCCATATCTGTTCAACCTCTTTATGGCTGACCTCTCCCCAAAGTTAGATGAGGTGAACTCACATCCACCACATCTGGGCAATCTGCCCATCACCCACCTATCTTATGCTGATGACATAGTGTTATTAAGTTACACACGAATAGGCCTCCAAAGGACGATCAACGAACTGGTGCAATTCACCAAGCTAAACATGCTGGAAATAAATACAACAAAAACAAAAGCCATGATCATAAGTCGTTGCGCCCAGAAACACCTGCCATTCAAAATCAGCAATACAAAATTGGAAGTGGCCAGCAGCTACAAGTATCTAGGTGTATTTATGGACAACCGACTCACTTTTTGAAAACACAGTGAGATCCTTACGAAAAAAAGAAATGGACTAATATTTGCCTTTTGCTCAATGGCATGGAATCTAAAAGGCCCATCATTTACTTCGCTGTTAGCAGTTATCAAAACAAAACTCCTGCCGACAGTGGCTTACACAAGTGAAATCCAGCATGGGAAAGATGCGGCAACCCTGGGCACCTTATAAACACGGGGCTACAAAACAGTATTCTCCTTACCCCCTAACTCCTCACCGGTGCAGGTGAGGGTGTAATTTGGGTTGCAGCAGCAGCACCTACACAGAAGATCCATAACAATAAAAAAGTGGTTCAAAATCTGGTCCAACCGGCAAAACTCAATTAACAATGCGTTCTGGAGGGCTCTAGAGGATGACCCCCAGTCTGTTTACACGAAGTACTTACAATCATCCTTAAAACTCACAAATACTACAGGTCTTTGGCAACTGAACCTCCCATTTTCTTCCTCCCAACAAATACAGAAGAACGCGGCCATTAAGCACTTGTTAATGGAAGAGAAAGCACAGTTAAGTAAGCAAGCCCACGCATGGATTGTCTTGCAATTGTATACTAAACTGCAACCAGCAATATATTTGGGTCAAAAGTGCACCTTATATTTAAAAATAAAGTTTTTAGCATTACGTCTTGGTTCAATACCATCAAACGCAGACCAACCAAGCTGGCATTACAAAGGCCCAGAGGTAGGCAGGCTTTGTGAAGCAACAAAGCAGGACTTTATCCATTTAATATGCATCTGCCCAATTTTAAAGCCACACCGTCTTCTACTACTGAAAAAACTATTCAATGCAAGGGGCATTCGTACCTGTAGATTGGCAATACTAAAATGTCTCGATCCGAATGAACTACAGCTTAACTGTAATCTAGTAAAATTTTTAACACTGTACAAAAAACTACTAAAGCACGGTCTGAGGGAAGATACACAATTGCACTTTAGACATTATGCCTCACAAAATGGACCATTTATCGCTCTGCTTTGATTTTATTGTGCCACAAAAACGTTTAATAAGTACAATTAACTAAGGAGAAAAGTATATTAGCCCCTTCTGAGACTGTCTCTCACAAAACAGACTATCTATCTTACAGTTTTATTTCATCATATCATTGCCACTGTTAACATGTATAAATGAACTGTGTAACTATTGCACTGCTGAAAATTGAAATTTTTAACGTGTACATTTTAAAAACAAATACAATTAGTTTTACGGGTATATTGTTATGGTTTTAACTAACTAAAACAATAAAGAACATATGATTTGATTTGATTAATTGTCATATTCAAACAAGGGACAGCTGAGGTGTGATCCTGGTAGTATTGTTTTTTTGTGCCCAGTATTTTTCATTGAATTTTATTTTTGTTTTTTAACATATAACACACACTTACTTTTTATCAGCATTTTTATCTGTGTGATCTGCGTTTGATGTATTTTGGTAGACTTTTTTAACTAAAGACTTTTCTGTATATACTGTTCTTGGACTCTTATGGTTTTTACACAAAAACCGAATAAATTAATTTGATTTGAAGTCAATCAAATATGTTAAAAAAAATGAAGGAGATCCAGAAAACATGCACTCTAAAGGATCGTAAAGAGGCTGTACGTCAAGCGAGGATCAAACACAAGAAAAGAAAGGCAAGCTATTGTATAATGAAAAGAAAGCAAATGTGAGTGAAATAAAGCCAGCCAATGGTAGGCAATGGACAGGCTCTTAGCCCACTGTATGTGCTTAAAATAGTCCACAAGAGGCTTCCACCTTCCAGATATTCTGGTAGGCTAGGCCTAAAAAAGAGTTAAAGGTGTCATAAATGGGGGACATACCACCAAAACAAATATTCCTTAATAGGGTCCTAGCAGGACACCCTGAAAGGGGGGAAAGTAGCTAAATTTCAAAGACGTGCAAGGGTCCCAGTGGGTAGTTCCCTGGACTATACATGAGCCAGGTTCTCTAGGTCTCAAACATGCTAGTAATTAAAAATGAACATTGAAATGGGTCTATATCAGCCCCTATCTTCATGCGATAAACACTGATTTATTACTGAACAATGAATGTGAAAAACTTTAACCTAATCCATGTCAGAGCCTGTTTATATTACACGTTTTACTTAACCTTACGTTTCCTAAGAGTGTTAGCTATGTCGTCAATGTGTTTCTTTATTGTTTTTAATGATGCATATTACTTTTGTATAGTGCAGAGTATACTTTGAACTGAGTTGCCTCCAGGTGTTTATAACGGACCGTGATTGAGAGTTCTTGAATTGACGCCAAAAGCAGTGCGAGTTCATCACAGTGATTGTCAGTGCATCAAAAAGGTGTTCAAAGTGCACGATCATCCAATCCTTGGCCTCTATGCAAAATGCACAGAGCAATGGTCACATATTCCAGTTGCAATTGTGCCTCTGTGCAAATGTGTGTGAATGACTTACACAGCTGTGAAAGTATTGACAAGGCAAAAGTTAAAAAAATGCAGTACTTACAGGTGAGTGGCTACGTTGTCTGTTTGGGAGTGGTGAAGTGAAGGAGATGTGAGGAAGTGCATTCAGGGGACAGTTAAAACAGGGTGCTGATGAGGAAAGAGATGAGGTGTGAGATATACAGATGAGTGAGATAAGGAGAGAAATAAGACCTATATGTTTAACAGAGAGTGACCATAACGTGAAAGTCTCGCCTTTCCAGCGATGCCTTTCTCAAAACGATCCATGCTCATGGATCACGGTCCATCGCGATGCATTAGCAGGGATCCGATAGATACAAGGCATTCTCATTTTTGTGGGTGAGGCAGCCATTCTGGGCATTGTCAACCCCCTATGAGGGCACAAAAAAATTTAAATTTAAATTATATATATGTATATATATACATAAATATATATACATATTACCTACTGGCGGTCGCCAGTAGGTAGTTATAGTTAGGACCTAGTTTCCATAGGAAAAGCATTTTTGTTTTCCCAATAACTTTGGCGCCGGTTGACGAATCGTTGCGAAATTTTCAAAACTAATGGCCTGCTCCGGTCAGCTCCTGTCTTGAAAGTTTCGGGGTGATTCACCAAGTGGGGACCGGGAAAAAAGGGGGTCCCAAAACGCGTTTTCCACATGTAATTTTCCATAAGAAACTTTAGACACGGCTACAGCCCGAACTGCTGAACGGAATTACACCAAATTTGTCAAAAAGGTAGCCCTTAGTTCAGAAAGAGTCCTTTTTGTTAAATGGTGTAAATCCGTTCAGTAGTTCCTGAGAAATTCAAAAAATAAAAGGTGGATAATCAATTTTCTATAGGAAACTTTAGCCAAGGCTACAGCTCGAACTGCTGAACGGAATTACACCAAATTTGGCAAAAAGGTAGTGCTTGGTTCAGAAAGCGACCTTTTTTTAAATGGTGTAAATCTGTTCAGCAGTTGCTGAGAAATTCCAAAAATAAAAGTTTTGATATCTAGGGACGCGGTGGATTTGCGAACCCTCCCGACCACGAGCTTCACTGTGATTGGCTGCCAACACTCCAAACCAAGAAGTGTTGGCAGCCATCTTGTAACTCGGTAGAACCGAATCACAAGAAAACAGTAGAATAAACGTTAAAAAACAAGAAAAGGGGGCAGGGTAGAAACACCCTGACCCCCTAGGCCTGCTCAGGGGGTCCCACAAGGACCCCCAGGGCCAAAAAAAGCATTTTTTTAAATAATTTCAGCAGAATTCGCGCTGGGTCGCGAATCCCATCGAAATTATAAAAAAAAATGAAGCGCGGGCTCCCACGCTTCATTTAAATGAGGCCCCCAGGTGGGCCAGGTCCCGGGGGCATTGCACAATATATAATTTATAATTGCGGGGGCCCATCCGCAGCCCCGGGGACCGCCACCTCCCCGGGGCATCTATTTTAGTAATGTGTGGGGGGGGCCTCAAAGGCCCCTCCAAGCCCCGGGGACCGCCACCCCCCGGGGCTTTTCTTAAATATTTGCAGGGGCACACGGCACCCCGCTGCGCCGGGGACTGCCACCTCCATGGGGCATCTTTTTTAGTAATGTGTGGGGGGCCTCCAAGGCCCCCCAAGCCCCTGGGACCGCCACCCCCCGGGGCTTTTCCTAAATATTTGCGGGGGCACAAGGCCCCCCCACTGCCCCGGGACCGCCACCCCCCGGGGCTTCTATTTTTCTAAATCATTAAACCTGTGTGGGGGGGCTCGAGCCCCCCCATATGCCCCGGGGACCACCACCTCCCTGGGGCACTAAAAATGTAAAATGGGGGGTCCGTTATGGACCCCCGAGCCCCGGGGACCACCACCTCCCCAGGGATATTTTCACGAAGGGAGGGGGGCCCGCGGCCCCCGTCCAGGAGCCCTCGATGCCCTGGGGACCGCCACCCCCCAGGGCCGGCTCCTGCAGTGTCCTGGGATGCCCACCCCCGGGACACTGCTGTTTGCTATGGCAGGGCGGGAGCCGTGCGGCTCCCGCCCTGTCATAGCAAACTCTGCTTTGGATTTTGGAAGCGAGAGCAGGTTTCCTGCTCTCGCTTTCAAAATCCAAAGCAGATTGCTTTTCCACACGGGGAGCTGCATGTCAGCAGCTCCCCGTGTGGAAAAGCAATGCCGGCTCCCACAGGACCCGGGGAGCCGGCGGGACCGTAGGGGAATTGGGGCTCCCCACACGGTCCCCAACGGACAGGCCAGGCCCCGGGGATGGGGTCTCTGGGGCCAGGAGTGGCCTGTGAGGGGGGCCACGCGGTCCCCCTCCCCCTCAAGAAATGTAAAAAGAAAGGCCGGCCCCGGGGGATGGGGTCCCCGGGGCCATAAATGGCCTGAGGAGGGGGGCCACGCAGCCCCCTCCAAATATATATATTTAAAAAAAAAATACTGGCCATGCCCTTGGGGATGGGGTTCCCGTGGCCAAAAATGGCCTCGGGAGGGGGGCCACGCGGCCCCCTTCCGTTTTTTTTTTTTTAATTAAGAAAATAGGAGTCAGGCCCTGGGGGATTGGGTCCCCAGGGCCCAAAAAAAAGGAAAGGAAGGGGGCCCACACAGCCCCCCTTCTAAAAAAGAAATACAAAAAATAGCCGGCATCGTGCCGGCGGCCCGCCCCTCCCAGCAACACTCTGCAAACGCGCCCGTGGCGTGTTTTAAGTTGGGGAATTAATTCCCCTTCAATCCTGTGGGTCCCTGAGGGCCAACTAGCCCACCAGGTACCTCCAGTAAGCGTCACAGAGCTGCATTGCAGAGAGCTGTAAAAAGGGGTGTGGCCTAGGACCACCTCTCTGCAACGCAGCCCTGTGGCACATACTGGAGGTGCCTGGTGGGCTAGTTGGACCTCAGGGACCCTCAGGATTCAAGGGGACTTTATCCCCCAACTTAAAACGCGCCACGGGGCGCGTTTGCACACTTGTCACATCAGGCCCCGCCCCCTGCCTTCACCACTGTGCAAACACGCCCGGTGGCATGTTTGAAGTTGGGGGATTAAGTCCCCTTGAATCCTGAGGGTCCCTGGGGGCCAACTAGCCCACCAGGTACCTCCAGTAAGCGCCAGGGAGCTGCCTTGCAGAGAGGTGGTCCAAGGCCATGCCCCCTTTTTACACCACTCTGCAACGCAGCTCTGTGGCGCTTACTGGAGGTAGCTGGTGGGCTAGTTGGCCCCCAGGGACCCTCAGAATTCAAGGGGACTTAATGGGGACGTTATAGATCAAAATTAGCATTTAAAAAACCTTTGAAATTCACTGAAAAAACCATAGGTTTCAGGCACGTTATAGTTAGAAATTAGCATTTAAAAAACCTTAGAAATTCACTGAAAAAACCATAGGTTTCAGGGACGTTATAGTTAGTTGGAGATTTCACTCATACAAAACCAGAGAAATTCCACCGTTATAGTAAGTTCAGCTAACTATAACTCGCGCCCCCGCAATGCACTGCTGATGACATCACATATTACATCATTCATGACATGGTCAGTGACATAACTGATGACATCACTGATGACATCTCAAATAACATCACTGATGACATCACTGACGACATCATCCAGTGACTGTGTGTTTCTGTAAAGTTTAAATATGTTTTATATATATATGCCAAGGTGTATTGAAAAATGAGTGGGTGTATAAGTGTCTAGATGGATGATTTAGTAGGTGCGTGACTGACTGTATAAGTGAGTGATTAAATGTGTCTTACTGAATGCATGGGTTAGTGACTGATACAGACATTCACACAGTTTAGTTTGTCAGTTGGTGTGTAAGCGGTTGCATGGGTTGGTGAGTAGCTAAATGAGGATCCTGCCCCTGAATTCTCGCTGGGTGCGCGAATACGGCCGAAAAACAAACAAAAAAATAAAGCACGGGCTCCTGTGCTTCATTTTCTATAAGCCCCCGGGTGGGCCAGGTCCCGGGGGCAATGTTTATAATGTATGCAGGGGCCCGTGAAGCCCCCGCAGCACCGGGGATGCCACCTCCCCAGGGCTTTTTTATTAAAATGCGTGAGGGGGCTCCTCCCCCCCACACTGCCCCGGGGACCGCCACCTCCCCAGGGCATTGGTAATTAAAAGCGTGGGGCCTCGTGGGCCCCCCCAAGCCCCGGGGACCGCCACCTCCCCAGGGCTATGTCAAATAATTAGTGTGGGGGGGCTTGAGTCCCCCCACACTGCCCCGGGGACCACCACCTCCCCGGGGCATTGGTAATTAAATGTGGGGGGCCTTGCAGGCCCCCCCTAGTCCCCGGGACCGCCACCACCCCGGGGCTTTGTCAAATAATTAGTGTGGGGGGCTTGAGTCCCCCCACACTGCCCCGGGGACCACCACCTCCCCGGGGCTTTATTAAAATAAGGGTAGGGGGCCTCGTGGGCCCCCCAGCCCTGGGGACCGCCACCTCCCTGGGGCTTTATTCTAATAGGGTGAGGGGGCCTCGCGGGCCCCCCCAAGCCCAGGGGACCGCAACCTCCCCGGGGCTTTGTCAAATAATTAGTGTGGGGGGGCTGGAGCCCCCACACTGCCCTGGGGGCCACCACCTCCCCGTGGCACTGTTTTTGAAATACGGGGGTCCGTTGCGGACCCCCAGTCCCAGGGACCACCACCTCCCCGGGGCTATGTGCATGTTGGGAGGGGGGTCATGCGGCCCCCCTCCTGGAGCCCTCGATGGCCCTGGGGACCACCACCCCCCAGTGCCAGCTCCTGCACTGTCCTGGGGTGCTCACCCCAGGACATTGCCGTTTGCTATGGCAGGACGCGCTGCCCCCTCACCCCAAAAAGCTCCAGGCTGGCCAGGCCCCAGGGATGGGGTCCCCGGGCCAGAAGTGGCCCAGGGAAGGGGGCCACACGACCCCTTTCCTGTTTTTTTGTTAAAAAATATAATATGCTGAGGCCCTGGGGGATGGGGTACCCAGGGCCCTAAAATAATTAAGGGAAGGGGTGCCACACAGCCCCCCTTCCAAAAAGAAAAGAAAAAGAAAAGCCATTGTTGCGGGAGGCCCCACCCCCTCCCTGCACCATTGTGCAAACGCACCTCCTGGCGCGTTTTGGGTTGGGGGATTAAGTCCCCTTCATTCCTGAGGGTCCCTGGGGGCCAACTAGCCCACCAGGTACCTCTAGTAAGCCCCACACAGTGGGATTGCTGAGAGGTGGTCCGAGGCCATGCCCCTTTTTACGCCACTCTGCAAACGCGCCTCTTGGCGCATTGCTGGTGGGGCGATGAGGTCCTCTTGTGTCCTGAGGACCTCAGGACTCAAGTGGACTTTATCCCCCAAGCAGCAGTGCGCCAGGAGCCGTGTTTGCAGAGTGGTGGAAAAAGGGGGCGTGGCCTTTGAGCACTCTCAGCAATCCAGCTGTATGGAGCTTACTGGAGGTAACAGGAGGGCTAGTTGGCCCCCAGGGACCCTCAGGAGGAAAGGGGACTTCATCCCCCAACCAAGAGCGCACCAGGAGGTGCGTTTGCAAAATGGTGGAGAAAGGGGGCGTGGCCTGTGTCCACCTCTCAGCAATCCCACTGTGTGGGGCTTACTGGAGGTAAGAGGTAGACTAGTTGACCCCAAAGGGCCCCCAGCAGCGAAGGGGACTTCAATCCCAATCCAAGAGCGCACCAGGGAGCGTGTTTGCAGAGTGGTGGGAAAAGAGGGTGTGGCCTGCTATGAGAACTTAGCAATCCTGCTGTGTGGGACTTACTGGAGGTAATAGGAGGGGTAATTGGCCCCCAAGGATGTCCTTGGGGGCCAACTACCCCTCTTGTTACCTCCAGTAAGTCCCACACAGTGGGATTGCTAAAACGTCTTCGGAGGCCACACCCCCTTTCTCCACCACTCTGCAAACGCACCTCCTGGCAGACTACGGGATGGGGGATGAAGTCCACTTTACTCATGAGGGACTTTGGGGGCTAAGAAGCCCTCCTAGTACCTCCTGTAAGTCCTACGCAGCAGAATTCCTGAGCGCTGGTCGTAGCCCAGGACCCTTTCTCCACCACTCTGCAAACGCGACTACTAGTTAAAGAAGCATTTGCAATGTAATAGGTTTCGCATTTGCGAGAGTTAGAGCTATTGGCATTGTAAATGTAAACGTTTTTTACTAATGTTTTTTGGTGTAGAGTGGATGTACGTTGTATGTAGTGGAATTATGTGGTTTGTTGTGCAGTGAAATTATGTGAATAGAAAGTATATGGTATTTAGTGTATAGGAATTATGTGGAGTTGGATTATGTGTTTTGGAGAGTAATTATGTGGTATTGTAGTCTGTGTTGTGCAGTGGTAACCTCAGGTTTAGTCTTCCTCGTTTCCATAGAAGCTAAACTATAAACTCAATGAGACACAATAAAAGAAGGAACCACTGAGGAGCACTTCTGGACTTAGTCGGAGGTATGAGACTATGGAATTATGTGACTGATCGGCTGCACCAATTTTTACATAATTAAACATTTTCCGCATCTGCCAAATATTCCATCATCTGCTGCATAATCTTCAGATTTGAACAAAAAAATCCTTGTTTCTAGCTCAAACGGCTCAAATGTTCCCAAAAATGCAGCGTCATGTGTTACAGCGTGGTGGAAGGCCCTTTGCAAAGCTGGAATGGTCATGTGTTACTTATTTCAAAATGTGGGTGTTAAACTGGTACTAATGGTGCACAAACCTTTCTTCTTTCTGTACCTCTCTTGCCTGTTTCTGCATTTCTCTTGCTTCTTTCAGAACCTTTCTTCCTCTTTCTGCACCTCACTGTCTTCTTTCTGCACTTCACTTGCCTCTTTCTGCACTTCTCTTGCCCCTTTCTGCACCTCACTTGCCTCTTTCAGCACCTCTGTTGCTTTTTTCTGAAGATCTCTTGCCTCATTCTGCACCTCCCTTCCCTCTTTCTGTACCTCTCTTGCCTCTTTCAGCACCTCACTTGGCTCTTTCTGCAACTCACTCTCTCTTCCTTCTGTACCTGTCTTGCCTCATTCTGTACCTCTCTTGCCTCTTTCTGTACCTCAAGTGCCTCTTTCTGCACTTCTCTTGCCTCTTTCTGCACCCCTCTTGCCTCTTTTTGCACCTCTGTTGGTTCTTTCTCCACTGCTCTTGCTTCTTTCTGCACCTCACTTGCCTCTTTCTGCACTTCTCTTGCTTCTTTCTACACCTCTGTTGCTTCTTTCGGCAATTCTCTTGCCTCTTTTTGCACTTCTCTTGCTCATTTCTGCACCTCTCTTGCATCTTTCTGCACCTCTGTTGCCTCTTTCTGCACCTCACTTGCTTCTTTCTGCATACCTCTTGCTTCTTTCTGCACCCCTCTCGCCTTTTTCTGCACCTCTCTTGCCTCTTTCTGCACCCCTGCTCCCTCTTTCTGCACCTTTCCTGCCTGTTTCTGCAACTCTCTTGCCTCTTTCTGTACCTCTGTTGCTTTTTTCTGCATTTCTCTTGCTCTTTCTGCACCCTTCACACCTATTTCAGCACCTCTGTTGGTTTTTTCTGCACTGCTCTTGCTTCTTTCTGCACCTCACTTGCCTCTTTCTGTACTTCTATGGCTTCTTTGTATACCTCTGTTGCTTCTTTCAGCAATTCTCTTGCCTCTTTCTGCACTTCTCTTCCTTCTTTCTGCACCCCTCCTGCCTCTTTCTGTACCTCTCTTGCCTCTTTGTGAACCTCTCCTACTTCTTTCTGCACCCCTATTGCCTCTTTTTGCACCTCTGTTGGTTCTTTCTGCATTACTCTTGCTTCTTTCTGCACCTCACTTGCCTCTTTCTGCACTTCTCTTGCTTCTTTCTACACCTCTGTTGCTTCTTTCAGCAATTCTCTTGCCTCTTTCTGCACTTCTCTTGCTAGTTTCTGCACCTCTCTTGTGTCTTTCTGCACCTCTGTTGCCTCTTTTTGCACCTCACTTGCTTCTTTCTGCACCTTCCTGCCTCTTTCTGCACTACTCTTGCTTCTTTCTACACCTCTCTTGCCTCTTTCTGCTCCTCTCTTGCCTCTTTCTGCATTTCTCTTGCCTGTTTCTGCACTTTTTTTGCTTGTTTCTGCACCTCTCTTGCGTCTTTATGCACCTCTGTAGCCTCTTTCTACACCTCATTTGCTTCTTTCTGCAACCCTCTTGCCTCTTTCTGCACCCCTCATTCCTCTTTCTGCACCTCTCTTCCCTCTTTCTGCACCCCTGTTCCCTCTTTCTGCACCTTTCCTGCCTGTTTCTATACCTCTCTTGCATCTTTCTGTACCTCTGTTGGTTCTTTCTGCACTTCTCTTGCTCTTTCTGCACCCTTTGCGCCTCTTTCAGCACCTCTGTTGCTTATTTCTAAACTTCTCTTCCTTCTTTCTGCACCCCTCCTGCCTCTTTCTGTACCTCTCTTGCCTCTTTGTGCACCTCTCCTACTTTTTTCTACACCCCTCTTGCCTCTTTTTGCACCTCTGTTGGTTCTTTCAACACTGCTCTTGCTTCTTTCTGCACCTCACTTGCCTCTTTCTGCACTTCTCTTGCTTCTTTCTACACCCCTCCTGCCTCTTTCTGTACCTCTCTTGCCTCTTTGTGCACCTCTCCTGCCTCTTTCTGCACTCCTCTTGCCTCTTTTTGCACCTCTGTTGGTTCATTTTGCACTGCTCTTGCTTCTTTCTGCACCCCTCTTGCCTCTTTCTGCACCCCTCTTTTCTGTTTTTGCACCTCTTGTCCCTCTTTCTGCACCCCTGTTCCCTCTTTCTACACCTTTCCTGCCTGTTTCTGCACGTCTCTTGCCTCTTTCTATACCTCTGTTGGTTCTTTCTGCACTTCTCTTGCTCTTTCTGCACCCTTCGCGCCTCTTTCAGCACCACTGTTGCTTCTTTCTGCACTTCTCTTTCTTCTTTCTGCACCCCTCCTGCCTCTTTCTCTACCTCTCTTACCTCTTTGTGCACCTCTCCTACCTTTTCCTGCACCCCTCTTGCCTCTTTTTGCACCTCTGTTTGTTCTTTCTGCACTGATTTTGCTTCTTTCTGCTCCTCACTTCCCTCTTTCTGCACTTCTCTTGCTTCTTTCTACACATCTGTTACTTCTTTCGGCAATTCTCTTGCCTCTTTCTGCACTTTTCTTCCTTCTTACTGCACCCCTCCTGCCTCTTTCGGTACCTCTCTTGCCTCTTTGTGCACCTCTCTTGCCTCTTTCTGCACTCCTCTTTCCTCTTTTTGCACCTCTGTTGGTTCATTCTGCACTGCTCTTGCTTCTTTCTGCACCCCTCTTGCCTCTTTCTGCACCTCTCTTTTCTCTTTCTGTACATCTCTTGCCTATTTATGTACCCCTGTTCCCTCTTTCTGCAACTTTTCTGCCTGTTCCTGCACCTCTCTTGCCTCTTTCTGTACCTCTGTTGGTTATTTCTGTACTTCTCTTGCTCTTTCTGCACCCCTCGTGCCTCTTTCTGTACCTCTCTTGCCTCTTTGTGCACCTCTCCTACCTTTTTCTGCACCCCTCTTGCCTCTTTTTGCACCTCTGTTGCTTCTTTCTGAACTTCTCTTCCTTCTTTCTCCACCCCTCCTCCCTCTTTCTGTACCTCTCTTGCCTCTTTGTGCACCTCTCCTACCTTTTTCTGCACCCCTCTTGCCTCTTTCTACACCTCTGTTGCTCCTTTCAGCAATTCTCCTGCCTCTTTCTGCACTTCTCTTGCCTATTTCTGCACTTCTCGAGCCTCTTTCTGTACCTCTCTTGCCTGTTTCTGCACCTCAAGTGCCTCTTTCTGCACTTCTCTTGACTCTTTCTGCACCCCTCTTGCCTCTTTTTGCACCTCTGTTGGTTCTTTCTCCACTGCTCTTGCTTCTTTCTGCACCTCACTTCCCTCTTTCTGCACTTCTCTTGCTTCTTTCTACACCTCTGTTGCTTCTTTCAGCAATTCTCTTGCCTCTTTCTGCACTTCTCTTGCTTATTCCTGCACCTCTCTTGCGTCTTTCTGCACCTCTGTTGCCTCTTTCTGCACCCCTCTCGCCTCATTCTGCACCTTTCCTGCCTGTTTCTGCAACCCTCTTGCCTCTTTCTGTACCTCTGTTGCTTTTTTCTCCACTTCTCTTGCTCTTTCTGAACCCTTCGCACCTATTTCAGCACCTCTGTTGTTTTTTTCTGCACTGCTCTTGCTTCTTTCTGCACCTCACTTGCCTCTTTCTGTACTTCTATGGCTTCTTTGTACACCTCTGTTGCTTCTTTCAGCAATTCTCTTGCCTCTTTCTGCACTTCTCTTCCTTCTTTCTGCACCCCTCCTGCCTCTTTCTGTACCTCTCTTGCCTCTTTGTGAACCTCTCCTACCTCTTTCTGCACCCCTCTTGCCTCTTTTTGCACCTCTGTTGGTTCTTTCTGCATTACTCTTGCTTGTTTCTGCACCTCTCTTGTGTATTTCTGCACCTCTGTTGCCTCTTTTTGCACCTCACTTGCTTCTTTCCGCACCTTCCTGCCTCTTTCTGCACTTCTCTTGCTTCTTTCTACACCTCTCTTGCCTCTTTCTGCTCCTCTCTTGCCTCTTTCTGCATTTCTCTTGCCTGTTTCTGCACTTCCCTTACCTCTTTCTGTACCTCTCTTGCCTCTTTCTGTACCTCTCTTGCCTCTTTCTGCACCTCTCTTGCCTCTTTCTGCACTTCTCTTGCTTCTTTCTGCACTTCTTTTGCTTCTTTCTGCACCTCTCTTGAGTATTTATGCACCTCTGTAGCCTCTTTCTACACCTCATTTGCTTCTTTCTGCAACCCTCTTGCCTCTTTCTGCACCCCCCCTTTCTCTTTCTGCACCTCTCTTCCCTCTTTCTGTACCCTTGTTCCCTCTTTCTGCACCTTTCCTGCCTGTTTCTACACCTCTCTTGCATCTTTCTGTACCTCTGTTGGTTCTTTCTGCACTTCTCTTGCTCTTTCTGCACCCTTTGCGCCTCTTTCAGCACCTCTGTTGCTTCTTTCTGCACTTCCCTTCCTTCTTTCTGTACCTCTCTTGCCTCTTTGTGCACCTCTCCTACTTCTTTCTGCACCCCTCTTGCCTCTTTTTGCACTTCTGTTGGTTCTTTCAACACTGCTCTTGCTTCTTTCTGCACCTCACTTGCCTCTTTCTGCACTTCCCTTGCTTCTTTCTACACCTTTGTTGCTTCTTTCAGCAATTCTCTCGCCTCTTTCTGTACTTCTCTTCCTTCTTTCTGCACCCCTCCTGCCTCTTTCTGTACCTCTCTTGCCTCTTTGTGCACCTATCCTACCTCTTTCTGCACTCCTCTTCCCTCTTTTTGCACCTCTGTTGGTTCATTTTGCACTGCTCTTGCTTCTTTCTGCACCCCTCTTTCCTCTTTCTGCAACCCTCTTGCCTCTTTCTGCACCCCTCTTTTCTGTTTTTGCACCCCTGTTCCCTCTTTCTACACCTTTCCTGCCTGTTTCTGCACCTCTCTTGCCTCTTTCTGTACCTCTGTTGGTTCTTTCTGCACTTCTCTTGCTCTTTCTGCACCCTTCGCGCCTCTTTCAGCACCACTGTTGCTTCTTTCTGCACTTCTCTTTCTTCTTTCTGCACCCCTCATGCCTATTTCTCTACCTCTCTTGCCTCTTTGTGCACCTCTCCTACCTTTTTCTGCACCCCTCTTGTCTCTTTTTGCACCTCTGTTGGTTCTTTCTGCACTGATTTTGCTTCTTTCTGCACCTCACTTCCCTCTTTCTGCACTTCTCTTGCTTCTTTCTACACCTCTGTTACTTCTTTCGGCAATTCTCTTGCCTCTTTCTGCACTTCTCTTCCTTCTTTCTGCACCCCTCCTGCCTCTTGCGGTACCTCTCTTGCCTCTTTGTGCACCTCTCTTGCCTCTTTCTGCACTCCTTTTGCCTCTTTTTGCACCTCTGTTGGTTCATTCTGCACTGCTCTTGCTTCTTTCTGCACCCCTCTTGCCTCTTTCTGCACCTCTCTTTTCTCTTTCTGTACATCTCTTGCCTATTTCTGCACCCCTGTTCCCTCTTTCTGCACCTTTCCTGCCTGTTTCTGCACCTCTCTTGCCTATTTCTGTACCTCTGTCGGTTATTTCTGTACTTCTCTTGCTCTTTCTGCACCCTTCGTGCCTCTTTCAGCACCTCTGTTGCTTCTTTCTGAACTTATCTTCCTTCTTTCTGCACCCCTCCTCCCTCTTTCTGTACCTCTCTTGCCTCTTTGTGTACCTCTACTACCTTTTTTTGCACCCCTCTCGCCTCTTTTTGCACCTCTGTTGGTTCATTCTGCACTGCTCTTGCTTCTTTCTGCACCGCTCTTGCCTCTTTCTGCACCTCTCTTTTCTCTTTCTGTACATCTCTTGCCTATTTCTGCACCCCTGTTCCCTCTTTCTGCATTTCTCTTGCCTGTTTCTGCACTTCCCTTGCCTCTTTCTGTACCTCTCTTGCCTCTTTCTGCACCTCTCTTGCCTCTTTCTGCACTTCTCTTGCTTCTTTCTGCACTTATTTTGCTTGTTTCTGCACCTCTCTTGCGTCTTTATGCACCTCTGTGGCCTCTTTCTACACCTCATTTGCTTCTTTCTGCAACCCTCTTGCCTCTTTCTGCACCCCTCCTTTCTCTTTCTGCACCTCTCTTCCCTCTTTCTGTACCCCTGTTCCCTCTCTCTGCACCTTTCCTGCCTGTTTCTACACCTCTCTTGCATCTTTCTGTACCTCTGTTGGTTCTTTCTGCACTTCTCTTGCTCTTTCTGCACCCTTTGTGCATCTTTCAGCACCTCTGTTGCTTCTTTCTGCACTTCTCTTCCTTCTTTCTGCACCCCTCCTGCCTCTTTCTGTACCTCTCTTGCCTCTTTGTGCACGTCTCCTACTTTTTTCTGCACCCCTCTTGCCTCTTTTTGCACCTCTGTTGGTTCTTTCAACACTGCTCTTGCTTCTTTCTGCACCTCACTTGCCTCTTTCTGTACTTCCCTTGCTTCTTTCTACACCTCTGTTGCTTCTTTCAGCAATTCTCTTGCCTCTTTCTGCACTTCTCTTCCTTCTTTCTGCACCCCTCCTGCCTCTTTCTGTACCTCTCTTGCCTCTTTGTGCACCTCTCCTACCTCTTTCTGCACTCCTCTTGCCTCTTTTTGCACCTCTGTTGGTTCATTTTGCACTGCTCTTGCTTCTTTCTGCACCCCTCTTGCCTCTTTCTGCACCCCTCTTTTCTGTTTTTGCACCTCTTGTCCCTCTTTCTGCACCCCTGTTCCCTCTTTCTACACCTTTCCTGCCTGTTTCTGCACCTCTCTTGCCTCTTTCTGTACCTCTGTTGGTTCTTTCTGCACTTCTCTTGCTCTTTCTGCACCCTTCGTGCCTCTTTCAGCACCACTGTTGCTTCTTTCTGCACTTCTCTTTCTTCTTTCTGCACCCCTCCTGCCTGTTTCTCTACCTCTCTTGCCTCTTTGTGCACCTCTCCTACCTTTTTCTGCACCCCTCTTGCCTCTTTTTGCACCTCTGTTGGTTCTTTCTGCACTGATTTTGCTTCTTTCTGCACCTCACTTCCCTCTTTCTGCACTTCTCTTGCTTCTTTCTACACCTCTGTTACTTCTTTCGGCAATTCTATTGCCTCTTTCTGCACTTCTCTTCCTTCTTTCTGCACCCCTCCTGCCTCTTGCGGTACCTCTCTTGCCTCTTTGTGCACCTCTCTTGCCTCTTTCTGCACTTCTCTTGCTTCTTTCTGCACTTCTTTTGCTTGTATCTGCACCTCTCTTGCGTCTTTATGCACCTCTGTAGCCTCTTACTACACCTCATTTGCTTTTTTCTGCAACCCTCTTGCCTCTTTCTGCACCCCTCCTTTCTCTTTCTGCACCTCTCTTCCCTCTTTCTGTACCCCTGTTCCCTCTCTCTGCACCTTTCCTGCCTGTTTCTACACCTCTCTTGCATCTTTCTGTACCTCTGTTGGTTCTTTCTGCACTTCTCTTGCTCTTTCTGCACCCTTTGCGCATCTTTCAGCACCTCTGTTGCTTCTTTCTGCACTTCTCTTCCTTCTTTCTGCACCCCTCCTGCCTCTTTCTGTACCTCTCTTGCCTCTTTGTGCACGTCTCCTACTTTTTTCTGCACCCCTCTTGCCTCTTTTTGCACCTCTGTTGGTTCTTTCAACACTGCTCTTGCTTCTTTCTGCACCTCACTTGCCTCTTTCTGCACTTCCCTTGCTTCTTTCTACACCTCTGTTGCTTCTTTCAGCAATTCTCTTGCCTCTTTCTGCACTTCTCTTCCTTCTTTCTGCACCCCTCCTGCCTCTTTCTGTACCTCTCTTGCCTCTTTGTGCACCTCTCCTACCTCTTTCTGCACTCCTCTTGCCTCTTTTTGCACCTCTGTTGGTTCATTTTGCACTGCTCTTGCTTCTTTCTGCACCCCTCTTGCCTCTTTCTGCACCCCTCTTTTCTGTTTTTGCACCTCTTGTCCCTCTTTCTGCACCTCTGTTACCTCTTTCTACACCTTTCCTGCCTGTTTCTGCACCTCTCTTGCCTCTTTCTGTACCTCTGTTGGTTCTTTCTGCACTTCTCTTGCTCTTTCTGCACCCTTCGCGCCTCTTTCAGCACCACTGTTGCTTCTTTCTGCACTTCTCTTTCTTCTTTCTGCACCCCTTCTGCCTGTTTCTCTACCTCTCTTGCCTCTTTGTGCACCTCTCCTACCTTTTTCTGCACCCCTCTTGCCTCTTTTTCCACCTCTGTTGGTTCTTTCTGCACTGATTTTGCTTCTTTCTGCACCTCACTTCCCTCTTTCTGCACTTCTCTTGCTTCTTTCTACACCTCTGTTACTTCTTTCGGCAATTCTCTTGCCTCTTTCTGCACTTCTCTTCCTTCTTTCTGCACCCCTCCTGCCTCTTGCGGTACCTCTCTTGCCTCTTTGTGCACCTCTCTTGCCTCTTTCTGCACTCCTCTTGCCTCTTTTTGCACCTCTGTTGGTTCATTCTGCACTGCTCTTGCTTCTTTCTACACCCCTCTTGCCTCTTTCTGCACCTCTCTTTTCTCTGTCTGTACATCTCTTGCCTATTTCTGCACCCCTGTCCCCTCTTTCTGCACCTTTCCTGCCTGTTTCTGCACCTCTCTTGCCTATTTCTGTACCTCTGTTGGTTATTTCTGTACTTCTCTTGCTCTTCCTGCACCCTTCATGCCTCTTTCAGCACCTCTGTTGCTTCTTTCTGAACTTATCTTCCTTCTTTCTGCACCCCTCCTCCCTCTTTCTGTACCTCTCTTTCCTCTTTGTGTACCTCTACTACCTTTTTTGCACCCCTCTTGCCTCTTTTTGCACCTCTGTTGGTTCTTTCTGCACTGCTCTTGCTTTTTTCTGCACCTCACTTGCCTCTTTCTGCACTTCTCTTGCTTCTTTCTACGCCTCTGTTGCTCATTTCAGCAATTCTCTTGCTTCTTTCTGCACTTCTCTTCCTTCTTTATGCACCCCTTCTGCCTCTTTCTGTACCTCTCTTGCCTCTTTGTGCACCTCTCCTACCTATTTCTGAATCCTCTTGCCTCTTTTTGCCCCTCTGTTGGTTCCTTCTGCACTGCTCTTGCTTCTTTCTGCACCACTCTTGCATCTTTCTGTACCCCTCTTTTCTCTTTCTGCACCTCTCTTGCCTCTTTCTGCACCCCTGTTCCCTCTTTCTGCACCTTTCCTGCCTGTTTCTGTACCTCTGTTGCCTCTTTCTGTACCTATGTTGGTTCTTTCTGCACTTCTCTTGCTCTTTATGCACCCTTCGCGCCTCTTTCAGCACCTCTGTTGCTTCTTTCTGCACTTCTCTTCCTTCTTTCTGCACCCCTCCTGCCTCTTTCTCTACCTCTCTTGCCTCTTTGTGCACCTCTCCTACCTTTTTCTGCACCCCTCTAGCATCTTTTTGCACCTCTGTTGGTTCTTTCTGCACTGCTTTTGCTTCTTTCTGCTCCTCACTTGCCTCTTTCTGCAGTTCTCTTGCTTCTTTCTACACCTCTGTTGCTTCTTTCAGCAATTCTCTTGCCACTTTCTGCACTTCTCTTCCTTCTTTCTGCGCCCCTACTGCCTCTTTTGCCACCTATGTTGCCTTTTGTGCACCTCTCCTGCCTCTTTCTACACTTCACTTGCTTCTTTCTGCACCTCTCTGTCCTGTTTCGGCACCTCTGTTGCTTCTCTCTGCAGTTCTCTTGCCTCTTTCTGTACCTCTGACTTAGAGGTAGTTTTAATACCCCTGCCCTATTATGTACTAGGGCCTTACAGGGGAGGTCATGCCAATCACAGGGGTACCCCAACCCATAGGGTTCTGTAGTGTTTGTAGGTGTTTTCACTGTATTCTAAGTGTCTTTCAGCATAGCACTGACTCCGGGCCTGGTTAGTCAGAGTCAGTTACCGCCAGTACCAGTCAGCAAAAAGTTGGGGGCTCAGGATGACTTTGCAACAAGGCCTCTTTCTGTACCTCTGTTGGTTCTTTCTGCAAATCTCTTGCTTCTTTCTGCGCCTCTCTTCGTCTTTCTGGACTTCTGTTGCCTCTTTCTGCATTTCTCTTGCTTCTTTCTACGCTTTTCTTCCTCTTTCTGCACATGTCCTACCTCTGTAGGCATAGTTAGAAATTAGCATTTAAAAAACCTTTGAAATTCACTGAAAAAACCATAGGTTTCAGGGATGTTATAGTTAGAAATTAGCATTTAAAAAACCTTTGAAATTCACTGAAAAAACCAATAGGTTTCAGGGACGTTATAGCTAGAAATTAGCATTTAAAAAACCTTAGAAATTCACTGAAAAAACCATAGGTTTCAGGGACGTTATAGTTAGAAGTTAGCATTTAAAAAACCTTAGAAATTCACTGAAAAAACCACAAGTTTAAGGGACGTTATAGTTAGTTGGACATTTCACTCGTACATAACCAGAGAAATTCGGTTGTTATAGTTAGTTGAGCTAACTATAACTCGCACCCCCGCAATGCACTGCTGATGAGGTCACATATTATATCATTCATGACATGGTCAGTGACATCACTGATGGCCCCGGGGACTGATGGGGTCTACGGGCCATTATTGGCCTGAGGAAGGGGGCCACGCGGACCCCCTCCTAATTATTTAAAAAAAAAAAATGCTGGCAGGCCCCGGGGAATTTTCTTTTGAGTTTGGAGTTGCAACCCCAACATGGCTCTCAGCGCGGCCCCCCGTGTAATGTCGCGTTGGATTCGTGAATTCACCTTAAATAAATAATTAAGTAGTATATAATTTAGATGCTAGTGTTTCATTTGTGAAGCTGTTTTAAAGAGTTACTGTGATTGAAGTTAATGACAAGATAACAATTGATAGAGTTGTTAATAATATGTAAAATTAAAAATTAATAGTTAAACTTGAAAAGTGTATTGTGTTTTAGTACATTGAATTCATGCTTTTGCAGATTCGCTTTTGCAGATTTCTGTCTTTTGCATATATTAGAGTATACAAAGACAGTTTGAGGTAAAAGCAACATCGATTGTGCAAAGGTGTCCTTTATTAGCATTTCCAGACCTACCCCAGTCAATGTGCCTAGGTCATTGCCACCACAGTGCACAATCATGAGGTCAGGGTGTTGGAGATGCAAAAAGGTTTTAACCAAAGGTATCAATTGGTGCCACTTTAATCCTCTCTGTGCAATCCATTTAATATCCACATTTTTCAAAGCTAGGTCTTTGTCAATACCTCTGCGTTCAGCATACCTTTTGCACCAGAAAACAATCCATACTGTAAGCATCTTGAAGGAATGTCTGGAAGTAATGAAAAGATGTCTGTAGCTGAGGTAGTCAGTTGGTAGAATGAGAGGTATCTAAAATGGTGGACAAGATGCTGTTTTTTTAAAAGTAGAGAATTGATTGGCTGTTTAAGATCATTGTACACTCAAAAATAGGATGCATGTTACTTTCTTTAAAAAGCATGCTCGTTATTGGTTAGTAATAAATGTTTGAAAGGTACAGTAGATAGGATAAGCTCATATTTTGCAAAAGTCAACCACACCTGCTGTTTGCATTTGTAAGCTTGTGTGCTGAACTTGAAAATATGGTGAACTTGTGACCTGTTTGTTCAGTTGAATGTTCCATGAACTGGTACTATGGAAACTGGCATTAAGCAGAATGGGGGAAGGGTTGAAACTTAACTGTGGTCTTAAAATGTGAAATTGTAATTTATATATAGGTGATATGTTATTAAAGTATAATTTCCCAAGTCAGTACTATGTTTAGAAGTGGTGTGTTATTAAAAAATTGTGGTAGTTTTATTTGTAATATATTTTTGAACTACCGTATAGATTCTCGGCTCCATCGCGTTGGTGCACGGTGGAGTCGCGACTCCAAAAAATTCCAGAACCAGTTTGGGCACTTTTAGAAGTCAGTTGGTAAGGGTTAATATGTGTAACCAATAGAAATGTGTTTTATGATTTGAAATAATGTAGGGAGCAATGTGATTTGTTACTTACATGTATTTGTGTGGAGAAAGAGAGAGAAAGTTTGCCATTACTGGTTTTACCTTGCTGAGAGTGGTGTGTTACATTGATTGTGTGCATAAGAAAATCTGTTATGAGTTTGTGATATTTTAAATTCTACAAATCAATTTGGAAGGTGAGTTATAAATTTGTGAGGTGTATTATGTATTAGGTTTATTTTTAATCTTTAAAAATTATTGATGAACTGTGATGTGTGAAATATATTATTAAATGTAGAGATGTATATTGTAGTTTGTTTTATTGTAGTTAAATGTTGTTTGAAATAGATTTTCTATAGTAATATGTGTATATTGGAAGAAGGATTAGTGATTATGGTAGTTTGTTTTAGTGTGTGGATATGTACATTTGTAGTATAAAGCATAATTTTAGGTGTTGCTTTAAAATTGGAGGTGGAGTCTGTCAAGTTTTAAGGTGTGCATGGAGTTCTGTCTCAAGTGTGTCTCTACTTGTATATGTATTTTCATATGTCTTATACATTTGAAGGTGCATGATGTATAACAAAGAGGTGTTGTTGCTCTTTATGTGGTAGGCTCACGACTGTGAGTAGTAGTGGAATGGTGAAGATGCAACATAATAGTGTGGGTTAAAAGATGTTGACATAAGGTATTATTGATTAGGCTTCTTTTTTTAAAAGTTTCTAGAGAGGTACAGTTGAAATATGCCACATAACTGTTGGTGTTTGCTTGAAATTGGTAGTTAGTTCTGTGAATTTTTAAGGTTTGATAGTGTTATGGTACAGACATATTCATGTATGCTTTTAGGAATATGGTGAGACTTTTAGTAAAGACATGTGAAGGGTTCCTGCTTTGTATTTGGGTAGGTGTAACATTATAAGTAGTTGTAGAGTGGTAAAGCAGCAGCCTGAAAGTGAGGTTTGAGATGTTTGTAGAGGTGTTATTTATTAGAGTAATTTGTATGATGTGTGGAAAGTTATATTTTATATATATCGCATAATTTTCAGTGTCTGTTTGAAAATTGAAGTGTAGTCTGTGAAGTTTTGAGCTGTGGATGGTGTTGTGTCTGAGATATGTGTCTACCTGCACATATATTATGGTATGTGTTATGCGTCTGAAGATGATAGATGTATAAAACACAGTTATACATTTATCTGTGTATTACTTTTATATATGATGCTGCTAGCAAAAGGTACAGACATATGCATACATGGTTTTAGAAATATGGGGAGACTTTCATGAAAGATGAGTGAAGTGTTGCTTTGCTGTTAGCTATGCTCTATACCTGATTAGTACTAGAATAGTGAAGTATTAGTAGTAGAAAAGTGATGTTTAACCCCTTCAGCGCGGCGCGGATTTCCGCGCTGTGCTGAAGGTTCTGAGCGCGGGCGGGGCTATGACGGAGTGGTTCCGTCATGCGCACAGCCCAACCGATGCGCATGATGGAACCGCTCCATCATACGCACCGAAGGGGTTAAGATATGTTGGGAGAGAACTTATTGATTATGGTACTTTATAAGAGTCTGTGTAAGAGTTCACTTGAAATGTGCCGCATAAATCAAGGTGTGTTTGAAATGTTAAGTGTAGTCTGTCAAGTTTTAAGGCCTTTATGGTCTTGTGAGTGTGGTTATGTTTTTACTTGCATATGTATTCTAATATGTGTAATGTTTTTGGCAATAGGTATAGATAGAAGCATGCATGCTTTTATGAATATGGTTAGAGTTATGGTAGAGACATGTGATAGGTTGCTGCTTTATGTTTGAGTAGGCCCAATATTTGTAAAATGGTGAAGCTGCAGCACAAAAGTGATTTTTAAGACATGTTAGCAGAAGGGATTACTGATTAGGCTACTTTCTATGAGTCTGGGGAAAGGTACACTTGAAATACACTGCAGAAATGTAGGTGTGTCTTTGAAATGTAAAGTTCAGTTGACTTGTTTATTTCTGTTATATATGATGATGATTTCAAAAGGTAGACATATATGCATGTATAGTTATAGGAATATGGTGAGATTTATAACAGACTAATGTTTAGCTTTTAGACTTTGTTTTGAGTACGGCCAACACCCTGAGTAGTTACAGAATTTTGAAGCTGCAGTACAAATGTGTACACCATGTCATAGACCTGACTTTTGTGCTGCAGTTTCAGTATTCTGCTACTACCCAGGATGTTGCACTCCTCCAATCACTCAGGCACTACTGCAGTACTATTCCAATCACCCAGGCAGTACACATGCACTTATAAAATCACCCAGGCACTTTCTATGTACTCCTGTAATCCCCCAGACAGTACTCCTGCAATCATGTAATAACCAATGCGTTAGCTATACACTGGTTTAATCACGCAGGCACTACCCTTGCACTCCTCCAATCACCCTGTCAGGATCTATGCACTTCTCCAATCACTTAGCCAATGCCTATGCACTTATAAAATCACCCAGGCACTACCTTTACACTTTTGCAATCACTGAGGCACTACCACAGTATTACTCTAATCACCCAGGCACTACAGATGCACTTATAAAATCACCCAGGCACTTTCTATGTACTCCTGTAGTCCTCCAGATATTACCTCTGAACTCATGCAATCACCAATGCATTAGCTATACACTGGTTCAATCACCCAGGAAATACCCTTGCACTCCTCCAATTACCTTTTCAAGATCAATGCACTCCTCCAATCACTTAGCCAGTACGCATGCACTTATAAAATCACCCAGGCACTACCTTTACACTCCTCCAATCACTGTGGCACTACCACAATGGTACTATAATCAGCTAGGCAGTATCGATGCAGTTATAAAATGACCCAGGCACTTCCTATGTACTCTTATAATCCCCCAGATAGTATCCCTTAACTCATGCAATCACCCAGACATTACCTATGTACTCCTCTAATCCCCCAGACATTACCTCTGCAGTCATGCAATCACCAATGCATTAGCTATACACTCGTTCAATTACCCAGGCAATACCTTTGCACTCCTCCAATCACCCTGTCAGGATCAACGCACTCCTCCAATCACATAGCCTGTGCCCATGCACTTATAAAATCACCCAGGCACTATCTTTGAACTCCTCTAATCACTCAGGAATTCCCTCAGTACTCCTGCAATCACCCAAGCAGTACTCATGCAGTTATACAATCACCCACTCACTTGCTATGTACTCCAGTAATCCCCCAGATATTACCCCTGTAGTCATGGTATCACCCAGGCACTAGTTATGTACTACCCCTGCAGTCATAGAATCACGCAGTGTCTACCTATGCAGTCATGTAATAACCCACACACTACCCTTGCAGTCATAGAATCACCCAGGCCCTACTGTTGCACTCATCTATTCACCTAGGCACTTCTTAGCGACTCATCTATGCCTTCAGCTGCTATTTATTCACTTATCCATGCCCTCAACCTTTATGTGTGCGCTCATGCAATTAGCCAGCCACTATCCATATTCTCCTGCAATTACCCAGCGACTACCTTTGGAGTCATACAATCACCCAAGCACTACCCATGGAGTTTTGTAATCACTCAGGCAGATCTATTACACGTCTGTTTCTAGGTTTCACTATATTTCAGAAATATTGCATATATACTTCTTTTAGATATGATGATGATTTGAAAACGTAGAGACATATGTATGCAAGCTTTTAACAATATGGAGAGATTTATAGTTGTGTAAAAGTCTGCTGTTTTATATTTGGCTAGGCCCAACACTCAAGTAGTTATAAAAACACCTAAGTACTACCTATGCAGTCTTCCAATGATCCAGTCACTACATATGCAGTGCCGTAATCATTCAGGCATTACTCCTGCACTCATGCAAACGTCCAGGCACTACCTATGCACTCTTACAATCACTAAGGTATTACGCATGCACTCTTTGAATCATGTAGCCACTACTCATGCACTTATATAATCACCCAGGCACTAACGTTGTACTCTTTCAATCACAGAGGCACTAGCCTTGTACTTATGTAATCACTCAGCCAGTAGTCATGGTATTATGAAATCACCCAGGCACTACCTTTGTACTCATGTATTCACTCAGGCGTTACCTCAGTAGTCCTGAAATCACCCAAGAAGTACCCATGCACTTATAAAATCACCCAGTCATTTTCTATGTTGTCATGTAAATCACCAGATATTACTCCTGTAGTCATGCAGTCACCCAGGCACTACCTATGTACTCCTTTAATCCCCCAGACATTACCTCTGTACTCATGCAATCACCAATGCATTAGCTATACAGTGCTTCAATCACCCAGGCACTATCCTTGCACTTATTTCAATCACGGAGGCACTATTCTTGTACTTATGTAATCACTCAGGCAATACTCGTGCACTTATAAAATCACCCAGGCACTACCTTTGCACTCCTGTAATCACGCAGGCAGTACCTTAGTACTTCTGTAATCACCCAGGCAGTACTCATGGACTTATAAAATCACCCACTCACTTCCTATATACACCAGTAATCTCGCAGATATTACCCCTGCAGTCATGCAATCAACCAGGCACTACTTATGTACTACTCCTGCAGTCATGCAATCATGCAGGCTGTACCTATGCACTCATGTAATAACCCAGTCACCCTTGCAGTTGTAGAATCATCCAGGTCCTACTGTTGCACTCATCTATTCACCTAGACATTATTCAATCAGTCATCTGTACATTTAGGTGCTATTCATACACTTATCCATGCACTCAATGTTTATGTGTGCACTCATGCAATTAGCCAGTCACTATCCATCTTCTCCTACAATTACCCAGTGACTACCCTTGCACGCATACAATCACCCAAGCACTAACCATGAAGTTATGCAATCACTCAGGCAGATCTATTACATGTTTCAGTTGTAAGTATCACTATATTCCAGAAATATTGTATACATATTTCTTTTAGATATGATGATGATTTGAAAATGTAGGGACATATGTATGCATGCGTTTAACAATATGGAGAGACTTATAGTTGAGTCATGTAATAGTCTTCTGCTTTATATTTGGCTAGGCCCAACACTCATGCAGTTATAAAAACACCCAAGTACTACCCATGCAGTCTTCCAATGATCCAGGCACTACATATGCACTGCTGCAATTACCCAGGTTATTAACCCTGCACTCATGAAATCACCCAGGCACCTACCCATGCACTCTTTCAATCACCCAGCCACTACCCATGAACTAATACAATCTCTCAGGTACTACCCTTGCAATCCTTCAATCATGCAGGTACTACCCTTGTACTTATGTAATCACTCGGCCAATACTCATGCACTTATAAAATCACCCAGGCACTACCTTTGCACTCCTCCAATCACTCGGGCATTCCCTCAGTACTCCTGCAATCACCCAAGCGGTACTCATGCAGTTATAAAATCACCCACTGATTTGCTATGTACTCCAGTAATCCTCAAGATATTACCCCTTTAGTCATGCAATCACCCAGGCACTAGTTTTGTGCTACCTTTGCAGTTGTAGAATCATCCAGGTCCTACTGTTGCACTTATCTATTCACCTAGGCACTACTCAATGCATTTCTTTATTTATAGATGACAATATTTGTATATAATAATTTTAATAATATTAAATATTTTTTAGAAAGATAATAAACTTGTCTTTTCTTTTTTATAAATTCTCCATAATTATTAGGAAATATTTAGTATGACAAAAAAAGTTCAAAACAAAAGACATCAAAGAAAACAGAACTATTTAAAGGATAGAGAAAAGCAGAAAGTAGATGAAGTACAACATGTGACATTGAAGAAAAAGTCTTCTGGTAAGAGCACGAAAGAATTTGTTAAAAGTCTTTTAAAAAATGTAATCGATTTTCAAAATGGGGAAAAGAAAGAGAAAAGTACTACAAGCAATCAGAAGGAAAAGAAAAAAGGAGAAATTAATGCAAAATCAGGTTATAGGAAAACAATCCATGTTGAAAAAAGGATGAAAGAAAATAAAGACATTAGGAAGAGAATGTATAAAAGTAGAGTACTACAAAATTTATTGAAAGATTGCAAAAAATATAAAAGAAGATCAGCATTTTGCAAGAAGAAAGAACAGATTCAAAGTGTAGTCGAAAAGGCTTTTGTACTGAAAAGACAATTGTTTATATTAGTATTGAAGAGAATGAAAACATTGAATAAAACAATGCACTTTATGAAGGAGAAAAGTAAAAGAAAAAGTCTGGTTAATAGAACTAACTTTTGCAAAACAAATTCGGGTGAATGGAAGCACACTTCTAGTACTGAACCTTTTTTTAATGAAGAAACCTATTTTCAACAAAATACATTAGTTCATGCAGTTGATACCAGGGGTCGTTGTTATGAGGTTAAAAACGGTTGTCCAATTGAAAAAGAAAAGATGGTTCCTAGAAATGTGGAAGAAGTAATAGCTGAAGAAGTTCAAGGGAGACGTACACAAGCTCCAGTGTTTAAGTGGGATTGTAGTAGTATTTGTAGTATACGACAGGAATCTATTGATATATTATGAAATTTCTTACGAGATTATGGTAAAAAAAAGTGTTAAACAGAAGATTAAGATGTTGCAAGGACTAGATCCTTGTAAAGTGAGAAAATATACTAACTTGCAGGGTCATTCTCTGGCTTGTCTTTCTGGAAAAGTGTGTCGAAGTACTTTTCATCATTTAAGTATGTTAGCAGTACATCGCTCAGAAATGCGGAAGTTAGTAAGAAGATTGTACTATGTAAAAAGTCCTGCATTATCTTTAAGTGAAATAAACACAGCTCTTTTGCATGGTTCAGTATTGGATGTAAAAAAAGTTTCTGACGATATACAGTTTCGTTTCTTTGGTCCTGAAGAGGAGTGTAGAGAAAGTGAGAGTTTGATAAGTGTAGGTGTTGAAGAAGAGGTAGAAGATAGTACTACTGAGAAGTTTGCAGAAGAAATTACAAAGTTTAAGGTACTTTCTTGTGAAAAACCAAACTATGTTTGTATTTGTTGTCGACGTACTCACTATAGAAGTTAAACTAGGAATGTTGATGTGTATTTAAAAAGTGAAAAGGAAAACAATGATAAGTGGGAACAATTTGTTGCATATTTGTTGGTAGAAGGTCGTCTTGAGTTGGGTAGTGATCAACGTATTTGTAAATATTATTAAAAAAAATTAGAAGAGAACAAAATGCCAGCTAGAGCTGTACATAATAACCTAGAGTTGGTAGCTATTCCTCTGGAACTGGTAGATTTAAATGCGTATGAGTCCATTCTTATTCAATCTGTGCAACCGTTTCAGAGCATAGTTCGTATGGAGCCTAGAACAGGTAAGCTGCCTCCAACAGATTTACAAAGAGGTTTAAAAAGAAGAGTTGTGTATTTACCTTTAGATTGTAAGAAAAATATTGAAACTGTTGGTGTAGAGAGAGAGGAAAGTGAACCTGTAGTTATTCTAGTTAATGGTGTACCAACAAAGAGTCGGAAAATATGGCAAGAATTAGTAGATGTCACCAAACTTCAAATGGGTACATTATATTGTGTACAAAACAATATTTATTATAAAAATGTATATGTGGAAGAACAAGAAATATCTTTAGAAGATGAAAGAGAAATTTCAACTGGCCAAATAGAAAAAGTGGACAACTCCAGGAGTGAAAAAATGTATGAACATTATAGTATACATCCTCTACATTCAAAAGAAGTTATAGGAAACACTATTGAATTATTCCAAATGAAGAAAGCTAAGGGAACTCCCATGAGTGTATGGGAAAAAGTTTAGAAGCTCGTTGTTTTCCATTGCTCTTCCCCACTGGAAAAGGTGAACGATATGATGAACGACCAGTACAGATTCCAGCTTCAGAATATCTTACAAAAAGATTGTACTCAAAAGATCCATGATTTCGACAGCCTAATCCATATTTATTTCATCTTCTGTTTGAAAGTGACTTGTCTGGACTTTCATATGCAGTGTACCACATATTAAAAACGGGAGTTCATCTTACACATGTTTCTGCAAAGGAATTTTCAGACAAAGTTCAACAAAGAGACGATCATTTAGAATCTCAGTTAATTAATTTGATGGCCTGTCAATGTGGTACTAATGAGTATTGGTATCGTCGTCACGGAGAACTTAAATGTATGTTAAGAAACTTAGGAACCGTACGTGGTTTGTTACGCTTAGCTGTGCTGAATACACATGGGACGATGTACTTAAACTTCTACGAGAAGCAAATTCAAATATTAAAAACATTGAATTGAAGACAGCTGGAGAACTGTGTTCCTTGGGTCCTGTAAATGTGTGCAGATATTTTAATCATAGGTTTCAAGGTAGGATGTCTTTTATCTGCAATAAAAATAATCCACCTCTTGGAGAAGTTATTGATTTTGTTTTGGAGAAAGGACTACCAAGCCAGGGGTGCACCTCATATACACATGCTGTTATGGATCAAGAATGCACCAAAATTTGGAACTGATACTGATGAAAGTGTTTTGTCTTTTATTGAAGAGTATGTTACCTGTGCCATTCCAAAAGAAGGAGGAGAAAACAACTTGAGACAACAAGTTTTGCGCTTTCAAAGTCATCGATGTGGAAAATATTGTCGACGGAAATACAAGTCAAAGGGAAAATGTTATACAAAATGTCGTTTTGGATTCCCACGTCCAGTAATTCAAAAGGAAGAGTCAACAGTTTCATGTCAGCAGTAAGGCATACTATGACTCGAAAATCTCCGAAGAATACTTACAACATAAAAAGAACTGTAGATTCAAAGTATATTAATGACTACAATCCAGTGATTTTGACAATGTGGAATGCAAACATGAATATCCAGTATGTTGCAGATAATTCGATTGCTGTTGCTCGCTATGTTACGTCATATATAACCAAATCTGAAAAGACGGAGTTGAAAGAAATGTGGGAAGAAATTTCACAAGAGAAGACTCTTAGTAACAAATTGTACAGCTTTAGTTTGAAGATGCTATCCCATCGAGAGATTGGATCCTACGAATGTTCGGATCGGTTGACTTCTGCAAGTTTATATTCAAAGTCAAGAGGAATCATTTGGGTAAGTCTAGGTCTTGCTGCAACATGAAATTGAGTATTGAAATCTGTACAAGAAATTGAATACTTAGCATTGAATGAACCAGAAAGTACAGATATTGTTAAAACTAATATGTTGGATACGTACTGTCCTAAAAGAAGTCCACATCTGGAAAACATATGTCTCTTTGAAATACTGCAGCATTACAGTTTAAGAGAAATGCTACAGAAAATATAATTGAAGGAACATATGCAGCAATTGGATATGAAGGATGTTTGGTAAAACATGCCAGAGGAAATCTTATTAACCACAGGAAACTCGGTTGCTAACCTCTAGATAAAAGGGAATTTTTCTATTTAGCACTTCTGCAACTTTTCAAGCCTTGGCGTATTGAAATGGAATTACTTGGAGCTTATGATTGCTATGAAGATTATTTTAATGCATGTAAAGATAGCATTAAATGCACAATTTTTCCAAATTATCTACAAATGTTAAATGAAAAGATTGAACAAGAAACTACTATTGCAGCAGAAATAGCTAGAGACAGTTCTCAAGATAGTCAAAGTTCTGCTCCATAAGTCAAGATCAATTAGGACAACCAATTCTTGAAAATGAAGCAGCAATAGCCATGAATGAAGTAGAAACGGCAATGCAACAAGCACAACAGGATATTATTGAGTTGGGATACTTGGAAGAACAACTAAATATTGAACAAAAAGAAATATAGCAGCAAGTGACACAACAGATACAGCATGGTTTACTGCATGAAAAAAAAGAATGCAAATGCACATCATTTAAACCTATTCGAATGTATATCAGTGGTCAAGCTGGAACAGGAAAAAGTTTCTTAATTAAAGTTTTGACCAGTTATCAGTTTTGACCAGTTATCTACACAAAACCACTGAATCACATTTATCTTTTGTTGTAACCGCTCCAACTGGGTTAGCAGCACACAACATTAAAGGGATTACATTACATCGATTACCCATGCTACCAGTTGAACATGAAAATAAGTTGGAATATCACAAGCTATCTGAAGAAGCTTGCTATGAAGTCTCAAGAGTACTAAAGAAAATGAAAATTCTGATTAATTGATGAGGTGAGCATGGTTTCAAACTTAATGCTTGCCTTTATACATTTAAGAATGCAACAGATTTTAAAAACAGATTATGAAGTCTTATTTGGAGGAAAACATGTAATTTTATTCGGCGATCTACTACAACTTACTCCTGTGAAAGGGCAACCAGTTTTTAAAACACTTGTCCATGAAGATACTAGGAAATCTTGGGGAAGTATTGGAAATGTAAACATTAGGTCTCATTTTGAATATAAAGAACTTATCAAGGATATGCGACAAGCAAGTGATGAACATTATGGAAACATTCTTCAAGATATAAGAATTGGTGTTTTGACAAAACATGGTAAAGAAGCTTTACAAAGTCGGCTACTAACGAACTTGTTTCCAAATGAAAACATTGCACCTGAAATAATGTACAAACAAATTGGAGTAAAGAAGTCTATAGTTTGCCTAATGCCAACACTGCAAGAGTGTTCTACATTCAATAAATAACTTTTGAAACTGGAAAAACAACCAATAGTGAAAATGGAAGCCATTGATAAAATGGAACAAGAAGGAGTTACTATTCTTCTCTCAGAGAAATTACAGTCAAAATTGGATTCTTTGGAGAAGTCTGTATCTAAGACTGCTGGTTTAGAAAAGACTTTATATGTATGTGTGAACAGTCAGGCAATTTTACGGCGTAATTTGGATGTAGAAAGAGGTTTAGTAAATGGAGCAATGGGAAAAGTTGTTGATTTTGTTAATTATCAGAACAGAGATGGAATTTAATTTTTAAAGATTAAATTTGATCAGATTGAAGAGGTAAAACAGATTGGACGTTGTGCTGTTCGTTGTTTGCTTGTAAAAGACTTATATGTTCGTAGAAAACAGTTTCCTTTTTCTTTAGCATATGCCGTGACCATTCATAAATCTCAAGGTTTAAGTGTAGACAGTGCTTTGGTAAATATTGGAAGTACAATGTTTAAAGAGGGCATGGCATACGCTGCATTGTCTCAAGTAAGAACATTATCTGGTTTGTATTTGATTGATTTTGATGAGAATAAGATTAGTACTGATGCAAATTGTGTAAGAGAGTATAATCGGTTAAGAAGACTTTATGCTCCTAACTTAGGTGAATATCCCATATATGAGAAACGTGTAGTATGTCCAAAATGGTAATATGAGAAACATTCTAGTGTGATTCAAAAAAGAAAACGATTCAAGAAAATGATGAAGCTGCAAAGAAAATGAAAATGGACACTGTTGATGATATTGTAGGATACCAGTTAGAAAATAGTTCAGGTATCAACTGCTATGCTAAAGTAATTGTGAATGCTATCTTTTATCTAGAAGATCTTCATCATGAAATTATGGATAATGGAGAAAAAAGATTCTGTTCTTTACCACATTATATTTTTCAAAAGTTGGTAACTGATAGAACTAAAATCCATACTGCTTCTGGCATTCGGCATCTTTTGGATATATGTACTGATTCTTCACAATTTACACTCAATATACAACAAGATGCACAAGAAGTTGTTATGTTTATGCTTGCAGTGTTGGAAGATGAAGGAGTAGAAATTGAAAATTTGTTTGGACTAAGTTACAGATGGGATCATAAATGTGAAGAGTGTTCATTTTCTTCTACCACTGAAATAGACACTGAACGATTCATATATTTGACAATACCAGATTGCAAATCAGTGTCTATTAACAAATTAGTAAAAACAGCTAATCAAGATATTAAATGCTCACATTGTAAATTAGAAATGTTGTCAACATTATGTATAGAAAGATTTCGAAAATATGTCATTTTAATGCTAAAACGTTGTAGAGCAAATGGAAGAAAACTGGAAACCAAAATTTAAATTTTTGTGGCAAGTCAACTATCAATTTCAGGAAGAACCTTTAAAGCTGTGGCTATTATTTTCCATGATGGACCTACTACAACATCTGGACACTATACTGTGTATTTAAAGTGCAGTAAAGGATGGACACATTGCAATGATGCCCATTTGGAATTCAAATGTAGGATGCCTTTCGAATGACCAGATTCATATCTGATATTTTTAATGCCAAAGTTTTGAAAACATCATTCGGCCTATTGGGAAGATGTGAACACGAATTTATTAGTTTATTTTGGATATTTTCAATGCAAATGGATTTGGAAACATTATTCGGCCTATTGGGAAGATGTGAACAATTACTGTTTGGATTATTGTTTGTGCTAATTCTTATTGCATTTGCAAAATTGTGTTTGAAAGAAGTAGTTTATATATTTGATCTTTATATTATACGCAATGTAAATGAGAGTGTATATTTTAGAAAATGTACTTCAGAGAAATAAATGATTTAATGTAGTTGAAGAATGTAATTTAGAAACTGTAGATAGGTAAACAGATAGTAGAACTTGTTGTACATATTTTCAACGCAGATTTGTTTTCTTTTACAATCTCATTAATTGTATTTTTTTCCCCGCTGTTATATGATGATGTACATTGAAATCACTGTGTATGGTGGAATTCAGTGAATCCTAAAACTGCAAAAAGGGAAACTGAATATGTTATGTAATTCTAAAATAACGTTGTGTTCTTTAAACTATAATATTATATGTAATAACAGTTTTTCTTCTTTTTATTACAGAAAGTAATACTAAAGCTTGAAAAGATTTTTAATTCAGTTTACAACAAAAGTACTGTAAAATAGTTTCACTGAGTATTATATCTACTTTAATAAAGAAGGTAAGATGAAATAATGAAATAAGCATAATAATATGAAGTAATGTTTACAGTCACTTTTATTGCACTCATCCATTTTTTCAAACACTACCCATGCACTGATCTATACAGTTAGGCACTATTCCCACACTACTGCCATCACCCATGCACTATCCATGCATTTCTCCAATCACCTAGCCTGTATCCATACAGTTATAATATCACCGAGACACTACCTATGTACTTCCAATCACCCAGGCAGTATCACTACACTCATGCAATCAGCTAGACATTACCCGTGCACTCTTCCAATCACCCTGGTAGTACCTATACACTTCTCCAGTCCCCTAAACATTATCCCTGCACTGATGCAATCACCCAGACACTACCCTTGCACTCTTTCAGTCATCTAGGCAGAATCTATACAATGCTCTATTCATTCAGGCAGTACACATACACTTATAAAATCACCCAAGGTCTATTTATACAGACCTCCAATCGCCCAGGTACTACTCCTGTACTCCTCCAATCACCCAGCCAGAACCCTTCAAGTTTTAAAATCACTCAGGCACTACCTATGCACTCCTCCAATCACCCAGGCCCTACCCCAACACTCTTGCAAGACATTACCCCTACACTCATGCAATTACTGAGGTATTAACTATGTACTCCTCTAATCCCCCAGACATTACGCCTGCACTCCTGCAATCACTTAGGTATTAGCCATGCACTCCTGCAATGCCACAGACATTACCCCTGCACTCATGCAATCACTTAGGTATTACACATGCAGTCCTCGAATTACCCTGACATTACCGCTGCACTCATGAAATCACCCATGCATGCCCATGCACCCATGCACCAATGCACTAATGCACGCATTACCCATGCACTCCTTCAATCACTCAGGCAGTACCTGTGCATTTATAAAATCATCCAGGCACTACCTATGTACTCGTGCAATCACACAGGCACTGCTAATGCACTCCTCAATGCACCTAGGCATTACCCATGCACTCCTCCAATCAGTCATGCACTAACCATGTACTCCTTCAACCACCCAGTCACTACCCTTACAGTCTTCCAATAACCCAGGCAGTAGCGCTGAACTCATATAATTACCCAGGCAGTACTCATACACTTATAAAAACATACAGACACTACCTATGCACTCATTCAATCACACAGGCACTACTGATGCACTCCTCAATGCATCTAGGCATTACCCATGCACCCCTCCAATCAGCAATGCACTATCCATGTACTCCTTCAAGAACCCAGTCACTACCCTTGCATTCTTCCAATAACCCAGTCAGTAGCGCTGTACTCATATAATTACCCAGGCAGTACTCATACACTTATAAAAACATACAGACACTACCTATGCACTCATACAATCACACAGGCACTACTGATGCACTCCTCGATGCACCTAGGCATTATCCATGCACTCCTCCAATCAGCCATGCACTATCCATGTACTCCTTTAATCACCCAGTTACTACCCTTGTAGTCCTCCAATAATACAGGCACTACCGCTGTACTCATAATTACCCAGGCATTACTCATACACTTATAAAAACATACAGACACTACCTATGCACTCATGCAATCACACAGGCACTACTGATGCACTACTTGTTGCACCTAGGCATTACCCATGCACTCCTCCAATCATCCAGCCAGTACTCATGCACTTAGTACTTATTCACTTTTACAATCACCCAGACACTACCAGTACAGTCATTCATCAACACAGACATTACTCTTGCATTCAGTCACACATTTGTCATGCACTCCTTCAATTACCTACACATTACTCCTGCAGTCATGCAATCACTTAGGCATTACCTATCCACTCTTTCAATGACCCAGGCATTACCCCTGCACTCATGCAATCACTTAGGCATTACCTATCCACTCCTCCAATGACCCACACAATACCCCTGCACTTATGCAATCACCCAGGCACTACCCATGCACTCATATAATCACCCAGGCATTACCCATGCACTCCTTCAATCACTCAGGCACTATGTATGCACTCCTCCAATCACCCAGGCACTATGCCTGCACTCATGCAATCACCCAGGCACTACCTATGCACTCATGCAATTACCCAGACACTACCCTTCCACTCCTCCAATCACCAAGGTACTACCAATGCACTCATGCAATCAGTCAGGCACTACCCATGCACTCATACATGTACTCAGGCACTTCTGCGGCACTCATGCAATCAGCCAAGCACTACCCATGCAGTTTTCCAATCATCCAGGCACTCCCCCTGCACTCATGCAATTACCCAGGTACTAGTCAGGCACTCCTCCAATCACCAAGGAACTACCCATGCAGTCCTACATGCACCCAGTCACTACCCATGCACTCTTCCATGCACCCAGGCATTACCCATGCACTTCTTCAATCACCCAGACATTACTCCTGCACTCATGCAATCACACAGGCATTACCCATGCACTACTTCAATCACTCAGGTACTACCCCTGCAGGCATGCAATCACCCAGGCACTACCTATGCACTCATGGAAAAACACAGGCACTACCCTTGCACTCCACCAGTCATCCAGGCACTATCAATATACTCCTCCAATTACCCAGCCACTACCCATGCACTTATAAAATCACCCAGGCACTACCTATACCCTTGTCTAATCACCCAGGCACTACCCATGCACTCCTCCATTCACCCAGACATTACCCCTGCATTCATGCAATCACCCATGCATTGCCCATGCACTCCTTAAATCACTCAGGCAGTGCCCATACACTCCTCCCATCACCCAGACATTACCCCTGCACTTATACAATCACCCAGGCATTACGCATGCACTCATACATGCACTAAGGCACTTCTGCAGCACCCATGCAATTACCCAAGCACTACTCATGCACTCCTCCAATCACCCAGGAACTACCCATGCAGTCCTACATGCACCCAGGCACTATCTATGCACTCTTCCATGCACCCAGGCATTACCCATGCACTCCTCCAATCACCCAGACATTACCCCTGCAGTCATGCAATCAGCCAGTCACAAGCTATGCACTCCTCCAATTACCCAGGCACTATGCCTGCAGACATCCAATCACTCAGGCAATCTTTTTGCACTCATCCATTCCCTCAAGCAAAACCCATGCACTCTTCTATGCACTCAGACTCTACCCATGCACTCATTTAATCACTCAGACACTACTCTTGCACTCATCCATTCCCTCAAACACTACTCATGTACTTATCCATGCACTCAGGCACTACTGATGCACTTTTCCAATCACCCAGGCACTACCCAAGCACTCATGCAATAAGCCATGCACTACCAATGCACTCATTCATTCCCTCAAATACTATCCATGCACTCATCCAATGACTCAGGCAATACTGCTGCACTCATTCACTCAGACAGTACTTATTCACTCATACAATGACTCTGACATTACCCTTGCAGTCATTCATAGAACACATACAAGTTTGTCTATTTTTAACCAATTAGGCTGTTCTAAAAAGAACCATTTTTTTTCTTCTTTTTTTGTTTTTAAATTGTTTTGTGTTTTATGAACTCTTTTATTAATTTTTGGGGTGTTTTCTTTAAACAAAAGATTGAAAAAACAAGGAAATGAACTAAAAAAACTTTTCGAAACATTTTGCAATTAGAAACTCATTGCAAAAACAACAATAAAATAACAATGATGATTCTTTGCAGCAACAACAACAGCTGCAACAGATTGATCACCTGAACAAAGGAGTTTCTCGCACTTTATGCAGTGCTGTTCCATTCCTGCAAACACTGGAACAATTTGTGTGGATGCAGTGGATCCCGCAGAAGTACTAGGTACTGCGACCTGATCATCTTGCTGTGACTCTTGCATTTGGTGCCGATGTTGTTCACGTGCAAGACGGTTTGGGTGCATGGTCTGAAGGTGTTTCAGCATAGATGAAGTCCCGCTGCAAAACTTCTTTTCTGATCCACGAGATAAAACGTTTTTGCACACAGTGCAGGTGACTTTGCGCGCATTCACCTTCTTCTCTCCTTCTGGGATAGAGAAGAAAGCCCATGCAATACTCTCTTTCCTTTTCTTAATGGGTTCTTCCAGCTCCTCTTCATCTGCAGGAATATCCTGTGGTATATTTTGAGATGGCATTTCCTCTCTTGGAAAAAAACACCAAAAAAATCCAATAAAGAGGCACAGAAAACACAAGAGGTGTTTCTTGAAAAGATGCTCCTGGAAGAATGAAAAAAATGGGTGGGGTCCTTCAAGTTCTAGAATAGAAAGCTTCTTAACCAATAAAATTGTTTCTTTTGAAGTCACATGTGATTCGCACACCCTGCGCGAATTCCGAAAAATATATTTAACAATAATATATCTTTATTACAATTATAAATATATGATATTTACAGTTATACTAAGTAATCTCTTGGTATAATATATATAATAAAGTTATATAGATATACTTTTAAAACTTAAAGATTTGCGATGGATTCGCGCACCCGGCGCGACCTCCGGAAATATGTACGTTACGTTGCGTAAGGTCCAGAACCACGCACCCATTGCATACCATACGCGCATCATACACAACTTAATCAATATGGCAGCAAAATTCTTGGATTCGCGCAACCACCGTGACTGGTACTCGATTAGTACGTGAATCCACTTTTTTTAGAAAAAAAGGTAAATGCATATTTTAGAAAGGAGAAAACATCACATTATTTTTATAAAAGTTTAAAAATTTAGAAAAATCATTTTTTGGACAGTACAATTAGAAATTAACATTTACAAAACCTTTGAAATTCACTGAAAAAACCATAGGTTTCAGGGACGTTATAGTAAGAAATTAGCATTTAAAAAACCGTAGAAATTCACTGAAAAAACCACAGGTTTCAGGGACGTTATAGTTAGTTGGACATTTTACTCAAACAAAACCAGAGAAATTCAGCCGTTATAGTTAGTTGAGCTAACTATAACTTGTGCCCCTGCAATGCTTCATAATATTAATTATAATCAATAATATCCTTCAGGGAGTTGGGTCTAACTTCCCTTGTCTTGTTTTGTGTGGAGGTGGGTCGTCACCCAGGGAAGTTAAATATTCACTGCAAAAGCCAAAGATTCACTGAAAAAAACAAAGGTTACCGAGACATTATAGTTAGGCTCAAGTTTCACTCGTACAAAACCAATGAAATTCAGCAGTTATAGTTAGCTGAGCTAACTATAACTCGCGCCCCCGCAATGCACTGTTTATGACCGCTTATATTACATCACTCATGACATGGTCAGAGACATCACTGATGACAGCTCAAATGACAATACTGAGGACATCTATTCTACATTAGCCGGCATTTTATTATCTTACAAAATGGGTATCTAGTATCTATGTGGTCCTCATTTTATTATCTTCTAATTTATTGTAATACTACTTACATATAACTTGCCATATGTACAAGTCAATGCATTCCTCTACAAATAAATACACACCTAACTTTTGCCAGTTTTCACTTTTTCAATACAAGTCAACAGTCTGTGTTTGAATCTTCTAGTGATGCGTTTACAACATATACAAACATACTCTGGTTTTTGAGACCACATTGTGTTAGATTTTAAAATCTCTTTTTGAAAACTATCAACTGGAATATCTGTGCCCTGTTCTGCAACTCCTCCTCTTAACAACTCTTCATTTTTCCTAGAATCTTGCTCAGGACCAAAGAAAGAAACATTTTCTACATCTGCTACAGTACCAGGCAAAAGTTCTCTATTCATTTCTCCTAAACATAAAGCATGATTTTTTACAAAGTACAGCCTCCTAACTAAAGTTCACTTTGTTTAGAGATGTACAGCTAACATACTTAAATGATGAAAGGTGCTTTGGCACACTTTCTTTGATAAACAATCTAGTGAGTGCCCCTGCAAATGTGCATGCTTTCTAATCTTGCAAGGATCTAATCCTTGTAAAGTACTTATTTTGTGTTCTAAACTCTGCCTTGAAAAGATACGTAGGAATTTCCTTAATATATCAATGGATTGCTGTCAAATACTACAAACACTACTACGCTTCCATTTGTATACAGGCACCTGACTCTGCCTTCCTTGTACCTGTTTTCCGATAACGTTTTCTACATTTGTAGGTACTATGACCTCTTTCACTATAGGAGTTTCATTATTAGTTGCATAACATCGTCCTCTGTAATCAACAGCATGAACTAATCTATTATCCTGGAGATAGTTTTTTTCATTAAGGAAAGACTCTGTACTAGAAGTGTGTATGCATTCTCCACTAAAAGCTACATAAAAAGTTACTTCTATTCACTAATCTTATTTTCTGGTTTTGTCTCCTCATGTACAACACCGTTTTGTCAAGAGTCTTCATTCTATTTATAATCAAAATGAAAAGCTTCCTCCTCAAAGCAAATGTCTTATCAACTACTCTCTCAACTTGTTCTTTCTATTTCAGTGCCTCTCTCCTTCTGTTATACTTTTTCATAGTTCTCAGTAGATTTATTACTGCTCTACTACAAAACATCCTGGCTCTGATTTCCTTAAACTTCTTCTGCTGTCTCCTGGTTAATGTGTGCCCATCCTTCCTGTTCTTGTTATGTACATTTTGTCCATTGTTAATCTTTCTCATAGTTTGAATTTTATTTACATTATTTAATAATCTTTGGAAATGTCCACATATATTTTTAAGAAATGACTGTGTCCTCTTACCAATAGCTCTTTTTTCGTTCACCACGTTTTCTTCATTGTACCCCTTCTGAGTCTCAGTTCTACTTAGATATTCTAGGTGCTTCTATTCCTTTTTCCGCCGAGTTTCTGTATGCATTCTGTCTGTAATTATGCAGATATAGTTCTGTTAAAAAAATAACTATATTTCAATTTTTTTCTAGCCATTGGCTTACACATAATACAAAAGCAGTTTTATGTTATGTTGCAGTTTTAAATCTACAAATGAACCTACCTACAGAACTACAAGCACTTACCTCAATGTACCAAACCCAAACCAAAACATGAAACCTCATTTATTAGTTACCTTTTAATATTATAGCACCCTCTCCTACAACTCACCTGCACCATATGCACCATATCTCAGTTCTCACTTATACACAAAAAATCAATTTTATCCCTTATGTACTCAATTTTAAAATAAACATCAAAGTGTAAAGGTACATACAGTGTCTCAATACTGTAAACCCAAAAACGCAACATAAGAGCTATTTCTGTCGCTCTACCACTGTGTCACTGGTACATTTAGTGTTTCAATACTTTTGTCCTTAGAAGCATCAGATTAAAATTTTGAGAAACACTGCATATAAAAATCTGCACATTAATCTGTATCACAGCAGATAGCTCACTAATTCTTCCGAGTACATGCAAATAGTGTGTGACAGGTTACATATATAATTCACCAGATGGTTCTAAAAGAGTACATATTCCTCACTATAACTTGTAAATACATGTGTTTCTGGTTGAATAAAACTTTACTCCCTGGATGAGTGGATGAGTGCATAGATAGTGCCTTGATGATTTTCGCAGATTATAGGTAGAGCCTGCATGATTCCCTGAGTATGTAGTAACTACTTTGGTGGTTCCATATCTGCATAGTTAGTGGCTGTGTATTCACATGACTACATTGCTACTATCCAGGTGATTGGATGAACACATGGGTGTTACCTGCGTAGTTCAATGTGTGCATCTATAGATCTCCTGGTCCCTCTGGAGGGTCATATGCTCTCTATGGGAAGTCTTCTCCCCTCTGACCCTCAGATAGGCACACTGTATCCTGTTGGGGGATTTTAACTTACACACGTATTGCGAATCTGTTAAAGAAAGCTTAAAACTTCTGGAGAACATAGCGGTGATGGGCCTCACTCAAACAATTCTTGCCCCCATTCACTTGGCTGGCCATACGTTAGACCAAATCTTCAGTTCTCTACCTCTTGAAGTTGATTCTCCTATTCCACTGGTTTGGTCTGACCATTATATGCTCAGGTTTAGATGGGCAAAGCTTAGTGACATCTCTCTTAACAAAGGCAACTTATCCCATACGGTATGAGCCTTTCATTAAAAAAAAACGGAAACACTAGGCAATAAACTTGAAGCGGTGTAAGCCCTCTCTTACTAGTAACATCAATGAGGATGTCTGGTGGATTGACAGTTGTATTGAGTTCACCAGCCTAGCCTTAGCACCAGGAAGCAGTACCCGACAACGTCGCACCAAAGTGCCAAGCCCTTGGTACACCGTTTCCCTCAAAAGAACAAAGCTAATTTGTAAACACAAAGAGAGGTTATGGAGGATAAGTTACTGCCAAAAAGCAAAAGCAGAATATAAAGCAGAACTAGGGAAGTACTATAAAGAAATCAAATTAGCAAAAAAGCCTACTTTGAGTCCAAAATTTTAAAGGCAGGAAATCACTCTAAAGAAATTTCTAAAATTGTTAAATCTTTTTCCTCTCCCGAAGTAGGCACCAACCAGAAACCTCCATCCATGGAATGCATTAGGCACTTCCCCTTTTCTTTCAAGAAAAATAGACACTATTCAGGCCAGCCTCCTAGAACTGGAGATGGTATATTGAGCTCTGGCATAGAAGCAGTCGCCCTAAATGAGATAGGAAATTGGGCAGAGTCTGGCCAAGACCCTTCCCTTTCTACTTCTATCATTAAAAATGAAGCTAGCTCTCTGATTTCCTTCTCTCCTATCTCTCTGGATGATTCCCTGCTAGCATTAAAGTGCCTCAAATTGGGTTCCCCGTTGTACCCGGCCCCTTGTTTTATTCTTGCTCGGGGGCAGAGGCTATTAACCCGCTAGTGAATCAGTTACTGAATATCTCACTCTCGTCAGCCACTGTACCTACAAAATAGAAACAAGCAGCGGTTATCCCGCTGCTTAAAAAAACCCAGGCAGACCCCTCTGACCCGACCAACTACAGGACGATCTCCCTCCTCCCTGCCTTCTCTAAGGTGCTGGAGAAACTTATAAACCATCAAATATTGTCATATCTTGAAAGGAATAGCCTACTGCATGCCAGCCAATCAGGCTTCCGCCCTAATTACATCATCAAAACAGCTCTGCTGGAGGTTGTTGACTCCAACCGATTTGGTCTGGAAATGGGTGACAGGGCACTGTTGGTTCTTTTAGCTCTATCGGCTGCTTTTGATACGATCTCACACCTTATCCTCTTGGCCTGTCTCCACTCGATAGATATCAGGGGGCAGGCTTAGAAGTGGCTGGCATCTTTACTGGAGGAGAGGGGACAAGAGGTATGGTGCCACCCCTACTCTGCAAAATCCCACAATCTAAGGGTAGGAGTACCTCAGTGCTCTGCCCTGAGCCCGACTCTGTTTAACATTTACCTCACTCCGTTGGCTAACTTGGCAGAATCTTTAGGGGCAAAAATCGAGTCTTATGCAGATGATACCCAGCTGATGTTCTCTTGGAAGAATAAGAGCCTTGCCCAGGTAGTAAAATTCGTAATTGCCTTTCGGCGGTGTTCGGGTGGCTGTCCACAAACCAACTTAAATGCAATGCGGAAAAGACAGATATGCTTTTCTTTGGTTCAGATGCTGAGACACTTTGGCCATTTGACGCCTCCCCCCTCTTATTAAAAACAGGTGGTGAGAAACCTGGGCTTTAAATTTGATGGTCAATTGCTATTCCATTCCCAAGTAAATTCGGTAGTGGGCACCTGTTTTGCTCTCCTTCGACTTCTTCAGTAGTTTCTGTTCTTACTGTCCTTTGCGACTAGACAACAAGTGATTCAAGCTCTGATCATCTCACGTCTTGACTATGGGAATGGTCTATATTTAGGCAAGCCCAAATACCTGATTGATAGGCAGCAGCTGGTCCAGAATTCAGCGGCCAGAACTATTTTCGGGCTCCCTGTGACTCTCATGTGTCAAGTCTTCTTAAGAGTTTTCATTGGTTGCCGGTAAGGAAGAGGACTATCTTTAAAACTCTGCTTGTGACCCAAAAAGCTCTACACTGCACCGGCCCAGGCTATCCACAAAACAGGATTATGTTTTATGCCCCATAGAGAAACCTTTGCTCTGCAAATCTCTGCCTTGCAAGAATCCTACAAATCAGGAAGGCAAAGTCAGGGGGAAAAGCTGTTTCTTTCTTGGGCCCATCCCTCTGGAACAAACTGCCTTTGACCCTCAGATGTATCAAGGCAATGCCTGTGTTTCGGAAAAAGCTTAAAACATGGCTTTTTTCCAGCCTCTAGTTCCTTTCTTCTTTCCCCACTGTCACTCTTTCGGCAACAGTGCCAGGACACTCCTTGGAGTATCAGTTGCGCTATATAAATACCTCCACACAGACATAGACATACATAATCAGTGCATGCGTGATTGGAAGAGTGCATGTGCAGTTCCTGGGTGACTGAATAAGTCTAGATATCACACTTGATATATAATTGCATGCATGGCTCTCTAAGAGCATACATTGCTCTGTTATTTAGCATGCACGTCCATCAGTAAGTTTCTAAAATTGAAAACAACAATTCTCACTTTTTTAAAGCACAAAACCTTTTCCTAATGGCATACTTACATCATTTCACAAATATTTCTTGTGTCTTTAAAACATGTATTCAGTATTTCTCAAAGAAAAGTTACACGCCAAGCGAAGCTAGCACAAAAACTCTCAAGAGAGATTCTGCACTATTAACCCTATTCAATTTTAAGTAGAGCATGTTTAAAGAAATACCACCCTAACCATATACATGAAATTTCAACAGCCTGAAAGAACATAGATCACCGTGTAAACATATATATGATTTCATAATAGATATACACCTTCAGGCCATCTTTCCAAAAATATACAATTCTGTGCATCTTTAAGTAAACTCAAGAGTCTCATCGTACATATAACTATCTACAACTACAAAAACCATATCTCACCTTCTAAGCAAATGCAAACCGGTCATATAAGTTAAAAACCACATTGACAAACACTTCCTAATACATGCCTAACAAATATTACTACTTTATAATTCATATACAGATGCAGCATATTTTCTTATCTTTTATTTCTGACTACACTGCTCCAATTTAATAATGTGACTAAAACTACCACAACTCCCAGAATGCAAATAATATAGATGTATTTATTCTGCACATAATGCTTAGACATTTAAAACATTGTCATTTTTAAAGGCATTGCTCATGGTAATTTTCAACACTACTAACATCTTAAACACATACCTGTTGCCGATACAATTTATCTGATATATTTTTTTTCACATCACTGTCCTACTCTTTTAAATCAAACTCCCATATACATCTATATTTCTACTCTACAATTTTTAAATAATTAAAAAGTTATATACATACCAGTGAATTGAGTTCGTAGGTTATATTGTTGTTTTAGCTCGTTCTGGATAGTTTTGAACCTGTTAAGATTTGTAAAAACAAAGCACATGAATGGTACACCACTCTCATAGAAGCAACTATAAAATGGCAACCTCTTCAACTTTCCACTCTATGATCATGAGAAAGGCAGCAAATAAAAACATCTCTTTCATTTTAGACTACTGCATCTCTACTTGTGAATGGTTAGCATCTGTTAACCCTTCCCCTCTGTTTCAAAATGAGGTCTCCACATGTTTGCGATGTTTCCGCAATCATTGCGGAGCATTTGTGGAAAAAACGGTAGTCCAAACAGATATTTAGCTTCAGTTTTTTTTAATTTAAATTCTGAATAACAGTTTATTACATAGTCCTGAGTTGGAAATTATTGTTTGTTATTACTTAAATTGTGTCATAACTCCTCAACTTTAAAAAGAAATGTTCTGTCTCTTTAAAACCCCTTCCCCCAATACACTCATAGCTCAGTGTACCTAGCAACCCTGTGGAACCAGTAGGTCACAAGCTCACAGCACATTCTAGAAGGAACATGAAACTTCCAAATAAGATACAGCAGGTGTGGTTTACTCCCTATAACTGCATTACATTTATTTTTTTAAACAACAACCAATAATAGGACTTGTTGCTAAAGCCATCCAACACACTACCTAATTGTATTCACTTTCATGCTGACAGCATCCATATATATCTTTTTGTTTAAAAAGAAAAATACCTCCATTTTAGCTGCTTTTCATTTGGAAAACTACCTCATTCAGCTCCAGACTTCTCCTGACCGCTATTGCTCCTTCACTTAAAAATGCTTAAAGTCTGGATTGTTGGCCACAACTATGTACACTGGGCTAAAGAGGCTGCAAAAAAAGACAGGTATTAACATGGACTTGGGTTTGCCAAATGTGGAGATTACTTGGTTTGGGCAGAGAGGGTTAAACTAAGTTTCATCAGTTTCTGGCTTTGGTTAAATCCATTGTGGATTCCCGAGCTCCTCACCTCGTGATTGTGCACTGTGGTGGCAATGACCTAGGCACATTGACTGGGGTAGGGCTGAAAATCCTAAAGAAAAAAACCTTTGCAGAACTGATGTTGCTTTTCCCTCACACTGTCTTGGTGTACTCTAATATATGCCAAAGACAGAAATGGAAGTGGTCAAATCAATTCTGTCCACAGATTGACAAAGCCAGGAAACATGTTAATAAAACTGTATCTGCTTTCCTCAAAGACCATAACATGGGCTGTATCTATAACAATAATCAGCGTTTTGACATGCATGGAATTTATAGAAATGATGGAGTGCACTTTTCAGAAGAAGGCAACAGGGTGTTTCTAAGTAACCTGAAACTCTGCATCCGGTCTTATGTGTAGCTGTCATATAGACACAATCAACACAAAGGCTCTTGTCAGAGCCCTCCTAGTCCCCGAAATATTGTTAATTTTCTTTGAAAAGATCCTTTTTTTCAGTTTTTGGGAATCGTTGCTACAACGTCGCGATAGTCACGAATACTTCGCGAGAACGGAAAGCAAAACCAGACATTCAACGACCATCAGCACATCCAAAAATAATAAGTACGATAATCCATTCTAAACATTGAGCTACACATATTACTATATACATGTTTCTTTAAAAACATGTTTTATCTCATGTTTTGGTACTAAGTTTCTTTAAAATCCATCTTTAAGACCTCTTTTCTGTTTGCGCGGTTATTCGGGATATCGCGATGACTCTGTTAACTGCTACGATCGCGCCTTTTCCATAATGTGAAAAACACATATATGCACACATATTACAGTATTTTACACACTAGGGGTTCATTACTGTACACTTTAACCTCATGTTTTTCTAGTGTATTTCTAGAAGAACCATCTCTAAAACCTATTTGCCATTTTCGCGGTGAGGCAGGAGATGGCAATGACGTCGGTCATCGCGATCCCCATGGAAACGGCGCAAAAGTGGAAAGAAAAAGCAGGAATTCAATAGCCACCACCACATTCAAAAATTATAACTATGTAAAAAATTCTAACCAACTCACTAGATAACTCACTATCTAAATAACTCTATAAAAATGTTTGTCAGAATCTCAATATAATACAATGTGTATTAATGATTCACAGATATATTGTTTTATATTTCCGCCGCGATAGTCGCAATGTTCCCATGATGGTACATGGGTGGGGTCGCGCTGGCGGTCATGGCGTCGTCACGAATATTGTGCAAGATTTAAAAAAAACAATTTTGAACACATAACTTGTGTCACTAACACACCCATTCCTCAAACATGGAGTCATAGTATCTCCACCTTGACCCCTTATGTCAGCTTTCACACAAATTTTCAGCACCGGGAACCATTCCCGTATGATAAAATGGCTGCCGCAACTTTCCTTTCAGGTTGCTTCCAGCCAATCAGAACATTCCCGTTGGCGCACGCCTTCGCGATTCATTACAAAACCATCACAAAATATCTGCAGCCAAAGACATATCTATAGTTTTGGGCTTAAATTTCTCAAAAGCTACTGGACGGATTTGCACCAAATAACAAAAAACACAATCTGTGTAACTACATCTACCTTTCTGCTAAATTTGTTGTAATTTCATCCAGCATCTCTGGCTGTAGGCACGACAACGCGTTCCTATGGGAATTAACATTACAAATGCACCCTTTTATCGCGCCCCTATTTCTCAGTCTCCACTGCACGGATCACCCCCAAACTTTCAAAGACACACAGAACCTACTTTGATACTTTTTATGGAAACTTTCAGGAAGATTGGTCAAATGACGCCAAAGTTATAGGCAAGTCAAATATATATACATATATATATATATCTCGGTTTACAAAGGTCCACCAGTAACTCGCCGCACTCAGGGCAGGTGCCTCTGTCACATGGGGGTGGTCCCACAATATCTTCATTTAAAATATGCCTGAGGCCAAAAAATAGAGCACTCTCAGGAAATGATTTCTCCAATTTAATGTAAGTAAACATTTTTCGGCTTTCGCCTTTCTCAATACTCGCCATTAAACACATAGGCGTGAAGCGTTTGAAATCATGTGGGACACTTCATGAAAAGTGAACATGTATTGAAGCCACTTGGCCATTATTTCATCATTTTCTGTGTGTCCCAAGTTTGTTTGGGGATAGGGCCACTGGGCTTAACTGTATTATTAATTTTATTTTTGTTTTTATTGTTATTTTTTTTCATTTATATTTGATTTTGCTTCATGTACTATGTGTACTTCGCTCATAACAAATTCACGTTTTATGTTGGCACTATCGATAATGTTGAAACTACATTAATCCTCCAAAGTAAGAGAGTTACCCCAGTTAGGCCAAAAGGGACTGGGTAGGTATATTTCAACAAAACAAGATTTCCCTTCTGTACCACAATTATTTGAGTGTTATTTGTTGAATAGTATCCACTGAACCAACACCTCACACCAGAATAATGGTTGTCTAGCAATTGTAATCTATAAAAATAAATGTATTACATCAATTTCACATAAAAACATGATAAGTATTCACAAAATCCGTTAAAATACAATTTAAAATGGATTGACCTAGTTGAAGATTTCAAGTTCCTAGAATACATACTTCCTAAGGTGCATAAAAATGAGACTGATCCACCTGGGAGACCTATAATTTCAGCCAATGGCAGTCTCTTAGAACAAACATCCTTTTACCTTGATTTTTACCTTCTCCCATATGTACTTGCAACTTACTGCTGAGACAGCACCGATTTTATCACAAAAATTTCAGAGATACCATGGCAACCTAGTTACATCTTTGTCACTTTGGACGTGGTCTCTCTATACACCTGGATTGACCATGACTAAGGGATACAGGCATGCAAACACCTTTTTAGGGACAAACCATTCTATGATGTTGCTGGATATGTTACATTTTTGTCTAGAAAACTACTTCTTTATATTCAGAGATATATGGTATTGGCAACTGGTCGGGGCTGCGAAGGGAAGTTGTTTCACTCCAAGCTATACCTGTATGTTTATGGGATGGTGGGAGGAGAAACATGTATGGACTGAGGAGAATGAGAGGTGGATGAGTCAAATCATTTTCTGGACAGATACATAGGTGATTTGTTTATGTTATGGGAGGGTCCAGAAGGGGAACTCTGTGATTTTCTGAAACATATCTCCCAAAACTCTCTCAATTTGGCTTTCATGCATAAAATTGATAAAGCTCAGATGGACTTCCTGAATGTATCAATGTCAGTAATAGAGGGTAACATACTCACCAGTCTGTACCGTAAAGAAACAGCCGGCAATAGTATCCTCTATGCTAGGAGTTACCACCCACAAAATTTGAAGTGGAGCATTCCATATGGCGAGCTCCCAAGGGGATTAGGAGCTAGCAGCACACCTTTGAACACCAGCCATGAGGAAGGCGGGATGGTCTCCGGATTTAGAGCAAGAGGGTATCCTTACAAAGTCTTGAATGCTGTTAGTAGGAAAGCAGCCAAAACCAAGGGAACACTTGCTAGTCCGAAAGGAGAAGGAACAAAAGGACCCCTTTGGGGTCAAGTTCATTACTACATTCAATAGTGAATCAAGTGCTTTGAAAAAGATCCTAAATAAACATTGGCATTTGGTCAAGACAGATCCTACCATTGGGAAAGCCATGCCAGCATACCCTCCAGTCACTTATCGTAAGTCTAAATCCCTGAAAGATTTTCTAGTACATAGCTACAGGAGTGTCTCCACTGACAGAAGAAGTTGGTTACAAGAACAGAGAGGCTGCTGTAAAGCCTGCTGTGGCAGCAAGAACATGATAGAATACACATTGCCTAAAGGGCAAACTAGGGTTATCAACAAATCAATTACATGTGGGAATGACTATGTAGTGTAAGTACTCGAATGTCCATGCTGTTACCTAGGGAGCACTGTTTTCCTGTTGAAAAACAGGGTGTTGGAACATTACTGAGTGATTAAAAACTGTGACATAAATTATCCAGTAGCTAGACATTGGGAGAGATTCCATTATCATAATGCTGATTTATTATATTATTTTGGCAATGGCAGGATCCCACAGAATGTTCATGGTGGAGACAGGGAGAGGAAATTGAGACGACTGGAGTCGGAGTATATTATCCTGCTTGGGAGTAAATCCCCGGGAGGCCTCGATGAGGATGAGGAACTTTAATTCCATATCGGCTGATACGACATTTTGATGAGTGACATTTGCGTGTTTAATATCATCTTTCAATCTCAATTGTGGCCTCATGTTGTTTCTCCATAATCTGTGCCTCTTTGATTTTATTATCTGCACATATCTCTGCTCCGACACCTGTGTGGTGTCTCTACATATATGTATACCTTTTTTCCCCTTTTTTCTTTACTCTTTTCTTCATATTTCTCTCTTGCCCCTGGTGTGAATTATGATGTCGTTGTGACCCTCTTTTACTCTCTCACTGCTCAGTATGTAAACAGCTTCTCTTCCTTGACCTGATTCACATTTTTTCTTGATCTTACAAGATATATGAGTAGTGGTGGCGAGTTGGTTCTTTTAGGTTGCGTGCGTAGTGTTAACCTTTATGATGCTTATTTTTCAAGGTGGACTACTGAATTGCAGCTTTATGGTCTTGATATTGGGCTCTACCATTTACTTGTATTTGATTGTTTTATGCGCAACAATGAATAGTGATTTTTTGCCACTTAGCACTTAGGTAGGAAGCGTTTGAAATCAAGTGGGACACCTCATGAAAAGTGAATATGTACTGGAGCCACTTGGCCATTCTTTTCATCATTTTCTGACTGTGTGTCCCAAGTTTGTTTGGCCGTAAGGCCACTGGGCTTATTTGTAGTATTATTGTTTTTTTTTCATTTATGTTTGATCTTACTTCATGTATTATGTGTACTTTTCTCATGACAAATAATGTTGAAACTACATTAATAACAGAAGTAAAATATATGAGCCAAGGAAGAAAAATGTTGTATTTCTTCCATACCAATAGGCACTGTCCACAATGCGTTTGTAGTTTAAGGGCGATAGGGTACTACGTCTCTGTTATGTGACTCTGAGGAAGCCTGGGATCGGGTGAAACGTGTTTAAAATAAATCTTTTTTGAAAACTCAAACCGTGGAGTGAGAGCCTCTACGCTTCGCAGGACTTTTGTGTAAATATAAATACATACATAAATATATATATCCACACACAGCTTCTTCGTTTGAAGAGCCCCAGACCCAGGCAGGGTGGCTTCGTCGGACAGGGAACGAAGATTCCTGTCTAAAAATCCAAACTAATTTCTTTTTCAGAAATGCGACGACTCCGGTGTGAAGACAAGACAAACATTTTATTCCAAACTTCAGAAACAGGCTGGCAGTCCATCATATAACACTTGCCCAAAGTTCCTTACGCGTTTTGGCGTTTCCCTCACACCTTGATCACAGGTAGGCAATCTCTTTCAAACTGTAAAGGTCACGTGCTTATTTAGCATGGGTCAGACTACCTGATTGGTTGTAGTCTACCAATTCCTGTGTCCGTGTTTGAAGAGCACATTTTCAAACTTTATTTAAAAAAAAGATTTAATCAAACTGCAAGCTTGTAAGACGCTTTAAATGTTCAACATGCAGTTCATTATAGCATTTAGTGAGAAAATGTGTTGCAATAAAACAGTGCAATGGACTTGCCTTGAGCATTTCAAGTTTCCGAGTGCTTGTTCGTATTTCTTCAACACCAGCAAGCAGAGTGAAATACTCTGCTGGCATCCCTTGCCTGTCTCCTATTGCAATTTCTTCTGGGCACAATCCCGTTTTGTTTGTGAAAAGGGTCAGGCGGGTCAGGCTCCTACATCATAAATCCACACGCAGCTTCTTCGTTTGAAGAGCCCCAGACCCAGGCAGGGTGGCTTCGTCAGACAGGGAACGAAGATTCCTGTCTAAAAATCCAAACTAATTTCTTATATATATATATATCCAAACTCACAAGGTGCCTGCTGAGGAAGAGCCTACAACCGGTAGGTAATGTGTGTGAAATCTTTAATGGAGGTACTGCATGCAGCAAAGATCATGGTACACACAAAAATTGTCCTGCTCCCCGACGCGTTTCGTGCTTGGCTGCACTTAATCATGGGCTGCGGGCTTGTGGTTTAGTGAAACGGCCGTGCATTCTTTGAAGCACCTGTGTAACTGAGAACCACGCCTCAGTGGGCGTTTCCACAGCGAGTGGAATTCTGGTCCTTGTGGTGTCTTCGTACTCCTCAGTGGGTAGCATGCCGCCTCACAAATCCATATCTTTAATGTTCCCAAGTGGGTTGTGGAACAACGTCCTTCTAACACCAGCAGATTACTCCCCCAAGAAAACAGCTACTAGTTCCTTGTGCTGCAGAGCCGGTTGACGCCTCAGCAGGTCTGTAAAAACAGCGGGGCTCTTTCCGCGGTCCAGGCGGAACCGCTAACATCCAAACTCACAAGGTGCCTGCTGAGGAAGAGCCCACAACCGGTAGGTAATGTCTGTGAAATCTTTAATGGAGGTACTGCATGCAGCAAAGATCGTGGTACACACAAAAATTGTCCAGCTCCCCGACGAGTTTCGTGCTTGGCTGCACTTAATCATGGGCTGCGGGCTTGTGGTTTAGTGAAATGACCGTGCATTCTTTGAAGCACCTGTGTAACTGAGAACCACGCCTCAGTGGGCGTTTCCACAGCGAGTGGAATTCTGGTCCTTGTGTTGTCTTCGTACTCCTCAGTGGGTAGCATGCCGCCTCACAAATCCATATCTTTAATGTTCCCAAGTGGGTTGTGGAACAACGTCCTTCTAACACCAGCAGATTACTCCCCCAAGAAAACAGCTACTAGTTCCTTGTGCTGCAGAGCCGGTTGACGCCTCAGCAGGTCTGTAAAAACAGCGGGGCTCTTTCCGCGGTCCAGGCGGAACCGCTAACATCCAAACTCACAAGGTGCCTGCTGAGGAAGAGCCCACAACCGGTAGGTAATGTCTGTGAAATCTTTAATGGAGGTACTGCATGCAGCAAAGATCGTGGTACACACAAAAATTGTCCAGCTCTCCGACGAGTTTCGTGCTTGGCTGCACTTAATCATGGGCTGCGGGCTTGTGGTTTAGTGAAATGGCCGTGCATTCTTTGAAGCACCTGTGTAACTGAGAACCACGCCTCAGTGGGCGTTTCCACAGCGAGTGGAATTCTGGTCCTTGTGGTGTCTTCGTACTCCTCAGTGGGTAGCATGCCGCCCCACAAATCCATATCTTTAATGTTCCCAAGTGGGTTGTGGAACAACGTCCTTCTAACACCAGCAGATTACTCCCCCACGACCGAAAACCATTGAATAAAAGGTGGTTGGATGAAAGGAAATCACGTGGTCATTTTGAAAAGTTAGGAGAAAGTTCACCTGTGATCAAGACTCCAGAGAGAGTTGAAACGTGTAGTTATATTTTATATATACCGCATAATTTTCAGTGTCTGTTTGAAAATTGAAGTGTAGTCTGTGAAGTTTTGAGCTGTGGATGGTGTTGTGGCTGAGATATCTGTCTACTTGCACATATAATATGGTATGTGTTATGCGCCTGAAGATGATAGATGAAAAAACACAGGTATACATTTATCTGTGTATTACTTTTATATATGATGCTGCTAGCAAAAGGTACAGACATATGGATACATGGTTTTAGAAATATGGGGAGACTTTCATGAAAGATAAGTGAAGTGTTGCTTTGCTGTTAGCTATGCTCTATACCTGATTAGTACTAGACTAGTGAAGCAGTAGTAGTAGAAAAGTGATGTTTAAGATATGTTGGGAGAGAAATTATTGATTATGGTACTTTATAAGAGTCTGTGTAAAAGTTCACTTGAAATTTGCCGCATAAATCTAGGTGTGTTTGAAATGTTAAGTGTAGTCTGTCAAGTTTTAAGGCTTTTATGGTCTTGTGAGTGTGGTTATGTTTCTACTTGCACATGTATTCTAATATGTGTAATGTTTTTGGCAATAGGTATAGATAGAAGCATGCATGCTTTTAGGAATATGGTCAGAGTTATGGTAGAGACATGTGATAGGTTGCTGCTTTATGTTTGAGTAGGCCCAATATTCGTAAAATGGTGAAGCTGCAGCACAAAAGCGAGTTTTAAGACATGTTAGCAGAAGGGATTACTGATTAGGCTACTTTCTATGAGTCTGGGGAAAGGTACACTTGAAATACACTGCAGAAATGTAGGTGTGTCTTTGAAATGTAAAATTCAGTCTACTTGTTTATTATTGTTATATATGATGATGATTTCAAAAGGTAGACATATATGCATGTATAGTTTCAGGAATATGGTGAGATTTATAACAGACTCATGTTTAGCTTTTATGCTTTGTTTTGAGTACGGCCAACACCCTGAGTAGTTACAGAGTTTTGAAGCTGCAGTACAAAAGTGTACACCATGTCATAGACCTGACGTTTGTGCTTCTGTTTCAGTATTCTGCTACTACTCAGGATGTTGCACTCCTCCAATCACTCAGGTACTACTGCAGTACTACTCCAATCACCCAGGCATTACACATGCACTTATAAAATCACCCAGGCACTTTCTATGTACTCCTGTAATCCCCCAGACATTACTCCTGCAATCATGCAATCACCAATGTGTTAGCTATACACTGGTTTAATCACGCAGGCACTACCCTTGCACTCCTCCAATCACCCTGTCAGGATCTATGCACTCCTCCAATCACTTAGCCAGTGCCTATGCACTTATAAAATCACCCAGGCACTACCTTTACACTTTTGCAATCACTGAGGCACTACCACAGTATTACTCTAATCAACCAGGCACTACCGATGCACTTATAAAATCACCCAGGCACTTTCTATGTACTCCTGTAGTCCCCCAGATATTATCTCTGAACTCATGCAATCACCAATGCATTGGCTATACACTGGTTCAGTCACCCAGGCAATACCCTCGCACTCCTCCAATTACCTTTTCAAGATCTATGCACTGCTCCAATCACTTAGCCAGTATGCATGCACTTATAAAATCATCCAGGCACTACCTTTACACTCCTCCAATCACTGAGGCACTACCACAATAGTACTATAATCAGCTAGGCAGTATCGATGCAGTTATAAAATGACTCAGGCACTTCCTATGTACTCTTATAATCTCCCAGATATTATCCCTTAACTCATGCAATCACCCAGACATTACCTATGTACTTCTCTAATCCCCCAGACATTACCTCTGCAGTCATGCAATCACCAATGCATTAGCTATTCACTGGTTCAATTACCCAGGCAATACCTTTGCACTCCTCCAATCACCCTGTCAGGATCTACGCACTCCTCCAATCACTTAGCCTGTGCCCATGCACTTATAAAATCACCCAGACACTATCTTTGAACTCCTCTAATCACTCAGGAATTCCCTCAGTACTCCTGTAATCACCCAAGCAGTACTCATGCAGTTATACAATCACCCACTCACTTGCTATGTACTCCAGTAATCTCCCAGATATTACCCCTGTAGTCATGGTATCACCCAGGCACTAGTTATGTACTACCCCTGCAGTCATAGAATCACGCAGTGTCTACCTATGCAGTTATGTAATAACCCACACACTACCCTTGCAGTCATAGAATCACCCAGGCCCTACTGTTGCACTCATCTATTCACCTAGGCACTTCTTAGTGACTCATCTATGCCTTCAGCTGCTATTTATACACTTATCCATGCACTGAACCTTTATGTATGCACTCATGCAATTAGCCAGTCACTATCCATCTTCTCCTGCAATTACCCAGCGACTACCTTTGGAGTCCTACAATCACCCAAGCACTACCCATGGAGTTTTGTAATCACTCAGGCAGATCTATTACATGTCTCAGTTTCTAGGTTTCACTATATTTCAGAAATATTGCATATATACTTCTTTTAGATATGATGATGATTTGAAAACATAGAGACATATGTATGCAAGCTTTTAACAATATGTAGAGACTTATAGTTGAGTCATGTAATAGTCTTCTGCTTTATATTTGGCTAGGCCCAACACTCATGCAGTTATAAAAACACCCAAGTACTACCCATGCAGTCTTCCAATGATCCAGTCACTACATATACACTGCTGTAATCACTCAGGCATTAGTCCTGCACTCATGCAAACATCCAGGCACTACCTATGCACTCATGCAGTCACTAAGGTATTACCCATGCACTCTTTGAATCATGTAGCCACTACTCATGCACTTATATAATCACTCAGGCACTAACGTTGTACTCTTTCAATCACAGAGGCACTAGCCTTGTACTTATGTAATCACTCAGCCAGTAGTCATGGTGTTATGAAATCACCCAGGCACTACCTTTGCACTCCTTTATTCACTCAGCCACTACCTCATTACTCCTGCAATCACTGAAGCAGTACTCATGCACTTATAAAATCACTCACTCACTTGCTATGTACTTCAGTAATCCCCCAGATATTACCCCTGTAGTCATGGAATAACCCAGGCACTACTTAAGTAGTACCCTTGCAGTCATAGAATCATGCGATGTCTACCTATGCAGTCATGTAATAACCAACACACTACCCTTGCAGTCATAGAATCACCCAGATCCTACTGTTGCATTCATCTACTCACCTAGGCACTACTCCATGACTCATCTATGCCTTCAGGTGCTATTAATACACTTATCCATGTACTCAACCTGTATGTGTGCACTGATGAATTAATAATTTACACAAAAGAGGAGGGGTGAGGGTAACAGACCCACCTACTCCGGACCCCCAAGCAATACTTTTATACACCAGAAGGAGTAGGGAGTAATACAAAAGTGTCTCTGTGTTGTGGTGGCACGTGCCGTGTGTCTTAATACTGCCCTCACCCCAGGCGTAGGCTGCACTGGGGTGTTTGGTAGCAGCCCTATGATGAAGCATGTCACACAACTGTGTGAGTACACTGATGAATTAGCCAGTCACTATCCATCTTCTCCTGCAATTGCCTAGCGACTACCTTTGGAGTCATACAATCATCGAAGCACTACGCAAGGAGTTATGCAATCACTCAGGCAGATCTATTACATGTCTCAGTTTCTAGGTTTCACTATATTTCAGAAATATTGTATACATATTTCTTTTAGATATGATGATGATTTGAAAAGTTAGAGACATATGTATGCATGCCTTTAACAATATGGAGAGACTTATGGTTGAGTCATGTAATAGTGTGCTGCTTTATATTTGGCTAGGCCCAACACTCATCCAGTTATAAAAACACCCAAGTACTACCATGCAGTCTTCCAATGATCCAGGCACTACATATGCACTGCTGCAATTACCCAGGTTATTACCCCTGCACTCATGAAATCACCCAGGCACTTACCTATGCACTGTTTCCATCACCCAGCCACTACCCAGGAATTTATACAATCTCTCAGGTACCACCCTTGCACTCCTTCCATCATGCAGGTACTACCCTTGTACTTATGCAATCACTCGGCCAATATTCATGCACTTATAAAATCACCCAGGCACTACCTTTGCACTCCTCCAATCACTCAGGCATTCCCTCAGTACTCCTGCAATCACCCAAGCAGTACTCATACAGTTATAAAATCACTCACTGATTTGCTATGTACTCCAGTAATCCTCCAGTAATCCTCCAGATATTACCCCTTTAGTCATGCAATCACCCAGGCACTAGTTATGTGCTACCCTTGTAGTTGTAGAATCATCCAGGTCCTACTGTTGCACTTATCTATTCACTTAGGCACTACTCAATGTATTTCTTTATTTATAGATGACAATATTTGTATATTATTATTTTAATAATATTAAATATTTTTTAGAAAGATAATAAACTTTTTGTTTATATAAATTCTCCATAATTATTAAGAAATATTTAGTATGACAAAAAAAGTTCAAAACAAAAGACATCAAAGAAAACAGAACTATTTAAAGGATAGAGAAAAGCAGAAAGTAGATGAAGTGCAACATGTGACATTGAAGAAAAAGTATTCTGGTAAGAGCACGAAAGAATTTGTTAAAAGTCTTTTAAAAAATGTAATCGATTTTCAAAATGGGGAAAAGAAAGAGAAAAGTAGTACAAGCAATCAGAAGGGAAAAAAAGGAGAAATTACTGGAAAATCAGGTTATAGGAAAACAATCCATGTTGAAAAAAGGATGAAAGAAAATAAAGACATTAGGAAGAGAATGTATAAAAGTAGAGTACTACAAAATGTATTGAAAGATTGCAAAAAATATAAAAGAAGAAAGAAAGAACAGATTCAAAGTGTAGTCGAAAAGGCTTTTGTATTGAAAAGAAAATTGTTTATATTAGTATTGAAGAGAATGAAAACATTGAATAAAACAATGCACTTTATGAAGGAGAAAAGTAAAAGAAAAAGACTGGTTAATAGAACTAACTTTTGCAAAATGAATTCGGGTGAATGGAAGCACACTTCTAGTACTGAACCTTTTTATAATGAAGAAACCTATTTCAACAAAATACATTAGTTCCTGCAGTTGATACCAGGGGTCGTTGTTATGAGATTAAAAATGGTTGTCCAATTGAAAAAGTAATAGCTGAAGAAGTTCAAGGGAGACGTACACAAGCTCCAGTGTGTAAGTGGGATTGTAATAGTATTTGTAGTATACGACAGGAATCTATTGATATATTACGAAATTTCTTACGAGATTATGGTAAAAAAAAGTGTTAAACAGAAGATTAAGATGTTGCAAGGACTAGATCCTTGTAAAGTGAGAAAATATACTAACTTGCAGGGTCATTCTATAGCTTGTTTTTCTAGAAAAGTGTGTCCAAGTACTTTTCATCATTTAAGAATGTACCTCACTCAGAAATGCAGAAGTTAGTAAGAAGATTGTACTATGTAAAAAGTCCTGCATTATCTTTAAGTGAAATAAACACCGCTCTTTTGCATGGTTCAGTATTAGATGTAAAAAAAGTTTCTGCTGATATACAGTTTTGTTTCTTTGGTCCTGAAGAGGAGTGTAGAGAAAGTGAGAGTTTGATAAGTGTAGGTGTTGAAGAAGAGGTAGAAGATAGTACTACTGAGAAGTTTGCAGAAGAAATTACAAAGTTTAAGGTACTTTCTTGTGAAAAACCAAACTATGTTTGTATTTGTTGTCGACGTGCTCACTATAGAAGTCAAACTAGGAATGTTGATGTGTATTTAAAAAGTGAAAAGGAAAACAATGATAAGTGGGAACAATTTGTTGCTTATTTGTTGGTAGAAGGTCGTTTTGAGGTGGGTAGTGATCAACGTATTTCTAAATATTGTTACAGCAAATTAGAGGAGAACAAAATGCCAGCAAGAGCTTTACATAATAACCTAGAGTTGTAGCTATTCCTCCGGAACCGGCAGATTTAAATGCATATGAGTCCATTCTTATTCAATCTGTGCACCCGTTTCAGGCTATTGTTCGTATGGAGCCTAAAACAGGTAAGCTGCCTCCAACAGATTTACAAAGAGGTTTAAAAAGAAGAGTTGTGTATTTACCTTTAGATTTTAAGAAAAATATTGAAACTGTTGGTGTAGAGAGAGAGGAAAGTGAACCTGTAGTTATTCTAGTTAATGATGTACCAACAAAGAGTCGGACAATATGGCAAGAGTTAGTAGATGTCACCAAACTTCAAAAGGCTACATTATATCTTGTACAAAACAATATTTATTATAAAAATGTATATGTGGAAGAACAAGAAATATCTTTAGAAGATGAAAGAGAAATTTCAACTGGCCAAATAGAAAAAGTGGACAACTCCAGGAGTGAAGAAATTTATGAACATTATAGTATACATCCTCTACATTCAAAAGAAGTGATAGGAAACACTATTGAATTATTCCAAATGAAGAAAGCAAAGGGAACTCTCATGAGTGTATGGGAAAAAAGTTTAGAACCTCGTTGTTTTCCACAGCAGAAAAGGTGGACGATATGATGAACGACCAGTACAGATTCCAGCTTCAGAATATCGTACAAAAAGATTGTACTCAGAAGATCCAAGATTACGACAGTGTAATCCATATTTATTTCATCTTCTGTTCGAAAGTGACTTGTCTGGACTTTCATATGCAGTGTACCACATATTAAAAACGAGTTCATCTCACACATGTTTCTGCAAAGGAATTTTTGGACAAAGTTCAACAATAAAGAGACGATCATTTAGAATCTCAGTGAATTAATTTGATGGTGTGTCAACGTGGTACTAATGAGTATTGATATGGTCGTCACAGAGAACTTAAATGTATGTTAAGAAACTTAGGAACCCCTACGTGGTTTGTTACGCTTAGCTGTGCTGAATACGCATGGGACGATTTACTTGAATTTCTACGAGAAGCAAATTCAAATATTAAAAACATTGAATTGAAGACAGCTGGAGAACTGTGTTCCTTGGATCCTGTAAATATGTGCAAATATTTTAAACATAGGTTTCAAGCTATGATGTCTTTTATCTGCAATAAAAATAATCCACCTCTTGGAGAAGTTATTGAGTTTCTTTTGGAGAAAGGACTACCAAGGCAGAGGTGCACCTTATATACACATGCTGTTATGGATCAAGAATGCACCAACATTTGGAACTGATACTGATGAAAGTGTTTTGTCTTTCATTGAAGAGTATGTTACCTGTGCCATTCCAAAAGAAGGAGGAGAAAACAACTTGAGACAACAAGTTTTACGCTTTCAAAGTTATCGATGTGGAAAATATTGTCGACGGAAATACAAGTCAAAGGGAGCATTTTATACAAAATTTCGTTTTCGATTCCCACGTCCAGTAATTCAAAAGGAAGAGTCAACAGTTTTATGTCTGCAGTAAGGCATACTATAACTCGAAAATCTCCGAAGAACACTTACAACATAAAAAGAACTGTAGATTCAAAGTATATTAATGACTACAATCCAGTGATTTTGACAATGTGGAATGCAAACATGAATATCCAGTATGTTGCAGATAATTCGATTGCTGTTGCTCGCTATGTTACGTCATATATAACCAAATCTGAAAAGACAGAGTTGAAAGAAATGTTGGAAGAAATTTCACAAGAGAAGACTCTTAGTAACAAATTGTACAGCTTTAGTTTGAAGATGCTATCCCATCGAGAGATTGGATCCTACGAATGATCGGATCGGTTGACTACTGCAAGTTTATATTCAAAGTCAAGAGGAATCATTTGGGTAAGTCTAGGTCTTGCTGCAACATGAAATCGAGTATTGAAATCTGTACAAGAAATTGAATACTTAGCATTGAATGAACCACAAAGTACAGATATTGTTAAAACTAATATGTTGGATACGTACTATCCCAAAAGAAGTCCAAATCTGGAAAACATATGTCTCTTTGAAATATTGCAGCATTACAGTTTTAAGAGAAATGTTACAGAAAATATAAATGAAGAAACATAAGAAGCAACTGGATGTGAAGGATGTTTGGTAAAACATGCCAAAGGAAATCTTATTAACCACAGGAAACTGAGTTGCGAACCTCTAGGTAAAAGGGAATTTTTCTATTTAGCACTTCTGCAACTTTTCAATCTTTGGCGTATTGAAATGGAATTACTTGGAGATTATGACTGCTATGAAGATTCTTTTAATGCATGTAAAGATAGCATTCAATGCACAATTTTTCCAAATTATCTACAATTGTTAAATGAAGAGATTGAACAAGTAACTACTATTGCAGCAGAAATAGCTAGAGACAGTTCTCAAGATAGTCAAAGTTCTGCTCCACTTAGTCAAGATCAATTAGGACAACCAATTCTTGAAAATGAAGCAGCAATAGCCATGAATGAAGTAGAAACGGCAATGCAACAAGCACGACAGGATATTATTGAGTTGGGAATGGGATACTTGGGAGAACAACTAAATATTGAACAAAAAGAAATATATCAGCAAGTGACACAACAGATACAGCATGGTTTACTGCATGAAAAAAAGAATGCAAATGCACTTCATTTAAACCTACTCGAATGTATATCAGTGGTCAAGCTGGAACAGGAAAAAGTTTCTTAATTAAAGTTTTGACCAGTTATCTACACAAAATCACTGAATCACATTTATCTTGTGTTGTAACCGCTCCAACTGGGTTAGCAGCACACAACATTAAAGGGATTATATTACATCTAGTACCCATGCTACCAGTTGAACATGAAAATAAGTTGGAATATCACAAGCTATCTGAAGAAGCTTGCTATGAAGTCTCAAGAGTACTAAAGAAAATGAAACTTCTGATTAATTGATGAGGTGAGCATGGTTTCAAACTTAATGCTTGCCTTTATACATTTAAGAATGCAACAGATTTTAAAAACAGATTATGATGTCTTATTTGGAGGAAAACATGTAATTTTATTCTGCGATCTACTACAACTTAATCCTGTGAAAGGGCAACCAGTTTTTAAAACGATACTAGGAAATCTTTGGGAAGTACTGGAAATGTAAACATTTGGTCTCATTTTCAATATAAAGAACTTATCAAGGATATGGACAAGCAAGTGATGTTCATTATGGAAACATTCTTCAAGATATAAGAATTGGTGTTTTGACATAATATGGTAAAGAAGCTTTACAAAGTCGGCTACTAACGTACTTGTTTCCAAATGAAAACATTGCACCTGAAATAATGTACAAACAAATTGGAGTAAAGAAGTCTATAGTTTGCCTAATGCCAACACTGCAATAGTGTTCTACATTCAATAAAGAACTTTTGAAACTGGAAAAACAACCAATAGTGAAAATGGAAGCCATTGATAAAATGGAACACGAAGGAGTTACTATTCTTCTCTCAGAGAAATTACAGTCAAAATTGGATTCTTTGGAGAAGTCTGTGTCTAAGTCTGCTGGTTTAGAAAAGACTTTATATGTATGTGTAAACTGTCGGGCAATTTTACGGCGCAATTTGGATGTAGAAAAAGGTTTAGTAAATAGAGCAATGGGAAAAGTTGTTGATTTTGTTAATTATCAAAACAGAGATGGAATTTAATTTTTAAAGATTAAATTTGATCAGATTGAAGAGGTAAAAACAGATTGGACGTTGTGCTGTTCGTTTTTTGCTTGTAAAAGACTTGTATGTTCATAGAAAACAGTTTCCTCTTTCTTTAGCATATGCTGTGACCATTCATAAATCTCAAGGTTTAAGTGTAGACAGTGCTTTGGTAAATATTGGAAGTACAGTGTTTAAAGAGGGCATGGCATACGCTGCATTGTCTCGAGTAAGAACATTATCTGGTTTGTATTTGATTGATTTTGACGAGAATAAGATTAGTACTGATGCAAATTGTGTAAGAGAGTATTATCGGTTAAGAAGACTTTATGCTCCTAACTTAGGTGAATATCCCATATATGAGAAACGTGTAGTATGTCCAAAATGGTAATATGAGAAACATTCTAGTGTGATTCAAAAAAAGAAAACAATTCCAGAATATGATGAAGCTGCAAAGAAAATGAAAATGGACACTGTTGATGATATTGTAGGATACCAGTTAGAAAATAGTTCAGGTATCAACTGCTATGCTAATGTAATTGTGAATGTTATCTTTTATCTAGAAGATCTTCATCATGAAATTATGGATAATGGAGAAAAAAGATTCTGTTCTTTACTACATTATATTTTTGAAAAGTTGGTAACTGATAGAACTAAAATCCATACTGCTTCTGGCATTCAGCATCTTTTGGATATATGTACTGGTTCTTCGCAATTTACACTCAATATACAACAAGATGCACAAGAAGTTCTTATGTTTATGCTTGCAGTATTGGAAGATGAAGGAGTAGAAATTGAAAATTTGTTTGGACTAAGTTACAGATGGGATCATAAATGTGAAGAGTGTTCATTTTCTTCTACCACTAAAATAGACACTGAACGATTCATATATTTGACAATACCAGATTGCAAATCAGTGTCTATTAACAAATTAGTAAAAACAGCTAATCAAGATATGAAATGCTCACATTGTAAATCAGAAATGTTGTCAACATTATGTATAGATAGATTTGGAAAATATGTCATTTTAATGTTACAACGTTGTAGAGCAAATTGAAGAAAACTGGAAACCAAAATTAAAATTTTGTGACAAGTCAACTATCAATTTCAGGAAGAACCTTTAAAGCTGTGGCTATTATTTTCCATGATGGACCTACTACAACATCTGGACACTATACTGTGTATTTAAAGTGCAATAAATGATGGACACATTGCAATGATGCCCATTTGAAATTCAAATGTAGGTTGCCTTTCGAATGACCAGATTCATATCTGATATTTTTAATGCCAAAGTTTTGAAAACATCATTCGGCCTATTGGGAAGATGTGAACATGAATGTATGAGTTTATTTTGGATATTTTCAATGCAAATGGATTTGGAAACATTATTTGGCCTATTGGGAAGATGTGAACAATTACTGTTTGGATTATTGTTTGTGCTAATTCTTATAGCATTTGCAAAATTGTGTTTGAAAGAAGTAGTTTATATATGTGATCTTTATATTATACGCAATGTAAATGAGAGTGTATATTTTAGAAAATGTACTTCAGAGAAATAAATGATTTATTGTATTTGAAAAATTTAATTTAGAAACTGTAGATAGGTAAACAGATAGTAGAACTTGTTGTAAATATTTTCAACGCAGATTTGTTTGTTTTTTACAATCTCATTGATTGTATTTTTTTCACCGCTGTTATATGAAGATCTACATTGAAATCACTGTGTATGGTGGAATTCAGTAGAATCTGAAAACAGCAAAAAAGGGAAACTGAATATGTAATGTAATTCTAAAATTATGTTGTGTTCTTAAAACTATAATATTATATGTAATAACAGTTTTTCTTCTTTTTATTACAGAAAGTAATACTAAAGCTTGAAAAGATTTTAAATTCAGTTTACAACAAAAGTACTGAAAAATAGTTTCACTGAGTTTTATATCTACTTTAATAAAGAAGGTAAGATGAAATAATGAAATAAGCATAATAATATGAAGTAATGTTTACAGTCACTTTTATTGCACTCATCCATTTTTTCAAACACTACCCATGCACTGATCTATACAGTTAGGCACTATTCCCACACTCCTGCCATCACCCATGCACTATCCATGCATTTCTCCAATCACCTAGCCTGTATCCATACAGCTATAATATCACCCAGACACTACCTATGTACTTGCAAAACACACAAGATGATGGACGGAATGCTGCACATTGGCAAACATTCACCCCCAGTCACAGATCTGGGTTTAATCCATCGTTATTTTGCTTCACCACGCCACCCCAGTTCAGACATAGCCATATGCAAATCAGTCTTGACCCTGTGCCTCATGGGAACAGTCCAGACCGAACTGCCAAGCCATGTCTTCCCTGGACCGGAATCAAGCATCCTAGGACCGGTTTCAGGCTATCAGCCTTCATCAGCCAGGATAGCTTGACTCCAGTGGCGTAGTGAGCACGGGACCCACGTCTGGGCATACCCTTCCCACTTAGGGCGAATTGCAAAACACACAAGATGATGGACGGAATGCTGCACATTGGCAAACATTCACCCCCAGTCACAGATCTGGGTTTAATCCATCGTTATTTTGCTTCACCACGCCACCCCAGTTCAGACATAGCCATATGCAAATCAGTCTTGACCCTGTGCCTCATGGGAACAGTCCAGACCGAACTGCCAAGCCATGTCTTCCCTGGACCGGAATCAAGCATCCTAGGACCGGTTTCAGGCTATCAGCCTTCATCAGCCAGGATAGCTTGACTCCAGTGGCGTAGTGAGCACGGGACCCACGTCTGGGCATACCCTTCCCACTTAGGGCGAATTGCAAAACACACAAGATGATGGACGGAATGCTGCACATTGGCAAACATTCACCCCCAGTCACAGATCTGGGTTTAATCCATCGTTATTTTGCTTCACACGCCACCCCAGTTCAGACATAGCCATATGCAAATCAGTCTTGACCCTGTGCCTCATGGGAACAGTCCAGACCGAACTGCCAAGCCATGTCTTCCCTGGACCGGAATCAAGCATCCTAGGACCGGTTTCAGGCTATCAGCCTTCATCAGCCAGGATAGCTTGACTCCAGTGGCGTAGTGAGCACGGGACCCACGTCTGGGCATACCCTTCCACTTAGGGCTAATTGCAAAACACACAAGATGATGGACGGAATGCTGCACATTGGCAAACATTCACCCCCAGTCACAGATCTGGGTTTAATCCATCGTTATTTTGCTTCACCACGCCACCCCAGTTCAGACATAGCCATATGCAAATCAGTCTTGACCCTGTGCCTCATGGGAACAGTCCAGACCGAACTGCCAAGCCATGTCTTCCCTGGACCGGAATCAAGCATCCTAGGACCGGTTTCAGGCTATCAGCCTTCATCAGCCAGGATAGCTTGACTCCAGTGGCGTAGTGAGCACGGGACCCACGTCTGGGCATACCCTTCCCACTTAGGGCGAATTGCAAAACACACAAGATGATGGACGGAATGCTGCACATTGGCAAACATTCACCCCCAGTCACAGATCTGGGTTTAATCCATCGTTATTTTGCTTCACCACGCCACCCCAGTTCAGACATAGCCATATGCAAATCAGTCTTGACCCTGTGCCTCATGGGAACAGTCCAGACCGAACTGCCAAGCCATGTCTTCCCTGGACCGGAATCAAGCATCCTAGGACCGGTTTCAGGCTATCAGCCTTCATCAGCCAGGATAGCTTGACTCCAGTGGCGTAGTGAGCACGGGACCCACGTCTGGGCATACCCTTCCCACTTAGGGCGGATTGCAAAACACACAAGATGATGGACGGAATGCTGCACATTGGCAAACATTCACCCCCAGTCACAGATCTGGGTTTAATCCATCGTTATTTTGCTTCACCACGCCACCCCAGTTCAGACATAGCCATATGCAAATCAGTCTTGACCCTGTGCCTCATGGGAACAGTCCAGACCGAACTGCCAAGCCATGTCTTCCTGGACCGGAATCAAGCATCCTAGGACCGGTTTCAGGCTATCAGCCTTCATCAGCCAGGATAGCTTGACTCCAGTGGCGTAGTGAGCACGGGACCCACGTCTGGGCATACCCTTCCCACTTAGGGCTGAATTGCAAAACACACAAGATGATGGACGGAATGCTGCACATTGGCAAACATTCACCCCCAGTCACAGATCTGGGTTTAATCCATCGTTATTTTGCTTCACCACGCCACCCCAGTTCAGACATAGCCATATGCAAATCAGTCTTGACCCTGTGCCTCATGGGAACAGTCCAGACCGAACTGCCAAGCCATGTCTTCCCTGGACCGGAATCAAGCATCCTAGGACCGGTTTCAGGCTATCAGCCTTCATCAGCCAGGATAGCTTGACTCCAGTGGCGTAGTGAGCACGGGACCCACGTCTGGGCATACCCTTCCCACTTAGGGCGAATTGCAAAACACACAAGATGATGGACGGAATGCTGCACATTGGCAAACATTCACCCCCAGTCATGTGCAGCATTCCGTCCATCATCTTGTGTGTTTTGCATTTCGCCCTAAGTGGGAAGGGTATGCCCAGACGTGGGTCCCGTGCTCACTACGCCGCTGGAGTCAAGCTATCCTGGCTGATGAAGGCTGATAGCCTGAAACCGGTCCTAGGATGCTTGATTCCGGTCCAGGGAAGACATGGCTTGGCAGTTCGGTCTGGACTGTTCCCATGAGGCACAGGGTCAAGACTGATTTGCATATGGCTATGTCTGAACTGGGGTGGCGTGGTGAAGCAAAATAACGATGGATTAAACCCAGATCTGTGACTGGGGGTGAATGTTTGCCAATGTGCAGCATTCCGTCCATCATCTTGTGTGTTTTGCATTTCGCCCTAAGTGGGAAGGGTATGCCCAGACGTGGGTCCCGTGCTCACTACGCCGCTGGAGTCAAGCTATCCTGGCTGATGAAGGCTGATAGCCTGAAACCGGTCCTAGGATGCTTGATTCCGGTCCAGGGAAGACATGGCTTGGCAGTTCGGTCTGGACTGTTCCCATGAGGCACAGGGTCAAGACTGATTTGCATATGGCTATGTCTGAACTGGGGTGGCGTGGTGAAGCAAAATAACGATGGATTAAACCCAGATCTGTGACTGGGGGTGAATGTTTGCCAATGTGCAGCATTCCGTCCATCATCTTGTGTGTTTTGCATTTCGCCCTAAGTGGGAAGGGTATGCCCAGACGTGGGTCCCGTGCTCACTACGCCGCTGGAGTCAAGCTATCCTGGCTGATGAAGGCTGATAGCCTGAAACCGGTCCTAGGATGCTTGATTCCGGTCCAGGGAAGACATGGCTTGGCAGTTCGGTCTGGACTGTTCCCATGAGGCACAGGGTCAAGACTGATTTGCATATGGCTATGTCTGAACTGGGGTGGCGTGGTGAAGCAAAATAACGATGGATTAAACCCAGATCTGTGACTGGGGGTGAATGTTTGCCAATGTGCAGCATTCCGTCCATCATCTTGTGTGTTTTGCATTTCGCCCTAAGTGGGAAGGGTATGCCCAGACGTGGGTCCCGTGCTCACTACGCCGCTGGAGTCAAGCTATCCTGGCTGATGAAGGCTGATAGCCTGAAACCGGTCCTAGGATGCTTGATTCCGGTCCAGGGAAGACATGGCTTGGCAGTTCGGTCTGGACTGTTCCCATGAGGCACAGGGTCAAGACTGATTTGCATATGGCTATGTCTGAACTGGGGTGGCGTGGTGAAGCAAAATAACGATGGATTAAACCCAGATCTGTGACTGGGGGTGAATGTTTGCCAATGTGCAGCATTCCGTCCATCATCTTGTGTGTTTTGCATTTCGCCCTAAGTGGGAAGGGTATGCCCAGACGTGGGTCCCGTGCTCACTACGCCGCTGGAGTCAAGCTATCCTGGCTGATGAAGGCTGATAGCCTGAAACCGGTCCTAGGATGCTTGATTCCGGTCCAGGAAGACATGGCTTGGCAGTTCGGTCTGGACTGTTCCCATGAGGCACAGGGTCAAGACTGATTTGCATATGGCTATGTCTGAACTGGGGTGGCGTGGTGAAGCAAAATAACGATGGATTAAACCCAGATCTGTGACTGGGGGTGAATGTTTGCCAATGTGCAGCATTCCGTCCATCATCTTGTGTGTTTTGCATTTCGCCCTAAGTGGGAAGGGTATGCCCAGACGTGGGTCCCGTGCTCACTACGCCGCTGGAGTCAAGCTATCCTGGCTGATGAAGGCTGATAGCCTGAAACCGGTCCTAGGATGCTTGATTCCGGTCCAGGGAAGACATGGCTTGGCAGTTCGGTCTGGACTGTTCCCATGAGGCACAGGGTCAAGACTGATTTGCATATGGCTATGTCTGAACTGGGGTGGCGTGGTGAAGCAAAATAACGATGGATTAAACCCAGATCTGTGACTGGGGGTGAATGTTTGCCAATGTGCAGCATTCCGTCCATCATCTTGTGTGTTTTGCATTTCGCCCTAAGTGGGAAGGGTATGCCCAGACGTGGGTCCCGTGCTCACTACGCCGCTGGAGTCAAGCTATCCTGGCTGATGAAGGCTGATAGCCTGAAACCGGTCCTAGGATGCTTGATTCCGGTCCAGGGAAGACATGGCTTGGCAGTTCGGTCTGGACTGTTCCCATGAGGCACAGGGTCAAGACTGATTTGCATATGGCTATGTCTGAACTGGGGTGGCGTGGTGAAGCAAAATAACGATGGATTAAACCCAGATCTGTGACTGGGGGTGAATGTTTGCCAATGTGCAGCATTCCGTCCATCATCTTGTGTGTTTTGCATTTCGCCCTAAGTGGGAAGGGTATGCCCAGACGTGGGTCCCGTGCTCACTACGCCGCTGGAGTCAAGCTATCCTGGCTGATGAAGGCTGATAGCCTGAAACCGGTCCTAGGATGCTTGATTCCGGTCCAGGGAAGACATGGCTTGGCAGTTCGGTCTGGACTGTTCCCATGAGGCACAGGGTCAAGACTGATTTGCATATGGCTATGTCTGAACTGGGGTGGCGTGGTGAAGCAAAATAACGATGGATTAAACCCAGATCTGTGACTGGGGGTGAATGTTTGCCAATGTGCAGCATTCCGTCCATCATCTTGTGTGTTTTGCATTTCGCCCTAAGTGGGAAGGGTATGCCCAGACGTGGGTCCCGTGCTCACTACGCTGCTGGAGTCAAGCTATCCTGGCTGATGAAGGCTGATAGCCTGAAACCGGTCCTAGGATGCTTGATTCCGGTCCAGGGAAGACATGGCTTGGCAGTTCGGTCTGGACTGTTCCCATGAGGCACAGGGTCAAGACTGATTTGCATATGGCTATGTCTGAACTGGGGTGGCGTGGTGAAGCAAAATAACGATGGATTAAACCCAGATCTGTGACTGGGGGTGAATGTTTGCCAATGTGCAGCATTCCGTCCATCATCTTGTGTGTTTTGCATTTCGCCCTAAGTGGGAAGGGTATGCCCAGACGTGGGTCCCGTGCTCACTACGCCGCTGGAGTCAAGCTATCCTGGCTGATGAAGGCTGATAGCCTGAAACCGGTCCTAGGATGCTTGATTCCGGTCCAGGGAAGACATGGCTTGGCAGTTCGGTCTGGACTGTTCCCATGAGGCACAGGGTCAAGACTGATTTGCATATGGCTATGTCTGAACTGGGGTGGCGTGGTGAAGCAAAATAACGATGGATTAAACCCAGATCTGTGACTGGGGGTGAATGTTTGCCAATGTGCAGCATTCCGTCCATCATCTTGTGTGTTTTGCATTTCGCCCTAAGTGGGAAGGGTATGCCCAGACGTGGGTCCCGTGCTCACTACGCCGCTGGAGTCAAGCTATCCTGGCTGATGAAGGCTGATAGCCTGAAACCGGTCCTAGGATGCTTGATTCCGGTCCAGGGAAGACATGGCTTGGCAGTTCGGTCTGGACTGTTCCCATGAGGCACAGGGTCAAGACTGATTTGCATATGGCTATGTCTGAACTGGGGTGGCGTGGTGAAGCAAAATAACGATGGATTAAACCCAGATCTGTGACTGGGGGTGAATGTTTGCCAATGTGCAGCATTCCGTCCATCATCTTGTGTGTTTTGCATTTCGCCCTAAGTGGGAAGGGTATGCCCAGACGTGGGTCCCGTGCTCACTACGCCGCTGGAGTCAAGCTATCCTGGCTGATGAAGGCTGATAGCCTGAAACCGGTCCTAGGATGCTTGATTCCGGTCCAGGGAAGACATGGCTTGGCAGTTCGGTCTGGACTGTTCCCATGAGGCACAGGGTCAAGACTGATTTGCATATGGCTATGTCTGAACTGGGGTGGCGTGGTGAAGCAAAATAACGATGGATTAAACCCAGATCTGTGACTGGGGGTGAATGTTTGCCAATGTGCAGCATTCCGTCCATCATCTTGTGTGTTTTGCATTTCGCCCTAAGTGGGAAGGGTATGCCCAGACGTGGGTCCCGTGCTCACTACGCCGCTGGAGTCAAGCTATCCTGGCTGATGAAGGCTGATAGCCTGAAACCGGTCCTAGGATGCTTGATTCCGGTCCAGGGAAGACATGGCTTGGCAGTTCGGTCTGGACTGTTCCCATGAGGCACAGGGTCAAGACTGATTTGCATATGGCTATGTCTGAACTGGGGTGGCGTGGTGAAGCAAAATAACGATGGATTAAACCCAGATCTGTGACTGGGGGTGAATGTTTGCCAATGTGCAGCATTCCGTCCATCATCTTGTGTGTTTTGCACTACCTATGTACTTCCCTGCAATGCGTCATCAGCAGTGCATTGCGGGGGCGCGAGTTATAGTTAGCTCAACTAACTATAACGGCCGAATTTCTCTGGTTTTGTATGAGTGAAATGTCCAACTAACTATAACGTCCCTGAAACCTGTGGTTTCTCAGTGAATTTCTAAGGTTTTTTAATTGCTAATTTCTAACTATAACGTCCCTGAAACCTGTGGTTTTTTCAGTGAATTTCAAAGGTTTTTTAAATGCTACTTTCTTACTATAACGTCCCTGAAACCTATGGTTTTTTTCAGTGAATTTCAAAGGTTTTGTAAATGCTAATTTCTAATTGTACTGTCCAAAAAATGCTTATTCTAAATTTTTTAACTTTTGTAAAAATAATGTGATGTTTTCTCCTTTCTAAAATATGCATTTACCTTTTTTTTTAAAGTGGATTTGCGTACCAATCGAGTACCAGTCACGGTGGTTGCGCGAATCCAAGAATTTTGCTGCCATATTAATTAATTTGTGTACGATGCACGTATGGTATGCAAAGGGTGCGCGGTTCTGGACCCTGCGCAACGTAACGTATGTATTTCCAGGGGTCGCGCCGGGTGCGCGAATCCATCGCAAATCTTTAAGTTTTAAAAGTATATGTATATAACTTTATTATATATATTATACCATGAGATTACTTAGTATAACTGTAAATATCATATATTTGTAATTGTAATAAAGATATATTATTGTTAAATATATTTTTCAGAATTCGCGCAGGGTGTGCTCCGGTTGTGCGCCGGGTGCACGAATCCCATGTTACTCCAAAAGAAACAATTTTATTGGTTAAGAACCTTTCTATTCTAGAACTTGAAGGACCCCACCCATTTTTTCATTCTTCCAGGAACATCTTTTCAAGAACCACCTCTTGTGTTTTCTGTGCCTCTTTATTTGATTTTTTTGGTGTTTTTTTCCAAGAAAAGGAAAGAGAGTATTGCATGGGCTTTCTTCTCTATCCCAGAAGGAGAGAAGAAGGTGAATGCGCGCAAAGTCACCTGCACTGTGTGCAAAAACATTTTATCTCGTGGATCAGAAAAGAAGTATTCCTGCGGGACTTCATCTATGCTGAAACACTTTCAGACCATGTACCCAAACCGTCTTGCGCGTGAACAACATCGGCACCAAATGCAAGAGTCACAGCAAGATGATCAGGTCGCAGGACCTAGTACTTCTGTGGGATCCACTGCATCCACACAAATTGTTCCAGAGTTTGCAGGACTGGAACAGCACTGCATAAAGTGCGAGAAACTTCTTTGTGCAGGCGAGCAATCTGTTGCAGCTGTTGTTGTTGCTGCAAAGAATCATCATTGTTATTCTTTTTTGTTTTTGCAATGAGTTTCTAATTGCAAAATGTTTCGAAAAGTTTTTTTAGTTCATTTCCTTGTTTTTAAAAAATCTTTTGTATAAAAAAACACCCAAAAAATTAATAAAAGTGTTCACAAAACACCCAAAAAAATTCAAACAAAAAAAGAAGAAAAAAAATGGTTCATTTTAGAACCGCCTAATTGGTTAAAAATAGACAAACTTGTATGTGTTCCATGAATGACTGCAAGGGTAATGTCTGAGTCATTGTATGAGTGAATAAGGCCTGTCTGAGTGAATGAATGAGTGCAGCAGTATTGCCTGAGTCATTGGATGAGTGCACGGATAGTGTTTGAGGGAATGAATGAGTGCCTGGGTAGTACCTGGCTTATTGCATGAGTGCTTGGGTAGTGCCTGCGTGCATGGATAAGTACATGAGTAGTGTTTAAGGGAATGGATGAGTGCAAGAGTAGTGTCTGAGTGATTAAATCAATCAATCAATCACAGAATTTGTAAAGCGCACTACTTACCCGCGAGGGTCTCAAGGCGCTGGGGAAGAAGAAGGGGGGGGATATCGCTACTGGTCGAACAGCCAGGTCTTGAGTAGCCTCCTGAAGGTCAGCAGGTCTTGGGTCTGTCGTAGGCTGAGTGGAAGGGTGTTCCAGGTCTTGGCGGTGAGGTGGGAGAAGGATCTGCCGCCGGTGGTAGTTCTTCGGATGCACGGGACGGTGGCCAAGGAGAGGTCGGCGGAGCGGAGTTGGCGGTTGGGAATGTAGAAGGAGAGTCGTCTGTTGAGGTAGGCTGGGCCGGTCTTGTGGAGTGCCTTGTGTGCGTGGATGAGGAGTTTGAAGGAGATTCTCCTGTCGATGGGGAGCCAGTGCAGGTTTCTCAGGTGGGGGGTGATGTGGCTGTGTCGTGGAACGTTGAGGATCAGGCGTGCAGAGGCGTTTTGAATTCTTTGCAGTTGTTTGATGAGCTTGGTCGGGGCTCCCGCCTAGAGGGCATTTCCATAGTCGAGTCGGCTGCTAACGAGGGGCTGGGTGACTGTCCTTCTCGTGTCTGTCGGGATCCATCTGTAGATCTTGCGGAGCATGCGGAGGGTGTTGAAGCAGGAGGAGGAGACTGCGTTGACTTGCTTGGTCATGGAGAGCGTTGAGTCGAGGATGACTCCCAGGTTGCGTGCGTGGTCGGTGGGTGTCGGGGGTGCCCCCAGTGTCGTGGACCACCAGGAGTCGTCCCAGGCTGAAGGGTTGGAGCCGAGGATGAGGACCTCCGTCTTGTCCGTGTTCAGCTTTAGTCGGCTGCTCTTCATCCAGTCGGCGGCGGCCTTCATTCCTTCGTGGAGGCTGGATTTGGTGGTGAGGGGGTCCTTGGTGAGGGAGAGGATCAGTTGAGTGTCGTCGGCGTAGGAGATTATGTTGAGGTTGTGCTGTCGGGCGATGCGTGCGAGTGGGGCCATGTAGATGTTGAACAGTGTCGGGCTGAGGGATGATCCCTGGGGTACGCCGCAGATGATCTCGGAGGCTTCGGAGCGGAATGGCGGGAGGAGGACTCTCTGTGTTCTGCCGGAGAGGAAGGAGGTGGTCCATTCTAGGGCTTTCTCTCGGATCCCTGCGTCGTGGAGGCGTGCGCGTAGTGTGCGGTGGCAGACAGTGTCGAAGGCGGTGGAGAGGTCCAGGAGGATGAGGGCCGCGGTCTCACCATTGTCCAGCAGGGTCCTGATGTCGTCGGTGGCGGCGATGAGGGCAGTCTCGGTGCTGTGGTTGCTGCGGAACCCTGACTGGGATGGGTCCAGGATGCTGTTTTCTTCGAGGTATCGGGTTAGCTGTCTGTTGACGATCTTCTCGATGACCTTTGCTGGGAATGGAAGCAGGGAGATGGGCCGGAAGTTCTTGAGGTCTTTCGGATCTGCCTTGGGTTTTTTGAGTAGGGCGTTGATATCGGCGTGTTTCCAGCTATCTGGGAAGGTCGCGGTCTCGAAGGAGAGGTTGATGACGTTGCGCAGGTGGGGTGCGATGGAGCTGCCGGCTTTGTTGAAGATGTGGTGCGGAAAAGGGTCTGACGGGGAGCCGGAGTGGATAGTGCTCATGGTCTTGATGATGTCATCGATGTTCACGTTGGCCCAGGCTGTCAAGGGGTCATGGTCGATAGCGTGCGGCGAGTCTGGTGTGTCGGGGTCTGTTGGGGCAGTTTGGGTGTCAAAGCTGTCGTGGATGTTGGTGATCTTGCGATGGAAGAAGGTGGCGAGGGAATCGCACAGGGCTTGCGACGGCGGGATGTTGTTGGAGTTGGAGCTGGGGTTGGAGAGTTCCTTCACGATGATGAAGAGCTCCTTGCTGTTGTGTGCGTTGTTGTCGAGGCGGTCTTTGAAGGAGGTCCTCTTGGCGGACCTGATGAGGTGATGGTGGTGGCGGATGGCGTCTTTGTGGGCTGCGTTGCTGTCCGGTGTCTTTTCACTGTGCCATTTGTTCTCTAGTTTCCGGCAGGTGCGCTTGGATGCTAGGAGTTGCTGGTGTCTCTGTAGGTGGGTTTTTCAGCGGGGCGAGGGTGTTGGTGCAGTCGTTCATCCATCGTCTGAGGTTGCGGGCGGCGTCGGCGGGGTTGGAGGGGTCGGTTGGTGGGCTGAGGGCGAGGTTTGTCTGTAGTTGGTCTTCGGTGACTTTGCTCCAGCAGCGGCGGGGGATCTGTTGAGTGCGGTGGTGTGCGGTGTGTTTCTAGAAGGTGAAGTGGATGCAGCGGTGGTCGGTCCAGAGGAGTTCGGTGGTATGGCTGAAGGAGACGTGGGAGCTTGAGGAGAAGACGGGGTCGAGCGTGTGGCCGGCGGTGTGGGTCGGCGTAGTGACGAGCTGTCTCAGTCCGAGGATGGCGAGGTTGTCGATCAGGGTGGTGGAGTTGCTGTCGTTGTGGTTCTCCAGGTGGAAGCTCAGGTCTCCGAGGAGGATGTAGTCAGTGGAGGTCAGGGCGTGCGTGCTGATGAAGTCGGCGATGGAGTCGCTGAATTGGGGTCGGGGTCCGGGGGTCTGTAGACGAGGGTGCCTCTTAGGGTGGTGTTGGGGTCCGTGTGTATCTGGAAGTGCATGTGTTCGGCGGTGCTGAGAGTGTCGTCGGTGCTGGTCGAGACCCTGATGGTGTTCTTGTGGACGATGGCGATTCCTCCTCCGACTCCGTTGGTGCGGTCTCTGCGGGTGATCTTGTAGCCGTCTGGGATGGCTATGGCGATGTCGGGTGCGGAGGAGTTCTTCATCCAGGTCTCTGTCAGGAAGGCGACGTCCGGAGCTGACGTGTCGAGCAGGTCCCAGAGCTCGACGGCGTGTTTGCGTGCGGAGCGGGTGTTTAGTAGGATGCACCGGAGGTGGTTGAGGTCCTTCTTGGCGGGTGCTTCGGCGGCTCTGAGGCAGGTGTAGCTGCAGTTCCGGCAGGTGAAGGGGCCATGTGTGCGTTTCGGGGCGGCCTTGAAGCAGGTGTGGGTCCGGCCGGGGTTGAGAGTGTGGAGTGTGCTGGCATCGTAACGGCGGCGGTCATCGTGGCGGGTGCGGGGGGCACACGGACCAGGGGTTCTGGTGCTGGGCACGGTCCAAGCACGGACGGGCGCAGACGGGCTTGCCTTAGGCGCGCCAGCGGCGCGCCAGCGGCGCGGCCGCCATATATTGGGAGGCAAGAGGTGGGAGGCAGGGGCAGCGAATGGGCAGAGAGGGGGCGGGGCTGCAGGGGACGCAGCGGCGGGAAATCGGAGCGGAGACAGAAGGCAAAATGGGCACAGGGTTAGGGGCCCAGCAAGGGGCAAAATACAGAGCGCACAGGGGGCAGCGAGGGGCACAGAGGAAAAACGGGCACAGAACAGATGGGGCAGCGAGGGGCACAGAAGGAAAAACGGGCTGACAACAGTAGGGACAGCGAGGGGCACAGAAGGAAAAACGGGCTGACAACAGTAGGGACAGCGAGGGGCACAGAAGGAAAAAAGGGCACAGGAACAGATGGGACAGCGAGGGGCACAGAAGGAAAAAACGGGCTGACAACAGTAGGGACACAGGCAACAGAAGAAAAATGGCAATACAAGGCAACGGGCACAGATACAGACAACAGAATAAACACAGACAGCAGAAAGAGAAATGGCAATACAGGAGGAGGATACAAACCTACAGCCTACTTCCTCAGAACGGCAGCTGGGCAGGGACCAACACAGGCGGTGCTGTGCAGAGGGGAGCGACCTACCAACAGGTCAAGGGTGTGCATGGGTAGAGTCTGAGTGCATAGAAGAGTGCATGGGTTTTGCTTGAGGGAATGGATGAGTGCAAAAAGATTGCCTGAGTGATTGGATGTCTGCAGGCATAGTACCTGGGTAATTGGAGGAGTGCATAGCTTGTGACTGGCTGATTGCATGACTGCAGGGGTAATGTCTGGGTGATTGGAGGAGTGCATGGGTAATGCCTGGGTGCATGGAAGAGTGCATAGATAGGGCCTGGGTGCATGTAGGACTGCATGGGTAGTTCCTGGGTGATTGGAGGAGTGCATGAGTAGTGCTTGGGTGATTACATGAGTGCCGCAGAAGTGCCTGAGTGCATGTATGAGTGCATGGGTAATGCCTGGGTGATTGCATAAGTGCAGGGGTAATGTCTGGGTGATTGGAGGAGTGTATGGGCACTGCCCGAGTGATTGAAGGAGTGCATGGGTAATGCCTGGGTGATTGCAGGAATGCAGGGGTAATGTCTGGGTGAATGGAGGAGCGCATGGGTAGTGCCTGGGTGATTAGACGAGGGTATAGGTAGTGCCTGGGTGATTTTATAAGTGCATGGGTAGTGGCTGGGTAATTGGAGGAGTATATGGATAGTGCCTGGATGACTGGAGGAGTGCAAGGGTAGTGCCTGGGTTATTCCATTAGTGCATAGGTAGTGCCTGGGTGATTGCATGCCTGTAGGGGTAGTACCTGAGTGATTGAAGTAGTGCATGGGTAATGCCCATGTGATTGCATGAGTGCAGGAGTAATGTCTGGGTGATTGAAGGAGTGCCTGGGTGCATGGAAGAGTGCATGGGTAGTGTCTGGGTGCATGTAGGACTGCATGGGTAGTTCCTGGGTGATTGGAGGAGTGCATGACTAGTACCTGGGTAATTGCATGAGTGCAGGGGTAGTGCCTGGATGATTGTAAAACTGCATGGGTAGTGCTTGGGTGATTGCATGAGTGCCACAGAAGTGCCTGGGTGCATGTATGAGTGCATGGGTAGTGCCTGACGGTTTGCATGAGTGCATTGGTAGTTCCTGGGTGATTGGAGGAGTGCATGACTAGTACCTGGGTAATTGCATGAGTGCAGGGATAGTGCCTGGATGATTGGAAAACTGCATGGGTAGTGCTTGGGTGATTGCATGAGTGCCGCAGATGTGCCTGAGGGCATGTATGAGTGCCTGGGTAGTGCCTGACTGATTGCATGAGTGCATTGGTAGTACCTTGGTGATTGGAGGAGTGGAAGGGTAGTGTCTGGGTAATTGCATGAGTGCATAGGTAGTTCCTGGGTGATTGCATGAGTGCAGGCATAGTGCCTGGGTGATTGGAGGAGTTCATGGGTAATGCCTGGGTGATTATATGAGTGCATGGGTAGTGCCTGGGTGATTGCATAAGTGCAGGGGTAATGTGTGGGTCATTGGAGGAGTGGATAGGTAATGGCTAAGTGATTGCATGAGTGCAGGGGTAATGTCTGGGTCATAGAAATAGTGGATAGGTAATGCCTAAGTGATTGCATGACTGCAGGAGTAATGTGTAGGTAATTGAAGGAGTGCATGACAAATTAATTATAATTAAATTATAATTAATTTTCAATTATTATCAATTATTTAAATAATATTTATTGATCTAAATAGCATTTGTTTAAAAAAGTTTGAGGTGTTGGTTCTGTGTTTTGTAGAGGTATAGGGTGGTAATCATTTTTTTAATTATTTATAACTATTTAATTGATCATTAATTATGTTAATTGTATAAATATATTTTGTTTAATTTAAATTTAATATGTGGGTTGTTGGTTTTGTATGGGTATAGGGTGGGAAATAAATAATTATAATGATTTAAAAATTATTATTGTGGTTTTTGTAGTATGGGTAAAGGATAAGTATGACATTATAATAATTAAATGTTGTTAATTTTTTATAATTGTTTAAATAATTATGTAAATGGGTAATTACAATACTGTTTAGGTTATATTTGTGAGTTGTATTTGTCAGGCTGAAGGGTGGGAAGTTAATTAAATATAATACATTTATTGTTAGTTAGTAATATTAATTGTTTAGCTGATTATTAATTAGGTAAATTCTTTAATGATTTTTTTTAAATGTATATATTAGGTGTGTTTCATTTGTTTTGTACAGATAAAGGGTGGGAAAGTACTTAAATGTTTTAGTAGGTATTTAGCATTAAAATTGTAATAGATAATTAATTATGTAAGATGTGTAAATATTATACATTTAAATATACATTTTAGATGTGGTGTGTAGCTTGTAGAGGTATAGGGTAGAAAGTTATGTCAGTAATAACAGAAATAAAAAGAGTAAAAAAAATGTAATTGTCATTTATTATTGTATGTGTTAATTGTGTTACCTACAACACATTAGAAACTCAAAAGTAAACTTCTTTAGAGTTCAACTAGAAAAAGCCAGCAATCACCCAAAAAGACTTTTCGAAATGATCAAACATCAATTCACTCGACAACCTAACCCCTCCACATTAGGATCCAATCCGCAGTCAAAACTGCAATATATTTGCCTCCTTCTTCCTTGAAAAGTCAAAAAAGATTGATCGTGATCTCCAAACAGCCATTGAGCACCTCCCGATGATACCTCCAAGTATCCCCAGCCTTCCTCTGATCGAGCAGCCCCCAGACCTACAAGGACTCAACCTCAAAAACAACACATCATGGAACACATTCAAAACATTTGATGAAACTGCCATTTTTAATATCTTAACAACACTTAAACCGTCAAACCATTTCTGCGACCCTCTGCCAGCTAACATCTTCAATGAGATTAAAACATCTCTACTACCACTCTGGACTAAGATAGTGATTGCATCACTACTTCAAGGGGCTTTACCAGATTGTGTAAAATCAGGGAAGGTAACCCCCATTCTCAGCAGATCATACGAAGCCAGATAACATCCACCCAATCTCCACCTTTCCCTCTCTGACAAAGCTCCTTGAGAAATGCGTCCATACCCAACTATGCAATCACATCGCTCAGTTGCACCTTGTTGACCAATTCCAATCCGTTTTCCGTCAAGGTCACAGCATGGAAACAGTTCTTACACACGATGATGCGCTTAAAATGCTAGATCAAAACAAATCTTGCCTCCTAATCCTCCTAGACCTATCCTCAGCCTTCGATATGGTCACACACGACAGCCTCCTTCACTTACTTGAATGTAGAATGGGATTACTAGGGGTTGTCCTAAGTTGGTTTGCCTTATTTCTACACAACAGAACTCAAAGAATGAAGGTTAGCCCATGCCTGTTTACTACCACTCCGGTCACTTTTGGGGTCCCGCAAGGGATGTAATATGCATACAGAGGTATATGTTGATTGTTGGCTGTAGGGTATAAAGGTGATCATTGGAGCGTGGCTGTAATCTCAGCACAGAGGTGAACACTGAAGGCTGGCTGCAGGGTACACCAGAGACCCTTGGAGCTTGGTAATAAAATAGGCACAAAGGTGAACACTGACTCATGTCTGCAGGGTACAAAGGTCACAACTGGAGCATGGCTATGATATGGACACAAAGGTAACCACTGAAGACTCGGTCTAGGGTACAGAGATCACCATTTGTGCTTAGCTTAGCTGTAATAGGGGTGCAGAGGTACACGTTGAACATTGGCTGCAGGGTATAGAGGTGATTATTGGAGCATGGCTGTTATCTGTTTACAGAGGTCAACACTGAAGGCTGGCTGCATGGTACATAGGAGACCATTAGAGCATGGTTGTAATATGGATACCGAGGTTCACAGTGAAGAGCGGGTCTAATAAGGGTACAGGTGTGAACACTGAAGATGGGCTACAGGGTACAAAATTCAGCTTTGACAGTTGTCTCTATGCAGGCTCTTGGGAGATCAAAGAAGCTTGGCTGTAGGATATAGAGCTGGACATTGATACTTTCATTAGGCTATAGAGGATATTGCAATGTGCCGAAAAGGGAGATTATAGTGAGTACTTACAAAAGGAAATAGTATGGCTGTCTTGTATTATGATTTTTTGTGTTGGAAATTCCTCCTGCATTCCCTTTTTTGGCACACACATCAGACCTTTGGTGTCCTCCTCAACTCTAACAATTAACCCCCTCGCTTTCTGACCATGTCCTAATTTATAAGACACTTGCCTCATTTCAAGTAAAACCTTCAATGGCACACTTTAGTTCCCTTTGATTTTTACCCCTATGCCATATTTGTAGAAACCAGCATCACTCTTCAGTTTCCTCAAGACTCAGTTTTGCACTCTCACCCTCCACAAGTGGAGGCTGTTATGCATTTATAAATCTGTAAATGTCCTAAATACCTTTATCACTCACCTCAAAACCCTACCATACAAGAAAAAGACCATAGGTGGGACATCTTTCTCTGTTCAAGCAGCCAAACTATGGAAGTCATTACCCCCAAACCTAAGATCCATGGATAACTATCTTATTTTTAGAAGATTACTCAAGAGTCGGCTCTTTCCTACATAACCACCATACTCAAATACTAATGTTAGGCATATCCCTGTGTATGTAAATATTTATAATTGATTATATGTATGTCTCTAGATATGTGTATTTCTTTTTACAAATATGCATAATAACTATCGTTTTTAAAATATATATTTTTTATGTCGGCTTAACAAATGTATATATCACTTATGGTTATATGTATATCTGTGTGTATGTGTGTGTGTGTGTATATATATATATATATGTGTGTGTTTATATATTTACATCTTAAATTTACTGGAGAAATCAGCAAGACATCAGTTAATTTTTTGGATTTGAAAGTTTTTGTATCCAATGGGAAACTTTGTACCACCCTACACAGAAAGCCCACAGCAGGCAATTCTGTGCTGCACGCCAGGAGCTGTCATCTGGAGAAACTAAAGAACAGTATCCCCTATGGGGAACTGTTACGTATCAAAAGAAACTGTACACATGAGTGTGATTTCCAGGCTGCAGCTGCTGACAGTGTAGCCAGATTCCAAGTGCGAGTCTATTCGGGGAAAACTTTATTGAATGCCAAGAAGAAAGTGGACACCAGGTCGAGAGTAGAACTGGTTAGTGGGGCATCCATTACGAGGAAGAAAAGATCTCTAGCCTCTGATACATAGCTAAGGGAATGCAGAATGATTAAGGATTTCTCCAGTAGTGCCAATGATATTAGAAAAGCATTGAGGAAGAGTTGGCATATCCTAAAAGCAGATTCCATCTTAGGGGAGAATCTTTCTAAGGCTCCCCTTTTGACATTCAGGAAAGCTCGGTCATTAAAAGACCATTTGGTACAAAGTCACTATGTAAGAGAGAACAGACAATCATGCTTTCGCTCTTTAAAAGGCTTTTTCCGTTGTGGGAGATGTAAGGCCTGTAAGCACAGTCGAAAGGTTTTGTCTTATGCTGTACCAGGGCTTAGGAATCCAAAATTGATTGGAAAATATATGAATTGCAATACTAGCCACACGGTATACTGTTTAGTATGTCCGTGTGGACGACGGTACGTCGGCAGTACCATACATCAGACAAAAATAAGGATTCTGGAACATCTCAGAGCCATTGCCTCTAAGGATATTAATTATCCGGTGGCCAGGCATTTCGAGAGTCACCACAAAAGCAACAGGGATCTGTTATGCTATTTTTGCCTGGATCATGTTCCCAATTATATACAAGGGGGGACAGAGAGCTGAAGCTTAGAAGGCTGGAATCAAGGTACATTTTAGATATGCAATCAAAAATGCCCTTTGGTTTGAACAGTGGGGAAGAGCTGGCAATCCATCTGTAGGTTCACAGGAGGAGGGCATTGTAGTTATGGGATCTGGAGTAGGCTTGTACATTTGTATATAGATACATGTATGATGACATTTTGGTTACCACTTTATTTGTAGTGTGGAGGTTGGGGTGTGGTATTTAGCATTGTGTTACTTTTCACAAGTATTTATGTAGGACAGGCCCATCATGGGCATAATATTAAATTTGTTCTGAACATGAAGCTATCCATAAGATGGAAATAGATGTATATATGTGCATGCCCATTCAGGGCGAGATTTTGTCCTTGATTTAATGAATTTGAACAATGTGGATTCTAATGTTGCTTACAAACTATCCATAAGATAGAAATAGATAGATATATGTGCATGCCCATTAAGGGCGAGATTTAGTCCTTGATTCAATGAATTTGAACAATGTGGATTCTAATGTTGTTTATAATTTTGCATGTTCAAAGATGGCCGAAATGGTTTTGTACTGAGGCCAGTCCTTTGTTTATTTTGACACCTTGAACCCACCAATGAATTTGAATTATGTATTTAAATGGCGCTGTCTCGGGCTGCTGCTGCATATTGAAGAAGGCAGTCGCCGAAACGCGTCTTGTGTGTGTGTTTTCCCAATAAATTTGGGTTTAATGAGCTCCCGTGAGTGCTTGTACTTTGTGTACGAAGAAGCAGGCATAAATATATATATATAACAGCAACTCCTTTCACTTTACGATTCACCGCAGAAGAAGATAGGAGCTCAGACCACAACTTCGTGCTGCAAGTTTCTTTAATGTCTGCTCAACAAACCACAGCCATGACGCGTTTCGAGCCCATAGGCCCTTGATCACATGACGTGATACACTGCCGGTATTGGGCTTTTAAGCCATTTTTTACCCTTACATTTTTTTCTTTTTTAAAGTGACAAGTGCGAATAAATAAATATACATGTGTATAAACGCAAAACCGAATAAGAATGAACATAGAAGAAATGCATTAATATTACCTTAAAAATACCTTCAACTGGGTAAATGTTTAAAACTTCAATTGCATATTGTTGTTTTGAATTTGTAATTGTTGTTATAAATATGTTTCAATAAAAAACACACACAATTCATTTTAAATATGATAAATAAATAAATACATAAATGTAATATCATAATAGAATAAAATCATTGTATTGATAACCCAATAATCAAAAAATCAATATATGAATTCAACCATCAATACTATATGTGCACAACTTTGTGCATGATTGTAGGATATTAAGTGTTATTTGAAGACTTTACCTATAAATCTATTGGTTAGGTATATATTACCCGATATTACTAAAGGTATTTGTACTAGATTCTTGAACTTCTATTTCTAATATTTGCGTTTATTTATACAAATGCATGTGCCCAAGATTATAATTGTGTTGTAATGTGTAAAATCACCAATAACAAAGCTAAAACCCATAAAAACCGAACTGTGATAATTACAAAGGAAAGAAAAAAGGGATTGGTTTTTTAAGACAGGGCACTTTACAATACTTTAAATTACTGTATGCTGATTGTTTGTTTGTGTTTAAGACTTATTAGCTATTACTATTGCTATCAGAAGCATGTATATAGATCCTCTGTCCCATTAAGACCCGCTGGCTGTTTGCTATCTAATTCCAAGATATATCTCGTTTCTAATTTTCTAAGGGCTTTTTCTCTGTTGCCTCCTCTTTTGTTTTTTGGCACGCAATCAATCAAAAAATATTTGAGATCTTTTGGGTCTCCATTGTGTGATTCCTCAAAGTGTCGTGCCACTGGATAAGTTTGATCTTTGTTTTTTATAGCTCTCATGTGCTGGAGAATCCTCTTGTGGCCTTGGAGAACTGTGCTCCCTACATAGCGTAGGCCACACGGACACTCCAGCACATAGATTACATAATCCGTTTTGCATGTCAGATTTCTGTATATGAGTTTTTCCTTATCACTGAAAGGTATTTTATAGGAAAATTTATTTACCCCATGTTGACACGCCTTACAGGATGTGCATTTAAAAAAGCCTTTTCTTTGGTTTAGCCAGGTGGTATTTATTGAATGGTCCCATGGATCATTGTGGACTAACTCATCTCTCATTGAAGGTGCTCTACTATATGTAATTGCCGGTCTAGTTGGCAATAGATGGCCTATAGTTGGATCACTTAATACAAGGGGCCAATTTTTTCTTATAATGGTATTGATTGTTCTTGCTTGTTTGCTATAACCAATTATAAACCTAAAAGTATCCGAATTTTGTATTGGGTCTTGTAGGCTATTCACTGTATTGGTTATATTGGCCCTCATCTGTGTTGTTAAGAGGCTATCCCTACTGATTGCATTACTTCTTCTTATAGCATTTGCAATTGTTTTTTTAGAATAACCTCTTTGAAGAAACCTTTTTGACTGGCTATCTGTGCCAACTGTAAATCATCATCATTGCTACTTATGCGTTTTAATCTGAGCATCTCACCATACGGTATACTTTGTATAAGATTTTGAGGGTGAGAGTTCGTAGCATGTAAAAGTGCATTTCCGGCAGTTTTTTTCCTATGTAATCTGGTGGCGATTTGTCCTTTTCTGATGTAGACCTGTACATCTAAAAAATCAACCGCCTCATCACTTATATTTTCCGTGAACTCTAAATTAAGGTTATTAGTGTTAAGATTTTTAATGAATCTTTCTGCATCTGGCCGGGTCCCCTGCCAGATGATAAAAAGATCATCAATATATCTCAGCCAAACTTTGATGTTTGTGTTGACTACATTTGCGTGTTCTTTGAGGAGGATCAGCTCTTCCCACCAACCCATATGAAGACATGCGTAGCTGGGGGAAAAGCTGGCCCCCATTGCTACGCCCCGTAATTGCTGATATAACATATTCCGATACATAAAAATATTGTTATTTAAACAGAACTCTGTCATATCTCTAAGCATTTTACTATGATGAATAAACTCTGATGGTCTTTGATCAAGAAAATATTCAAGTGCCCTCATGCCATCATGGTGATTGATAGAGGTGTATAATGAGGAGACATCTAATGTGATTAGAAGATAGTCATTATTCCATTCACAGTTCTTGATTTTAGATAAAAAGTCTCCCGTATCACTGATGTATGATGGTAGATGTTGCACATAATCCTGTAGAAAATAGTCCACATAAATTGATGTTCGCTCTAAGAGACTATTTCTTGCTGAAATAATCGGCCTTCCCTGTGGATTAATAGAGTCTTTGTGTATTTTTGGGATAAAATACAAAATCGGTGTTAACGGGTGGTCATTTTGTAAGTATAGATATTCTTCTTGTGTCAGTAAACCTGCGTTTTTCCATGCAATCAGTTTCATCCTGTAGATGTTATAGGTGTTTTTATGGGTTATTTGATCACATTTGCGATAACATTGTCTATCTTGCAATTGTTTCATAGCCTCATTGTTGTAGTCAGATTTATTCCATAGGACTAAATTTCCACCTTTATCAGAGTTACGGATAATCAATTCAGAATTTGCTTTGAGTTTCTTCATTAATGAGTGATATTGAATCTCCGTTTTGTTTTTTCTTTGTTCTCGTTATCCTTTGTATTCTGTGATTGAGTTTTTTGATTTCACATACAACATGTTCATGGAATATTTCAATTCCATCACGAGGCATTATTGGATTGAAATGGGAAGTTGGTTTAAACTGTGTTGCTGCCATACCACAGTCCCTTGAGTTGTATGGGACTTTGTTATGCATTGAAAATTGAGTGGAGGTCATATTCTCATCCAGTAACTCCTGCATTGGATCTAGAGCTGACTTGTCTGTACTTGTCAAACCGAAGGGTGGAGATAAAATGGGCAATGATTCTTGTTGCTTGTTAGTTTCAGACTCTAAAGGTTTCTTTTGTGCGAAGTATTTTTTAAGTTTCAATTTTCGTATACTTCTATAGATGTCCATGCGAGTCGAAGCATAATTGAACGAACTTTCAGGACAGAATGACAGTCCTAGCGATAACAGTGGTGCTTCGGCTTTAGTTAGATCAATATTTGCCAAATTTATTATTGTAGGGGTCATTGCTGAGTCTGTCGTCTCCAATTCCTGCGGGTTTGTACTCTCTTTTTGGGAGCGCTTAAGTTTTGCTGCTCTCCTCTCTCGGCGTTTTGTGGTTGATGTTTTATTTGAGATTTTCCTTGGTTCCTAGGGCGCAGTGTTTGCCTGCGTTCTATGCATAAAAATCGACTTCCTCCACCAATGAGATTTTTGCTGGCATTTGTTGTGTGGCATGGTTTCTGGGATCCTGTTCAGTCTCGCTCTCCAGCGCGGAGCTGAGATCTGAAGTAGATGCTGTTTCCATTCTAGTTGCTCCGCCTCCTGTATTGGATTTGGATCCCTGTGTCACGCCATATTTAGATGCCTTGATAGAGTCAAATTTCTTTGCAAAAGTAAAAATACGACCACATTCGTAATCCATACGGTCTCTGTGAAATTTGAACGTTTTTCTTTCACGGATAATGTCCTCCTCTTTTTTCAATCTTTTAGTCATTTCATCCTTTAGTTTGTTTAGTTCCTCATTTTGTCCCATTTCCAATAATTCAGTATTTAGGTTGTCAATTTCTTCCTGTAATTTTAAACGATCCTTTTCGGCATATTTTACAAAGATGGTTACCAATTTTCTAGATGAGTCCAAATTAGTTTCTGCCCACTCTCTCATCATGTCTGGATCTGGGTTCTCATAACTGGGGGCTGTTAAAATACGTAACCCCCTCGGTATCCTCCCTACATCTAAATAGCGTTGCAGGGATTTAGCCTCCCACCATTTACTCTGTTCTGATTTCATTTTTTTCTCCAATTGTTTTACTTTTTCTTTGAGACTGATGGTTCTGCCTCCTTCTGATGGATTTTGGGAGATTGAGTGTATGGAGGGTATTTTAGAGTCATTAAACATTTCAGCTGCCGCTGCCTCCCTGTCCTTTAGCGCGTCTGCTGGCATGGTGGTAGTGTTGTTCTGAGCTTAGACTATTTGACAAAATTAAGGCGGATGGTGGAACAAATAGACACTCCGTGTGTCTTTAAAGTTCTACAACAACTGCCGCGCACACCTCTGACCCAGCGTTACAAAGTATCAGACCAGTCTCCCGATTGCCCTCGGATTACAGCGCCCTTCACATCACGGATGCGTGTTCGCCTACCTTCGGGTGTTTTGGAGATCAATAGTCTTTTCCAAGAGCAGCTGGGGTGCTTAGCCGGTATAATCCTCCCGGATTACTCGATTAGAAGCTCTTCCTCGAGCCACGTCTCCCTTGTGACGGCTATGCCCATTTGTGCAGATGGGGTCCGAGAATAGTCGGAGGAGCCAGAACCGACTAAAAATATAACAGCAACTCCTTTCACTTTACAATTCACCGCAGAAGAAGATAGGAGCTCAGACCACAACTTCGTGCTGCAAGTTTCTTTAATGTCTGCTCAACAAACCACAGCCATGACGCGTTTCGAGCCCGTAGGCCCTTGATCACATGACGCGATACACTGCCGGTATTGGGCTTTTAAGCCATTTTTTTACCCTTACATTTTTTTCTTTTTTAAAGTGACAAGTGCGAATAAATAAATATACATGTGTATAAACGCAAAACCGAATAATAATGAACATAGAAGAAATGCATTAAAATTACCTTAAAAATACCTTCAACTGGGTAAATGTTTAAAACTTCAATTGCATATTGTTGTTTTGAATTTGTAATTGTTGTTATAAATATGTTTCAATAAAAAACACACACAATTCATTTTAAATATGATAAATAAATAAATACATAAATGTAATATCATAATAGAATAAAATCATTGTATTGATAACCCAATAATCAAAAAATCAATATATGAATTCAACCATCAATACTATATGTGCACAACTTCGTGCATGATTGTAGGATATTAAGTGTTATTTGAAGACTTTACCTATAGATCTATTGGTTAGGTTTATATTACCCGATATTACTAAAGGTATTTGTACTAGATTCTTAAACTTCTATTTCTAATATTTGCGTTTATTTATACAAATGCATGTGCCCAAGATTATAATTGTGTTGTAATGTGTAAAATCACCAATAACAAAGCTAAAACCCATAAAAACCGAACTGTGATAATTACAAAGGAAAGAAAAAAGGGATTGGTTTTTTAAGACAGGGTACTTTACAATACTTTAAATTACTGTATGCTGATTGTTTGTTTGTGTTTAAGACTTATTAGCTATTACTATTGCTATCAGAGGCATGTATATAGATCCTCTGTCCCATTAAGACCCGCTGGCTGTTTGCTATCTAATTCCAAGATATATCTCGTTTCTAATTTTCTAAGGGCTTTTTCTCTGTTGCCTCCTCTTTTGTTTTTTGGCACGCAATCAATCAAAAAATATTTGAGATCTTTTGGGTCTCCATTGTGTGATTCCTCAAAGTGGCGTGCCACTGGATAAGTTTGATCTTTGTTTTTTATAGCTCTCATGTGCTGGAGAATAGTATATCTATATATATATATATATATCACACAAAGAATAGAGCCCAACTCCGTCTCACTGGCAAGCTGACTTTATTCGTCTAATGGCGTTGCAGCAGTATGAACACTCTTTAAATCCTTACGCGTTTCGGCGCTAAGCGCCTTGTTCACAGGTGAGTGTTATTAATGTCCATGTGGGCATGTGGCCAAAACTACAGGCCCCAGAATGCATCAAATTCATATATCCATAGCGTGCACTGGTGTACAATTCCTTACTGCTCAATAGCGTTACTTTCAACACCACAATGTCACAAAATTCACTTGCCATAGTTCGTGATGCATGCTGCTTAAATTGTATCCGCACAGTGCATGATCCTGCTGCCTCGCTTCTTAATTTGCTCGACACGTGGAGTTTCCAGAGAGAGACTCAACTCCCTCTTCTCCCTTTCTCCCTCGCGCACCATCCAGCCACAGAAATCCATTTTCGGCTGGTGCGTCTGTAGAGCGGGTCATGCCACCTCCGTTATGTATTCAAAAGAGGCTCCATTTTGCCGGGGGCCTCCGACCCTGCAGGGCGGGCTCTTAACAAACAATGATCACATGGACATTAATAACACTCACCTGTGAACAAGGCGCTTCGCGCCGAAACGCGTAAAGTACTGCTGCAACGCCATTAGACGAATAAAGTCAGCTTGCCAGTGAGACGGAGTTGGGCTCTATTCTTTGTGTAAACTTACCTTAACAGGATTCTCCATTCTTGTTTGTTAAGAGCCCGCCCTGCAGGGTCGGAGGCCCCCGGCAAAATGGAGCCTCTTGACCACCATTTCCAGAATGAGAGATTACTTAGAATGGTGGTACTAGACACTGTGTATAAGAATGTGAGAGGGGGTAACCGAGAACTCTCACTGCGACAACTGGAGTCAAGGTTTATTATTGAATTGGAGACCATGATACCGAAAGGCTTAAACTCCAGTGAAGAATTGGCTATTCATTTACAGACATAATCTGTTATTGGCTGTGATTATTTTGTTTCCTTGCTCTTTTTACTTTATTTATATTTCTTTCACATTTTTTATTTGTAGGTTTGGGGCAGTGTGCACTGAAACCAGACATTCGTATGAATAAATGCTGTTGCAGATCCTCATGTTAGAACTGTTAGCCCACTGGGGCATGATGGTGATATGGTAAACTTTCTCCTGTATATATATTATGTATTTTTTTGGTACACTTATGCATTGGCAAGTATATTTTTTGCCCGCTTGGATACTATGAATTTCTGTATGTGTTTTGCATGCTTCAGCTACCTTATGAATTGAGTGGCTTTCATTGACATGTGTATTAATGGAACAGTATACGTTACTTTAGAAAATTGGCGATGGTTTGAGCAATGTTGAATCATTTATATGTTATACCTTATTTGGGTTCCGTTTTTGACATTGTCATTCTTGGTTGCTGCACAGTTTTGCTTTATTGACCCTGTCTGTAAGGTACTTTTATAATCTATAAGGCCACGGAGCTTTATTGTACCTTTGATTGGTTTTGTTACCTTCATAGCATCCAGAGTAATAGGTTTTTGTATTATATTACAATTTGCCAAGATGGCCGCCGTTTTTGCACTGGTTTTATGTTCACATGTACCCCTCTTTTATGTTCACACTTTATTTATAATGGTTGCTGTGACAATGTCCTCTTGAAACGTGATCAAGGCGAAAGCTGAAACGCGTTGTTTTTGAGCCATCCATTAAATTCTATTTTGCAACTTCCAGGAGTGTCCGAGTTACTCTCTGTGATAGCAGATTGACTTTGATATATATATATAGATATACTATTCTACTCACAACATGTTTATAAGTCACTGCATAGTTTTTATTTATTTATTTGATTAGATGCTATAGGTTTCTGTATTATTTATCTATCACAATATATAAATATCATAACTAGTTTATCTACAAGTGCTTCACTATTTAAATATTGAGGAAAAGATCCAAAAAAAAATTGAGTTATAAAAATACACAAATAAATTAGCTTCGACTACAGCAACGCTTGAAAGTCTGAGTTTATACGATACAATTTTAAATCTAGATATATTATGTTCCTTATACATATATTCCCTTTCTATGTAGTTATGTATCTATTTACTTCTTTACTCCTACGGTAAAACGGAAAAAAAAAATTTGACTCTCTCCAATGCATTACTCTGTCTCACCCTATACCTCTCTCAATATATCCTCTACCTACACTCTCTGACTCATTTCAAAACTCATTCTACTGCTATAATCTCCTAAATAACCCTTTCTAGACTTTTCCTTCCTCTATCCCTCCTTGGCTTACCCTACACCTCAGTTTGCTACTATGATCTCCAAAAAAAACCATTCAAAATTCTTCCCTCATGTATTGCTCCTTTGGCTCATTCCAAACCTCATTTTACTACTATGATCACACTAATCCCTTTCTAGAGACTCTTCCCTCCTCCATCCCTCCTTTTACTCATCCCAAACCTCATCTTACTATTATGATCTCCCACCTAACACTTTCTAGACTCTTCCCTCTTCCCTCTTCTATCCTTCCATTCTTGTATTGAATACAACTAACAGATTCACATGTCCACCGCTCAACTTAACTCCTATTTCCCTACACTAATCCACGACTAATCCTTTTTGGTTCCTGAGTAGCGTGCTACTCGCTGAAAAGCACTTTGACACCTTATTAGGGGTAGTAAGCGCTATATATATATATATACATACATATATATGTTTACACATTTACAATTGCTTTACTCTTTATACTCCTGAATGTAAGCATAACATCCACCTAAATGGGATAAGCAAAAAAAATACTTGCATACACTGGCAACTAGAAACATGACCTCACATTGCTTCTCCAACTGTTAAAACTGAGCTTTGCAGTTCCGTAAAACATGCCTCATGCATGTCAAATGCCCCATCCCAGCACATATACACACACTCCCGCCACTTTCCTTCCTGAAACACTGAGCTAAGTGATGCATATTCTGACCAGACACTGAAGGGCTTATGTGAGGGCACCACTAATGGGATAGAGCCTACTATGTAAGAGTAAGAAAGTTGCCATAAAGTTAACTTTATCGTTGCCCTCCCCTAGTTTGAATTTGTAGGTAAATTCTACGGCAAATGAAAATGAGAAAGAAAGATAGCACTGGGCAGCTAAGATGTACCTAGCCTCACGCCAGGAAGAAGAATCGCGAGCGTATGTAGTGCTAGCAGAATGCTTGTGTGAACAGTCCAGGTTAGTGCTGACATGTGGTCTTGACTTGGAATTCCCAATGAAGTGGAGGAACAGAGCAGTGACATTTATGGGTATGAGAGATGAGGCATAATGACCTCAACATCCTGTGATTCTAGGCAAATCTCTAAATCTCTCTGTGCCTTAAAAATGTGAAAAGTTATCTGGTGCTCGTTTAAAGCGCTATATAAATCTACAAAAAAAAAAAAGGAATTAGCAGAAATGCAGAGAGATGGTGATGGAGAATTATGGGCCTGTGATTCCCTTCAATGATGGGACATACAACACTTCTCAATATAATGCTGCTGCCTCAGCTTCTGTGTATGTATATTAACATTCCAATACTGCTCACATGCATATACTGGTGGAAGCCAGCCAATAAAGTACATTTAAAATGTGGAGAGTGACCTGGGGACATGCTCCTGGTGCCTTACCACAGGGTTTGTTTGGGCAGGCTGCACTGGCATTGTCAGCAGTGTAAAACGCTATATAAATCTGCAAAAAAAATAAAAAACATTTGGAGAAATACAGAGAGATGGTGATAGAAAATTATGGGTCTGTGATTCCCGTCAATGAAGGATCAAACGGCGCGCGCGGCAGCGGCGAAACAAAGTGGCCACTCCCTGAGGCAGCTCTGCAACATCGGGTAATGTTTGGAGCTGAAAGGCGCATTTAAAACCAACGGTGCGGCACTATTTCAATGGATTTCATCGTCGGAAGCGGTGGGGAGCACTGAGGCATGCTTTTTAGACGTGAAACGGTCTATTTGGATATTTTTTCCCTTTATCTCTGTCTGGCCTCGGTGGCTCCTCGCAGTGGAGCCGCCATTTTGTGCATTTGCCTCACGCACCTAACTCTGGAGACAGCGCTGCAAAATGCCTTTGTGGTCTGTGTTTTTTGCCCTTGCAGGCTCTTTTCCTCACAACTAACGTCATGGTACAACAAATGGCGTTTCTTTAGCAGTTTTCTTTTCCTCATTTCATGCCTCCATCCTTATCTTACACGGGACTAATGCTATTTGCGCTGACGTGTTTTCTTTAGTCAGGTCCTCCTCATCTGAACTGTTTTGTTAGTACAACTTTTTTGCCATATTGTTGTGAGGACTGGATCTCCTGTGCCTGAGAGAGTTATTTATCTGCTCTCTTGGATTTATATCATCGTTAACATGGATCCCACGCATCCTAACAAGCCTCATGGGGCTGCCGGTTCCAATATCTGTGGTTGCAAAGATTTGGTCGGCAACACCAATAAGCGAGTCAAAAAAGATCCGTCCTCCCCAACAAAATTTCCTCTCTCTCTGACTTTGGAGGATATTATGGATGAACTTCGCAACATTCGACCTTTTATGACGGATACCACTGCGACACTTCAAAGAATTGAGAAGAAATGGTCTGGTTTAGACTCAAGGCTCTCGGAGTAGAACAAAAGATCAGTGACACTCAGGATGTTGTTGCCAAAGTGGACACTCTTTCCCGTGAAGTAGCACAACTGAAGAAAACTACTGAGGATTTGGAAAACCGCAACAGGCGCAACAACCTTCGAGTTTATGGTATTCCGGAAGGCTCCGAGGGTTTGGATATGATCTCCTTTCTGAAGGTCCACATCTCCCAGATAGTTGGTTTGCCGAAATCTACTGATCTCAATATTCAAAGGACTCACAGGATAGGCCCTCAGAATGCATCATCCTCAAACAAACCGCGGGGTATCATCGCATATTTCCTATTATACTCTGATCTCATGGTGACTCTCAATGCAGTCAAGCAACGCAAACAGATGCTATGGTCCGGCCAAAAAATCTTCTTCAGTCAGGATGTCTCTAAGCCCACAGATAATCGCCGGAAAGAGTTTCTAGACCTCAGACCGACACTGCGATCAATGAATGGCCTCATCCATCCATGTATCTTCAAAGTTACTTACAAAGACAGAACTTTTACGTTCGAGGATCCCACCGAGCTTAGGAAATGTATTCATGTCCATAAGGGAGAAGCTATGGAACTGAGCAAAACTTGAATGTTTTCTTATATTTCCTCTCTTTTATTCCACAGGTTTCCCCTTCATACCTCGTTCGACGCTGATGTTCTTGTTCGAGTTGTCCATCTGTTCTATGGTGTATGCTTCATCCGTTGTGTTGTCTCCCCCATTGTTCGGTAAGTCCCCTTCCATCGTGTTGATTCTGTTTACGTTTCATGATTACAGTGCTCCGAATTTTTGTTGTCAATAATTCTGTTCTTTCTTGGTGTCCGGCTTTGGGGCGGCCTTTGTACTCCTCGCCCCCCCCACCCCCCCTTGCCTACATCAATGTTCTTCTTGTTTGTGGATATTATGACTAAAGTCATTTGGCTTGTTGTCATCTTCTCTTTGGCTATATTTCAAAGGAGATTGTGTTCTCCTTTTGCTTCTCCCACCTATCCCCTTCACCCCTTCCTCTCTCCCTTCTTTTATCCATTTTTGTATGTCCTTAATATTACTGCAGCTTTTCCTTATCTTTATGTTTTTGTTTTAGTAACTTTGTTTTACTACTCTCTACCTGGTATGTTTAATTGGACACACCAAGCCAACTGCTTTACCCTCCTTCCTTCTTCTCAACTCTTATTTCCCCTTATTTTTTGGTCTTTCTCTTTTTTTCTTTCTGGGATTATTTTCATTTCAGGACGTGTACCATTTAATGTCACTCTGGATTTCGCAACTCATCTACTTTCCTTTTTTTAAGTTTCTTCCATTGCTGTGCTTTATTTTGGATAAGTTTTCTCGATGAGTGGCTTACGTAGTATCTCATGGAATGTTAAGGGTATCCGTAATCCAGTTAAAAAACAACGTGTATTGTCCCATCTTGCTAAATTGAAGTTTCATGTAGCATTATTGCAAGAAACGCATCTTAAAGAACAAGATTTGTCCTCCTTGCGTAAATTATGGGTTGGAGAAATGTTTTGTTCCCCAGCAGTTAACAATAAGAATGGTGTAGTTATCCTGTTTCACAAGTCACTGAATGTTCCTTTACAAAATGAGACCAGGGACAATAATGGTAGATGGCTTTTTTTAAATGTTAAAGTCAACAATACTCAACTCTCAATTTGCAATGTTTATGGTCCCAATGGTATTGATTTAGCTTTTTAGAATGATTTCTCTACTCTTCTTTCTTCTCATGTTTCTGATAACCTGATTCTAGGAAGTGATTGCAATCAACTTATGGATCCTTTTTGGATCGGAAATCCCAAACCAAATTCATTCCCAATAAAATGCAAAAGACTTTCTACAAGGCTATTACGTCTAGAGGGTTGTTGGATGCATGGAGAATTTCTCATCCTGATGTTTTAGAATTCTCCAGTTGCAAAAATGGGGGTACCCATGAAAATGAAAATATTTCCTGAATCAGGGAATAAATAACATGTGTGCACAAACCTTTAGGAAATTCAATGTAAAGTGGACCTTCAAAATATCAATAACAATGTATCGATTCCCAGATGCTAATCATTATCAAAAATATTTTTATTATTCACACAACAATATTGATAATGATTAGCATCTGGGAATCGATACATTGTTATTGAAATTTTGAAGGTCCACTTTACATTGAATTTCCTAAAGGTTTGTGCACATATGTTTTAGAATTCTCCTTCTTCTCCCCAGCGCACAGGTCTCATTCCCGAATAGATTACATATTTCTCACCCAATCATCCCTTCAACTCATGACAAATGTGGAGATTGGCTCCATTCTCATTTCTGATCATGCCCCCGTCATATTAGACATTCTAATGCCCTACTTTTGGACACCCAATTTGTTGAACAATTTACACAGTTTATGCAGGAATTTTTTAATAACAATCTTTCCTCCGTTTCACAATTTTATCTCATTTGGGATGCCTTCAAAGCTACCGCCAGAGGATTTATAATCGATTTCGTTTCCCAGAAAAAAAGAAGTCACTTAGGGATGCAACATTAATTTTAAAACAAATCAAGGCCCTAGAGCATGAATATTTTTCTTCCAACTGTTCTGACACTCTGTCCAATCTCATTAAGGCTAAAATGCAATACAACAAACAATCCTGGGACAATGCCTGTAACAATCTCCTTAAATTTAATGCTAAACTGTATGGCGGCCGCAACAAAGCTGGTAAATCCCTTGCCAACTATCTCAAAATTAAAAAACAAAAATCAAAGATCGTTGCCATCATGGATAGCGCAGGAATCAGACACACTACAGATGCTAGGATACTTGAGTGTTTTACTGAATATTACACTTTGCTCTACACTCCAGCGTCCACCCCTTCCGCTGACCAAATTGATTCTTTCTTTCTCACCATCCCCAAACCCTCCAATAACCACGCTGATCTCACAGCCCTCGATAGTTCAATATTGGAACAAAAAATTACAAATGCTATTAATCAACTTCCCAAAGATAAAACACCTGGTCCAGATGGTTTTACTGTACGTTTCTTCCTTCACTTCAAGCAAATTTTCGTCCCTCAGATGTTAACCCTCATAAATCATTTCCTTGCCACTGGTAAAACGCTGGGTTCCTTTACTCAAGCGATACTTTGTCTGATCCCCAAAAAAGACAAAGACACCTCTCATTGTAAAAACTACAGACCCATTTCCTTAATCAATACGGATTGTAAGATCTTTGCCAAGCTATTAGCCCTTCGCATCAATAAGGTAATTCTGGACCTGATTAATATATATTAATCAGGATTTGTAAAAGGGCGTTCTATTACAGATAACTCCAGGACTTTCCTAAATATTATTCATTTAGCCTCCAGAGCGGATTCACCAGTTGCTGCAATCACGTTAGATGCTGAAAAAGCCTTTCGATAGAGTAAACTGGGAATTCATTTTTGGAGCACTAAAATGGCACAGCTTCCCCCCCCCCCTATTCTTAGATATATCCAAGTGTTATATCCGGCTCCCTCTACCTCTATGTGGGTGAATGGGTGTCAATCCAAATACGTTTCACGCAATGGAGGAACTAGACAAGGATGCCCCTTATCCCCTCTTTTATTTATTCTTGCTCTAGAACCCTTTTTAGAAAAACGTTGCCATTCCCCACAGTATACGGGATTCCAATTCAAACATACAGACATTAAGTTTACTGCATAAGCGGACGATATTTTACTTTACCTCTTCAACCCTACTACCTCTTTGCCAGCGTTTTTCTCTTTATTAAAAGAATATTCTTTATTCTTTGGTTATAAACTTAATATTGACAAATCCGAGGTCATGCCATTAAACAAACATGCTTTTCTTATATGTTTCACGGCACAGGGCTCAAATGGTGTCCCAAAAATATTAAATGTTTAGGCGTCCTCTACACCAATAGTATCAAAGAAACCATTATAATCAACCTTGCAGATGTACTTAAAAAACAATCGGCACTGATTGACAGTTGGTCCCCACTTTTTTTGTCTTGGTGGGGTAGACTAGCTACAATTAAAATGATGTTGCTTCCAATCATCAATTTTTATCTCTCCATGCTCCTGATCACTCTTCCACTTTCTTTCTTTAAAAGCATTAACCGCTCCTTGACTAAATTCCTATGGAATAATCGCAGGGCTAGGATTTCGCTTATCCGACTGCAACAGCCCAAAGAATTAGGAGGAGTTAATTTTCCTAACCTTAGACGTTATCACTCTGTATTTACCCTTAAACAAGTTTGGACCTTTCTATCCGACTCACCAAATATACCATCAATGGCCTGGAGCTCACTAGAACAATCGCAATATGCACCATTCTCTTTCTTTGCGGCAATTCGCCTTTCTCAACCCTCTAGATGCTTTTTATCTCCTACTTTCACAAACTCCACTGCATTGGCTACCTCCTTGTTTAAAGTTCATTTCTCTCATGAGGATAACTTTGCCCACACCCCTGTTTGGTATAACAAACACTTAAAAATTAATAACAGAGCTCTTTTTTGGAAGGAATGGATTGATAAAGGCATAATTATATTCGAGCACTTGATGACTGCTGGATCTCCTATGGACTTCACGGAGATCCAAAAGATGTATGACATATCCCTTTCACATGCTCCCCATTATTCCCTTCTTAGACCATCTATAGTTCAACTCCTGGCCCAGAATTCTTCCTTAGACTTTCATACTCCGACACACACTTCTTCACTAGATTTCTCTACTCAACTTAAGGCATCTACTATCTGTAAAATATTGTCTCATCCTATTGACCCCAGAATCAAATCTAGAATAGAACTTTTATGGGAAAAAGACTTAGCACAAGAACTCTCGTTTCAGACTTGTAGCTCCATCTGAGCAAAAATCCATACCTCCTCACGATCAGCAAGTACAACGCAGACTCTATATTATTTTTACAATAGGCTTTTTCTAATCCCTTTGGATCTACATAAGTTCAAGTTATTGGAGGTTGCGAAATGTTGGTCCTGCCCTCATGAAAAGAGTGATTTACTTCATATGTTCTTCTGTGTCCTCTGGTTAAGAGCTTCTGGCTACTCATTTGGGGAAAATTAAATGAAATTTTATCTATCAATGTTCCTTTTGATATTGTTCATGTCTTTCTGGGTGGCTCCTCTCCTATATGGAGTACCCGGGAAGGTGTGGGTAAATTTGTCGACTTGTTTATAGCTATTACTTTTCAGATTATTACTACCAATTGGAAGGACACCGCTAAAATCTCATATCAAGCTTGATGGAACCTGCTATGTCATCATCACAGACTAGACCGCGCATATGCCACCTCTACACCCCTACTGATTAAAAAGGATTTACTTTGGTTACCACTCACGACATTCCTCTCCAGGTTGGCTGTTTGATCTACCTCACATGTATACTGTCATGTTCCTTCGTAATAATCTCATGATCTGTTACCTCTTATGGTTATCTTTGCATTCATGGTTTAGCTGCTTGCTATTTTTCCCCTCTCCCTCCCTTCATCCCCCCCCCCATCTTCATCTTTATTTAAAAACGTTAAATTGCATTTGCCTGTGTACAGTTTTAAACTATTCGGACTGGTTTTGTTCACTTTCTTCTCCATTTTGCTCATATCCAGTTGTGGTTCAATTTATCTCTTCCTTTTATATCCCATATTTCAATTTGGGTGATGGAACTGTTTTGAACTCTGTTTGTAAAAATTATACTGATGTTTTACTTTGTATATTTTCTCAATAAATAATTATAAACTTAGAAAATGAAGGAACAAACAACACTACTCAATATAGTGCTGCTGCCTCAGCTTCTGTGTATGTTTATTAACATTCCAATACTGCTGACACACATATGCTTTGGGCAGCCAATAAAGGTAATGTAAACAAAGAAGAGTGAGCTGGGGACACACTCAAGGTACCTTACCACAGGGTTTGGGCTGGGCAGGCGGCACTGGCAGTGTCGGGAGTGTAAAGTGCTATATAAATCTGCAAAAAAATATATAAAATACGGATTCACAGAAATACAGAGAGATGGTGAAAGAGAATTATGTGTCTGTGATTCCTGTCAATGACGGGACATACAACACTTCTCAGTATAGTGCTGCTGCCTCAGTTTCTGTGTATAGTTATTAACATTCCAATACTGCTCACACGCATATGCTTTGAGCAGCCAATAAAGTTAATGTAGACAACAAAGAATGAACTGGGGACACACTCACGGTGCCTTACCACAGGGTTTGGGCGGGGCAGGCGGCACTGGCGGTGTTGGCAGTGCATCCTCATTTTTGATGTCTTTCTACTGTCCTGCTGCCACTTGTGGAGGTAGACAGACAGCAGCGAACATTACACTGAATACAGTCTTGTCTCACCCTCTTTCCAGAATTTAACAGCATATAAATACAGTAGCATGCACAAAGTGGGCCTCATACAGCTTGTCAGGGGAAGAGAGGGAGCGTGCATGGACCTGTACTGTCAGAGCTGCACTTGTGTAACAACTCCTGCATGCCCCCGATGTCAGAACCCAAGAAGCAACAGCAGCTGATGAAACCAGACCTTAAGCAATTGCTAGAGCTTGATGGCTTCCAGGCACCCTTCTGGGATGAAAGAGGTCCATGGCCGGTGTCAAGGTTCCACGTGAAGGGCTCCCCGGGACCATGGTTACGCATCACAAGTGCAGTTCGGGTTGTGCCTCCTGAGACAGCGCACACAATGCAGGAAACACTGCATGCATGGAAGCACCGCAAAGCAGAATTTGTATTCAATGATAGGAAGTGAAAAGCTTGCAATCCTGGTGAGGGAGGCAGCAGAAGGGTGCCGTGCTGATAAAAGAAAGGTGCGCAGCCACCATGCCAAAAGAAGAAGTGCTGCCGCCATGCACGTTTCTTTTATCAACACGGCGCCCACTTCATGGCACCCAAGCAACGGAGAATGAACAGAGCCGATTCTCAGTGAAGCAAACAGGAACACAGTAGCAGGTGGGGCGGGCAAGAAGGGACATGGGAGGAGGTGGCAGCTACGGGAGCCAAAGGGCAAAAAGTAACATGCACTGAGCCAGAGAAACGCTATTCAATTCTTTTTTTAAGTTCTTGAACAGAAAGTAATGTAGAAAAAGCAGAAGACAACAAGTCCGGTGGTTATACTGCAGGGAAGTGAAAAACTTGTTAAAAGGAGAGACCAGGAAGCCAAATTACCCACTGGCAAAGAATTTTGCAAGACAAACAACTAGACAAATCAAAAGCGATGGGAGGAGTCAAAGCCCACAAAGTACATACAGCAGATCATCCCCTGACAGCGCAAGTGCTGTCTAGGCTCAACCTAATCAGGAGCGATTTAGAGCAAAGGTCATGTCAACAATCCAGAAAACATTCTTTGCATCTAACACTGGTATGCATGTTCACACGGAGTACTTGTGCAAGATCAAGCAATGAGAACGACAAACCAACACTGCCAAAAGACCGAGAGGTGGGCATTGCATACCAACAGGATTTTTCTCTTTCAATTCCCTGATTTTCCACTGGGGCTGACGGTCAAACAGAGGACACATTACTTTAGGTAGAGCCTCAAAGTCAACGTTACATCAGGGAAAAAGTTATGGAGATAGCGCACATTCCTAGACAACTCAGCACATGTGCTACCATTTGCAGAAGTTTTACCCTCCAGACCCATTGTGGTTTTGTACCGCCATAAAATGCTAAATTAAACACTAAAGACGAACAGCCAAAGCCTGGCAGATAATTTTGCTATAATGAACCAAGTATCCCATGATTAAAAGAGGCATGCATCATAATCTTTGTTTTGCAATGCCGTTCATAAAAATAAAGGAGCAGTCTTAAACTACAGTTTTTGCTGGAATCCTTTATCAGTAGACTAAATGAGAAAAGGGGTACACTAGAAAATGTATTATGCTTAACTGGCCACAATGAGTGACTGGGAGAGACAAAGCATTAATTAGGGAGTTGCTTCCACCCCCTCCTCCAATAGCAAAAGACAGTTAGCAGTTCTGGGACGGAGCCCCTAAAGTGTCTCTCCTTAGTAAGACCAATGCCTCTGAAAGAAAAAGAAACACCCTCTCTTAATGCATGTTGTTTTTCTGGTCACCAGCAAGCATGGTAGCTCTCTCGTAAGGCCTCAAACATTACAAGTGCTTTATATCCCCCAAGATGAAATACATGATCAATAAATCATCAATCTGTATTGTTAAGCATGCATAATCACCTGTGAGGGTATCCATGTGCTGAGAGTACTGCTGCAGGTAGTTAGTTGAACATCCATGTCTTGAGTCCATTTCTGAATTCCATCAGGGATGCTGAGGTCCAAAGGGTGAAGTGGGAGGTCGTTCCAGGCCTTCACAGTGAGGTAGAAGAAGGAGCAACCTCCACTGTTGCTACGGCAGATGTGGGTGTGTGTGGGCGAGGCAGAGTGAGGTGGAGTGCAGGTGTCTGACGGGAAGGTGGAAGTTCAGTTGGTGGTTGATGTATGCTGTTCCGTGGTTGTGGAGGGCTTTGAAGGTGTGAGTCAACATCTTGAACTGGCATCTCTTCTGAATAGGGAGCTAGTGAAGCTTCTTGAGGTTGGGGGTGATGTGGGTCCATTTAGGGAGGTCTAGGATGAGTCTGGCCAGTGAGTTCTGTATTATTTGCAGTCCCTTGAGGAGGTGCAAAGTGACTCCTACAGAGAGTTTGTTGCCGTATTCGAGTCGGCTGGTGATCAGGGCTTGTGTGACAATGCGTCTAATGTTGATGGGGGGCCACTTACGGAGGGTGAGGAAGCAGGTGGATGAGACTGTGTTGATCTGTCTTTTCATGTTGTGCTTACTGTCCAGGATGATGCCAAGGTTGTGGGCGTGATCAGTAGTTGTGGGTGAGGGTCCTAGTTTGGGGGCCACCAGGTGTCGTTCCCAGGGGAGGTGTTGTTCCCAGAGATCAGCACTTCCGTCTTGTCTGTGTTGAGTTGTAGGCAGTTGTCTCTCTTTCAATTGGTGTTGTTCGTCATGCATTTGCGGTAGTTGGTCAGAGTGGTGGAGGGGTCTTCTGAGAGCGAGAGGACAAGCTGGGTATTGTCGGCGTAGGATATGATGTTCAGTCCATGCGATCGGACGACGTTGGCCATGGGAGTCATGTTGTTGTTGAACAGGGTAGAGCTGAGGGACGAACCTTGAAGGAAGCCACAGATGATGTTCTTAGGTTCCGAGATGAAGGGCGGAAGGATTATTCTCTGAGTTCTACCTATAAGGAAGGAGGTGATCTACTTGAGGATGTCTCCTTGGATTCCAATGTTATGAAGACTTTTGTTCAGGGTGAGGTGTAATACTGTGCTGAACGCTGCTGAGAGGTCGAGAAGGATCAGGGCTGCCTTGATCGAGGAGGGATCTGATGTCTTCTGTAGCTCCAATCAGTGTGGTTTCATGCTGTGGTTGGTGCTGTATTCGGATTGGTAAGTGTCCAGAAGTTAGTTGTTCTCCAGGTGTGCTGTGAGTTGGCAGTTGATGGCCTTCTCGAGGGCTCTGGTGGGAAAGAGGAGCAGAGAGATTGGGCGGAAGTCCTTGAGTTTGTTTTGGGTCAGTGGATGGTTTCTTGAGGAGAAGCTTGACCTCTGACTGCCTCCATCAAATAAGAAATGGGCCTCCCTTTGCAGGTATATTAAAACCATCTTTTTCCTATGACAAATGTATAATTTTGAGTCTTAAATGCCTTCTGATGTTAGAGTGGTGATAACATGAGTGCATGTGCAGTATTAAACACAAATTAAACACAAATTGACTCCAACCTGGTGTTAGAGCCATTTTACTCTAACACAACTGGCAGTGTTGACAGGGGCTCTGGGGGTAGAGGATGGAGGGCTGGTGATGAGATGGGCTGCTATAATATATGTGTCATCGTAGGTGAAGTGGTGTGTGGACCTAGGCTAGTGCTAAGAGACATATATATTAGTAATGTTAGAGGGTTCCTATAATAGGAGGAGATAGTAGGACCAGATGCTCTTGTAAAAGGCTCCTTCGGGTCAGGTTGCGTTTCTGCTATATAAAAATGCCCCAAAAATGACATAATAGTAATTCAAGCACAGTACAGGCAGCGGATGGACACCAATTAAAGTAAATTAATCTGTACTTGGTTCATGCGCCACACACAAAGACAAGGTAGTAGCGCAGAAAGAGATACCTGGGAAATGCAGGTGAATAGAAGCCAACAAGAAAGAGTGAAAATGATGCCAACGAATAGTAAGTAATAGGTGGGCTAAAAGCACCTTTTTAGAGTTTTTTTTTTTCATTTTTAGACACAACAGGTCGTAGCAAGGCAACAACGCCCTGTAAGCAGGCGAGACTAAAAACAACATTTATATTTTAGCAGATTTCACACTTTGCGCTGGGGCCTCATAACAGAACTGAAAGCATGCTTGTTATTACAACATATGCTATTAAGTTCTACTTTTTCTTTGCAGAACGTTCCATGTGTTTGGACTTTTAAGGAATACTTATATCCTTTGCATGCTAGAACACAATTTGCTGCAAAGTTATTTCAAATCAACTACCTTTTTTGCCAAATATTTAAGCCTGGTGGCTTCCTGCATGGATGTAGCTTTGTCATCTCATGTGAGAACTGCTCAAATCGGGCTGCTAAAAACAAAGATTTTCTTTTAGTTTAGAATAGCGCAGATTCCTGGCAGAGTAATTAACAAGCTGTAATATTCCCAACTGATAAGCACTCACTAATTTAATTTCAGGAAAACTAGAAGATTCATTAGAAATCAAACATGAGACTTGCCAGTCGCACTTGCCCAAATCAGGTCTGTCAACCCACTAGTATCTATCCTGCCTTGTTTCCCACGCCCATGTGTTATGTGCTGCTCCAGTCCAGGTTTTTTCTTTTAACTCTCGGACTTGTAGTCTTGTTTATACCCAGGGCCAGACTGGGAACTGAAACCGGCCCTGGCAAACTGCTCTGCCGGCCCCCCCGGGGGAAAGGGGAGTGCAGCCGAGCTGTTTGATAGGGCTGGTTTCGGCCGATTATGTTACAGGGGGCCGATAATACCGGCCCCCGGTAATGAAAACGGCTCCACAGGGGCCCAAAACTGGCATCCACCCTGGCGGCCCACCGGGGTAAAGCCCGGTGCCCGCTATGACCAGTCCGGCCCTGTTTATACCATTATAAAATAGAGATACAAGTCCCATAATTCAACGAAAAAAAGCTACACTCAAGTAGCATATCACACATGGACCTGGGAAACTTGGCAGCTATGAGTATCAATATTCTGAGACCTGCACACGTATGTGGCCTCAAACAGGCTTATGTTGCAAAGTCCTGATGAGCAGACTGAAAATGCTCCTTTGGTCGACAGCTCTGTCTTTCTAAAGATGAAGTTAAAAATATTTTATGAGCTCATTGTCATTCTACAGAAGGAACTTTTGGAGAATTGGCATAAAGAGTCCTCATCTTGAAATAACTTTGCTAAAACTGTTTCGAATGTGCTTAGTACTGAAATCTGTACAAGCTGAGTTTTAGCTGTCAAATCCCTAATTCCCCTTTTATAGATCTGTCAGTAGCCTATACTCATTGTCAAATCTACTGAAACCTTTTTTGTAATTGTATAGAATTTGACCAATGTTTAAAATGCACAATTAATCACTTTAGTTTCTGGAATTGACTCTAATGTTACCTTTGCCCCATTTCTTAAAGTGTTACTCCCACCTCCATTGGTTGTCCTTTTAGACCCGCCTCCACCCATCTCTCTCTCCAAAGTTCGGGTCTAGTTGCGGCCGTAAGCTGCCTTGTAGTTATCCTGTGCTCGTTCAACACTGCAGGAATTAACTGGATTTGTTTTATCAACTGCTATTTTACTATCAAAAACATGAAACTCATAAATCATCTGCCAGTTAATAAAGTACTTTGTGAGATTAACTTGCTCTCGGCACATATTCCAATTTTAGTCGGGTTCTGCAGGGACAGTGAGCAGCCCTGGCGCCGCAGATCACAAGAACAAGATAACAGGCAGGCTTAGAGACATAGGACCATATTTATGGCCAAGTCCAGTGCAGCAAGTCACCTTTCTGAGCTGCAATGTGTGCCAGGGAAAGGGCATGAATGTGCTGTATTTAAGTCAATATGGTGATTTCTGCCTTCATCCCTGCGCTGGCGCCCTTTTGGCTGCTTAGTGCCAATGCAGGCACCCTTGAACTGTGGTGCAACGGTACCAGCTTTGTAAGGAGGATTGTTTTTGTGCAGGAAGAGGCACCTTCCTGCACAAATATAATCCCCTAAGGTGTTTTACTCTTCCTATGTGTGCTACAGAATGAAGTACATATAGAAAGAGGAAAAAATTAGTAGAATTAAAAATATCTTTCCTCATTATGCCCCACCAGGGGAGGCGTAGGTTTTTGACGGATTCCCAGGTGTACCACTTCTGGTAAATCTGAGAATGCGTCAAAATCCAGTGATGTTGCGTGGGAACACTCACGCAATGCTCATGGAAACGTCTTCCTGGCGTAAAGTAATGCAATGTAGCGATTTGCGCTGCGTAGCAATACTCAAGATTTTTGTTTCCATTCAGGGCCCCACAAATCTCATTGCACTGCATTGTGTGGTGCAAGAGTGACGTAAAAGGGCTCATAAATATGCCCCAGAGTACCTGGGTGTGAGTGGAGGGCCTCAGAGGAGGTGCCCATCGATTTGCTGGGGTGTAGGCCATTAAGAAACAATAATGGTTGGGTTCTCAAAACAAAGAGAGAGGTAGGTGTGAAGGTTTTAAAACCACCTCAGGCAAAGGGGAATGCAAAAGTAAAAGAAAGACCTAACACAGCCTGCACCTGCACTAAAACTATCCACCACATGTAAATTATGTGCTATATAAACAATCATGAAACTCGTGCTTCGCGGTTATTATTACGTGCACATGCCACCTGACCGGTACCAAGGTGCAGGAGGTTTTGATTAAACAGTGCATTGGATTGTTCCTATGGTCATGTTGTGTATTTAGTTTGTATGGCGAGTGTGTAACTGTGAGCAGTATTCTGTCTTGATAATAAAGCATCCTTTTAACAAATATAATAGTGTGTGCAAGCCGCTGATTCCTATGTCGCAAAGAAAGTTGTGCAGAATGTCTCACTGTGCAGTGAATGGTAAAGAATGGTGCGAGTCCTCTCCTCCTCACTAAGGGTGCACAAACTTTCAGAGGCAGCTAAAACAGCTCTACCTACAATGAACAGAAACTATCAAATACATCATATAGGGACACACGTACGACCATCACGTTTTGCTATTCGCAAATTGCAATTTATAGCGAGTCGCAAAACCTGATGTACATCTGTATCTCAGATACAGTTTCTGATTCCCGAATGGGTCGCAAAGGACCTGCCTTATTAATATTCATGAGGCAGGTCACAATTTTAAGGAATGCAAGTGGATCCATACCCTGGACTCTATCAATTAGGGACTCAATGAACAGGAGGAGACATACCGACAGATGACCAGGCTTTAATTTACTTGAAACCTCACCTTCTCTCTGAATGTTAGCATTCCTGTTATCAAATTCTTGACTATGCCATATATGTCACTGAGAAATGTTAACTAAAGCCCGTTACTTTATACTCACATTGTCGATCTATAACAATGTACAGACCATGTAATTACTGGTTTGAAAAGGTATACTCAATGTATTGTAGATTCGTGGCCCTTCCGACTCCATGCATGAATATGAAAACAAGTGTAGGTCAAACTATGTTTCATTCATACTTTGCATTGATCTTGAGAATGTTTGAATCAATGGCCCTGATGTAAGTGACATATGAGCGATTTTTGCCCCAATCATGTACAAGATCTACACTATAGAATATTTCATGTGACATTATGAACATATTATGTTTAACATATTGGCTCATGGGTCACATTTAGGCGCACTTTGTAAAATTGGTATATGAGTAACTCTTACCCTAAAAATGTTTCAGATCTACATGTTGCTATATATCACACTTTAAAAGGGCATGTGAATATAAAAGTACATTGTAATATATTGTGTTAAAATGGTCGATCAGTAACGCAATACAAATATGTCATAGCTCACTGGGATGCGCTAAGTAACCACCGCGCCTGTGTGGAATCGCTTGACGAACGCCTGCACGGAGATTCATTCTATAGGTAAGACGCTGACAGACACGCTTGTGTCTAAATTAACTTCACTGAACTCCTTTTCCCGGCGTTTGACAGATTTCTGTCTTTTACTCCGCAGTACTTAATAATCAGACACCGTACTTCAACTTGCTGGAAATTATACTGCTTGAGCTACGGCTCTTTTATAAGGTATGTATTATTCACGACCCCCTTTCACTTTGGAGGATGGCAGTTAAATAGACTCTTTTAGCGCTCTCTATAGCGACTATTTGTTTTCATTTAGACCCCAACCTGGTGGTTGAGGTCACCCAGATATCGACGCTCTTACAAGATGAGGTATGTTTTCATCTTGTGCTTAATCAATTCTATTACAAACAGGGCCTGCCTTGCCTAAACCATTTACTCTCCAATTATTCCATAGACTCCAACCGGACAGTGGATGTCCTGAACTTAGCACATGAATCCTCCTTTTTCTTCACTTTCTGATTAATCACAGATTTTTGGTAAGGCTTTTTCACACTACGACCATAAGTGGAATCAGTCCCGTATGTATAATTTATGATTGAGGAGTTGAATTAGTCCCGCCTTTTCCCCGTTTGGTTTTAATTAAAGTAAATACTTGTGTCCACGAAAACACCATGAGTGGACTATGTCCCCTACGAAAAATTCATAAAGGTGGAGTGGAATTATTCCCCTCATCCTCCTGTTTGTCTAATTAATGTCATGGTTAATCCACACGCTAGGCTAGCCTTTTACTTGGAACACACCCTGATTCTTCTCTCTTTAATGCCATAGGCTGTCCATTCTACCCTTCACAGTCCTGAGGAAGACCCGCTCTTGACGCACCACATTCGTGCTGTTACTAGGGTCGAAACATCGATGTTGACAACATACCTGTCCATACGGCCTCCTTGACCCCAATACAGAGTCGTCACTGTGTCTAGGATTCATGTATAAACAAGGGACAGTACATATATAGAAGAAATTGTTTTAAATCCAATCTATCTATGTCACTCATGTACGTCTTGTATATAGTGCACCACCATTTCACTGATCACCCCACTTCACTTATTTTCACTATTGTCACAATCCTTTTGTCCACAATTAAGTTGCATCTGTGACAGCCTTTCTTTGAAAAACAAAAACATAAAAGACTTTATTTTTTAAAACATTTGTTTCTCTGGTGTGTTCTCATCGCAAAGCTTTAATTTCTTTTCGCACTTGAAATTTGTTGAAGTTACATTTGTTGAAGTATCAATTGATTAACTGTTTTTTTCTCTTAACATTAATATAAACGTATCACAGCAATTGTAATACCCGACAGGACCAATTGTTTTTGTATCGTTAATACCCAAGTCCTGAGGGATACAGGGTCACCCCATTAGCTTTAATGGGCCATTGGAAATGACCGGCACTCACAGGGATGGTGGCCTGCTTGGTCAGCAGACCACTATGCCTGTGACTTTTTTCTAAAAAAGCAGCTTTTTTTTTTTTTTAATGCAGTCTGTTTTCCTTAAAGGAAAATGGGATGCATTTCAAATAAAAAAATGAAAAGTTTTCTTTTCATTTTTTTTTTTTTACAGTAGGCAATGGTCGCGGGACCACTGCCTGCTCTGAAAAAATGTTGTGCCCCATTCACAAATGGAAACCTCTTCCTGTTTGTGAATGGCTTACCACCAATTTAATATTGGTGGTAATCTGAAAATGCTTTGCAACCGCATTCCACGTCGCAAAACATTCATACAAACCAGTGCGATTCGCTATTAGGAAGGTATGCCCTTTCCACACCACTATTTAATAGCGACTCGCAAACCCAATTTTGCAAGTCAGTAATAGGTTATCAACTCGCAAAATCAGGTTGGTACATAGAAAAATGCATTTTACCAGTCGCAAATGGACTGATGGGCCATTTGCGACCAGTAAAATGCGGACATCTGGCCCATAGTGATTTCTTAGAAATTTACCTCCGCAGTTAGGACTCATTTGCAAAAACTTTTTTCCACCCAAACAAATGATTATTGGCCTCGCTTAAATATGCAGCATGAGAGTTTTTGTTACAGTTTGATATATGTACCACCAATAAAACATTGCAACCCAAGTAAAATATATTTGGAGGGGGAGGTGAGAGGAAATTCAGATATATTGTGAATAAATAAGGGTTACTGGGAACACTCAACTGCCGCAGTCCCTGAGTGGGAATAAGAACCAAAAGCATTCGTGGAATATCCTGGAATACCAAACCCATTTTGCAACATAAAACATGATAAGCAAGTCCAGTCTTTTGTAGTGGTTTTCGAGGGTCAGTAATAAGGTGTCGCCCGCAGTAAAATAATTTTAAAAAAGGGAGCCAAATGCTGCATGTTTACTTCACCAGCTACCTTGGTAGCAGCAAGACTGTCGCTCAGCCTTCTAATAGGTTGAGGAGATCACAGTGCGGAATTACATCTGGCTTTGAGATCGTGCACCCAATTACCCCTCTTTTAACTTGGTATCCCGTTGTCAAATTTTGTTAAAACTTGCGTTTCTGAATCTTAAATCAGGAGCAACCTTACATTCAGGGCACAAGTACTAAAAAAGTAGTGGGGGGACTAACCAGGTTAGGCAGTATGCAAGTGAAATCATGACGCATGCCATTACAGCACATGATGTCATGACGTGTGACATTGCACGTGACATAACAAGAAGTTACCTCACTGGATGTAACATACAGATGACCGATCACGGCTTCTTCACTGCTCTCTTCCACGGCCTCTTCACTGCTCTCCCCCACGGCCTCTTCACTGCTCTCCTCCACGGCCTCTCCACTGCTCTCCTCCACATCCTCCTCGCTGCTCTCCTCCACATCCTCCTCACTGCTCTCCTCCACAGCCTCTTCACTGCTCTCTCCCATGGCCTCTTCACTGCTCTCCTCCGTGGCCACTTCATGGCTCTCCCCCACGGCCTCTTCACTGCTCTCCTCCACAGCCTCTTCACTGCTCTCCTCCACAGCCTCTCCACTGCTCTCCCCCACAGCCTCTTCACTTCTCTCCCTCACAGCCTCTTCACTGCTCTCCTCCGTGGCCTCTTCGTGGCTCTCCACCATGGCCTCTTCACTGCTATCCTCCACAGCCACTTCATTGCTCTCCCCCGTAGCCTCTTCACTGCTATCCTCCTCAGCCTCTTCACTGCTCTCCCGTGGCCTCTTCACTGCTCACCCCACGGCCTCTTCACTGCTCCCCCCGGCCTCTTCACTGCTCACCCGCGGCCTCTACACTGCTCACCCCCGCGGCCTCTTCACTGCTCACCCCCACAACATCTTCACTGCTCACCCCCACGGCCTCTTCACTGCTCATCCCAGCGGCCTCTTTACTGCTCATCCCGTGGCCTCTTCACTGCTGACCCCCTTGGCCTCTTCAATGCTCTCCTCCACAGCCTCTTCACCGCTTTCCTCCACGGCCTCTTCAATGCTCTCCCCAGTGGCCTCTTCACTGCTCTCCTTCACTGCCTCTTCACTGCTCTCCTCAACGGCCTCGTCACTGCTCTCCCCCACAGCCTCTTCACTGCTCTCCCCCACAGCCTCTTCACTGCTCTTCTCTGCGACCTCTTCACTGCTCTCCCTTACGGCCTCTTCACTGCTCTCCCCCGCAGACTCTTCACTGCTTTCCCCCGCAACCTCTTCTCTGCCCTCCTACGCACCCTCCTCCTCACTGCTCTCCTCCACGGTCTCTTCACTGCTCTCCCCCACAGCCTCTACACTTTTTTCTTTTATTTAGATAGTAAAGTAGGTTACTGCTTTTAGCACAGAGATCCTTTTGTTACCTGCAGCTCATAAATTGCAATCCGTGTAATATAGCACAGTGAGCTATGAAGGACATGCGGCTCCTACAGCTTGTAACCCTGTCTCATGTAACTCATCTTGTACATTGATTTACACATGTACATGATTTATTGTCAATTTATAAGGTGTATGTTGTGTAAAGAGCTCTGACACCCTGCATTGGGTTGTCTAGCTCTATAAAAGAAATAAAATAGTGCTATTGAAATTGTTGTGAAAATACTGGGACAGACCAACACACCTGACATTCTTACAGTGCATGCACCTCTTATATTGAAGGACTGAACAAAGGCAAAAGCATGCCTCTCTTAGTACCTGTGAAGAGATAACAAGCTGTGTTTCCCCTCAGTGGCATTTACATTTAAGTGTGAGGTTCCAGGCCGCCTCCAGTCAGGCTATTCAAACAAAAGGAGGCCTGATGGCCCCTTAACTTCGGCCCATCTGGAGGTGAAAAAAACTCCCTCGCTACTTGCACGTTGCTGCTGTGAATGGAAAGCAGACAATGTACAGGCACTGCTGAACGTGTCCCGATGTCTGAAAATTACACTGGGAAAAATTCTGAATATTTCTGTGGGGCCCAAGTTCTTGGCGGGGGGACAGCGTCCACCCTGAGAAAATAGTGGGTGGAAGCTGTGTACCTGCGTGTATCCCCGACTTGTGCCCTGCTTACATTTGCACATTGTACCAGGGCTGGACTCGGAACCGAAACCAGCCCTGGCTTGATCGGCTGGGGGTGGGCCAGTTCGGGGGGGGGGGTACTTGTGGAAGAAAGCTTGGTGCTGCTTTTGTTGCTGGGGGCCGATATTGCAGGTATGCTGCAAAACCGCCCCCCCCTTGCCCACCAGGGGTCTAAAACCGCCTCCAACCTGGTGCCCCACCGGAGAAATGCTCGTGCCCGCTACGGCCAGTCCGGCAAATTGGGATTCCTGCGGGACTCAGAATGGGTTTGGCTGCATGTGACTTGAACTGGTAGCGATGTCGGGGGACTTAGGCATAGGGTGGATTTTAGGGAGGATAGATTGCAGTGGTCACAGACTCTGGAGACTTCTATTGCATAGGTAGGCACATCAGACACCTATTGAGCCCGGGGACAGTTTTATGCTGGTCCTAACCTGTAATGAAGGGTTTTCTGGGAAGTATGCATGTGGTGGTGTCTAGAGGAGTTATCGTTTTGATGACATATGCATACAAAAGTTGCAGTTGAACTTGTGCAGTTGTAGCAGATGAGAAGGTGCAGCAGAAAGGCAGGTTTTCAGGATGTTTCAGGTCTTAAGGCAGGTTGGTTACACTACTGGGCTGGCAGATCAGCTCAGGGGGGAATAAGAATGGAGAATCAGCAAAATTCAAGGGACAAAGACATAAGGTCTTCTGATGGTAACACGCTAAGTTATGCTGGGTGTGAACGAAAGGAGGGACTGTTGCAATTTGTCAATGTTGAAGGGTTGTTATTTGGTATGGGGGTAGTAAATGGTGAGGTTTGAATAATGTTCAAGTATTAAGGTTAGTCTGTATGACAAAGCACCAGGGGTCGTTGGAGATTAATTTTATGCGCACTCCTCTCATTAAAGCAACCATTTGCACGCAACTAATGCATAAGAGTGCACCGTCTCGCTCCAGCTTGTAAGTGTCAAAATTAAAGTTCCTAGCCATGTTACTTTCACTTGATTAACTTCTCTCTCTCATAAACTTGCAAAACAGCTTCAATAGTAAATATCCAGTTGAACGGTGATTTATTGACAGGGAAGTGGCGCTCCTGGGGGAAATACACCCTATCCTAGTGCTATGTATCTCTGGCGCGGTGTTGTTAAACAATTTAGCCGTGACTGTCACAGATTTACTTCAGTGACGGTTTTGTGTTTTTATACCGAGAGACGTAAATAAGAATATTTTATAGCAGAGGGCCTACTGCTTTTTGTAGGAATATTGACGTAACGGGAGATAACACGACAGAGCAGCAGACAGATATGGTAGCCTTTGGGTTGGATTGAATGCTGGAAGTAAAGTAGGTATTTTACCGATTTTCATATGGTCTCCATATTTTAAAATAGCCATGATAGATGAAGCAATGAATTATGTCCTTTTACATGATTTCTCTCTTTTTTGAAATTTTGACTTAGGCACAACTTATTGTACATTAAGGTATCTCTCTCATTTGTTTCTACAAAAAATAGGGGCATGGTGTAGGAGGCACACTTTATGGAGATACTGGCTTGAGTGGCAGGGAGCACCGAGAGGATTGATGCCTGAGATAATGGGAAAGGCTCAATAAGGATAATCAAAAATGATTGATAATGTAACAGAATTATGTATATTATGATATTGTCATCTGGAAAGATTTAGAAATTTTGAGATCATCAAGCATGAAGAGTTGCTTCCATTATGCATGGGTTTCCACGACCGATGTCACATTCTGCTTTTGAATCAGTGAAACGGTTTGAGAATTACACTAAAGTCACAAGGGTGATATAAATGGAGACAGGATAAGTGACAGTGTTATATCAAAGATTTTTTGTTATATATTATCTCTTAGCCCTGAAGAAGTCACAGCATCTGATACCCGACGAGCGACGAAACACTTGTTGGCGGCTGAGATTGGTGGATCTGCAATAAAAAGAATAAGACATAAACGGACACGACTGTGGATACAATTTATGTTATGAAAGACATTTAGCGTGTGCTGGGGATTGTTTTGTCCAGCGTCAATAGTAGTAATCTAGTAATCCACTCCTTTATCACATCTCGCCCGCACTCAGAGAGCTAAAATGGCTCCCAATCGAAATGCGTGCTAACTTCAGAACTGCCTGTCTCACGCACAAAGCTCTGCACACTGGGAAACCCGCCTACCTGGCCTCCAAACTCAAGAAGGCTGGTCAGACAAAAAGCCTCAGGAGTACCAACACTCTACTCCTCATCCCTCCGAAAATACGCAAACAAAAAACCTCATCCCGATCCTTCTCAGGAAATGCGCCCAAAATCTGGAACTCCATCCCAGTCCATTTCAGGACTACCCCCTCCTTTTTAAAATTCAAAAGGCAGCTCAAAGACCTCTTCCTCGACCGTTCTCTTCCGAATGGATAGCTGCCGCCAAATCACTGAATCTTGCCCATTGCAGCACACAGCCACTTTGACATTAAGACTTCTACCTCACCCACCTCCCGACTCGTTCCTCTGTCCCCCCCCCTCCCTGAACGGGCCTTGTCGCGAGTCAATGTGTATATTACTGATTTATTATGTGATTTCCTGCTATTAATGTTGTACAGCGCTCTGAGACTTCCGATTCGTCACCAGTAAATGTGTATACTACTGTTATATTGTGTGATTCCCCTGCTACTAATGTTGTAAAGCGCTCCGATACCTTCGGGTCTGACCAGCGCTATATAAAACTCTTCAATAAATAATAAATAAATAAATAAATCACAAATCCACAATCAGCCTTTCACAATTACCTGTATTTTCACAATGGATTCTTTTGTCGAGAGCACCTACTCGTAGCACCTTGCTCTGCTGTTCGATGATACCTGCTTGCTTCTGGTGTCAATTGGGCACATTCAAATAGAAAACTACTTCAAAAATGTTTGAAAGTTACATCTTAACTAAGACAGGCCAATGTCCAAAGGTTATCTTTTCAGCTGATAACCTGCTGTTTTGCGCCATTTTACTTGGAAAAGTTAATGAGTTAAATGGGTCTTACATTTTGCGAAATTCGTTTTTTCAAAGCAGTGATTTAGTTAGACATTGTTGAGAAATGCCTTCCAACTTTGGGAATGATTGAACACATTTGTCCAGTTATATATTATTTAAGCATGCACAGTCCCGGGCACACGTGGTAAGGGTATAACGATAGTGTGACCGTATTGTTCGAATAACAGTTGTAGTGGTCGACACCTGTTAGAGTTGAAAAGTTATTTAATGAAAAACAACTGAATTTACAATAAACAACCAGCCGACACGTGTTTCGTCACTCAGAGTAATCCGGTGACTCTTCAGGGCTGTGTGGCATGAGTGAGGATAGAAAAAGCAGAACCCGGGAGTAGCCGGGAAGCCTGTGGGCGGTGAGGTCCAGCTATCCCTCGGCACAAGCACCTTCCGGTTTCGTCGGAGCTACCCTACAGGCTTATCCGCCTCCTGGCACGCTTCATACCCATGGAGCGTCGTTATTCTCCTCCTTGCTCCACTACTTCCGCCGCCACCTGGCTTGAGAACCCTTTCCTCCTGCAGTTTCTGGACTTGATTACTTGGATTGTTCTGATACTTGTACCTTCGTCCCAGCACTCCTGCCTGCTACATTCCGCTGATTACTTCTCCTTCGGCATTACTGCCCTCACCGCCCACAGGCTTCCCGGCTACTCCCGTGGCACGCACCCCGTGCCCGGTCTCTACGTGGAGCACCGTCTCCTCCTTTTTATAAGTTCTTTGCGTACACCCCCGAGCCGGGTTGGAATTATCACCGGTCTTACGGGTTCTGCTTTTTCTATCCTCACTCATGCCACACAGCCCTGAAGAGTCACCGGATTACTCTGAGTGACGAAACACGTGTCGGCTGGTTGTTTATTGTAAATTCAGTTGTTTTTCATTAAATAACTTTTCAACTCTAACAGGTGTCGACCACTACAACTGTTATTCGAACAATACGGTCACACTATTGTTATACCCTTACCACGTGTGCCCGGGACTGTGCTTACTTTCCCAGTGTGGGTCCTGTGACTCACACACCTCCGGGGGTTATTGGGTAAATCCCCCGACCTGGCAGCACCGTACCTACTCTAGTTCACATTTACACCACGCATACTAGTCTGAGCGCCACACTTCCTGACTACGCCAAAAACCCTAGCTCTAGTCTTCAATATTATTTAAGCATGCTTGATACAGAAAAAGAGGTTTAAGATTCAGGACTGAGAGGGGGACTGTAGCTCTGTCTGCATGTAGATTTCCTTACCTGCACCACTTCACTGGACAAATGATGTGTGCTACCACTGATAAAAGTGCCTGTATTGCACTTTACGCCTTGTTGGAAAACCTATTTTCAGTACAGGAGCCCTGAATTAGCCATGGTGACAAGCCAACGATGCCATGTCAGATGCAATAGGAATCTATTTCTTTAGTATACATCTATAGCACACTGTTGCGAGTGGGCATTAAGACATTTTGCATTAAAACAACGAGGCCACACACTGAGCATGTTAGCAACGATAACATGTACTAGATTTAATACAGGAGAATAAGACTGATAATTGTAAGTAGAGGGCAGTGGAAAGGAATAGAGAGGAAAGAAGGTAACAGAAGTGGCTTGAGAGGGGAGTCCAAATGTAATAGCAGGCGTGCACAGGAGGGAAGATGTTCATTCGTTCATCCTAGCTCAGGGGTGATAGTTCAGGTGGTATACGAGCTAAATCAAGAAAGACTCAAAACAGATATGCTTTGAGATATTTCCGAATGGGAGGAGTGTAGGTTGATAGTGACGTTCATTGGCAGTGCGTTCCAGGCAGATGTTTCAGCTCCTGAGAAGAACCAGTTCTGGTCAATGGATGTCTTGAATCTAAGAATATCAATTCTGAGGTTATTTCTACTTCGCATAGTCCTTTAACCTAATCAGAGCAGCAGAAGAGCAATAGATGTGATAGGTTTTTCGTATGAAAGGCCATATAAATGATTCAACATCATATTTTTAAAATGATCCTGTCTCTATAGAAAGGAGGAAATATGGCCACATTTCATTGATGATTCACTAGCGTGGTCACAGACTGGAGTATGGCTTTTAGAGGGGCCAGGTTGGTTTGAGGAGCCCTGCTTGTTTAGAGTTGCAGGCAGGCGATCACAAGGGAGTGGACTGCTGTTTTGAGTTGGTGTTTGGGGATGACTTCTCTTACTTTTTTGAGGGTGTGGAGGCATTTCTGGCCATATTGTAAATGTGGGGAACAAAGACAACAGAATCTAGTGTGAAACCAGATGATTTCAATGATGGCTTAATAGTGGAAATGAAGCCTTCATGTTTAAGGTTTTTTCACAAGATTAGAGTTTAGGCCACTTTTCCGTGAGTGGGAGAAAAGTAGAAACTCGGTTTCGTTTAGTATAGGAGTGCATAGTTTAGTATAGTATAGTATAGTATATGGTCCCTTAACCCTTCACAGGTTAGCACAGTAAGTAATGGTTTTGGTACTGATTACCCCCTCTGTCTGACAAACCCTAGAGACAACATATCTGCTCCATTATAATCATTGTTAGGCAGTTTTAGGAGGGATTATGTTTCATGTTGTTAATTGTAATTATGTACATAGCTGTCATGTTTATGTCTGTATGGCTTATGGTTTTCTTGTTGGAAAACGTATAATCAGTCCATTTGTTATAATTATCTTGTTTTTCCCTTATAGGTATCCCCCTTCTTGAATTAAATATTTTGGCTATTTAGATATGAATGTTGAAGTATACATTGCACATTTATTCATACCAATATACATTGCAATATGATATTCAAGTCTGCTTGAATATAGTTATGATATTTCATAGGAGTTGAATACTCTGTTTTTGTGTTTTTTTAAATAATTAACAAAGTTTCATCAAAGCTGAGAACTTTACTTCTTTTTTATTGTTTTTAAACAAAGGGCAACATAAGTCAAAGGGTACCACGGGCTTTTAAGCTAATCGTTTATTTTGAAAGGTTCAACAATGGTCAGATATGTTATATAAGCTAAGAACAGAGCGTGAACAGATAGAGAGGAACTTTGTGCCAGAGACAGAGACCATAGATAATCGCATGACCCTTCTTTGCAGGAGGCTACCCAGAGGTGCATTTAGTACTCGCTCAGTGGGCTTATCACCTTACCTCTCAGTGCAGGAGAGAATAGCAGATGAATGAATGAATGAAAGGTATTTAATATAGCGCACACCTACTCAACAAGAGTGTCCCGGCGCTGTGGGAGCAAGGCAGGTTCTGAGGTGCAACTAATTTCTAAAAAGCTAAGTTTTTAATTGTTTTTTAAAAATAGCCAGGTCAGTTATGGCTCTCAGTGATGCTGGTAATCTGTTCCACGCTTGTGAGCCCAAAAACCCGAAAGACCTGCCACCCATGCGGGCCAAGCGGACTTTAAGGGTGCGGACGATATCGGAAGAAGAGGATCTTAAAGTCTGCGCTGGAATGTAGCGATTTAAGCGCTTGTTGAGATAGCTGGCTCCTAATCCATTAAGGGCTTTAAATAATATCAACAGAGATTTGAACATGATCCTTTCCTTCATTCCCAACCAGTGTAAGGTTTTAAGGATGGGGGTCATATGGGACCTGGGTTTGGGTCTAAGAATTGCCCTGGCCGCGGCATTTTGCACCACTTGCAATCGCTGAATGAAATAGCCTGGTAGGCCCAAGTAAAAGACATTGGCGTAGTCCAGCCTTGACGTCACCACGGCTTGGACCACAATCTACCTAATATCTAATGATAGAAGTGGAAGGAATTTTTTTAGCATAAGAAGTATGCTGAAACAGGAACCTACCACTGCTTGAACCTGGAACCAAATAAAGAGGGTGCAATCAATGAAGATACCCAGATTTTTGACCAGCGTTTGTGCTGAAAGGGGGGAGATAGCTCCTCCCACTACCATAAACTCCAGTTGCTCACTACTGGCTGGCCAAAGAAGACAATCTCGGATTTATCTATTCAACTGATTCACTTTGAGCCAATTAAACACCTGCGTGAGACAGGATCTGATATTGTCACCGTCAAAGTTGGTGCCTTTTTCACAGGTGAAAATCAGTTGAGTATCGTCAGCGTAGGATATAATCTTTGCACCGTAATCCTCTACTAAAGGTGCAAGAGGAGACATATATAGATTGAAGAGAGTGGGGCTAAGTATGGAGCCCTGGTGTACTCCTACCTTCATGCTAGGCATGGGAGATGAAAAAGGAGGTATCCAGATTTCCTGATATCTGTCTTTCAAGAAAGAAGTTATCCAGGCCAGAGCCGTTCCACCTATGCCCAGGTGTCTCAATCTATCAAGTAGTCTCTCATGTGGGACCGTGTCGAAAGCCCCCGATAGGTCAAGTAATATCAGAATGGCCTACCACCCTGATCCAGTTTTTCCTTAATGTGCTCTGTCACTTCCGACAGGGCAGACTCCGTGCTATGATTTGCCCTGAAACTTGATTGGGACATATGCAGCAAATTGTGGCTTTCTACATCTTCTGAGATCGTTTTGTTAAAATGTTTCTCCAAAACTTTAGAGAGAGGCGGGAGGAGGGAGATAGGCCTATAATTAGCCAGATCATTCTGATCAGCGGAATCTTTTTTCAACAGTGGTAAGATTTTTGCCTGCTTCCAAATAAGCGGCACTATTCCGGTGGAGAGGTATAAATTAAGCACCTTATTAACTATGGAATTAATAGTAGGAGCTAAAGAAACTAAGTTTAGGTGGACAAGCATCTGCTGGTGAGCCAGATTTGAGGCTTTTAAGGTAAGCAAGTGACTCTCCTAGTTGTAATTCAGGGAGCTCAGATAATTCAGGAGGCTGCAAAGGGCCAGACTTCTCATTCGGAGGTTGATGTAAGACCTGGTCCTCCACAGTAATTTTATAAAAAGATTGTTGGATTGTGGCAATCTTATTATGGAAGGATAGAGACACCTGCTTGGTCCAATCAGCATTGATTATTATGGCCCTTTAGGAGTCTGTATTATGTTTGTTCATGTTTCTTTTTCTTTATAGTTCTTGATATATTTATATCTGCATGTGATTGATAGTAATAGACTGTAGTGTATTGTTGTTACTGCTGTCTTCATTTAAATGAATACATTTTTGCCAGCCTCCCCTAGTTCCCTCAGGCTTCGCAGGTATTTATTTCTAATTTTCCAATTTTTATATATTTTTAGCACATGTTCTGCCTCATGGATTAGGACGTCTGGGCCATGATTAGTAATAAAATTTTAATTAATGTAATACATTTTTCCAATCCTTGCCCAAGTTGTCAAAGGGTCCCATGTCCCTGGAAGGACACCAGGTTTTATTAGGTAGCTTTTTCTGAAGTAGAAGTAGAGCCATGTCTAACACAACTGTTAATTTAAATGTGGGTATATCATTGTTTTGTTGAATATGATTGATGACGTGCATTGAACAGCCCAGAATGGCCAAGTATGACTGTCATCCCTCTTATTTTTTATTGCCTGAAGATGGATTAGACTGAGAAGGAGAGAAATCTATGAATTAGCTGACACCAGAGTCCAAGGAATGTTGTGCTAAGTGCCACTGCTCATGCTGCAGACCAACAAAAATTAAAGAAGGTTGCATCTAAGAGGCTCCCAGTGAGGAGAGAAAATCTGTTGTCACCACTGACATCAAGCCCTCATCTTTTTTTTCTGACAAGGTGCACAACACACCGTACTTGATGCACCCTCTTCTTGGCAGAAAGATGTTAGAAGGAGAATTACACCTGGATCAATAATGGTACCAAAACAAAAACAGTTGTCTCTCAGGGCTGCACTGACTGCAGTCATGACCAAGAGCAGCAAGCGTGAAATTGAATTTTCCAGCAAACCGTAAACCTTCTTGAGATGTGGGTGACATGGAGTGGACCCCTTAGTCCTGCCATGGGAGACAATGATAACGGAATGTGCCAGAAAGCCTAGTTGGTGTTCACGAAGATTTACAAGAGAGGCACAGAGAAGTTGCAGATCACTTCTATTCTATTTTCTCCTTTAGCACAACCAGCATCCCTACTGCAGTTGCAGCCAATCCCAATGAAAATTCAATGAAGAGCAAATTAGATGAAAAGCCCTTTAATAGTAGAGGAAGAATCGAATCGGAGAATAGATCTCAGCAGAGAGATGTGGAAGGCTCAATGGAGAAATTTTGTGAGGCCAACACCCATTAAGAGTTAAAAAAGTCAATCATTAAAACTTACTATGAGGACTGAGCAGGTGATGATATATAGGAAACTGTGCAGCTGTATTAAGCAGTGTCTTGGTTCAAAGGAATTCCTGTTTCTAAAAAACAAAAATACCTCTTAGAGGACTGAAAGATGTCAATCTCATGTAACTAACAATTATCTAGCCTTCTTTTGTTAATTACATGAGATTGACATCCCAGCCACTTTCAGTCCTAATTTGCTCTTCATTGAATTTTTGTTTCTATTTTTTCACAAAACATCTCTCATTTTTATCACGGGTGCATTACTTATTTTTCATTTATCCTTCATTGATGTACAACTCTCTGGATTATTCCATCCACAGAGGGGTTCTCAGTCCACATATGAATAATTCGTCCTGAAGATGGTTTTACAGATGTCTTCACACCAAAGACCAAAACGTCGACAACCACTCCTATTTTCTATGTGATTCTTTTCATTTCAGGAATTGTTCTTTATGTAATTGATGACAATTTCTTTGTTTTTGAAATATAAAAAAGGGTGATAACAGAAGAGTCAATGAGATAAGAAACATAGCAAGACATTGTTAAATATCGGCCACCTTCTGTGTTATGTGAATTGGATAAATGTACCCTTTGACTTGATACACAGTTTTTTTCACATAAATTTGTGTTTGAATAAGAGTACGCCTGTCTTGTCTTGTTTTTCCTTTTTCAGCAAGGTTTTTATGATTGATTAGTGCTATTACAATAAGGAATTGTTTTTTTGAAAGATATTTAATACAAAATAAGCCACTAATTAGGGCTTATCAAAATTCATTTCTGAATCTATCAAATACATTCTGTAAATGAATCCCTTGTAGGCACCTTTATCTGATATACTATTGGATCCCAACTGGTGGCGAGGCATGAGCATGGAACTAAGTATTGTGCCTGGAGACTGGATTGCCTTGTGCGGAGCCCCAAAAGTATCTTGTTGGTGGTGAGCAAATTCATGGGTGCGGAAGCTTGCGTGGGCCTCTTCGTTGATCGTGGCACATCTCTCTCATGTGATACACCAAATGCATGCTCATTGCATGCGGAGGTGAGGGCATACCAGTAGAAGTGCCTAATTCTACCTTGAGCGGCACTGCTGAACGTGTGCTTGTATGTGTGATTGGAATTGTCTGGTGCGACCAGTATCAATGCGCACCAGATGTTGTGCCTCATTTCCAGGCAGGTACGGAATTTGCAACTCTTCTTTGTGTGTGATCAGAACTGTCAGATGCAGCTCAGATCGACGTGCCCCAGACATTGTGCATCATTTCCAGGAAGGTACTGAGTTTGCGACTCTTCATTGTCTGTGGCCAGAACTGTCTGGTGCTACTCATATCAACGCACACCAGATGTTGTGCTTTACTTCAACGGGAGGTGCAGAGAAGTGGATTTGTGCTCTAGGGTGCCTGGATTGCCTGGGTGCTACTTTGAACGATGTGTGTTTGTCGGGGTGCCTTCTTCTTCTGAGAGGCTCCCCTGCTTTATTCCCCAGTCATCGATTGTTCCTTTTGTGCCCTCAGTGCGGCAGACCAGCTCCCCTCTCCTCACCTGGCCTGACGACTTCGTGTTGCCAAGTAGTATTGCCCGGACCGGGCCGGGGTGGTGAGAGTAATTGACTGGGCTAAGGAATGCTTCAGAGAGCAATTGGAAGTGGATCAAGATACTGTGTGACTCCCCCTGTGCTTTGCAGAACTGGGCTGGTGCCAGAAGACACAGTCTGGAATCCTTTGATTGAACAACTGTCGCCCTCAGCCCATTTCTGCTCTGCATACCATGGGTAAACTTCCAGAGTAATGGCCAAACCCCTATTTATCGACTGCTGCCTAATTAGCCCTGCTACCTACCCCCACCTTCTTCCCTGGGACCCTGACTAAGAGTGACTCTGGCCTTGATCAGCATAGTATTGGGGGTAGGTTTTCTTTATCTTCAGCCCGTGGGTGTTAGGTAGTCAGAGTTAGCTGAATGGTAGAGGAGGGCTTTGACCACGGGGTCTGCATGTGTATAATCAACTGGCCTGCTGCATATCAGTTGCATCACATTACGGTACTATGTGCATGTTTGTGCCAGTGCGCTCCATATGGGCATGGCTGATGTCCATGGCACCGCGTATCGGTGCTGAGTGAGTGTGTGGGAGTGACTGCCTGTTATTAATTACACCGCACAACAGTGTAGCTTTACATCTTGATTCCCTGCCAAAAAAATATTACATTTTGCATTGGTGTTTACTGGTGTGGCCTTGGCCCACGGTGCTGTTTATATGTGTTGTAATTATCTGTGTGGACACATTTCTGATATCGTTGTGATCTGGGGTGCACCCTATAACTGTATGGTATTGAAATATAATAATTGTCAGGGTGGGGCTTGTTCTGACAATGTTTCCACTGCATAAGGGTGCTGGGGGAGAAAAATATGATCCTTCACAAGTGTGCAGATTGCTAATGTCATTTTAACACGTTTGGGCCTAGTACTGATAGTGATATTTTCGAGTGTGATTTATGCCCAGAAAACATGGTGTGTTAGTTAATGTGTTTGTTGAATACAAACTTTATTTACATACACCACATATGAAGTAGCCCGGGCAGTAAACTCTGCTCTGCTCGCAGAGTTTGTGGAATTCAGGCACTCCGCGTAGGAACGCGGGGTTCGTGATTTCTGCCATTCGGACGTGAATGGGGATTCTTCCGTTTGTGCCTTTGAGTTTTGTTTTGGCACTCGGCCGTGAGCGCCAAGAGTCTCGGGCCACTTGTGAGCATGTACAAGACTTTTCACACCGCTAGCATGCTCCGAGGGGACTTCGTGCTCACTCTGTAGGCTTCTGGGTGCGACGGCGCCAATCTAGTGCCTATCGCAAACGGTGCGGTCAAGCAGCTTTTTTGCTTGAGAGGCAGCTGAGAGGCTTTTGGAGTGGATTTTCTTCTCAAAGTGGCCGTTGGAGTTTTTTTGTGCAAGAAGCCTTTTTTTAACCTTTTTTCAAACAGGCAGGAATTGCCCCAGAGACTCCAACTTACTATTCCTGTCCAGCAGGCTCCTCCCAGTGCTCTGTCACTCTCATGGTCACTTTTCATTGGGATTTGGAGCTGGGAGGATCACTCTGCTTGTCTGCTGCATATGTACCATTGGATTTAAGGACTTTGTATTTGAGATTTCACAAGTAAGTTGAAAAACTGGTTTATAAGGGTGGTGTTTGTTTGATTGAGGGCAAGCACCTGGATTTATTTGCCCTTTTATTCGATTCTTCTTATTGTGGTGGGTGGCCTGCAGTTTTAGTACGGGCCTAGTTATTTTTTTGCATGTAGTTTATCTTCTTTTGTAAAGGAAAAATGTTGCACAGTTAAGTACATTTTCTTCTCCATGTTTTTTAATAAGTTTGCAATATTGTTTGATTTAATTCACAATTTGGCCTAGTCTGCCAATGGGCCTTCCAGCCAGTAGGCCGAGTATTAGTCATGGGTGCATGAAACAACTGTTTCTGTGGTGTCTGATGAATTGAAACATCATTTAGGCAATGGATGGCATTGGATTAAATTACAAAATATGTTTTTGGGGCATTTCAATTTTTTTGTCTGCAAACAATGTATAGGTGGGGTAAATATATTTGATGCCTTTGAAGGAGGATGTAGGGTGTTGTAAAGTTCCTTAGTCCAGTTAATTTTCTTTTTTGGCATTGCTGAATTAATGCTCTTTTTTCTGTGTTACTAATCTATGTCTCCTTTGTCTGGCCAGTGTGTGAGTGTGCATGCCACAGGCCACCATTTGTCTTTGTTTCCCATGCCATGTGCCCAGGGGGCATTTTGTATGGTCTGTGCCCATAGGCCTGCATGTCTTCTTTGTTCCCCATGCCTTCTTGCTTGCTGTTGTGACCATGTGGCTGGTGGCCATTTTGTGTAGGCAGCCAGTGTGCTTTTGCCACAGGCCTGCATGTCTTCTTTGTTCCCCATGCCTTCTTGCTTGTTGTTGAGACCATATGTCTGGTGGCCATTTTTTGAAGGCAGCCAGTGTGCCTTTGCTATAGCCCTGCATGTGTTCTTTGTTTGTGGTCATTTCTCCTTGCTTGTTTTTTTTGTTTTTTTTCTCCTTATTCGCCTCCAACCCCAGACAACTAGGAAATTTGAAAAGTTGCCACTGTTACTCAATTTGAGACGTAGGCCTTCGAGATGTCACCCGCCTACCAGTAGCAAACAAACCTCTTTCCTGTTGCTGACCTCTCGTTGTGAAGGAGAGGGTGGTTGCACTCTCTTCTGATTACTTAAAACCAGTAATTGTTCCTGAGGGCCCTTCCAAAATCGAGACTGGGGACCAAGGAGGAACAGCAAGACCCAACACAGCCTGAGAGCTTCACATGAGGCTTAATCATAGGATCATGTATATTATATAATTAGTTTATTAAACAAGATATATTATAGCCGTTTTAGCCTGGAGTCCAGTTTATCAGGCAGTCCCAAATAGCTCTCTTCCTACTATCTTTCAATCTGGCCAGGTCATTCCTAGAGATTTTATACAAAGAGCACAACCAATCTGAGTATGTAGGAGGTAAAGCCTCAGTCCATCTCCTACATATTTCACGTCTAGCTAGCAGAATAGCATAGAATAGAAAACCTCTGCTCGGGCCCATAATTTTGCTAGATATACCGAAAATTATAAGTCTAAGAGAAATTTGTATTGGGCGTCCCAAAATGTTCGTTAAAGTGCTCCCAATTTTCTCCCAAAATTCTGAAGTTGCCGGACAAGTCCAAAACATATGTGTGTCTGGGACATTTTCCATATCACATTTTTTACATCTAACGGGGGGGCCCTTGGTCATTTTAGCGAGTCTCGCTGGGGATAAATAGGCCCTATGTGTGGTGAAATAATGATTTCTTCTAAGCCAGGCTGGCTTTACAACTGCAAACAAGGTGTTAAAAGACATTTGCCACAGGTCTGCCCAGTCTATTTCTGATATAAATTCTCCCCACAACTCTTCAGCTAATCTGAAGTCTCCATCTATGGCCTTTTCAATAGCCCAGTAAAAGAACGATACCTCTTTCTTTCCAACTGGCTAAATGTTCTTCCAACATATTCCCCAGACCTATAGGTTTTTTAAGACTCAGGGACCAACTCTTTAATTGCAAATATTTAAATCTGGACATGCCCTCCTCCAATTTTCCATCAAGAAATACCCAAGGTAAGAGTGAGCCCTCTGCGGTAAGATCCCCGAACATACCAGAAACCCAGCTGTTTTTAAAGGGACCGCCAGTTTATCTTTCAAACAGCTTGGTGTCCCTGGACTGTCCCACAGTGGAGCTAACTTTGAACAGTACTCTAGGCCTGTTAGTTTCTTAATTCTAGCCCAAATACGAACCACGCTCTCTAGGACTTTCAGTCTTACTTTCTTGAAATATTTCTGATCTCCATATTTAAAAAGAAAACCTTCATGAGGTAACCCCACTTGCTCCAGCATAGCTAGGTACATTACCCCCCTCCCTGATGAATCCGGTGATTTTAACAACATTCTTGAATGTGTTAGGTGACAAGCCCAGGCATAGTATTGTATATCCGGAAGTGCAAGACCACCTTTTTCCCTCCTACGTCTCAGCTTCTTCCAAGATATCCTAGTGGCTTTATAGGCCCACACAAATGAATTAATAGATTGCTGGAATTTTTCAATTATTTGCTTCTCGAAGTGTAGAGGAATGGTGTTAAAAAGAAAGGTAACTTTTGGTAGAATTACCATCTTTACCAAATTAATTCTGCCCAAGATGGTCAGAGGGAGATGTGCCCAAGATTTCATAAGTTTTTGACACTCTCTTGAGGCGTTTAAAAAATTGATATCCGCGATCTTATTTATATCTCGGACTATCTTCACCCCCAAATACCTTATCTCGTCTTTGGTCTGATATTGACACCCCGGCAGATTCCACGTCATGATTTCAGTTTTTTCTGCATTGACCTCATATCCCGAGACCCGACCAAACTCCCTCGCTATGTCAATAACATGAGGAAATGACAATTCTAGATCTGACGAAAGAATTAATATGTCATCGGCATACAGGGCTACCTTCCTCTCCCATGTTCCACTCTTAAATGGTGAAATGAGTGTCTCCTCCCTAAGACATTGAGCGAATGGTTCTGTATACATATCGTATAGGAGGGGCGAGAGGGGGCAGCCCTGTCTGGTTCCTCTCTTAATTTTAAAAGGTTTGGTCAGTTGTCCGTTGACCACAAGCCTTGCCGAAGGGTCGCTGTATATGAGGCTAATAGTTCGGCAAAATTTTGGCCCAAAATTAAACTTCTCCAACACGGCCGCTAAATAATTCCAATTGACCCTGTCAAATGCCTTAGTGGCATCCAGGGTCATTGCTGCCAGAGGGAGTGAAAAAGTTGAGGCAAAATCGATGGCACCAATAAAATCATGAGTGAGGTCAAAAAGGTTCCTACCTCTTAAAAAACCCTTTTGGTCTGCATGCAACAAGCCTCCTGCTACCGCACCCAACCTATCTGCCAATATTCTGGTAAAAACCTTATAATCGGTGTTTAGAAGCGAAATGGGTCTATATGACCCACATTTGGTAGAAGGCTTTCCTGGTTTTAAGATCAACGTTATGTTGGCTTCGCCCCACGAAGTGGGTGGTCTAACTCCTTCAACTAAGATTTTATTAAAAAGGATCGTCATGAATGGGATTATCACCACTCCCAAACTTCTGTATAATTCAACGGGAAGGCCATCTGGCCCTGCAGCCTTACCTGCCTTACAAGTGGAAAGCGCCTTCCTGAACTCCTGTTGTGATATCTCGGACTCTAAATTAACTCGTTGAAAAGTGTCTAAGGGGGTGAGGTTAATTGAATTTAACCATTCGCGTGCTAATGTGCTATCTACATCTTTGTCTTCATTATACAAGTTTTTAAAAAAAGTATAGAAAGCTTCTCCTATCTCTTCGTCATTAATTGCCGATGAATTAGTATGCACATTATCAATTTGTTTTATGAGGTTTCGTGTCCTATCAGTTTTGGCTTTCCAAGCTAATAATTCGCCATATTCAAAATGAGCTAACTTGCTCACCTCCCATCTCTTAGAGATCCTGGCCTGTACAATATCCTCTAATTTATCTTTCAAAGTTTTCAATTTCAATTGTACTTGGCCAATAGCTTGGTCCGTTTCATTATTAATCTCCCTTTCCACCTCTTTCATTTCCCGCTCAATAGATGCCAGTTCTTTCCTGTACTGCCTATTTTTATAGGAGGTCCTGTTTGTTACCAATCCTCTCAGGTATGACTTCAAGGCGTCCCATACCACAGAGGGCTCTGCCGATCCTATATTTATATATAAGAAAAACTCTGTCTCCTGGCATAGATGAACAATTTCAGTTTCATCTAGGAGAAAAGTGCGATCAAATGTCCATATCCTTCGTTGTTCTTTTTCTGACAAATCTAGATCCATCCATACCGCCGCATGGTCTGAAAGGTGGGGTTCAAGTAGCCTATATCTTTGACTTTACCCTTTAAATCATTACTAATCATGATATAGTCAATCCTTGATTTGTGTCTGTACTTTTTATTATAAAAAGACACACCTAGTTGAACACCTGACCTTTCCCTCCAAATATCCGATAAGGCATTATGCTTCATCATCATTTTTAGGTATGACCTAGATTTGGATAAGGCATTTGCCCTACTGCTTGGGGATTTATCCATTTGCGGGTTCAATACTATATTGAAATCCCCAGCTAAAATAGTTGTATCAGGAAACCCCAAAAGATTAGCAAAAATATTTTTTAATGTCGAAGGGTCATCCTGATTAGGGCCATAATAGCCTACTACTGTTATGAGTGAACCTTTAACGGATAACTGAACTATGACCCACCTACCACTTTGGTCTGTCATAACCTTTAAAAGACCAGCATTTGCTTGTTTTTTAACTAAAATCGCTACACTCCTAATATTAACATTTTGACAGGAACTGACACAATGTTCCACCCACGTGAGTTTCCCACATATGCCACTAATTTCTTCTCTCAGAAGGTGTGTTTCCTGCAAAATGATTATCTGTGCAGGTGAGTCCTTAAGATATTGAAAGATGTTTTCCTCCTACTTTTAACTCTGAGGCCATTAACGTTCCATGATAAACATTGTATCATTCTCATGGTGGATTAAAAATCTGATTTCTGAATGTACACCATCCTTCAGGGTATCGACACCAGACCAAAAACAATAACCAAAAAAAGCATGCTAGGTTAAAAGGCGAATGAGAATTTTTTCCTTTTTTCCCCTTATGCTCCCCCACCCATGATTCCCCATCCCTACCCTTAATCCCACCCCTCCCTGGAGAACCCAACCCCTATTTACATGGACTAAATCCAGTTTCTGCCTACCGATGTGCCCCACTCTGCCCCATCTTTAACTAATACCCAAAAATGTATAGGCTACCTGTGGCTTACTTCATATTTTATATTATGCTTTTTCCCCCATGCAATTGAATTAATTTAATTTATGGCTCTAATTTCTTAGAGCCATGTTTTAACTGATGTATATCAGTTCATAAGTGAGTGCTTCCCGTCCCCATAAAATTATCAGATCTCAATCAACTATCTGTATATATAAATGATAATCTAGCTTAAGATAATCTTATTGGAAGCTATTTTAAGTTTTCCAAAAGCTCTTCTGCCTCCTGCACTGTTTTCAAATTATACATTTTGTTATTTAACATAACCTTCAATTGTGCAGGAAACTTCAACTGGACAACGGCCCCCAATTTCTTAAAATCCTCCATTTTTCTGCCCAGCTCCCATTGTCGATCTAAAGTGACTCATGAGAGGTCTGATCGGATCTCAAAGGCAAAGTCTCTGGGTTTCAATGATTTCTGTTTAAGGGCAGCTGTTAGTATTCTCTCTTTCAATGAAAAAGTCAGGAAATTGATTAAGATCTTTCTAGGTTTTGTTCGATTGGGGTGTCTCCTGAAGGGATCCCGATGGATCCTTTGTATATCCCTCATCAAGTCTTCCTCTGAATCATTAATCAGAACCGATTCTTTTATGAGGGTTACTACAAAGCGTTTTAAGATCCTCCCCCTCCTTTCCTTCTGGTATATTCAGGAGGCGCAAATTATTACGTCGGGAGTTATTCTCCAAGGATTCCAATCTATCCCGGAGCACGGTCTCCTCTTTCTTAAGTGTTACAATATCAGCTTTCGCTGCTCCCAGATCTTCTTTAAGCCCCTCCACTGATTTTTCTAGAACCACCGTCCTAGAATCTAAGAGGTCGAATTTTTTCTCAAGGGATTCACAAAAAGTCTAATCTCTCCCTGATTCGACTCCGAGATAGCAAATCCTTTTAATATCCAAAGACATGATGGAAAATAATGCTTCCAAAGAGGTCACAGAGGGACCTTCCCTCTCTGGAGACTCCGGGATCCTCCCTATTTCTGTGCTGATCTTATCGCTATCATTCTCACTGCCCCTTACTCCTGCTCCTACACTTTCCACCGCTGACTCTTCTCCTTCAATATGTTCATTCATTAACCCTGAGTTTATAACCATACTCACTTCTGGTGTCTCTGGATTACTCAACGATTTAAATTGCATAACAGATTGCTTGGAGGACTAAGAAAGTAGAACTATTGTAGATACAGACTGAGGAATGAGGCTGAGAGTGGGGGAGGGAATATCTACAGACTCAATTTTCTCCATTGGCTGTCTTTCTACGTCCATCTGCCCAGATTCTTTCCTAAGAGCTTCTCCCTGTTTTACCACATCCAAAACCTGTGGGAGGGCCTTAAAATAGGACCTTAACGATGGAGTGATTTTTACTTTTGCCTCTATAGGGAGACCCTTCTTTCTGCTGATTTTTGAGCTCTTGCCTTTATTTTTCCGAGGAGAGAAACTACCTTCAGAGATACTTTGAAGCCCTATTTCTAAAGTATTCTGATGTGTATCTGTATTTATGTCTGTGTCTATGTCAATTTCGCCCTCCGGAAATAGCTTGGTGTTCCTAGATCTCCCTTTTCTGGACTCCAGCACAGTTGACCCCAGTGCTGTGGCTCGTTTCCCAGCACGTTTCCCAACTCTTTTTGCCGATTTATTTTTGTAGTTTCCCCGTTTTTATGTCAATCCCTGTTTGGGTCTACTGGGTTCTGCCAGGCTAATTTCAGAGGTAAACCCTTCTTCGGTCTGCCTTGGCTGACTCCTCGTTCTAGGACAACAAGGGGGAAGCTTACCGGGTCCGAGTTCCTCCCGTATACCCCCGTCTTCGTTTTTCCGGCTCTCTGAAACCTCACGCTCCTTTGCCTTCTGACTTGAGGCTACTGGAGCAAATCTACCTCTCACCACGTCCGGTCCCAAGCCCGTCTCCGTCTCCGTCTCTCTCCTCGTCCCCTCAACTCCGGCGCCGCTCTCCAGCGCACTCGCAGCGGCAGCAGCCGCTCTCCCTGTGCTGCCTCTGCCACTGGTTCCGCCGGATTCACCTCGGAGGAGACTGCCCCGGAGGAGACCACGAGCTGCAACTTTCCGACCCCTCCTCAATTCCAGGGCAGCCAGAAACCAGCGCGGGAGGTCTACGGACACTCCGACGCACATCCCAGAGTAAGTCTCCAACTGAAGGGGGGTAAAGCTTAATTAACTATTTTGGTCAAAAACCTGCATCCTTTTTGTCATAGGGCAGAGCGGAGCACCGGCGGCAAGCGACCGCTCAGCTCACGGCCGCCATGTTCTCCCCTCCTTGCTTGTTGTTGTGATCATGTGGCTGGTGAGCTTTTTGTGTATGCAACCATGTGTTCTTTGTTTGTGGCAATGCCTCCTAGCTTGCTGTTTGACCATGTGGTCGGTGGCCATATTGTGTACGCAGCCAGTGTGCTTTTGCCACAGGCCTGCATGTTGTCTTTGTCCCCCATGCCTTCTTGCTTGTTGTTGTGAACTTGTGACCAATGTGGCTGGCAGCCATTTTGTGTTGGCACTGCAGCCAGTGTGCTTTTGCCATAGGCCTGCAAGTCTTCTCTTTGTTCCACATGCTCAGTGTTGTTGTTGTTGACCTTGTGGCACTGGCTGGCAGCCATTTCGTGCATACAGCCAGTGTGGCCCGTGCCATAGGCTTGCATGGATTGTTGAGATAGCAGTATAATAAATTAGATGCTTTAGGATAATTTCACGTATTTATAATTGTTTTATTTCAATTTTTTTTATTTTAGGCTTTTTAATTTTAATTATTATATTTTTTTGTATTTTTTTTGTAATTGTTTTAATGTTAATTTTTTTTAAATGTTCTATTTTTGTAAATAACATTATTTTTCAATTGTGATTTCTTTTTTTAATCTTTTAATTTTTTATTTTCATTCTTTTAATGTAATTTTTTTAATTCGAATTTTTTCAAATCTTATTTGTTTCCATTTTCCTTACATCTGACATCAACCCCATGTCTGCTATAGGTGCACAACAGCACTCATTGTCTAAGGATTATTCCATTGTCACTTTGACGACGTCACCCTGAGTGCCACATCCCAAAGTGATGCACATAAGCAAGCAGTCACATCTGAACGTTGTTGTTGTTGCTCTTTCTTATCCTTCCTCAGTTTACGACATAAAAGTTTATGTTGGTGTGGTTTTACAAATGGATAGTTACACTGCATTGCTAATTATTTTTAATAAAAGAAGTAACCACACTTAAATGATATTGTAAGTTTGTACTACTAACTGAACTCCAACAATGCCACGTTTCACTGACGTTCTTCCTGCTTGTTTGCTTTTAGGTGCACAAGAGAAGAGACATCACCCACAGTACTGCCAGACAGAAGGCCTGTGCACGACGTGGCACGTGACTGACTATGCAACACAGGCATCTCTTCAGCTTGTGAAGCTAAGTGCCACTGCCAAATGACAGCTTCAAGATGGCCCTAAAGAAAGGGGCTGCCAACAAAGTGGCCAGTGGGGAGGAGAAGAAGCAGATTTCCACCACTGGCATGCCGACCACAACCTTTTTCAGCAAACCTTTTTCGGTGAGCAAGCTAAGAGCAGCACTCCTGCATCAACAGCACCAACCATGAGTAAGAAGGTAACCCCCAAATTTATATTTTTAGGTCTGGTCATAATCTTGATATTACTTAGATGGAATATCGCTCATAAGCAGCTGGGATTCTTTGAAAATTTTAATTTTCTCTTTCATACTTACCTTTGGAAGTTATTATATTGTTGTGTGGTCCTGAAGAAGGTGGTCGGTTGTATTATTTGCCCAAACCGAAACGTGCGTTGACCGTTTAATGGAAAACTGATCCCAGCCCACAACACTACAACAGACAAATAATGTAATCTGTTTTTCCATTGTTGTTTGTTTAATATATGTGTAGCTTGCTGGGACTTAGCATGATTACTGAGTATGGGAGTCTTCGAGTATGTTTGTTAGAGTGAGTGAATTGGTTATGAAGGGAGTTTTTGTAATGGTATTATGTTGATGTTTTTATAGAAATGAAAAAGTATATCTCTATCTTTGATACAACAGTAATATCACAATACATGGAAAGAATTGTTAAAATGTATTTGTAGACTTTCTAAATATATGTGTTGTTTTTGTAATCAACAAACACGAAACGTGCTATTTTGGACAAAAAATACAATAAACTTGATTCCAATAAATACCATGTATATGTAGTACATGAGGAACAGAACCAATGGCACTTGTTAGGCATTGCAGAGTGGGTATCCTTTTCCCGCTAGTGTCAACAGCACCAACCCCCAACCTAGGCCCAGGACCATGTCTGTCAGTGAGGCAGCCACTGCAATCACGTAGCGCAAAAGAGTAGAGACGTTGAATTGAATTTGTCCCTTTCACAAAGTAGTATGCAATCGTTTCAGGAAACAGAGCAAAGTGGACAGAAGCCGCAGCCAGCTCAGATCTCTAGCAAGGAAAAGGAAGGGTACTGCTCCACCACTTTCTCCAAGCACCACTTATGATGATGATGATAGGGACATGGAGTGGATCCCGGCAGAGTCCAGGAGACAACAGGAGAGGCCAGGGAAAAGATAAGTTCCTGAAAGACTTAGCTTATGGAAGGGGATGATGAGGAGTATGAAGACGACGAGGAAGTAATGGTGGAAGGGGACACAGAGAAGTCTGACATTGCTGCACAACCTGCTCCGAGGGATGTGGCACAGGTAGCACCACTACCAGCTCCCATATTTGCAAAGCCCCTCCGGAGACCTGCACCAACCCCTATCTCAGGGGAAGCAGAGAGGCAATTGATGACACGCCCACCTACCTACAGTTCTTCTTCAGGCATTGGCAGTGGCACAGTAAAAAGTATTAGAAAAACAATGGGAGAGCAAGGGATAAGGCTAAGGGGCGCGTCCTGTTCCCCAGATGTGTACTGAACTTAAACAATGTGGACGAACCCACTATGTGTGCGTAGATAAGTCACTAAGTGTAGTATGAACTTGGACCCATTAGTGTTCTTAAAAGACCCCTCACACACCAACCTAGTTGGTGTCATGCTTCATCATTGGGGTCCCAACCGGGCGGCCGAGTGCCCCCTGGTTGTGCTACAACACCTGATTACAGCGGAGCTGGTGTTGGTGCGTGAAATGTGATGTGAATCGTTTAGGTTAAAAATATCTCTGAGAATCCTTGCCTCTAATTTTAATGTTGGCGGCTCAGGATATATCTAAAAATTGATATGTGTAGTGCAACTATTCATGGATTATCACCATTAAGTTGACTATGTGTGGCGGTCTACATGTTTCAGCCCCTCAAGGGAAAGTAAATGGGGCTTTCTTCAGGACCAGGTGAGTGATAGGTGAGTGGCAAAAATAATAGGTGCCACGTGAAAACCAGTGCGGTACCTACACACGCGCTAAGGTGTGTGGTGAAAAAGTCGATGTACTCACTGATACTTTAAAAGCAAAAAGCCTTATCCCTTGCTCTCCCATTGTTTTTCTAATATTTCTGCAGCGCATAGCTGTGAGAGCCAATATTTTTAATTTTATTTTTATTGTGATCCATTGCACAAGTATCCAGCTACATCATGGCAGAGAATCAAGGTTTGGGTTTCACCTTGGATGATGTCAACAGCATCCTAGCCAATCCTCCACTTATGGCGGACTTTAACATAGCAACATCAATTGCCCAAACGGCAGATTGGGAAAGCTTGAACGAGAAAAAACGTGACCGCATCAGAACCATTCTCCACGGGGTCATCCTCACTGAATATCTGAGAAACAATACTGCCCCAAGAGGACTAATAGTTACGAATGCTCAGCGCATTTTTCTGGACGATGAGACTTTTCGCAAAGATTGGGCCCAAATAGCGTGGCGGTGCACACGGGACTGGATCATTCTCATTATTCAAACAGCCAAACGCCTCTCCGAGGCGATTCTCATTGAAATACAAACCACTGAAACACACTTTAAAGCCACTCTAACTTCCTTCAAAAAAGACTGGACGAGACCAATAAGGAGATCAATGAATACAAAGAAAGCTTAACACAAAGTAAAATTAACAAATTTCAGAAAGATCTCAAAAAGTTCTCTTACCTGAAGACATACCCATATGCGGACAAAGACTACCAACCCCCAAAAGGAAAGACATATTAGGAGGGTCTTCGGATGAAGATTCGTCAGGAAGCAGTAACTCTAGCTCAAACAGCTACAGAAGAGAACAACAAGGAAGAGGCAGGAACACCATGTGGCAACAACCGTGGACACCAGTACCACCGGGACCTAATATACACTATCCAGGCCAATACCCTCCCATGCAACCACAATATGGATACGGCTGGAACATGCCTTTTGGACCCTCACCACCTCCACCCTACATGAACCAGCATCAGCGTTTTCCTTTTTAGGAGGAGGCCCACGAGGCCGAGGGAGAAGCCGACGAGGGAACCAAGTCCATTGGGGAGAGGACCAGTACGAAGGTGCCCTGACGAGGAGCAAATCCAAAGACCAACAACCAGGCCCCAGTACGAGATGAGCTTGGTCACCAATCTTTCATCCCATATCCTGACACCTACAGAACAGGCAGTCCTAGAAAAAGGACTCGGATTTGTACCCACGGCCAGATTAGATAAATTCCAGTTACACTGTGAACTAGCGGCATTTTTTCGAAAACTTAGACTGAAAGCCTTTTTCGAAGATTCTATATCACAACCCAATGTAGAAAGAGATGGGGACACTGGTTTCAGAGTAAAATCTACATTCATGCCACCCCCCGCTGCTATTCCCCCTGAGATAGCAGTATATGAACAAGCTGTATTTAAAGACATTGAAGAACTCAATGATAACCACCCCTTTCAAAATACCAGCTCAGCAGAACGGGCAGCCATAGAACTACTCAGATCCAACCAATCCATTGTCATCAAACCTGCCGACAAGGGTGGAGGCACAGTAATTATGAATAAAGTAGACTATCAATGCGAATGCATAAGACTCCTCAGTGACAGAAAGAACTATGAAAAACTCAATCAGGACCCAAGCGACAACCTGAGATCACGCATTCACACTCTAGTGGAAGAAGCAGAAACAACAGGATGTATCAGGCCCGGGGAAGCCAAATTTCTTACCACTACCACTGGTAAAATACCCTATTTTTACGTGGTACCTAAAATACACAAGAACATAACACCCCCTCCGGGGCGCCCCATTGTATCCGGTATTGGTTCTCTACTGGAGCCTCTGTCGCGTTACTGTGACTTCTTCCTCCAACCAATGGTACAGACTACAAATACCTACCTACAGGATACGAAGGATCTTCTGAGACTACTCAATGGTCTGACATTCAACCCAGAAACCTCTTTCCTAGTAAGCCTTGACGTGGAGAGCCTCTACACGAGTCTCCCACAGGACGACACCCTAAGAGTCCTGGAGATGGCCCTGGAGCAAACAGACTGGCAACACCGGACATCCAAGAAATTCATTTGGGAATGCGCAAAACTTGCTTTAAAAGACAATTTCTTTGAATTCGAGGGCCAACTCTACCTCCAGAAGTACGGGACATCTATGGGAAGCGTCTTCGCCCCTAGTTTAGCAGGTCTTTACGTACACCACTTTGAGACAAAACACATTTTTTTCAACAATGTGTCACGGATTCCAGAAATAAAATTCTACAAAAGATACATAGATGATATCCTACTCATCTGGGAAGGCAACACAGAATCGCTTATCACATTTTGCCAATGGCTCAACACCTGTGACCAGAACTTCAAGTTCACGCACAGCTTCGATCACAGAAAAACAACATTCTTAGACCTTGATATCGAAGCTGATAATGGTTACCTCAAAAGCAAAACACATTTCAAACCCACTGCCCGTAATTCACTCCTACATTTTTCCAGTTTCCATCCCAGGACACTGAGAGAGAACCTTCCCTATGGACAATACCTACGACTGCGAAGAAACTGCAGCAACGTGATAGACTTTAAAGATCAAGCTGAAGATTTGAGCAACAAGCTCAGAGACCGTGGATATCCCAAACATATCACCGATAAAGCAAGAAAACGAGCCAGAAATCAAAATCGTGAAGGACTCATGGAGACACATCTGCGCGAAGTAACACCAATACCGTTGACATGCGTCACCACCTTCAACACGGTCTCCAACCAAGTCTCCAATATCATAAGGAAACATTGGAAGATCCTCAGGACAGGACACCTCAAATGGGACCCTCCCCTACTTTCCCACAAAAAAGCCAAATCCATAAAAGATGCCCTTGTTTCCACAAGACCGATACAGAAACAAGGGAACACAGTCCTGAACGCTTGGGGCCTCCGTAAAGTAACTGGCCATTTTGCATGTGGCAACTGCAGCGTCTGCCACCTGACTGCAACCACCAAGAGTCTACACCTAGAGCCGGGAAAAACGTGGGAATTGCGACAACATACTAATTGTAACACTGCACATGTAATATATCGGATTATGTGTCCATGTAACCTCATCTATATTGGAATGACAAACAGGAAAGTAAAGACCAGGATATGTGAACATAGGAGCACTATAAGATGTAAGAAAAACATCACTAAAATGACCAATCATTTTCTGGAGGCAGGACATACGACCAACGACATGAGTTGGGTCATCATAGAAGCCCTGGACCCTAGCATGCCTAATATCCAACAGCAGTTCTTACTCAAAGAACAAAGATGGATCTATCGTCTTTCCAGCCATAAGACTGGTCTGAATGACAATATTCCCTGGAACAGTCTCAATAAACAATAAGGACCACCCTTGCAAAAAAACATTTGCAAATAAACATTTGTTCTCAGGCTTGACGTTTAGTGACATGCAGAACCACCGTCACTGGGGCATGCGTACAAAATACTATCTTAAGACATAATAAGTATTTCCTCCATCTAAGAGCATAGACCATCCGCCCAGATTCACTAGACCACATCTACTTAGCCACTTTTGATTTATAACATATGCACGAGTATTGAACAACAGATTCTCCAGTACAACCCCTCTTCAAGATGGCTGCCGTGCAGGTCCACTTTCTACCATCAGTAATTTTACCCATAGGAATATTTTGTATTCACCACGTAGAAAAACAGGTTTTCATAGATAATCTCACTATGAGACGGTCTTAACACATCAGAATAACAGATTCTCTAGTATAACCCCTCTCCTAGATGACAACCGTGCTGGTCTACTGACCCTCTGACTCTTTCTACTTTCAGTATTTCTACCCATATGAATAATTTTTATCCACCACGTAGAAGCATAAGGTTTTCATAGAAAATCTCACTTTGAGTAAGTCTTAACACACCTTTAATCGGAGTCTGCCCCCCTTTTTCCAAACGAATCGGCACACTCAAGTATGGCCACCGGGCAAGACACTCGCTAAAAGCGTTCTAGATATCGATTGCGCATGCGCACCAAACTCATTCCTGAGTCATTGCCTGTCCGGTACATGCATTTCCACACGTACCGGGGCTGATTGACACACTACTTAAACTGCTTCCCCTTTCTAACCCAGCACCAGCCGGCACTACGGGGGACCGAATGAGGTTCATAGCGGATGATTCACCATTACCAAGTAAGACTTTGCGTGCTCCAGTAGTGCCATCACTAAGAGCCTACAAAGACGAGTGGGCTCATCCCGGTGCTCTCAAATTTCTCTTTAACTTTTAGATTGGAAACTTGGACGAACATCCCACCCCCGAGCCTCGATATCTGCCTCAATACCCATTAGCATTGTAACTATTACTTGTGCATGCCTCCTTAAACTTAATTTGGATGTTTATTTCTGCTCCTTTTTTATAAAGTCTACTTCCCTCACGTTGTTTTTATTATTCATTCAACTAAGGAGCACGAAACGACTTATGTGCACGATCTGATTATATCAGATCTGCACCAAGTGCGCTGTGGAATACTAGGCACCTACCTTAGTGGCCACCACGCATCACACAGTGCCACTATTAGCACAGCCATAGACTGCACTAAGCTCTAGTACCATCACGTGTGCAATCAATGTCCAGCGCCTTACAGCGCACCTTTAACCAGATTGTTCATTTTTCTACAGGCGTAGCATGCATGAAATATCCCTGCATGTCGCTATTTGCATGGACAACACATCAGTCACTGTAGTAGCTCTCTTGATATAACTACAGAACACCAATATAGTTAAAAGGTTGCATTTTATGTTGCGACACTATATGTTTTGTCTTGTCTCTTTGTTTCCCATACAGGAATTTTTGCTTTTAAAGTATCAGTGAGTACATCGACTTTTTCACCACACACCTTAGCGCGTGTGTAGGTACCGCACTGGTTTTCACGTGGCACCTATTATTTTTGCCACTCACCTATCACTCACCTGGTCCTGAAGAAAGCCCCATTTACTTTCCCTTGAGGGGCTGAAACATGTAGACCGCCACACATAGTCAACTTAATGGTGATAATCCATGAATAGTTGCACTACACATATCAATTTTTAGATATATCCTGAGCCGCCAACATTAAAATTAGAGGCAAGGATTCTCAGAGATATTTTTAACCTAAACGATTCACCTCACATCACATTTCACGCACCAACACCAGCTCCGCTGTAATCAGGCGTTGTAGCACAACCGGGGGCACTCGGCCGCCCGGTTGGGACCTCAATGATGAAGCATGACACCAACTAGGTTGGTGTGTGAGGGGTCTTTTAAGAACACCTAATGGGTCCAAGTTCATACTACACTTAGTGACTTATCTACGCACACATAGTGGGTTCGTCCACATTGTTTAAGTACAGTAAAAAGTACACACAAGGAGATGATGGAAGGAACATTGAAACCTTTCAGACACTTACCCCCAGTCACAGATCTGGGTTCAATCCATCGTCGTTCTTTAGCTCACTTCGCCACCCCAGTTCAGACCCAGCCATATGCAAATCAGTCTTGACCCTGTTCCTCCTGGGAACAGTCCAGCCCGAACTGCCATGTCAGGTCTTCACTGGACCGGAAACAAGCATCCTGGGACCGGTTTTGAGGTAAAACCCCTTATCAGCCAGGCTAGCTTGAATCCAGTGGCAAATTGAGCAAAGTACCCATGTCTGGGCATACCCGGCCACTGAGGGCAAACAAAAACAAGGAGATGATGGACGGAGCGCTGAAACTTTTCTGACACTCACCCCCAGTCACAGATCTGGGTTGGATCCATCATCGTTCTTTAGCTCACTACACCACCCCACTTCAGACCTTCCTGGTCAGTGTCACTACTCTACCCGCGCAGCTCCATCGTTGAGGGACTGCCCGCTGAGCCCGGAGCTTCTGTGCCAGATAGGTGTTCAAGGCCCTCCTCCACCCGCAGGCTCCTGCCTGTGCCTCATCCCTAGTGGTCCAGGGGCAGATCACTCTGATCTTCTGCTGTTCCACTCTGCTTCTGTGCCCTCTGTGCCCTTGTTCATCTTTTTACTCTCTCTCTTTTGCTCTACTTTTGCTCTTTTTGCCCCTCTGTGCCTTTTTCTCTTTTTGTTTGCTCTTTCCTTCCCATGCTCCCCGCCGCTGCTGCCCCTGCGGCCCCTCCCCCCTCTAGCATGTTGCTCCTGCTCCTGCCTCCCATCTGACCGCCCTCCCCCGACCCCTACTTAATGGTGGCTGCTGCGCGGCAAGTAGAGCAAGACCACTGACCTTCCTGGTCAGTGTCACTGCTCTCCCCCAGTACAGCTCCACCATTGAGGGACTGCCTGCTGGGCCCAGAGCTTCCGTGCCAGGTAGATTTTCGAGGCCCTCCTCCACCCGCAGGCTCCTGCCTGCACCTCATCCCTGGTGGTCCAGTGGAAGAGCACTCTGCTCTTCTGCTGTTCTGCTCTGCTTCTGTGCCCTTGTTCATCTTTTGCTCTCTCTCTTTGCTCTACCTTTTCTCTTTTGCCCTCTGTGCCCTTGTTCATCTTTTTACTCTCTCTCTTTTGCTCTACTTTTTCTCTTTTTGCCCCCTTTCCTTTTGTGCCTTTTTCTCTTTTATTCGCTCTTTCCTTCCCGCGCTCCCCTCCGCTGCTGCACCAACGGGCCCTCCCCTCCAGTGTGTTGCCCCCACTCGTGCCTCCTAGCTGACTGCCCTGCCCCCGACCCCTATTTATTGGCAGCCGCCATGCGGCCGTGCTTCTGGCGCACCAAAGGCAAGCCTGTCTGTGCCCGTCCGCGACCCGACTGCATCCAGCACCAGGGACCCTGGTCCCCCGACCCGACTCCGCTATGACTCCAGCACCCTCTGCGCTCTCAACCCTGGCACAGCAACAACTGCCAGCTCCCGATGCCGAGCAACACCCAAGGCCCGATCTCCTGTCAACACTGCCGCTGCATCTTCATCCACCTGCGGATCTCAGCAGCAGCCCCCAGCCTACCGGACGCCACCGCACACAAACCACTGAACTGCATCCTCCTCAACATGTGTTCCCTACACAGGCACGCCATAGAAATTTGGGACCTTCTCAACACCCATATGCCCGATGTCGCCTTCCTTACAGAGACCTGGACCATTGCCAACTCCGCACCCGACATCGCAACCGCAATTCCAAACGGATTCAAGATCCTGAGAAAAGACCGCCCCACCTGCCCAGGAGGAGGCCTCGCCATCGTCTACAAAAGCTCCCTCCGCATGACAACCACTGACCCGGACAATGCCACGACCTCCATGGAACATCTCCACTTCCAGATCCAGACCGACCCCAAAACGACTCTCCGCGGAACCTTCATCTACAGACCGCCTGACCCCGCGCCTCTTTCACCGACATCATCGCCAACCTCATCGCATCCCATGACTTCGCTTTGTCAGACTACATTCTACTCTGAGACCTAAACTTCCACCTGGACAACCACGACGACCCCAACACCACCGCCCTCTTAAAAAACCTCACCAACATAAACTGAAGCAACTTGTCATCGCCTCCAAGCACACAGCAGGACACACACTTGACCCCGTCTTCGAAGGAGGAAACAGCGTCTCCTACAGCCACACCACTGAACTGCTCTGGACAGACCACCACTGCATCCACTTCTCCTTTAGAAAACCCATTGTACAAAAGCACGCACACCGCCTCCCCACAGAAGCTGGAACAAAGTCACTTAAGAACATCTCACCTTCGCCCTCGCCAGCACTCCACCCCAACAACGCCAGGCGCCAACACCGCGGCAAGCAACCCCACCACTGGATCCCCAACTGCGCCGACACACTCGCCCCCCTCGACAAAGCTACAGGACAACACAACAAGAAAGCAAGATGGTTCACCACGGCACTCCAAGAATCCAAGAGCTCCTGCCGAAGACTTGAAAAGACAATAAGAAACAGCAAAACCCCTGATACACGCACCGCCTAGAGAACAGCCACCACAGCACCCCAACTCATCAAATCCAAAAAGAAGAACTTCCTCCAATACAGAATTCTCTCCAATGCCCACAACTCTAAGGAACTCTTCTCCATCATACAGGAATTTGCCAAACCCGGCAGGGAAACAACAGACGTCCCACCCTCCCAAGACCAGTGCAACAGACAGCTCCTTCTTTCACCTCAAGATTAAGACGCTTTACGCTAACTTTGACAACCAAGACCGCTGCACTGCCTCAGCCCCCACCCCCACCGACAACACCTAACAGATCCTACTCCCTTGGACCCCGCTCACGACAGAAGACACCTTAAAGACCATGAAGAGCTCCACCCCGGAGTACCCTCAGATCCCTCTCCACCCCACATCTTCCACAGGTCCACGACAGCCATCGCAACAGAGCTAATCAGACGATCAACTGCTCCCTCGAGACCGCCACATTCCCCAACGACTGGGACCTATCAGCAGCCCTCGACACTGTCTCCCACCACGCACTAGCCACCAGATTCCGCGACGCCGGCATCCGAGGAAAGGCCCTAGACTGGATACACTCATTCCTCACAGGCAGAACACACAGAGTCAGACTCCCGCCCTACCTCTCAGAACCAACAGAGACCGGATGTGGAGTACCCCAGGGATCCTGCATCAGCCCCAGCCTCTTCAACATCTACATTGCCCCCTCACAACCATCGTCAGAAACTATGAGCTCAACATCGCCTCTATGCCAACGACACCAAGCTCATCCTCTCCCTCACCAAGGAACCCAAAATTACCAGACACAACTTCCAAGAAGGGATGAAAGCCGTCACAACCTGGATGAAGAACAGCTGCCTGAAACTCAACTCAGAGAAAACAGAAGTCCTCATCCATGGCTCCACCCCTTCAGCCTGCCCTCGAAACCCACCCACCCCAACAGACCATGCACTTAACCTCTGCATCATACTGGACTCATCGTTTACTATGAACCACCAGATCAACGCTGTATCCTCGGCCTGCTGCAACACCCTCCGCATACTCTGAGAAACATTCAAATGGATCCCCTCCAAATCCAGAAAACGGTCATGCATGCCCTCATCACCAGCAGACTGGACTACGGCAAATCCCTCTATGCCAGAAAAAAAACTCCTCTGCAAGCTCCAGACTGTGCAGAATGCTGCAGCCAGACTAATCCTCTACATCCCCAGGCACAACCACATCACCCAACACCTCCGCAATCTCCACTGGCTCCCTGTCAAAAGAAAAATAACATTCAAACTGCTCACGCACGCATACAAGGCCCTCCACAATATCAGACCAGAATACCTCAACAACTGTCTCTCATTCCTCGCCCCCAAGAGAAACCTCTGATCTGCCGACCTTTCCCTGGCCACAGTCCCATGCGTCTACAGGACCAGAGTGGATGGAAGGTCCTTCTCCTACCTCGCAGCCAAGAACTGGAACGACCTCCCCCTCCACCTCTGGCAAAGCCCTACACTGCTCCAGTTCAGGAAAGACCTCAAGACCTGGCTCTTCAGATGACCCCAAAGGAACTGCACCCCCCTGCACCCTGAGACCCTAACGGGTGAGAAGTGCGCTTTACAAACCCCTGATTGATTGATTGATTGATTGATTGATTGAGTTCAGACCCAGCCATATGCAAATCAGTCTTGACCCTGTTCCTCCTGGGAACAGTCCAGCCTGAACTGCCAAGCCAGGTCTTCCCTGGACCGGAAACAAGCATCCTAGGACCGGTTTCGAGGTAACACCCTTATCAGCCAGGCAGTTGGCAGGGTATGCTCAGACTTGGGTCCCTCGCTCACTTTGCCACTAGATTCAAGCTAGCCTGGCTGATGAGGGGTGGTACCCTGAAAACGGTCAGGGGAAGGCCTGGCTTGGCAGTTTGGGCTGGACTGTTTACATGAGGAACAGCGTCAAGACAGATTTACCTATGGCTGGGTCTGAACTGGGGTGGCGAAGTGAGCTAAAGTACGATGATGGATTCAACCCAGATCTGTGACTGGGGGTAAGTGTCTGAAAAGTTTCAGCACTTTGTCCATCATCTCCTTGTGCTACCAGTAAAAAGGTACTCCTTTCCAGTATGGGACTTTTTTATAGGTAGCACATTGCAGTATGCAGCATTTACCACACAAATGTTCGTTGAGGTAAGCCAGGTACAAATTATGGTCCTGGAGGCCAAACGACTCATATGAAAAAGACCACACAATCAAGTGGGAGGTGCTCCTTAAACAAATTGCTGAACATTGTTGTGGTGGTGAGGAGAGCTGGGGAACATGAGCTACAAGTACAAGTTGAATCATGGTGGAGATTTATGATGAGAAAGAATAGGGTGACTTCTTCCCACAAAGTAGCCCTTTCCCCAGCAGTGTGCCAGCAGATTCATCCACCTCTGCAACTTCACAATGGCACAAGGTTCTGAGTGAGATGGAGACACCATGGCATACAGTGGCTGCCCCACCACGACGCACATTGAGTTTACCACCACCAACTACTTCCTTAAAGACACTATTGTCAGTGGCCCCAGAAAAGAAGAAAATCCAAGCTACTATTATGGGCATGTTTAGGTAGGAGGCGGAACCACCCAACCCCACATTTGTACAATGGGAAGCTGGCAAAAATGTTAGTGCTGGACCTCCTCCCTTTTTTGTGGAAGGAGTGGGGCTTTTCGAATTTGTTGCAGCCATCTGCCCAAAATGGAAGGTACCAAGTCTGACCTATTTTGCTAGAGTTGCTGTTCCAGCGCTGCATCACGATGTGCTGCAGTTGGTTGGACAAGCTTTGCAGCAAAATGTTGTTTACACCATCTACCTGACGGCAGGCATGTGGACCAGTGGTCAGGCAACTGATTACATGTGCATCACTGCTCACTGGATCACTTTTACGGGGGTAAAGCAAAATATATCTGCAGGTCTTGGCCCTAAAGTAAGTTTTAAGAGTGTTCAGTGGCATGCAACAGTGGCCATGTTCGCCATGGAGAAATCAAATACAGCTGTAAACATCTTGGAGGAATTTAACAGCAAGGTATATGAGTGGTTGTGACTCAGAAGTCACAGATTTGGATTTGTTGTCATGGACAATGGCAGTAACATAGTCAAGGCCATGTCAGATGGAGGCTATTTCAGGGTCCTGTGTTTGGCCCATTGCATCAACCTGGTGGTGCAAGACTTCCTCAAAAAAGAAGACATAGATAGCAACATCCTGACCACCTGCAGAAGAATCTGCACTCATTTCAGCCATTCTTTTAAAGCCCGGAAGCAGTTGTGGATTATTCAGCATAATAATAGAGCACCAGTTATAGCCCTGATACAGGAGGTGCCAACACATTGGAACTCGACCTTTTACATGTTGCATCCTGTGAGCAGTACAAACAGATCAATGACTATGCCATTCAAAGAGGAGGGGATGCAGTCAGAAAGCTATGACAATGGATGCTACTCCCTTTTGAGATTTTCACACTGGAAGTTAGCAAGGAGGACAGTACAATGGGCCAAGCTCTCCCATTGTTGCATCTCCAGCAGCACCAGGTAAAGAAGATGTCTGAAAGGCTGGACCCCGCATGTGTGAATGACAACACAGAAGAGCATGCCTTGGTTGAGACCCTAATCCTTCGCTTGGCTTGTAATACAAGGCTGCACCATTACATCAGAGCATCCAAAGAGTACAACTGTGCCACACTACTTGATGCACTGTACAAAATAAATTCTGCCCATTTTCATTCCTTTTTCTAAAGGGGATGTTTTAAAATAGTAAATTGTAGAGCAAGCTGGAGACTTGGAAGAAGAATGGCTGGAGCTTCGAGTCCTACCTGCAGCTCTGGGGTGCCTCCTTCAACTTCCAGAGAGGGCAGTCTTGTCTCACAGCAGCCAACAACACCATCAAACAGAACACCAGCAACAACTGTAACAGAGGGACCAGACCCAACCTCTGAATTGTTGTTGGTTTCAATAGGCAGGGCTCAAGTCTAGTGCAAAGGTGATAGCAAAACAGATTGAGCAAGTGACAGCACCAATCACCATCCACAGGATGCACCAGGAGTATCTGGATGATCCAAAAGAAGTCTATGCGGATCAAAATCCAGATAGTGTACCTACCACTGTGTTTGAGTTGGAACAGGTAACCATTGCACCAATAAGTGATCACATTATTGAGTAATTGTGAGTGATGATTGATGTGGAGGCTGCCAGTGAAGGAGGGTGTGTTGAACTGTAATACGGGAAATTTGTTGAGATGATTATTGATTTGCAATGTTTGCGGCCTGAGTGATTGGCGATTATTTTTTTCCCTTGATTGACCATTTCACACATAGCCAGATTTAATTGCAGGAGTCTCTCCTTTTGCTGGTTCTTCAGAGACCAGAACAGACACTTTAGTTAACAAACAAATGCCTATGCAAAATACAGCAATTCTGTTTCTCTGCTTGTTCTTTAACTCACAAGGGGATGGAAGAACTCAGGGCGGGAGCTGCAGGACTACCTCATCAACAGCTATAAGCAAGACGTTATCGACTTCAGTTCAAAGGGAAACCAAAAGTCTGAAGCCTAGTACTCAGATATGTAGAATATTGAGGGGTGAGTTTGTGAAATGCTGCTGTGTGCGTGTGTGTGTGTGTGTGTGTGTGTGTGTGTGTGTGTGTGTGTGTGTGTTGGACTTGTGGCAAAGTGAAACTCTGAATCCCCCTTTTGTTTTGTTTTTTTGCTCTGCCTCTGAGTCTTCTTGATACACTCGTCATAAAGCTTACCTTCCTTCTGTCCTTCTCCTTGACTCTAAAATACAGTTTCTGTTTTACAGTCCGCAGGCCTTCTTTTAGTCTCCTGCACGAATGAAAAGCATAAGCTGAGCTCAACAACATTCTTGCTTACCTAACGGACCAGTTCAAACAGGCACCAAAGAGTGGACATTCCCGAGGAGAATGCAGATGTACCACCTAATTTTGGAATACAGTATAATTTTTCTTTTAACAATCATATTTGGAGAATTGGGTGGGGGTTCACTCCTCAACCTAGAAGACAGAACATTTAGATATCTGATAACTTGGGTCTCGGGCGGAAGGACTATTTGAAATGCATTTATCTGTACTCTGTCATACTCATTCCTTGTTTCCTTCCTCATCAGATTGATGGTAAATGATGTTCTGCTGTTCATTGCCCAGATGAATGTTGTCCTTAAGTAGTGTTTGTCTTTGTCAAACCTTTCCCAAAATCACTGTACCGACCAATGCATCAAACACCTAAACCTCTTCCCTTAGGCTTTGTGATTTATTGAGGCGTGGCTTCATTTTTACCATCAATGGATCACACAATTGGTGGGGCGGATGTGGTGAAAGCAACACCAACTTACTGCAGAATCTTCTAAGCAATATCCCACACTGGCCCCATTTACCCACCTGTGCATCAAAAGTGATCCATATTTTAGATATAGAATAAAGAACATCAGTTGTCAGCATCATCATTCAGGCCTTGTGCTGCGTAACCGTAAACACCTAACCTAAGCTTGTTCATGCCAGACTTTTAGTCCATTTTTTATAACTCAAGGATTTCACAAAGAATACTACTAGCTCCCCATGAGCCAAAACTTACTAGTATTGCTATTTTTTGTATATTAGCACTCTCAGGCCCTCTCGTTGTGTCATCATGTAGTACTCAGGTGTCAATTCTTTGTAAAGATTTGATCAAATATAACCCATTAACTCAGTCTTTTTATTTCAATTTAGTTGCCTGCAATGGATAATCAATCATTCAGATTAATCCTACAGTTGCAGCTCACCTGGGTTGAACTGGAAGTGGGACATCGCTTGTGAAGTTGTGATGCTTTCCCTCTTATTGCTTCATCTATATTCAGGTAAGACAACTAGTATGGATGAAACTGAACTAGTTAACTTAGTAAGAACATAACTCTCTAGTTTGTTGTAGACAATATACTATAGGTCATCATGGCAGCATACCCCCTAATGGTTAAGATAGTTAGAGAAGTATAACTCTATAACTAAGCGCTACACTCTCTCTTACAAGCACATAAACAGGCTGCGTAAAACTAGCTGAAGGCAGCAGTGCAAAGTAAAAGTAAAACAAACTACTAAAGGAATACATTTAGATTAAATACAATAGTTTCCCCCTTTATTTTTATACAAAGAAACCCACCATCTCCACCCACACAACATGCCCACCCTTCTCCCCATACAGTTCTGACCCAAGCCCCAAAGGCCCAAAACTCAAAATGTCCAAGGGAAGTCACTCCAGTCCCAACTCCCTTCCCAAGCTCTCCACCCAGCCCCAACAAACAAGTGCCTCCCACCTAAACAAAAAATGTAAAAAAGAGCAAGAAGAGGGCATTATGGATGTGAGTCTGGAGCTGGTCCAGGCTCTGCTCCATCGTGGTGAGCCGGCCCTTGATGGTGTCCAGCTGCTGCAGGATGTGGTGCAGCAATGGCTTGTTCTCAGCATGGGAGGTGTTCGCAGCAGTTGGCTGATGGTGGTGCCGGGGAAGGGATGGCCAGACCGGCTACACTGGAGCCCGGTTGAGGGGCATTCATTTCCTCCTCCTCCTCCTCCTCCTCCTCCTCCTCCTCCTCCTCCTCCTCCTCCTGCTCCACCTCCTCATCCTCTTCCAGGACCATCAGCTGCCGGTACTATTGCTGGAAACGCTCCAGCCTCTGCCGCCGCAAACAGGCTGCTGTCTCCTGCCTGTTGGGTGGTCCAAAGCGATACGAAAGGGGATGATGGACAGAGCACTTGAGCATATCAAACACTCACCCCCAGTCAACTGATCTGGGTTTAATCCATCATCATTCTTTAGCTCACTCCACCATCCCAGTTCAGACATGGCCATATGCAAATCAGTCTGACCCTGTGCCTCATGGGAACAGTCCAGCCCGAACTGCCAAGCCATGTCTTCCCTGGACCGGAAACAAGCATCCTGGGACCGGTTTCTGGCTATTCAGCCGTCATCAGCCAGGCTAGCTTGAATCCAGTCGCAAAGTGAGCAAGGGACCCACGTCTGGGCATACCCTGCCAACTTAGGGCGAACAAAGCGATACGAAAGGGGATGATGGACAGAGCGCTTGAGCATATCAAACACTCACCCCCAGTCAACTGATCTGGGTTTAATCCATCATCATTCTTTAGCTCACTCCACCACCCCAGTTCAGACATGGCCATATGCAAATCAGTCTGACCCTGTGCCTCATGGGAACAGTCCAGCCCGAACTGCCAAGCCATGTCTTCCCTGGACCGGAAACAAGCATCCTGGGACCGGTTTCTGGCTATTCAGCCGTCATCAGCCAGGCTAGCTTGAATCCAGTGGCAAAGTGAGTAAGGGACCCACGTCTGGGCATACCCTGCCAACTTAGGGCGAACAAAGCGAAACAAAAGGGGATGATGGACTGAGCGCTTGAGCATATCAAACACTCACCCCCAGTCAACTGATCTGGGTTTAATCCATCATCATTCTTTAGCTCACTCCACCACCCCAGTTCAGACATGGCCATATGCAAATCAGTCTGACCCTGTGCCTCATGGGAACAGTCCAGCCCGAACTGCCAAGCCATGTCTTCCCTGGACCGGAAACAAGCATCCTGGGACCGGCTTCTGGCTATTCAGCCATCATCAGCCAGGCTCGCTTGAATCCAGTGGCAAAGTGAGCAAGGGACCCACGTCTGGGCATACCCTGCCAACTTAGGGCGAACAAAGCGATACGTAAGGGGATGATGGACAGAGCGCTTGAGCATATCAAACACTCACCCCCAGTCAACTGATCTGGGTTTAATCCATCATCATTCTTTAGCTCACTCCACCACCCCAGTTCAGACATGGCCATATGCAAATCAGTCTGACCCTGTGCCTCATGGGAACAGTCCGGCCCGAACTGCCAAGCCATGTCTTCCCTGGACCAGAAACAAGCATCCTGGGACCGGTTTCTGGCTATTCAGCCGTCATCAGCCAGGCTAGCTTGAATCCAGTGGCAAAGTGAGCAAGGGACCCACGTCTGGGCATACCCTGCCAACTTAGGGCGAACAAAGCGATACGAAAGGGGATGATGGACAGAGCGCTTGAACATATCAAACACTCACCCCCAGTCAACTGATCTGGGTTTAATCCATCATCATTCTTTAGCTCTCTCCACCACCCCAATTCAGACATGGCCATATGCAAATCAGTCTGACCCTGTGCCTCATGGGAACAGTCCAGCCCGAACTGCCAAGCCATGTCTTCCCTGGACCGGAAACAAGCATCCTGGGACCGGTTTCTGGCTATTCAGCCGTCATCAGCCAGGCTAGCTTGAATCCAGTGGCAAAGTGAGCAAGGGACCCACATCTGGGCATACCCTGCCAACTTAGGGCGAACAAAGCGATACGAAAGGGGATGATGGACAGAGTGCTTGAGCATATCAAACACTCACCCCCAGTCAACTGATCTGGGTTTAATCCATCATCATTATTTAGCTCACTCCACCACCCCAGTTCAGACATGGCCATATGCAAATCAGTCTGACCCTGTGCCTCATGGGAACAGTCCAGCCCGAACTGCCAAGCCATGTCTTCCCTGGACCGGAAACAAGCATCCTGGGACCGGTTTCTGGCTATTCAGCCGTCATCAGCCAGGCTAGCTTGAATCCAGTGGCAAAGTGAGCAAGGGACCCACGTCTGGGCATACCCTACCAACTTAGGGCGAACAAAGCGATACGAAAGGGGATGATGGACAGAGCGCTTGAGCATATCAAACACTCACCCCCAGTCAACTGATCTGGGTTTAATCCATCATCATTCTTTAGCTCACTCCACCACCCCAGTTCAGACATGGCCATATGCAAATCAGTCTGACCCTGTGCCTCATGGGAACAGTCCAGCCTGAACTGCCAAGCCATGTCTTCCCTGGACCGGAAACAAGCATCCTGGGACCGGTTTCTGGCTATTCAGCCGTCATCAGCCAGGCTAGCTTGAATCCAGTGGCAAAGTGAGCAAGGGACCCACGTCTGGGCATACCCTGCCAACTTAGGGCGAACAAAGCGATACGAAAGGGGATGATGGACAGAGCGCTTGAGCATATCAAACACTCACCCCCAGTCAACTGATCTGGGTTTAATCCATCATCATTCTTTAGCTCACTCCACCACCCCAGTTCAGATATGGCCATATGCAAATCAGTCTGACCCTGTGCCTCATGGGAACAGTCCAGCCCGAACTGCCAAGCCATGTCTTCCCTGGACCAGAAACAAGCATCCTGGGACCGGTTTCTGGCTATTCAGCCGTCATCAGCCAGGCTAGCTTGAATCCAGTGGCAAAGTGAGCAAGGGACCCACGTCTGGGCATCCCAGGATGCTTGTTTCCGGTCCAGGGAAGACATGGCTTGGCAGTCCGGGCTGGACTGTTCCCATGAGGCACAGGGTCAGACTGATTTGCATATGGCCGTGTCTGAACTGAGGTGGTGGAGTGAGCTAAAGAATGATGATGGATTAAACCCAGATCAGTTGACTGGGGGTGAGTGTTTGATTTGCTCTAGCGCTCCGTCCATCATCCCCTTTGGTATCGCTTTGTTGGGTGGTCCAGCAGCTATAATGAGAAAAACAAAAAAGACAAATTGTAAATAATGCTCTGTGCAAACAATTGTTTTAAATTACTAGGTGGCACAGTAGCAGTACATTGCTGGTCCCCTAGGGCCATTGGAATTTGATGCGATTATGATTAGGAGAGTCACAAGGCCAATTTTATGTTTTATCCACACATACCTTGCATTAAAAAGCACTGACTGTGTGGGAGAAAAGTTTTAAAAAGCAGAATAACACCAGATAAAAAAACAGTGATCTGATTATTTTTTCTTCTAAAGGCTTTTCAAGTAACTATAAACAGACACTTTGAGAGGAAAAATAAATCACCTCTCATTAATGAGTATGGCATTATGCACTATATGGAGTACAAGTTGTGTGTTGTGCCAAAATAATGAAGCCATGCGCATTTCTAGCCAGCGCGTTGGCTAGTTTGCCACTGTCTGCAGCTGGGGCAGCTGTAGTTGACAATTATCTATTTTTAATTCCAAATGCATTTCGTTTTCTTCCCGGACTCCAAAGAGGCAGTTGAGTAATAAATAAAGTACTACATCACGCACCTCACGTATGAAATGCAGATATTAATATTATCTTGTCTGCTGTAAGTAGGAATTGGGGAAAATGTATCTGATGGACTGCACTACAGGGAAAGGAGCTGGCTATATTGATTGTATTTCACACATTCGTCACTGTGTATCCCATACGCCAAACTTGATATCAAATCATGCACTTACTCCCAACCATACTCAGTGACATCACCCACCAACACATATTATTTCCAACAAATTAATTCGCCTGTTAGTAAGCAAGGAAAGGAAAGTTGACTTACTCTACTGCAGGGTAGGGGAGAGGGATTAGACAGTTAGGGTAGAGCTTTTTGATATAGAATAGAGGGGCCACTACACTGATCATCGATTCGTCATCTTTGGCTTATTCAGTCACTGTACAATTCAAAAGGGAAAAATCTGAACAAGTCTAAAATAAATCTGTTATGGGAAACCATGACATATATTCTGGAATCACTTCACTTCACATAGTTATAAAATGAAATGTGGCACATGCCAAGAATGGTTTTTCCAATTTGGTAGGCTGGGATGAAGGAACTTAGGAAAAAATAAAGGAGTGAAGTACTAAGAGGTGACTGGGTGGGCGAAGTTAAACAACACACCTTGTGTGTTTGGTTTGCAATGCTTTGAAAACATTGTAAATGCTGCATTATCTGAAGCAGAAGTACATTGCACAGCCAACACTGCAGTCACGAATTGACCCATACAGCACTTTGCCCAAAGGTGGCAAATATGCCATGGGCGGGTAGAGGGATGATGAATGATGGATGGCATGCATTTGGCTCACTTAACACATATAGTGAGTCAAGGGAGTAGAGCAAAGAATAAAAAATACCCTCACTTAGAACCATAGCTTTGAATGATAGCCCTACATAAACCAAGTAAGCAAAGTAGGTGAACAGCATGCTCCTCATGAGAAGAGCTGCCTTGCTTATTCATTCAAACAATCCAAATATTCATTCATCCTTTCATTCTAATTCCTTTCATTCTAATTCACCCATAGCCACCATGATTAAGCTTTATTTTCTGTCATCCAGTCTTTCACCAAAATTTCCAATCCATTATCCACCTATTCAATAGCCACCCTTTCTTTAAACCATCCTTTCCCCATCCACCCCTTTACCCAGCCATGCCCCCTTTTACCCACCTACCCTTTCACTCATATACCATTTACTTTCTTTTAACCTTCCGTTCTTTCATGCTTCCATCAAGCCATCAACGCTCATTATGTGAGCTTTTGCCCGAGTTGCAGATAGAAGAGGCCTTGATAACTCAACCACCACTGCAGCTGGTAAAGCTGGAGGGGTTCACTTCATGGTCATGTGCTGATGACGATGCCCTGGTACTAGTAGTGAGTATAGTAATTGAAAAATATTATGTGACTTACCAGTGCCTGTTCCCTGCTGCCGCTTCTACCCTCCAACTGACCCGTCTCCTCCTGCAGGGGCACTGGAACATAATTTAGATGCCGGATACACCACACCAATTACAAGCGCAATACAGCCCTACAGTTAAGTTAGCACTGCAGTATCGTTTAAACCTCACTCTGGGCATTTGATTGGTTTACAAAGTTAGACAAGCCAGGGGTGGAATAATGGTCAATTAAACATTTGGTATTGGTTAGCAAATGCAATGGGAGCGGGACCTCATACTTTTTTCCCAGCCATGCTGCACTGTCATGGGAAACTGCTGGTATACTGTAACTATAAATGAAGGCAGCAGTTGCACACTACATTGGGGGCGGGTGGCCCGTGATGACTATGGCCACTCTCTTGTGAACTCAACTGTGTTAGAGCATGATCAGGAAAAAGAAAGACTTCTCAACAAACATACATGGTAAATTTTATTTATAATACTAGTTTACTTGGGCCTGCAATCTGAATCTTCATAATAGATAGCACCAACATTCCAATTACCCAAGATTCTACCCTAAGACGTCCATAACAATCATAAAACCCAACATTAGGGAAATAATAATAATAAATAATAGGACTTACAGGGCTCAGCAGAGCTCTCTGCAGTGACGCTGGTGGTCGTCGCCGGCTGACCAGCTACTTCCGGACCATCAACAACATCCCTCTTCTTGCCCGTGGGTGATGATGTAAGAAATTAAGAAGGAAAAAGGAATAGATTACTGATTCAGTTAATAATCTCCACAAACTTTTTATGACAAGCAAATGCAGTCACATTGTACTTCGCCTATAGTACTACTAATTTGGACTCAAGGCTATCGACTATCATTGAGTTGCCCATACTAATCCTGAAATCCCTATTCCAAATTTCCTTAACAAAAACTACATTTGGAACTAATGCATTGCAGTGAATGATCTTTGATTCTATTCCCACTTCTCAACCCCTTGATGGACGAACTCAGTCTCCCTTTTTGCAATCTATAGATGCATACTACACATTGCTGTGAAATAAATAACTTGGAACTGTACAAGCTACATAAACAAAGTCACAGAGAGAATGCACTACTCACTAATTCACTATAGTGACAGGAGAACAGTCTGCAATGGCTACTTAATTAATCAGCCAAAGCGAGCAATAATGAGTAGGATTAGGTAGAGCTGAGCACCTGCCTAGCAGAAACTAGAAACTGGATCCCACAATAAATAACAGCGTAAACTAAACGTAACTTACCTCTGAGTGTGAGCAGCATGCGATTCAGATTTTTTATTTTTAGCATTGTAGAACACAAACACAAATAATTCATCTTCACCGAACCCCGGAATCTTGACGCTTATCAGGTAGAGCAGGTCCTGTCCCGGTCTAGGATGTCCGCCCAGTGATGCGTCAGCTGCTGGGCGGTACGCCGAATCTGTCTGGCATGCTGCACGCTCCGGCGCACCGTCCCCCAGCACTGACAATGCTCCCACAGGGGGTATCTGCCACCGGGCCTGCCGCTAGCTTCCAACATGGAGGGGAGGTGGTGCAGCACAAAAAAGGCCTCCTCCTCCGCACCAAAGATCGCCTGGTGCTGCACACTAGCCTCCCTAGCTCTGCCATGGTGCTGGGTGAGTTCAGAAAAAAAGGTACAGGAAAGAAGTAAGATAAAGAAGTAAAGGGAAATAAACCAAAAGTCACAAAGAACACGAAAAAAAATCCCAAAAATGTAAAATAAATAAACACAAAGACACACACTACTATAAAAAGAAAAATGAGGGGTATAAGGTTTAAAGGGGAGGATTACAGAGATTATGATTGAGGCACGGCACCATAACAGAGAGTAGAAAAACAAGATGGCCGTGCCCATGCAGACTGTGTGGTGCCATTCGTGTGAGATTTAGAATGCGAGAATGCACTTGAGAACGGTGTGGTGCTGTTCGTGTGCCATTTGGAACTCGATGACGCACTCCACATTCCCATCCCAATGCGAACAGGCATGCCAGAGCTCGTACTGCAGCAGAGTTTTTTTGCGACTTCGTGGATTTCTGTGTAGCGCAAATTCACGAACTCTGCGGAGGCCTAGGTTGAAGTCTCTTTTGTGATGCCCAGTGTTATTTTGTGAGACTGCTGTGCCAATGCTTCACACATTGCTTCTGTGATAAGCTTGACTGCTCAGTGCCAAGCTACCCAAGGGTGAGGTTATACATTGAGTGTAATCACCCGCCCCTGATGGGAGTGGTAGGTTCTGCCTGACTAGGGCCTCGCCTTAGCCAACCAGAACGTGCCATTTCCAACACATTCAGGCCCAGATGTACGACCGTTTTTTGAGGTCGCAAAGGGAAATCAACCCGTTTGTGACCGCAAAAATGGTGGTGGTATGTACAAATGCTATTTTGCGTGTCACTGGCTCGCAAAATTGCGTTTGCGACTCGCTATTAGGAAGGGACACCTTTGGCACTCCCTTCCTAATAGCGAGTCGCAAACGCAATTTTGGAAGGGGAGTGCCAAAGGTGTCCCTTCCTAATAGCGACTCTAACACCAAGAGATCCCTTACCTTTTGTGAATGGGCGCGAAAATATTTTTTAAGAGCAGGCAGTGGTCTCAGGGACCACTGCATGCCCTTAAAAAATGAAACTGAAAAGTTTCATTTTTCTTTTTTAAATGCATCCCATTTTCCTTTAAGGAAAACGGGCTGCATTTAAAAAAAAAAAACTGCTTTATTGAAAAAGCAGTTGCAGACATGGTGGTCTGCTGACTCTAGCAGTCCACCATCCCTGTGAGTGCTAGCCATTCCCAATGGGGTCGCAAATTGCGCTTGCCTCATGAATATTGATGAGGCATGCAATTTGTGACCCCATTGGGAATCGCAAACAGTGTCTGAGACACAGTTGTACAATCAGTTTAGCGAGTCGCAAATTGCAAATCTCAATTCTGCGCAATTTGCAACTCGTTAAACTGATATGTCGTCCATCTGGCCCAATATCCCCAAAAATTATAAAGCTCCAAAAGACATGATGAATCCCGCAGACGAAGTCTCTGAGTATGAAGATGAACTTTACTTTCGGGAATAAAAAGTAATACGCTAGTAACATAAAACAATTGTCTGCTGTAAAAAAAAAGAAAATTTAAAAAAATATTTTATTTTTATATTTAGTGTACTAATGTAAATAAACTTAAATGGATCAGTGTTCAAGGCACAGACATAAAACCAAGGAGGGCAAGGCCATTTTGGTCTGGAGATTGAGTGGTGAAAGGTATCGATGAAAGAATATGAATTCAACCTTAGGATAAACCATACACTTTGCAATGAGCAACAGATGGTATGCGTGCAATGAATGAATTAAATGATTTTATAAAGCGCGCATTACCCGAGGGTGTCTTAGCGCTGAGCAGATCCAGGCCGGAAAGAAGGAGTCATAGGTTTAAGGGGGGAGGAGAAGAGAACCACGTGACCTCACTAATTTACAGTGAAAACAGCCAAGTCTTCAGCTGCTTCCTAAATACCTGCAGTGCCGGCTGTGCGCGGAGAGCCCGGGGGAGGGAGTTCCATAGTTTTCCCCCCTGATAGGCTAGCGTTCTGCCACCCAGTTGGCTCGTTTGACTCTTGGGACCGTAACCATGAATGCAGAGCTAGATCTAAGACTCCTGCTGGGCACGTACCAGGTGAACCGTTCTAGAAAGTACGACGGGCCGGTCTTGTAAAGCGCCTTGTGCATAAGGCACAGTGCCTTAAAAGACACCCTCTTCTCCACAGGCAGCCAGTATAGATCATGCAGTAAATGGGATACAGGTTTGAATTTAGGAATTTTCAGAAGTGTCCATGCTACAGCGTTCTGAAGAGACTGCAATTTTTTTAGCAGGTATTTGGAAGCCCCTAGATAAAGGGAGTTGCAATAGTCCATTTTGGATGTGATGAGAGCCATCATCACCATCTTCTGCAGGTCAAAGGGGATGTACGGGAGGACTTTTTGGAGTACACGCAGCATGAAAAAACCTTCCGACATTACTGCATTAATTTGAGCAGAAAAACACAATTTCGTGTCAAACAAGACTCCCAGGTTTTTTGCCTTCTGCACACGCTACGGCAGGTTGCCCAACTCTGCCGGCCACCAGGATGCATTCCAGAAGGAGGTCTCTCTCCCAAAGAGTAGTGCCTCCATTTTGTCCGAGTTTAATTTGAGGCAGTTGGTCCGCATCCAACTCGCCACTGCCGGCATACAGCTGCAAACATTTTCTGCCTCTTTCTCAACCTGAGATGAGATGGATACCACTATCTGTGTCTCATCCGCATATGACAGTACCGTCAGACCAAAACTGAGGATCAACTGCACCAGGGGGGTCACATTCACATTGAAAAGATTGGGACTAAGTGCGGAGCCCTGGGGCACCCCACAGGGGAGCGAGAAAGGATTTGATTTTGCGTCTCTCATCTCCACCCACTGAGTTCTATCAGCCAGCGCTAGTGCAGATTTCCTGAAACCCAAGGCAGACAGATGCTTTATGAGTAAAGCATGGTGGACCGTATCAAAGGCAGCAGAGAGATCCAGGAGGATTAGAGCCGCTCTGCCGCCTTTTTCCACCCTTATTCTTACCTCCTCTGCTGCAGCTGCCAGAGCTGATTCTGTGCAGTGGTTAGCTCTAAACCCATATTGGACCGAATCTAGCAGCTGATGCGTTCCCAGAAATGCTAGAATTTCTTCGTTCATAGCCTTCTCTAGCAGTTTAGCAGGGAAGGGAAGTCGAGAGATAGGCCTGTAGCTTTCCACAACCTTTGGGTCCAGGGAGGGTTTCTTCACCAGGGGAAGAATAGAGGCTTCTTTCCAGCAACTTGGGTATTGCCCAGAGCTGAGCACCTCATTCAATAGGACTCTAAGTGGTCCAACCACCGTGCTGGCCACTTTGTTAAAAATCAGGGGGGACAAGGATCCGAAGGGGCACCATTTCCTAAAGGAACAAGGTGCATTCCCTGCCTAACCTTTCATTCCTATGTTGTCTGTCAGTGATGACTACACTATTTATGTATGTCTCTTCCATGGGAAAAGACACCAATACTACACTTGGAAGAAGTAATCTCCATCAATGAATACCAAATGATGATTTATGCAATGGATAGAAAGGGCTTAGGTAAACTTGGTATTTAATGTTTGGGTGATCATTCTGTATAAACACATCCATGTGTCTCAAGGAGTGTTACTTGATTGTAACTGCACTCTAGTATCTTCGTTCATCGGATGCCTCTAAATTTATCTTAACTCGAAACAAACTCTACCTTTACTAGAAAAAAGTAAATTTTCTTTCCTTCTCAAGACTGGTTTGTCTCTGAAAGAAATAAAATCTACAATTCCTGTCAATAACATCCAGAAGAAGAACTCATCCATACCCACTCTATGGGGAAAAAGTCTCAAAGAGGCCTACCACAATGGACTGGAAAGAAGTGATTTATTTAGAATAATGCAAAGTAGCTGCTTCAGTGGCAAATCCAAAGTGATTATAATGTTGTGGACACGATGGGCATAGCTAAACGTTTATATTATTTTGATGATCAATCAATCAGTATAAATGCAGCTAATTGCCTGGGTGTCGGGGTTCAGTTAGCGGTATGCCAGCTGCTGCTCTGCACTCTAACTCCTCACACAACATGTTTCTCTATAGTCCTTCTATCCTGCATGGAACCACCATGAAGCTTGTGCTCTTCAGTTCAGCCCAGTTCCCAAGACAGGCAATGCCAGATGAATACAGTTCCACCAATTGTATACAATTTTATTTATTTGTATTATAAATATTTTTGAACTGTGTGTGTCATCCCTATTTTGAATTCTATTCTAGGTAACTATTACTAAGTTAGGAGTCTGTTGGTTGCTAAAGGTTATTTGAATAGATTAACGTAATTGTCATCTTCCTTCCATGACAGATATGTTGTGCTCTTGGAGTTTCTCCTCTATCCATACATTGATTGAACCCCTCACAATCTTCCCCCATTTGTGAGATCTATAGTGCTGTAATCTATTTCCACCATCAATAGATCTCATACCTGATGGGCCGATGTGATAAAAGAAAATGCACCCAAACATCCCCTTCAACCTGGCCATGGGATAGCATGGTTTATAAATTAACAAATTCATGGGGTGACAATTTCAACAGACACCAACATGATTGGAAATATGACTGTACTGCAAAGTGTTATATATATACATACATAATACATACATATATAAATGTATATATATATAGATATATATATATAGATATAAATATATATATACATATGTATATATATATATATATACATATATACACATATATATGTATATATATATATATATATTTCTATAGACAGACAGATAGATAGATAGATAGATAGATAGAGAGATTGATAGATAGATAGATAGATAGATAGATAGATAGATAGATAGATAGATAGATAGATAGATAGATAGATAGATAGATAGGATAGATAGATAGATAGATAGATAGATAGATAGATAGATAGATAGATAGACAGACAGACAGACAGACAGACAGACAGACAGACAGACGGTACTTCTTTGGTTGGTCTGGAATAGTTCAGATTGTCCAATTTTTTAAGAATGTGATGCTAAGTAAGTAGTATTTATACTAGCACCGCACAGCGCTGGTAGAGTCAGGGTGTGGTGCATGCTGCAATGGCCACCTGAGAAATATTGGCCAATTTGTTTATTATTTACAAATTAAGCACTAGATAGATAGATAGATAGATAGATAGATAGATAGATAGATAGATAGACAGATAGATAGATAGATAGATAGATAGATAGATAGATAGATAGATAGATAGATAGATAGATAGATAGATAGATAGGAAACCAAAACCATGAATTGTGGGTTACAGGCTAACCAGACAACACTAAATACAACTCACCACTCTACCATGCACTGTGTTGTGACAAATAATATAATTTGAGAAGTTATAAGTCTTGTTATGAATCTTATGATTTCACATGATTCTAAGTGATATAGTATGCAAGGGAGTAAACAGTGCATGAAAAAGGCATAAGTTTTAGTTAATGTAGTGTGGCGAGTGAGGTGACAAGACTGTGTTTGGAGGTGCGTGACTTATGGCAATTTGAAGGTGGTGCGTAAATTATAAATTGAAGTTATAATTATAACTTTACAATTTTCAATGTTTGTGTATTGGGAAGTTGGGTTTGTATAGAAAGATTACATAAGATATTTCTAACTATAAATTATCCTTAACCTTTGTTTTTTTCATGTTAATGGTTTTCATTTTTAAATAAATTTTAGATGAAAATGTGCTTCAAATCATAGTGTGCAGTGTCATTGATTGAAGTGTCGTAAATTGTAGTGCAGTACAGTACAGTGAAAGAGAGCGTCGTAGAATGTAGTATTGTAGAGTGGAACAGAGTGGAGTCGAGTAGAGTTGAGTGATGTAGCATACAGTGAAGTAAAGTGTTATACAGTGGAGTAGCGTGGTGTGGCGTATTGTGGAGTAGAGTAACTTGGAGTGGTGTATTGTACAGAGTAGTGGTGTGTTGAACAGTAGAGCTGAGTGTTGTACAATGGAGTGTTGTCGACTTCAGTGCATTAAAATGGAATGTGGTGGGGTGGAGTGTCATTGAGTAGAGTGGCATAGAGTATAGCAGAATGTTGTAGAGTATAGTGGCATAAAATGGAGTTTTGTAGAGTACAGTGTTCTATAGTTCAGTGTTGTTGAGTGTAGTATCGTGCAGTAGACTGGAGAAGCATCTCGTACAGTGTAATATACAGGGGAGTATCATTATTTGTGTGAACACATTGCATAGAAAAATGGCGAGTTATAGTTAGTGTTGTCTGGTTAGTAAGCTGAAAAGAGTCTGTAACAAGGTGATCTATTTATAAGAATTTGAAAGTGGTAAATCAGTTGTAAATGAAAGTTATAACTATAACTTTAGAATTTGTAAAGTTTGTTTAGTTTGATCTTGGTTTGTATAGGGAGAAATACATTTTCCTAACTATAACTAAGCTTTAACCTTTGGTTTTTTCATTGAATTTAAAAGATTTTTAACATTTTTATAAAATTGCATTTCAAATCATAGAATCCAGTGTCACAAGTGAAGAGTTGTTATGTGAAGTGTCAAAAAGAACAGTGGAGGAGAGTCTTGCAAAGTCCATTGTCATAGACCGGAGTATTGTAGATTGGAATCGAGTAGAGTAGAGTAGAATGTAGTAGCATATCGTACAGTGTAAATAAGTGCTATATTGTGTAGTAGCATGGTGTCTAATATAGTGGAGTCAAGTATTGTATACTGGAGCAGTGACTTGTATAGTGAAATGGCATGTTGAACAGTAGAGAAGGGTGTCATAAACTGTCATAGAGTGGAATAGAGTGTTTTAGAATGGTAACAATATTTGATGCATGGAATAATCCAAAGCACATCAGTAAGGTTCAATCATTTGATTTGGAAAATAGAACTCTTATGTATAAACTATATATTCTTGTCATTAAATTATGCATTAATTCTGGTAGCACATATCCATGGTTACAACAAAACGTCCATTGTCATAGACCGGAGTATTGTAGATTGGAATTGAGTAGAGTAGAGTAGAATGTAGTAGCATATCATACAGTGTAATTAAGTGCTATATTGTGTAGTAGCCTGGTGTCTAATATAGTGGATTCAAGTATCGTAGACTGGAGCAGTGACTTGTACAGTAAAATGGCATGTCGAACAGTAGAGAAGGGTGTCGTAAACTGTCATTGAGTGGAACTGTTGCGGGGATTCTGCACATACACAGAACTATGCGCAGGAAAACAGTACCTCGGTGTATAGGGGTTGTACCACCTTAGTACCCAAAATCCCAAAACTGACCAGCTATAGTGTCTCATTCGTTCTCCTACATAATCACGAAGCTACAAATGATTAGACAACCCAGAACACAACACTCCCGACTCAGGAATCGCGGTAGCAAGACTTACCCTTTCGCTCACTCACTCATACTTGTCCACAATAAGGATTGTCAGAGTCACTGTATAGTTCAAAATGTTTATTTTAACTATCATGCTCTATAATGCAGTATACGAGCCACTACCAGCAGCGAAATGCATAAACTCAGAACAATTAGCATTGGTACAATTCCATAAAATATAAAGGAGGATTTCATCATATACAGACAGTGGAAAAAGGACTATAAGGCCTAACCACCCTCCCCTTGGCAAGGTTGGGTTTTATTATATAAAGGAAGATCTCTGGGCTTTGTCAGCAGACCCCATACCTTAGTGCCTAGATGGAAGTTTTACATCATAGGAACAGCATAGCTCTTCTCCCTGGAAAAGTCTCTCTCCAAGTGTGTGTTTGAACAACATGCATCCCCGTAATATCAAAACACGGGTTTCCAGCAGTGCAGCTGTGTTTAGCATCTTTTGTCTAGGTGCTAGGGACTGACCAGAACAGAATAACAAGGGGCATGTTTATCGACCTTGCACATCGTGTTCAGACTAAACTCCAGGAACTAGCAGAGAACGCGAAAAGCAGGCAGTTCTCATGTGAAAGGCTCAAACAGAGTCTTGCAAAATAAAGTCATGTAGTAACGTGCACAAAAGCAGCATCATGGCAGCAGAGCTCATGCTAACTTAGCAATGTCGACAATGACCCTAATGGCCATATAACACCCTCCCCTGGTAAGGTCATAGTATATAGACAAAGGACCCAAACAGAGTTCAAAAGCCAAGCAGAGTTCAAAAGCGCTTGAAAAAAGCAAAGTGGAAAAATCAAAAAAAAAAAAATGTATATCTTTTACAATGTTGTCATTTCAAAAAAACGTGATTAAGAAGGAGGTGGCAAATCCATCAAAGTACGTGAACCTAAGAATGCAAGCCGTTCCAAAAGGTCATCCCTATCGTTAGTAGAAAACAGGGATGCCATCCAATTAAGTAGGTCGAAAGAACAGACATGCTCCTCGTAATGTGATGCTTCCAAAAGCATATCCGGACAACTTGCGTGATATTCGATGAAACTCCGTCGCAAGATGTTCTGCGCAGCCGCATAGATATCCCATTCAGCCAAGACTCCAAGTGCAGCCGCACGCGCCATACGGCCATTCCCAGAACAAGCCTGGTCATGGGCCACTAAGGGACCCATTAACTGGTTAAGATCCGGGTCTGAACATGACGTATTGGAGAGGCAGAAAATCCAAATCCCACTAGAAGGGGCACCGCTGACAGTAGAACACAGGTTGCACGCAAGTTAAGTAGGCAAAGCGAAAGGTTAATCCATAACTCATGCTAAGCGTTGCTAATGGCAAGCATCCGAAAAAAGTTGTTGCATTCGATCACGGTACAGTTGCAATTGGCCTGGTCTGTGCATTACCACAAGATGAGCAGCCATTGCGCAGCAGGAACAGAAGAAGCAGGATTCCACCAGCTAGCGCCAGTAACAAAGGGAGTCCTCCGAAGACGCTAGAAAAAATAGAATGAATAAAAGCCTGTATTACTCCAAATATCGTCGGAAAAGAAGTCACAAGGCCGGATCCCACAAGTTTAAAAAAATGAGCAAGGCCTTTGGTGTCAGACACATTAAATATTTGATGTATAAGCTCCCCAAAGTGAAGTGGGAGGTTAGTGTTCAGAAGTGACTGAATCTCGCTAGATGTTCTATCCACCTGCAACTCGAAGGTCTCTCGAGCTGAAGTAAGAGCCACTTCATGTTGAAACAATAGCGCTTTGAGCCTGCTTAATTTGTTGAAATCTGTTTTCAAAGTAGGAATGGAAGGCCAAATGGAACTATCTATTTTCCCATGCAGGGGCAGAAAAAGCACATTGCTACAGCAAGTAACACATTGTGAGACTGTTACTAAATACGGGATTCCTGCCCGTAAACCACAGCAGTTGTGGTTGTTCAAAATAAGATAACTGCGGTTAGTAAGCAAGGTAAAAGCGGAAATTATTGCTGGGACGGGAGTTCCTTTTAGAAAACAAGCAAGATTAGGCGTGAATACATTACAAGCGCTGTGCAACTTAACGTGTTTACAAACCAGGGAATGTCCTACTGTGGAATCTCAGTCCTCCCCTGTTAGGAAAACTTCCTTATCCTCCTGTTTACATCTGTAAGTGAAAGGTAGAGACCATAATTCATGGAGAAATGTACTACCCAAGGGTTCAAAGCGGCCTATCGGAAAATGTTTCATACACGATTTAAATTGAAACAGCGAGAATGGGAGAGAGATAACCCCATGAATTAACCAAACAGCTGAATCCGTCTCCGCCACAGAAAATGGTAAGGGTTCCAATTGTTCAATGTGCAATAGCGTGTATGTAGCATCTTTCATGGACATAAATCTCTGTTTATCAGTCAGATTAAATGGTAAAAACAAAGCAGAAGCATTCAAATAATCCCATGGGACTTTTCCCATTTTGAGAGTCTGTAACGTCCATGCAAACTGCATAACTGATCATAATTGATTTTGACCATGATATAACACAGATACATCATTCTGAACAATATCAATAACAGATGAAACAATATTATCTAAGGTATAAATGCGTGAAGACAGTGTATTGATCCTATTGTCGACCACTGCTTGATCAATTTGGCGCAGACGAAGCGCTGCCTCAATCTGCAAAAGTTTCCAAACTTCATTGTAAGCTGCATAGATAAACGTCTTCGTTCTAGGGATTCTAGGACCTAAGATAAAATCAGCCAAATTGATGTCGCTCGACAAGAGTGACAAATGTTGTTTTACTGACGACAAAGTGGAATGTTCCAACCATTGTTGGCACTATTTACCCACTGAGTATGTGGTGACCGAATGTGAATGTGGATAGCGAGGATCCGGTCTAGTCTGTGTGAAACCAGGTGTTACATTATAAAAACGCAGTTGACATGCATTTGAGTTTGTTTGCCACACCAGCAATCCGGATGGGTCAATCAAAGAGACATTGAAAGTGTCATTTCGAAACAAAGCTTGCAATACATTGATCGTATAGTTCAACTGTGCGTGCCAATTGTCATATTCCGCTAAAGACGGAATGGACGGGATATTCAAATTTTTCGCAGTTGCCAAGCCAAAGCAAGTGGTTTGGTGCACTGTATCATTTAAAAATAAAATTTGAGTCGGGATCAAGCAGGCACGATGCAAGGCTTCAGTACCTTGAACCTGCCAAGCCTTAGTGCCCCAAATTGATTTTAAATCAACAGCATCTTTCCAGTGATCATAACTCTGTGTGGCCAATTCAGCTCTAAAGGAATTGGAATAGATCAATTTAGTATGGGTCAGAATAAATTTGGACTGAGATGACAATTGCAATTTAAAAAAATAGGATACCGGATTGGAAGTGTCATAATCTGTGAAATAGGTGAACTTATTTCTAAGGGTTTTAGAACTCCCCTGTACGGGAGCAGGATAATGTTCGCATTGAGTGTAATTAAAAACAGGTCTTAACGTGTTTGTTTTATGCAAAAAATGATGCCCATAGTATTGATAACAGAATAAATCAGCATCATTGGCAGAATTTGAATATAAATCTTCAGCATCAAAAGCAGCATAATACTTCAAAACAGAAAACAATGAATGTACTGCTTGTACATCCCAATCATCCGAATGTATGTCCTGAGTTACCACATCTCCTAATGAGACGCGAAGCATGTATGGTATCTTGAGGACTTCCGTCAGGCCGTGAAGTTCGAAAGCTACTTTATTCCAAACAATGCCATCTGCAACCGGGAAAGCTGAAATGTTGACAAGAGTTCGATCACGTTTCATGATATGGGACGACGTATGAAGGGCCAGAATACCATCGACCAAGTTCATAGCAGAGCGTTCTGGCAAATAATGACCATTGATGAGTAAGAAAAATACTGACACAAATCCAATTGACATGAAGAGGAAAATCAGGATAAGTACCAACCAGATGTAGGTCCACGGGGGAACCAGGTAAGTCTTTTTGAACCAAGAGATGAAAATACTTAATTTTGTCGGCGGAAGTGCCAAAGTGGAAGACGAGGAGGATGAGTCATAAGAGAAGCTGGCATGGTCCCCAAAATAACCGCTTGCACCCATCGTTATTAGAGGTGGTAGGGTGGTATCAACGTGATGTTGTCAAGGACTGTTCAGCACTTCACTGTGGGACTCCCCTGTAGGGTAAGTATACTCGACTTCTGCCCTGGAAGAGGATGGAGGCATAACAGCGAAAGGTCAATAGTAGTTTCCATCTCACCCTCAACGACACGGCGATTGGCCGAAGAGGATGAGGTTACCGGATTCAACGAGATAGCGTTGCATGAAACTGCAGGTGTCACTATTCAGAATCGGCCAGACAGTGTAGCTTGACATTGTCCACTGAGATGTATCTGTTGTCTTTGCGACCAGGTAAAGGTGGTAAAATGACTGTACGAGTACCCTTCAATCCAAGTACTGGAACTGGTGCACGATAAGAGGGACCAAATTATTTTTTGTTCTCCAGCTTTTCTCGTACCAGATCTCCAATCTTAGGAAGCCAGCTCGCAACCGGAATCAGCAGTGCTGCATCTTTGGAAGAGGTAAATGTTCAGTTGCGTAGCTGTCATGGGTCTTTTGTAGGTCCTGTAACATAGTAGAATGATTATCTACGTTAAAGGTTGTGGCAGCCGCCACAATGTCTAGACCATCAAGGTCTGGCACAAACATTTTAATGCCAAAGAGCATTTCGTATGGGGTCCGCCCACCCAGAGATCTTCTAGGAAGATTATTTAGCACACGTTGAACTCCATACAAATGGGCCAGCCTGTTCCTGCCAGTACCTAAGAATCTAGCTGTCAAAGATTGCTTTAAGTCACGGTTCATTCGCTCCACTATAGAATTGCCCTAAGGCCTGTATGGAGACGAAAACTGCACCAGCACCCCCATCGACATCATCGCATCCTTGTACACCTTAGAGACGAACGCTGGACCTTGGACAGAATGGAAGGTGCCACAGGCAAACATCCCGACAAAGATACGCAAATCTCTAATGACATTTCGAGCGTCAGCACTGCGTTGTGGCCAAACCCAAATGAATCTAGTGCACGAATCAACTGCAACAAAAATGTATTTATATGCAGTATCATAAGAGAACAGACCGCAGTGATCAAGATACACACAGCCAAATGGCTGATTGGAAATACATAGCTGTGTTTGAGGGGGGCGTGAGACCGTAGACGGTTTGATTTGCTGACAAATGTCACACGAAAGTACATAATTATGGGTCTGTTTATACAAACCACGCCACCAGTAGCGTTGCTGTAAAATAGAGACTGTCGCAGACACCCCGGCATGTGCAGAAGCCATGCCTTCGTGTGCGACAATGATCAAGGCAAGTCTGCGGTCCTTGTTGGGAATCAGCCGATCCCCAACTGATGGAATTTTAGCATAAGGAACTTTTTCGGGAGATAAATGATAAGAAAACTTCGAAGGGAAGCCCTGCGGATAAGCAGTTCCATCCTTCGTAGCAGCAATTGCTGCCAAAATTTCATTATCTTTCTTAGTCATGGACCTTGTAACTGCTGCTACGGAACACGTGGCTACTGCAGATTTGGCCGCTTCGTCAGCCAATGAATTACCAACAGCATGTGCTCCCACACGCTGATGGCCAAGAGTATGTATAACCTGTGTCAGTGGGAGATGTTTTTTAAGTTCCGCCACTCGAACCCAAAGCATTTTATGCTTTATTGCGCTGCCTTTAGAGTCTCGATAGTCATTTTGTGACCAAAAGAATAAGTTGTCATTAAAAGACTGAACACAGTAGTAAGAATCGCATACAATAAGAGTATTCGCATTAGGATCAGCAAACTCAAGAGCCTGAACAAGAGCACGCAGCTCCGCCAATTGCGCTGAGCAGTCCTCAAGTGCCTGTGTATGCACTATGGAAGACTTAGGGGCATATTCACAAGGATTCAACTCCGATTTATCTTCACCTTAACGCAACAAAAGTGGAGATAGATTTAACACCCCATTCACAAGCTGGTGCAAACTGTGGACAACGCCAGTATTCCCGCGATAACTGCCCCAAAACCTAACACCACGGCGGACACCACCAACTAACCCTAATGAGATGCAGAGTAGGCGTTCCCGTGCAAAAACACACACAAAAAACAACAACACCACTTTCACAACGAACTGACAGAACTGCGAAGCGAACCGAAAACAGGCGATAAGCCGCGCTAGCCGCAGGTATTTAACACCTGCCACAAGCAGGTGTAAAGACGGACGTCTACCTGCACTAGGCAACGGAGTCCCGCACACAGACATACCCGAAGAACAACCGACGCCATAGCGGAGAACAAACATCCCTCCGCAGACAAAGCTGCTGGCAGTGCTGCACCTGTTGGCCTCTGGTACCTTCCAACCAACAACTGCCAGAGTCGGAGGGGTCTCACAGCCAGCCCTATCAAAGTTCATCACACCTGTCCTGGATGCCATCATCAGCTTCATACCCCAGTACCTTCACTTCCCCAACACTGCGCAGGAACAGCTGGAGACTAAGCAAGGCTTCTATGCCATAGCCGGATTCCCGGCCGTGTTGGGGGCAATCGACTGCACACATGTCCCACTTGTGCCCCCTGCGGAAACTGCACACCACTACCGCAACAGGAAGCACACGCATTCCATCAATGTGCAGGCAATAGTGGACCACCGGGGACTCTTCACCAATGTCGTCGCCAACTACCCAGGCAGTGTGCATGATTCCTTCATCTTCTGACAGTCCATCATCAACCAGCGCTTCCAGGATGGCACCTATGGGAATGCATTGCTCGTTGGTAAGTACCAAATGAACACACCACACATCCCACAGCCACCAACCCACAAAGCACAACTGTGGGGATGCACACGTGACCTAACCACATCCGACATGTCAAACTACACGACCACCTTCCAGACATGACTACACCACTCCATGGTCATCCTGGGCTACCCCTGCACCCAATACAGAGTTCACATGGCACCACAGCCACACAACAGCTAATTGCGTGGGGATGCGGAATGCAGCCATGACACATGTGAGGCACTGCTCTGCCCTCATGACCCTACCCCAGTCTCCCACAGGTCAGCGTCCCGTGGCGGTGGGCCTGTGTCGGCCGCTGTGCATCCGGGGCGACTAGCCCTGTGCGACTCGAGTCATCCCCCCTTGTAGTTCTGACATTGCATGTCTGTGTGCCTGATGACTGTTGGTGTAGTTGCCTGCACCAGCTACTCCCTGAGGGCTGGCTTACACTCACCCCACACACAGCCAGCACAGGCGTCACTGAATTGGTGGGCCTGCCATCACATCCTGCCGAACCAAGTATTGACTCTTTTCTCCCTGCACTGTCACAGGTGATCAAGGATATGCACTCTGCCCTTAGATGATGACACCCCTCCGGGACCCGAACACACCCGCACAGAGGCAGTACAATGCGGCCCACATATGCACCAGGGGCATTGTTGAACACACATTTGGCGTGTTGAAGTCACGTTACAGGTGCCTGGACGGCACTGGTGGGAAGCTCCTGTGCAGCCCGGACGTCGTGTGCAAGTTGATCATTGCATGTTGTGTGTTGCACAACATCTGTGTTCGCACCAGGGCCCCATGGATCCCAGTTCCAGAGGTACCGGACGATGATGGTGGAGATGGGGCAGCTGGCCCACATCCCACTGCAGCTGCGGCAGGAATGGCCCATAGGGACTCCATCATTGCCACTTACTTCTCATGAGCACGTCACATTGTGACCATCTGTGGCATTCATGGGACAGTAGTGGATGTCCAATTGCACTGCATGTGTGAATAAAACATATTTGCAGGTTACAGGTTGGAATTGTGCATTGTCATGTTACATATCCCAGGGGTTTCAGATGTGATTTGCCAGGTCGTGCACATTTTCCGAAACAGTTGTTTCCTGTGTTCAGTTGTGGAGGTGTTGCTGTTTGTACCGGGATGTTGTCTGCTTAAGTGTGTATGCTGCAAGGTGGGTGTGTCGCGGCTCTGATTTGTATGCCACTGGTCTCTTTCATGAGGTGTGCCTGTGGGTTCTGTTCTTCCACGGTGCTTGGATGTTGTGATGTGCATGTTGTCCTCTGCAGTTGGCCAGGGTGCATCCGTGGTACTCCGCTGTTGATGTATTTTGTTCTGTGGCATTTTCCGTATGCTGTTCTTGTGCATTTGCCCGCATTGCGCGTGAGTATTGCTGCCCTCGCGCTGGTTGTCACTGTTTTCTTATCGCGCTTTGACCCATCGCAGCTTTTTTTGCGTTGTGGTTTGTGTTTTTATCTCGGTCGAGGTGGTTGTATTGCGCGCATTGGCCGCGGTGTCGGCCAACTATCGCATGCTACCGCTGTGTTGTGAATTCCACGTTGTCACAGGGTTGTTTTCCCGCAATGGGCTGCGATGCTGAAAGTTGCGTTGCGCTACTCTTGCGGTAATTATCACACGTTCTTGTGAATATACCCCTCAAATTCTCCATTGATAATTGAACCAGCCACAAGAGCGCAAGCCGCTGAATAAGCGTGTTTGGAACCGGTGGCCGGTGGGCCGAGCCATCGGTATAAATGATACATTTGAACTCATCTAAAGGTAGTAACGACAACGGAGGAGGATGAACATGTTCATACTGTAAAAACTCCTGTGTCTGAAGAGCAGGATCAAAGATAAACGTGACATCAGCCGATGTCAAAGAAGTAGCCCATTGTATCCAACGGGGATGTAATGCCTTAGAGTTTGGCACACTTGCCTTAGTCACTGCTTCTAAAGCAGGGAGAGGCCCGACCATAAGAATGAATTTTCCCTGCGCCAGTGAGCGTTCTTTCAGAATCGCAATTTGGACTGCTGTCAAAACTTTTTCAACATTCGAAAATCGCATTTCAGCCACAGTGTACAAATGTGATTTGTATGCAATAGGTACTGTGTCTCCCTCATTTTTTTTTTTTATTGAAGTTTGTAGAGCGCGCAGCTACCCCCAACGGGGGTGTCCCAGCGCTAAGGCAGTAATCTGAAGAAAGGGGAAGGAAGGAAGCTATATCTAATCAAAAAGCCAGGTTTTAAGGACACGACGGAAAGTAAGCTCCATCTCTGATAGGCGGATGGAAAGTGGCAGTGTGTTCCAAAGTTTGGCAGTCCTGACCGCGAAAGCTCTGCCGCCAGTCCTAGCCTTACGAAAACGGGGAGAGACAAGGAGACATAGATGGTTGGATCAAGTAGACATAGATGGTTGGATCTCAGGGTACGGGTATGGTGGTAATGTTGGAGCCTATTTCTCAGATAAACCGGGCCCCGTCCCCTGGTAGCTCTGAATGCCAGAGTCAGGGCCTTGAATTCAATACGCCTAATCACGGGGAGCCAGTGCAGGTTCTTCAGGTGGGGGGAGATCGAATGGCATGAGGGTATCTTGTAGATCAATCTGGCCGCAGCATTCTGGACCAGCTGCAGTCTGTGAGTCAAGTAGGCGGGAAGACCCAAGTAGGGACTGTTGGCATAGTCCAGGTGAGATGTAATAAGTGCATGAACTACGGTTCTACGGCATTCCAGGGGAAGAAAGTGGAGGAATTTCCGCAGCATGCATAGCTTCGAAAAACAGGAAGAGGAGACTTGACTGATTTGGGCTTTACAGGAGAGTTTATTATCGAACCTGAACCCCAGGTTTCTAGCCGAGTCAACCGGTATGAACGTCAAGTAAGTGAAACCTACCGTCCCTGGTACTATACGTATCACCAGGTTCGCGGTATTGTCACGCGTCTACAAGTAGTTAGTAGCAAGCAAATCTTATTGCAAAGATAGAAGTATAGAGGTATGTTCCGGAAGCCAGCTGGCAGAAGAATATGTTGGTTGTATCAACGCATAGAGCGGTTTGATACGCTGGGCATAATCGGGGATGTAAATCCTTCCGAAATTCAAAAATCCCAGCAAAGACTGAAGCTTCTTCAGAGTAGATGGAGGTTGCAATTGCGCACATTTCTCCAGAAAGTGGGGGCCAAGACCCTACCTTCATTGTTGAGCTCGTAGCCCAAAAGAGCACCGCAAAATGTGCGATGTGTGATTTTGCAAAATTGAATTTGTATCCATAGTCGGCAAAGGACAGAATAATTCGGTCAACTCGGACAAGATGTGGCATCAGTTCATCGTCCGTCAGATAAATATCATCAACGTACGAGAACGCATTAGGGTCAATGCTGTCTAACAAAGACACAACACGTGCAGCGAAAGCCCCGGGCTATTCTTATACCCCATAGGCAAACGCGTACATTTTTTCTGATTCCCAACGGCGGTAAATGCTGTCAAGTCACTGCTCTCAGGAGCCAAGTTGTGACTATAGAAACCATTGGAAATATCCAGTGTAGTTTTGTATTTCTTACGAATAAGGCTATTCACAAGCGCAGAGCTATGTGTGTTCTGTACCGCAAATGTACGACAATGATTATTCAAATTTCGATAATCTAATACAATGCGATATGAACCATCAGGTTTAGATACCGGAAAAAGAGGATTATTCATCGGTGATATGCAGGATTCAATCACTCCTTGATACTCCAACTGAGTTAGAATGTCACAAACGGGAGCCTTAGCCTCTCGTTTGATTGAATATTGCGGCTGTGGCTGTGGCATAGACCGTAACGGGATCTCATGTGCCGGGGAATCTCTATCCCAGCCCACCTGATTATGGTACACCGCCGGGGAAAGGGCCAAAGCCCACTCAGATGAGTAAGCTTTTGCATATTCCTCAGGGACGTAACGTGAAAAACTCGGAAGTAACACATCCTCCCCTCTAGAAGCGGCTAGCACAAATGGTGGTAGCCAATCTTCCTCTGTCAACAGAATGTCGTATGAAGGGGTGATATTTTCTCCGAAAACCGCTGTAATTGTATGCTGTATTTCACCTTCAATTTGGAAGACAATTTCATAGAGTCTATCCGGGGGGCAACTCGTGTATCTGCTGTTTCTACTGTAAGTTCTTCTATCAGTTGCTTTCGCCTCCAGACAGGGACGCAGTGCCTCCCGCATTATGGTAACCTCCGCTGCACTGTCGAGCAGAGTCACCGCCCATGTCTAGTCTAGTTGACGCGATCGCACCGTCTGAGGCATACTTCGCTGTTAAAGCGGCAACTTTTTTCTTCTGATACGGGGGTCTAAAACGAGGCAGATCCTCTTGTTTGGCTTTAACGTCCAACTGTCGAGGTTGATCCCGTCCCTGTTGTGTGGTCGGACCCTTGCCACGATCCTGGCGTTCCCCACCACCGACTTGAGAGTCCGATGTGTCCTGTAAAGAACGAGGAGAGCGCTGATCAGGGACTTGAAATCTATCAGGAGTCTTAATTTTTGCGCGGTCGCGCAAGCCATAAGTTTTTTTTTCTCCAGTTCCTTTTAGGAAAAAACGGGCGCCCATCTTTATTAGTCTGGGCTTTTTGTTGAGTCTGAGCCTGTGTTTGCAGGTGAGTAAAAGGCTTAATTCCCAGACTATTGCGCCCTAACGTTTTATACGCTTTAGCAATAATCTTTGGTAATTCGCGCTGTTTGTCTGCATCAGCAGCAGCCTCCAAGCGTTGTGCCACTTGTAAGCTTACAGCATCACCCTTAACATTAGCAAGGATCATATCGCAAACAATATCAAACACACCCACCAGTCTCATTCCTAACTCCAGGGCCTCTTCGGCCCCATCTTCATCCTGAACACGTTTAATTACGGAAGAGAGAACGGTCATTTAGTGGGTGCCGAAACACATTGAATACACAGCTGCAAACACTCTACCCCAAGTGTTACAATCAGCTAATTCGGGAACCAGGCCTTTAGGCAGACTCATGGTCAAAATCCTGTGTTTCTCCACAGATGTTGTATTTGGAAAAACAGCTTTGAGTTGTCCAAACTTCTCAGCAAGCCATTAAGGGAGTTCATCCTGATTTTGCGGACGCTTGCGCCATCACAGAATTAACCATTAAGGGACTGATGATCACACCACCAGGTGCAGGTGGTTGCGCAGCAATGCCAGGTGGTCCCACCTGGAAGTTGCGCGACATGAACTGAATAACAGCTCTATGTATACGTATTAACAAAGTATGCAATACGCGGAGCTCTGCGACTGTAGCATTGAGATAATTTGGGTGTGGGGTATACCCAGCCAAAACGGGCCACGTGGCCCCATCTATCGATAAGGGGCCTAAACGGACCAGTGTTATTGGGTGAGGAAGGGCGCCATTAAACCATAGTTGGTGTTGCCAAGCCGTTAGCGGAACTTCAAGAGATCTATAAGGTCTATAATCCCGCGGTATAGCGGTGGCAGTATACTCGTGAAATAAATTATCTGTTCCATCGACTGCCGGAAAGGTGACCCAAGAATAAAATACCTCGAAGCAAAATGCTGCATCCGCTTCCACAACAAAGATAAGCGCAACACCAGCATCAGGTACCCATATTGAGTCAAATATGCCTTAATTGGTGTGCGGTTAGGAGGTGCAATAACAATCGCCATAATCAAGAATAGACAATAACAACCTATGCGTGGCAGCGCAATAATGGGTTAATATTAAAGAAAAAGACCTTTTAAAATTCAAGCTTGAAAAAGCTATAAAATATCACAATATAGGAGGCAACACCGTCACAACCGTCTCCAGAAACAGAAGAGAGGGTTTTGTGGACAAGCACAAGCACTACTCAGGAGTCTCGCAGATAAGAACCAGACCAAACGTTGGCGGCCCTATGTTGCGGGGATTCTGCACAAACACAGAACTATGCGCAGGAAAACAGGACCTTGGTGTATAGGGGTTGTACCTTCCTACCACCTTAGTACCCAAAATCCCAAAACTGACTAGCTATAGTGTCTCATTCGTTCTCCTACATAATCACGAAGCTACAAATGATTAGACAACCCAGAACACAACACTCCCGACTCTCTCAGGAATCGCGGTAGCAAGACTTACCCTTTCGCTCACTCACTCGTACTTGTCCACAATAAGCATTGTCAGAGTCACTGTATAGTTCAAAATTTTTATTTTAACTATCGCGCTATATAATGCAGTATACGAGCCGCTACCAGCAGCGAAATGCATAAACTCAGAACAATTAGCATTGTTACAATTCCATAGAGTATAAAGGGGGATGTCATCATATACAGACAGTGGAAAAAGGACTATAAGGCCTAAACATCCTCCCCTTGGTAAGGTTGAGTTTTATTATATAAAGGAAGTTGTCTGGGCTTTGTCAGCAGATCCCATATCTTAGTGCATAGATGGAAGTTTTTCATCATAGGAACAGCATAACGTGCGCAAAAGCAGCATCATGGCAGCAAAGCTCATGCTAACATAGCAATGTCCACAATGACCCAAAATGGCCATATGACAGAATAGAGTGTTTTAGAATGGTAACAATATTTGTTTGATGCATAGAATAATCCAAAGCACGTCAGTAAGGTTCAATCATTTTATTTGGAATATAGAACTCTTATGTATAAACTATATATTCTTGTCATTAAATTATGCATTAATTCTGGACGCACATATCCATGGTTACAACAAAAGATAGCTTAGTATCACTCTATTGTGAAGAGCCAATTTAACAACTTTCAGCGAACACATGTTTTGTTGCAGACTACGCACCTTCTTCAGGGCAGAAATGAAATAATAAACGTATTTTCATTTTACAATTGAATTCATTTGAGTTAAACTAAACAGTTAACATAATTATACCTGTACATCATTTATTCATGTTAATTATGAAAAATATTTCTTGAAGCCAATAAAATATATTACAGTCACTTTACCTAAAACACCTTTATACAAAATATAAATCACAATTTTCTTGGCCGATCGTTGAAATTTATGAAAGTTCCAATAAAAATAAGCATTGGAATGGTAGAAACACAATAGACATGACTCTTTCATAGAAATCACTGAATAAAATCTATTGGTGGTTTCACTCACCTAGCTACATATGTCTGTAGTGTATCACATGAAAAGGTTTCTCAACAAACATCAATTAATAAGTTGTGTGTGGATAAGTTGATTGTATGTAGAGTTCAAAGTGGTGTCCCAGGTACTCTGTATTAATAAAACACAAAATGTTCTATTTAAATGATATTTTTTTTATTTAAAGAGTTTTATTTAGTGCTGGCAAGACCTGAGAGTAACAAAGTACTTTTTCAGACATTGTCATGGAAGTGTTAAGAAACATAGGGGCATATTCTCAAGAACGTGTGATAACTACCGCAAGTGTAGCTTAACGCAACCCTACACATCGCAGTCCATCGCGGGAAAACAATTCCGTGTTAACGTGGTATTCACAACACGGCGGTACCATGCGATAGCCACAGGACAATGCATCAAATGAACGCATTAGAAACAACGCGACGCCGCAAATACGCGAAACCCCAATGTGAAAATAGTAGCGATGACGCCAATCGCGATACAAAAATCTACGAAAACCATCCACAGGCCTGCAATTCCCACGCGTCATGCGGGAAAATGCACCATAAAAGTAGAAAAAAACATACCAACAAAAGCGAAGCACAATGGAGGCAGCCGGGGCAAGTACAGAGGACAACCAGAACCCCACAAGCCCCACGGAGGACCAGGCAGGGACCTCGGGGTCAGGGAAGGGCAAGGACAAGAAGAAGAGGAAGACGATGTTCAGTCCGCAGGAAAACAGGATCATCATCACAGAGGTGATAGAACACCATCAATCACTGTTCGTCACCTCCACCGTGTCACTGGCAACTAAAAATGGAATATGGCAGACCATCGTGGACAAGGTGAATGCAGTCGGAGTGCTGAAGAGGACAATGGACGAGGCCAAGAGGCGCTGGAATGATGTGAAGCGCAAAACCAAGCTGAAACTCGCAAACAACCGGAAGGCAGCAATGCAGACTGGAGGTGGGAGTCCAGCGCCACAGGAGGAGCTGGACGAGATGGAGGTAATGGTATCCACAGTCATCAGTGGGGAGACAGTGGCAGGAGTCGGGGGACTGGACACTGCTCAACATGACCGGACACAACAGCAACAGGGTGAGTAACCACCAGGGACTGGGGGGACGGGGGAGATGGGCACAATGGCACACATGCACAATTAAGCATAGCACATCTGCGGACAAAACATGCCCCAGACCCACAAATCCCACCAAGAGACCAATGCACACAGTTATGCAACATCTCAGCACTGCAGAAGCACAGAACCCAGAGGCACACTGCATGGAAGGGAGGATGGCAGCTAAATCAGAGCTGCAGGGGTGACTCCCCAAAATGCGGCACACACACATAACATGCAGAGCACATCAACATTGACAACTAGGTGGTACAAACCACAACACGTCCACAACAGAACAGAGGACACAACAGGTGCCGCATATGCGTAGAAACTGGGCAATCACATATGGCACTGCAGGGAAATGTGAGTTTACAATGTACAAGTACAAACCCACATCCGTGATGTAGTCGGAATGTCCACTGTCCCGCATCAAATAGGCAGCTCCCCCAAACAGTCACAATGTACACTGTCATGCAGTCTGAATGCAGAGATGTACAATGCGTCAACATACATGTGTACACAATGTCAAACTGCATCTCCCCTTCACATTGCAGGGGGAAATCCAACACCTCCTGCAGAGCAGTCCGAACCTCTCTTCTCTGATGACGAAGAGGACCACCACACCTTCGACTCAGACGCCCTCGAACAGCTCGTGGAGAGCCTCCGCAGCCCACTTCCAGGATCAGGGCAACCCAGCTGCCATGAGGAGCCCCCCTACACAGTACACACAGCAGGCAGCACCCACCACCACGGCTGCCTCCCAGGACCCCCACGACGAACACATGGCCTTCCAACACCGTGTGTTGGGGTGCCAGGAGAAGCTGGCTGAACAGGTGCAGGTGGGGTTCAGCCGCATGGCAGCCAAACTAGACGCCATACGTGGGTGTCTAAGTCCCATCAGGGACCACTCACAGTCCCTAACGGATGCCCACAGTCTGCTCCATGCCCTCCAACGGACCATGGCTGACATCGCCAGAGTCCTGACTCTGCGACAAGAATGACTGTCTAGCCAGAGTTCTTCCAGCGATCTCGCACGGGAGTTGGGACACATGCGGAGGATCATGGAGAACATGGAGCGGACACAGGCAGAAAGAGCGGCTGCCACGGCTGCACACCAGCGAGAGGTAGCTGGGTCCCTCAATGCCCTAAAGACCTTCCTCATGGCATTGCTGCCACAAGGCCTGGAGCTGATGCATGCTGCTGCTACCACCCCATCCACATCTCCGGCCCCTGATGTGTCTGTGCCACACAGTGCTGGGGACAGTACACCACCACCCACATGTGAGGCACATGCAACAGCAGAGGACGAAGATGCGGATGAACCCACCCTCATGGTCAGTAGGACGCAGTAGCATTCATCTCCGCCATGTGGCCTGTTTCTGCTTGATTTTGCCCTCTGCATCATCACCTTCCACTGACCCCCGATGCACTCTGCGACACTCACCTCGCACCTCGACATGGACTGCCATATTCTGTTTGGTCACCAATGACACAGCTATCAGACTGCGGACTGAACTCCTCCTCTCCTGATGTACCTGTCATTCCCTGAAGGACTCTGGCTGGCCCTCCACAGGCCGACAATGTGAAGTGGGGTTGGCATGGCCCTGTACTGCTCCAGCTGCAACACTCCCTTGCATGTGTAATAAACATTCATATCCACACAGATGTGTCATGTCTATGATCTTTCAAGTGTGGAAGTATAGATGAATGTAGGGTCAGTGATTCCCCCAAATGTCCATGTTGCCCATGTTGTGGGACTATTGTCACAGGGTGACAGATTGCCGATTCCGGTCCGGGTGACACTACAACGGAGACACATCCATTAGTCACTTCCTTGTCCAGCCCAGGACGGAACCACGCCCAGAGCCCCGGGGTCCTTGTTCACACCCTTTCGCTGGACTGGCATACGCCAGGACAGCCCACTCCGATTACACACACAGGGGGGGACAGCGCTACATGTCCTAGGTCTTCACTGTGGGGATCTGCAGCTCACAGGTCTAGTTGTCAGCATGCCACAGCCACTCCCTCACGGCTGGTGTACACCCACACCACACCCATCCAGCACTGGCGTCACAGGACATGTGACCCTGCCAATAAAAATGGCCTGGCGCACGTGCTGGACGCCATTTCCACTCTCTCTGACTGGGTGTCTCCATGTAGTTCTCATGTGTGGATGAGGGCCTAGGGCCGTGCCGCCTCACATTGCCCAGTGCCGGGGGTGACATGATGGCGTCCGCACAACGGGACTCAATCATTAAGGGTACATGGCTAGCGGGGCACCGACTTGGTGGCACCGGATACACTGCGGCAGGCACAGGCACCCCGCCAAGGGACGGTGTCTTGCGGTGCAGTGAGATAGGGGCACCTAATGTGCTGAGCGGGTGTGCAGCCTGCGATGATGCGCCGTCCTGGCGGTCTGGACTGGCAAGGATTAGTGTGAGCCCTGCTGGGCCGCAGTGTAGGCCTGGGCCAGCAGGCAGTGCGGCCCTCCCGCCACGTGGCGTTGCATCGCGCTTCACAGAGTTAGTGGCACCTCAAGCGCTGAGCGGGTGTGCAGCCTGCGATGATGCCGTGTGCACTGATGTGGTCTCTGCCATTGCGTAATCAAGACCCAGAGTCAGGTGTGTGACCTGGTGGCCCGCGGTGCGGGGCTGCATGATGTGGAGGGTGCCATGGTCGCGGGCACCGGGCTTGGAGATCCCTCCGTAATGTGGTGAGCCCTTTTGGAGACACGCCGGTGGCGGAAGGTGAGAAGTGAGGCCTGTGTGCGCAGGGGCGGGCATGCGATGATGGCGTGTGCAGCTATATGGGCTCTGCCATTCATGTCTCTGGAAACTGTTTCAAATGAGGGACCTGGGGGACTGCTGTGAATACCGGCACGTGGTTGGAGACACACCAGTGGCAGCAGGTGAGCAGTGAGGCCTATGTCCGCATTGTCTGCCCTCTCTCCCTCTCTCCCTCTCTCTTTCTCTCTCCCTCTCTTTCTCTCCCTCTCTCTTCCTCTCTCCCTCTCTCCCTCTCTCTTTCTCTCCCTCTCTCTTTCTCTCTCCCTCTCTCCCTCTCTTTTTCTCTCTCCCTCTCTCCCTCTTTCTTTCTCTCTCCCTCTCTCTTTGTCTCTTTCGCTCTCTCTCTCTGTACTTTGATGAGCGCATGGCACACCTTCTGATCCAGATTTCTGTTTTGCAGGCTGTGACTTACAGGATGTCCTGAGACGACCCGCCATGCCTCTTCAGAATTGTTTTTTGGATTGTTCTGTAATAAACGTATTGTTTGGATATTTTGATATGGGTGTATGATTCCCCTTTTTCTGGCCGCACATGTATGTTGGGTGTTGTGATTGTGCGACTTCAGGCGATTTGTTTGGTTCATGTTTCGTGGAGTTGATGTGCACTATCTTTGTCCATAGGGTGGTGTGTGGGGGTGCCCGGGGTAGGGCCCCGGGGGGGTGGTGGTCCTGGGGGTGGTGGCAGTGGGTGTTGTTGGCCTATTGGGGCTCAGGCCTGCTTGATGGGTTGCTCCAGGGCATCTGTTGTTCTTCATGTGTGTCTTTGGGCTGTGCTCCCTTGTCTGGTGCCGGTTGTCGTCCGACTTTAACACCAGGTAGGAGCAGGTGTTAGTTTCCTGCTGTTAACGCGCCTTAGTGCATGTTTTGTGATCTTATCGCGGATCTGGCTGGTCGTTGAGAAGGTTGTGGAGTGGTGTTGTCGCGGTTTTTGCACGGGAACGCCTACTCTGCATCTCATTAGCGTTAGTTGCCGGGCTCCTCTGTGGCGATGTTTTTTGCGACTGCTATCGCAGGTAAACTGGTGTTATGGACTGTTAGCACCAGCTTGTGAATGGTGCGATAAATCTATCGCCACTTTGGCTGCGATGAAGTGCCGATAACTCGGCAATAGGTCCTTGAGAATATGCCCCAAAGAGTATAAAATGAAAGCTTGTTGGGAGTCAAATCAAAGCATTTCCTAGAGATAAACAATACAGATGATATACAATGTGAGGAAGAGACTCTCATTGAGTGGTAGGCGTTGGAGCCTTAGGTATTCAGGTGTCGATTGATGAGAAGAGCTTTCAATTGTCTTTTGAAGGTTATGAAGGAGGAGTTTGTTCGAATATGTACTGGGAGGGAGTTACAGAGCATTGCCGGAGAAAGAGCCTGCAGGGGCTTTTTGTTTATTTTGTTTGGGTGGGATAAGAAATAAGGTGTTGGTGCTTCTTAGATCTCTTGGCTGGCCTGCTTTTGTGAGTTTGGATGCAAGGTAGGCTGGTTTACCGGTGTGGAGGACTTTGTTGGTGAGACAGGCAGTTTTGAAACAGCAGTGGGCTTCGATCGGGAGCCATTTAAGATTATTCAAGGAGGGGAGATGTGTTTGTGTCTTTTCACTCCAGAAATCATCCTTGCTCCTGCATTTAGAGTGGCTTTCAAGGGAGCCAACTGTGACTTTGCGGTGCCAGTGAGGGTGACATTTGCTTAGTCCAGTCTTGAGAGAACCATCACTTCGGAGCGACCTTTACATCATTCGTATGGATAAAAGGCTTGATTTTGTGTAGGAGTTTTAGATTGTAGAATGCATTCTTCGCGGAATTCTTTATGTGTGGATTCAGGCTGAGACTTGTGTCCAGGGTTATGCCTAGCAATTTGACATTTAAAAGCATCAATTGTGTTTAGCCATTATTGGACCTGGATGGTCTGACTATTGTTGGATAGGAGAAGGATTTCTGTCTTGTCATGGTTGAGTCTGAGGTTATTGTGGGATAGCCAGTTTTGGACTTCTATGAGAGTGGAATTTAATCATCGTAAGTCTTCTATGGAGGATATTTCAATGTACAGCTGAGTGCCGTCTGCATAAAAGTGGTATGGGATGTTAGCTTGTTTGAGTATTGTATTGTAATTGCATTTATATAGTGACTACTACCCCTAATGAGGTGTTGAAGTGCTTTTTGGGCGAGTAGCATGCTACTCCTGAACCAATAAAGGATTAGTGGTGAATTATTATAGTGAAACATGAAATTAACTCGAGCGGTGGATATGTTAGTCTGGTATTTGGATTGAGAAGGATTGTGGAGGGATAGAATAGGGAAAAGGTTTGCATTTATATAGCGCTTGCTACCCCTGATGAGATGTTGAAGCACTTTTAGGCGAGTAACAAGCTACTCCGGAACCAAAAAGAATTAGTGGTGAATTAGTCTGAAGGAATATGAAATTCATTTGAGCGGTGGACATGTTAGTCTGTTATTTGGATTGAAAAGGATAGTGGAGGGATAGAATAGGGAAGGGTCTAGAAAGTTTATTTTTACGTCTAAACACACCTTTACCACTTTAACAAAATATGCTGACAATAAATGCTGCATTAAAATCTGGGCTTGGCCCCCAACAGTGTTATACCCCTGGGGACAGCCTTCTTTGCATCTCGCTATCAGAAACACCCACACATCAGTAATCTAATGGGCATTTTGGAAACTGTGAAACCAGGGGGAATGGTTTTTAATCCTGGTCTCCAAATGGGACTGAGGTGTGTATTCTTAGACATTAATTTTCTGTCTTTGGTTATCTTTACAAGATTGGACAAATTTGGCTTAGAGTTTGTGTAGGAAGGTGGAATCTGACTATATGGTTGCCCCCATTTTTTTTATGGTGTTCTGCTGGTTTATGACTTAGTTGGACTGGGATCCTGCTATTCAGGGCCCCAGTCTATCTGCTTTCTCTGTAAAATGGTTTCCATGTGCCTTAGGCACATCTCTGATTGGAATCTGGAGTGCCCTTATAAGTCCCTAGTATATGGTATACTATATACCAAGGGCATAGGTACCTCAGAGGCCTACCAGGGGCTGCAGCACGTATTGTGCCACCCCTGGAAGGCCATCCAAACTGACACCACAGGTCTGCTACTGCAGCCTGGGTAAGGTGGTGCATGCACCCCTTACTGTGATATAGGTTACCTATATCACTAAATACATACACACATATAAACCTATAAGTCACTCCTAAGGCAGGCCTTATCAATCCTAAAGGCAGAGTGCATGGTTCCTATGTGAGAGGGTGCCCCTGCATGAGCAGGGCCCCTCTGCAGCGTTCGGAGACCATCTCTGATGCTGTTTGTAGTGCAGCCTGACCATATACTCTTAAGCGCATTATATCCTCGCGGTAAAATGCTAACTTTGGAATGGCTGCACCTAAACATGTCGTGTTTGGTGTCAAACATCTTGGAATACTACCCCCCGCCAATCCTGGTGGCGGGGGTAGCATTCCACCCTTCTAGAGGGAAAGACATGTTAACTCTGGCTTGCCCGGTAACTTCTTTCTGAAGCCCTGGCATCACAAAATGGATGCTGCTGCCACAGACACAAGTCTGGCCTCCTGCTGCTGGACGAAACTCCGGCAGGGGAGGCCTGGACAATAGGTTTCCTGTTGCAGGGAGGTGTGACCACCTCCCCAGACAGGATAATGTGTATTGGGGCTGGGTGGGTGCACTCTTAGAGTGCTTTGAAGTCCTGCACTGGGGGAGCAAAAGGCTCCTCTGTGCATATGCCAGTTCAAACCAGCTCAGGGGCTATCTGCCCCTGCTCTGGCGCAAAGCTGGACAAAGGGAAGTGGGTGTAGCCACCCCCTCCCTTGACCCTCCCATAGGTGGGGTCATAGAGTTAGTCCCTCCCTGTTTGACTGGTTAAAATGGGGAACCCTTGCCACAGCAAGATTAGATTATACCTGGACGAAACTCTGACACTGAATCCTGGACCTTCGACGCTCTACGACAAGATTAGAGGACTGAAGAATCTCCTTTGGGGTCAAGGAGTGACTCCCCTGCTTGGCAGGCACCAAAGAAGCATCTGTCCGGTTCGCATTACTGAAGCTCCCGTCGGACGCCGAAGTCATCGCATCACCAGAGGTGGATTACCAGACTTCGCCGAGGCTACCCTGAGTCCCCAGCAAAGCTGAGGCCCGTGGCTATTGTGGGTGACTTGAGACCGTGACCCCTGGACACCGAGCACATTTGCAAGTGCACCATCTTCTGGGTCTCCCAAGAAGTCGTGCTTTGGGCTCCGAGTAGCCCTAGCCTCCAGCACCACCTGCACCGAAGATCACTGGCCCCCACTCCACGAGTGTCCTGCAAGCCAGCTCCACGTGCGGCGTCACGAGGCTCCTTCGCGGTCGCTAGCCCGTTGGCTAGTAGCCCTTAATGAAGGCCAATCTTTTCCTTGCTTGGCATCCTGGTTGCCCCAGGCCTGCTCTCACTTACCTTCGCTGGGTGAGTTCTACAGACCTTGCTGGTCTGCACCATCGACGATCTTCATCTTACTCGAGACTTGCCGTTGCCAAGGCTTGTTGGGTTCAATCCGGTCGCCGACACCTCAGCACTCGACAGACATCAAGCACCAGCCCGAATCCTGCTCCTGGTCGCCGACAACGCCTCCCGGACCTCGTGGCTGAAGAGTCAAGACGACTGTCAACGCACCTGAAGCACTCGACATCGGTGGGCATCTGTCCATCGCCTTCCTGGTCACTGGCTAGTGACCCAGACTCTGTCCCCTCTGCTTTCAGGTTCACCAGAACTCCGATCCACTCTTGGATCCACCCGGACACTTTTCTCTTGGCCGCCAGCAGCACTTTGCAGCAGATCGCCATTCGAATCGACGACGAAACCCGACCCCGAAAGGCACCTATGCACCCGGCTTCCCTGGGTGAGGTAACACGAGTACTCCGGTGCTCCCGTGGGTAGAGACTCTTCAAAGTCCTAGATCTCAAAGGGTTTTGTCCTAGTCCTCTTTTAAGTGTCCCTTTCCTCTATTTTCCCGATCCCGACTTTCTCCATAGAAGTTAACGGCGTATCGCGGTTGTGTATTTACACTGCACGCGTCTCCCGTGGGTCCCCTGTGTCACTACCTTGGGTGGTTCCTTGTGGTCCAAGCACTTCTAGAGGCTCTAGGCCTAGTGTCTAGTTCAGTCGTGGTTCGCATACCACTTTATTGGTATATGGTTTGGTACGCCCCTAGGGCCCAAACGTGTATTTGTGCTATTATTGTGATTTAAGATCTTATAACCTATGTACTTCGAACTCTAGCCTCATAAAGAGACTAGAGGGGTGTGTTTAGTAATAAATACATATATTTTGAATATATACCTGGTGTGGTGCTCTCTCATTTGGTCACTCAAGAGATTATAGACTGGTAAAACAAGCTGCTTTACATTCCTTCAAGACTTAGCCTGAAGGCTGCTCTCCATAGCTACCACTAGGATAGCTTTCAATAAGGTTGTCTTTAACCTACCTACCATAAGAGTCGATTTGGACTGGTGCAAGGTGCCCACTATAATTAGTGGACAGCATATGCCAGGCCAACTTCTCACATTGGTGTGCAGCGTGTGGGATTCCAGCTTGCTATTGTTTTACCAGATAATCTCAATTGAATTGATCAACTGAAAACCACTAAAGGTACCTAAGGTACCTATAATTTAAGCTTAGAATAACAGTAAGTTCTACTGAACTTAGAGTTGTGTGTTAAGGGATAGAGACTCTTCAAAGTCCTAGATCTCAAAGGGTTTTGTCCTAGTCCTCTTTTAAGTGTCCCTTTCCTCTATTTTCCCGATCCCGACTTTCTCCATAGAAGTTAACGGCGTATCGCGGTTGTGTATTTACACTGCACGCGTCTCCCGTGGGTCCCCTGTGTCACTACCTTGGGTGGTTCCTTGTGGTCCAAGCACTTCTAGAGGCTCTAGGCCTAGTGTCTAGTTCAGTCGTGGTTCGCATACCACTTTATTGGTATATGGTTTGGTACGCCCCTAGGGCCCAAACGTGTATTTGTGCTATTATTGTGATTTAAGATCTTATAACCTATGTACTTCGAACTCTAGCCTCATAAAAAGACTAGAGGGGTGTGTTTAGTAATAAATACATATATTTTGAATATATACCTGGTGTGGTGCTCTCTCATTTGGTCACTCAAGAGATTATAGACTGGTAAAACAAGCTGCTTTACATTCCTTCAAGACTTAGCCTGAAGGCTGCTCTCCATAGCTACCACTAGGATAGCTTTCAATAAGGTTGTCTTTAACCTACCTACCATAAGAGTCGATTTGGACTGGTGCAAGGTGCCCACTATAATTAGTGGACAGCATATGCCAGGCCAACTTCTCACATTGGTGTGCAGCGTGTGGGATTCCAGCTTGCTATTGTTTTACCAGATAATCTCAATTGAATTGATCAACTGAAAACCACTAAAGGTACCTAAGGTACATATAATTTAAGCTTAGAATAACAGTAAGTTCTACTGAACTTAGAGTTGTGTGTTAAGGGATAGCACAACCCTTTCTACAACTCAAGAGAGTTTAGTAGGCCACACTAGAGTAGGTAGTGCATACACCACACCACACTAGTAATGTCTTTAAAAGCAGGATCCAAAGATTCCTTGCAGGAAGCCATTGAGCTTCCACCCTCCAAGTATGATACACTCCAATTCTTGGAATTGAGAGCTTTATGTAACGTGAGGAAATTAAGGACAGGCCAAAGTCCCACCACCCAACACCTCAAGGAGTTGTTGGTGGCTTATGATCTTAGTAAGTCCTCAGAGACTGAAGGGGTAGGAGCAGAGGGTGGGCCAGCAGATGAGGAAGGGGCCAGGGGTACCACTACCCCCAGCCCCCTCTGAAACTGACCAGGAGGGTGACAATGACCCTGACCTGGAAAACCCAATCCCTCCTGTGGATGATGATGAGGATGATCAAAATGATGCCCTCTTTGTCCCCCAGGAAGGATTAAGAGTGTGCCCAGAAGGTCTAGGTCTCCTTCACAGGAGTCTAACTACTCTGGCACCTCTATAGGGAGCTCTGTCTCATCTCATAGGAGAGAATCCTCTCATGAGAGAAGAAAGAGGCTAGTCCAGTATGAGGAAACTCAGCTGGAACTCAGAAAAAAGCAATTAGCTTTAGATAGAGAATCCCTAGATCTCCTTAGAGAGAGAAGAAAGTTGGGACTAGAGTCCCATGGTGGCAGCAATATCCCTAGAGATAGGGACAGGTCTTATGACCATAGAAACCTAAACAAGATTGTCCCTCCCTACCAGAGTGGGGATGACATCCACAAATGGATAACTGCACTGGAGAGGGCCTGTAAAGTTCAGAAGGTCCCCCAGAGGCAGTGGGCAGCAATCTTGTGGCTCTCCTTTGCAGACAAAGGTAGAGACAAGCTCCTCACTGTAAGAGAAGAGGATGCTGACAATTACACAGTCTTGAAGAGTGCTCTGATAGATGGGTTTGGCCTAACCACTGAACAGTATAGGTTGAAGTTCAGAGACACCCAAAAGCTCAGACTCAAGACTGGGTTGATTTTGTAGATTGTGCTACAAAGGCTCTGGAAGGTTGGATACATGGCAACAAAGTGCATGACTTTTTAGGATTGTACAATTTGATTATGAGGGAGCAGATCCTTAATAATTGTCAAAACCAGCTTTTGCACCAGTATCTGGTGGACTCTGATCTGACCTCTCCCCAAGAATTGGGAAAGAAGGCAGACAAATGGGTCAGAACCAGAGTAAAAACTAGAAATCAGGGTGGTGACCAGAAGAAAGATTCTACTAAGTCCCAAGAGAAAGGTGGGGATAAATCTAAGGATAAGTCCCCTACAGGGCCCCAAAATTCATCTTCTGGGGGTGGGTCCCAAACTCCTTCCTCTCCTGAAAAGAAACCATATTGCCATGTCTGTAAAAAGCCTGGGCACTGGAAAACTGATCCCAGTTGCCCCAGGATTGGCAATAAAGAAAATGTTCCTCCCACAACTACTACCACCCCTCCTGGTACTACCAGTAGTAATCCTCCAGTTGGGAGTAGTGCACCCAAAAAGTTAGGTGCTTTTGCAAGAGGAACAGAGGTGGGCCCTAGTTTAGACAGGGACCCCTCAACAGACTCCTCTGACTCTGATGGTGGTATAGGATTTGCCACCTTTACCATGGGTCCCATAGCATTGGGCAGGTACAGATTGGAGCCAATAATTAATGGTCAGAAAGCTGTGGCATTTAGGGACACAGGGGCTAGTGTCACCATGGTGGCAGGGAAACTAGTCCCCCTCACCAGCTTTTACCTGAGTTTAAATACCAGGTGACCAACATTGATGGTGTCAGAACAGATCACCCCATGGCCATAGTCAATCTCAGCTGGGAGGGGGTCACAGGCCCAAAGAGAGTGGCAGTGTCCCCAACCTTGCCTGTAGATTGCCTGATGGGCAATGATTTGGAAATTTCAGCCTGGGCTGAAGTTGAACACCAAACCCATCTTAGGATGTTGGGCATCCCTGTAAAGGTTAGTGGGGCTGTGATGGCCACAGCCCCAGCCCAAGAATTTGGAGAGATGGAGCCTGAAAGAATGGCCCACTCTCCCCCAAAAGAGAGCACAAGGGTTGAAGAAAAGTCTTCTTCCCCCAGACAGTAGGTAAGGGTCAGCCTCCTCAGGGAACTGACCCTACCCCTAGTGAAGGAACTGCCACAGAGGTAGTCAGGCCTGGCCTGGCCACACCCCTGATGGCAGAGGACCCTTCCAAGGTGGTACCCAGTCTGGAGCAGGTAACCTGCCCCTCTCTACCCTGCCTCAGTCAGCCCAGGGCTGCAGAGGTCAGGGAGGTCAGTGGACCCCCAGGGCCCCCTGTCCAGAGGAAGCCCCCATCAGCAGATTAGGGGCACCCAGTCTAGTAGCCCTAGCCAGGTGAAAATTCCTCTACACACTGAGGGATCCCCCATACCTTTATGTAGGGACCTCCCCCAGAAGGACTCTGGTAGGCAAGGGCAAACCTGGGACCAGAAGGTTCCAAACCTGCCATGTCCCTCCAGTGGTCCATCCAAAGGGACCCAACCCCCAGCTGTAGGCAGCCAAAGGTTGACCCTTAGAGCAAAGTGCAACTCAGTCATGGAAAGACAGGCATACATGGTGACCAGTGATCTGAGGAAGCTGAGGCCAACATTCCTAGGGCCTCACTTCCCTACTCAGACACCTCACCAGCCTTGTACTTTACCTAAGCACACCAGAGGTAGTGATTCCCCATGGTGGAGACCCTCTCATACCCTTAGGGTGAGGGATTGCTTAGTGGACCATAACATAGGGGGCAACCATGCTAGTGCAGGTGCTTCCTTATATGGCCACTTAGTCAATATAGGCTCAACTGGCCAAGGTTAGCCTTATCTCCTTTCGTTTGGGGGGTTATGTAGGAAGGTGGAATCTGACTATATGGTTGCCCCCATTTTTTTATGGTGTTCTGCTGGTTTATGACTTAGTTGGACTGGGATCCTGCTATTCAGGGCCCCAGTCTATCTGCTTTCTCTGTAAAATGGTTTCCATGTGCCTTAGGCACATCTCTGATTGGAATCTGGAGTGCCCTTATAAGTCCCTAGTATATGGTATACTATGTACCAAGGGCATAGGTACCTCAGAGGCCTACCAGGGGCTGCAGCACGTATTGTGCCACCCCTGGAAGGCCATCCAAACTGACACCACAGGTCTGCTACTGCAGCCTGGGTAAGGTGGTGCATGCACTCCTTACTGTGATATAGGTTACCTATATCACTAAATACATACACACATATAAACCTATAAGTCACTCCTAAGGCAGGCCTTATCAATCCTAAAGGCAGAGTGCATGGTTCCTATGTGAGAGGGTGCCCCTGCATGAGCAGGGCCCCTCTGCAGCGTTCAGAGACCATCTCTGATGCTGTTTGTAGTGCAGCCTGACCATATACTCTTAAGCGCATTATATCCTCGCGGTAAAATGCTAACTTTGGAATGGCTGCACCTAAACATGTCGTGTTTGGTGTCAAACATCTTGGAATACTACCCCCCGCCAATCCTGGCGGCGGGGGTAGCATTCCACCCTTCTAGAGGGAAAGACATGTTAACTCTGGCTTGCCCGGTAACTTCTTTCTGAAGCCCTGGCATCACAAAATGGATGCTGCTGCCACAGACACAAGTCTGGCCTCCTGCTGCTGGACGAAACTCCGGCAGGGGAGGCCTGGACAATAGGTTTCCTGTTGCAGGGAGGTGTGACCACCTCCCCAGACAGGATAATGTGTATTGGGGCTGGGTGGGTGCACTCTTAGAGTGCTTTGAAGTCCTGCACTGGGGGAGCAAAAGGCTCCTCTGTGCATATGCCAGTTCAAACCAGCTCAGGGGCTATCTGCCCCTGCTCTGGCGCGAAACTGGACAAAGGGAAGTGGGTGTAGCCACCCCCTCCCTTGACCCTCCCATAGGTGGGGTCATAGAGTTAGTCCCTCCCTGTTTTACTGGTTAAAATGGGGAACCCTTGCCACAGCAAGATTAGATTATACCTGGACAAAACTCTGACACTGAATCCTGGACCTTCGACGCTCTACGACAAGATTAGAGGACTGAAGAATCTCCCTTGGGGTCAAGGAGTGACTCCCCTGCTTGGCAGGCACCAAAGAAGCATCTGTCCGGTTTGCATTACTGAAGCTCCCGTCGGACGCCGAAGTCATCGCATCACCAGAGGTGGATTCCCAGACTTCGCAGAGGCTACCCTGAGTCCCCAGCAAAGCTGAGGCCCGTGGCTATCGTGGGTGACTTGAGACCGTGACCCCTGGACACCGAGCACATTTGCAAGTGCACCATCTTCTGGGTCTCCCAAGAAGTCGTGCTTTGGGCTCCGAGTAGCCCTAGCCTCCAGCACCACCTGCACCGAAGATCACTGGCCCCCACTCCACGAATGTCCTGCAAGCCAGCTCCATGTGCGGCGTCACGAGGCTCCTTCGTGGTCGCTAGCCCGTTGGCTAGTAGCCCTTAACGAAGGCCAATCTTTTCCTTACTTGGCATCCTGGTTGCCCCAGGCCTGCCCTCACTTACCCTCACTGGGTGAGTTCCACAGACCTTGCTGGTCTGCACCATCGACGATCTTCATCTTACTCGAGACTTGCCGTTGCCAAGGCTTGTTGGGTCCAATCCGGTCGCCGACACCTCAGCACTCGACAGACATCAAGCACCAGCCCGAATCCTGCTCCTGGTCACCGACAACGCCTCCCGGACCTCGTGGCTGAAGAGTCAAGACGACCGTCAACGCACCTGAAGCACTCGACATCGGTGGGCATCTGTCCATCGCCTTCCTGGTCACTGGCTAGTGACCCAGACTCTGTCCCCTCTGCTTTCAGGTTCACCAGAACTCCGATCCACTCTTGGATCCACCCGGACACTTTTCTCTTGGCCGCCAGCAGCACTTTGCAGCAGATCGCCATTCGAATCGACGACGAAACCCGACCCCGAAAGGCACCTATGCACCCGGCTTCCCTGGGTGAGGTAACACGAGTACTCCGGTGCTCCCGTGGGTAGAGACTCTTCAAAGTCCTAGATCTCAAAGGGTTTTGTCCTAGTCCTCTTTTAAGTGTCCCTTTCCTCTATTTTCCCGATCCCGACTTTCTCCATAGAAGTTAACGGCGTATCGCGGTTGTGTATTTACACTGCACGCGTCTCCCGTGGGTCCCCTGTGTCACTACCTTGGGTGGTTCCTTGTGGTCCAAGCACTTCTAGAGGCTCTAGGCCTAGTGTCTAGTTCAGTCGTGGTTCGCATACCACTTTATTGGTATATGGTTTGGTACGCCCCTAGGGCCCAAACGTGTATTTGTGCTATTATTGTGATTTAAGATCTTATAACCTATGTACTTCGAACTCTAGCCTCATAAAGAGACTAGAGGGGTGTGTTTAGTAATAAATACATATATTTTGAATATATACCTGGTGTGGTGCTCTCTCATTTGGTCACTCAAGAGATTATAGACTGGTAAAACAAGCTGCTTTACATTCCTTCAAGACTTAGCCTGAAGGCTGCTCTCCTTAGCTACCACTAGGATAGCTTTCAATAAGGTTGTCTTTAACCTACCTACCATAAGAGTCGATTTGGACTGGTGCAAGGTGCCCACTATAATTAGTGGACAGCATATGCCAGGCCAACTTCTCACAGTTTGTAGAAGTGTGTGGTAATAAAACTTGATTGGAACCCAACACATGCTCATTGGATATTAGGTCTTTGAAGACTGAGCCCAGTCTTTTGGTTCACTTATCAAAATGTAGTAAGAAAGTCAAGATTCTGGGAACAAGTAACAATTGTAGTTTTGGTTCTTCAGCTTCACCAAACTGATCTTGTGCAGATATGAAGCCAGTTATATAAACGTTTTTATGGTCGCAAACAGTCCAGCTGTGTACGCCCGCAGAAATGTTTTTGCTATTTACTAAACCCATTTTAAGGAATCAGTAATATGTTAACGTCTTATAAAATGGGTTTGGACTGCATATCGATTCAGTACCTGGAAGGGCATATTGGGAGTGTCCCTTTCAAAAGCCCAATTAATGAGTCCCGTTTACTTTAAGGAAAATGGGCCGATTTTAAAAAGAAAATAATAATCTTCATTTGAAAAGCTGTTAGAGACATGGTGGTCTAAGGACCCTTGCAGATCATTATCCCTGTGATTGTGTCCAATCGAATCCAGACGCTATTTGCTACCTACCTCATGAATATTAATTGTGACTCATTCAGATTTGGAATTTGTACATAGTTTGGGTCCACACAGGTAGGAAAAACACGGTTGCAAATTGAGACTACTTTATGCAATGTAATAGTACACCTGCCTCTTAGTTATCCCAATAGCGCTTTGCTCCTTTATCTTTTGATGAAAAGTTTGAGACAGGCTCCCTAACACATTTGAGTAGAAAGGACAAGCACAGTTTTAAAATAAGGCATGTTTAGAATGTTATTTTTTATGGCTGAAAGGGAACTGACGGCAGGTTATGACTATCTGGTACACTACGTTCCCTGGATAATGAATCACCATGTGTAGGAAAGTGCCCTTTCTGCATGGTTGGCCCCTAACTTTTTGCCAGCTACCTTATGCAATTTGACTGAGTGTGGCCTGGGTCCCTGCCAATCAGGTTCCCAGGGCATGTGTTCTTTCCCTAACCTCTATCATTGTTTTCACAATTGGCACAACTCTGGTCTACCTGCAAGTCTCTTGTAAGGAGTACCTATGGTAAGAGGGCATGGTAGCCAGAGAAAGGCCTCTGAGGGCTGCAGCATGTATTATGCTACCCTCAGAGACCTCTCACCACAAACAGGCACCACTGCCATTGTAACCTGCGTGTTGTGGTACCTCTAAAAGTGAAGAGTGAACATAGCACACATCCCTGTGTGCCATGCTTGCCCTGCACTGCATGAGGCCTAGGTAAGTCACTCTTAAGGCAGGGTGCCCTATACCTCGTGAGGACCTATCTCTATGAGCAGACAGGTCCCTATAATATCTAAGGCAATTTTTAGATATTATAAGTGCCCAGTAAAGCCACCCTGAATATATGTTCTAGAACTGGTCATTACGAGTTTCCAAGCACCATAATGGCTTTACTGAATCCTGGGATGTTTGGTATCAAACATCTCAGAATAATAAACCTGCACTGATTCCATTGCCAGATTTATTTATTAATCCATTCACTCAGGGATCCCTTCTAGAGGGGACCCCTGAAACAAACCAACCGCTGGTGGGTTCCTGACTGGTGAACACCAGCCTGCCACCACAAGTCAAGTTTCTGGACCCCTGGGGTGGGAGCCTTCACTCCCTGGGCCCAGAAACAAAGCCTTGGGCAGAGGTGTTCACACCTTCCCAGGTCTTGTAGAGCCATCTGTTGCAGGGGAGCTTCAAAGACTTTGCCGCCTTTACAACGTGTCCCCTAGCCTCTCCTGCTACCAACTACTACAAACCATACTTTTGGCATAGATTTATGGCTAACAAATGCAATGTTACGAAAACCAAAAGAAAATATGAAGGGGGCATTCACTCCGGATAAACATCAATGCACCACTACCACCCCGAAAACCATTTTAGTCTTCACATCCGAGTGCCTGTGAGGTAAAACTAAGGGATCCAGCTCATAGGGAATGAAACTCAGTGGCAAATATTTAAATTGTGGCCAAAAAAATAATAATAATTCAAGCACACATCCTTGACCTTTATTCAAAAGTCTAGTGTCCCCAGCTATGATATTTGCAAAGTCCTACAACCTCTTTTCTTTACAGCTGTGGAAAGATGAAGTGGTATTCAACCTGTTAAGATTTGCAGGGTCTTGTAATAAGATATTGTTAACACTATATGCACCTGATCAAGAGTTTAGTGTCCTAAAATCTTATTTTAATGTCACTTCTTCCATTAACATATAGTGAGTGTCAAAAAACACTAGAAGTGTTGTAGAATGTAACACAAGCATTGGCAAAACCAATAGGTCTTGCTTATGCGAGAGGTAGTGCAATTTTTTTTGCTTTGGTCTACAGTAGTGTAGGTGTATAGCAAGTGTGGTTTGAACGTGGTAGATTGGAATTGAGTGGGATGTCACACAGTCACGGTGAACAGGACGAGCATTCTGCATGCAAGGGCATAAACTGAAAGGTGAATCTCTCTCATTGTCGGCCTGAGTTCCTCTTGGTGCCCCTTGAAAGGCCCAGTATTGCCAGTTTCTACATGTGAACTGCGTGGGACTAGGGACACTCTCAGTTGAGGATAAGCCTCCTCCTAAACATCCTTTGAATACAGGCAGAGGCCCTCTCCTGCAGTCTGCTCAGTGGAAGTAGCAGTGACTGTGGCCAGCTATAGGGTGCCCTCATGTTCCCCACTGATGTTCGAGTAATGTTTACAGTCCCAGTTTTTCCGTTGCATGCCAGTACTTGTGGTACGGATTTTACAAAACAGGCCTACAACTAGCCTAATGTAAAGAAAAAACACACGGACTGGGCGAGTTAATCGTGCATGGGGTAAACAAGGCACATACAACGGGAGGGAGGGCAGGGGTAAACAAGGCATGGACACCTGGAGGGAGGGCACGGGTAAACAAGGCACGAAGGACAATGGGAGGGAGGGCGGGGGTAAACAAGGCATGGAGAACAACGGGAGGGATGGACGGTGAGGGTAAACAAGGCACGGAGGACAACAGGAGGGAGGGAGGGCGGGGTAAACAAGGCACGGAGGACAAGGGAGGAAGGTAGGGCGGGGGTAAACAAGGCACGGAGGACAACAGGAGGGAGGGAGGGTGGTGGTAAACAAGGCACAGAGGACAACAGGAGGGATGGAGGGTGGGGTAAACAAGGCACGGAGGACGACAGAAGGGAGGGAAGGCGGGGGTAAACAAGGCATGGAGGACAACGGGAGGGAGGGCGGGTAAACAAGGCATGGATGACAACGGGAGGGGGTAGGGGTAAAAGGCACGGAGGACAACGGGAGGGAGGGAGGGTGGGGGTAAACAAGGCATGGTTGACAATGAGAGGGAGGGCGGGGGGTTTAATCAAGCCACAGAGGAAAATAGGAGGGAGGGCATGGGGTAAATAAGGCACCACAGACAAAGGGAGGGAGGAAGGGAGGTTGGGGGTAAAGAAGGCACCACGGACAATGGGAGGGAGGGCTGGGTGGTTAAAGAAGGCACCACAGACAATGGGAGGGAGAGCAGGGGGTAAAGAGGGCACCACGGACAACGGGAGGGGTGTCGGGGTTTAAAGAAGGCACCACGGAAAACGGGAGGGAGGGCAGGGGGTAAAGAAGGCACTACGGACAACAGGAGGGAGGGTGGGGAGGGAAAGAAGGCACCACAGACAACGGGAGGGAGGGATGGGGGTAAAGAAGGCACGACAAACAACAGGAGGGAGGGCGGGGTGAAAGAAACTTTATGAAAAAATAATATAAAGGGGGAAGGGTGACCTCCATGGGCTTGTGAGAGAGTCCCAATGAAATCCCCCCCCCTTGATTGGCTGGTCACAACATGAACAAAATGTTGTGGCAGCCATTACACAACTCAACTCGGGGTCATGGTCCTCAATGAAAATCATGGTACTTAATGCCAGGTTTTAAGGGTCTCAAAAAGGAGTACATATAAAAAGGTGATAACATATTTTAGTCACAATTTGTTGGTAGTTCTCAGGTGATTTTACAATACGAAAAATGCAGACCCTCTCCTGGTATTTGAAGGACCATGTTTGAGAGAAAAACGTTCTCTCACAATTCTCATAAAGGTTATAGAAGGTGCTCCAAAAGCTAAACTGAGAGCTCATATTCCATAAATTTACACTATCTTCCTCAGCCATGTGAGAACAAAGTCTGATATACTGAGTAAAATATGTACTTTTAGGAATGGCAACAACCGGTCAGTTAACTCCCCGGTGTTCTATTGCAGCTTCCGACAGTGTTCCAATGAACAACTAGAGTTCTAACATGCTGTATTTTCTGTATTTAAAACAAACATGTGGCACAATGGAAACCATAGTGATGGAATCAAAGCTGTAAAAATGTAAGCATTTATTTTCAGAAATGAACAGAATTGAGGAGTTCTTCAGGTGATAGAAATTATGGGCCCAATTCACAAAGGTAAACTGAGACGAAAGTCTAACTTTATGACTTTCGGTATTCACAAAGGTAATCTACTAGTAGTAAAGTTAGACTTTTGTCTTAGTTTAACTTAAGTTTTGGTCTTAAGTCTAACTGAGACCGAAACGTAAGTTAAACTGAGAGTTTTGAGACCAGGTAAAGGTGGTAAAATGACTTTACGAGTACCCTTCAATCCAAGTACTGGAACTGGTGCACGATAAGAGGGACCAAATTATTTTTTGTTCTCCAGCTTTTCTCGTACCAGATCTCCAATCTTAGGAAGCCAGCTCGCAACCGGAATCAGCAGTGCTGCATCTTTGGAAGAGGTAAATGTTCAGTTGCGTAGCTGTCATGGGTCTTTTGTAGGTCCTGTAACATAGTAGAATGATTATCTACGTTAAAGGTTGTGGCAGCCGCCACAATGTCTAGACCATCAAGGTCTGGCACAAACATTTTAATGCCAAAGAGCATTTCGTACGGGGTCAGCCCACCCAGAGATCTTCTAGGGAGATTATTTAGCACACGTTGAACTCCATAAAATGGGCCAGCCAGTTCCTGCCAGTACCTAAGAATCTAGCTGTCAAAGATTGCTTTAAGTCACGGTTCATTCGCTCCACTATAGAATTGCCCTAAGGCCTGTATGGAGACGAAAACTGCACCAGCACCCCCATCGACATCATCGCATCCTTGTACACCTTAGAGACGAACGCTGGACCTTGGACAGAATGGAAGGTGCCACAGGCAAACATCCCGACAAAGATACGCAAATCTCTAATGACATTTCGAGCGTCAGCACTGCGTTGTGGCCAAACCCAAATGAATCTAGTGCACGAATCAACTGCAACAAAAATGTATTTATATGCAGTATCATAAGAGAACAGACCGCAGTGATCAAGATACACACAGCCAAATGGCTGATTGGAAATACATAGCTGTGTTTGAGGGGGGCGTGAGACCGTAGTCGGTTTGATTTGCTGACAAATGTCACACGAAAGTACATAATTACAGGTCTGTTTATACAAACCACGCCACCAGTAGCGTTGCTGTAAAATAGAGACTGTTGCAGACACCCCGGCATGTGCAGAAGCCATGCCTTCGTGTGCGACAATGATCAAGGCAAGTCTGCGGTCCTTGTTGGGAATCAGCCAATCCCCAACTGATGGAATTTTAGCATAAGGAACTTTTTCGGGAGATAAATGATAAGAAAACTTCGAAGGGAAGCCCTGCGGATAAGCAGTTCCATCCTTCGTAGCAGCAATTGCTGCCAAAATTTCATTATCTTTCTTAGTCATGGACCTTGTAACTGCTGCTACGGAACACGTGGCTACTGCAGATTTGGCCGCTTCGTCAGCCAATGAATTACCAACAGCATGTGCTCCCACACGCTGATGGCCAAGAGTATGTATAACCTGTGTCAGTGGGAGATGTTTTTTAAGTTCCGCCACTCGAACCCAAAGCATTTTATGCTTTATTGCGCTGCCTTTAGAGTCTCGATAGTCATTTTGTGACCAAAAGAATAAGTTGTCATTAAAAGACTGAACACAGTAGTAAGAATCGCATACAATAAGAGTATTCGCATTAGGATCGGCAAACTCAAGAGCCTGAACAAGAGCACGCAGCTCCGCCAATTGCGCTGTGCAGTCCTCAAGTGCCTGTGTATGCACTATGGAAGACTTAGGGGCATATTCACAAGGATTCAACTCCGATTTATCTTCACCTTAACGCAACAAAAGTGGAGATAGATTTAACACCCCATTCACAAGCTGGTGCAAACTGTGGACAACGCCAGTATTCCCGCGATAACTGCCCCAAAACCTAACACCACGGCGGACACCACCAACTAACCCTAATGAGATGCAGAGTAGGCGTTCCCGTGCAAAAACACACACAAAAAACAACAACACCACTTTCACAACAAACTGACAGAACTGCGAAGCGAACCGAAAACAGGCGATAAGCCGCGCTAGCCGCAGGTATTTAACACCTGCCACAAGCAGGTGTAAAGACGGACGTCTACCTGCACTAGGCAACGGAGTCCCGCACACAGACATACCCGAAGAACAACCGACGCCATAGCGGAGAACAAACATCCCTCCGCAGACAAAGCTGCTGGCAGTGCTGCACCTGTTGGCCTCTGGTACCTTCCAACCAACAACTGCCAGAGTCGGAGGGGTCTCACAGCCAGCCCTATCAAAGTTCATCACACCTGTCCTGGATGCCATCATCAGCTTCATACCCCAGTACCTTCACTTCCCCAACACTGCGCAGGAACAGCTGGAGACTAAGCAAGGCTTCTATGCCATAGCCGGATTCCCGGCCGTGTTGGGGAGCAATCGACTGCACACATGTCCCACTTGTGCCCCCTGCGGAAACTGCACACCACTACCGCAACAGGAAGCACACGCATTCCATCAATGTGCAGGCAATAGTGGACCACCGGGGACTCTTCACCAATGTCGTCGCCAACTACCCAGGCAGTGTGCATGATTCCTTCATCTTCCGACAGTCCATCATCAACCAGCGCTTCCAGGATGGCACCTATGGGAATGCATTGCTCGTTGGTAAGTACCAAATGAATACACCACACATCCCACAGCCACCAACCCACAAAGCACAACTGTGGGGATGCACACGTGACCTAACCACATCCGACATGTCAAACTACACGACCACCTTCCAGACACGACTACACCACTCCATGGTCATCCTGGGCTACCCCTGCACCCAATACAGAGTTCACATGGCACCACAGCCACACAACAGCTAATTGCGTGGGGATGCGGAATGCAGCCATGACACATGTGAGGCACTGCTCTGCCCTCATGACCCTACCCCAGTCTCCCACAGGTCAGCGTCCCATGGCGGTGGGCCTGTGTCGGCCGCTGTGCATCCGGGGCGACTAGCCCTGTGCGACTCGAGTCATCCCCCTTGTAGTTCTGACATTGCATGTCTGTGTGCCTGATGACTGTTGGTGTAGTTGCCTGCACCAGCTACTCCCTGAGGGCTGGCTTACACTCACCCCACACACAGCCAGCACAGGCGTCACTGAATTGGTGGGCCTGCCATCACATCCTGCCGAACCAAGTATTGACTCTTTTCTCCCTGCACTGTCACAGGTGATCAAGGATATGCACTCTGCCCTTAGATGATGACACCCCTCCGGGACCCGAACACACCCGCACAGAGGCAGTACAATGCGGCCCACATACGCACCAGGGGCATCGTTGAACACACATTTGGCGTGTTGAAGTCACGTTACAGGTGCCTGGACGGCACTGGTGGGAAGCTCCTGTGCAGCCCGGACGTCGTGTGCAAGTTGATCATTGCATGTTGTGTGTTGCACAACATCTGTGTTCGCACCAGGGACCCATGGATCCCAGTTCCAGAGGTACCGGACGATGATGGTGGAGATGGGGCAGCTGGCCCACATCCCACTGCAGCTGTGGCAGGAATGGCCCATAGGGACTCCATCATTGCCACTTACTTCTCATGAGCACGTCACATTGTGACCATCTGTGGCATTCATGGGACAGTAGTGGATGTCCAATTGCACTGCATGTGTGAATAAAACATATTTGCAGGTTACAGGTTGGAATTGTGCATTGTCATGTTACATATCCCAGGGGTTTCAGATGTGATTTGCCAGGTCGTGCACATTTTCCGAAACAGTTGTTTCCTGTGTTCAGTTGTGGAGGTGTTGCTGTTTGTACCGGGATGTTGTCAATGTCGGGGTGCACTTCTGCTTAAGTGTGTATGCTGCAAGGTGGGTGTGTCGCGGCTCTGATTTGTCTGCCACTGGTCTCTTTCATGAGGTGTGCCTGTGGGTTCTGTTCTTCCACGGTGCTTGGATGTTGTGATGTGCATGTTGTCCTCTGCAGTTGGCCAGGGTGCATCCGTGGTACTCCGCTGTTGATGTATTTTGTTCTGTGGCATTTTCCGTATGCTGTTCTTGTGCATTTGCCCGCATTGCGCGTGAGTATTGCTGCCCTCGCGCTGGTTGTCACTGTTTTCTTATCGCGCTTTGACCCATCGCAGCTTTTTTTGCGTTGTGGTTTGTGTTTTTATCTCCGTTGAGGTGGTTGTATTGCGCGCATTGGCCGCGGTGTCGGCCAACTATCGCATGCTACCGCCGTGTTGTGAATTCCACGTTGTCACAGGGTTGTTTTCCCGCAATGGGCTGCGATGCTGAAAGTTGCGTTGCGCTACTCTTGCGGTAATTATCACACGTTCTTGTGAATATACCCCTCAAATTCTCCATTGATAATTGAACCAGCCACAAGAGCGCAAGCCGCTGAATAAGCGTGTTTGGAACCGGTGGCCGGTGGGCCGAGCCATCGGTATAAATGATACATTTGTACTCATCTAAAGGAAGTAACGACAACGGAGGAGGATGAACATGTTCATACTGTAAAAACTCCTGTGTCTGAAGAGCAGGATCAAAGATAAACGTGACATCTGCCGATGTCAAAGAAGTAGCCCATTGTATCCAACGGGGATGTAATGCCTTAGAGTTTGGCACACTTGCCTTAGTCACTGCTTCTAAAGCAGGGAGAGGCCCGACCATAAGAATGAATTTTCCCTGCGCCAGTGAGCGTTCTTTCAGAATCGCAATTTGGACTGCTGTCAAAACTTTTTCAACATTCGAAAATCGCATTTCAGCCACAGTGTACAAATGTGATTTGTATGCAATAGGTACTGTGTCTCCCTCATTTTTTTTTTTTATTGAAGTTTGTAGAGCGCGCAGCTACCCCCAACGGGGGTGTCCCAGCGCTAAGGCAGTAAACTGAAGAAAGGGGAAGGAAGGAAGCTATATCTAATCAAAAAGCCAGGTTTTAAGGACACGACGGAAAGTAAGCTCCATCTCTGATAGGCGGATGGAAAGTGGCAGTGTGTTCCAAAGTTTGGCAGTCCTGACCGTGAAAGCTCTGCCGCCAGTCCTAGCCTTACGAAAACGGGGAGAGACAAGGAGACATAGATGGTTGGATCAAGTAGACATAGATGGTTGGATCTCAGGGTACGGGTATGGTGGTAATGTTGGAGCCTATTTCTCAGATAAACCGGGCCCCGTCCCCTGGTAGCTCTGAATGCCAGAGTCAGGGCCTTGAATTCAATACGCCTAATCATGGGGAGCCAGTGTAGGTTCTTCAGGTGGGGGGAGATCGAATGGCATGAGGGTATCTTGCAGATCAATCTGGCCGCAGCATTCTGGACCAGCTGCAGTCTGTGAGTCAAGTAGGCGGGAAGACCCAAGTAGGGACTGTTGGCATAGTCCAGGTGAGATGTAATAAGTGCATGAACTACGGTTCTACGGCATTCCAGGGGAAGAAAGTGGAGGAATTTCCGCAGCATGCATAGCTTCGAAAAACAGGAAGAGGAGACTTGACTGATTTGGGCTTTACAGGAGAGTTTATTATCGAACCTGAACCCCAGGTTTCTAGCCGAGTCAACCGGTATGAACGTCAAGTAAGTGAAACCTACCGTCCCTGGTACTATACGTATCACCAGGTTCGCGGTATTGTCACGCGTCTACAAGTAGTTAGTAGCAAGCAAATCTTATTGCAAAGATAGAAGTATAGAGGTATGTTCCGGAAGCCAGCTGGCAGAAGAATATGTTGGTTGTATCAACGCATAGAGCGGTTTGATACGCTGGGCATAATCGGGGATGTAAATCCTTCCGAAATTCAAAAATCCCAGCAAAGACTGAAGCTTCTTCAGAGTAGATGGAGGTTGCAATTGCGCACATTTCTCCAGAAAGTGGGGGGCCAAGCCCCTACCTTCATTGTTGAGCTCGTAGCCCAAAAAGAGCACCGCAAAATGTGCGATGTGTGATTTTGCAAAATTGAATTTGTATCCATAGTCGGCAAAGGACAGAATAATTCGGTCAACTCGGACAAGATGTGGCATCAGTTCATCGTCCGTCAGATAAATATCATCAACGTACGAGAACGCATTAGGGTCAATGCTGTCTAACAAAGACACAACACGTGCAGCGAAAGCCCCGGGCTATTCTTATACCCCATAGGCAAACGCGTACATTTTTTCTGATTCCCAACGGCGGTAAATGCTGTCAAGTCACTGCTCTCAGGAGCCAAGTTGTGACTATAGAAACCATTGGAAATATCCAGTGTAGTTTTGTATTTCTTACGAATAAGGCTATTCACAAGCGCAGAGCTATGTGTGTTCTGTACCGCAAATGTACGACAATGATTATTCAAATTTCGATAATCTAATACAATGCGATATGAACCATCAGGTTTAGATACCGGAAAAAGAGGATTATTCATCGGTGATATGCAGGATTCAATCACTCCTTGATACTCCAACTGAGTTAGAATGTCACAAACGGGAGCCTTAGCCTCTCGTTTGATTGAATATTGCGGCTGTGGCTGTGGCATAGACCGTAACGGGATCTCATGTGCCGGGGAATCTCTATCCCAGCCCACCTGATTATGGTACACCGCCGGGGCAAGGGCCAAAGCCCACTCAGATGAGTAAGCTTTTGCATATTCCTCAGGGACGTAACGTGAAAAACTCGGAAGTAACACATCCTCCCCTCTAGAAGCGGCTAGCACAAATGGTGGTAGCCAATCTGCCTCTGTCAACAGAATGTCGTATGAAGGGGTGATATTTTCTCCGAAAACCGCTGTAATTGTATGCTGTATTTCACCTTCAATTTGGAAGACAATTTCATAGAGTCTATCCGGGGGGGCAACTCGTGTATCTGCTGTTTCTACTGTAAGTTCTTCTATCAGTTGCTTTCGCCTCCAGACAGGGACGCAGTGCCTCCCGCATTATGGTAACCTCCGCTGCACTGTCGAGCAGAGTCACCGCCCATGTCTAGTCTAGATGACGCGATCGCACCGTCTGAGGCATACTTCGCTGTTAAAGCGGCAACTTTTTTCTTCTGATACGGGGGTCTAAAACGAGGCAGATCCTCTTGTTTGGCTTTAACGTCCAACTGTCGAGTTTGATCCCGTCCCTGTTGTGTGGTCGGACCCTTGCCACGATCCTGGCGTTCCCCACCACCAACTTGAGAGTCCGATGTGTCCTGTAAAGAACGAGGAGAGCGCTGATCAGGGACTTGAAATCTATCAGGAGTCTTAATTTTTGCGCGGTCGCGCAAGCCATAAGTTTTTTTTTCTCCAGTTCCTTTTAGGAAAAAACGGGCGCCCATCTTTATTAGTCTGGGCTTTTTGTTGAGTCTGAGCCTGTGTTTGCAGGTGAGTAAAAGGCTTAATTCCCAGACTATTGCGCCCTAACGTTTTATACGCTTTAGCAATAATCTTTGGTAATTCGCGCTGTTTGTCTGCATCAGCAGCAGCCTCCAAGCGTTGTGCCACTTGTAAGCTTACAGCATCACCCTTAACATTAGCAAGGATCATATCGCAAACAATATCGAACACACCCACCAGTCTCATTCCTAACTCCAGGGCCTCTTCGGCCCCATCTTCATCCTGAACACGTTTAATTACGGAAGAGAGAACGGTCATTTAGGGGGTGCCGAAACACATTGAATACACAGCTGCAAACACTCTACCCCAAGTGTTACAATCAGCTAATTCGGGAACCAGGCCTTTAGGCAGACTCATGGTCAAAATCCTGTGTTTCTCCACAGATGTTGTATTTGGAAAAACAGCTTTGAGTTGTCCAAACTTCTCAGCAAGCCATTAAGGGAGTTCATCCTGATTTTGCGGACGCTTGCCCATCACAGAATTAACCATTAAGGGACTGATGATCACACCACCAGGTGCAGGTGGTTGCGCAGCAATGCCAGGTGGTCCCACCTGGAAGTTGCGCAACATGAACTGAATAACAGCTCTATGTATACGTATTAACAAAGTATGCAATACGCGGAGCTCTGCGACTGTAGCATTGAGATAATTTGGGTGTGGGGTATACCCAGCCAAAACGGGCCACGTGGCCCCATCTATCGATAAGGGGCCTAAACGGACCAGTGTTATTGGGTGAGGAAGGGCGCCATTAAACCATAGTTGGTGTTGCCAAGCCGTTAGCGGAACTTCAAGAGATCTATAAGGTCTATAATCCCGCGGTATAGCGGTGGCAGTATACTCGTGAAATAAATTATCTGTTCCATCGACTGCCGGAAAGGTGACCCAAGAATAAAATACCTCGAAGCAAAATGCTGCATCTGCTTCCACAACAAAGATAAGCGCAACACCAGCATCAGGTACCCATATTGAGTCAAATATGCCTTAATTGGTGTGCGGTTAGGAGTTGCAATAACAATCGCCATAATCAAGAATAGACAATAACAACCTATGCGTGGCAGCGCAATAATGGGTTAATATTAAAGAAAAAGACCTTTTAAAATTCAAGCTTGAAAAAGCTATAAAATATCACAATATAGGAGGCAACACCGTCACAACCGTCTCCGGAAACAGAAGAGAGGGTTTTGTGGACAAGCACAAGCACTACTCAGGAGTCTCGCAGATAAGAACCAGACCAAACGTTGGCGGCCCTATGTTGCGGGGATTCTGCACAAACACAGAACTATGCGCAGGAAAACAGGACCTTGGTGTATAGGGGTTGTACCTTCCTACCACCTTAGTACCCAAAATCCCAAAACTGACTAGCTATAGTGTCTCATTCGTTCTCCTACATAATCACGAAGCTACAAATGATTAGACAACCCAGAACACAACACTCCCGACTCTCTCAGGAATCGCGGTAGCAAGACTTACCCTTTCGCTCACTCACTCGTATTTGTCCACAATAAGCATTGTCAGAGTCACTGTATAGTTCAAAATTTTTATTTTAACTATCGTGCTATATAATGCAGTATACGAGCCACTACCAGCAGCGAAATGCATAAACTCAGAACAATTAGCATTGTTACAATTCCATAGAGTATAAAGGGGGATGTCATCATATACAGACAGTGGAAAAAGGACTATAAGGCCTAAACATCCTCCCCTTGGTAAGGTTGAGTTTTATTATATAAAGGAAGTTGTCTGGGCTTTGTCAGCAGATCCCATATCTTAGTGCATAGATGGAAGTTTTTCATCATAGGAACAGCATAACGTGCGCAAAAGCAGCATCATGGCAGCAAAGCTCATGCTAACATAGCAATGTCCACAATGACCCAAAATGGCCATATGACAGAATAGAGTGTTTTAGAATGGTAACAATATTAATTTGATGCATAGAATAATCCAAAGCACGTCAGTAAGGTTCAATCATTTTATTTGGAATATAGAACTCTTATGTATAAACTATATATTCTTGTCATTAAATTATGCATTAATTCTGGAAGCACATATCCATGGTTACAACAAAAAGATAGCTTAGTATCACTCTATTGTGAAGAGCCAATTTAACAACTTTCAGCGAACACATGTTTTGTTGCAGACTACGCACCTTCTTCAGGGCAGAAATGAAATAATAAACGTATTTTCATTTTACAATTGAATTCATTTGAGTTAAACTAAACAGTTAACATAATTATACCTGTACATCAGTTATTCATGTTAATTATGAAAAATATTTCTTGAAGCCAATAAAATATATTACAGTCACTTTACCTAAAACACCTTTATACAAAATATAAATCACAATTTTCTTGGCCGATCGTTGAAATTTATGAAAGTTCCAATAAAAATAAGCATTGGAATGGTAGAAACACAATAGACATGACTCTTTCATAGAAATCACTGAATAAAATCTATTGGTGGTTTCACTCACCTAGCTACATATGTCTGTAGTGTATCACATGAAAAGGTTTCTCAACAAACATCAATTAATAAGTTGTGTGTGGATAAGTTGATTGTATGTAGAGTTCAAAGTGGTGTCCCAGGTACTCTGTATTAATAAAACACAAAATGTTCTATTTAAATGATATTTTTTTTATTTTTTTATTTAAAGAGTTTTATTTAGTGCTGGCAAGACCTGAGAGTAACAAAGTACTTTTTCAGACATTGTCATGGAAGTGTTAAGAAACATAGGTGCATATTCTCAAGAACGTGTGATAACTACCGCAAGTGTAGCTTAACGCAACCCTACACATCGCAGTCCATCGCGGGAAAACAATTCCGTGTTAACGTGGTATTCACAACACGGCGGTACCATGCGATAGCCACAGGACAATGCATCAAATGAACGCGTTAGAAACAACGCGACGCCGCAAATACGCGAAACCCCAACGTGAAAATAGTAGCGATGACGCCAATCACGATAAAAAAATCTACGAAAACCATCCACAGGCCTGCAATTCCAACGCGTCATGCGGGAAAATGCACCATAAAAGTAGAAAAAAACATACCAACAAAAGCGAAGCACAATGGAGGCAGCCGGGGCAAGTACAGAGGACAACCAGAACCCCACAAGCCCCACGGAGGACCAGGCAGGGACCTCGGGGTCAGGGAAGGGCAAGGACAAGAAGAAGAGGAAGACGATGTTCAGTCCGCAGGAAAACAGGATCATCATCACAGAGGTGATAGAACACCATCAATCACTGTTCGTCACCTCCACCGTGTCACTGGCAACTAAAAATGGAATATGGCAGACCATCGTGGACAAGGTGAATGCAGTCGGAGTGCTGAAGAGGACAATGGACGAGGCCAAGAGGCGCTGGAATGATGTGAAGCGCAAAACCAAGCTGAAACTCGCAAACAACCGGAAGGCAGCAATGCAGACTGGAGGTGGGAGTCCAGCGCCACAGGAGGAGCTGGACGAGATGGAGGTAATGGTATCCACAGTCATCAGTGGGGAGACAGTGGCAGGAGTCGGGGGACTGGACACTGCTCAACTTGACCGGACACAACATTAACAGGGTGAGTAACCACCAGGGACTGGGGTGACGGGGGGAGATGGGCACAATGGCACACATGCACAATTAAGCATAGCACATCTGCGGACAAAACATGCCCCAGACCCACAGATCCCACCAAGAGACCAATGCACACAGTTATGCAACATCTCAGCACTGCAGAAGCACAGAACCCAGAGGCACACTGCATGGAAGGGAGGATGGCAGCTAAATCAGAGCTGCAGGGGCGACTCCCCCAAAATGCGGCACACACACATAACATGCAGAGCACATCAACATTGACAACTAGGTGGTACAAACCACAACACGTCCACAACAGAACAGAGGACACAACAGGTGCCGCATGTGCGTAGAAACTGGGCAATCACATATGGCACTGCAGGGAAATGTGAGTTTACAATGTACAAGTACAAACCCACATCCGTGATGTAGTCGGAATGTCCACTGTCCCGCATCAAATAGGCAGCTCCCCTCAAACAGTCACAATGTACACTGTCATGCAGTCTGAATGCAGAGATGTACAATGCGTCAACATACATGTGTACACGATCTCAAACTGCATCTCCCCTTCACATTGCAGGGGGAAATCCAACACCTCCTGCAGAGCAGTCCGAGCCTCTCTTCTCTGATGACGAAGAGGACCACCACACCTTCAACTCAGACGCCCTCGAACAGCTCGTGAAGAGCCTCCGCAGCCCACTTCCAGGATCAGGGCAACCCAGCTGCCATGAGGAGCCCCCCTGCACAGTACACACAGCAGGCAGCACCCACCACCACGGCTGCTTCCCAGGACCCCCACGACGAACACATGGCCTTCCAACACCGTGTGTTGGGGTGCCAGGAGAAGCTGGCTGAACAGGTGCAGGTGGGGTTCAGCCGCATGGCAGCCAAACTAGACGCCATACGTGGGTGTCTAAGTCCCATCAGGGACCACTCACAGTCCCTAACGGACGCCCACAGTCTGCTCCATGCCCTCCAACGGACCATGGCTGACATCGCCAGAGTCCTGACTCTGCGACAAGAATGACTGTCTAGCCAGAGTTCTTCCAGCGATCTCGCACGGGAGTTGGGACACATGCGGAGGATCATGGAGAACATGGAGCGGACACAGGCAGAAAGAGCGGCTGCCACGGCTGCACACCAGCGAGAGGTAGCTGGGTCCCTCAATGCCCTAAAGACCTTCCTCATGGCATTGCTGCCACAAGGCCTGGAGCTGATGCATGCTGCTGCTACCACCCCATCCACATCTCCGGCCCCTGATGTGTCTGTGCCACACAGTGCTGGGGACAGTACACCACCACCCACATGTGAGGCACATGCAACAGCAGAGGACGAAGATGCAGATGAACCCACCCTCATGGTCAGTAGGACGCAGTAGCATTCATCTCCGCCATGTGGCCTGTTTCTGCTTGATTTTGCCCTCTGCATCATCACCTTCCACTGACCCCCGATGCACTCTGCGACACTCACCTCGCACCTCGACATGGACTGCCATATTCTGTTTGGTCACCAATGACACAGCTATCAGACTGCGGACTGAACTCCTCCTCTCCTGATGTACCTGTCATTCCCTGAAGGACTCTGGCTGGCCCTCCACAGGCCGACAATGTGAAGTGGGGTTGGCATGGCCCTGTACTGCTCCAGCTGCAACACTCCCTTGCATGTGTAATAAACATTCATATCCACACAGATGTGTCATGTCTATGATCTTTCAAGTGTGGAAGTATAGATGAATGTAGGGTCAGTGATTCCCCCATACGTCCATGTTGCCCATGTTGTCGGACTATTGTCACAGGGTGACAGATTGCCGATTCCGGTCCGGGTGACACTACAACGGAGACACATCCATTAGTCACTTCCTTGTCCAGCCCAGGACGGAACCACGCCCAGAGCCCCGGGGTCCTTGTTCACACCCTTTCGCTGGACTGGCATACGCCAGGACAGCCCACTCCGATTACACACACAGGGGGGGACGACAGCGCTACATGTCCTAGGTCTTCACTGTGGGGATCTGCAGCTCACAGGTCTAGTTGTCAGCATGCCACAGCCACTCCCTCACGGCTGGTGTACACCCACACCACACCCATCCAGCACTGGCGTCACAGGACATGTGACCCTGCCAATAAAAATGGCCTGGCGCACGTGCTGGACGCCATTTCCACTCTCTCTGACTGGGTGTCTCCATGTAGTTCTCATGTGTGGATGAGGGCCTAGGGCCGTGCCGCCTCACATTGCCCAGTGCCGGGGGTGACATGATGGCGTCCGCACAACGGGACTCAATCATTAAGGGTACATGGCTAGCGGGGCACCGACTTGGTGGCACCGGATACACTGCGGCAGGCACAGGCACCCTGCCAAGGGACGGTGTCTTGCGGTGCAGTGAGATAGGGGCACCTAATGTGCTGAGCGGGTGTGCAGCCTGCGATGATGCGCCATCCTGGCAGTCCGGACTGGCAAGGATTAGTGTGAGCCCTGCTGGGCCGCAGTGTAGGCCTGGGCCAGCAGGCAGTGCGGCCCTCCCGCCACGTGGCGTTGCATCGCGCTTCACAGAGTTAGTGGCACCTCAAGCGCTGAGCGGGTGTGCAGCCTGCGATGATGCCGTGTGCACTGATGTGGTCTCTGCCATTGCGTAATCAAGACCCAGAGTCAGGTGTGTGACCTGGTGGCCCGCGGTGCAGGGCTGCATGATGTGGAGGGTGCCATGGTCGCGGGCACCGGGCTTGGAGATCCCTCCGTAATGTGGTGAGCCCTTTTGGAGACACGCCGGTGGCGGAAGGTGAGCAGTGAGGCCTGTGTGCGCAGGGGCGGGCATGCGATGATGGCGTGTGCAGCTGTATGGGCTCTGCCATTCATGTCTCTGGAAACTGTTTCAGATGAGGGACCTGGGGGACTGCTGTGAATACCGGCACGTGGTTGGAGACACACCAGTGGCAGCAGGTGAGCAGTGAGGCCTAGGTCCGCAGTGTCTGCCCTCTCTCCCTCTCTCCCTCTCTCTTTCTCTCTCCCTCTCTTTCTCTCCCTCTCTCTCCCTCTCTCCCTCTCTCCCTCTCTCCCTCTCTCTCCCTCTCTCCTTCTCTATTTCTCTCTCCCTCTCTCCCTCTTTCTTTCTCTCTCCCTCTCTCTTTGTCTCTTTCGCTCTCTCTCTCTGTACTTTGATGGGCGCATGGCACACCTTCTGATCCAGATTTCTGTTTTGCAGGCTGTGACTTACAGGATGTCCTGAGACGACCCGCCATGCCTCTTCAGAATTGTTTTTTTGGATTGTTCTGTAATAAACGTATTGTTTGGATATTTTGATATGGGTGTATGATTCCCCTTTTTCTGGCCACACATGTATGTTGGGTGTTGTGATTGTGCGACTTCAGGCGATTTGTTTGGTTCATGTTTCGTGGAGTTGATGTGCACTATCTTTGTCCATAGGGTGTTGTGTGGGGGTGCCCGGGGTAGGGCCCCGGGGGGGTGGTGGTCCTGGGGGTGGTGGCAGTGGGTGTTGTTGGCCTATTGGGGCTCAGGCCTGCTTGATGGGTTGCTCCAGGGCATCTGTTGTTCTTCATGTGTGTCTTTGGGCTGTGCTCCCTTGTCTGGTGCCGGTTGTCGTCCGACTTTAACACCAGGTAGGAGCAGGTGTTAGTTTCCTGCTGTTAACGCGCCTTAGTGCATGTTTTGTGATCTTATCGCAGATCTGGCTGGTCGTTGAGAAGATTGTGGAGTGGTGTTGTCGCGGTTTTTTGCACGGGAACGCCTACTCTGCATCTCATTAGCATTAGTTGCCGGGCTCCTCTGTGGCGATGTTTTTTGCGACTGCTATCGCAGGTAAACTGGTGTTATGGACTGTTAGCACCAGCTTGTGAATGGTGCGATAAATCTATCGCCACTTTGGCTGCGATGAAGTGCCGATAACTCGGCAATAGGTCCTTGAGAATATGCCCCAAAGAGTATAAAATGAAAGCTTGTTGGGAGTCAAATCAAAGCATTTCCTAGAGATAAACAATACAGATGATATACAATGTGAGGAAGAGACTCTCATTGAGTGGTAGGCGTTGGAGCCTTAGGTATTCAGGTGTCGATTGATGAGAAGATCTTTCAATTGTCTTTTGAAGGTTATGAAGGAGGAGTTTGTTCGAATATGTACTGGGAGGGAGTTACAGAGCATTGCCGGAGAAAGAGCCTGCAGGGGCTTTTTGTTTATTTTGTTTGGGTGGGATAAGAAATAAGGTGTTGGTGCTTCTTAGATCTCTTGGCTGGCCTGCTTTTGTGAGTTTGGATGCAAGGTAGGCTGGTTTACCGGTGTGGAGGACTTTGTTGGTGAGACAGGCAGTTTTGAAACAGCAGTGGGCTTCGATCGGGAGCCATTTAAGATTATTCAAGGAGGGGGAGATGTGTTTGTGTCTTTTCACTCCAGAAATCATCCTTGCTCCTGCATTTAGAGTGGCTTTTAAGGGAGCCAACTGTGACTTTGCGGTGCCAGTGAGGGTGGCATTTGCTTAGTCCAGTCTTGAGAGAACCATCACTTCGGAGCGACCTTTACATCATTCGGATGGATAAAAGGCTTGATTTTGTGTAGGAGTTTTAGATTGTAGAATGCATTCTTCGCGGAATTCTTTATGTGTGGATTCAGGCTGAGACTTGTGTCCAGGGTTATGCCTAGCAATTTGACATTTAAAAGCATCAATTGTGTTTAGCCATTATTGGACCTGGATGGTCTGACTATTGTTGGATAGGAGAAGGATTTCTGTCTTGTCATGGTTGAGTCTGAGGTTATTGTGGGATAGCCAGTTTTGGACTTCTATGAGAGTGGAATTTAATCATCGTAAGTCTTCTATGGAGGATATTTCAATGTACAGCTGAGTGCCGTCTGCATAAAAGTGGTATGGGATGTTAGCTTGTTTGAGTATTGTATTGTAATTGCATTTATATAGGGACTACTACCCCTAAGGAGGTGTTGAAGTGCTTTTTGGGCGAGTAGCATGCTACTCCTGAACCAATAAAGGATTAGTGGTGAATTATTATAGTGAAACATGAAATTAACTTGAGCGGTGGATATGTTAGTCTGGTATTTGGATTGAGAAGGATTGTGGAGGGATAGAATAGGGAAAAGGTTTGCATTTATATAGCGCTTGCTACCCCTGATGAGATGTTGAAGCACTTTTAGGCGAGTAACAAGCTACTCCGGAACCAAAAAGAATTAGTGGTGAATTAGTCTGAAGGAATATGAAATTCATTTGAGCGGTGGACATGTTAGTCTGTTATTTGGATTGAAAAGGATAGTGGAAGGATAGAATAGGGAAGGGTCTAGAAAGTTTATTTTTTACGTCTAAACACACCTTTACCACTTTAACAAAATATGATGACAATAAATGCTGCATTAAAATCTGGGCTTGGCCCCCAACAGTGTTATACCCCTGGGGACAGCCTTCTTTGCATCTCGCTATCAGAAACACCCACACATCAGTAATCTAATGGGCATTTTGGAAACTGTGAAACCAGGGGGAATGGTTTTTAATCCTGGTCTCCAAATGGGACTGAGGTGTGTATTCTTAGACATTAATTTTCTGTCTTTGGTTATCTCTACAAGATTGGACAAATTTGGCTTAGAGTTTGTAGAAGTGTGTGGTAATAAAACTTGATTGGAACCCAATACATGCTCATTGGATATTAGGTCTTTGAAGACTGAGCCCAGTCTTTTGGTTCACTTATCAAAATGTAGTAAGAAAGTCAAGATCCTGGGAACAAGTAACAATTGTAGTTTTGGTTCTTCAGCTTCACCAAACTGATCTTGTGCAGATATGAAGCCAGTTATATAAACGTTTTTATGGTCGCAAACAGTCCAGCTGTGTACGCCCGCAGAAATGTTTTTTGCTATTTACTAAACCCATTTTAAGGAATCAGTAATATGTTAACGTCTTATAAAATGGGTTTGGACTGCATATCGATTCAGTACCTGGAAGGGCATATTGGGAGTGTCCCTTTCAAAAGCCCAATTAATGAGTCCCGTTTACTTTAAGGAAAATGGGCCGATTTAAAAAAAAATAATAATAATCTTCATTTGAAAAGCTATAAGAGACATGGTGGTCTGTTGACCCTTGCAGATCATTATGCCTGTGATTGTGTCCAATTGAATCAAGTCGCTATTTGCGACCTACCTCATGAATATTAATTGTGACTCATTCAGATTTGGAATTTGTACATAGTTTGGGTCCACACAGGTAGGAAAAACACGGTTGCAAATTGAGACTACTTTATGCAATGTAATAGTACACCTGCCTCTTAGTTATCCCAATAGCGCTTTGCTCCTTTATCTTTTGATGAAAAGTTTGAGACAGGCTCCCTAACACATTTGAGTAGAAAGGACAAGCACAGTTTTAAAATAAGGCATGTTTAGAATGTTATTTTTTATGGCTGAAAGGGAACTGACGGCAGGTTATGACTATCTGGTACACTACGTTCCCTGGATAATGAATCACCATGTGTAGGAAAGTGCCCTTTCTGCATGATTGGCCCCTAACTTTTTGCCAGCTACCTTATGCATTTTGACTGAGTGTGGCCTGGGTCCCTGCCAATCAGGTTCCCAGGGCATGTGTTCTTTCCCTAACCTCTATCATTGTTTTCACAATTGGCACAACTCTGGTCTACCTGCAAGTCTCTTGTAAGGAGTACCTATGGTAAGAGGGCATGGTAGCCAGAGAAAGGCCTCTGAGGGCTGCAGCATGTATTATGCTACCCTCAGAGACCTCTCACCACAAACAGGCACCACTGCCATTGTAACCTGCGTGTTGTGGTACCTCTAAAAGTGAAGAGTGAACATAGCACATCCCTGTGTGCCATGCTTGCCCTGCACTGCATGAGGCCTAGGTAAGTCACTCTTAAGGCAGGGTGCCCTATACCTCGTGAGGACCTATCTCTATGAGCAGACAGGTCCCTATAATATCTGAGGCAATTTTTAGATATTATAAGTGCCCAGTAAAGCCACCCTGAATATATGTTCTAGAACTGGTCATTACGAGTTTCCAAGCACCATAATGGCTTTACTGAATCCTGGGATGTTTGGTATCAAACATCTCAGTATAATAAACCTGCACTGATTCCATTGCCAGATTTATTTATTAATCCATTCACTCAGGGATCCCTTCTAGAGGGGACCCCTGAAACAAACCAACCGCTGGTGGGTTCCTGACTGGTGAACACCAGCCTGCCACCACAAGTCAAGTTTCTGGACCCCTGGGGTGGGAGCCTTCACTCCCTGGGCCCAGAAACAAAGCCTTGGGCAGAGGTGTTCACACCTTCCCAGGTCTTGTAGAGCCATCTGTTGCAGGGGAGCTTCAAAGTCTTTGCCGCCTTTACAACGTGTCCCCCAGCCTCTCCTGCTACCAACTACTACAAACCATACTTTTGGCATAGATTTATGGCTAACAAATGCAATGTTACGAAAACCAAAAGAAAATATGAAGGGGGCATTCACTCCGGATAAACATCAATGCACCACTACCACCCCGAAAACCATTTTAGTCTTCACATCCGAGTGCCTGTGAGGGAAAACTAAGGGATCCAGCTCATAGGGAATGAAACTCAGTGGCAAATATTTAAATTGTGGCCAAAAAATAATAATAATTCAAGCACACATCCTTGACCTTTATTCAAAAGTCTAGTGTCCCCAGCTATGATATTTGCAAAGTCCTACAACCTCTTTTCTTTACAGCTGTGGAAAGATGAAGTGGTATTCAACCTGTTAAGATTTGCAGGGTCTTGTAATAAGATATTGTTAACACTATATGCACCTGATCAAGAGTTTAGTGTCCTAAAATCTTATTTTAATGTCACTTCTTCCATTAACATATAGTGAGTGTCGAAAAACACTAGAAGTGTTGTAGAATGTAACACAAGCATTGGCAAAACCAATAGGTCTTGCTTATGCGAGAGGTAGTGCAATTTTTTTTGCTTTGGTCTACAGTAGTGTAGGTGTATAGCAAGTGTGGTTTGAACGTGGTAGATTGGAATTGAGTGGGATGTCACACAGTCACGGTGAACAGGACGAGCATTCTGCATGCAAGGGCATAAACTGAAAGGTGAATCTCTCTCATTGTCGGCCTGAGTTCCTCTTGGTGCCCCTTGAAAGGCCCAGTATTGCCAGTTTCTACATGTGAACTGCGTGGGACTAGGGACACTCTCAGTTGAGGATAAGCCTCCTCCTGAACATCCTTTGAATACAGGCAGAGGCCCTCTCCTGCAGTCTGCTCAGTGGAAGTAGCAGTGACTGTGGCCAGCTATAGGGTGCCCTCATGTTCCCCACTGATGTTCGAGTAATGTTTACAGTCCCAGTTTTTCCGTTGCATGCCAGTACTTGTGGTACGGATTTTACAAAACAGGCCTACAACTAGCCTAATGTAAAGAAAAAACACACGGACTGGGCGAGTTAATCGTGCATGGGTAAACAAGGCACATACAACGGGAGGGAGGGCAGGGGTAAACAAGGCATGGACACCTGGAGGGAGGGCACGGGTAAACAAGGCACGAAGGACAATGGGAGGGAGGGCGGGGTAAACAAGGCACGGAGGACAAGGGAGGAAGGTAGGGCGGGGGTAAACAAGGCACGGAGGACAACAGGAGGGAGGGAGGGTGGTGGTAAACAAGGCACAGAGGACAACAGGAGGGATGGAGGGTGGGGTAAACAAGGCACGGAGGACGACAGAAGGGAGGGAAGGCGGGGGTAAACAAGGCATGGAGGACAACGGGAGGGAGGGCGGGTAAACAAGGCATGGAGACAACGGGAGGGGGTAGGGGTAAAAGGCACGGAGGACAACGGGAGGGAGGGAGGGCGGGGGTAAACAAGGCATGGTTGACAATGAGAGGGAGGGCGGGGGTTTAATCAAGCCACAGAGGAAAATAGGAGGGAGGGCATGGGGTAAATAAGGCACCACAGACAAAGGGAGGGAGGAAGGGAGGTTGGGGGTAAAGAAGGCACCACGGACAATGGGAGGGAGGGCTGGGTGGGTAAAGAAGGCACCACAGACAATGGGAGGGAGAGCAGGGGGTAAAGAGGGCACCACGGACAACGGGAGGGGTGTCGGGGTTTAAAGAAGGCACCACGGAAAACGGGAGGGAGGGCAGGGGGTAAAGAAGGCACTACGGACAACAGGAGGGAGGGTGGGGAGGGAAAGAAGGCACCACAGACAACGGGAGGGAGGGATGGGGGTAAAGAAGGCACGACAAACAACAGGAGGGAGGGCGGGGTGAAAGAAACTTTATGAAAAAATAATATAAAGGGGGAAGGGTGACCTCCATGGGCTTGTGATAGAGTCCCAATGAAATCCCCCCCCCTTGATTGGCTGGTCACAACATGAACAAAATGTTGTGGCAGCCATTACACAACTCAACTCGGGGTCATGGTCCTCAATGAAAATCATGGTACTTAATGCCAGGTTTTAAGGGTCTCAAAAAGGAGTACATATAAAAAGGTGATAACATATTTTAGTCACAATTTGTTGGTAGTTCTCAGGTGATTTTACAATACGAAAAATGCAGACCCTCTCCTGGTATTTGAAGGACCATGTTTGAGAGAAAACGTTCTCTCACAATTCTCATAAAGGTTATAGAAGGTGCTCCAAAAGCTAAACTGAGAGCTCATATTCCATAAATGTACACTATCTTCCTCAGCCATGTGAGAACAAAGTCTGATATACTGAGTAAAATATGTACTTTTAGGAATGGCAACAACCGGTCAGTTAACTCCCCGGTGTTCTATTGCAGCTTCCGACAGTGTTCCAATGAACAACTAGAGTTCTAACATGCTGTATTTTCTGTATTTAAAACAAACATGTGGCACAATGGAAACCATAGTGATGGAATCAAAGCTGTAAAAATGTAAGCATTTATTTTCAGAAATGAACAGAATTGAGGAGTTCTTCAGGTGATAGAAATTATGGGCCCAATTCACAAAGGTAAACTGAGACGAAAGTCTAACTTTATGACTTTCGGTATTCACAAAGGTAATCTACTAGTAGTAAAGTTAGACTTTTGTCTTAGTTTAACTTAAGTTTTGGTCTTAAGTCTAACTGAGACCGAAACGTAAGTTAAACTGAGAGTTAGAGACCAAAACGTAATTTAAACTGAGACAAAAGACTAACTTTACTACTGGTAAATGCCCTTTGTGAATACCAAAAGTCGTAAAGTTAGACTTTTGTCTCAGTTTACCTTTGTGAATCGGGCCCTATGGTTAGTGCTCTACAAAGATAAAATGACGACACATCCCTGTCCAAATAACATTCTGAGATACAGAAGGAAATATGTACTTTCAACACAAGCTGCAGTATGTCAGTAAACTCCCTAGTAATGAACTGCAGCCTCACTACAGAGTTATACTGATGTAGAGCACTAGCATTTTTTTATTCAAGACCATAGGCTCTCCTCAACATCATTTTGTTGAAATTGGAGCTGCTGGATTTAAATCTTTTCCTGAAGAGCAGTACAAATTAAATGAGCTTTGAGATGTTTAATTTAGGAATAAAATGTGAAGGGTGTGTGGGTTTTAAAAAATTTGGGGCATAATGCTTTTTTAAGTGGCTAAAAATAGAGACATCTGCATAAGTAGAGTCTGTGTGTGTGAGAAAGAGAGAGAGCAAGAAAGAAAGAGAGAGAGAGAGAGAGAGAGAAAGAAAGAGAGAGAGAGATAGGGTGGAGCTACGCTTTAGTAAGATTTACTTTGCTTTAAAAAACTTCAGACATTCACAAAAAAACAAGGGTTAAATTCACGTTACAAATAGGTCTTCTAATAAAAAATATTAAAATGGTAATTCCAAAGGAGTGTACCCCGAGATATTTTTAATTATCTGAATCCCTCCGACTAACCAGTCAAATTTTATCTGAACTCCCGGATCGAGCTTGAGCCCGCCAAGGTGTTATCTACCGACTATGGTGTGGATAGGTCACCAATGATGAAACATGCCACAAGTGGGTGAGGTTACCTATCCATACCTTGTGGATACCTGCAGATGACTAAGGACCCTATAAGTCCTTATGTGAATTCAAGCACCATTTTTGTGGGATATATTTTTGGGTGAGAGGCTATGATTGTGTGATATCCTCTTACTCTCTCTAGGTGGTTATGTTTTAAAAAGCAAAACCAAACAAAACCAAGAAATTCACTGGAAAGCAACAACGGTTAAAGTGGTGTTTTAAATGAGTAGTGGAATGAGGCTAACTAACTTCACATATTACATCATTCATGGCTGAATGAGACATAAACTAAACTCACATAATACATCATTTGTGGCATGTTAAATTATATCATTTATGACATTTCTCATAACGTCTATATCACAGCCTCTGGCTAGACTTAGAACTTGGACTCTATGCCTAGGCTCCGGCAAGGCCCTGCTCCCAACCCTTGGTAAGCATCAAACCTCCATTGCACACCCTATTTAATCACATATAGCACAAGTTTGACACAAGCCTTAGCCTATGGACAGGGTCCGCACCAACCCCTCCACAGGTGTCTATCCCACCACTATGCACAGACTTTGGACCATACACAGTGGAGGGTGCCTGCAAGACCTAGTGTCACAACAGATTCTGCATTCAATGTACAATAGGGGTTGGGCGGTGGGCTTGCATATAGCCAGACTCTGCGAAAAAACCTCCACGACTGCTCAACAGCCTACTCGCTCAGACTTCAACCCTTCACAGCAATATTTGACCTAAGGGTCTATTGTTCAACAATGTTCAGCGGCCATCTCTCCGCAAGTAACATATCTAACCTACCCCTCCTAAATCCAAACTTTGGGTGGCTAAAAGTAAAATGTCAATGGCATGCTTCAAAAGAACTTGACTTCTGAAATATTCCATTTCTTTTGCATCTTTTGAAAGCTTACAGCCAGGCTTATAAGAGCCCAAATTTCGATTTAGGTTGCTGTATTACTCCTCGTTCATAAAGCCTATAGTACACTGTCCAATTCATCGGTTAATCTCATTCATAATTTCAACAAAGTAATTTAAATATAACCAGATGTCATCAATGATATCATTTAACATGTCAATGGTGATATATATGAGGTCATAAGCAGAGCATGATTGGTGCACAACTTTGTTCACTAAACTCTAACTGGCGTATTTAAATGTTTTTGGGGTTTTTGAACATTAGTTCAAGTCTCATTCCAACACAACTAACTACAATGTAATTTTAACCTTTTTTTAAGTGAACATGCATACATACACACACACATTACCTATCTGCCAGAAATGTGGCCATATTTTTGGGGAGGGTGGTGACCTACCAACTTAATAAACACAATCTGGTTAGGTCAAAACTCAGTTCTGTTCAACCACTGATCGCTATGACATAAGGAGCAGGCAATCCCCAGAGAAATGCATTTTATGTTTAAACAGTACCAGCAATGTTAAAGTTGAGAAAACACACTAATATCCCGAAGCAAATTTAGACAAAGAGAACAATTTAATTAGCAAAAAGACATCTGGATCATTCAGAATAGGTTAAGTGGAAACCAGAGTTGAATCTTTGAAGCTGTAATGCAAAAAGTACCACTCAAAACCAGTTTGTGGTTACCTGGTCCCTCTGCACAATTTCAAGCCAAATGAAGTGGAGGTCAGATACACCTCAGTCATTCCAGCCAAAAGATCTTACCTTTGGTCTTAGGGGGTATTCACAAGAACGTGCGCTAAACACCTCCAAAAAATGTTAACGCAACTTTACACATCGCAGTCTATTGCTGGAAAATAACCCTGTGTTAACGTGGAATTCACAACACGGCGGTACCATGCGATAGTCTCCCGAAAACGCAGACAATGTCCGCGATACAATAACCGCGACCGTGATAAAAACCCAAACCCCAACGCAAAAAAACATGCAATGGGCCAAACCGCGATGAGGAAATCAGCGATAAGCAGCGCCAGGCCTGCCATACACACACGGCAGGCGGGAAAATAACTACAAAAGTAAAAAAACACACAAACACAAAATGACTAACACCGAAGCACCATGGAGGCAGCCGGAGCAGGCGCAGAGGACGAGCGGAACCTCACAAGCACCCCGGACAACCAGCCTGGGACCTCGGTGACAGGGAAGGGCAAGGACAAGAAGAAGAGGAAGACGAATTTCAGTCCGCAGGAGAATAGGATCCTGATCACGGAGGTGATAGAACACCATCAACAACTGTTCGTTGCCTCCAATGTGTCATTGGGCACCAAAAATGGATTATGGCGGTCCATCGTGGACAAGGTGAATGCCATCGGAGAGCACAAGAGGTCAATGGACGAGGTCAAGAGGCGATGGATTGACATCAAGCGCAAAACCAAGGAGAAACTCGCAGGCAACCAGAAGGCAGCAATGCAGACTGGAGGTGGGAGCCCAGCGCCACAGCTGGAGCTGGATGACATGGAGGAGCTGGTGTCGACAGTCATCAGTGTGGAGACCGTGGCAGGAGTCGGGGCACCGGACACTGCTCGACAGGACACAACACAACCGCAACAGGGTGAGTGACCACCAGGTACTGGGGGGACGGGGGAGATGGCCACAATGGCACACATGCACAAGCAAGCAGGGCACAGTGCACACCCACAATTACTCTGGATCATGCCCCTGATCTACAGACTGTCACAATGTACATTGCCATGCTGTCTGAATGTGAACATGTTCCATGTGGCTACATACATGTGGACACATTGTAACACAGCATCTCCCCTTCACATTGCAGGGGCACCATCAACACCTCCTGCAGAGCAGTCCCAGCCACTCTTCACTGATGACGAGGAGGACACCACCAGCATCGACACCCAAGCCCTCTAAGACATCATTGAACTCATCCGCCAATCACCTCCAGGACCAGGGCAGCCCAGCTGCATCGAGGAGACCCCACCCACTCCACAAACCACCCAGCAGGAGGCACCCACAACCCCGGCAGTCTCCCAAGACCCCCGAACAACACATGGCCTTCCAACGCCATTTGTTGGAGGGCCAGAGGGAGATGGCTGAGCAGGTGCGGGTGGGGTTCGACCTCATGGCTACCAAACCTGGCACCATCCATGGGTGTCTAAGTCCCATCAGGGACCACCTCCAGTCCCTAACGGACACCCACACACCACTCCATGGTCCCCAATGAGCCCTGGCTGACATCGCTGGAGTCATGACTCGGAGACAAGAACACCTGTCCGCTCAGAGTGGCTCCAGCGATCTCAGCCGTGAGCTGGCACACATGCGGAGGCTCATGGAGGACATGGTGCGGATGGAGGCGGAAAGGATGGCAGCCACCACTGCACATCAGCAAAATGTAGCTGGGATCTACCATGCCCTGCATGTCCTCATCATGGCATTGCTGCTACAAGGCGAGGTGCAGATGAATGCTGCTGCCCCTACACCATCCACATCTCTGCCCCCTGGTGTGTCAGTGCCTCACAGTGCGGCAGGCATTTCCACTCCAGCACCCGATGTGTCACTGCCACACAGTGCGGCCGACAATCCACCTCCGGCCCCTGATGTGTCAGTGGCACACAGTGCCGCAGCCGGAATTGCACCAGCCACAGGTGGGGCAGAGCACACATCCGAGGACGAGGACGTGGATGGGCTTGAGATCAGAAGGAGGCACTAGCATTCATGTTCGCCACCTGGCCTGTTGCTGCTTGGTGCCGCACATGGCCCCATGACCTTCCACTGACCCCCGATACACTCTGCTGCACTCACCTTGGACCGCGATATGGACTGCCATATCCTGTTTGGTGACCAATGACGCGGCGACCAGACTGCGGACTGTACTCTTCCTCTTCCGCTGTACTTGTCATTCCCTGAAGGACTCTGGCCCTCCACGGGCCCATATTGTGAAGTGGGGTTGGCATGGCCCTGTACTGCTCCAGCTGCTAAACTCCACTGGATGTGCATTAAACATTCAGAAATGCACTGCTGTATCATGTCTTTCATCATTCATGTATGAATGTGTGGATGAATGTAGGGTCAGTGATTCCCCCTAACGTCAATGATGCTCATCTAGTGGGATTCTAGTCACAGTGCGCTACATTGCCGATTGCGTTCCGGGTGCCGTAGACACTACAACAGGGACACATGCATTAGTCACTTTCTTGTCCGGACATGGACTGAACCATGCCCAGAGGCCCCGAGTCATTGTTGCAAGCCCTGCGCTGGTCCGTCATACGCCAGGCCAGACAACTCCGCTTATGTTCCAAGGGGGGGGCCACATAGCTACAAGGCGCAGGTTTACACGCTAGTGGTCTGCAGGTCGCTGGTCTAGTTGTCAGCATGTCACTGCCACTTCCTGAGGGCAGGTTTGCACACATACCACACCCATCCGGCACAGGCGTCACAGGCCATGTGACCCCATCAAAATAAGGGGCCGACAACGTCACATTCCCCACTGCCGGTGGTGACTGAATGACGGACGTACCACGATTCTCAATCATAAAGGGCCGATGAGTTGTTGCGCACAGGGTTAGTGACACCCGAAGCCATGCGGCCGTCACGGGCCTACCACCACGTGGCACTGATTGGGGTTGCACAGGGTTAGTGGCACCTGGAGCCAACCGGCCGTCACGGGCCTACCACCACGTGGCGCTGACTGGGGTTGCACAGGGTTAGTGGCACCCGGAGCCATGCGGCCGTCACGGGCCTACCACCACGTGGCGCTGACTGGGGTTGCACAGGGTTAGTGGCACCGAAATTGCTGAGCGGGTGTGCAGCCTGCGATGATGACATGTGCACTGATGTGGTCTCTGCCATTTATGCCTCAGGACTCAGCGCCATGTGTGGGACCTGCTGGGCCGTGGTGCGGGTCCGCATGATGTGAAGCATGCCATGGTGGCAAGACCTGGGCCTCGAGCTTGCACGGGCACGTGGTGTGCCCACTGGTGGACACACCATTGGCGGCAGGTGAGCAGTGGGGCCTGGGTGCGCAAGTGTGGACAGCCAGCGCTGGCCGGCGGGAGGGGGTAGGGTGCGGCTGCATTTGTGCGCAGGGACGGACAGGCGTTGTTGCCGTGTGCAGTGAGATGGACTCTGCCATGATTGACTCTGGCCTCGATTACAGATTGCAGACCTGGTGGCTTGCAGTGTATACGGGCACGTGGTTGGAGACACACCGGTGGCAGCAGGTGAGCAGTGGTGCCTGGGTGCGCGGGGGCGGCAGTGTCCCTCCTTCTCCCTCTCTCTCTCTCTCTCTCTCTCCCTTCCTTTCCTTCTCTCTCTCTCTCCCTTCCTTGCCTTCTCTCTCTCTCCCTCCCTTCCTTTCCTTCTCTCTCTCTCTCCCTTCCTTTCTTTCTCTCTCGCTCTCCCTTCCTTTCTTTCTCTCTCGCTCTCCCTTCCTTTCCTTCTCTCTCTCTCTCTCTCCCTTCCTTTCCTTCTCTCTCTCTCTCTCCCTTCCTTTCCTTCTCTCTCTCTCTCTCTCTCTCTCTCCCTTCCTTTCCTTCTCTCTCTCTCTCCCTTCCTTTCCTTCTCTCTCTTTCTCTCTCTGCCTTTCTTTCCTTCTCTGTTTCTCTGTGTCTCGCTCCTTTGAGGTGCGCATGACACATGTTATGATTTTGTGCTTTATTTTCCAGGCTGTGACATCAAGATTGTCCCGGACGGACACGACAGGAGTCTTCCGCATTGGTGTTTTGTGTTGTATTCAATAACGTTTTTGGTTGTTACTTCAATGATGAGTGACTGTTTCTCGTTCTTCTGACCACACATGTGTTTCTTGTTGTCATTGTGCGACATCATGCGCTTTTGTGACTCTTGTGTCGTGCACGGTATGTGTTTGTCCCGGAGGGGGGTCCAGGGGAGGGCCTGGGAGTGGTGGCGGTGGGTGTTGTGGCCCTCATGGGTCTCCGAGCTGCATGATCATTGTCTCCATGGCATCTGTGGGTCTTCAGATGTGGCTCTGGGCTGGGCTCCCTTTCATGCTGCAGGTTGTCGTCCTGCTTAACACCAGCAGAAGGCAGGTGTTAAATCCCTGCTGCTACCGTGGCTTATCGCCTGTTTTTGGTTCGTATCGCAGATCTGGCAGTTCGTTGTGAATGTGGTGTAGTGGTGTTTTCGTGTGTTTTTGCACGGAACGCCTACTCTGCATCTCATTAGGGTTAGTTGGTGGTGTCACCCGTGGAGGTCAATTTTGCGGCAGTTATCGTGGGAATACTTGCGTTGTCTGCAGTTTGCACCCGCTTGTGAATGGGGCGTTAAATCTATCTCCACTTTTGATGCGTTAAGGTGGCGATAACTCGGCGATAAGTCCTTGTGAATATGCCCCTTAGTCTCTAACTGCTGGGAAAGCTTCTCCTGGTCAATCCTGCAGCTCCTAGAGTCTCAAGGCAGTTTTCTGAGCATTAGGTTCCTAACTAGCCAGGTCTATTGTAGGGTCCAGCCATCTGTGGTCAGCTGGGCCCTCCTGGATTGAGGAATTCTTCTGCTTTTTGCATCCATGAAGCAGCAAGGATGAGGCCAACCATTTGACCTGTGGCACGGGTGCCAATAGGAGACAGGAGACTTCTTTCTTACAGCTTGACCTTCTTCAGGTGGCGTTTTCCCAGGCCCAAGAATGCTTGGAGGATGAGGTGGTTGAGATGTCAGATTTATCCTATGCACTAGCAGGGATTAGGAGAAAGTTTATCCCTCAATTCTGTTTTCCCGCAGTCACTTCCAGACTCTTTTGACCTTGCTGCAGAATAACCCTGGAGCTCCACTTTCAATGTGTAGATACTTTTGCAATCAGGTAGGTCCTGCTTCAGCTCCTTGGCCACTTCCTTATTTAGATACGCTTTCCTTCCACAATAGGGTGTGAACTGGCCCTCTCATCTACTATGACCAGAACTAGGCTGTCTAGAAGGGTCTTAGAAATAAATCGCAGACGCCCTCTCTGGCATCTCAAAGTCAAAAGTTGTAGTTCTAAATTTATTTATTTATACAAAGTTTGATATAGCGCGGACGTGACCCAAGCGGGTATCAGAGCGCTTTACAGATGTACAGAAGTACAAACAGAGTTGCTTGTAAAAACAATAACAATGATAAACAAAGTAATGGAGACGATAGAGGAGCAGTAAAATATGCCAAGGCAAGAGGAAATAGTGCAGCATATAAGTGCAACAGACAAATAGAGGGGTAGAGCACAAACCAACGTCGTAGACATAGTCAAAAGCAAAAGACCCCCTACTGACGGTAGGTGCCGTCAAACAAGGGCATTCATCCATAGAGCTTTCAGTTCTTTTTTGAATGAAGCCGTAGAGGGAATCAGTCTGATGTGCGGAGGCAAGGAGTTCCAGATTCTCTGGGCAATACCTGAGAACGCCCGATTATAAGTTTTCTTTTTCTGGAATTTTTGAGGTTTCAGCAGCAGAGTGCTGGAACTCATCGAAGATCGGCTCCCACCACAGAGCTCCAGTTTTTAGGCTAGATACAGAGGGGTGTCAAAGTGAAGGGTCTTGTGAGTCATGCACGCAATCTTGAGATGAATCCTAGCCTCCAAAGGCAGCCAGTTTAAGGATTTCAGTACCGGCGAGATGTGGCTATTTCTTCTGGAACCTGTGATGAGCCTTGCCGCTGAATTCAGGGAAGCCCTGAGCAGAGCCAACTTGTATCTGGGTAGCCCACAGAGTGTTGCGCAGCCATAGTCTAGCCTGGATATTACTAGCGCTTGAATAGCAGACTTGAAGTCGTCCGGGGGAGGAAGGGTTTTATCTTTCTTAGAATACTCAAGTGGAAGTTGGCACCTTTGGTGGCTGAGCTAATTTGTTCCTGCATGCTCAATGACTTGTCAAGTATAATTCCAGGAGACCAAGCAGAGTCAATGATGTGTGGGGTACAGTTGAGAGCTGTTAGGTGGTTCAAGTACTCAGCGATGATGGCAGTCTGTTTGGTTGGTGCTATCAGGAGGAGTTCCGTTTTGGAGGAGTTGAGCTTAAGATGTTGGGAAGGCAGCCAGTGTTGAGTTTTGAGTATTGAGTAGGGTTGAGTTGAGTGATTTGATGTCATCTGGGGAAGAGATTTTCAGGTAAAGTTGGGTGTCATCTGCATACATGTGATAGTGAATGTTGGATGAATTGAGTAAATCCGTAAGAGGCTCCATGAACAAGTTGAAGAGCGTGGGAGAGAGTGCAGATCCCTGAGGGACCCCAAGAGTGGATGGCAGGGAGTTAGAAAGGGAATGACTGACTTTAAATCTTTGCGTTCTGTTGATGAGAAAGGAGGCAAACCAGTTTAATACAGGGCCAGAGAGACCCATCCTCTGTTCCAGTAAGTCCAGGAGGTTATCATGCTTGACCGTATCAAACGCTGAATATAAGTCAAGGAGGATTAGATGGCAAGCTTCATTCCGACCCAGCATTTTTAGGGCATCATCGACTATGTGAGTAAAGGTGCCCTTTGTTCTGCCAACTGTTCCTGTCCACCACCATATAGCTAATACCTACCATGCGGTATGAATTTTACACCCATCGGCTCTTCCTGGGCTCAAAGTCAAACTATTGTCCTCAGAGACAGAGTTGTTAAGTCTTCCAACCAAGGATGTGTATTCCAGCACTGGAGATGTGATGAGTGGCAGAACTGGTTTTAAGTCAGTTCTCTCTCAGGCAGCCTAAAATGCATTTGTATAGTTATTTGTCTACTCAACTTTTAAAGTATACTCTGATTTAATGGTGAAAACAGATTTTTGAAATAACTTTGAAGCTCTTATGTAGCATTTTCCGTTTCAGAGTTGGGAAATTATTTTAATGCTATGTAGGCCTGTTCAGGAAAGGTCTAGCAAAATCTGCACAGTGAAACAGCTTTTGGATTTTACTTCACTGAGAGCACTAACCTCAAAATGTAGTGTGTCCCAATTTTGTATTGGCACCGTACTCTGGGGGCTTACAAGGCACACTTTAGGGAAGGGACTTATGAATATATAAAATAGTCTTTTACGACATGGCACAGATACTTTTCTAAGCCATGTGTCACTGTGGTGCATTCATAACAGAACCTAGCCTGAGCATAGTTGTACTCTTAGCATTGATACTTTTATCATGTGTGGGTGCTGTAAATACACACTGAAACATGGACATTTAACTTCCACATGCATTTTCTGTGCCATCCACAATGGTCTTACAGAACAGTTACAAAGACTGATTTGGTGAAGCCAATTTTACCACTCTCATTTTATGGCTCGAGCACACACATACCGTGGCAAGAATCATCTCCCTTTTTTGGATGTTCTACTCACCATTCATTTGAAGAAATTAGCAATTACCCGTACAACAAGCCTACAAATGTTCATTAAAATCTAAACTGCACTTCATTTAATCTATTCCACTCTAAACTCAACATCAGCTATAGCCAAGCCCACAGAAGACACATCTGCAACAATTGAAGACACTTGTAATGAACAGATACAGGAGTTTATTAGCCTACTCCAAATGTGTGTATATTATTTGCATATCATACAACAAACTGACAAGCCTTTGCAGTTACTCAGGGAAGCACATATCTGGAACACCAACAATGGAAATAAACCTGGCATTTATCTGTATTAATGGTTTTGTAACTTAAAAAACTTCTAGATTGTGCACAAAGTTGCCGTCTACAAGTTGGGTTCGAAAGTGTTATGGTACAAACCATTTTCTACTCTTAGTGGGTATTGACATTGGCAGAGCCCAATTAGGACGATGACTGTAAGTCCAATGTCTAAATTATGTAACCACCGTTTTAGATTTGCTTTTTTAGGTTGAGCCTAGCGTTGCAGCACATGCGCTGCTCGCTTTGCGAGGCATGCAGTATTCAGTATAGCGTGGAAGCTTCCTGGAAGCTCCGCCCACTCTCCGCCCATCTTTTTCATTGGCTTAGGTGCTAAATGCTGCCTTCCGATTGGTTCTAGGCTTGTTAGTCCCTCCTCATGACGACCATGTCGTCATTTGTATCCTTCCATGGCTACTGGCCCCTTTACTCCTAACACTACTTTCTTCCCCCCCACCCCCTCTCACAGTCCGTGACTTCTCGGGCCCCTCTGCCCCCCTCCCGCGCACTCCCATTCGTGCCTTCTCACCCGCCCGCACTACCGTTTCCAATGCAATGGGTCTCTCGTAAAAGCAGGTCCTATTGCATTGCAAATGCTTGTTTTCACTTTTTTTCACTTTTACTCCTTTTGTTATTTTTTATTTCCTCTCCCCCCCCTGCCTCCGTATCACCGATTTTTCTTCCTTCTTTTTTGCGTTCTTCACATTCCTCCTTCTTTATTTTTCATTCCTTCATTTTGTTTTCTTTCTCTTTTAGTTTTCAATTTCTTATTCATCTCTGCCTCTTTCTTTCTCCTTTTTATTCCACTTCTCTCTCCTTCCTTTTCCATCTGCCTTACCCTGCTAGCGGTCCCCTCATCTGTCACATGCTGCCCTGTCACCCCTCTCCGTGCCTCTGCTCCGTGCAGACCTCACTCCTGCGTTCTGTCTCTCACGGCCCGTGATGCTGTGATGCGTGCCTGAGTCACTCAGACTTCACAGAGCCTGTTAGGTTTCTTTGATTGGGAAGAGGATTGTTGGGGGCGGGGGTGTTTGTAGATTACAGAGAGGCGCTTACACTGCTGTCTAGTGAAATAGAAGGCTTGCACGCCATTTAAAATCTTCCAATCGGCTCTGAGGTCCCTTTATAATCTTACATTTCCGATATGTGGCAGTCTCATTCTGTGTGCATTGCACACATACTCACTGCAGGTTAGGTCTCTTCGAGGGGCGCTACTGTTACAGTAAGAGGCTTGCTTGAGGGGTAGGAAAGTGGCGGGACTGGGTGATTCAGAATTTACTCCTGCCTATCGTGGTTCAACAACAATCTTTAAATTTTTGGCAGATTGCCTAATTTGCCCGTGCATGTAAACGTGAACATAACATGTATGTTTGTTAAGTGCACGTCCACCTCTGGGGCTTCTTGGTGCTGAATAACATAGGTTTATTGTTACCCACCATAGTGGTACTCATTTTATGTTTCATGTAAATATGCAATTTAAAAGCACTTGTATTTTTTACTGTCCCAATCACACGTACATCCCTCCGTTTTGTGTAATCTAATTCACAGCACTGCGCTGTGCCAGAAATCTCTCTGTTTATCACTGCAACAAGATCTACGTTGTGTCGGTCAGTGGTTTGCTGCAGAGGCAGTCTTCTGAGGATCTGCATCAATTGTGTGATCCTGGGCAACTCGCACTGTATCACTGTGCTTAAGATCGTAATTCATCAAAGTGAAGAGTTGTTAGAAGCAGACTAAAATCAGTGCCTAATATTGTGTGAAAATGGGACAGTGTGTAATCTTATTTCAAGCATAACTCATACATCTCACAATCCCTAATTTGTCACGAATTCAGTACCTTGCAAGTGGAATGTGTCAATTTGTGAGTATGAATTAGGGATCCTACATTTTTGAGTTAAATAGTGGATAGTATGAGGTTCGAGAACCATGCCCTTGAGTGACCCCTCTTTGACGCACCCTGAAAACGCCCAGTATTAAATGTGCACACATGTTGGTTCCATGAGAGCAGTTATTCCACAGCCTAAAGGCCCCACTCAATGTGACATCACTTTTAGGCACCACATGAACATGACATGACCTTGCTTATTTCTTATGAATTTAACGAGATGCAGGTGGTATTTAGCCACTATGCAGAGAGTTGAGGTGATGGTGAGGAAGATCACATGCCCAGTACATTGCCCAAGATCATGAAGACAGGTTGTCTTTTATTCTGAACCCTCTCAGATGTATACATGACCTTAACATATGCATGTTGTTTCACATGCCTGATCTTAAGATGTCCTCAGACATGCCTGACCATAACATCCTCAGAAATGTGTGAACAGAATATGTATGTCTTTACATATTTTCTCAGAGATCTCAGATGCTCCTGGGTGGTGTGCCTGCATGTACGCAAGTGCGTGTGTTGCTGTGACTAAAAAAAGTACTGAGTGAATCCTACATGTGGTAACCTCAGGTCTCTGGGCTTGTCCACCATTTAGGATTTTAAAAATACAGGTTTTGACTCGTTATGTTGGACTTCTTGCTAAGATGTGCAATCTGTAAGTATTCAGGCCCTGGAGGCTGCCTTTTCAGAACTGTTGGGCTTTTTGATACCTGTAGAACAGGTAAATGAGGGGGCGGTAAGGGCAATCCACGTAAAAGACTCACGGGCATATTCACAAGGAGCTATCGCCAAATTAACGGCACTTTATCGCAGCCAAAGTCGTGATAAATTTACCCCCATTCACAAGCCGGTGTAAACAGCCCACAGCACCAGTTTACCCGCGATAGCAGCCGCAAAAATCATCGCCACAGAGGACCCCAGCAAATATCGCTAATGAGATGCAGAGTAGGCGTTCCCGTGACAAAAGCCGAGACAACAGCACACCTCAACATTCACAACCACCAGCCACATCCGCGATAAAAACACAAAACAGGCGATAAGGCGCGTAAGCACCAGGAAATCTACACCTGCTCTGACCTGGTGTAAAGTCGGACGGCAGCCAGCACCACAAAAGGGAGCACAGCCCAGGGCCACATCCGAAGGGCAACAGATGCCATGGAGCCACCCATCATGCGGCCCGGACACCCAAGAGGGCCACAACACCCACCGCCACCACCCCTAGGACCACCCCTCCCTGGCACGCCCCCGACCAAAGACATGCCACATCAGCCACACCTAAACATGTACAAAATATTCCGCTTGATGCCGCACAATCACAACTGGTGACATGTATGTGTCGTCACAGAAATGAGCAGCACACATTCACTTTCGAAGCAACAAATTAAACTTTATTAAAAAAGCCCAACGAAATGAAATGAAGAAACATGGCCGCTCCCCTCCGGACAATACGTAGGTCACAGCCTGTAAGACAAAAAACATGATGAGAAGGTGTGTCCTGCGCACATCAGAGGACAGAGAGAGAGATAAGGAGAGAGAGAGGAAGAGTGGGAGGGAGAGAGAGAGGAAGAGAGGGAGAGAGAGAGAGAAGAGGAGAGAGAGAGGAAGAGAGGGAGGGAGAGAGAGAGGAAGAGTGGGAAGGAGCGAGAGAGGAAGAGAGGAAGAGAGAGAGAGAGAGAGAGAGAAGAGGAGAGGAGAGAGAGGAAGAGAGAAAGAGAGAGAGAGAGTGCCGCCCCTGCGTACCCAGGCCACACTGCTCACCTGCTGCCACCGGTGTGTCTCCAACCACGTGCCGGTATGTAGGGCAGTTCACCAGGTCACACATCTGATTCAGAGCCATCAGCTGAAACAGAGCCCAGATACATGACTGGCACAGTACACACACCGCCTGCCCGCCCATGCACACCCAGGCAGAGGCACCCCAACCTCTCCCGCCGCCCATCGGAGCATGCCTGCCCATTCACACCCAGGCCTCAATGCTCACCTTCCGCCACCGGCGCGTAGACAGGAGGTCCCACCATGTCCCGCTGCAAGCCACAAGCCCGGGGTCCACGGACATGGCACCCTCCACATAATGCAGCCCCGCTCCGCAGGCCACCAGGTCTCACGTTTGGTGCTGGGTCTTGATTACTCCATGGCAGAGGACATACCAGTTCACCCGGCACGATCGCAGGCTGCACTCCCGCTCAGCCCAATGGGTGCCACCAACTCTGGGATCCCGGAAGCGATGCCACGGGGTGGTAGGCCCGCGCTGCCCGCTGGCTCTGGCCTACACTGCGGTCCAGCAGGGCACACAAAACCTGAGCTGTCCGGACCGCCGGGACGGGGCATCATCGCAGGCTGCACACCCGCTCAGCAGCTCAAGGTGCCACTGACACAGTGCACCCCAAGTCACCGTCCCGTGGCGGGGTGCCTGTGCCGTCCACAAGGCCCCGGGTGCCACTAACCCTGTGCAACCCCAGTCTGCGCCACGTGGTGGTAGGCCCGTGCCTTACTCAAGGCCTCATGTGCCACTAACCCCGTGCAACCCCAGTCTGCGCCACGTGGTGGTAGGCCCGTGCCGTCCGCAAGGCCTCCGATGCACTAACCCTGTGCAACCCCAGTCTGCCCCACGTGGTGGTAGGCCCGTGCCGTCCGCAAGGCCTCGGATGCCACTAACCCTGTGCAACCCCAGTCTGCGCCATGTGGTGGTAGGCCCATGCCGTCCGCAAGGCCTCGGATGCCACTAACCCTGTGTGCAGCAACTCATGGGCCCTACATGAGTGAGAACCGTGGAGCGTCCGTCATCCAGTCAGCAACGGAAGAGGGGAATGTGACATCGTCGGTCCCTTATGTTGGCGGAGTCACATGGCCTGTGACGCCTGTGCCGGATGGGTGTGGTGTGTGTGAAAACCTGCCCTCAGGGAGTGGCTGTGACATGCTGACAACTAGACCAGTGACCTGCCCACCACCAGCGAGTACGCCTGTGACGGGTAGCAATGAGGGCCTCCCCTCGGGGTGTTAGCGGAGTGGTCTGGCCTGCCTTAGGCTCGACCAGCGCAGGGCTTGCAACAATGACTCGTGGGCTCTGGGCGTGGTCCAGTCCATGTCCGGACAAGGAAGTGACTGATGCGTGTGTCCCTGTTGTAGTGTTCACGGAACCCGGTACACAAAATGCAATGTCGCACCCTCTGACTGGCATTCCACAGGATGAACATCATTGACGCAAGGGAAGGCACTGTCCCCACATTCATCCACACATCCATACATGAATGACGTAAGACATTACACAGCAGTGTGTCACTGGATGTTTATTTGCACATCCAGTGCAGTCATGCAGCTGGAGCGGTACAGGGCAATGCCGAGCACACTACACAATATGGGCCCGTGGAGGGCCAGCCAGTGTCCATCCGGGGATGACCTGTACTGCGGAAGAGGAAGGGTACAGTCCGCAGTCTGTCCGCTGTGTCATTGGTCATCAAACAGGATGTGGCAGTCCATGTCGCTGTCCGAGGTGAGTGCATCGGAGTGTATCGGGTGTCAGTGGTAGGTCTTGAGGCCATGTGCGGCACCAAGCAGTAACAGGCAAGGTGGCGGAAATGGATGCTAGTGCCTGGCCCTCCTGACCACAGTCCCATCCACGTCCTCGTCCCCGGGTGTGTGCCCTGCCCCTCCTGTGGGTGTTGCAGTACCGGCTGCGGCACTATGTGCCACTGACACATCAGGGACCGGAGGAGGATTGTCGGCCTCACTGTGTGGCAGTGACACATCAGGTGCTGGAGTGGATACGCCTGCCGCACTGGGAGGCACTGACACAACAGGGGGCGGAGATGTGGATGGTGTGGGGCCAGCACCATTCATCATCGCCACGCCTTGTGGCAGCAATGCCATGATGAGGACATGCAGGGCACGGTAGATCCCAGCTACATTTCGCTGATGTGCAGCAGCGGCTGCCATCCTATCCGCCTCCATCCGCACCATGTCCTCCATGAGCCTCCGCATGTGTGCCAGCTCACGGATGGCATCGCTGGGGCCACTCTGAGCGGACAGGTATTCTTCCCTCTGCGCCATGACTCCAGAGTTGTCAGTCAGGGCTCGCTGGAGCCCATGGGGCGGACATAGACACCCAAGGATGGCGTCCAGTTTGGTAGCCATGAGGTCGAACCCCACCCGCACCTGCTCGGCCGACTCCCTCTGGCCCTCCAGCACACGGAGTTGGAAGGCCATTTGTTTTTCCTGGGGTACTTGGGAGGGTGCCGGGGCTGTGGGTGCCTCTTGCTGGGTGGTTTGGGTGGTGGGTGGGGTCTCATGGATGTAGCTGGGCTGCCCTGATCCTGGAAGTGAGTTGCGGATGATGTCAATGAGGTCTTGGATGGTTTGGGTGTCGATGCTGGTGTTGTCCTCCTCCTCGTCATCAGTGAAGAGTGGCTGTTACTGCTCTGCAGGAGGTGTTGACGATGCCCCTGCGATGTGAAGGGGAGATGGTGTATTACAATGTGTCCACATGTATGCAGCCGCATGGTACAGGTTGACATTCAGACAGCATGGCATTGTACATTGTGACAGTCTGTGGGTCTGGGCGAGGACCCAGAGTGATTGTGGGTGTGCACTGTGCCCTGTTTGCTTGAGCATGTGTGCCATTGTGGCCATCTCTCCCCGTCCCCCCAGTACCTGGTGGTCACTCACCCTGTTGCGGTTGTGTTGTGTCCTGTCGAGCAGTGTCCGGTCCCCCGACTCCGGCCACAGTATCCATACTGATGACTGTCGACACCAGCTCCTCCATGTCATCCAGCTCCAGCTGTGGCGCTGGGCCCCCACCTCCGGTCTGCGTTGCTGCCTTCAGGTTGGCGGAGAGTTTCTCCTTGGTCTTCCGCTTGATGTCATTCCATCGCCTCTTGACCTCGTCCATTGTCCGCTTGTGCTCTCCGACGGCAGTCACCTTGTCGACGATGTCCTGCCATATTCCAGTTTTGGTGCCCAATGACACGTTGGAGGTGACGAAGAGTTGTTGATGGTGTTCCATCACCTCCGTGACTATGATCCTGTTCCCCTGCGGACTGAACTTGGTCTTCCTCGTCTTCTTGTCCTTGCCCTTGCCCTTCCCTGTCCCCGAGGTCCCAGGCTGGTCGTCCGGGGTGCTTGTGGGGTTGCGTTCGTCCTCTGCGCCTGTTCCGGCTGCCTCCATGGTGCTTGTGTGTTGGTCAGTTTGTGTGTGGGTGTTTTTTCTACTTTTATGGAGATTTTTGACGCCTGCCAGGTGTGTGTTGCAGGCCTGGCGCTGCTTGGCGCTGTTTCCTCATCGCGCTTTAGCCCATCGCGTGTTTTTTGGTGTTGTGGTTTGTGTTTTTATCTCCATCGTGGTGGTTGTATCGCAGACATTGTCCGCGGTTTCGGCAGACTATCGCATGGTACCGCCTTGTTGTGAATTCCACGTTGACACAGGGTTATTTTCCCGCGATAGGCTGCGATATTGAAAGTTGCGTTAGGCTACTCTTGCGGTAGTTATCACGCGTTTTTGAGAATATACCCCTCAGTTTGCTTATGGATATTAGTGGGGGTGGTGGGGGATGCCATGCAATTCTGGCTCCCTGGGTCAGTGAGGTGCAATGGGGAGACTTGCAGTAGTTGCGCCTTTTAAACAGTCAAGATTTGGAAACTTGTTTGATTGGTTTATTTATGCCACGCAAACCCAGAACCAAAATTCCTTAAGGTGCATGGCACCCTGTAACGTAGAAGAGAGAACAATTTACTTCAGCTGGTTCATTTGGAAGTGTCTCGGCCATTATGTGGTTCTTCCCTTTGCAATTAACAGTACTCCATGGTACTCACAATATTCAGAGGTGCTGGGATTATGCTGTTATGGGGTAACAAATTATGTGGCAGGGTTATCTAAATGGTACATCAAGAAAATGCAAATTATGTGGCAGCAATATTTCACTATTTTATCATTTTAAAACATATATTCTGTCTGGGAAAAAGTTTCACATCATTAGTACCAGTTTAGCACCAGAATAAATCAATTGACACTTTTGTCAAGTGTTTTCCTCTGCTCACCTCGTATTACACTTGTTCTTAGTAACTTTTGATCCGTTTAAGTTACAAATATCTTTTGTTGAGATCTGCAAATTATACAGGATATGATGGATTAAGTGGGAAGTGTGGTGAATTTTTAATTATATGGAAAAACGCAGTTGTGGAATCACATGTAGTGGCCTTCTTAATATCTCAATCCCAGAATGCTTTTGTGAAGTGCTCTCATTCTCTGTTATTCCTATGAGGAGAATTAAAAGTAAAAACGCAAGTAACTGTGTATATTATAAAAGGGCCTCGTGTATAAGGGGAGTAATTTGAGTTGGATCAGGCTTTCAATACACTGTTTTCTGGGAGCTGAATGAGCGGTAACGCCAATGGGGCAGTGTGTTGAAGCTCTAGATTTTAAGGTAAATCGGTTGAAACAGTTTTCGTTTGAAGCCTTGCAAATCAGAAGCTGTTTTTACAGTCCTGGGCTTTCATCTAGCAAACAAGTGCATTCTGGGAGATGATGCCTTGGGTCACTTAGACTGATCAAGTTGGAATGCAGTAAAACTTTCTAATTTCTTGTCAAAGAAGCAGGGGTGATTTAAGAATTCGCGGATAGCTAGCCCGCTTAATATCAGGCATTTAAGTGGAGCATGTGTCCTTACCTGTCCATCATGACTTCTGTTACTGTGAAGATGCCACGGATTCTGCTACCTAGGTTGAGTTATAAGGCCCTCTTCCCGTTTTTACCCATGTCATTGACCATTCGAATCTCGGCTCCCAAGAGAGGCTCCGTGTTGTCTGGGCCTTTGCTGCTCAGTCAAGGTATAAGGTGCCCTTCATCATGTGCTCGAATGTAAATACACGCATGTATTTCCATCCTCTAATGGGATTTGTTCATGTAGATCTTCTTGAGAGAGTTAACCCTTACTTCACGGTCATACTCCGTGACCACTCTGGATAATAAGAGCTTGTTCCTGCACTCTTGTCGCCACAGAAGGTGAGACATGCCATTTGAACTGCTATACATTTGCCAAAATAGTGGGGCAGCTTGTGGGATGTGTCATGTTGAGAAGGGCCGCAGAAAGTCTTGCCTTAAGTGCTTAATTTGAGCCGGTGGTTTCTGGTGCTGGGCACTAGCACTTAATTGTCAACACCGTGGCTTGTAACATCCTGCCTCATGGTGGCGCTCTCTGTCTAATTTAAAGATGAGCACAACAACAGTTGTTTATTAATTCAATATACATTAAAAATGAGTATTGACTGCCACCCAAGCCATTCTTATAGCTTTGGGGGCCTGGAATAGACTGAATTGTCACACTTGTAGGATTGTGACGAATAGTAATTGTGTTGTTACTTCCACTGGCAGCTCTGGGAGTGGCAGTGTGTGGCGCAAGCTGCAATGGCCTCCTGACGAGGGCCCTGGCACTTATTTTTTTTAACGATACAGATGCGTATACCTGTCTTATACGGAAGCTAAAATGAAGACTTGAGCCACATTTATCCTGAATTTAATTTGTCAGTAGCCGTTTCAACTTCAAATATCAAGTGATTCAGAACATACGATATGGCAACATTAACTTCATCCAAAGCAATCATGGATATTCATATATTTTATATATAAGCGCCACGAGTGTTTACTTACTCTATGGAAGCAACATTAATGAAGTTTCATCATTCCTTTTGATAAAGATAACGCATCTGTCAGGAGCAATTGTGCGCCCCAGTCACGATGCAAATTGCACATGGCTTTCCATCATCTCATTTCTTAGATATGTAGGAACCTTTTTAGACAGCATCCAGACCAGTTATCATCAGTAAATTCTGAGACGGAACCCTGATGAAGGCATTGCCGAAACGCGCGTAGAATAAACAACATACCGCCAGTTTCTACATCCAGCATTTATTCATCGTTACATTGTTGGATTGCAATTAAGCTTTTGACTGTTGGATCATTTGTCTCATATTTGGAATAATTTTTTGGTATATCTTTAGGTATCTTGACCACTGTATATCAAATTGTATCAGATTAATTCTACAAAGAGATTACTGAATGATGGTAAAAGTGATTTTAATATTACATTTTCTATTTAATTGTTGATACATATAGATAAACTTAGAAAAAAGTGAAAAAAAGAAAGGATAAAATATAGTTTTTTTTACATGATTGTATTTAATAAATATCTATTTTTGAATATATATTTTCTTATCATGACTGTTTTTTGATTGATTTGAAATTGTTATGCCTGCATTAGTCCTATTCCACCTTGCCCAGGTGTCTCTTTACTAAATTTTACTTATTTTTTTTTCTTCACAAATTAAGTACTGCTTGCCTTGTTATTTGAGATGTGACATTGCAATAGAAAGGTCCTTTCTAGTAAGACAGTTTGGGCACGAGTGCACAGATGTCACAATTTTTTTGTCCGCTTGTGATTATTTTTACCAGTTTTAACATTGCGCGCTTTTTTCACTACAATGTATATCACATTGTTGTTGACAGCTTTTGCTTTTTTTTGGTGAATTGCTACAGTACATTTCATGTAATGCAACTTGTGTAACAGTTGAGTACTTGTACATTGCTACAGTACAGTACACACTGTCAACAGGAGCTGCTGTGTTTAGGAGCAAGTCTGGCGGCAGTGGGAGTGGCATGGTAATGTCTGCCAAGGGAAGTTCTTGTGAAGGAGGCTTGGGAGCAGTACTTAATTTGAGCCGGTGGTTTCCAGTGCTAGGCACCGGCACTGGAAACCAACGGCACTTATGACAGTCCGCGCTGTCTGTTTAATTTTGGAATCAGCACAACAACAGTTGTTTAATAATTCTATATACATTAAAAATGACTAACACCTGCCACCCAAACCATTCTTATAGCTTTGGGGACCTGGAATAGTCTGAATTGTCACACTTCTAGAAGTGAAAGCAGGCTACTCCTGGAAGCTGAGGGGGGAGAGGGGTCTGGAGGTGGCTGGTGGTGGGCCCAGTGATTTCCCTTAAATTCATGGGCTGAAGGTCAGGTGACCTCTATGTCTAACTCTACCTCGGCTGCAGCCACCTTCTGCCTGTGTCGCTGCACACAGGACTCCTCTTCGTGGACAAGCGGTGTTTTGGGGGTTTTCTTAAGTGTGGCTGCTGGGTGGTTGATTTAGTTTGAATCACATTTTGTGTTGGATTTGCGAGTGGGCGTGGCTTATGATTGGCATGGATACAGTTAGACACCTTGGCATCTTGCATCAAATTCCATACAAAATGGCTGACTTTACCCTAGGTGGGCTTTGGAGCGCTGGGAGGACGCTCACACAACTGTTTCTAATCCCTTTTGCTGGGTACCCCCCATCTTCTTACACATGGGAAGATGGGCTTGTACCAGAGGACCAAGTTATAGCCCGGTTGTCCACACACATCTCTCAGAAGGGATCCCGAAAAGGATTGCACGGTCATCATGCCAGCAACCGAGCTGGTCCTTGCTCCTTGGTAGGGGTACTGAGGGCCTCATTTATGAAAAGTGACGCATCGCTGTGTCAAAACAGCGATGCGTCACTTTTCATTGCGCCTTCCTTGCGACACCAATGATGCGTCATATTTACAGTATGACGTATCATGTCGCAAGGAGGTACAGATACGTCAGTATTTCTGACGTATCTGTAGGCGCAAAAATGACGCATTGCTGGAGTGTCACAAAAGTGACGCAACTCCTGCAATGTGTCCTTTCACATGGGGCAAGCCCCATGTGAAAGGGCCTGCATCAGTCTTACGCCTGCCATGAGGCAGGCGTAAGATATTGATGCATTAGGGTCAAAGAAATGGCGCAGTGAAATCTGATAGATTTCACTGCGTCACTTCTACGACCCTTTCTTGCGTCAGAACGCCCCCCCTGCATACATTATACCTGGCGCAGGTATAATGTAGCGCAGGGGTTTACAAAGTGATGCATCTACCTAGATGCGTCACTTTGTAAATGTGACACAACATGGCGCATTTTTTACACTGCTGGTGCGTCACAAAAAGTGACGCATCGGCGGCGTAAAAGTGACGCAGGGGCTCATAAATGAGCCCCTGAGTGTTTTTCTTCCTTCATTTTGGCGGGGGCCTGGGTTTAAACGAGATGCTGGACCATGCCTTATGATGAAGACATGTTTGAGATGCCAGATTTAGACTTCAAAATGTCTCGGAATGGAGGTTCTGTTTTAGTAACTTATTGTCTAGTTGGCACTGTAACAGTATGCATGCACTGTTTTGTGATGAAAAAAATAAAATAGAATATTTTTTTTGTTTGTTTCTGTAACCTGAGATTTAATCTCAAACCACAAAAATGACAGTCTTCGGTCTCTTCGTCCTGGGGTCCTTGCGCTGAGGACCTCCCCAATTGATGGGTCCACTCCTATGGAAACAACTTTTGCTAAAGTTGATTACTTATATGTTGCTCCAGTACATTGATGCCTAAATAAAATCTGACTTTTATATAGCTCAATCACTTTCTTCTGCAGCGTTCGAACATTCATTCATCTTACGGTTATCAGACTTCATCCAACCAGCTGCCCGGCTCTGATTCTCAAGGAGCTGGAGCGATTTTTCCAAGATCACACATGGTTTTAGTGGAAAGCTGAGGCATGAATCCAGTACACCTGGTACTGGAGTCCAGCTCCCTGATCTTTGAGACCCAGGTGAACCTGAAATTTGAACTTTTGTTTTTAAATCCTAAAACTAAGACTCTCTTGGGTGAGTCCACCATGTGCCCTGATGTTCCAAGGATGGTCATTGCTGTTGTATGGATATCTTCAACTAGGTTACATATAATGGGCTTCCTGCTGCCATAATGAATTCAGTGTATAAGCTGGCAATTTTTTAAAAACATTTTCTGGGACATGTGAAAAACATTTGTAACCTTTGCCAAAAATGATATTATTCCCTGGTTGTCACTGAAAATATCACGTAAATACCAGACAAGTTTGCTCCCCTTCTCAGCTCGGTAACTGAGTTGAGTTCTGTTCAGTTTTTAGGTCGAGCATTCGAGACCTCTTGTATATACTTCAGTATATACTTTAGTATATATACTTTAGTATATATTTATATGTGTATGTACTTTGTGGGCTCTGGAGATCAGCCCTAGGACTTGTCTGCTTCCGCTTAGGGACTTTATTTCTGTTCAACTGCCTTTATTTAACTGTTTTGATAGAAAACGACCAGCAGAGGTCAGTAAAATACCAGAATTGCTTTCTGCTGAGGGACTTCCTTTTTTCTATTTTTCTGGCAACTGCCTCTATTTAACTTTCTTGATAGAAAACGACCAGCAGAGGTCAGTAAAATACCAGAATCACCTTAGCATTCTCTAGATTCCAGTCCATAGAAATTGTCTTCCACGAGCACCCGTAGACAATAATATTTTTTTCAAATCTTGTATTTTCAGTGATATGACCACCAAAGGCCCTGCATTTATATTAAAAGAAGAGCTTTGGACTATACCATTTCCCGATGAAAGACAATATTTCTCTCCATGTGTTCCCATACCTGGCGTGTCACACAGTTTGGTGCTTACTTTTCCTCCAAGTTAAAGAACAGTAGGGGCATATTATCAAGGGCCGGCGATAAATATCGCAAAGCGCGCTTAGCGCTTGCATATTTATCGCCGGCTATCTCTGGAATTTATCGCCCGGTTAGCGCGTTATTAACAACGCGCATCGCCGAGGCGATAAAAATGTCAGAGATAGCGTGGATATCGCCGTTTTCCATGGGAAAACGGCGATATCCTAGATGATAGGGCCTGTGGTCTTAGCCACAGAATCCACCCCCATGTTAAGTATGCCTTAGTCAGGAATTTAACAGACGTTAAATTCCTGCGTTAAGGCATACTTAACGCGATTAAAATAATCGCTTCCTCGCATTGTAAATATCGCGAAGCTGCCTTCGCGATATTTACCCATGTTGTTTCCACAGACACGCCTACTTTGCATCTCATTCTCGATGCGAAGTCAGGCGTGCTGGAAACGGGAGCAAAATCAGCAAAACACGCGATAGCGTGTCTTTGCTGATAAGGCAATATAATTATCGCCGCTTTTCGGCCGAAAAACGGCCGCAAAAGCGGCGATAATTGTTTATCGCCGCCTTGTTAATATGCCCCAGTAGATGTTTCAGCACCCAGGCTAATGTGCTGCATAGCTAAATACATATAAGGTCCCAAAGGCGAGACCGATTGCATTGCAAATGCTTGTTGTTCTTTCTCTACCCTCAATGGGGAGGCACATGGGTCACATGAACTCAAAAGATCTTCAAGCTGCAAAACCATTAGTACAGTTCTTATGCAGCATGAAGTGCCTTCTAGATTTCCATGCTGTGCACAGATTGTACAGCAGTGTTACCTGCCCTGAGGAGGGAGGATAGTTTGAAGGAGTGGAAGATATCTACACAATGGTGTCTTGCGAAAGTGTGTTCTGAAGACCATGTAGCTGCATTGCAGATATGTTGTAAAGATACACTATCCATAAATGAAAGTGAAGCTTTCTACTCTCTTGTGGAGTGAGCTTTGGGTGTTATTTTAATGTATTGTTAGCTCCTGCAGCCATTGTTCAATTGACTGCACTATATATGTTCCAATTAAATCTTTGGTTATTGCTGTTCCTAACGCGTGTGGTATATGTGACACAAAGATTTCTGTGGGCTTCTGTCATGAATTTGTTGCATCAGTGCCCTCCTCATGTCCAACGTTTCTTTCTGCCTAATTATTTGGATGGAGACCAACATTTTATTGATGTTCAATTAATTTAAATCATTACATCTCGACACACTAGCAAATTAAAAAACAGAATTAAAAAATATTGCATCAAAACGAATGGGGGTAGGCATATTAGTGTATTAATCTACCCTAGAAGCTAAGAGGTTGTTACACTGCTTAGTCTTATCTCAATGTGTTCCGTACTCCGCCTCCTAAAATCCTTTTCAACAAATCCCAAATATATTAAAACTATATTTTAATTAAATAGGAAGAGGTAACTAATTAATAGTTCTATTATTTTTTAGGTCAACAGCCCCATCCACTGTCAACCATTCACAGTGAGCCATTGTGATCCACCAGCCTCATGCCACATAATCATTATCCCTATTAAAGTAATCATGTGTCTCCATGTTCAAGAGTACTCCCTGCAACGAAAAGGTGCATCGTACTCCATTGTTCCAGCAGGTCAAAACGGAGTCCATCAACCCTGTCCACTTTCGACCCTTACAGAGCAAACAATGGTGCCCCATTATCCTCACACCATCCTGATCATTATCATTATTCGGTCCTCATGCGTCCCCAAGGATCAAAGTGCTCCACGCAGAGAAAGTGAAGCATGTACCATTATTCCAGCAAGCCAAGCTGGTATTCATCATACGTCCCCGCAGCAGAAAGTGCTGCATGCAAAAAGTGCATTGTGCTCCTTTGGATTTAACGGACCAAGTCTATATCATCACCACATCCCTTTCGGCATCCCTTCACTATACCTCTTATTGGTCCATCATAACTGACCCACAGGGGCAGGAAGGTGATCCATGCTGATAAGATAAAGTGCCTCATGCACTATTAAATATGCAGGTATGCTCTTCTTCCTTTTAAAATCAGTCATGATCCTTATGGATTGCTGGTTGCTTCTTTCGTTACCTTTAGAAACCATCCAAATACCCGATTTGATTCACCTTTTAAGCAATTAAAATGGCTGCCAAGCAATCCGCACAGTTAGGGTCCGAAATATTGGGCGAAGCGATAGGCACCTCAAGGGTTTTAGGGCTTTGCAATAAGCCTGGGCAGAGTGCACGTAGCTGCACTAAGCGGAATTCTGTAAAGTTGTAAAAAAACTCTGCGAGCTACGTGGAGTTCCGCGAGCACGCGGAGTTGCTTGTTCTGCCCGTTCGCGATGCGTTTTTGACGTTCGGGAACGCGTATTGCATGTTCAGGAACGCGTTTTGCATGCTCGGGGGAAATATCGCGCAAACTTCACCACGCGGTCGCCAATGGGTGCGACCATCTTATTTTTCATGTGTGCTATGGTTCTGGGCCTGTTTTTCTATCCTCCCTATATCTTTCCAATCCTTTGTTTCTTAAAACTTTTTTCTGATCTTTTTTATTTATTATCTATCCCTCTCTCTTTTCCTGAGTGTATATTTTGCATTTTTTTCTACTTTTTGTGTGTTTTTTAGTGCGTTTTTGACAGTTTTTCTACTACTTCCTTTTTATTTTTTTTACTTCCGTTCTTTACCTCCTACATTTTCTTTTCCGCCCCCCCCTCCTCCCCAGAACCATGGTGAAGACAAGTAGTAAGCAGGTGAAGAGGGGGAGCGACATCTGCGGCCGCCTTCCTTACGAAGGCGTCGCCCGGAAGAGGTGCAGGCCCGGGCCCTGTTTTCCGAGGTGGAGGTGGCTGCACTGTTTTCTTTTGTCCAGCACCACCTCCCCTTAACCCTGGCAGCAGGCGGCAGGCCTGGGTCTGAGTAAGGGCTCCAGGAGCGTCACCTGCAATGGGCGAGGGTGCACCGGGCAGTGTTTCGCTGCTCTGGGGTCCTGCGCACCCATAACCAAATGACGCACCGGTGGTCCTACATCCTGGACCGGGAGCAGGACCTGCTGGACCTGCTAGGTGTTGAGGTCCCGGGGCTTGGTGAGTAGCTAATTATATTACTGTTGTGTTCTTCTGTTCTGTGTTATTGCAAATATTATTTTTTCCCCAAATAGCAAGAATGCTGCTGCTGCTGCTTACATGCAGTAACTTATGTTTAAAAATCTTCTATTATGTGATTGTTATTCTTCCAGGCAGGTGCTTGGCACTACTAATCGTACTTGTTTGCAATTTTGCACTCGCTTGGGCTGGTTATGTAAGAGAAGTTAGAGAATTTAAATTAGGTAATGCAGATAGGAAAGACTCCAGTCCTTTCCTTTGTCCTGTCAGGCTGTCCTGTCACTAAGATAGTGGTAGTGGTTAGTTAGTTAGTTTGTTAGTATACTTTGGTAATTTAGCGGCCTGCGTGAGGCGTCCTCTCACGTGACTTCAGTCATAGTAGAACCTTTTGTAGGTCGTATAGCGAGTGAATAGCAACTAACCAATTTGGCGTATGCAATATGCATGCGTCCATCTATGCATTTAAGAAGAATAAATGCAGACTTAGTGAATTGGCCCGTCAAAGGGGGTTGGAGTTGAGACTAAGAGATGATTGTGAATGAGATCGGAACTTGGAAGCAAATATAGTCTTTTTGCAATTCATTCCAAAGTCTTTGGAATAGGCGGGCTAGGTAGGTTTAGGATTCAGGAATCGGAATGGAACTGTGTAATAATAAAGATTCGATGGTCCGCGACTGCGTTACTAGTCTACTACTAGTCGATCTGATTTAGGATAGGTCAATGTTATTGCAATTGCCTCTTCCTGTCTAAAAATCTTTTTAGAACGATTATTTAATATTTATTTATTTAACACCAATGATTTTTTGTCTCTTTAATTATGTCTTACATGATCAGTATCCAGGGGTAAGAAGAAGAAGACTGGGTCTGCTGAGGCGGGTGCGGGAGCCAGAGGTGGCCTCCCAAGGGCAAGAAGCGGCCTCAGACGCAGATGGCTCTGCTGGCCCCAGTGTGTCCTCCTGGTGTTATATTAATATATATTTCCCTAACTTTTACCGCTCTATTATTTCCATTTTCTTATTTTAATTTTTTCCAAATCCTCTTCGATCTATCTGTTTCTAAATTCTTGTTTTTGCTCCATTACCTACTAACATTGTTTCTAGTGTCTGTTTTGTATTTTACATCAAATCAAACTGCCTCTGACTCTGTATTAGTCTGTCTGTAGCTTGCTTTCTTCTGGTTTTCCACTCAGCTTTCCCTCTCCCCTTATATATTTTGTGGATTGCCTAGTGGTGGTAAGACTCAGAGAACCCATTGGTCCTACTACTAGTACTAGTAGTAGAAAGGACTTTTACTACTACTAGTACTAGAAGCACTAATCTGCTGTGCAGATTGCATGCCCACGTAAGGTATTCTACGCAGGTTTGTTGAGATGAGAAGGCTTTCTTTTACTGTCTCATGCTCAATCAAAAAATGGTGGTCACTCACGTTGGACACCCCAAAGTGGTGTATTTTACTTTTTTTAATCCAGGCTTAGTACTTTTTTTTATTAGCAGTAGTTGATGGCGAACACTGAACAACTGATTACCGTGCACCATGGCTAGAAGGAAGTATGAGGCGGAGGATGGCACCATTATTTTCATGTCCGCCCAGTTTGCCACTCTTTCTTCTTTTCACAAAATGAGATGCACCAATAGCTCTAGCCACTGAGTCCAGTCCTTTGGGTTGTCCACTTCTTGAGAGGCTTTTCAAAAATTGCCAACAACAAAATGCCCAACCGGATATTTTGTTATTTTTGATAGGACATACTGTCTACTCTACTCTAGTATCAAACTTGCTAATGAAAAAAATAAATAGGGGAGGAGTATATGGTATCTAAAAAATGTGAAATGTTTTTTCCAGGTGTACTGACCACCAGTGCCAGGGCCAGCGGCGAGGGCCACGCCACTCCGGAGGGAGCAGATGCCGCAGCTGCAGGGGGTGAGGCAGCAGCAGTGGCGGGCAGTGGTAAGTCATATTCCATACTTACTGAGAATGATGAATACACTCGCTGCAAGGGTGTACACTCAGGGGCATATTCTCAAGGACTTATCGCCGATTTATCGGCACTTTAGCGCCGCAAAAGTTGCGAGAGATTTGTCGCCCTATTCTCAAGCTGGTGCAAACTGCCAAAATCGCCAGTTACCCAGCGATAGCTGCCGCAAAAAACATCGCCATGGATGAGAGCGACAACTAACGCTAATGATATGCAGAGTAGGCGTTCCCGTGCAAAAACACACCAAAACACCACTTCGCGACAACCTGCAGTATGAAAGGGAGCCCAGTCCAGAGCCACATCTGAAGACCAACACATGTCATGGAGCTACTGATCATGCAGCTCGGAGACCCAAGAGGTCCACAACACCCACCGCCACCACCCCCAGGCTCCCCCCTGCCCCCCCCGGACTACCACCCAGGCAGCGCAGAACAAGACAGCTGACATTCCGAAAACGGCATGGCCCCTCAGTCACACAATTGCAGATGATTGTGGGGAGAGGTGGGAACCAAATATGTGTGAAGGAGGCAAGTCACCCATGAATAAGAATGTACACAATGCCAAGTGTGGCGGTGATGTGCTGGACAGACATCAGTATGCAGAGCACAGACATGTCCATGTGGACAGATACTGCTGGTGTTTGTAGTGTTGTGGACAGTGGACGCAACCATGTTACCTCAGGCAGTGGGGAAGACCTCGGTCATGTAGCTGTGTCGTCCCCCCCTGTAAGCGTAAGTGCAGTGGGCTGGTCCGGCGTACGCCAGTCCAGCATAGGAGTGTGAATAAATAGGCCGGGGCTCTGGGCGTGGTTCACTTCCGGGATGGCCAACGTGTCTGCCAGGGCGGCGCCCCTCACCCTGCCACGAGTCCGCCACCATGACCGCCAGCCTCCTCAGCCGAACGCTTGCTTCCGCGACACAGGCCCCCTGCGCACCCAGCGGCACAGCACCACAGAGTTATGTGTGTGCTGTCTACTGCCTTCGGCCCACACTGCGGACAGCAGGTCCCCCAATTCAAATTGAGTCTTTATTTATTTATGGCGCAGTTCAGTAAGCAACAGACATTGCTTCCAGTGCGGGCCGCCCGGACGACGCATCATCGCTGGCTGCACACCCGCTGAGCGCCTCAGGTGCCACTAACTCTGTGCAGCTCAAGTCAACGCCACGTGGCTGTGGGCCCTTGCTGACCGCTGCCTCCAGCCTACACTGGGGTCAGCAGGTCCCCCAACTCAAATAGAGTCTTCATTCATGGATGGCGCAGTTCAGTAGGTAACAGACATTGCTTCCAGAGCGGGCCGCCCGGACGACGTATCATCGCTGGCTGCACACCCGCTGAGCGCCTCAGGGGCCACTAACTCTGTGCAGCTCAAGTCAACGCCACTTGGCTGTGGGCCGTTGCTGACCGCTGCCTCTGGCCTACACTGCGGTCAGCAGGTCCCCCAAATCAAATTCAGTCCTGATTTATTCATGGCGCAGTTCAGTAGGCAACAGACATTGCTACCAGTGCGGGCCGCACGGACGATGCATCATCGCTGGCTGCACACCAGCAGAGGGCCTCAGGTGCCACTAACTCTGTGCAGCTCAAGTCAACACCACGTGGGCCCTTGCTGCCCGCTGCCTCCAGCCTACACTGCGGTCAGCAGGTCCCCCGATTCAAATCGAGTCTTGATTCATTGATGGCGCAGTTCAGTAGGCAACAGACATTGCTACCAGTGCGGGCCGCACGGTCGACGCATCATTGCTGGCTGCACAACCGCTGAGCGCTTCAGGTGCCACTAACTCAGTGCACCACAAGTTATGGACCCTTCATGATTGAATCTTCTGTGTGTGATGTCAGAGCTGGTGCCCCTACCTCAGTGCACCACAAGTCATGGACCCTTCATGATTGAGTCTTGTGAGTGTGAAACGTTGACCACTGTTCTAGTTGTTGGCAGCCCAACCACTCCCTGAGGGCTGGCTTACACTCACCCCACACCCATCTAGCACAGGCGTCACTGGACATGTGACCCTGGTAATAAAAAGGGGCCGGGCGCACGTGCCCGTAGCCAGTTCCACTACCTATCTAAGTGTGTCCGTGTGGTCAATATGTATGCATGATGGCCCCTGGCCCGCATCATCACATTGTGCTGTGGACAGCGGATGCAACCATGTCACCCCAGGCAGTGGGTAAGACCTTGGACACGTAGCTTTGTCGTCCCCCCCTGTAAGCGTAAGCGGAGTGGGCTGGGCTGGGCCGGCGTACGCCAGTCCAGCGTAGAGGTGTGAAGAATTCGCCCGGGGCTCTGGGCGTGGTTCAGTTCTGGCCTGGACATGGAAGTAACTAATGCATGTGTCTCTGTTGTAGTGTCTGCGCCACCCGGCCCGCAATCGACAATGTTGCAATGTAGCATGCACCCGGAGGGCCGGCTCGCACGATCCGAGCAATGAAGGAGCGCAAGACCGCTCGGGGTGTTGGCTCATACATGCCAAGTGTTGTGTGTATCTGTATTGCCGCAGCATGTGCCAAATGCCTAGCCTTGATCGCAGCGCAAGTTCAGCCAGGCATGGACTCTACATCTGTGTCCGCCCTATCCTTACCTTAGGCCTACACTCACGTGGCCGCCCACCTTCAACGGCCAACATCACAGTGTCGTTGTCAGGCTTGTGGACATGCGCAGAGAGGCATGAAAATGGTTTGCCGTAGGAGTGCATGTGATGCAACCGCGCAGCGCACACTAGGAAATAGGCTCGGGGGAGGGAGGAGCAGCTGTGAGGCAACGTAACACACGGTGATGCCGCTCATTTGCCACATGCAAGTCATGTCAAACATGAATCCCAAAGTCGCACGCATCCCACCCCAACCCCAACAAGCCACATCACATCTCCTGAATGCAAGCAGATGACGAACTAACATTAGGGATGAAAGCTCCATTGTCTGAACTATCAGGCGGAAGCACATCTGCACCTCCGACCTCGGAATTGCATGTACCCGGCACCCCCTGACAGATACTATAGCAGCTGATGACGACTCCCACACTACGCACAGCCCGACGTAAGACCAACGTATACACAGAAGTCCTTGCTCGAAGTTTGCTTGCATGGAATGGCCTTCACACTTACTCCCACACCATCCCAGGCAGACAACCGTTGCACACTGAAACAACTCAATGATCCGAGCTATGGCATCTCATCCACAGAACTGGCGCAGGTCAGAACAGTGCTGCTTCAACCAGAGCCACTGACGCAATGGCAGAACATCCCGGACACATGCACAACCCCTGTCACGTGGAAATGTACCGTGCACGTATGCTGCATTTACTGGGGGCACTGCCATTGGCAGTGCTGCGGATCAGTTACCGGCTAAGCTTCCGCCTTGCCAACGTCACCTGCGTCCAGCCTGTGTTGCATTGTCGATCGTGCATATTCGAGTGGTCCATGGATGTCGACCTGTCCAACAGGACGTTGGCTGAACTGGATTTTGACATGTGTGTGCGCCCCCTGTTGGCCCACGACCAGGAGTGTCACCGTGATACCTGTTTATGGGATGCCTTGATACTTCACATACATGCTGGCAGCTGGACCTGGGAGATTGCACAACTCCTCGTGTGCAGTGACCACATTGAACCGCTCCCCTATTGGTCTGAAGTGCTAATTGGTGAAAGGGGGTGGACGCAGCACATCTGTCCGGACCTGCAAATGGATTGCCTCGCCATCCTGTTTGATGAAGTCAACAACGACCTCATGTTGGAAATGATAGCCTACGAAGCTGCAATCGCTTTCATGGACGAGTGACTACGTACCTGCATCCACGACAGATTGGAACCCATTGCACATGTCCCGACACCTTGTTGCATCTTGGAGATCTGGTCCCATATCCCACGACAACAGTGGACATGGCTGCATTCGCCTGGACTCCGAATACATGAGCAGACAACAACGAGGGTTAACACACACCTGTGAAAGGTGAGGCACTCCCCCGGAGTGGACAGCGCGCTTGGCAACATTCCTCATTCTGACATACTGCTGCATTGGTCTGCATGTTGTGGCACTTATCTTGCCCGTACTGACACGCATATGCTAATAAAGTCTACGCACCTTCACTTGTATTCAACTGTGATGAGTGTTGATTTGAATGACAATGTGTGTCTCACTGCCTATCTGGGTCACGGCCATACAAGCGCATTGATAGCATTACCCAGGGAGTACCTTTTTGTGGAATCACTGTCCCTACATTCATCCATACTTTCATACTTGATTGATCATAGCCATGACACATCAGTGTGAATTAGAATGTTTTATTCGCATTCAGTGGAGTAATGAAGCTGGACCAGTACAGGGCCATGCAAACCCCACTTAACATTGTTGCCCTGTGGGGGCCAGCCAGAGTCCTTTAGGGATTGACAAGTTCATTGGAAGAGGAAGACTTCAGTCCGCAGTGTGATTGCTGTGTCATTGGTAACCAAACCAGATATGGCAGTCCATGTCGTGGTCCAAGGTGAGTGTCGCTGAGTGTATCGGTGGACAGTGGAAGGTGGTATTCTAGGGCATGATGCAGAGGGCAGAACCAAGATGATACAGGCCAAATGGAGTAGATTAATGCTACCACTTCATTCTTACCACAAAGCCAGATTCATCATCATCTTCGTCCTCTGAAGTGTCAGGTGCCTCACATGTGGGGGTGGTGTTTAGTCTGCATCACTGTGTGGCACTGACAGTTCAGGGGGCGGAGATGTGGATGGAGTAGTAGCAGCAGCATTCATCCGCGCCAGGCCTTGTGGCAGCAATGCCATGACGGGGATCTGCAGGACATGGAAGATCCCAGTTACATCTCGCTGGTGTGCAGCCGTGGCAAACATTCTTTCCGCCTGCATCCGCTCCAAGCTCTCCTTCATTCTCCTTATGTGTCCCAACTCCCGGCTGACATCGCTGGAGCCACTCTGACTAGACAGTTGTTCTTGGCTCAGAGTCATGACTCCAGCGATGTCAGCCATGGATTGTTGGAGGGCATGGAGCAGACAGTGGGTGTCCATTGGGGACTGTAAATCATCCCTGATGGGACTTAGACACCCACGTATGGCATCTAGTTTGGCTGCCATGAGGTCGAACCCCACCCGCAGCTGACCAGCCATCTTCTCCTGACACCCTAACACACGTTGTTGGAATGCCATGTGTTGGTCGTGGGGGTCCTGGGAGCCAGCCGTGGTGGTGGGTGCTTCCTGCTGTGTGCTCTGTGCAGGGGGTAGGGTCTCCTCAATGCAGCTGGGCTGCCCTGCTCCTGGAGGTGGGGTGCCGAAGCTGTCCATGGGCTGTTGGAGGGCGTTGGTGTCGATGTTGGGGAGGTACTCTTCATCATCAGTGCTGAGTTGTTGGGTCTGCTCTGCAGGAGGTGTTGATTCTCCCTCTGCAATGTGAAGGGGAGATGCAGATTGACATTGTGTTCACATGTATGTTCACGCATTGTACAAGTTTACTAACAGACTGCATGACAATGTCCATTGTGACTGTTTATGCGGAGATGCCTATTTGATGCGGGACAGTTGACATTTCTACACCATCAGGGATGTGAGGTTGTACTTGTGCATTATCATCTCACAGTTTCCTGCTATGCCAAATGCGAATGGCCATTTTCTACACACATGCGGGAGCAGTTGTGTCCTCTGTTCTGTTGTGAAAGTGTTGCAGTTTGTTCCACATTGTTGTCAATGTTGAGGTGCTCTGCTTCTTATGTGTGTGTGCTGCATTGTGGATGTGTTGCCCCCTCAGCTCTGATTTGGATGGCCCTTATCCCTTTCACGCTGTGTGCCTTTCACTTCTGTGCTTAAACAGTGCTGAGATATTGCAGACTTGGGTAAATTGGGCTCTTGGTTGGAGTTGTGACTCTTGGACATGGTTTGTCCGCAGATGTGCTATACTTAATTGTGCATGTGTGCCATTGTGCCCATCTCCCCCCGTCCCCCCAGTCCCTGGTGGTTACTCACCCTGTTGCTGTTGGCTCAGGTCATGTTGTGCAGTGTCCGGTCCACCAACTCCTGCCACCGTCTCCCCAATGATGACTCGGGTCACCATTTCCTCCATCTCATCCAGCTCCTGGTGTGTCGCTGGACTCCCACCTCTAGTCTGCATTGCTGCTTTCAGATTGGCTGCGATTTTCAGCTTGGTTTTGCGCTTCACATCAGTCCAGCATTTCTTGCAGTCATCCACTTCCCTTCTCTTCACTCCGACTGCATTCACCTTGGCCAAGATGGACTGCCATATTTTTATTTTTAGTTGCCAATGTCACAGTGGAGGTGATGAACAGTTGGTGGTGGTGTTCTGTCACCTCCGTAATGAGAATCTGGTTTTCCTGCGTACTGTAATGCGGGTTCCTCTTATTGTTTTCCTTGCCCTTCCCTGTCCACGAGGTCCCAGGCTGGTCCTCCGTGGGGCTTGTGGGGTTCTGGTTGTCCTCTGTACTTGCTCCGGCTACCTCCATGGTGCTTCGTAGTTGTTTGTGTTTTGTTAGTGTTTTTTGTTGCCGCTTTTATAGTGGTTTTTCTAGCCTGATTTATGGGACTTGCAGGCCTGGCGCTGCTTATCGCTGTTTTTTTATCGCAGTTGGGCCCATTGCAACTTTTTCACGTTTGGGTTTAGATTTTTATCGCTGTTCCGGGAAATTTATCACGGACATTTGTCACGTTGTCGGGAAACTATCGCATGTTACTGCCATGTTGGGAATACGACGTTAACACAGAGTTATTTTCCCGCGGTGGACGGCGATGTGAAAAATCGCGTTAACCTATTTTGGCGATGATTATCGCACGTTCTTGAGAATATCCCCCTCAGTGCACTGTACTTCTGCTGAGACTAAGTTGTTGTGAACACTAAACAGTTGAAGAAGACACCCTTAATTTAACATTAGCATTAGCGGGGGTTGAGTAACTATTAATGGCCTATTCTATTATATCTTCAACTCAGCAGAGAAAGTTTTATGACGAAGACAAAGAGTCAGATGACATGTAATATATGACTGGCAGAGAAGGAGGCGTGGGTGAAGGAAGGGGCCCCAGGGTGCATATATGTGGCTGATAGGAATCATGGGTGGTTGAAGGATGGGTGAAAGGTGAAAGAAAGCAGAAAGGATGCCTGCCTGGGTGGGTGAAACTGTACGGGTGAAAGTATTCCTCCTTGGGGTTTGATGGGTCAGACTCAAAGGCAAAGAAGGACGCATGAGTGGTGGTTAAATGACAAATGTATGTTGTTGGTGAAAGGTTTATGATAGCCATGTTTGGATGGATCCATTGAATGGATGCCTGGATGGTATCATAGTAGGTGAAGAGTCAGACTGGATGAAGAGAATGTAAAAGAAAATTAAACTGTGCCAGAGTGCCAAGGGTGAAGAATAAAATTATGCTAGAATAGCAATGCAATGATAAATGAAAAAACCCTGGGAAGAATAAACAAGGACTGTTTTTTTCCGAATGGAATACTCCCTTGACTCACAGTAGTTTCCAAGCACAATATATATATTGTGCATGACTATGTATATGTTTGATGTACCATACTCACCCATCATCAATCGCCACCCTCTGACTCTGAGGCCCACTTCCGCTCCCCACCCATGTCATTTTGACTGTGTCAGCCATGGGTGGCGTATCAGCTGCATGGTTAACTACTTACAATCAAACAATAGTAGTATGTCATCATCACATGAGTGACGTGACGTCGTGCCGTATATCATCATCATTCATATTAAGCATATATCATGTGCCTTGTTGTAGTAGTCAGGGTGAAAGTGAAATTGAGCATTTGCCATTGATTTAAAAGAGTATGGCTGTAATGGAAAAATAGATAACTGTGTAGTACAGCTGCCCCACGTGCAGACAGTAGTAAAGTAACGTGAGTCTGCGACACGAGTATGTCTGTCTAGGGCACAAGCTGACTGAGCTGGCATGCCTACAAGATTAATTGTGCTAAACAAGAGAGAAAAGAAGAATACTTGCCTACTCCATAGTGCCTAATGCCTGAAAGTCTAATCATCAATCATCACATACCACAAATGTTATGTACTGCTAGTGCTACTGTGCCACTATAATTTTATGTGTATAATTTTGTGTTACTGTTTTGCTAAGAGTATTGGTTGCAATTGTCTTTTTCTTTCTTGATGTAGCTAATCCTTCCCAACCCAACAGGCAGGAGTTAGCAGCAAGGACACGGCAAAGGAAGCAGGAGGCCATCTGGACCGAATATCGCCGGCTGGTTGTCCTTAGAGCAGAAGAAGATCCTTGCCCTGCCTTGAGTTAGTGTTGCTTTCACCACATCCGCCCCAGCAAGTGTGTGATCAACTATTGGTGTAAATTTAATTTAGTCACACCTCAATATAAATCACACAGCCCAGGGGAAGAGGGTTAGGGTTTGATGAATGGTTGGGAAGGGGTATTAGAGGGAAAGGTTTGACAAAGACAAACACTACACATGAACAACACATAATCTAGGCAGCCGACCACCATAAATCTGTTAAGGGAGAAAAAAGAAATGCATGCATGATGATGACTTGATGAATAGTACTAGACTAGTAGTACAGGGCAGCAGTATATTATTAATTATTATTATTAAGCAATTGCCTTGCCTGTCTGCCCCCAGAGAGACCCAAGTTACATACATTTTATGTTCTGTTGTACCGGGCTTCCTTTTAAAGCTAGCAAAACAAAAAAAAAAATATCTTTAGGAGTCAAATATAAGCAAACATTATAAACAACAACAACACAGTCGTAATAATTGAAGAGAAAAAATGAATCAAATGAAATAATGATACTATAACTATGTTATGGTCAAATTGGGAGTTGCATCTCGGCATTCCTCTTGGTCCTTCCTTCCATGGACGCTTCGTCCGTCAATCTTGGGTGCCTGCCTGGTGGATGCGGTTTGGTAAGGTAAGTGTGAGTTGTTTTTCCCAGTATAGCACAGGGTAAAGGCCGGCCTGTAAGTGTAGATGGAGAAACAAACAAGAAAATATAAAAATAAAGGAGAAAAGTAAAGTTAAACTGCATAAATTAAGGAGGAAGCCAACAAGAAAACTTTCAGAGGCGCCATGGCTAAATCATGTCTACTCTGTTTCCAGCATTAACATACAACAACAACAGGAGCAGACCCGCCCACCCAACCTCCACTTAGCTTAGATTTTGAGCCAGACAGCACAGAGCACACATACATAGCAAAAGAGCATTTTCCAAATTAATTAACTAAATCAATGCACCGCTGTCAGTCATACCAGTACACTCGCCTCCACCACTACACAGACAAGTAGGTCTGGTGTTGTTGTTTACCTTTTAGGCCACTTCATGAAATGCCCGAGTTATTCCATCAATCATCTCCGATCCTGCTGACTGACTGCGAGTATGGTATGGTCATCATGGTGTCCAACCCTGTAGTGTACCGAGTGAGTCCAGAATCAAAAATATAATGGATCGGCCTGCAGTAGTACAATTTTGTTATTGAACAACAAGAAGGGAAACATTGACTTGAGTCATTTTTTTGTGTGTAGATTAAATACTAGTAGACATCATGCACAACAACACAAACACCAATCACTCAGAGTCAGCGTGCAATGCATGCCATCATTTACCTTTTCTTACGGGGCAGTCCCTCTAGGCTCGGAAAGGAGGATAGCTATAATCAGGTTCTTTGGAGGGACTCGACGAGCCAGGCACACATTTCACATTTCTTGTACTATTCTCCATCCAATGTCTGGCTTGAGGGAAATGGATTTAGGCGAGTCAGGACTGGAGCAGGACTCGGATGAGTGGACTTACTTCTTCACTGACTGCACACAGTTGCAACTCCAATCCGGCGATAAAAGAGTAAGACGGTGGTGATGGATTTGTTGTGATTCGAACCAGAAAGACGATACACACAAATAATAAAAGTAAATAATAAATATTCATTATCTGTATCTTTTCGGGGGGCTTTTTTTGGGGCGTCAAAGCAAGAAAGAAAGTAACAAGTCGAAAGCCTATTTGTCAGGAAAGTAGAGCTCGTCCTCAAAATCTGGTGGTTCACCCAGAAGTAGGTCATCTAACACACTACATCCATGACCTGAGTCGCCGTCATCATCTTCCTGCTGTGCTACTTCAGGTATGGTGTAATCCGGTGGTATAAAGTTCTGATTCATTTTGATCATGGTTAATCTCTCCATGTTTTGGGGTGAGAGACTGGTCCTTCTCACTGTCAGAACAGCATCAGCAGCACTGAAAACACGCTCAGAAGAGACACTTGCGATAGGGCAAGACAGATAGTTTTATCGCCAGCCTGCTGAGCACTGGCCATTGGCGTCTTTTCCCATACCAATACAGCTTTGGGTTTTGATCAATGTAGACCTCAGTTGGGTCATCCAGATAGGCCTGGACCATCCGCTCAATGCTCATGGGTGCTCTGCTTTGCATGGCCTCTTTTGCCTTTGCATCAGCACTGGACTTAACAAGCCCTATCAGTAGAAACCATTCCTGTGCCGATTTTGGGGCTGATGCTCCTGTTCTTGTTGTTATTGATGTTGTTCTTGGTGTTGTTGGTGGTTTTGGCTGCTGTGACCCAACCGCACTGCCCTCAGACTCTGAAGTTGAACTTGAAGCCGGCTGCCCTGCAGTACTTGTTGTGCCCTGGAGTAGCCGTTCTTTTTCTAAGTGACTGGCTTCCACAGCTATCCAAGTTTTGTAGTTGGCAACATCACCTTCTTAAAAAGGAATGAAAGTGTGCAGTAATGGTTTGTACCGTGGATCCAGAATTGTGGCACAAATGTAATCGTTGGGTGACACAATGCCTCTTAGCACCCTTGTATTTTCAGATAAGCGAAGGGTTAAGCTCTCCACCAACTCATATGCTTCTTTTTTTTCCTCCACACAAGAGTACATTGCAGACATCCCCTTCAGCTATTCCTGTAGCATGTGCAACAATGGGATAGCTTGGCCCATAGTACAGTCCTCCTTGCTGACTTCACTTGTGAAGAGCTCGAAAGGAAGTAGCATCTCTGTCAGGCATTTAACTAGGCCCCATTGGTCCACCTCAATGATCATGCCTTTCACAGTCGCATCCCCTCTTTGCATGACATATTCATTGATTGGTCTGTACTGCTCAAACAGACGTTCAAGCATGTAATGAGTTGAGTTCCAATGTGTTGGCACCTCCTGGATGAGTGCTTTAACTGGCATTCTATTATCACGTTGAATGATCCTCAGCTGCTTCAGGGCTTTAAAAGAATGACTTTAATGTGTGCAGATTCTTCTGCAGGTGGTCAGTAAGTTGCTGACTCGGTCTTCTTTTTTCAGAAAGTCTTGAACAATGATGTTAATGCAGTGCACCATACACAGGACCCTGAAATAGCCACCATCGGCTATGGCCTTAACTATATTACTGCCATTGTCCGTGACAACATGGTAAGCTCTCTTGGTCACAGCCATTCAAAGACCTTGCTGTCAATGTCTTCCAAAATGTTTGCAGCAGTATGAGATTTCTCATTGGTGAACATAGCTACAGTTGCATTTTTCCGAGTGGCATTCAAAATCTCAGCAGTGTCAACAACATCTGCTGCAGATATCTTTTCTCTAACCCCCACAAAAGAGATCCAGTGTGCAGTGATGCACATCTAATCAGTGGATTGGCAACTGGTCCAAATGTCTGTTGTCAGGTGGATAGTGTGGACAGCACTATGGTGCAAAGCTTGTCCAAGCAATTCCAGCACGTCGTGATGTAGTGCTGGATCAGCAACTCTGGTGAAATAGGACCGGCTGGGAACCTTCCATTTTGGGCAGATGGCTGTCACAAATTCAAGAAAACCCACCTCTTCCGCAAAAGAAAAAGGGAGGAGGTCCAGGGCGAACATTTTAGCCAGCTTTGTGTTGTACAAACGTGCCTTTGGGGGGTTGCGTTCGTACTGCCCCTCCGACCTAAACATGCTGAGAATGGTAGCCTGGATTTTTTTCTTTTCTTGTGCCACTGATGCAGGTGTCTTCTTGACGCCGTATGTTGTTAGGCTCAATGCACGTTTTCTCATTGCGGTACTCTCTTGCCGGGGTCCCTTGGTGTTTCAGCCTGGCTCTTGTGCCACTGCAATGTTGCAGATGAGGATGTGGGCGGGACCACTGCACTGCTGGGACACGGCTACTTTGTGTATCAGAAAAAATGTCTCCCTCTTGTTCACCTTCCACCATGATTGGTTCTTCTACTTCTTCATCCCCACCAACAACAATGGGTGCAGTTTTTTGGCCGCTAAGGTGCGCCTGCCACTGGATCAAGTGGTGTTTTTCAGATGGGTCGTCTGGCCTCCGGTACCATAGTTTGTACCAAGCTTCCCCCAAATAACACCTTGTCCACAAATTGAGCATATAGCAATGTTCACCTCCTTCCTGCTAACCAAAAAGAAGACCCAAACTGGGGAGGTCAACTTTCTGGCGCTGCTGGTGCCACTTGCAATGCTGGATGAACTGGTAGGTGGGCGTGAAGTTTGACTCTCTGCAGTACCTACTTCTACTGAGGTGGTTGTGGTGGATGTAGATCACTGCCGGTGAAATATGGAAGCTGGAGGTGGTGTTGGTGGTATTGTCTGTGTTGGTGGTATCCGTGCCACATCCCTCACAGCAATTTGGGATGGGGTAATGTCGGTCTCCACTGGGGCGGGACTAATGTCCATGAAGACTGGCATGTCATCATCATCCTCCCCTTCTACATCTACCTCCATAACTCTAAGGGTTTCTGGAACCTTCCTTTTCCCTAGCCTTGTCTCTTGGGCGTGGCATGTCTCCAACCCAGACGGAGGTGGGATCCAAGTGGTGTCTAGATCATCAGAAAGGGGGCTTGGAGAAGAAGTTGATGGACTAACCATCCTTTTCCTTGCTGGGGATCTGGAAGACAATGGATCTTCTGAAAGAGTGGCTTGCTCTTCTTCTTCCTCTGCAGGAAGCTCGATCTCCTGAACTGCCCCTACTTCGGGGGGAACAACTACTATTGGGGATGGTTGTGGCTGTTGTTGCCCACTTGTCTGAGTTCCCTGTATTGATTGGGTACTACTTTGCGATAACGATAAGTCAATTTCAACATCACTGCTCGTCGGCGTTGGACTCGTGATTAGACTGGCTGCCTCTGCAACAGACATGGGCCTGGGCCTAGGTTGGTGGGGTGGGTCCACTGATGCAGGGGTGCTACTCCCAGCTTGCTCCCCGGACACCGCTGCTGCAGGCGCAATTTTTGGTTTCCCCTAAAATGTCTTGGGCGACATACCGGTCTTGGTAAGTGGCAGTGCCTTCTTCTCACCGGCAACTATCTTGGTACTGGACTTGGTACCTTTCTTTAGGGCCATCTTGAAGATGTCAGCAGCACGCAGTGGCACAAGTTGAAGAGATGTCTGTGGTCACACGTCATGTGACGTCATGTGCAGCAGGAATTCTGTCTTGCAGTTCAATGGGTGATGACGTTTCCTCCTCTGTTCTGCACCTAAAAGCAAAGAAGCAAGAAGAACATCAGTGAAATATGGCATTCATTGTTGTGGTTCAATTACTACTTGTACAAACAAACAAATATAATATATAACTTAGTGTTTGGTCACACTTGTTAGTGTTATCAATATTATTAAATTTATTACCTCAGTTATTAAAAAACATAACAATACAGTGTATACATTTGTGAGACTTTGACAAAAACAAGGGCTTTCCTGGTTGGTGTACTAGTGTACAGTACACTCAGGAAGGATAGGAAAGAAGAAGAACAAGAATACAAATGTAACGGACCCGGTTTGGCACTATGCATCACGTGGGATTCCGCATTCAGGGAGCGGCAGCTGACAATGGATAGAAGCAATAAGCCAAGAGGAACAAAGGAAAGACATGCAGGCCTAATGCAGAAGAACACTGGGTGCCTTCACAAAATGGCCACCAGCCACATAGCCGGGCCACAACAACAAGAAAGGGAAGACAGACAATGCAGGCCTATGGCAAAAGCACTCTGGCTGCCTTCACAAAATGGCCGACAGCCACATGGCCAGTCACTCACAACAAGCAGGAGGCCTGGAAAACAATTAACTCATGCAGGTGTATATGGACACAGACTTTACAAAATGGCCCCTGGCCACACGGGGAGGCTCAGCCAAGGCAAATGCTGGCCCACTATTACAAGCACATTAACACAGTGGCCAGACAAAGGAGGCATGGTAAACAACACAGGTTTAATACAACAATGGCAAAAATGAAAATCCACAGGGCTAAAAAAGATTTGCATGCAAGTTACACAACAACCACACACATCCAACAAAGGCATTTATTTAACACACAAGAAAAAAGAGAAATATCCCAAAAAAACATTTTGCATTTCAATCCAATGCCATCCATGCCCTAAATGATGTTTAAATTCAACAGACGAAACAGTTGTTTCATGCACCCATGAGTAGCTCTGGGTCTACTGGCTGAAAGGCCTATTGGCAGACTACTGGGCTAGTGAATTAAATAAATATTGCAAATTGATTTCAAAAGTTGGAGAAAATGTAGTGAACTGTGCAACAGGTTTCCTTTATAAAAGAAGAAAAATTACTTACAAAGAAACAGCTAGGCCCCTACTGAAACTACAGGCCACCCACCACAGTCAATTTAAAAAAAAAACGATGAAAAGTACAAAAAAATGTAGGTGCAATGCCCCAATCAAACAAGCAACACTAATTTTCCAACTTACTCGTGAAACCTCAAATCCAATGATATATGATGCAGCAGACACAAAGAAGGATCCTTCCAGCTCCAAATCCAAATGAAAAGTGAACAGGAGATGGACAAAGCACTGGGAGGAGCCTGCTGGACAGGAAATCATCATTTCGAGAAGGTTTTGATGCTGCTTGAGAGAGATTCTTCTCCAGATTGCAAATTCTGCATGTTCGGGATCGCGATCTTCACAAAACTTCCGCCGGAAGTCCGTTGGCGAGCCCGAATGACGTGTTCACGATCGCACACTCTCGCGGGACCATGCGGCTGGCTACCAAATCTCGTGCCACTCGCGAACGGATGGGAAATCTCATCGGCGATCACAGGTACACGGTAAGTCGCTCCTGCTCACTGAAAACGCATTTTGGGCGCGCAAACACAAAAAAAACTCCGCTCCGGTGCGGAGTACGGAGTTTTCGGCAACTCCGCGTTCTACGCAGAATGCGGAGTTGCCAAAAAACCACAAATTCTGTGTGCGGAGCAGAGTTTTACGCCCAGGGTTACTTTGCATATGCAGATCGAGTGTATTAAGGACACCTCTGCATCGCATATTATTTTTACCCTCTTTCGGCCACACCAGTAGCATCTTAAAGGAATAATGTTGAAACTCATTCTCGTAAGTGTGTATTTTGAGTAGTTAGTGAGAGGAAAGCTTAACTACACTGGGAGCACGCCTAGGGTGTAGAGTTTGGCAGCCCAATTGTCATGAAGTTTGGCTGGGCTCTCACAATAACTTTGTAGATAACTATGATTCTTGCACTGCGAGTGCCTGTAACTCACATACTCTAAGAGATGTTATCGTTAAAACAAATGCTATTTTTAATGTAAGGTTACTGAAGGGAAAAGTCTTTTAGCTCCCTCTATAAATCTCTTAACCCCTTCCATGCTCATGCGGAATGGTTCCGTCATGAGCACAAGTTCTAGTGTGCTCCTGACGGAACCATTCCGTCATGAGCACATGCTCAGGAAGTCCCTCTGCTGCAGACAGCAGAGGGATTTCCCTTTTTTTTTTTTTTTGCCTGGGGAGGTGGGGGAAGAGCTTTCCCAACCTCCCCAGGCATATTTTTGTATTTCATTGTAATGACGATCGCGCACATGGCGCGCTATCCTCATTACAACGAAATCAAAACTGAAACTTAGTTTCAGTTTCTCAGTTTCGGTGCTTGTGGGGCTATCTCAGCCCCCCGAGCACCAAAAAAGATTGGAGGGGTATCGTTGGAAAGGGGAGAATCTCCCCTTTCCAATGGTACCCTTCCCTAGTGGATCCCTTCTTGGGGATCACCCCAGGAGGGCAATCCCCAAGCAGGGATCCACCCACTAGCACCAGGGAGGGGGGAGCGGCCCCTTGGGCAAGGGCCTTTGCTCCCCCCATTTTCTTTTGGGCACAAAAGTCTTTCTGCACCCCCATGGGGGGTAGATGGGAGCAGTAGCCCCCAATCTGCCCCCGGGGGGGCAGAAAGCCCACTAAAAACCAGGGACTTTTTTTTTTATTGACGTTGGGGTGGGGGCTGCCCAAAAAGGGCATGCCAATGCCCCCACCCCCGAGAGAAATGTCAGTCTTTCTGCCCCCCCAGGGGGCAGACGGGGGCAGTAGCCTCCAATCTGCCCCCCGGGGGGGCAGAAAGCCGACTAGAAACCAGGGATTTTTTTTAATTGATGTTGGGGTGGGGGCTGCCCAAAAAGGGCATGACAATGCCCCCATCCCCCTCCAGAGAAATCTCACACTTTCTGCCCCCCCCAGGGGGCAGACAGGGGCAGTAGCCCCCAATCTGCCCCCCGGGGGGGCAGAAAGCCCACTAGAAACCAGGGATTTTTTCTTTTTAATAATGTAGGGGTGGGGGCTGCCCAGAATGGGCATGATAATGCCCCCACCCCGAAAACAATTACCAGAGTGTCTTTCTGCCCCTCCCCGGAGGCATGTTGGGGCAATAGCCCCTTATCTGCCCTCCCAGGGGGGGGAGAAAGCCCACTAGGCCTCTGGATTTTTTTTTTTTAATTCAAGGGTGAGGTCAGCCCAGAATGGGCATGCCAATGCCCACATCTCCCCAAAAAAATGCCACAGTCTTTCTGCCTCCCCCGGGGTGCGGATGGGGGCAGAGGCCCCTGATCTGGCCCCAGGGAGGGGCAGAAAGCCCAATAGGCGCCAGCGATTACGCTTGCTTTTTTTATGCATGGGGGTGGGGGCTGCCCAGAATGGGCATACCAATGCCCCCACTGCCAAAAAAATAGCCACAGTCTTTCTGCCCCCCTTGGGGGCATATCGGGGCAACCCTCCCCCCCGATTTCCCCCAGGGCAGCAAAAAGCCCACTAGGCACAGACTTGTTTTTAGCAATGGGCCTACCTGTGGATTTTGGGCCCTAGCGCAGCCGGCGCATGGGGAAACCTAGCAAATCTGTACATTTTTAAAACTAGACACCAAGTGGAATCCAGGATGGGGTGACTTGTGTGCCTCTCACCAGGTTCTGTTACCCAGAATCCCTTGCAAACCTCAAACTTAGTTAAAAAAAACACTTTTTCCTCACAATTCTGTGATGGAAAGTTCTGGGATCTTCGTGGATCCACAAAAATCCACCCACCCCGCATTACCCAAAGTCTTCCGAGAAAAATGGTACCTCACGTGTGTGGGTAGGCCTTGTGACCGCGACAGGAACCGGCCCAAAACGCAACGTGGACACACCACATTTTCATAGTGAAAACTGACCCTTTTTTTTGCAAAGTGCCTAGCTGTCGATTTTGAACCCTAGCTCTGCCGGCACCTAGGGAATCCTAGCAAACCTATACATTTTTGAAAACTAGACACCCAGGGGAATACAGGATGGGGTGACTTGTCTGGCTCTCACCAGGTTCTGTTACCCAGAATCCCTTGCAAACCTCAAAATTTGTCCAAAAAAACACATTTGCCTCATATTTTTGTGGTGGAAAGTTCTGGAATCTGCGTGGATCCACATAATTCCACCCAACCCGCATTCCCCAGAGTCTTCCGAGGAAAAATGGTACCTCACACGTGTGGGTAGGCCTAGTGCCCGCGACAGGAAACGGCCCAAATCGCAACGTGGACACACCACATTTTACAGTGAAAACTGACACTATTTTGCAAAGTGCTTAGCTGTAGATTTTGAACCCTAGCTCTGCCGGCACCTAGGGAAACCTAGAAAACTATACATTTTTTAAAACTATACACCCTGGGGAATCCAGGATGGGGTGACTTGTCTGGCTCTCATCATGTTCTGTTACCCAGAGTCCCTTGCAAACCTCAAACTTTGTAAAAAAAAACACATTTTCCTCACATTTCTGTGGTGGAAAGTTCTGAAATCTGTGTGGATCCACAAAATTCCACCAAGCCAGCATTCACAAAAGTCTTCAGAGAAAAATGGTACCTCACTTGTGTGGGTGGGTCAAGTACCCGCGACAGGCAAGGGCCCGAAACCTATTGAGGCGACATCAAAATTGCCTATCACAAAACGACCTGGTTTTGCAAGTGGGGGTCACCTGGGTTTTTGGCCCCATGCTCGGCGGCCAGCTAGGGAAACCTACCAAACCCACACATTTCTGAAAACTAGACACCCGGGGGATTCTAGGGAGGTATGGCTTGCGTGGATCCCCCAACATTTTCTTATCCAGAATCCCCTGCAAACCTCAAATTTAGCTGAAAAAATAACTTTTCCACACATTTTTGTGTGGGAAAGTTGTGGCATCACCAGGCTGACACAAATTTCCTACCACCCAGCGTTTCCCCAGGTCTCCCGATAAAAATGGTGCCTCACTCGTGTGGGAGGCCCAAGTACCCGCGACAGGCAAGGGCCTAAAACGTATTGAGGCGACATCAAAATTGCCTATCACAAAACGACCTGGTTTTGCAAGGGGGTTCACCTGGGTTTTTGGCCCCGTGCTCGGCGGCCAGGTAGGGAAACCTACCAAACCCACACATTTCTGAAACCTAGACACCCGGGGGACTTCAGGGAGGTATGGCTTGCATGGATCCCCCAACGTTTTCTTACCCAGAATCCCCTGCAAACCTCAAATTTAGCTGAAAAAATCACTTTATCCATACATTTTTGTGTGGGAAAGTTGTGGCATCACCGGGCTGACACAAATTTCCTACCACCCAGCGTTAGCCCAGGTCTCTCGATAAAAATGGTGCCTCACTCGTGTGGGAGGCCCAAGTACCCGCGACAGGAAAGGGCCCAAAACGTATTGAGGCGACATCAAAATTGCCTATCACAAAACGACCTGGTTTTGCAAGGGGGATCACCTGGGTTTTTGGCCCCGTGCTCGGTGGCCAGCTAGGGAAACCTACCAAACCCACACATTTCTAAAAACTAGACACCTGGGGATTCCAGGGAGGAATGGCTTGCGTGGATCCCCCAACGTTTTCTTACCCAGAATCCCCTGCAAACCTCAAATTTAGCTGAAAAATCACTTTTTCCACACATTTTTGTGTGGGAAAGTTGTGGCATCACCGGGCTGACACAAATTTCCTACCACCCAGCGTTCCCCCAGGTCTCCCGATAAAAATGGTGCCTCACTCGTGTGGGAGGCTCAAGTACCCGCGACAGGCAAGGGCCCAAAACATTTTGTGATAGGCAATTTTGATGTCGCCTCAAAACGTTTTGGGCCCTTGCCTGTCGTGGGTACTTGGGCCTCCCACACGAGTGAGGCACCATTTTTATTGGGAGACCTGGGGAACACTGGGTGGTAGGAAATTTGTGTCAGCCCAGTGATGCCACAACTTTCCCACACAAAATGTGTGGAAAAAGTGATTTTTCAGCTCAATTTGAAGTTTGCAGGGGATTCTGGGTAAGAAGACGTTGGGGGATCCACGCAAGCCATACCTCCCTGGAATCCCCGGGTGTCTAGTTTTCAGAAATGTGTGGGTTTGGTAGGTTTCCCTAGCTGGCCGTCGAGCACGGGCCAAAAACCCAGGTGACCCCCCTTGCAAAACCAGGTCGTTTTGTGATAGGCAATTTTGATGTCGCCTCAATACGTTTTGGGCCCTTGCCTGTCGCGGGTACTTGGGCCTCCCACACGAGTGAGGCACCATTTTTATCGGAAGACCTGGGGGAACACTGGGTGGTAGGAAATTTGTGTCAGCCCGGGGATGCCACAACTTTCCCACACAAAAATGCGTGGAAAAGGTGATTTTTTTCAGCTAAATTTGAGGTTTGCAGGGGATTCTGGGTAAGAAAACGTTGGGAGGTCCACGCAAGCCATAAATCCCTGGCATCCCCCGGGTGTCTAGTTTTCAAAAATGTATAGGTTTGCTAGGTTTCCCTAGGTGCTGGCAGAGCTAGGGTTCAAAAACTACAGCTAGGCACTTTGCAAAAAAAGGGTCATTTTTCACTGTGAAAATGTGGTGTGTCCACGTTGCGTTTTGGGCCGTTTCCTGTCGCGGGCACTAGCCCTACCCACACAAGTGAGGTACCATTTTTCTCGGAAGACTTTGGGGAACGCGGGGTGGGTGGAATTTTATGGATCCACGCAGATTCCAGAACTTTCCTCCACAGAAATGTGAGGAAAATGTGTTTTTTTGGACAATTGTTTAGGTTTGCAAGGAATTCTGGGTAACGGAACCTGGTGAGAGCCAGTCAAGTCACCCCATCCTGGATTCCCCTTGGTGTCTAGTTTTTAAAAATTTATATTTTTGCTAGGTTTCCCCAGGTGCCGGCAGAGCTAGGGTTCAAAAACTACAGCTAGACACTTTGTAAAAAAGGGTCATTTTTCACTGTGAAAATGTGGTGCGTCTACCTTGCGTTTTGGGCCGTTTCCTGTCGCTGGCACTAGGCCTACCCACACAAGTGAGGTACCAATTTTCTCGGAAGACGTTGGGGAACGCGGGGTGGGTGGAATTTTATGGATCCACGCAGATTCCAGAACGTTCCGCCACAGAAATGTGAGAAAAATGTGTTTTTTTGGACAATTTTTTAGGTTTGCAAGGGATTCTGGGTAACGGAACCTGGTGAGAACCAGTCAAGTCACCCCATCCTGGATTCCCCTGGGTGTCTAGTTTTCAAAAATGTATAAGTTTGCTAGGTTTCCCTAGGTGCCGGCAGAGCTAGGGTTCAAAAACTACAGCTAAGCACTTTGCAAAAAAAGGGTCATTTTTCACTGTGAAAATGTGGTGTGTCCACCTTGCGTTTTGGTCCGTTTCCTGTCGCGGGCACTAGGCCTACCCACACAAGTGAGGTACCATTTTTCTCAGAAGACTTTGGGGAACTTGAGGTGGGTGGAATTTTGTGGATCCACGCAGATTCCAGAACCTTCCACCACTGAAATGTGAGGAAAATGTGTTTCTTTTGACATTTTTTTAGGTTTGCAAGGGATTCTGGGTAACAGAACCTGGTGAAAGCCAGTCAAGTCACCCCATCCTGGATTCCCCTGGGTGTCTAGTTTTCAAAAATGTATAGGTTTGCTAGGTTTCCCTATGTTCCGGCAGAGCTAGGGTTCAAAAACTACAGCTAGGCACTTTGCAAAAAAAGGGTCATTTTTCACTGTGAAAATGTGGTGTGTCCATGTTGCGTTTTGGGCCGTTTCCTGTCACGGGCACTAGGCTTACCCACACAAGTGAGGTACCATTTTTCTTGGAAGACTTTGGGGAACGCGGGGTGGGTGGAATTTTGTGGATCCACACAGATTCCAGAACTTTCCACCACAGAAATGTGAGGAAAATGTGGTTTTTTGGACCATTTTTTAGGTTTGCAAGGGATTCTGGGTAACAGAACCTGGTGAGAGCCAGTCAAGTCACCCCATCCTGGATTTCCCTGGGTGTCTAGGTTTCAAAAATGTATAGGTTTTCTAGGTTTCCCTAGGTTCCGGCAGAGCTAGGGTTCAAAACCTACAGCTAGGCACTTTGCAAAAAAAGGGTCATTTTTCATTGTGCAAATGTGGTGTGTCCACGTTGCATTTTGAGCCGTTTCCTGTCGTGGGCACAAGGCCTACCCTCACAAGTGAGGTACCATTTTTATCAGGAGACTTAGGGTAACACAGAATTGTAGAGCAACTGTTATTACCTATTGACTTTCGATGCATTTCTGCCTTCCAAATGAAAGACAATGTGTAAAAAAGAAGTCATTTTGAAAAATGACCTATAATTCTCATGCTAGTATGGGTACTCCCAATTTCGGATATGTGCAAATATCTACTGTTTCTAAACTCTATATTTTGTTCCCATTTCAGAAATACATAGGTGTCTTTCATACCGATTTTTCCATGTATACATTTTCCCAAATGAATTGCTATATACCCGGTACATAATAAAAAACCATTGCAAGACGCTGCTCAGTTATTGGCTCTGGGTTCGTCGGGTTCTTGGTGAACCTACAAGTCCTATATATCCCCACAACCAGAAAGGTCTATCGGATGTAATGGTATATTGCTTTCAAACAACTGTCATAATTAGAAGAAGTTACAGGTGAAAACGTTGACACAAATGGCTGTTTTTTTCAACTAATTTTCAATTTCTCCTATATTTAACTGTTAGTTTCTTTTTTAAAATTTTTTTATTTTTGTTTATTAATCCATGATAGTTACAATACATTACAATACATTAACACAATGGTTTAAAATGCGCACAAGCAATAGAAAGCCTTAAAATATTTTCACAAAGTTACAAATAAATTACAGGACTAAATACATGACGTTCATTAAAGTGCAGGTGCATAGGACCGTAAAAAAGGAAAAAAAAAGTCGCCTCGAACTAAAACCTCATTCATCCATAAAAGCCACCACCGGCCCCCATATCTCCATGCCTAATTTCTTTTTTCGAATACCTTTAAATTCATATAAACTATATTCTATATTAAACATGGAGAGAAATCGAGCTCTCCATAATTCAAAGGTTGGCGCCTCTTTCTGAAGACACATTGAGGCAATGCATAGCCTAGCCACAGCTGTAGCGAGAAAAATCAGATACCTATATTTATGGGCCAGTTGATCCAATCCCTCTCTCTCAGCTACCCCCAGCAGTACCTGCGTAGATGACAAATTAATTGGACCCCCCAAGATTTCCGCTAAGAATTTCTCTATATGCCCAAACAGGTTCATTAGGTGCCTGCATGTGAAAAATATATGTACAATATCTGCCTCTTCTGTTCCACAACAAAAACATTTCCCATCATTTAAACCACCCCATTTAGACAGCTTAGCTGGGGTATAATAAAGATTAAACACAGTCTTATAGTGTTGCGCTCGGAGATTGGCAGATATTAACAATCTCCCCGCCAACTCAATGGAGGTTTCTACCCGTGTGCCAACGCAGCCCAGGCTATTGTCCCATTTTATATTATGGTTCTCTAAATCATCACCCTTGGTATCTAACAGTAAATTGTACAATATCCCAATGGGTGCATTCTTCCTCACAGCTTCGATTACAGGGTTTCCTGCCATATTCCACCGATGTTTTCCTAAATAGTCACGCACCTGTAGTTATTTAAAAAATTCGAACCTATTAAGATGAAATTTGTCTGTTAGCATTTCAAAGGACATTAATCCCCCATTGGCAAATAGATCTCCAATAAAATTAATCTCATTAGTCCGCCATCTATCTATGATCCTATCCCAAAATATCGGTGGAAGGAGTGTCGTAGCTGTGAGAGGGGTGTACTGAGATATCCTCTCTAATCCATAATACTTTCGAACCGCTTTCCACACCTTATAGGCGGTATATAAAACCTTAAACCTGGTTTTCTTGTAGTAGCTTGGCTCCACATTGATAAACAATCGACTTTTAGCATCACTGCCCAATAACATTTGATAGATCGAGGGGGCTTCGGCAGCGCTAGCTGGTTCTGCACCTGTTAAGAGAATATTCATGTGTTGCAATATACATACATAATGATATAAGATAAAATCAGGAACGGCCCAGCCTCCTTTCTCCCGAGGGAGGGTCATATAGCGCATAGCTCTGCGGGGTTTTCCCTGGGCCCATAAGAACCTAGCACAAATTGATTGTAATACTTCAAGTTGGGGACGGGGAATTTCTAATGGTACAGATCTAAAAAAGTATAACATTTTTGGTAGTATCAACATTTTAAGGACATTACAGCGTCCCACAAGTGAAAGATGTAAACACTCACACCGGTCCAATTGCTTTCGCACATCATTAAAAATGTTACACCAATTAACCTCAACCAATGTTTTTAAACATGTCCTCAGCTTGACCCCTAAATATGTTACCTCGTTCAAAACTCGCTGGTCATCAAATATAGAAATGTTGGAACATAGGATTTGTGTCTTTGCCACATTGAGTTTATATCCTGATACAGCCCCAAACTCTACAGCCAACTGTTCTATTTCTGGCATAGCAGTGATAGGATTTGGTGTTACCACTGCCACATCATCTGCATACGCAAACACGCGAAAGTGCTCCTGCCTCCATATTACCGACTCTATCCCTGCACTTTGTTCTAACATTTTTAAAAACGGATCTATATACAATGAGAACAGCAAGGGGGAGCAGGGACATCCCTGCCTTGTTCCCCGCGAGATGTATACTGGGCTTGATTCCAGGCCCATAATACAGACTTTAGCTGATGGACGACGATATAAAACTTGTATAGCAGTGATAAAGTTCTGTTTAAAACCAATACCGCGCAATAGAGCCCATAAAAATTCCCAGGCAACCCGGTCAAATGCCTTTTCGGCGTCTAATAGTATCAAGCTAAATTCACTCCCCGTGGTGTTAGCTATATCAAGCAAGGTTACAACCCTGTTGATATGATTGGTTGTTCCCCTCTCGGGGATAAACCCATGTTGCCACAATGACAGCCAACCGGGTCGCTAAAATTTTGGCAAAGATTTTGCCATCTGAGTTTAAGAGCGATATAGGCCGATATGAGCCAGGTTGATCAGCCGGTTTATCTTTTTTTTTAAAAACAATAATGCTAGCCTCATCCCAAGTTAGGGGGGCAGCTCCTGCTTGGGCCTGTTGAAAGGTGATTAACATATCGGTCTTTAATACTCCCAAAAAAGTTTTATAAACTTCCAATGGGAGTTTATCGGGCCCTGTCGCTTTGCCCAAAGCTAAGATATTGACAGCTCTTTCCAGCTCCTCCATAGTGATAGGAGCTTCTAGTAGTTCTGCATCCTGCGTGTCCAGGTTATTACAACAGTTCTGTAACAGAGATTCCCCAGCATGTGAATCATAACCCTCCCCGGTATAGAGTGCCTCATAAAAATCATGGAACACCTTTAAAATCCCAACATCGGATTCTACTATATTGCCCCTGGAGTCTAACATTGAGCTAATCCTCTGAGCTGCTTCTTTAGATCTTAATCTCTGTGCCAAGCAGCGTCCAGTTGCCTCCCCATATTCATAATTTAGATTCCTATTAATAGAATGTTTCTTAGCTATCTCTTTGCTCCAATACTGATTAATTTTGGCTTTACCCCGAGCTACTTCCGTTTGCAGGGCTGTAATCTCCTGGCCCAGATGTATACCCTGCATAAGTTTTTCTTCCGTACCGTAAGACATGCGTATAATTCCTGTAGTATCACTCGCATTTGTTTTTGCTTATATATGCCAAAGCTAAGGGTCTCCCCCCTAAAACCCGCTTTAAAAGCATCCCATACGCACCCCGTCCCTGCTGAATTGTGGTTTATGGCAAAAAATTGCTCAATCCATATCTGCATATGTGCAACATAACTTTCATCCAATAATAACTTCCTGTCGAATGAAAAAGATCGCGGTTTGATTCCCTTCCTAGCCATATGAAGGTTCAACACTAAGGGTCCATGATCAGAGGACACCCGTGGATACACTTGTATTTTGGCTCCCGATAACAAAAGACCCGATGCGAAAAAATAATCAAGTCTTACTAATTTCTTGTGCGGGTGGGAATAAAAAGTATACCCTGCATCCATACCTCTCCGCATAGCCCATGCATCCACCAGTCCGTGATCAGCCAATAAAGATTGTAGAGCCTTGAATACCCTTGGTTTCCTTCCTTTGTAAGGCTTACTATCATCTTGTAGCGCATCAGGCTCAAGATGTATGTTTAGATCACCACATATAATTAATGGTGTGGGCCAAAGCGCCAATTCCACATTTAGTCCTTCAATTATGAGGGCCTCATCAAAATTAGAACCATATATAGAGCATATCATATATATCTGGCCTCCTATCCTGCATTCCACTATAGCCCACCGCCCTTGTTTGTCTGCCAATGCCCTTCCTGTCCCTTGTATGTGATTCTTCGCCAGAATTGCTACCCCCCGTATAGTGGTGGATTGCTCAGTACAAACTAATACTGTCAGGCCTAATTCCGCCAATAGTTTCCTTTTGGCCCATGGTATATGGGTCTCCTGTATACATATCAGGTCAGTTTGTAGTGCCCGCCGCTCATTGGCGACACGTTGCCTTTTATTATAATTGTTCAGACCGCTTACATTCAGGGAGCAGATCCTGATACCGCCCATTATACCACTATCCCCCATCTATCTTCCCTGTAACTTCCTGCTCATATACTATGTGCTTAAAACCATTGAATTTCATATTTCTCTTCATCAAGCCATCATGGATTATTTTTACTGTTGCCCCCCACCCCCCAACATCCACCCCTCCCCCACCCCCATCGACAACCCCCCTCCTCACCCAAACACGGTTCCAGTCGGCGCCGTGTCCCACCCCCACCCATCCCCCAACTAGAGGCTTGGAGACACAAGGTCTCCGAGATGGATCGAGCTTCCCAAACCCCCGACCCCCCTGCCCCAACCCGTATTTGATTACAAAAATATTCACCACCCACCACCATATCTCATATCCATACTGCCATCCCGGCTGAAAAACCGATATGTTGAAACAAAATAATACTATCAATGCCTAAATAGCGAAAGGGGTTCAAAATACTATCAGATAAAATCAATTAGTTTCAGAAAATATCTTTAGCCCTTCCTTTTTACCCCCTGCCTTCATATCGATTGTAAATACTCTTTAGCAGCTGATTCCACTGTGAAAAACCGCACATGTTCATTGTGTATGGTTTTAAGTTTAGCTGGATTCAGCAAGAAGGCTTGTGCCCCTTTATCTCGGAATGGCGTAATGAGTTGGCGAAGTTGCCATCTTTTCTCAACTGTGAGAGGGCAATAATCAGGGCGCACAAAGAACTCAACCCCCTTCCCAGTTTTCTTTCTATCTGGACGTGCCAAGTCATATACTGCTTCTCTCGCTAGATAGGTATTAACTGAAATTAAAATCGCCCTTGGTCTAGGAGAGCTCTGGCCCGACCTACTGCGCTGCACAAAAGGAAATCTGTGTGCCCTCTGAATCTCCCGGCTCCAGTCCCATTGCGTTAGCCCGGGAAAGGCTTCAGAGAAAAGTTCAGTGATAAATTTTCGGGGGTCTTGCCCCTCGGCCCCCTCAGGAATATCCAGTACTCGAAGATTGTTCCGTCGTAGACGATTTTCTAAATCAGTGATTTGAATGAATGAATGAATATGCATTTCTAGAGCGCATGGCTACCATAAGGCCTCCCAGCGCTAAAAGGCAGTAACATCACCGTGCAATGGTCAGGAGTCATGAAAACAGAAAAGTTTTCAGAAATTTACGAAAAGCCAAATAGTTGTCCTCCAGGCGTATGTAATTGGGAAGTTGGTTCCAGCACTTTGCCGCGGTATATGCAAACATACGTCCACCGCTCCGTGATCTATATATCCTGGGAGCTACTGCTAGATGTTTATTCTCAGAGCGGAGAGATCTCTTAGGGAGGTAAGGGGATATGATGGATCGAAGGATCGGTGGGCCCTCAGTCGAGAAAGTTCTATGGACAATGCATAGTGCCTTGACCTGAATTCGTTCCGCAACTGGGAGCCAGTGAAGAGAGGCAATGTGTGGTCTTGCGGATACCCGGTTAGGGACCCGCATAAGCAGGCGGGCTGCACAGTTTTGTACCGTTTGTAAAATTTTAATGGTTGAGCATGGAGAGCCTAAGTACAGCACATAAGCATAATCCAGTCTGGAGAGGATTAGTGCTTGTACCAGCAGTTTTCTTGCAATGAAAGGCAGCAGAGGAGAATTTTTCTAATCATCCTCAGGATCCCATAACAGGTACCTGCCACCTTCCGCGCCTGCTCCTTGAAATTAAGATTATGGTCCAGCCATACACCAAGACTTTTAATCTGATCCTTAGGAGGTGGCATTGGACCTAAGCATCTCGGCCAAAATAGGTTACCATCTTTGGGTGAGGTATTACCCAAAAACATCCACTCCGTTTTTGCCCCATTAAGTTTTAAAAAAGAGCCATCCATCCATGCGGAGACCTTCTCCAAACAGTTGGCCAGATTAATTTTCACATTATCAAATTGATTCAATGACACAATCAACTGGGTGTCATCTGCGTAAGTGACAATCTGGATACCAAAAGGTTCTACAATCTTGGCGAGGGGGCTCATGTAGACATTAAAAAGCGTGGGGCTCAGGGAGGAGCCCTGAGGCACCCCGCATCTCAGAGGCATACTTTCAGAGGTAGAGTTATCCTCGAATACTTGAAAAGATCTATTGTCCAAGAAGGACTCAAGCCACTTTAGTGCAGTTCCAGTCACTCCAACCTCTCTGAGTCTCACAATCAATAGTTGATGGTTAACCGTGTCGAAGGCTGCGCTAAGATCAAGCAGAACAATCGCCACGGAGCCACCAACATCAAGAATTTTTCTGGTTTCTTCAACCACCGCCAGCAGGGCAGTTTCCGTGCCCTGTTTAGGTCTGAAACCAGTTTGAGAGGCGTGGAGGCATTCATTCTTCTCAAGAAAGGCGGAGAGTACGCAATTAACATATTTTTCACCTATTTTTGAGATCCCTGGCAGAAGTGAAATTGGTCGATAATTTACAAATACTTCTGGGTCCAGGCTTGGTTTTTTTAAAAGGGCTTTAACCCTAGCCTGTTTCCAAAGAGAGGGAACAGATCCAGAGGAGAGTGATAAATTAATAAGGTCCAATATGGTTATCGCCACCGAGTCAGCGACCTGACAGAGGATAGTGGGGGAACCACATCACTGGGAGAACCAGATTTCAGTTGGATCAAATAGTTTTTAGGGATTTTAGATCCAAGGGAGGAATTATTTCAAGGCGGGGAACTGTGATTAGTATTTGATCGTCCAGATGCGGAATGTGTAAAGATGCTGAAGTAGGGGGAAAAGTGGAGTAGATATCCTCAATTTTTTTTTTTTTTTTTTTTTTTATAAAGTACTTTGCCAAATTATTACATCGTCCCAGAGTATCATCAGACGGCAAAGGGGGAACGGGGGGATTGACGAGAGATTTCGCAATCTGAAAGATTTCGCGAGGGGAGTTGGATGCTAAAGTAATCTTTTTTTCATAGTACAATGACTGTGCAGTTCTAATTTCTAGTTTATAAGCTTTGATGGCCTCTCTATAATTGATTTTCCAGATAGTATCATCCTTAGCGGAGCGTAAAGTCTCTGTAGTTGTTTTTTGTACAGCAAGTTCATCCTCCAAGTTGGATATGCGGGTCTCAGCCTCATTGAACCTGTCAGCAAACTCGGAACAAGACTTAGCAATTCTTCGCACTGCATTCTGCAGTTTACGACAAGCCCCTTGCGTACGCTGACTCTCTGCCCGCGTCTCCGCCCTGTGAGCCATAATGCTCTGGTAAATAACAGCCAGGGAGATATCTTCTGGTTTCTCTGCAGATTCGAAGTTGGCCTGCATCCCGCTGGCCATCTCAGTCTCATTCATATATGAATAGTGCCATTGAAAAGAATCAACACTCCCGGCCGAGTGATAGCCTGCGCACAGACCGAGGTCCCCCTGCTTACGTACTGTTTTTGGGCTGTTGATTCCCTTGTGTTTGTCCAAATCAGATTCCTCCCCAGAGGTATCCGAGGGATCTGACATTGAATAAAAGGGGGGGTCTCCAGAGTCATTTTCTTTCCTTAAATCCTGTTTGTCCCTTATCTTCCTTATTGCCATATCTGAACTACCAGGGCCAGGCTTTACATTACTTTCCCCCATCTGTGCCTTCTTGACTGACCCTCGAGGAGTGCCCCCCATTGCGACCTTTTCTGCGTTTTTTTCAGTGTCTTTATCAACATCCTCCCCACTTCCAGCTGAGCCTTGGGGGGTACCACTCATAGCCCCATCCTCATTAACCACCAAGTCTGTTGGGGAATCCCCTGCCCGCACCTCTGTATTAAATTCAGGTTCGGGAGTAGCTGATATTGCAGAAATGTTTTTTTTGGGTTTCACAGCCTGAAAAAATGCAGGGACAGCCTTCTTACCACCCTCTATACGTGCAGTGTCCTTCTTCCCCGTGGTTGTAGTCAATTTCTTGCCCTCCGTGCTGTCAGGCATTTCGGCGGGGTTGCGCACTCTTCCACGCCCAGCCTTGGGGGACATTACAACGCCATAGTGCTTAGCGTTCACTTCCTCATTGGACTGTCTTTTCGCCAGCACCATCCGCTCCATAGTCCGGGCGGCGCGCGCACACCAGGAAACACGTCTCATCAATGACAGGAGCCGAAGGAGAACCACACGGGGAGCACCGCAGGCGATCCACAGCATGCCTGCTCAGCCAGCGCTTCACCTCGGGGTTAAGAGGTAACCTGACCCGGTCAAAAACTACCCACAGGTCATGGTGAGTGGGGCAGGGGTGGAAAACCTCCGGGAGCTCAAGCCTGCGCGAACGTAATCACGGCCGCCATCTTGCCTACGACACAGCCTCCTAACTGTTAGTTTCTATGAAGAAACCTTGAAGGATCTACACAAATGACCCCTTGCTGAATTCAGAATTTTGTCTACTTTTCTAAAATGTATAGCTTTTCAGGATCCATTATTGCTTTCATACCCATTTCTACCATTAATTGAAAGGAGGTTGAAAGCACAAAAAATAGCAAAAATAGGCTATGTCCCAGAAAAATGCCAAAACTGTGTAAAAAATGTTGGTTTTCTGACAAAAGTCTGCTTGTCCCTGAAAGCTGGGAAGATGGTGATTTCAGCACCACAACCCCTTTTTTGATACCATTTGCAGGGAAAAAACCAGACGCTTTCATCTGTAGCCCTTTTTTCCCATTTCCCCCCCTCAAAACTTTTTTTGCTGTATTTTGGCTAATTTCTGGGTCCCCTCCAGGGAAATCCACAAACCCTGGGTACTTTTAGAATCCCCATGATGTTGGAAAAAAAGGACGCAAATTTGGGGTGGATACCTTATATGGTCAAAAAGTTACAAGGGCCTAAGCGCGAACTACCCCAAATAGCCAAAAAAAGGCTTAGCACGGGGGGGAAAGGCCTAGCAGCGAAGGGGTTAATGAGTGGGATAACAACAATTGGTTTAATATCACCTCTAACGTATGATGCAATCTGCTAGATGACACCTTAATGAGGCATAGAATAATTTTCAGTCCACTAAAAGAGTGTAGTATCTAACTGGCATCGTTTTCTTAGACAAACAAGGAAAAAACAATATTCTTCTCGCTCCATATTACTTATCTTTTCCATTTTAAAGTGTAGCACTTACTTGTGGCTGGTCTAGGTGCCTTTTTTTTTTGATAATCAAATTTATTGATTTTAAACAATACCACAAATTTACATTGGCAGCAAAATCAGGCACAGTGTCTGGATGGTATACAACAGCAAGGAAGATGACAGAGACCTGTATATCATTCTTCAGAATAGAGTCTCGTGCAAAGTTATCGCGATACATATGAACACATACACCCCTCAGGACATTAGATTGAACCATTTACCCCAAATCTTTTCGAATAGTTCAGGGCAGCCCCGGGCTTCAAAGAGGGGTTCCTCTTGAGTTCCGCACCAGTCCACCCCCCCTCTCCACCTCCGTACAGTAGGGGGCTTGGCCTGGGACCAGAGTGCCGCAATGTCACGTTTCGCCACCGCCACTGCAGTCCCCAGGAAGCGCTTGTCGGCCCGGGAGCCATCCAGGCCATCAAACACACCTAGAATCAGACGTAATGGGTCGTGGGGAACCGCCCACCCCAGGGTCTGTGTAAGTTCCAGTTCCACACCCGCCCAAAATGATGCAAGGACAGGGCATTGCCAGATCATGTGGTAAAAGTCAGCTGGAGCGTGGTTGTAGGTGCCTTTTTAATGAAGTCAAGTGTTATTTCAGCTAACTGGAGATGACCAAACTCTGCCATCTCAGAAACCAGACTGCAAAGGGAAAGGTGTTTCATCTGAATCCAGGAGAACTGCAATTGGCATTGTAAGAGTGCTTGTGTATTCAGATCTTCGTGTACAGACACTGTGCTATCTGCATAATGCAGGAGAGCCATGGGTAACGCAGCCACTAGAATCAGTCATGTGGGATGTCCTGAACTTCTCCAAGACTATAGAAATCAAAACTACTGGAGGAAATGTTCCTTGATGCAAAGGACTAGCAATTGGTATTTTCTGCTTTTGTGAATAGGTCTACCTGTGGTGTACGAGTGTTGTTTTCCAGATCTTGTTACAGTTGCCTGCTTAGCTCAGCTGCGCAAGTCTTTACTGCTCCTGGGACATGATCTGCTATCAACTTTGTTTCTTGCATTTGTCTACTTGCAGATTGACTGTTACTTTGAAGAGTGGGTAAAAGACTCCTTCCCCCCTCCACCACCCCTGTTCAAGTAACACATAGCAGTTATGTTGTCTGTTATAATTTGCAGCTTTTTCCCTTGAATTTGGCTCTAGAATGCTTTCAGTGCTAGGAAAATGCTTTTCACCTCCAAGTAACTGATGTGTTTGGGTGTCTTCTGGACACAGCATGTCATTCTTCGCTTCAGTTGTCCCATGTGTACTCCCCCAGCCTACATGTGACATGTCTGTTGCGATGACCTGCTATAGAAGAGTAGTGAAAGTCCTTCCCTTCAGCATATTGCCTTGGTTCCATTTCAACTTCTTGCTGACCTTGCTTGTAACATCATCTAAATCCTCCCATTTGCCTAATGATGGACACTACTGGCTGTCAAACCATTCCTTAAAAGGTTTCCTGTGTTATCTTGTATTTGGAATCAAGTCAATACAAGATGCCATCATACCCAATAGTTTCATCACTCTACTCACTGCCAAAGATTAAGACATCTGGTAGGGGCAAACTTGTTCTTGCAATGCTTGCACTATTGAAAGTAGGGTACACCTATGCTTTCGGTGTATAGAGTTCTGCCGCCACAAACGTTTCTCATTTTTGGTGTAGGGTAAGATTTTTTTTCCAGTTTCCTGTGAAACCAAAAGGTGAAGTAAACTCACCACATTTTGGATATCTGCTTTGCATCCGTTGAAATTGCTTGCCTTTACCAGCCATCCAAGTATGGATACAAATGAGCTGGTCTTTTTGAGTAGGCTGCTACCACTGCAAATGTTATGTTGAACACTCTCAGTACAGACAATACTGAAAATCAACACTTTGAAGTACTAGTTTATCCTCATCATCACATACTTGAGGTATCTTCTCAGTGAAGCGTATATCAGGATGTGGAAGTAGGTGTTCTTTAAATCTATGGTCTCCAGTTAGTCTCTCTGCTAATAATACTGTGAGTTCTTAAAGATCTTGCATCTGGAGCCTTTGGGTTTTGACAAACTTGTTGACAAACTGAAGGTCCAGCACAACTACACAGTTCACTGTTTAAGTATCAGAACATAAACTGAGTAGACCCCAATGTTTGTCTCCTTTATGGGCAATCTCTTTGTTGTAGTAGTGCTTGAACCTGCAACTGGAGTTCTTGGTACTGATCCTTTTTGCATCTATTGTTTTGGTGGTATTGCAAGTGTTTTTGTTCAGGAATTCTGTACAATACCCATATCTAACAATGAATAACACCTATTTGTCTGATGTAACAGATTCCGAGGTGCTTAGAAAGTCCTTTTATTGTATGATGGTGAGGGGTTCCATGTAGATACTGAAGAGTGTAGGTGAGAGGATTGAGATTGGGAAACACCCCAGGATATGGCAGAAGTATCAGAGATCAAGTTGTTTATCTGTATTGTTGGAAAGAGTTATGTAGGTATGAGGTGAACCATTTCAAAACCACGCCATCTACTCCAATTCATTTCTGGAGGGAATCTAAATGCAGCTTGTGATTAACCGTGTCAAAGGCCGCTGATAGGTCAAGGAGTAGGAGATGGCAGCATTTATTTGTATCCAGAGCTTTGTGTAAGTCATCTACTATTTTTAGGATGGCTGTTTCTGTGCTACAGCCTTTCCTAAAGCCTGATTGGAGTGGGTCAAGAATATTGGTGTCAATCTGCTGGTTGAGTTGGAACAGAACGCATTTCTCAACAATTTTAACCAGGAAAGGAAGGTTGTCCTGAAGCTGTTGAGGTCATCTGTGACAGCACCTGTTTTTGTTTAGTAATGGGGTAACTTGTCCAAGTTTGAGGCAATTGAATATAACCCCATTGTTTAGGGAGCTATTTATTATCATGGTCCATAGAGGTGATAGGGCTTGGTTGAGACTCTTCGCTAGGTAGGCCGGGAGAGGGTCTGCTAGGTGAGAGGTGGGCTGGGCTTCTGAAATCATTACTGTGATATCCTTCTCCATAAGCGAGTTGAATTTCTTCAAGCTCCAGGGAGATGTGAGTGCCTCTGTGACTTTAATGTAATCTGAGGGCTCATGTAAAGAGGCCACCCCTTGTGAGTCTGAGGAGATCAATGTTGTGTACATTCTCTCCTTAGTGGTGGGAAACATTTCTGTGGCTGGTCAGGTGTGGAGATCTAGGGAGAGTTCAATCTTTGTGATTTTGTCATTGAAGAATTTCACGAATTTGTCGCAACGTTCCTTAGTGAGATACGGATTATCACATGCTGGTTCCGAGGTTTGTTGGTTAATGATGTTAAAAAGTTCTTTGTGGCAGTTTTTGCTTTGCCTAGTGCTCTGCTGAAGAAAGTGGCTTTTTCTTTTACTATGTGTTTTTTTTTGTATTTTCTGCATTCCTGTCTGAGCTGGTGAAGATGGGTTATGGACAGCTTTGTTCTCCAGAGTCTTTCGGCAGCTCTAAGTTGTCTTCTTTCAGAGTTCAGGTCTGTGTTGAACCAAGAACTTGAGGGGGTGTTTTGGATTTTTCCTATTTTCCCAGGAGCTAACTGGTCAAGGATGGCTGAGGTAGTTGTGTTATAGTGTGCTGTGAGTGAAAGGTAATTAGTTGGGGGGGGAAGTGGGGCCATCGTTCTATCTTCCAGATCAGGCAAGGGAATCTGACTAATGTTTTGAGACCATTGGCTGGTTTTCTGAGGGTGAATAGGGGGAATTTCCATTTGATTGAATTGGAACAGAATGATGTGGTGATTTGACCAATTGGAAGGATCCTGTTAATGCTTACCACTTCGTTATGCGCTATGATGGCATCAAGGGTTGCACCTCTGGTATGTGTTTGGCCTTTGCAATGTTGGACAAGATCTTTGCTGAGTAGGAGTTTATTAAGGGTTTGGATTATTGTGTTTTTCTAATCGTCCAATGAAGGTTGAAGTCAACTAGGATTATGTCATTGTCACTGGCAAAAGAGCATTGCATTATCAGTTCTGTTAGGTGTTCGCTGAAGGCTAACGCATTCCCTGGTGGATGATAGAGTAGGTGACATTTTGTTGTCTTATTGTTCTTCATCCTCATGTTCGAGCTGAGGTATTCAAATGTGGGGTAGAAAAGGTGTACGTTTTGGTCATGTGTATGCTATTCTTGTGGATGATAGCTAGGCTACCCCCGCGGCGGTCTTCCGTATCCTTCCTGATGATAGCGAAGCGGGGGGACTATAAGGTCCAGGCTCAGGTATGAGGAGTATGAGGAGTCATTTAGCGATGTTTCTGTGATGAATGCCAATATCATGGTTCAGGATGGCTTCAGCTCGAACCATTGCATTTTTGGTAGCAGATCTGCAGTTTAAAAGTATGCAGTTGATATTACTGGTGCTGTTGAGTTGTTGAGCGGGGGGCCAAGGGGATAGTGATGTGGTGTGCTGGTGGTCTCTCCCCATTCCCGTTATCACTTGAATCTTTGAGGTGAGGTTGTCTTGGCTTGATGTCAGGTCGTTAGTTGCACTCTAGTTGCTCATCAGAACACTGAAGTAAACTGCAGATCACCAGGGAGTTAACTGGCAGTGTGCTGCTGGTGTTGAAAGTGTTGAAGACTGTTAGCGCTCTAGTTGTTCTTTAGAACACTCTATGAGGCTGCAGTAGAACACACAGGAATCAACTGACAGGCTGCTCCTGTTGTAAGTCCATGTTTTACTGAGAATGTCAGACTTTATTCTCATATGGCTGAGAAGCATAGTGTGAATTTGCAGACAATGTGCTCTCATTTTAGTTTCTGGAGCACCTTCTATAATCTCCATGGGAAAATCATGAGAAAACTGTTTTCTCTCAAACATGAATAATGTACTCCCAGCAGAAGGCTTCTTCACAGGGTAAAATCACCTTAGAACACACCACAATTCCTAAAATTACTATGGTACTGTTGTGTCCCCAGGGGCCATAGGCTACGGGTTCGGGACACGCGGCTGGGCCTTGCGCTGTGGTGAGGCGTGTAAAACAGGACTGCCATAGCAGAGCCTCGCCCGTTTATTTATTGTCGCGGTCACATGACCACGGGTGCAACCAAAGGGGCATTGTCAGGCAGAGTTGTTAGCAGGAACACCCCTGCGTGGTGGCCCCATTACATTCCTCCTTTATTATAACGAGAATAAACCATAAAACTAACACGGCTAACCATCTACATGGGCAGTGGCGGCTGGCAGAGGGAGTGCTGCGGGGTGGTGGGGCGGGGCAGGGGAGGGGCTGGGTGGGGGGATAGTGGAGTCGGACATACGACGGGCAGGAGTAAAGTAAGTAAATAAATAAATAAAACTATTTACGTTGCGCTCGCTGCATCGCCAACACGGCGATGCAGCTAGCGCAAGGTAAATAGTTTTATTTATTTATTTACTTACTTTACTCCTGCCCGTCGTATGTCCGACTCCACTAACCCCATACCCACTCCCTCCCCCACCCCACCGCCCCGCAGCAGTCCCTCTGCGAGCCGCCACTGACATGGTGATATTTCCCATTAACAAAATTGTTTAAACCCAGTCCCAACCAGGGGCTTGTCCTATTGGCGAGCAAAGGACTTTGATACACTGGACACTTAACAGGCTTAGAAAGTGAGTCAAAAGGATATAGGAGGTTCTCATCTTGGCTCACACTTGCCACCTCCTGATCAGTAAATCAATCAATCACTCAATCAATCAATGAATCAGGAGCTTGTATAGCATGGATCAGTCCATCATGAAGTCCTGGAACTGTTGATACGGTGTTGGGTTTTGCTGGTGGCGGTGACTTGGGAGACCCCGCACAGGTGGGAAATGACGTCGATGACCTTCCTTCCAAAACAGAGAGTGCTCAGAGCTACCTTGGTGGCCATGTGGGGGCGTTAGCTGGTAGTCTTTCAGAAAACTGTAGATGGCTTCCTCAATACACTGCTGCTCGGCCTGTGCAATGCGGGTAGTCTTTGTGCTGGTTTGCATGAACCGTTCGACCTCCCCATTGGTTTGAGTCCAACAGGGACAATCCGGCGGTGTTTGGTCCCTCTGGACTTGAGGTAGCTCATCAGCTCCTGGCCATTGAAAGGAGGGCTATTGGATCAGGCCGTGGGTTGCCATTACTTTTTCTAGTTTTGGGATGGTTTCCTCATCTGAGGTGGCATCTGAATATTTCTACCTCTGAGTAGTGAGTAGTCATCCATGACAATGAGGAGATGGTTGCAGTCTGGCAGGCTGCCGAAATCTGCACTGGTGCATTGCCTAGGGTGGTCGGGAGACGGTGTCATGAGTGATGTCACTGACTATGTCATGAGTGATGTAATATGTGACATCATGAGCAGTGCATTGCGGGGGCGCGAGTTATAGTTAGCTGAACTAACTATAACAGTGGAATTTCTATGGTTTTGTACGAGTGAAATGTCCAGCTAACTATAACGCCCCTGAAACCTATGGTTTTTTCAGTGAATTTCAAAGGTTTTTTAAATGCTAATTTCTAACTATAACGTCTGTAAAACCTATGGTTTTTTCAGTGAATTTCAATGGTTTGATAAATGCTAATTTCTAACTATAAAGTCTGTAAAACCTATGGCTTTTTCAGTGAATTTCAAAGGTTTTATAAATGCTAATTTCTAACTACAATGTCCCTGAAACCCTTATTGTTTTTAACTAAATTTAAAAAAGACGTGCATACTTTTTCTAGTGAAAAACTAACTGTAACAGTAGTCTGTTATAAGTTATAATTTAACAATGTTTAAAACTTAATTAGCAGTAATTAACATATAAGTGTGGAAAAAGTGTGACGCAGCAGCTATGATACCTGACTTCGAACAACATCGTTCACAGTTCGATTCCCGGCTCCAGCGGCACGTTAGCCCACCACTATGTCACTGTGGGCAACACCTTGCTTAATCTTTCCGATGCCCCGGAGCTCCTGCACACCTTTCCAGGGGTAGCTGTACGCTTTACAAATGCTCGCATTTTTTTAATTTAAAACCATAGTGATGAGAAATATTATCACGTTTTTTTTTCTTCTATTCTGAAAGATCTTTTTTTTTATGTCTTCTATTTAGAATTACGGCAATTAATAAATGTATTTACTCATGAGAATGGAAATGACATGGTTTTCCGGGTAACAGTTTTTAAGCTTTCCAACGTATGTACATATTAAGGACCTTATACGTGTTAGGTTCGAAATCGAAACTTTTTCCGCTTCACATTTTGTAACTTTTCCCAACACGTGCACAAGTTAAACAGTTAAAATGTGAGCATGTGTCAACTGTAAAACGTGACATCTAAATGGGCGGAGCCGCATCTTCCCTTCCATAGACTACTCAATAACCAAAAAGTATATTAACCACACCCGTTGATTGATTAGTTTCAGTTTTGCGAGTTCTTTACGCGTCTCCATTCAGTGATGCAGGTGCTCTTTTCTACAGTCGGATTCTTCTTTTGCGGCCACAAAACATAATCCTGAGTTGTAAGTTGTTTGATTATGGCATACTAGATATTTATAATACGTAGCTATTTGTCAATATTTAAACACTTGTATTTAGAAAAAAGTGTTATTGGTTGTTTTTGCCATTTATATGTAACGTCAGCAGCTTGTTTTCAGAAACAGACAGAATACAGCAAACATTGTTCCTGTTCTGGCTCCTTTGAGCTCATATAGTGTGACTTTGTATATTATAATATTGACACTGTACTTGACCTCAGAAGTGTTGGTGACCCGTCGGCGCGAAGACTAAAGATTTATATGTAACGTCAGCAGATTCTAGTTTGTAGTCTATTTCCCCTTGAGATCATATAGTGTGAGTATGTATATTATAATAACCACACATTATGATCTCAAAGGAGTTTGTGACCCGTCGGCGCGAAGACTAAAGATTTATATGTAACGTCAGCAGCTTCTGGTTTTTAGTCTATTTCTCCCTTGAGATCATATAGTGTGAGTATGTATATTGTAATATTTACATTTATACTGACCTCAGTGGAGTTTTTTTGATATTTCTATTTTTGTCTGTTGCGGTTCCTATTCAACTTCTCCCTATAGAATATATACTACCAGTAGTGTATATTATTATACTACTATCCTATATATTCTCAAAGGAGTACGTGATTTGTTAGCGGAGCAGTGAGCGACCTCTAAGCACCACGACCAAACTTTCCCGAATTCTACAGGATAGAAATTATAAAAAAACTTGTTATTGTTCTTGTGACCTGAGATGATGTAGTGCAGGAGTGTTTCTTGTAGCACTTCTTTTCTACTTTATCTAAAAGTAACTCATGCCCTCTTATATTATCAAGAATATGGGGCAACACTTTTACAAACTATAGCAGAAAACAAAAGGGAGGGTGTGCCCACGATTAAGGGATATTTTATGAATTGCGTTTTTATTTGTCACCCCTTTGATATATACAGCTTCCGTTTTCCATAGAAAGTATATTTGTAATTGCTTAATAAAAGCTATTTGAAACCTAGACTGAAATTTTTGCTGCGCAACCACAGCTCCCCGTCAGAAAAGTAAACACCACATTATAACTAAACAGTGCTCCTGGGAAGTATCCCACCCGCAAACTTAATAAAAAGAAGACCGCAACACACTTTGTTATTTTCCCGACGTGATTTGTACACCCCACGCCAATTATATAAATGGCCCTTAAAATATATAAAAAACAATTTTTACCTTCACAATCCCTGTCCACCACCTTGTGACCACTGTACAGAGTTAATAGTGTTCCTACCCTCCACGCTACTACTTTCTTTTCCCGTACTCCATTGAAGTGCGTCACAAAACGCTTCACAACAGTGAACAATTCCCAGCCAATAATGAGCAAACTTGTACTCAGAACACGTTACCCAATCAGATGTCCCTGATGCTCCGCGAAGGGGGAGGGAATGGCTCGCAACACTTCTACTTTCAATGGTTTACAGCCAATGAACATTAAGCTTGGGAACGTCCTGCTTGGAACACGTCAGCCAATCAGATGTTCCTGCTACTCCGCGGACGGGGAGGAAATGGCTGGCAACACTTCTACTTTCAATGGTTCGCAGCCAATGAACATTAAGCTTGGGAAGGTCCTGCTTGGAACATGTCAGCCAATCAGATGTCCCTGCTACTCTGCGGACGGGGAGGAAATGGCTTGCAACACTTCTACTTTCAATTGTTCGCAGCCAATGAACATTGAGCTCGTTGTTGGAACACCTCAGCCAATTAAACGTTAATTTTGTTCCAGACACACGAACAGAACACGCCCTCCCACATAATATTAAATTTCGTCTAAGAAAGTGACACTGTCCGTGGTAAAAGTGAACACCGCATTATAAGTAAACATTACTGCGCATTATATTAAAGGAAGGCTGCAATATGGCGCATTGTTATTTTCCAGATATGATTTACACAGCCTACTGAACATTGCCGCAATACCGCACATTCACACTACCTGTGTGTGCACCCTACACACTGCTTGCCGCAATACGGCGCATTGTTTTACCGACGGGATTTCCAGAGCCTACGCAACCTTGCTGCAATACCGTGCACCGTTGTTCGGCGGACGTGATTTCCACGGGCTACGCAACATTCAAACTCCCTGCCTCTGCACCATACAGACTGCTTAAAGTAAGACTACAGTGTTCCTACTATACCCTCTTATACAATTTTTCTCTTTTGTTTCGCCCTACGCCTTTCAACTCAGTCACAAAATGGCTGCCAACACTTCCTAGTTTCAACAGTTCGCAACCAATGAGCCGCACGCTCGTGCTCGTAACGCCTCAGCCAATCAGATGTCAGAATTCTCAAATATCAATATCTGTAAATTTTGATATTTCTCTAAAACTACTGAACGGACTTACCCCATTTATACAAAAGCGTGCTGTCTGGACCAAGACCTTTCTCCCTGCCAAATTTGGCGTAATTCCGTTCAGCAGTTTGACCTGTAGCGTTGTCTAAAGTTTCCTATGATCTTTTATCGCACGCACCACACCACGTTTTCCGCGAGCCACACGGAGACTGCCTTTAAGATCGCAACATATTGGTATTATACCCCCGCAAGGCTAGCTAAATGGCAACTTCAATGTGATGGCCTCTGCTGGCGAGGGTGTGGTAATCCAGGGACGCTGATTCATTTGCTTTGGCACTGCCCCAAACTGACTCGCTATTGGGAACAGATTCTAGATGACATTGATGCTGCCTTTAATACCTTCATACCCCGGCTCCCTGCGTACATACTCTTAGGCCTCCCCAATGCACTTACCTTTCCTCTGCACTCGCTTAGGGGGAGACAAATGGCGCTTGCGCTGAACGCCGCACTGAGGGTTATTTTGGTACGATGGAAATCAGACCGGGTCCCGGAGCACACGCAATGGGTGCACCAGCTCTGGAGCCTCCTGGCAATGGAGAAGCTCTCCATGGCAGCGGTGGGGAAGAGTGATGCTTTTGCAAAAACTTGGGCCCCTTTTCTCACTATTCTCACCACAGAATTCCGAGAACTGTCCTGCCCACAATACCTCCGCATTCTGAAACTGATCCCGGAGGACGTCTCTGTTCTCCCTGGAGTGTGCGCATCAAGTGTCCCGTGCCGCAGTCTGAGGCAATAAACATTGAACAGCACCCAGGAACATGCACTGTTGAGTTTTCTGCCCCTTCATGTACAGCCCACTGAGGAGACGGGGTGGGGGGTGGGTGACGATTTCAGGGGTTTTATTGTTTCTACGGGTTAGGTTATGTCTTGTTTTTGGTAAAATTATAGGTGGCTTTTCTCAGAAGTGTCTGCGGCCCATACGGGATCCTCCCACAGCTCCGGAGTCACTATGGTCTTCGCCTGCCTCCTTGAATGCTCTTCACATTGGTCACCGTTTTCTATATTTTTTCAGACGCGGCCGGCCCTGTTGGGTTGTAGGCGGCTTGCTGTGTTTAATGTCTGGTACTCACACCCGCATCACTACATGTCTTGCCTTTACTATGTATGTTGGGCCGGCCCATAGGGTTGTAGGCACTTGCTTGTGGATATATACATTCTTTGCCACCAATAAAACGATTTAATACTAAAGTTTCCTATGGAAATTGCATGGAGAAAACATGTTTTGGGACCCCCTTTTTTCTCAGCCCCCCTTCACGAATCCCCCCCAGACTTTCAGGATAGGAGCTCACCTGAAAAGAGGAACTTTTTGGAAAATTTCGTAAAGATTCGTCAAACGACGCCAAAGTTATAAGCACATCAAAAAATGCTTTGCCTATGGAATCGTGGTTCTAACTATAACTATCTACTGGCGAGCGCCAGTAGATAATATATATTATCTACTGGCGGTCGCCAGTAGATAGTTATAGTTAGGACCTATTATCCATAGGAAATCCGCGACATTCTATTTGAAATAACGTTGGCGCCGGTTGACGAATCTTCGCGAAAGTTTCCAACTTGTTGGGGCGCTCCGGTCCGCTCCTATCCTGAAAGTCTCGGGGTGATACGTCAAGTGGGGGCCGAGAAAAAAGGGGGGTCCCAAAACGCATTTTCCCCATTCATTTTTCCATAGGAACCTTTAGTTGCAGCTACAGCCCGAACTGCTGAACGGAATTACACCAAATTTGGCAAAGAGGTAGCCCTTGGTTCAGTGTCGTGCCTTTTGCTTAAATGGTGTAAATCCGTTCAGTAGTTTCTGAGAAAATCACAAGTAAAGTCACATATATATCTATGGCCGAGTAGGGTCCGCGTACCCTGAGCGCACCCTGCGTGCACTGTCCCGATCACGAGCTGCATGCTAATTGGCTGTCAAGTGGCTATCAACACTCCAAATCAGGAAGTGTTGGCTGCCATTTTGTCCCTCGGTAGAACCGAGGCACAGAAACAAGTGCGCAAAACGCACAAAGGGGGCAGGGTAGAAACACCCTGACCCCCTAGGTCTGCTCAGGGGGTCCCACAAGGACCCCCTGGGCAAAAAAAAGCATTTTTTTTTTTAAATCGGCGGGATGCGCTTAGGGTGCGCGGATCCCGCCGAGAAAAAAAGAAACAAGTGCGCAAAACGCACAAAGGGGGCAGGGTAGAAACACCCTGACTCCCTAGGTCTGCTCAGGGGGTCCCACAAGGACCCCTGGGCAGAAAAAGCATTTTTAAGAAGAAAAAATCGGCGGGATGCGCGAATCCCGCCGGAAAAAATCGAAGCGCGGTCTCCCGCGCTTCGATGCTATTTTGCCCCCGGGGGGGCCAAGTCCCAGGGGCATGCGGGGGGTGGGTTTATATTTAATTTTGGGGGGCCTCGAAGGGCCCCCAAGCCCCGGGGACTGCCACCCCCCGGGGCTTTAAAAATAATGGTGCGGGAGGGCTCTTGGCCCTCCCGCAGCCCCGGGGACTGCCACCCCCCGAGGATTCTTTTTTTTTTTTTTTTAAATTACCTGTGTGGGGGGCTTGAGCCCCCACACGCCCTGGGGACCACCACCTCCCCGGGGCTTTGTCGATGGAGGGAGGGGGCCGCGCGGCCCCCCTCCTGGAGCCTGTAATGGCCCTGGGGACCGCCACCCCCCAGGGCCAGCTCCTGCAGTGTCCCGGGGTGCCTACCCCCGGGACACTGTAGTTTGCTATGACAGGACGGGAGCCTCGCGGCTCCCGTCCGGTCATAGCAAACTGCTTTGGATATTGGAGCGAGAGCAGGAAACCTGCTCTCGCTTCCAATATCCAAAGCAAATTGCTTTTCCACATGGGGAGCTGCATGTTAGCAGCTCCCCATGTGGAAAAGCAATGCTGCGGGAGCCGGCAGGGTCCGTGGGGGAGTTGGGGTCCCCCCACGGACCCCAAAGGATAGGGCCAGCCCCGGGGTATGGGGTCCCCGGGGCAAGTAGTGGCCCGGGAGGGGGACCACGCGGCCCCCCTCCCCAAAAAATAATTTTAAAAAAATAAAATAAAGGCCTGCCCCGGGGGATGGGGTCCCCGGGGCAAAAGGAGGCCTGAGGAGGGGGCCACGCAGCCCCCTCCATAAAAATGTATTTAAAAGTGTGGCCATGCCCCGGGGGATGGGGTCCCCGGGGCCGGATTCAGCCAAGGGAGGGGGGCCACGCGGCCCCCTTCCCGTTTAATTTAAAAAAAAAAAAAAGGGGTAAGGCCCTGGGGGATGGGGTCCCCAGGGCCCAAAAATAGGAAAAAGGAAGGGGGGCCACACAGCCCCCCTTCGGGGGGGGGGAAAAAACGATTGGGCCGCAGGCCCCGCCCCCTTTCTTTACCACTCTGCAAACGCGCCCCTGGCGCGTTTGCAGATGGGGAACGAATTCCCCTTAAATACTGGGGGTACCTGGGGCCAACTAGCCCACCAGGAACCTCCAGTATGCGCTAGGGGCTGCGTTGCAGAGAGGTGTACAGAGGCCACGCCCCTTTTACACCTCTCTGCAACGCAGCTCTGTGGCGCTTTTGGAGGTACATGGTGGGCTACTTGGACTCCAGGGACCCTCAGGATTCAAGGGGACTTAATCCCCCAACTTAAAACGCGCCACGGGGCGCGTTTGCACTGTGGTGAAGGGAGGGGGCGGGGCTTCAGGTGACATGTGTGCAAACAGGCCCGTGGCGTGTTTTAAGATGGGGAATTAAATCCTCTTCAATCCTGAGGGTCCATGGGGCCAACTAGCCCAACAGGTACCTCCAATAAGCGCCACGGAGCTGCGTTGCAGAGTGTTGTAAAAAGGGGCGTGGCCTCTGAACACCTCTCTGCAATGCAGCTCTCTGGCGCATACTGGAGGTACCTGGTGGGCTAGTTGGCCCCTAGGGACCCTCGGGATTGAGGAGGAATTAATTCTCCAACTTAAAACGCGCCACAGGGCGTGTTTGCAGACATGTATCCTCAGGCCCCACCCCCTTTATTCACCATTGTGCAAATATTCCTCTAAAATCAGCCGAACTACGAATTCCGATTTACTCACCTGTATCAGGAGAGACCTCAGTGCTGCATCTTTGAACCCAGTACTGATCCTAAAAAGTAATTTTAACCGTACTTACCAGTAACTTGAATTTCCTTCCATAGGATATCATTGCCTGCTTTTTGCTGAAAAAGTTTCTGTCGATTTTTGAAACTTACAAATATTCCTCTAAAATCAGCAGAACTACGAATTCCGATTTACTCACCTGTTATCAGGAGAGACCTCAGTGTTGTATCTTTGCGCCCAGTACCGATCCTGAAAAGTAATTCTAACCGTACTTACCAGTAACTTGAATTTCCTTCCATAGGCTAACATTGACTGGTTTCACTTGGAAATTCTTCTAAGTGTGGAGTTTTGGAACTTTATAATATTCCTCTAAAATCAGCCGAACTACGAATTCCGATTTACTCACCTGTTATCAGGAGAGAACCCAGTGCTGCATCTTTTAGCCCAGCACTGACCCTGAAAAGTAATTCTAACCGTACTTACCAGTAACTTGTATTTCCTTCCATAGGCTAACATTGACTGGTTTCACTTGGAAATTCTTCTAAGTGTGGAGTTTTGGAACTTTATAATATTTCTCTAAAATCAGCCGAACTATGAATTCCGATTTACTCACCTGTTATCAGGAGAGAACCCAGTGCTGCATCTTTTAGCCCAGCACTGACCCTGAAAAGTAATTCTAACCGTACTTACCAGTAACTTGAATTTCCTTCCATAGGAATCCATTGTCTGGTTTTCAGCAGAAAAGTTTCAGTGTCGATTTTCACAAACTACAAATATTCCTTAAAAATCGCCTGTGTGACTTAAACGCATTCTTTCAACTGTTTACAGGAGATGCACCAGTGCTGGATCCAGGATCCACCACTGAGTAAGAAAAAGTAACGATAACACTACTTAAATGCTAAGTGAATTTCCTCCCATAGGATAACATTGGTGATTCTATGTGAAAACGTTTCTGTGTCAACTTTTAAAATACAATAATATTCCGTAAAAATCACTACTGTAACCAAAACGCTTTTACTCAACTGTTTACAGGAGATGTCCCAGGACTGAATCTAGGATCCAGTCCTGTGGTTAGAAAAGTAATCCATAAAGTAACTAATTGCATTTAACTAGAAATTCACATTGAGCTCAATGTTGCATTGTTTTTGAAATTGTGTTGCCCATTGCAACAACTGTAACTACTGTACTTAAAAGTCTATTGCCTATTTGCAAAGTATTTAAACTAAAGTAATTCATTCTGAGAAAGTATATTTTGTAATGTAATGTATAATGTAATTACAATGTAATTTAAAAAATAAAATATCTAAAAATAAATAGTTTAAAACATTTTTGTAAATCAGTATCAAAAAAATAAATATAACAATTAATACATTTAAAAATTGTCATTTACAAAACCTTTGAAATTCACTGAAAAAACCATAGGTTTCAGACACGTTATAGTTAGGAATTAGCATTTAAAAAACCTTTGAAATTCACTGAAAAAACCATAGGTTTCAGACACGTTATAGTTAGGAATTAGCATTTAAAAAACCTTTGAAATTCACTGAAAAAACCATAGGTTTCAGGCACGTTATAGTTAGAAATTAGCATTTAAAAAACCTTAGAAATTCACTGAAAAAACCATAAGGTTTTAGGGACACTTATAGTTAGTTGGACATTGCACTCGTACAAAACCCGTGAAATTCCCCCGTTATAGTTAGTTCAGGTAACTATAACTCGCGCCTCCGCAATGCACTGCTGATGACGTCACATATTACATCACTCATGACATGGTCAGTGACATCACTGATGACATCACTCATGACATGGTCAGTGACATCACTGATGACATCACTGATGACATCATCCATAAGATAATTTGATGCATCTTCTCACACCCTAATATAACTTTTGATACACCCACTGTAAATTACAGACTGCCATTGTCAAAACCATAGACACTCCAACACCAATTACTATATACACACTCACTGATTCTTAGGTCTACACACACACATCTACTCACTCACCCGTACAGTCACTCATACTTATAGTCACTCAGTACAGGACTATTATATGCACTCATACACCTATATAAACACTCACACACCGCCACTCATCCATAGAGGTACTCACACACCTAGTCAGTCATGCAAAATATTAAGCACACACCCATTTACTCACCTATACAGTTATACACACACCAGCTCACTTACTCATACAAATACTAGCACATTCTTACGCTCATATACAATCTCTGATACAAGCACACACTCATCCAAACAGTCACTCTCACAATCACACACTCTCGCTTATAGCTATTTTTATACTCCAACACACATATATACTGCCTTTCACATATGTAGTTACTCACACATGTATCACTGAGACATACATTCACTCACTAACACACTCTTACACACACTTACCCACCCATACAGTCTATCACAGATGCACTCTTGAAACCATGCACCCAGTGAATCACCCACTCACACATCTATGCACAGAGTCGCACACACCCCACCCACACAAACACTCAGGCACCCATACAGATACTCAGACAACCAATCAATAGCTCATATAGACACTCATGTAGCTATTCACAAACCCATGCAGCCACTTACACAGCAACAGACAGACGGATACAGACATTCACCCAGTTTAGTCACTAACCCATGCATTCAGTAAGATACGTTTAATCACTCACTTATAGAGTTAGTCACGCACCTACTAAATCATCCATTCAGACACTTATACACCCACTCATTCTTCAATACGCCTTTCCCTATATATATTAAACATATTTAAACTTTACAGAAACACACAGTCGCTGGATGATGTCATCAGTGATGTCATCAGTGATGTCATTTGAGATGTCATCAGTGATGTCATCAGTGATGTCACTGACCATGTCATGAGTGATGTAATATGTGACGTCATCAGCAGTGCATTGCGGGCGCGAGTTATAGTTACCTGAACTAACTATAACGGGGGAATTTCACGGGTTTTGTACGAGTGCAATGTCCAACTAACTATAACTGTCCCTAAAACCTTATGGTTTTTTCAGTGAATATATATATATATGTACACATTTGCACTTCTCATGAAAAAGCTGACCTTTTAAAGATGGCTCCCTTTTAAGCGTAATTGTGTTACCATTTCGCCATTTTTTGATGCATTGAGAATGAATTGAATTATATTACTATTGTGATTGGGGATTTGATGGGAGGGCTAATAAAAATGGCTATATATATTCATATCATGTTGACCCATTGCCCCCAAGCCCGGTTCAATTTTATACAAATATGAACCATTCTAAACTGGCTGACATATAAACATAGTGCTGCTTGTCTATCCTTTGTTGATTTCTATGACTAATGCATAATGAACTGCCTCCTTTTCTGTTTCGTTTGTTTTAAATGGCGGAATGAAATCATGCCACAATAACATGGAGAAAGGCAAACGTGCCGAAACGCGTCTGTCTGGTGTTTTTAACATGTTGGCAATAAAAAATCACTATTTGGATTCTCCTGGTGTGCACTTCATTGTCTGTGGTCGCAACGAAACCACTCAAGTGGAATATATATATATATATACATATTATCTACTGGCGGTCGCCAGTAGATAGTTATAGTTAGGACCTAGTTTCCATAGGAAAAGTGTTTTTTCTTTTCCCAATAACTTTGGCGCCGGATGACGAATCTTCGCGAAATTTTCAAAACCAGTGGGGCGCTCCGGTCAGCTCCTATCCTGAAAGTTTTGGGATGATTCGTCAAGCGGGGGCTGAGAAAAAAGGGGGGTCCCAAAACACGTTTTCCCCATGTTATTTCCCATAGGAAATTTTAGACACGGCTACAGCCCGAACTGCTGAACGGAATTACACCAAATTTGGCAAAAAGGTAGCCCTTGGTTCAGAAAGCGCCCTTTCTTTTAAATGGTGTAAATCCGTTCAGTAGTTCCTGAGAAATTCAAAAAATAGAGGTCAAAAAATCAATTTCCCGTAGGAAACTTTAGACACGGTTACAGCCAAAACTGCTGAACGGAATTACACCAAATTTGGCAAAAAGGTAGTGCTTGGTTCAGAAAGCGCCCTTTTTTTAAATGGTGTATATCCGTTCAGTAGTTTTTGAGATATTAAAGGAAAAAAATCTTTATAAATCTGGGCGGGACCTAACTACACAAGCACGAGCTTGGCTCTAATTGGCTGCCAACACTTCAATTCAGGAAGTGTTGGCAGCCATCTTGGTGCAATGCTTTTTAGGTCTCGCCTAGCGACGCAGCGCATGTGCTGCTCACTACACAAATACCACTGCACTGCCCTAAACCCTAAAACACTACCCCAGCACGACCCCCTACATGGCACGAACACCACTGCACTGCCCTAAACCCTAAAACACTACCCCAGCACGGCTCCCTACATTGCCCGAACACCACAGCACTGCCCTAAACCCTAAAACACTACCCCCAGCACGGCCCCCTACATTGCCCGAAAACCACTGCACTGCCCTAAACCCTGAAACACCACCCCCAGCAAGACCCCCTACACTGCCTGAACACAACTACACTGCCCTAAACCCTGAAATACCACCCCCAGCATGACCCCCTACACTGCCCGAACACCACTGCACTGCCCTAAACCCTGAAACACCAGCCCCAGAACGACCCCCTACACAGCCCGAACACCAATGCACTGCCCTAAACACTGAAACCCCAGCCCCAGCACGACCCCCTACTCTGCCCGAACACCACTGCACTGCCCTAAACCCTGAAGCACTAGCCCCAGCAAGACCCCCTACACTGCCCGAACACCACTGCACTGCCCTAAACCCTGAAACATCACCCCAGCAAGACCCCCTACACTGCCCGAACACCACTGCCCTAAACCCTGAAACACCACCCCCAGCAAGAGCCCCTACACTGCCCGAACACCACTGCACTGCCCTAAACCCTGAAACACCACCCCCAGCACGACACCCTACACTGCCCGAACACCACTGCTCTGCCCAAAACCCTGAAACACCAGCCCCAGCACGACCCCCTACACTGCCTGAACACCACTGCACTGCCCTAAACCCTGAAACACCAGCCCCAGCATGACCCCCTACACTGCCCGAACACCACTGCACTGCCCTAAACCCTGAGACACCACCCCCAGCACGACCCCCTACACTGCCCGAACACCACTGCACTGCCCTAAACCCTGAAACACTAGCCCCAGCACGACCCCCTACACTGCTGAACACCACTGCACTGCCCTAAACCCTGAAACACCAGCCCCAGCACGACCGCCTACACTGCCCAAACACCACTGCACTGCCCTAAACCCTGAAACACCAGCCCCAGCAAGACCCCCTACACTGCCCGAACACCACTGCACTGCCCTAAACCCTGAAACACCAGCCCAAGCAAGACCCCATACACTGCCCAAACACCACTGCACTGCCCTAAACCCTGAAAAACCACCCCCAGCAAGACCTCCTACACTGCCCGAACACCACTGCACTAAACCCTGAAACACCACCCCCTGCATGACCCCCTACACTGCCCGAACACAAATGCACTGCCCTAAACCCTGAAACACCAGCCCCAGCACGACCCCCTACATTGCCCGAACACCACTGCACTGCCCTAAACCCTGAAACACCACCCCCAGCACCACCCCTACACTGCCCGAACTCCACTTCACTGCCCTAAACCCTGAAACACCACCGCCAGCACGACCCCCTACACTGCCCGAACACCACTGCACTGCCCTAAACCCTGAAACACCACCCACAGCACGACCCCCTACACTGCCCAAACACCACTGCACTGCCCTAAACCCTGAAACACCATCCCCAGCACGACCCCCTACACTGCCCGAACACCACTGCACTGCCCTAAAGCCTGAAACACCATCCCCCAGCACGACCCCCTACACTGCCCGAACACCACTGCACTGCCCTAAACCCTGAAACACCACCCCCCTGCACAACCCCCTACACTGCCCGAACACCACTGCACTGCCCTAAGCCCTGAAACACCACACCCAGCATGACCCCCCTACACTGCCTGAACACCACTGCACTGCCCTAAACCCTGAAACACAACCCCCAGCACGACCCCCCACACTGCCCGAACACCACTGCACTGCCCTAAACCCTGAAACACTACCCCCAGCAAGACCCCCTAGACTGCCCGAACACGACCGCACTGCCCTAAACATTGAAACATCACCCCCAGCAAGACCCCCTACACTGCCTGAACACCACTGCCCTAAACCATGAAACACCACCTCCAGCAAGACCCCCTACACTGCCCGAACACCACTGCACTGCCCTAAACCCTGAAACACCACACCCAGCACAACCCCCTACACTGCCCGAACACCACTGCTCTACCCTAAACCCTGAAACACCAGCCCCAGCACGACTCCCTACACTGCCCGAACACCACTGCACTGCCCTAAACCCTGAAACACCAGCCCCAGCATGACCCCCTACACTGCCCGAACACCACTGCACTGCCCTAAACCCTGAAACACCAGCCCCAGCAAGACCCCCTACCCTGCCCAAACACCACTGCACTGCCCTAAACCCTAAAACACCAGCCCCAGCACGACCCCCTACACTGCCCGAACAAGACTGCACTGCCCTAAACCCTGAAACACCAGCCCCAGCACGACCCCCTACACTGCCCAAACCCCACTGCACTGCCCTAAACCCTGAAAAACCACCCCCTGCATGACCCCCTACACTGCCCGAACACCACTGCACTGCCCTAAACCCTGAAACACCACCCCCTGCACGACCCCCTACACTGCCCGAACACCACTGCACTGCCCTAAACCCTGAAACACCACCCCCAGCATGACCCCCTACACTGCCCGAACACCACTGCCCTAAACCCTGAAACACCAGCCCCAGCATGACCCCCTACACTGCCCGAACACCACTGCACTGCCCTAAACCCTGAAACACCAGCCCCAGCATGACCACCCACACTGGCCGAACACACTGCACTGCCCTAAACTCTGAAACACCAGCCCCAGCACGACCCACTCCACTACCCAAACACCACTGCACTGCCCTAAACCCTGAAACACCAGCCCCAGCCAGACCCCCTACACTGCCCAAACACCACTGCACTGCCCTAAACCCTAAAACACCAGCCCCAGCAAGACCCCCTACACTGCCCGAACACCACTGCACTGCCCTAAACCCTGAAACACCACCCCCGCAAGACCCCCTACATTGCCCGAACACCACTGCACTGCCCTAAACCCTGAAACACCAGCCCCAGCAAGACCCCCTACACTGCCCGAACACCACTGCACTGCCCTAAACCCTGAAACACCAGCCCCAGCACGACCCCCTACACTGCCCGAACACCACTGCACTGCCCTAAACCCTGAAACACCAGCCCCAGCAAGACCCCTTACACTGCCCGAACACCACTGCACTGCCCTAAACCCTGAAACACCACCCCCAGCACTAGCCCCTACACTGCCCGAGCACCACTGTTCTGCCCAAAACCCTGAAACACCAGCCCCAGCTCGACCCCCTTCACTGCCTGAACACCACTGCACTGCCCTAAACCCTGAAACACCAGCCCCAGCAAGACCCCCTACACTGCCCGAACACCACTGCACTGCCCTAAACCCTGAAACACCAGCCCCAGCACGACCCCCTACACTGCCCGAACACCACTGCACTGCCCTAAACCCTGAAACACCAGCCCCAGCAAGACCCCCTACACTGCCCGAACACCACTGCACTGCCCTAAACCCTGAAACACCACCCCCAGCACTAGCCCCTACACTGCCCGAACACCACTGTTCTGCCCAAAACCCTGAAACACCAGCCCCAGCACGACCCCCTACACTGCCCGAACACCACTGCACTGCCCTAAACCCTGAAATACCACCCCCAGCATGACCCCCTACACTGCCCGAACACCACTGCACTAAACCCTGAAACACCAGCCCCAGCACGACCCCCTACACTGCCCGAACACGACTGCACTGCCCTAAACCCTGAAACATCAGCTGCAGCACGACCCCGTACACTGCCCGAACACCAGTGCACTGCCCAAAACCCTGAAACACTAGCCCCAGCACGACCCCCTACACTGCCCGAACACCACTGCACTGCCCTAAACCCTAAAACACCAGCCCCACACGAACCCCTACACTGCCCGAACACCACTGCACTGCCCTAAACCCTGAAACACCAGCCCCAGCACGACCCCCTACACTGCCCGAACACCACTGCACTGCCCTAAACCCTGAAACACCAGCCCCAGCACGGCCCCCTACACTGCCCGAACACCACTGCACTGCCCTAAACCCTGAAACACCATCCCCAGCACGCCCCCTACACTGCCCGAACACCACTGAACTGCCCTAAACCCTGAAACACCAGCCCCAGCACGACCCCCTACACTGCCCGAACACCACTGCACTGCCCTAAACCCTGAAACAACACCCCCTGCACGACCCCCTACACTGCCCGAACACCACTGCACTGCCCTAAACCCTGAAACACCACCCCCTGCACGACCCCCTACACTGCCCGAACACCACTGCACTGCCCTAAACCCTGAAACACCACCCCCAGCACGACTCCCTACACTGCCTGAACACCACTGCACTGCCCTAAACCCTGAAACACCACCCCCTGCACGACCCCCTACACTGCCCGAACACCACTGCACTGCCCTAAACCCTGAAACACCACCCCATGCACCACACCCGACACTGCCCGAACACCACTGCACTGCCCTAAACCCTGAAACACCACCCCCAGCACGACCCCCTACACTGCCTGAACACCACTGTACTGCCCTAAACCCTGAAACTCCACAACCCTTCACAACCACCTACACTGCCCGAACACCACTGCACTGCCCTAAACCCTGAAACACCACCCCCAGCATGACCCCCTACACTGCCCGAACACCACTGCACTGCCCTAAACCCTGAAACACCACCCCCAGCACGACCCCCTACACTGCCCGAACACCACTGCACTGCCCTAAACCCTGAAACACCACCCCCTGCATGACCCCCTACACTGCCCGAACACCACTGCACTGCACTGCCCTAAACCTAACCCTGGGCATCCAATTCCTCTCCGCTCGTGGAATTTGCGGAATTTAGGCAATTTGCGTTCCGCGGAGAACGCGGAATTGCCAACAATTCCGCGATCCGCGGCGTAGCGGAATTATTTTCTTGTTCGCGCTTTAAAAATGCGTTCTAGCGCGCGCGATAGCGATTACCGGGATTCCTGCGTTCGCCGAAGGGTTTTCCTATCCGTTCGCGTGCGCCACGAGATTTCGGTAGCCGGCCGCGTTATCCCGCGAGAGTTTGCGATCGCGAATACGTCTTTCGCCGCGCCATCGGACAACGCGAGAGTGTGCGATCGCGAACACGTCATTCGCAGCGCCATCGTGCACCGCAAGAGAGATTGCGATCGCGAACACGTCATTCGGGCGCGCCATCGGACATCCGGCAGAATGTTGGTAAGGCTTGCGATCCCGAACACGCAAAATTTTCAATCTGGAGAACAATAACATCGTAAGCAGCATAAAACCTTCTATAAATTGATGATTTGGATGAAAAAAAAACCTCAGATTGATATTTGGCTGTCCTTTTTTGTCAAATTTTTGGGGGGGGGAGAGGGAGGAAGTGCCACACAGTCTCCTACTTCCTGTTCCTGTCCAGCAGGCTCCTCCCAGTGCTTTGTTCATTTTTCACTTGGATTTGAGCTGGAAGGATCACTCTTTGTGTCTGCTGCATCATTATCATTGGATTTGAGGATTTTGGGATTTGAGATTTTACAAGTAAGTTGGTATTGTTTGATTGGGGCATTGCAGTTGCTGCAACTACAATTTTTGTATTTTTCATCATTTTTAAAAATAAATAGTTGTGGGTAGCCAGTAGGCCCAGAGCTAGTCATGGGTGGGTGCATGATGAAACATGATGAGACAACTGTTCATTTGCTGTGTGATGTATTTATTAATTTCAAACATCATTTAGGGGGCATGGATGGCATTGGATTGAATTGCAAAATGTGTTTTTTTGGGTGTATTTCAGTTTTTTGGACTGTGTGTTAAATACATGCCTTAGTTGTGTGTGGTGTGCTGCAGGCCTTGTTTAGCCCTGTAGATTTTCGTTTTTGCATTTTATTGCATTACAGGCAAAGCAGTGTGGTTTACCATGCAGCCTTTGCCTGGCTATTATAAGCCTGTTTTCAGTACATTGTTTTCCAGGCCTCCTGCTTGTTGCTTGTGATTTGTGAGTGTCCATGTGGCTGGTAGCCATTTCTGGTGGGAGTTATAAGTGTGCTGCTTTTGCCATATACTAAGGCCTGCATGTGTTTCCTTTGTGGCCTAGGCTTCTTGTTGTGGTCCTGGCCATGAGGCTGGCGGCCATTTTGAAGCCAGGCAGTGTGCTTTTTGCCATAGGCCTGCATTGTCTGTCTTCAGTTTCTTGTTGTTGTGGGCCTGGCCATGAGGCTGGTGGCCATTTTGAAGCCAGGCAGTGTGCTTTTTGCCATAGGCCTGCATTGTCTGTCTTCAGTTTTTTTGTTGTTGTGGGCCTGGCCATGAGGCTGGCAGCCATTTTGAAGCCAGGCAGTGTGCTTTTTGCCATAGGCCTGCATTGTCTGTCTTCAGTTTTTTTGTTGTTGTGGGCCTGGCCATGAGGCTGGCGGCCATTTTGAAGCCAGGCAGTGTGCTTTTTGCCATAAGCCTGCATTGTCTGTCTTCAGTTTTTTTGTTGTTGTGGGCCTGCCCATGAGGCTGGCGGCCATTTTGAAGCCAGGCAGTGTGCTTTTTGCCATAGGCCTGCATTGTCTGTCTTCAGTTTCTTGTTGTTGTGGGCCTGGCCATTGTGAAGCCCGGTAGTGTGCTTTTATCCATAGTCCTGCAAGCTTGTGGCCTAGTCTGCCAACAGGCCTTTCATCCAGTAGGCGCAGAGGTAGTCAGGGGTGCATGAAACAACTGTTTCTGTGTGTTCTGTTGAATTTAAACATCATTTAGGGTGCATGGATGGCATTGGATTGAATTGCAAAATGTGTATTTTTGGGTGTATTTCACTTTTTTGGGCTGTGTGTTAAATACATGCCTTAGTTGTGTGTGGTGTGTTGCACGCCTTGTTTAGCCATGTGGATTTTCGTTTTTGCATTTTATTGCATTACAGGCAAAGCAGTGTGGTTTACCATGCAGCCTTTGCCTGGCTATTATAGGCCTGTTTTCAGTACATTGTTTTCCAGGCCTCCTGGTTGTTGCTTGTGATTTGTGAGTGTCCATGTGGCTGGTAGCCATTTCTGGTGGGAGTTATAAGTGTGCTGCTTTTACCATATACTAAGGCCTGCATGTGTTTCCTTTGTGGCCTGGGCTTCTTGTTGTGGTCCTGGCCATGAGGCTGGCGGCCATTTTGAAGCCAGGCAGTGTGCGTTTTGCCATAGGCCTGCATTGTCTGTCTTCAGTTTCTTGTTGTTGTGGTCCTGGCCATGAGGCTGGTGGCCATTTTGAAGCCAGGCAGTGTGCTTTTTGCCATAGGCCTGCATTGTCTGTCTTCAGTTTCTTGTTGTTGTGGGCCTGGCCATGAGGCTGGTGGCCATTTTGAAGCCAGGCAGGGTGCTTTTTGCCATAGGCCTGCATTGTCTGTCTTCAGTTTCTTGTTGTTGTGGGCCTGGCCATTGTGAAGCCCGGTAGTGTGCTTGTATCCATAGTCCTGCAAGCTTGTGGCCTAGTCTGCCAACAGATCTTTCATCCAGTAGGCGCAGAGGTAGTCAGGGGTGCATGAAACAACTGTTTCTGTGTGTTCTGTTGAATTTAAGCAACATTTAGGGCACATGGATGGCATTGGATTGAATTGCAAAATGTGTATTTTTGGGTGTATTTCACTTTTTTGGGCTGTGTGTTAAATACATGCCTTAGTTGTGTGTGGTGTGTTGCAGGCCTTGTTTAGCCCTGTGGATTTTCGTTTTTGCATTTTATTGCATTACAGGCAAAGCAGTGTGGTTTACCATGCAGCCTTTGCCTGGCTATCGTAGGCCTGTTTTCAGTACATTGTTTTCTAGGCCTCATGCTTGTTGCTTGTGATTTGTGAGTGTCCATTTCTGGTGGGAGTTATAAGTGTGCTGCTTTTGCCATTTAGGCCTGCATGGTTTTCCTCTTGGCTTACTGCTTGCATCCATCCCCTTTGCCAGCTGCAGCTCCCTGAATGATGTGATGAGCAAATAATGTAATGCCAAACAGGGTCCACTTCTATTACATTTGTATTTTTGTTGTTGTTCCTCTTCTTTCCTATCCTTCTTGACAGTGTACACAGTATACCATGAAAGCCCTTGTTGACAGTCTCACAAATGGCTACACTAATTTATATCTTTTATTTGTTTGTTTGTACTACTAGTAATTGAACCACAACAACAAATGCAACATTTCACTGATGTTCTTGTCCTGTCTTCTTTGCTTTTAGGTGCACAAAAACACAGAGGAGGAGGTGTCATCATCATCATCATCATCACCCGTTGTAGTGCCAGGCAGAAATCCTGCTGCGCATCACATCCACTTGTGACCACAGACATCTCTGCAACTTGTGCACCTGCGTCCTGCTGACACCTGAAGAAGAAGGCCCCAAAGAAAGGTACCAGGTCCTCCAGTACCAAGAAAGTTGCCAGTGAGAAGAAGAAGGAACAGAAGAAGGAAGTGGCACTTGCCAAGACTGGTGTGCCGGCCGATGTGTTTTTTGGTAAAAAAAAACTTACGCCTGCAGCAGCGGTGTCCGGCGGGGACCAAGCTGGGAGCAGCACCTCCGCATCAGCGGGCCCACCCCAGCAACCTAGGCCCAAGCCCATGACTGTGGCAGAGGTAGCCAGTCTACTAATGACCAGTGATGTTGAAATGTCATTATCGCAAAGTAGTACCCAATCCATGCACTCGCAGGCGGAAACTCAGCAGATAAGTGGGCAACCACAGCCGCAACCACAGCCGCAACGCCAGCCACAGCCGCAACCCCAGCCGCAAACCCAGCCGCAACCCCAGCCACAGCCGCAGCCGCAACCGCAGCCGCAACCACAGCCAGAACCACAGCCGCAACCCCAGCCGCAGCCGCAACCCCAGCCGCAACCACAGCCGGAACCACAGCCGCAGCCGGAACCACAGCCGGAACCACAGCCCACAATAGTAGTTGTTCCACCTGAAGTAGGGGCAGTTCAGGAAATCGCGCTTTTTGCAGACGAAGAGGAGCAAGCCACTGTTCCAGAAGATCCATTGTCTTCCAGACCCCCAGCAAGGAAAAGGAGGGTTAGTCCATCAACTTCTTCTTCAAGCCCCGCTTCTGATGATCTAGATGCCACTTGGAAGCCACCAGCTCAGCCTGAGAGTGATGCACGCCACAAGACAAGGCTAGAGAAAAGGAAGGTTCCAGAAAGCCTTAGAGTTATGGAGGTAGATGTAGACGAGGGGGGTGATGATGATGATGATGAAGAGCCAGTCATCATGAACATCACTCTTGGGCCTGCGGAGATGGAGACCAACATTATTAGGATATCCAAAATCGCTGCGAGGGATGTAGCACGGATACCACCAACACAGGTAACGCCAACACGACCTCCAGCTTCCATATTTGCCTTTGCAAAGGCCCGGCAGGGACCTACATCCAGCTCAACCACCACCTCAGTAGGTGGTGGTAATGTAAGTGCACAGAGTCAAATTCGAGGCACACCCTCCAGTTCATCTGGTATTGAAAGTGGCACCTCCAGCAGCGCCAGAAAGTTCTCCTCCCCAGTTTGGGACTTCTTTTCGGTTAGCAGTAAGGAGGAGAACATTGCTATATGCTCAATTTGTCGGCAGGCTGTTAGGCGGGGTAAGCTTGGTACAAACTATGGTACCGGAGGACAAACAAGTCATCTAAAAAAACACCACAGTATCAAGTGGGAGGCTCACCTACTTCACTTAGAAAAAAGTAAAACTGGACCCATTGCTGTTGTTGGGGATGAAGAAGTAGGGGAAGATATGATCGCAGTGGAAGGTCAACAAGAGGGAGACATTTCTAGCCCTACCCCCAGCAGTGTAGTGGTAACGCCCACATCCTCAGCAACATCTCAGTGGCACCGTAGTAAGAGTCAGCCTGAGACACCACGGCAACCGGGCACTGCAATGAGCAAAAGTGCAGCGTCGTTGAGCCTAGCTGGGTTCAAGAAGAAAGGTGCACCACAAAGGAAAATATTCCAGCCTACCATTGACAGCATGCTTAGGTCGGAGGGGCAGTACCAACGCAACCACCCAACGGCACGGTTGTACAATGCGAAGCTGGCTAAAATGTTAGCGCTGGACCTTCTCCCTTTTTCATTTGTGGAAGGGGTGGGTTTCCTTGAATTTGTGTCAGCTATCTGCCCAAAATGGAAGGTTCCCAGCCGGTCCTATTTCGCCTGAGTTGCTGTTCCAGCACTACATCACGATGTGCTGGAATTGGTTGGACAAGCTTTGCAACAGAGTGCTGTTCACAAAATCAACCTGACAACAGACATGTGGACCAGTTGCCAAGCCACTGATTACATGTGCATCACTGCACACTGGGTCTCTTTGTGGGGGTTAGAGAAAAGCTATCTGAAGTAGGTGCTGTTGACACAGCTGAGATTTTTAATGCTTCTCGGAAACATGCAACTGTAGCCATGTTCGCCATGGAGAAATCTCATACTGCTGCAAACATTTTGGAAGAGTTTAACAGCAAGGTCTTTGAATGGCTGCGCCCCAGAGGGCTTCACATTGGTTTTGTTGCCACAGATAATGGCAGTAATATACTTAAGGCCATGGCGCTTGGTGCCTATTTCAGGGTCCCGTGTTTGGCGCACTGCATTAACATTATAGTTCAAGACTTTCTGAAAAAAGAACCCATAGTCAGCAACTTACTGACCACCTGCCGCAGAATATGCACGCATTTCAGCCATTCTTTTAAAGTCCGGAAGCAGCTGAGGATCATTCAACGTGACTATAGAATGCCAGTCAAAGCACTCATCCAGGAGGTGGCAACACGTTGGAACTCAACGTATTACATGCGTGACCGTCTGTTTGAGCAGTACAGACCAATCAATGAATATGTCATGCGAAGGGCGGATGATACTGTGAAAGGCATGACCCTTCAGATGGACCAATGGTGCCTAGTTAAATCTCTTACAGAGATGCTTCTTCCTTTCGAGGTCTTCACACGTGAAGTCAGCAAGGAGGACTGTACTATGGGCCAAGCTATCCCATTGTTGCACATGCTAGAGCAACAGCTGAAGGAGGTGTCTGAAGCGTACATAGGTGTGGAGGAAAAAAAAGAAGCATATGAGTTGGTGGAGAGCTTATCATGTCGCTTAAGTGAAAATGCAAGGGTGCAAAATAAGATTCTGTCACAAGAACATTACATTTGTGCCATAATTCTGGATCCACGGTACAAATTGGCACTGCACAGTAAGACATTACTCCCTTTTTCAGAAGTGGATGTTGCCCGGTACAAAACTTGGATAGCTGAGGCAGCCAGTACATTGGAAAATGAACGGCTGGCAATTAAAGGCCTCAAACCCACGTCAAGTACTGCAGCAGGGCATCCGGCGTCAAGTTCAACTTCAGAGCCTGTGGGCAGTGCATTTGGTTCACAGCTGTCACCAACACTATCGACAACAGCAAGAACCGTATCATCAGCCCCAGTACAAACGGCACAGGATTGGTATTTACAGCAAGGACTTGCTAGGTCCAGTGCTGATGCAAAGACAAAAGAGGCCGAACAAAGTGTAGCACCCCTGAACACTTACCGAATGGTCCAGGCCTACCTGGATGACCCAACAATCAATCAATCAATCAATCACAGAATTTGTAAAGCGCACTACTTACCCGCGAGGGTCTCAAGGCGCTGGGGAGAAAAAAAAAGAAAAAAAAAGGGGGGGGGTGCTGCTACTGGTCGAACAACCAGGTCTTGAGTAGCCTCCTGAAGGTCAGCAGGTCTTGGGTCTGTCGTAGGCTTAGTGGAAGGGTGTTCCAGGTCTTGGCGGCGAGGTGGGAGAAGGATCTGCCGCCGGTGGTAGTTCTTCGAATGCGAGGGACGGTGGCGAGGGAGAGGTCGGCGGAGCGGAGTTGGCGGTTGGGGACGTAGAAGAGGAGTCGTCTGTTGGGGTAGGCTGGGCCAGTCTTGTGGAGTGCCTTGTGTGCGTGGATGAGGAGCTTGAAGGAGATTCTCCTGTCGACGGGGAGCCAGTGCAGGTTCCTCAGGTGGGGGTGATGTGGCTGTGGCATGGTACATCGAGGATCAGGCGTGCGGAGGCGTTTTGTATGCGTTGCAGTCGCTTGATGAGCTTGGCCGGGGCTCCCGTATAGAGGGCGTTCCCATAGTCAAGTCTGCTACTGACGAGGGCCTGGGTGACTGTTCTTCTTGTATCTGTCGGGATCCACCTGTAGATCTTGCGAAGCATGCGGAGGGTGTTGAAGCAGGAGGAGGAGACTGCGTTGACTTGCTTGGCCATGGAGAGCGTTGAGTCGAGGATGACTCCCAGGTTGCGTGCGTGGTCGGTGGGTGTCGGGGCTGCTCCCAGCGTCGTTGGCCACCAGGAGTCGTGCCAGGCTGAGGGGTTGGAGCCGAGGATGAGGACCTCTGTCTTCTCCGTGTTCAGTTTTAGTCGGCTGATCTTAATCCAATCGGCGATGGCCTTCATTCCTTAATGGAGGTTGGATTTGGCAGCGAGGGGGTCCTTGGTGAGGGAGAGGATCAGTTGAGTGTCGTCGGCGTAGGAGATTATGTTGAGGTCGTGCTGTCTGGCGATGCATGCGAGCGGGGCCATGTAGATGTTGAACAGTGTTGGGCTGAGGGACGATCCCTGGGGTACGCCGCAGATGATCTCGGAGGCTTCGGATCGGAATGGTGGGAGGCAGACACTCTGGGTTCTGCCGGCGAGGAAGGAGGTGGCCCATTCCAGGGCCTTGTCTCGGATCCCTGCGTCGTGGAGGCGTGCGCGTAGAGTGCGGTGGCAGACAGTGTCGAAGGCGGCGGAGAGGTCCAGCAGGATGAGGGCTGCGGTCTCACCGTTGTCCAGCAGGATCCTGATGTCGTCGGTGGCGGCGATGAGGGCAGTCTCAGCGCTGTGGTTGCTGCAGAACCCCGATTGGGATGGGTCCAGGATGCTGTTTTCTTCGAGGTATCGGGTTAGCTGTTTGTTGACGATCTTCTCGATGACCTTGGCTGGGAACGGAAGCAGGGAGATGGGCCGGAAGTTCTTGAGGTCTCTCGGGTCCGCCTTGGGTTTTTTGAGTAGGGCGTTGATCTCTGCGTGTTTCCAGCTCTCTGGGAAGGTCGCGGTCTCGAAGGAGAGATTGATGACGTTGCACAGGTGGGGTGCGATGGAGCTGCTGGCTTTGTTGAAGATGTGGTGCGGGAAAGGGTCTGACGGGGAGCCGGAGTGTATTGTGCTCATGGTCTTGATGGTGTCATCGATGTTCATGCTGGCCCAGGCTGGCAGGGGGTCGTGGTCGATGGAGTGTGGCGGGTCTGGTGCATCGATCTTAGTTGGGGCTGTCTGGGTGTTGAAGCTGTCGTGGATGTCGGCGATCTTGCGGTGGAAGAAGGTGGCGAGGGAATCGCACAGGGGTTGCGACGGCGGGATGTCGTTGGTGTTGGAGCTGGGGTTGGAGAGTTCCTTCACGATGTTGAAAAGCTCCTTGCTGTTGTGTGCGTTGTTGTCGAGGCGGTCTTTGAAGGAGATTCTCTTGGCGGACTTGATGAGGTGGTGGTGGTTACGGATGGCGTCTTTGTGGGCTGCGTGGCTGTCCGGTGTCTTATCACTGTGCCATTTCTTCTCTAGTTTCCGGCAGGTACGCTTGGAAGCTAGGAGTTCCGAGGTGAACCAGCTGGCTCTTTTGGTGGTGTCGCTGTAGGTGAGTTTTTTCAGCGGGCGAGGGTGTTGGCACAGTCGTCCATCCATCGTCTGAGGTTGCAGGCAGCGTCGTCGGTGTTGGATGGGTCGGAGGGAGGGCTGAGAGCGAGGGTTGCCCGTAGTTGGTCTTCAGTGACTTTGCTCCAGCAGCGGCCTGGGATCTGTTGGGTGCGGTGGTGTGTGGTGGGTTTCTGGAAGGTGAAATGGATGCAGCGGTGGTCGGTCCAGAGGAGTTCCGTGGTGTGGCTGAAGGAGACGTGGGAGCTTGAGGAGAAGATGGGGTCAAGCGTGTGGCCGGCGGAATGGGTCGGTGTTGTGACGAGCTGGCTCAGACCGAGGTTGGCGAGGTTGTCGATCAGGGTGGTGGAGTTGCTGTCATTGTTGTTCTCCAGGTGAAAGTTCAGGTCTCCGAGGAGGATGTAGTCGGTAGAGGTCAGGGCGTGCGTGCTGATGAAGTCGGCGATGGAGTCGCTGAACTGGGGTCGGGGCCCAGGGGGTCTGTAGACAAGGGTGCCTCTAAGGGTGGTGTTGGGGTCCGTGTGGATCTGGAAGTGCATGTGTTCGGCGGTGCTGAGAGTGTCGTCGGTGCTGGTCGAGACCCTGATGGTGTTCTTGTGGACGATGGCGATTCCTCCTCCTACTGCGTTGACGCGGTCTCTGCGGGTGATCTTATAGCCGTCTGGGATGGCTATGGCGATGTCGGGGGCGGAGGAGTCGTTCATCCAGGTCTCTGTCAGGAAGGCGACGTCTGGTGATGATGTGTCGAGCAGGTCCCAGAGCTCGACGGCGTGTTTGCGTGCAGAGCGGTTGTTCAGTAGGATGCATCGGAGGTGGTTGAGGTCCTTCTTGGCGGGCGCCTCAGTGGCTCTGAGGCTGGTGTAGCTGCAGTTCCGGCAGGTGAAGGGACCATGGGTGCGTTTCGGGGCGGCCTTGAAGCAGTTGTGCGTCCGTCCGGGGTTGAGAGCGTGGAGTGTGGTGGCATCGTATCGGCGTCGGTCCTCGAGGCTGGAGCGGGGGGCGCACGGCCCAGGGGTTCTGGCGCTGGGCGCGGTCCAGGCACGGACGGGCGCAGACGGGCTTGCCTTAGGCACGGCTTTGGCGCGGCCGCCATATATGGGGAGGTAGGAGGGAGGAGCAGCTGGGAGGCAGGGGCAGCGAATGGGCAGTCAGGGGGGCGGGGCCGCAGGGGACGCAGTGGCGGGAGTGGAGAGAGGCAACGAGGGGTACAGAAGGCAAAATGGGCACAGTTCAATGGGGGCAGCGAGGGGAAACAGAAGGAAAATGGACACAGTTCAACGGGGGCAGCGAGGGGAAACAGAAGGAAAATGGACACAGTAAAAATGGGGGCAGCGAGGGGAAACAGAAGGAAAATGGACACAGTTCAATGGGGGCAGCGAGGGAAACAGAAGGAAAATGGACACAGTAAAAATGGGGGCAGCGAGGGGAAACAGAAGGAAAATGGACACAGTAAAAATGGGGGCAGCGAGGGGAAACAGAAGGAAAATGGACACAGTTCAATGGGGGCAGCGAGGGGAAACAGAAGGAAAATGGACACAGTTCAATGGGGGCAGCGAGGGAAACAGAAGGAAAATGGACACAGTAAAAATGGGGGCAGCGAGGGGAAACAGAAGGAAAATGGACACAGTAAAAATGGGGGCAGCGAGGGGAAACAGAAGGAAAATGGACACAGTTCAATGGGGCAGCGAGGGGAAACAGAAGGAAAAACGGGCACAGTTCAACGGGGGCAGCGAGGGGAAACAGAAGGAAAAACGGGCACCGAGGCCACAAGCAGAGGGGCGAGCTTACCAGCAGCAGCAGCAGCGGGCAGGACACCACAGGCGGAGCTGTGTGGCGGGGGAGCGACCTACCTGGCAAGGTCAAGGATCGCTCTCCTCACCGCGCAGCGGCCGCCATATATGGGGAGGTGGGAGGGAGGAGCAGCTGGGAGGCGGGGAGGCAGGGGCAGCGAATGGGCAGTCAGGGGGGCGGGGCCGCAGGGGACGCAGCGGCGGGAGTGGAGAGAGGCAACGAGGGGTACAGAAGGCAAAATGGGCACAGTTCAATGGGGCAGCGAGGGGAAACAGAAGGAAAATGGACACAGTTCAACGGGGGCAGCGAGGGGAAACAGAAGGAAAATGGACACAGTAAAAATGGGGGCAGCGAGGGGAAACAGAAGGAAAATGGACACAGTTCAATGGGGGCAGCGAGGGGAAACAGAAGGAAAATGGACACAGTAAAAATGGGGGCAGCGAGGGGAAACAGAAGGAAAATGGACACAGTAAAAATGGGAGCAGCGAGGGGAAACAGAAGGAAAATGGACACAGTTCAATGGGGGCAGTGAGGGGAAACAGAAGGAAAATGGACACAGTTCAATGGGGGCAGCGAGGGGAAACAGAAGGAAAATGGACACAGTAAAAATGGGGGCAGCGAGGGGAAACAGAAGGAAAATGGACACAGTTCAATGGGGGCAGCGAGGGGAAACAGAAGGAAAATGGACACAGTAAAAATGGGGGCAGCGAGGGGAAACAGAAGGAAAAACGGGCACAGTTCAACGGGGGCAGCAAGGGGAAACAGAAGGAAAATGGACACAGTAAAAATGGGGGCAGCGAGGGGAAACAGAAGGAAAATGGACACCGTTCAATGGTGGCAGCGAGGGGAAACAGAAGGAAAATGGACACAGTAAAAATGGGGGCAGCGAGGGGAAACAGAAGGAAAATGGACACAGTTCAATGGGGGCAGCGAGGGGAAACAGAAGGAAAAATGGGCACCGAGGCCACAAGCAGAGGGGCGAGCTTACCAGCAGCAGCAGCGGGCAGGACACCACAGGCGGAGCTGTGTGGCGGGGGAGCGACCTACCTGGCAAGGTCAACAGAGGTCTACATTGATCAAAACCCATTGCGGTATTGGTATGGCAAAAGGGGCCAATGGCCAGTGCTCAGCAGGCTGGTGATAAACTATCTGGCTTGCCCTGTCGCAAGTGTCTTTTCTGAACGTGTTCTCAGTGCTGCTGGTTCCATTGCAACAGTGAAAAGGACCAGTCTCTCACCCAAAAACGTGGAGAGGTTAACCATGATCAAAATGAATCAGCAATTTATGCCACCGAATTACACAATACATGAATCAACGCAGGAAGATGAGGACAGCGGCTTAGGTGACGGAAGTAGCGTGTTGGATGCTGATTACCTACTTCTGGTTGAACCCCCAGAGTTTGAGGACGAGCTATACTTCCCTGACAACTAGGCTTCCACTTCTTACTGTGGTTCTCCCGTATTCACTTCTATTTGTGTGTCTGTCTTTCTGTTTGGAAACTTCAAATCACAAAAAATCCATCACCACCGTCTTCATATTTTATTGCCTTATATGAGTTTCAGCTGTCTGCATTTCAGTCCACTCCTCAGAGTCCTGCTCCAACATCCTCCTGATTCGACCTAAATCTATTGCCCTCAAGCCAGATGATGATTGGATGTAGCATAATCGAAGAAAAACTAAAATCTTGCCTCGTTGAGTCTCTCCAAAAGAAGTGGAACATGATGATGACTACTATAGCTATCCTCCTTTCCGAGCCGATACAGACTGCCCATTAACTGAAGATGAGAAGGAACAGGTAATGAATGATGACATGCATTGGACGCTGACTGAGTGATTTGTGTTGTTGTTTGTAGTGCATGAAGGTAATTCATTGTGTACTATTATCTAATCTACACACTAAACGTAACTCAATGCAATGTTTGTTTCCATTCTTGTTTTTTAATAACAATTTTCTACTTCTACTGCAGGCCGATCCATTGCATTTTGAATATGGAAAGGGGACTCAATCTGTACACTACTGCACACTGAGTTGGACAACACACCATGATGATAACCACAGTGACATAATATCTTCGCAGTCACTCAGTACGATCCGAGATGATTGATGGAATAACTTAGGGCGTTTCATGAGTGCATTAAAAGGTAACCAAGTCAACAACAACCACTGCAGACCTACATGTCTGTGTAGTGGTGGAGTTGAGTGTGGTGGTATGACTGACAGCGGGGCATTGATTTAGGGCCATATGTAGGTGGCCTAAATACCGGTCGGTAACCCTGAAATTCGGTAAATTTCAGGGTTACCGACCGGTATTTAGCCATTCCTAATGTAGGTGATGATTCGGTAAATACCGAATCAGTATTTACCGAATCAGTATCTACCGATTCGCTATTTACCGAATCGGTAAATGCAATGTAGGAAGCACATAAAAGAGTGCTTATGTGGTTTAAGAATTCGTTAATTACCACCAACTTCAAGTTGGTGGTAATTAACGTATTCCTTTAAAAATTCAATTTTGAATAATGTTTAAAGTGCCATGTGGCACACATCCATGCCCTTAGGGCATGTATGTGCGCCACATGTGCACACATGCACGATTCAGGGGTGCAACAGGGTGTCAATTTGACACCCTGCCACCCTTGAATATGCTCCCCTATTACCGATTCGGTATTTACCGAATCGGTAATAGTGAATGGCTTCCCAATCATTCCTATGGGCCTCCAGGCCCATAGGAATGAATGGGAAGGTATTCCTTATTACCGATTCGGTAAATACCGAATCGGTAATACCGAATATTACCGATTCGGTAATATTTACCGAATGTTTACCTACATACTATTTACCGATTCTTAAATACCGAATCGGTAAAATTCGTATTTAGGAATCGGTAAATAAAAACTACCTACATATGGCCCCTAGTCACTTAATTTGTCAAATGCTATGTTGCTGTATATCTGCTTTGTCTGCCTCTGTCAAAAAAGGTACGCTAAATGGAGGATGGGTCACGGGTGCCGTGGGCCTGCTCTGTCCTGTTGTTGTTGGAGGTTAATGCTGGAAACAGACTAGAGTAGACATGATGTATCCAAATCCATACCGCCTCTGAAAGTGTTCTTGTTGCACTCCACCGTAATTTAGGCATTTTTTTTACTTGATTTTTCAATATCCCTTTTGTTTTCCCATCTGCAATTACAGGCCGGCCCTTACCCTGTGCTACACTGGGAAAAACAACTCTCACTTACCTTACCAATGAATCTACATCTGCCAGGCAGGCAGTGGCGTCACCCAAGATTGATAGCCGGAGCGTCCATGGAAGGGAGGACCAAGACGAATGCCGAGATGCAACTCCCCATTTTGACCAGGATAACATACAGTAACAGTATCAACTTTCATCATCTTTTAAATTTGATTCATTTTTTGTCTTCAATCATTACTACTGTGTGTTGTTGTTGTTGTTATATTTGCTCTCTGCTTATAATTCAATTCATCCCTACAGCTATTTTTGACTTTTCTTTGCTATCTTTAAGCCCGGGCCGGTTCAACAGAACAGAAACTGTATGTAATTCGGGTCTCTCTGAGGGCAGACAGGCAAGGCAAATTGCATAATATAATGCTGCCCTGTACTGTCTAATTGTCTAGTAGTAGTAGTTAGTAAGTACTATCATTAACCATCAAGTTATCATCATCATGCATGCATTTCCTTTTTCTCCATTAACAGATTTATGGATATGGTTGTCTGCCAAGATTGTGTTTTGTTGTTGTCCATGCGTACTGTTTTTCTTTGTCAAACCTTTCCCAAAACCCCCCTTGCCAACCATTCATCAAACCCTAACCCTCTTCCCCCGGGCTGTGTGACTTATTGAGGTGTGACTAAATTAAATGTACACCAATAATTTATCACACGCTTGCTGGGGCGGATGTGGCTAAAGCAACAAAAATTCATTTTCAAGGCAGGGCGAGGATCTTCTTCTGCTTGCCCACCTATGAGCAGTATATTTGCGAGATAATTTTTTACCAAAGGAACCTAATCCATCAGCATTAATTGCCGGCATAGATTGGATTTGTTGTCATCCTCCGAAACAGCACTAACGGTTACGCTTGTGTCGAGTGTACTGTAGGCCTAGTCGAGTGACTCGACACAGCTAGAGTTTGTAACTCTATGTACTAGGCTATCCCCGCCACCATTATGTTTCCTTGTAATTTGGCATATTATTGTTTGGCAGTAAGTTCCGTACTGTACTTCGTTCTACTACTCCTCCAACAGTCTCTCTCAGGCGACTGACTGTCTCATTTTCTTTTTTTTGCAAATGCTACTGCCAGGGTCTACTACTACTACCACCACAACCATGGCATGTTGGGAAAGAAAACCATCATCACCATGCAGCCATCGCCGTGCCCAAGTTAAACAACAAGCACAGGTAAGAGAAGAAGTTTGGGGGAGGCATAATTAATAACGGAATTTTTTTCATTAATTCTAATTCACACACCCCTTTGAGTCCAGTTGCAGAATGCATAGATTAGGAGGAGAGACTGACAGTACTAGTGGACAAGTCTCTCAGTGAGGGGTACCGCATCTGTCTGTTTGTGTCTTAGTAACTCAGGCAATTATTTAAATCAAACACTGGCTGTGGCACTGCACCAGCAAGGAAACAGTGTGACGTAAAACAGTAACCCCACCCACAAAAAAAATCCCACAAACACCTGACCCACCCCTCTCCCTAACCCCAACCAATGTCCATGTCCCGGAACGAAAAAATCAACAAATGTCCAATAGTCCAAAACCCAACGCCCGATTCCCACTCACCAAAATAAGCTATAAAAAAGGGGCAATAAATAAACGGGGTCTCAGCGGGCTCCCCTCTCCAGGACACGGATGCGCTCCTCTAGGCGGGCCACGCGGCGCTTCAGCGCGCGGCAGTGGCATCCACAGGGGGGGGCAGCAGTGCTTCTTGCAGTGTGGCGGCGGGCGGCTGCCAGGCGGTGGCGCCGTAACACTGGAGGGGGGAGTCTGGGTCCCGGGGCATTGGAGGAGGCTGCAGCTGCTGCCGCCTCCTCCTCCTCCTCCTCTAGAACCACCAGCCGCTGGTATTCAGCCTGTATGGCCTCCAGCTTCCGGCGCCGGGCCTTGGCTGCCAACTCCTTCCTGTCGACTTTACCTTTGGAAGGAGTAGCTATATCAAGAAGAAAAAACAAGACTATTGTAAAATATACTCTTAGCAAAGCAGTCAGACAAATTCATTCTACACATAGTGGCACAGTAGCACTAGCAAGCACAGTACATAACATTTGTGGTATGTATCTATCCTCCCACTACCTCGGCCTCGAACATTTGTGGGAGTTTCAGGCATTCCACCACCCATGCATCTGATTCCTATCAGACACCTATGCATGCATCCCACGTATCCTTCTCTGCCAGTCATAAATATAAAATCTCGCCCGTCCTTCCTCCTTCCACCCTTCTTTCCCTTTTCGTTCAACCCATCCATCAAGGTCATCTGATCTGACTTTTAGTCTTCTCCATAAAACTTTCACAGCTGAGTTGAAGTCCGATAGAAGAGGCCATTGGTTACTCAGTACACTCCCGTCGCTAATGCTATTGCTAATGCTAAGTAAAGGGTGTCTTCTTCAACTGTTCACAACAGCTTCTTACTTAAGTCTCAACAGTACAGTATACATTACACCCTTGCAGCGAGTCTAATGTCAATAAGTAAGGATTAGGAATATAACTTACCACCGCCCGCCACTGCTGCTGGCTCACCCCCTGCAGCTCCTCCTACAACTGCCGCATGGCCTGCACCCTCAGCGGCCGCGTCACCTTCGCCGCTGGCTGGTCGGTAGTACGCCTAGAAAAAACATTACACATTTTTCAGATGCCATATACACCTCCCCCTATTTTTCACTAGCAAGATTGAAAAAAAAGTTAATACATACATAATACATATACAACATACATCACTAGTACAAATCAGGTAGTAGAGTAGACACTAGTAGTGTTATATGGTCCCTAGGGTCATTCTAGTCTTTGCTAAGTTACCCCGAGCCATGCAACCATTTTAGCTTTGTGTCTTTTATTTTTGCGCAAGTTACCTCGCAGCTTGTTGTGAAAGACGCCTTTGAGCCCACATGAGCTCATACTGCTACTGTCTGAGCGCTGCGTACAAGGTCGAAAAACAAGCCACTTTGTTATGGAGTTCTGGTGTTAGTCCATATTGCTTATCCATAAAAATACTACACTTTTTGGCACGACTGAGAAATGCTTGCACTATACTAACGCGCACCATTTTTCTCATAACAGACGGAAGATTCCCTTATACGAAGAACCAGAGCTTTGCAGAGCTTATGATGTAACCAGTACTAGGTTCTTCTAAGGTGAGGGGTCCCCAGAATTCTCAGATCTCCATTTATAGGTTTATAGGTTTCCTGCGCCTCATCCCTGGTGGTCCAGTGGACCTCTGTCTCCTTCCTCTCACTCTGCTCCTTCACTCGTTTTTCTACCCTTTCTATCTTTCACCTTTCTACACTTTTCTGCATCTCTGCTCTTTTGTGCCTTATTTCTGCTCATTTTCCCTCTCTCTCGCACTGCTCTTTTCTACCCTCTTTTATCTTTCACCTTTCTGCACTTTTCTGCATCTCTGCTCTTTTGTGCCTTATTTCTGCTTATTTTCCCTTTTTTCTTTATCCCTTATTTCCTCCCTTTACCTTTCCCCGCCGTTGCTGCCCCCGCGGCCCCTCCCCCCCAGCGCGACCGGCCCAATCCAGCTCCCCTCCCCGCTCCCGCCTCCCAGCTGTCCAGCCCTCCACGACCCCCTACTTAATGGCGGCCACTGCGGGGACAGGCGAGCAAGACCACTGACTCATTGTCAGTGAAATTGCTCTCCCACCCTCGCAGCTCCACCATTAAGTGAGGTGCCCCTGCCCCTGCACTCTTGAGTGTTGGTGATCGAGGCCCTCTTCCACCCGCAGGTTTCCCTGCGCCTCATCCCTGGTGGTCCAGTGGACCTCTGTCTCCTTCCTCTCACTCTGCTCCTTCACTCGTTTTTCTACCCTTTCTATCTTTCACCTTTCTGCACTTTTCTGCATCTCTGCTCTTTTGTGCCTTATTTCTGCTCATTTTCCCTCTCTCTCGCACTGCTCTTTCACTTGTTTTTCTACCCTCTTTTATCTTTCACCTTTCTGCACTTTTCTGCATCTCTGCTCTTTTGTGCCTTATTTCTGCTTATTTTCCCTTTCTTCTTTATCCCTTATTTCCTCCCTTTATCTTTCCCTGCCGCTGCTGCCCCGCGGCCCCTCCCCCCCAGGGCGACTGGCCCAATCCAGCTCCCCTCCCCGCTCCCCCTCCCAGCTGTCCAGCCCTCCACGACCCCTACTTAATGGCGGCCACTGCGGGGACAGGCGAGCAAGACCACTGACTCATTGTCAGTGAAATTGCTCTCCCACCCTCGCAGCTCCACCATTAAGTGAGGTGCCCCTGCACTCTTGAGTGTTGGTGATCGAGGCCCTCTTCCACCCGCAGGTTTCCCTGCGCCTCATTCCTGGTGGTCCAGTGGACCTCTGTCTCCTTCCTATCACTCTGCTCCTTCACTCGTTTTCACTCGTTTTTCTACCCTTTCTATCTTTCACCTTTCTGCACTTTTCTGCATCTCTGCTCTTTTGTGCCTTATTTCTGCTCATTTTCCCTCTCTCTCGCACTGCTCTTTCACTCGTTTTCACTCGTTTTTCTACCCTCTTTTATCTTTCACCATTCTGCACTTTTCTGCATCTCTGCTCTTTTGTGCCTTATTTCTGCTTATTTTCCCTTTTTTCTTTATCCCTTATTTCCTCCCTTTACCTTTCCCCGCCGCTGCTGCCCCCGCGGCCCCTCCCCCTCCAGCGCGACCGGCCCAATCCAGCTCCCCTCCCCGCCTCCCAGCTGTCCAGCCCTCCCCGATCCCTACTTAATGGCGGCCACTGCGGGGACAGGCGAGCAAGACCACTGACTCATTGTCAGTGAAATTGCTCTCCCACCCTCGCAGCTCCACCATTAAGTGAGGTGCCCCTGCCCCTGCACTCTTGAGTGTTGGTGATCGAGGCCCTCCTCCACCCACAGGTTTCCCTGCGCCTCATCCCTGGTGGTCCAGTGGACCTCTGTCTCCTTCCTCTCACTCTGCTCCTTCACTCGTTTTCACTCGTTTTTCTACCCTTTCTAACTTTCACCTTTCTGCACTTTTCTGCATCTCTGCTCTTTTGTGCCTTATTTCTGCTCATTTTCCCTCTCTCTCGCACTGCTCTTTCACTCGTTTTCACTCGTTTTTCTACCCTCTTTTATCTTTCACCTTTCTGCACTTTTCTGCATCTCTGCTCTTTTGTGCCTTATTTCTGCTTATTTTCCCTTTTTTCTTTATCCCTTATTTCCTCCCTTTACCTTTCCCCGCCGCTGCTGCCCCCGCGCCCCCCCCCAGCGCAACCGGCCCAATCCAGCTCCCCTCCCCGCTCCCGCCTCCCAGCTGTCCAGCCCTCCCCGACCCCTACTTAATGGCGGCCACTGCGGGGACAGGCGAGCAAGACCACTGACTCATTGTCAGTGAAATTGCTCTCCCACCCTCGCAGCTCCACCATTAAGTGAGGTGCCCCTGCCCCTGCACTCTTGAGTGTTGGTGATTGAGGCCCTCCTCCACCCGCAGGTTTCCCTGCGCCTCATCCCTGGTGGTCCAGTGGACCTCTGTCTCCTTCCTCTCACTCTGCTCCTTCACTCGTTTTCACTCGTTTTTCTACCCTTTCTATCTTTCACCTTTCTGCACTTTTCTGCATCTCTGCTCTTTTGTGCCTTATTTCTGCTCATTTTCCCTCTCTCTCGCACTGCTCTTTCACTCGTTTTCACTCGTTTTTCTACCCTCTTTTATCTTTCACCTTTCTGCACTTTTCTGCATCTCTGCTCTTTTGTGCCTTATTTCTGCTTATTTTCCCTTTTTTCTTTATCCCTTATTTCCTCCCTTTACCTTTCCCCGCCGCTGCTGCCCCCGCGGCCCCTCCCCCTCCAGCGCGACCGGCCCAATCCAGCTCCCCTCCCCGCCTCCCAGCTGTCCAGCCCTCCCCGATCCCTACTTAATGGCGGCCACTGCGGGGACAGGCGAGCAAGACCACTGACTCATTGTCAGTGAAATTGCTCTCCCACCCTCGCAGCTCCACCATTAAGTGAGGTGCCCCTGCCCCTGCACTCTTGAGTGTTGGTGATCGAGGCCCTCCTCCACCCACAGGTTTCCCTGCGCCTCATCCCTGGTGGTCCAGTGGACCTCTGTCTCCTTCCTCTCACTCTGCTCCTTCACTCGTTTTCACTCGTTTTTCTACCCTTTCTAACTTTCACCTTTCTGCACTTTTCTGCATCTCTGCTCTTTTGTGCCTTATTTCTGCTCATTTTCCCTCTCTCTCGCACTGCTCTTTCACTCGTTTTCACTCGTTTTTCTACCCTCTTTTATCTTTCACCTTTCTGCACTTTTCTGCATCTCTGCTCTTTTGTGCCTTATTTCTGCTTATTTTCCCTTTTTTCTTTATCCCTTATTTCCTCCCTTTACCTTTCCCCGCCGCTGCTGCCCCCGCGCCCCCCAGCGCAACCGGCCCAATCCAGCTCCCTCCCCGCTCCCGCCTCCCAGCTGTCCAGCTCCTCCCGACCCCTACTTAATGGCGGCCACTGCGGGGACAGGCGAGCAAGACCACTGACTCATTGTCAGTGAAATTGCTCTCCCACCCTCGCAGCTCCACCATTAAGTGAGGTGCCCCTGCCCCTGCACTCTTGAGTGTTGGTGATTGAGGCCCTCCTCCACCCGCAGGTTTCCCTGCGCCTCATCCCTGGTGGTCCAGTGGACCTCTGTCTCCTTCCTCTCACTCTGCTCCTTCACTCGTTTTCACTCGTTTTTCTACCCTTTCTATCTTTCACCTTTCTGCACTTTTCTGCATCTCTGCTCTTTTGTGCCTTATTTCTGCTCATTTTCCCTCTCTCTCGCACTGCTCTTTCACTCGTTTTCACTCGTTTTTCTACCCTCTTTTATCTTTCACCTTTCTGCACTTTTCTGCATCTCTGCTCTTTTGTGCCTTATTTCTGCTTATTTTCCCTTTTTCTTTATCCCTTATTTCCTCCCTTTACCTTTCCCTGCCACTGCTGCCCCCGCGGCCCCTCCCCCCCCAGCACGACCGGCCCAATCCAGCTCCCCTCCCCGCTCCCGCCTCCCAGCTGTCCAGCCCTCCCCGACCCCTACTTAATGGCAGCCACTGCGGGGACAGGCGAGCAAGACCACTGACTCATTGTCAGTGAAATTGCTCTCCCACCCTCGCAGCTCCACCACTAAGTGAGGTGCCCCGGCCCCTGCACTCTTGAGTGTTGGTGATCGAGGCCCTCCTCCACCCGCAGGTTTCCCTGCGCCTCATCCCTGGTGGTCCAGTGGACCTCTGTCTCCTTCCTCTCACTCTGCTCCTTCACTCGTTTTCACTCATTTTTCTACCCTTTCTATCTTTCACCTTTCTGCACTTTTCTGCATCTCTGCTCTTTTGTGCCTTATTTCTGCTCATTTTCCCTCTCTCTCGCACTGCTCTTTCACTCGTTTTTCTACCCTCTTTTATCTTTCACCTTTCTGCACTTTTCTGCATCTCTGCTCTTTTGTGCCTTATTTCTGCTTATTTTCCCTTTTTTCTTTATCCCTTATTTCCTCCCTTTACCTTTCCCCGCCGCTGCTGCCCCCGCGGCCCTTCCCCCCAGCGCAACCGGCCCAATCCAGCTCCCCTCCCCGCTCCCGCCTCCCAGCTGTCCAGCCCTCCCCGACCCCTCCTTAATGGCGGCCACTACGGGGACAGGCGAGCAAGACCACTGACTCATTGTCAGTGAAATTGCTCTCCCACCCTCGCAGCTCCACCATTAAGTGAGGTGCCCCTGCCCCTGCACTCTTGAGTGTTGGTGACCGAGGCCCTCCTCCACCCGCAGGTTTCCCTGCACCTCATCCCTGGTGGTCCAGTGGACCTCTGTCTCCTTCCTCTCACTCTGCTCCTTCACTCGTTTTCACTCGTTTTTCTACCCTTTCTATCTTTCACCTTTCTGCACTTTTCTGCATCTCTGCTCTTTTGTGCCTTATTTCTGCTCATTTTCCCTCTCTGTCGCACTGTTCTTTCACTCGTTTTTCTACCCTCTTTTATCTTTCACCTTTCTGCACTTTTCTGCATCTCTGCTCTTTTGTGCCTTATTTCTGCTTATTTTCCCTTTTTTCTTTATCCCTTATTTCCTCCCTTTACCTTTCCCCGCCGCTGCTGCCCCCGCGGCCCCTCCCCCCCAGGGCAACCGGCCCAATTCAGCTCCCCTCCCTGCTCCCGCCTCCCAGCTGTCCAGCCCTCCCCTACCCCTACTTAATGGCGGCCACTGCGGGGACAGGCGAGCAAGACCACTGACTCATTGTCAGTGAAATTGCTCTCCCACCCTCGCAGCTCCACCATTAAGTGAGGTGCCCCTGCACTCTTGAGTGTTGGTGATCGAGGCCCTCCTCCACCCGCAGGTTTCCCTGCGCCTCATCCCTGGTGGTCCAGTGGACCTCTGTCTCCTTCCTCTCACTCTGCTCCTTCACTCGTTTTCATTCGTTTTTCTACCCTTTCTATCTTTCACCTTTCTGCACTTTTCTGCATCTCTGCTCTTTTGTGCCTTATTTCTGCTCATTTTCCCTCTCTCTCGCACTGCTCTTTCACTCGTTTTCACTCGTTTTTCTACCCTCTTTTATCTTTCACCTTTCTGCACTTTTCTGCATCTCTGCTCTTTTGTGCCTTATTTCTGCTCATTTTCCCTCTCTCTCGCACTGCTCTTTCACTCGTTTTCACTCGTTTTTCTACCCTCTTTTATCTTTCACCTTTCTGCACTTTTCTGCATCTCTGCTCTTTTGTGCCTTATTTCTGCTTATTTTCCCTTTTTTCTTTATCCCTTATTTCCTCCCTTTACCTTTCCCCGCCGCTGCTGCCCCCGCGGCCCTCCCCCCAGCGCGACCGGCCCAATCCAGCTCCCCTCCCCGCTCCCGCCTCCCAGCTATCCAGCCCTCCTCGACCCCTACTTAATGGCGGCCACTGCGGGGACAGGCGAGCAAGACCACTGACTCATTGTCAGTGAAATTGCTCTCCCACCCTCGCAGCTCCACCATTAAGTGAGGTGCCCCTGCACTCTTGAGTGTTGGTGATCGAGGCCCTCCTCCACCCGCAGGTTTCCCTGCACCTCATCCCTGGTGGTCCAGTGGACCTCTGTCTCCTTCCTCTCACTCTGCTCCTTCACTCGTTTTCACTCGTTTATCTACCCTTTCTATCTTTCTCCTTTCTGCACTTTTCTGCATCTCTGCTCTTTTGTGCCTTATTTCTGCTCATTTTCCCTCTTTCTCGCACTGCTCTTTCACTCGTTTTCACTCGTTTTTCTACCCTCTTTTATCTTTCACCTTTCTGCACTTTTCTGCATCTCTGCTCTTTTGTGCCTTATTTCTGCTTATTTTCCCTTTTTTCTTTATCCCTTATTTCCTCCCTTTACCTTTCCCCGCCGCTGCTGCCCCCGCGGCCCCTCCCCCAGCTCAACCGGCCCAATCCAGCTCCCCTCCCCGCTCCCGCCTCCCAGCTGTCCAGCCCTCCCCAACCCCTACTTAATGGCGGCCACTGTGGGGACAGGCGAGCAAGACCACTGACTCATTGTCAGTGAAATTGCTCTCCCACCCTCGCAGCTCCACCATTAAGTGAGGTGCCACTGTCCCTGCACTCTTGAGTGTTGGTGATCGAGGCCCTCCTCCACCCGCAGGTTTCCCTGCGCCTCATCCCTGGTGGTCCAGTGGACCTCTGTCTCCTTCCTTTCACTCTGCTCCTTCACTCGTTTTCACTCGTTTTTCTACCCTTTCTATCTTTCACCTTTCTGCACTTTTCTGCATCTCTGCTCTTTTGTGCCTTATTTCTGCTCATTTTCCCTCTCTCTCGCACTGCTCTTTCACTCGTTTTCACTCGTTTTTCTACCCTCTTTTATCTTTCACCTTTCTGCACTTTTCTACATCTCTGCTCTTTTGTGCCTTATTTCTGCCTATTTTCCCTTTTTTCTTTATCCCTTATTTCCTCCCTTTACTGTTCCCCGCCGCTGCTGCCCCCGTGGCCCCTCCCCCCCAGCGCGACCAGCCCAATCCAGCTCCCCTTCCCGCTCCCGCCTCCCAGCTGTCCAGCTGTCCAGCCCTCCCCGACCCCTACTTAATGGCGGCCACTGCGGGGACAGGCGAGCAAGACCACTGACTCATTGTCAGTGAAATTGCTCTCCCTCCCTCGCAGCTCCACCATTAAGTGAGGTGCCCCTGCCCCTGCACTCTTGAGTGTTGGTGATCGAGGCCCTCCTCCACCCGCAGGTTTCCCTGCGCCTCATCCCTGGTGGTCCAGTGGACCTCTGTCTCCTTCCTCTCACTCTGCTCCTTCACTCGTTTTCACTCGTTTTTCTACCCTTTCTATCTTTCACCTTTCTGCACTTTTCTGCATCTCTGCTCTTTTGTGCCTTATTTCTGCTCATTTTCCCTCTCTCTCGCACTGCTCTTTCACTCGTTTTCACTAGTTTTTCTACCCTCTTTTATCTTTCATCTTTCTGCACTTTTCTGCATCTCTGCTCTTTTGTGCCTTATTTGTGCTTATTTTCCCTTTTTTCTTTATCCCTTATTTCTTCCCTTTACCTTTCCCCGCCGCTGCTGCCCCCGCGGCCCCTCCCCCCCAGCGCGACCGGCCCAATCCAGCTCCCCTCCCCGCTCCCGCCTCCCAGCTGTCCAGCCCTCCCCGACCCCTACTTAATGGCGGCCAGTGCCGCTGGTGCACCGAAGGCGCGTCAAAGACAAGCCCGTCTGCGCCCGTCTGCGCCCGTCTGCGACCCGTCCGCGACCAGCGCCAGGAACCCTTTACCTCCGCCCCGCCAACGCTACGACCCAGCAGCACTCCACGCACTCAACCCAGGCTGCAACAACAACTGCAAGCTAGCATCACCAGCCGACACCCACGGACCCTTCAGCTGTCACCGCTGCCGGCACACCTGCAGCACCGCCAAGAACATGGATCCAGCACAACCCGCCCACAAGAACACAACCGAACCGAAGACCCTGCAATGCATCCTCCTCAACGTCTGATCCCTCCACAAACACGCCACAGAAATCTGGGACCTCCTCGACAGCACCACCCCAGACGTAGCGTTCTTCACCGAAACCTGGACCAACACCTCGGGACCGGACATCGCCATCGCCATCCCCCAAGCATACAAGATCTCCAGGAATGACCGCCCCACCCGCCCAGGAGGAGGAATTGCCATCGTCCACAAATCCAGCCTCCGCCTGAGCACACTCCCTGACGAGCCCACAGAACTGATGGAACACCTTCACTTCAAAATACTGGCCAGCCTCACCGCCACCCTCCGAGGAACCCTAATCTACCGACCCCCTGGATCCCGCGGACCCTTCGCCAACTCCATCACGGACATTATCTCCCCGCAGGCCATCGCATCCACCAACTACACCCTGCTGGGAGACCTCAACTTCCACCTCGACAACCAACTGGACCCCAACACCACATCCCTCCTGGACAACCTCCACAACATTGGACTCTGCCAGATCGTGACCGAGCCCACGCACTCAGCAGGACACACCCTCGACCCCATCTTCACTACAGGAAACTCCATCACCTTCAGCCACACCACCGAACTCCCATGGACCGACCATCGTTGCGTCCACTTCACCTTCAGAACACCCACCATCCACAGACACCAGCACCTGCTTCCACAAAGAAACTGGACCAAAATCACCGACGACCAGCTCACCTCCTCACTCAACAACTCCACCCCAACCATCACGGAAAACGACGACCCCAACACCGCAGCCCGAACCCTGCATAGATGGATCTCGGACAGCACCAACACCATAGCCCCCCTCAAGAAAAACAACAATACCCGCGCCAGGAAAGCCAGATGGTTTACCACCGAACTTCGAGAGTCCAGACGCACATGCCGCCGCCTCGAAAAGGCCTGGATGAACACCAAATCCACAGAAGCCCACACAACTTCAGAGCCGCCACCAACGCCCACCATCAACTCATCAGAGAAACGAGGAAAAAGCGATTGAAGACAGAATCTCCACCCACGCGCACAACAGCAAGGAACTCTTCAGCATCATCAAGGAGTTTCTGCGACAAACTCAGCACCTTTTTCCACCACAAAATCAAAAGCATCTACGACAACTTTGACGAAGACAACCAACACACTGAACCCTCACCAACCACCCCCGACACCCGGAAACCAGCGATTGATGACTGGACAGCCCTCACCACCAAAGACACACTGAAGACAATGAAGTCAATCCACTCAGGGGCCCCCACGGACCCCTGCCCCCACCACATCTTCAACAGAGCCGCCGACACCATCGCACCCATGCTCCGCCACACCATCAACCGCTCCCTGGTGACCGCCTCGTTCCCCGACGACTGGAAACATGCCGAGGTCAACCCCCTCCTAAAGAAACCCTCAGCGGATCCCACCGACCTCAAAAACTACAGACCCATCTCCCTGCTCCCGTTCCCAGCGAAAGTCATCGAGAAAGCCATCAACAGCCAACTCGCCACATTCATTGAAGAACACAACATTCTCGACTCCTCCCAATCCGGCTTCAGAAAAAACCACAGTATGGAAACCGCCCTCCTCGCCGCAAAAGACGACATCCGCACCCTACTGGACAAAGGAGAAACAGTAGCCCTCATCCTCTTCGACCTATCAGCGGCGTTCGACACAGTCTCCCACCACACCCTAATACGCAGACTCTACGACGCAGGAATCCAGGACAAGGCCCTCGACTGGATCTGCTCCTTCCTCTCCGGCAGGATGCAGCGGGTTCAGACTCCCCCCTTTCTTCTCGGACCCCACACCTACCACCTGCGGAGTCCCCCAGGGCTCCTCCCTCAGCCCGATGCTCTTCAACATCTACATGGCTCCACTTGCCCCCATCGTCAGAACCTACGGACTCAACATCGTGTCATACGCAGACGACACCCAGCTCATCCTCTCCCTATCCAACGAGCCCAACACCGCCAGACACAACTTTCGAGAAGGCATGGAAGCCGTCGCCAAATGGATGAAAAACAGCTGCCTACAACTAAACACCAACAAAACAGAAGTACTCATCATGGGCCCAAACCCCGACGCCTGGAGCGACACCTGGTGGCCCCCCGCCCTCGGAAACCTGCCAACCCCCACAGACCACGCACGCAACCTGGGAATCATCCTGGACTCCGAGCTCAAAATGGACCGCCAGATCAACTCTGTCTCGTCTTCCTGCTTCCACACCCTCCGCCTCCTTCGTAAGACCTTCAAATGGATCCCCCTCGAACACCGAAAGACAGTCACTCACGCCCTGGTCACCAGCAGACTCGACTACGGCAACGCACTCTACGCTGGAATAAACAAAAACCTCATCCGCAAGCTACAGAACATCCAGAATGCCGCCGCAAGACTGGTCCTCAACCTGCCAAAACACTGCCACATCTCCCAGCACCTGCGCACACTCCACTGGCTCCCCGTCGAAGCGAGAATCACCTTTAAGATGCTCACCCACGCACACAAGGCCCTCCACGGCACCGGACCAGCATACCTGAACAGCCGACTCAAATTCTACGCACCCCAAAGGACCCTACGATCAGCCCAGCTCTCCTACGCCGTGGTCCCCCGCACCAGAAAGACCAGATCGGGAGGCCGCTCCTTCTCCTTCCTCGCGGCCAAAGCATGGAACGCTCTTCCGCTCCACCTCAGAGAGACAACATCGCTCCCCATCTTCGCAAGAAACCTCAAAACCTGGCTCTTCGACAGACCCCCTCCTTGATGGAATGGAACCTGCACCCCCCCCACTCCTAGCGCCTTGAGACCCTTACGGGTGAGTAGTCGCGCTTTAACAAACTCTTGATTGATTGATTGATATAAACTAGATTCCTACCAAGGGGAGGGTGGTTCTTCCACCACTGTTCAGTTATCATGATCTCGCCTTTTGGCTTCTATGGACTTGTAGTTGTAAGTGTAACTAAGTGTAACAATGTTTATTGTTTTAATCTTATGCATTTTGCTGTTGCTGCTGCATTATAGAACAACGTACAGAGCTTGTCAGTTGGAAATAAACCTTTTGAACTTACATAGACTCGGTGGTATTTGGTGTGGACTTACACGAGAGAGTGAGCGAAAGGGTGTGCATTGCTTCCGCGACAGAGGTCAGGAGTGTTATGTTCTGGGTTGTCTACTCATTGGGTATTTTGGGGGGGTTTCGGAGACCTAATGAGACACTATAACTAGTCGGTCAGGGGATTGTGGTGGCTTCTGATTGAGGTGTGAGGAAGGTCCAACCTCCCATCACCAACGTCCTATTTTCTTGTGCAAAGTTCTGTATGCGCTGAATCCCTACAACAGTAGTAGTATGTCCTATCCTATCAAAAATTGTAAAATGTGGTTGGGCATTTTCTTGGTGGGAATTGTCGAAAAGCCTCAAGATTAAGAAGACTAGAAGTAGTAGAAGAGGACAACCCAAAGGACTGGACTCAACGGCTAGAGCTATTGGTGAATCTGAGTTTTATTTAAAACATTTTAAATAAAGAGTGGCCAACTGGGCAAGCTTAGCTACAGACAGACTAATAGTAGTAGTACAGAGAGTCATAGCAGACGCAGTTAGAGGCAGGGATAACAAGAATTTAGAAACAGATAGTATAGATCAAAGAAGAATTTGTAAAAATTAGAATTAGGATACCGAAATAATAGTTCGGAAAAAATAAGGTGCAGGAAAAGTTTGGGAAATATAATTATTAATATTAACCACTGGGGGACTTACTGGGGCCAGCAGCAGAGCCCTCGATAGAGGAGCGGTCCTGTCCCTGGGAGGCATCTTGGAGATCTTCTTGGCCCGCCGCCTGTGACCCCGTCTTCTTGCCCCTGGGTGCTGATCATGTAAGATTTCATAAAGAAAGAGACAAAAATTAAAGTTTGGTGTGAAATAAATAAAATATTTTCAAATACGTACCCAAAAAATTTTTGGTAACAACAATTGCAATAAAATTGACCTATCTAATCTGATCGACTGGTAGTATTGCGAGATTCACGGACCGTCTAGCAAGCCTAACTACCACCTGACCTAGCCCACGTATTCCAATCCAGACAGGCCAATTGCTCAGTAAGTCTGCATTTCCATTTATTTTAGTCCTCAAAAATGCATAGATGGAGGACACATGCATACATTTTTGCATACACCAAATTGTTGGCTGGTTGCTGCTGATGTTCTGCTAGTGATGATATAAGCCTATTAACACTCAGTAAACAAACTACAAAAGGTTCTACTAAGGACTGGGGTAAGCAGCACTCAGCAGCACGTGACGTGACAGAGGATGCGTCACGCACACCACTTAAAAATTACCAACTAATAAGTAACTAAACCTATCAATCCACCACTATCCCTTCTTAGTGGCAGGAGGACAAAGGAAGGACTACTCTCTCTAGCATTACGTCACTTAAGTTCTCTAAAGTAAACTCTTACATAATCATCAGGCCAAGCGAGCGCAAAGTTGCAAACAAGTAAGATTAGTAGCGCCGAGCGCCTGTGTCATAACAATCACAGATTTTTAAACGTAATTTACCTGCAATGTAAGCAGCAGCATTCTGGTCGGGAAAAAAAAATATTCGCAATATATAACACAGAGCAGAAGAACACAAAGTAGTAATATTAAATAGCTACTCACCATCCCCGGGACCTCCACTCCTAGCAGGTCCAGCAGGTCCTGCTCCCGGTCCAGAATATCGGACCACCGGTGCGTCAGCTGATTATTGGTGCGCCGGACACCAGAGCAGCGAAACACTGCCCGACGCACCCTGCCCCACCGCTGCCGACGCTCCCGGAGCCCGTACCCGGACCCAGGCCTGCTGCCTGCTGCCAGGGTTAAGGGGAGGTGGCGCTGAACAAAAAAAAACAGTGCGGCCACCTCCACCTCACTGAATAAGGCCCGTGCCTGCACCCCTCTTTGGCGCCGCCTTCCGCAAGGAAGGCGGCCTCGGCTCTGGCTATGACTCCGAGCCCTGTGGCTGTGGCCCTTTGCCATGGTTCTGGGTAGGCGGGGCAGAAAATAAAAAGGTAGGAATTAAAAAAAATAAGTAAAAGAAATTAAAAAGCAGGTAATAGAAAAAGTGTGAAAAAGTAGTTAAAAACACACAAAAAGTAGAAAAAAACTCAAAATATAGAATCAGGAAAATAGAGAGCTAGATAATAAATAAAAAAGACCAAAAACAAGTTTACAGAAACATAGGATTGAAAAGATAGAGGGAGGATTCAAAAGCAGGCCCAGAACCATAGCAATAGAGTGAAAAACAAGATGGCCGCGCCCATTGCGACCGCATGGGCAAGTTCGCGCGATATTTCCCCCCCGAGCACGCAAAAAGCGTCGCGAACACGTAATGCGCGTTCCCGAACAGGAAATACTTATCGCAAACGGGCGGGAGCATGCAATACGCGACCCGGAACTGGAAATAAGCATCGCAAGCGGGCGGGAGCATGCAATACGCGACCCGGAACAGGAAATAACCCTCGCGAGCGGGCGGGACAAGTGAAAAACAAGATGGCCGCGCCCATTAGCGACCGTATAGGCAAGTAAGCGATATATTTCCCCGCAAACACGCAAAAACACATCGCGAACGGGCGGGACCAGCAATTCCGCAACTTTGTGGAATTTCTACGTGCTCGCGGAGATTTTTAACAATTTTGCGGAGATTTGCGTAACGCGACTACGCAAATTCCGCCCACCCTTACCTAAACCCTGAAACACCACCCCCTGCACGACCCCCTACACTGCCTGAACACCACTGCACTGCCCTAAACCCTGAAACACCACCCCCAGCACGACCCCCTACACTGCCCGAACACCACTGCACTGCCCTAAACCCTAAAACACCACCCCCAGCACGACCCCCTGTTGTATTCCTCATAGTGTGTCCATACACGGGCTTTCCTGTATCATGTCCTTATATAGGCACAATTCGCCCTGCCCATATATAGGCATAAAATCCCAGTCCTTATTTAGGCATTAAACCGTGCACTCCAAATACAGGCATGGTCTCTGGCATCCGTCCACCCTAACGTCACAACGAGTTCTTGAAGAACAGACCCTTAGGCTTCGGGAGTTTCCCTAGCACAGGACTATTGATTTCTTCAAGGACTCATCTAGTATGCATGAACCGTTATACCTTACGGGTTCATTCATGACGTCTTCCGCTGTCCGATTAACGTCAATGCAAACATTCTGAGGTACCTCTCAGGTATAAATATACCTTCCATAGCCCTTGTAAATCAGAGGAGACCTCGACTTCAGAGGAGGCCGTTTCCCGGCCTAACGCACTGAGAAGACGCTGTCATCCCTGCACGCAGAGAGTCCAGCTTCCAGTGATCTGACTTCCCTCGCGGGGTGTTGGAGTTCGAGTCTGGCAAGAGATTCCCACCTCCCTCATTCTTAAGGTATGGAGCTGACTAGAAACCTAGAGGGACTCTTGGCATACTAGGCATACTAGGCTTAACATACTCTTAGTATACCATAGTAAGGAATACTCTACCTACTTCATACCTCTCCCTACACCTAGGTTAGGTTAGGTCCATTGGGGTAGAACTAGCTTAGAAACGCATCGTATGAGTACTCGCATGTTTAGTCTATGTTATTTATGTAAATGAATATCTACTAAAGATCATGCTAGCGCAGTATTATTTATTTCTACTGCTTACGCTATACATTATTTATCTTGCATACTGTCTTGTGATCGGAACTGCACATATTACTTACACGAGAAACAAGACTGTTCAATAAATCTTTTATTGAAACGCCCGTCTGTTCTTTCTGTGTAACTTTGAGGAAAACTAAGTATGCACGAGTGAGCTGAGTGAAATAGTTATCTATTGTTTCCACGACTCTGGGACACGTTCTGATTCTAAAAGGGAAACAAAGTTGTCATGGTTTGCGGCTGCCAGAAACTACTCCCTTCTTGTTTATCAAGGAGTTTCTAGTGGCCTCTGAGCTAGCTGGCACAAGTAATTAAGTTTAATATACTCGATAGGGACATATCGACCTTAGTCCTATGTCAAACCTATAGGGTATATTATTCCAATGCGCAGAGCCTATTAGGGAAATAGGAGCTACACTACACCCCTACACTGCCCAAACACCACTGCACTGCCCTAAACCCTAAAACACTACCCCCAGCACGACCCCCTACACTACCCAAACACCACTGCACTACCCTAAACCCTAAAACACTCCCCCCAGCATGACCCCCTGCACTACCCGAACACCACTGCACTGCCCTAAACCCTAAAACACTCCCCCCAGCACGACCCTCTACACTACCCGAACACCACTGCACTGCCCTAAACCCTAAAACACTCCCCCAGCACGACCCCCTACACTACCCGAACACCACTGCACTGCCCTAAACCCTAAAACACTCCCCCCAGCACGACCCCCTACACTACCCAAACACCACTGCACTGCCCTAAACCCTAAAACACCCTCCCCAGCACAACCCCCTACACTACCCAAACACCAATGCACTACCCTAAACCCTAAAACACTACCCCCGCACGACCCCCTACACCTCCCAAACACCAATGCACTACCCTAAACCCTAAAATACTACCCCCCGCACGACCCCCTACACTACCCAAAGACCACTGCACTACCCTAAACCCTAAAACACAACCCCCCGCACGACCCCCTACACTACCCAAAGACCACTGCACTACCCTAAACCCTAAAACACGACCCCCTACACTACACAAACACCGCTGCACTACCCCCTAAACCCTAAAACACTACCCCCAGCACGACCCCATCACTACACAAACACCACTGCACTACCCTAAACCCTAAAACACTACCCCCTACATTACACAAACACCACTGCACTACCCTAAACCCTAAAACACTACCCCAGCATGACCCCTTACACTACCCAAACACCACTGCACTACCATAAACCCTAAAACACTACCCCCAGCAGTACCCCCTACACTACCCAAACACCATTGCACTACCCTAAACCCTAAAACACTACCCCCAGCAGTGCCCCCTACACTACCCAAACACCACTGCACTACCCTAAACCCTAAATCTACCCCAGCACAACCCCTACACTACCCAAACACCACTGCACTACCCTAAACTATAAATCTACCCTAAGCACGACCCCCTACACTACCCAAACACCACTGCACTACCCTAAACCCTAAAACACTACCCCCAGCACGACCCCTACACTACCCAAACACCACTGCACTACCCTAAACCCTAAAACACTACCCCCAGTACGACCCCCTACACTACACAAACACCACTGCACTGCCCTAAACCCTAAAACACTACCCCCAGCACGACCCCCTACACTACACAAACACCACTACACTACCCTAAACCCTAAATCTACCCCAAGCATGACCCCCTACACTACCCAAACACCACTGCACTACCCTAAACCCTAAAACACTACCCCCAGTACGACCCCCTACACTACACAAACACCACTGCACTACCCTAAACCCTAAAACACTACCCCCAGTACGACCCCCTACACTACACAAACACCACAGCACTGCCCTAAACCCTAAAACACTACCCTCAGCACGACCCCCTACACTACCCAAACACCACTGCACTACCCTAAACCCTAGAAAAGTAACCACCACCCCATGTCCAATCCCCCTTACCTCTCACTCCTCGTGGTTCCTCTCTCCTCGTGGTTCCTGCTTCATGTCGTCTCTGAGGGGTGGTGCACGTCGTTGTGAGGAAACAGAACAGCCTCTGTTTCCTTACAACGACGTGGATCGTCTACATTTTTTTAGAACTCATGGTCATTTACCATACATACCTTTACAACAAAATTTGCTGTAAAGGCATGCGTGGTAAATGACCATGCGTTCTAAAAAAATGCGTAGTAATGACTTCGCGATGTACAACGCATGCGTGGTAATGCATGCGTTGTAATGGTATCGCAAAGTAAAAAAGTCGTTGTAACGGCTGTTTACTGATCGAAGCTGGCCCCTGTTCTTCAGTGAGTCGTTTATTTGATAAATTAGGAGGAAGGAATGTGTTTTTTTTATCGAAAAGTGCATTCCCGACTGTTGTATTGTGAAAGTATCCACGTGGCCTGGTTTCACTTCCGGTGAGAGAGTGGAAGAGTCTGTTTGGATCTAAAGGGGTTCTGCTGTTGGACGGGGCCGGCGCGACACGTCATCAGAAAACACAGCTAATGGAAAGCGTTGTCCCCCAAGTGTGGAGCAGTGCCATGAGAGGTCAACGAGTGTGCGTCCCACCGCAGTATGACCGTACCGCGTGACCCATGTGCCGCCTCCAGTGTACGGAAGGCAGAAGTGGCATCCATCGCAGGTCCTCTTGAAGACCGTTGTAGCACTAATTCTACATTTTGGAACTAGGGCATTTTAACCTTGTTGTTCCTGCCAGATACAAGGAGAAGATCCTGTGTTATTCAGTGCCCTCGTTACCTTTTCTGTGGGTAGTGGTGCTTTTCACTTCGCTGCCCCGCCGGTGCACACGACTGGGCTCCCCACCTCGTGTGCCATCTTCAGGGCCTCTGCACTCAGATCACTGGTTTCGGTTTCTGGAGTGGCAACATAAACAGTTGCTCCCAAAGGACTAGCCTGAACACTTAGGTGAATATCCCCTGCGCCAGCATTCCGCGGAAATTCTTTCCTAGCTCTCCCACTTCGACAACGATGTCATAATAGCACGGCTCCGCTCGAGACACCGTATGACGTCATAGGAGCCATAAGAGGACCTCGTCGTCGTGCTGACGTCAGTTCCACCCATTTTTTCCGTGCCACCGAGGTAAACAGGTGGACCGACACATTTTCACATGTATACATAGTATACTAAATATATATATATATATTCACCAAACTCCTTCACCGCGTGTCAGTTTCACCAGGCACAAAGAAAGAGCGCGGACCTCACCAATCTTCAATTTGCAGTGTTTATTTGTGCTCCCCAAACAATGCTGCTGCCATGACGCGTTTCGTCCCTCTGGGGGACTTGATCACATGACGCGCTGATAGCCTAGGCAGTTATTTAAATACCATTTACAATTGTGTCACATGACAACTTTCTTAAAGTGCACAGTGCTCATAAATAAATAAATAAATAAAGATAACGTATCCAAACGGTCAAAATTGATAATACAATACCTGCATAAATGCTTTTTACACCGATTTGTTTCATAAATACTTGTATATATAAATATATATAAATAAATGTAAAATTCAATAAATATATAAATACATAAATATAACATTGAAAATCGGTATTAATACATTTCTGTGTCATGGCTTAAATGCTCCCTGGAAGTGAGTACCATTTATTAGTACCTTCTTCCACCTCATGTATATAATATGTATTGTCATTATCCACGTTTGGTTTATAAAGGTAAATAAAACGTGTTTACACCCCTATCGTGATATCTGCCTTAAACTATCCATTATATCAAGAGAAAAAAGAGAATAAAAATAGTGGATAAAAAGTTTTAAAACCTGAATATACTAAAATTCTATTAAGCGGTGCGGAAGAAATGTTAACTTGAAATGTTGTGGGGTAAACTGGTTACTTTAGTCTGTTGTTGCTTCTAAGTTATTTGTTTGTATAATTTATTAGACACATAATTTTAAAGAGAACCCGAGTGTCAATGTCTGATTCATCTGCTCAACAGATGTTCCCGGATGGTTGCTGTATTTTAAAATTTAAATTTAAATTTGAACTCGGAGAAGTTGGCTCAATCTGACTACAATCCATGCCTCATTTGTCTAAGTTTGTGGATTCAGTAGATTAGACTGGCATGAAGTTCCTCAGTGGCATTCAATCCATTAGGCTGTTTAGTGTCGAGGTTTAAGATGTATTGCATCTCTAATTTGCGGAGGGCTTTCTCACGATCGCCCCCTCTTTTGTTGACTAGAATGCAGTCAATCAGATAATATTTAAGGTCTTTAGGATTGCCTTCATGTTTTTCACTAAAATGGCGAGCCACTGGGTATGTGGTGTCTTTGTTTTTAATTGCTCGTATGTGCTGGAGTACCCTTTTGTGACCCTGTAAAATAGTGCTGCCAACATATTTTAATTTACATGGGCACTCCAGCACATACACCACATAGTCAGTTTTGCAGTTAAGCGCTTTGTCTATCCTCCTCTCAATATCTCCAAAAGGAGCCTTATAGCTGGTCATATTGACACCATATTGGCAAGCTTTACAGGTTTTGCACTTGTAAAAGCCAAATCTTTGAGACAACCATGTATTTTTATTCAAGGGGCCAAATGGGTCATTTTTTACTGAGGCATCCTTCATGGATCTGCCCCTGCAATAAGTTATAGCAGGCCATTTCGGGGCTGTGGTGCCTATTATTGGATCCTGTTTGATTAGGTACCAATTTTTCTTAATAATTTTTCTTACAGCAACCTCCTGCTGATTGTATTTTAAAATAAACCTGAAATTGTTAGTTTCTTTAGTTACTTCCATCTTTGATTTAGTTTTGAGAAACATCGCCCTAGATTCTTGATTACTTTTTTTAAGAGCTGCTTCTAGACTTTTTTGACTGTAGCCCCTCTCTCTGAATCTTTTAATGCACTCATTTTGAGCTGTATGGAGGTCCCTATCGTTGCTACAAATACGTTTAAGCCTGAGTAGCTCACCGTATGGTATACTTTTTACCAGGTGTCTGGGATGGGCACTGCTGGCATGTAATACGGCGTTGCCTGCTGTTGGCTTCCTATGGAGTCTCGTTTCGATTTTGTTATGTTTGACATAAACTTCCATGTCTAAAAAGGTCACCATATTATTGCTGATACAAGCGGTAAAATTCAAATTGAGTTGATTCTTATTAATTTTTGCTATAAAATTTTCAGCTTGTTCATGGGTGCCTTGCCACACCAGGAAGAGGCCGTCTATGAATCTCCACCATGTCCTTATATGTTTAACCATGGGATCTCTGTGTTCAACCATGAGGACCAGCTCTTCCCACCAGCCCATGTGAAGACATGCGTAGCTGCGGGAGAAGCTGGCCCCCATGACGACACCTCTGGCTTGTTGGTAGTAGGCATTCTGAAACATGAAAATATTGTTAGTCAAACAACACTCCACCATGTTCAATAACATATTGGTATGATCCGCATATTCAGGACCTCTGCGTGTTAAATAATATTGGATTGCTCTTAGGCCATCTTTGTGCCTAATCGAAGTATAGAGAGAGGTCACATCGAGAGTGATAAGCAAATAATCATTATTCCACTTGAAATTAAGCATTTTTTGTAAAAAGTCCCCAGTGTCTCTAATGTATGATGACAGGTTTTGTACATGTTCCTGAAGAAAGTAATCAATATAAATTGATGTTTTTTCAAAGATGCTGTGTCTGGCCGAGATGATTGGTCTGCCGGGTGGGTTGTTGGCATCCTTGTGAATTTTGGGGATGAAGTATAAAATAGGTGTTGTAGGATTGTCATTTCTTAAATATTTATGTTCCTCCATCGAAATTAGTCCCGTATTTCTCCAGGCTGCTAGTCTCATATTGTACATTCCATACATTGTGGTTAATGCCTGTTTGTTGCTGCGGCAATAGCAGGTATTATCGTTAAGTTGGTCCATTGCTTCTTTTACGTATTAATCTTTTTTGCATAGGACCACGTTACCTCCTTTGTCGGCACTTCTAATTACTATCTCATTGTTGTTGCTCAGTTTTGTCATTAATTCATGATATTGAATCTCCTTTATATCTTTTTTAGTTTTTTTGGCGTATTTCGTTTTATTAATACCTTGGAGTTTGTGATTAAGATTTTTTAAATCACTAATAACTTGCTCTTGGAAAGCATCTATTGAGTTTTTGGGCATCATGGGATAAAAGGTTGAGGGTGGTTTAAACGGTGTGAGGCCTGCTCTGTACGTAGGAGTAGGTGACTTAATTCTTTCCTGCCAAGTGTTATCATTGCCTCCCTCGTCCAGTAACCCCTGTAATACTTCCATCAATTGACCCTCTGTATCACTGTCACTTATCTGCATCATGGCATCACAACTGGGTTGGTTCACTTATGACATCATTGTCCTTATTTGCTAAATCATATTGGGTTTTCTTTTTATGTTTAAAATATTTTTGCAGTTTTAATTTTCTCACACTTTTATATATGTCCACTCGGGTTGCAGCGTAGTTGAAGGCACTCTCAGGACAGTTGGATAGCCCAAGGGCCAGCAGTTGTTCTTCCGCTTTATTTAGTATTGTATCCGTCAAATTAATCACTGTTTTGGATTCAGACTCTGGCTCAGAGGCATTTTGCGTTACTTCCTCCACTGTTGGTGTTGTTGGCGTTTTGGCTGCCTTTTCTTGTTTTCGTTTTTTTGCCTTGCGCCTCTCCCTGCGCTTTCTGCTCCTGCTAATTCTTGGTTGCCCAGCTGGTTGCTCTGTTGCTTTCTCGGGCGCAGGGACTGGAGGCGTTCTTTGCATAAAAAATCCACCTCCTCTGTTAAAGAGAATCGACGGGTTGGTTGCTGCCTTATTTTTCGGCGTGCATCCGCCTCTGATTCGCTGTCGACCGACGAACTAACATCGGATGCTGAGGTTAGTTCAGGCTGTGTATTATTAATTGTTTCCTCCGTGGAGTTATTTTGCCGCGAGCCAGCTTTGTCCGCTTTCATAGTGTCATATTTCCTGGCGAACGTGAATATGCGGCCACATTCATAATCACTTCTGTCTCGAACTTGTAAGCTTTGCGTTCCCTTATCGTGTCTTCCTCTTTTTTTAATCTTTTTTTAATTTCATTTCTGATTTTTTCAAGTTCATCAGTTTGCCCCATTTCATCTAGTTCCTTGTTTAATTTTTCTATCTCCACAGATAAACGAGCAGTCTTTCTCAGCATACTTTACTAGAATAAACAGAAGTCTGCGTGACGAATATAAATTGGTCTCAGCCTATTCTTTCATCATGTCACGATCAGGAGCTTCGTAACTGGGGGCTAGTAAAATCCTTAAACCTTGTGGCACGCGTCCAACATCTATATAGCGCTGTAGGGATTTTGCTTCCCACCACTTTTTCTGTTCGGTGCGCATCGCCTTCTCTAGTTGTTTGCTCTTATCCCTCATACTGGTATTTTTTTAGCTCACTTGGTGGATTGTGGGAACTTGAGTCTTTCCTGTGTTCAGCTTCGTCGCTGAACATTGCCACTGCCGCTTGCTCTCTTTCTCGCAGCGCGTCGGCAGCCATTGTTTGTTTTTGGGAGTCTTATTTAAATAATGTTCAATATGTCAGCTCAGGGAATGCTCCAGCACGCTGGTACTAAGCAAGTGTCCGCTGTATTCCCGTCGTTGACCTGAAGAGAAACTCTGAACCCAAACTGGAGCAGTAACTGTTGTGGCACGTCACAAACCCCTCACTGCCCGCTAAGCGCTCAGCACGTCCTCCGACCCGCCTTCGCTTACCTTCAAAGTGGAGGTATCATGACATCCGATCCCGTGATTTTCGGCTCCGTTGGGGGGCTGGTTTGCCAACAATCCTCCCGGATTTCTGCAAAACTCGCTTCCGAGCTGTTACTCCGTTTTAGCAGGTAAGCCCTGTTGCTCAGAGGGGTCCGCGTTCAAAACTGGAGGAGATAGCCAGTTTCCAAATATTCACCAAACTCCTTCACCGTGTGTCAGTTTCACCAGGCACAAAGAAAGAGCGCGGACCTCACCAATCTTCAATTTGCAGTGTTTATTTGTGCTCCCCAAACACTGCTGCTGCCATGACGCGTTTCGTCCCTCTGGGGGACTTGATCACATGACGCGCTGATAGCCTAGGCAGTTATTTAAATACCATTTACAATTGTGTCACATGACAACTTTCTTAAAGTGCACAGTGCTCATAAATAAATAAAGATAACGTATCCAAACGGTCAAAATTGATAATACAATACCTGCATAAATGCTTTTTTACACCGATTTGTTTCATAAATACATGTATATATAAATATATTTAAATAAATGTAAAATTCAATAAATATATAAATACATAAATATAACATTGAAAATCGGTATTAATACATTTCTGTGTCCACCCATTTTTTCCGTGCCACCGAGGTAAACAGGTGGACCGACACATTTTCACATGTATACATAGTATACTAAATATATATATATATATATATATATATATATATATATATATATATATATATATATATATATATATATATAAATGCATAACCAATAAAGGCATAAAGAAATAGCAACAGATCAAGCATTTCTCACTATTAAAACATAAGCATGATTAAGACATATTAAAAACATTCATGCCAAACGGTAAAAGCATCTTTTTGGTAGAAACAGGTGGACAACGGGGAGGCGGGTGGGACAGTGAGGAATTCACAGGCAGATACTGTATCCACCAGAAAAACGTTACCGAAGGTAAGTAACTTGCTCTTCTGATGGATACTTCTGCCTGTTGATTCCTCACCTTTTGAATAGAATCCTCACCCGGAGGAGGGTGTCCACCTGACTAGACCAAAAAATCTTGCAAAACAGATCGAGCATAATGGCCATCCCTCCTAACCTCCGAATCCAATAATAATCGAATAAGTTTTTAGTCGAAATTATATTGAAAATAATACTTTAAAAATACTTTTATTAATAAATTTAGACAAACACTTAAAGGAAAACTTTTATTTATAATTAATTTAAAGATATTTCATACTTTACAAATTACGCCGAATTCGTGACCCCAGCGCGACTTTTCAAAATGGCTACCGGAATGCGCGCAGCCATCGTGTAGGGTGCGCGAAGGTGCGCGACTTCTGTATAATATTTAAAATAAAAAAAGAATGAATATAGTTTTCCTAACTAAAAATTATTCACAATTTTTTTATATATATATATATATATATATATAAATATATAAAATAAAAAAACATAGGATTGAGGAACATTAGACTTACAAATTTTCATTTAAAAAACCTTTGAAATTCACTGGAAAAACCATAGGTTTCAGGCACGTTATAGTTAGAAATTAGCATTTAAAAAACCATAGAAATTAACTGAAAAAACCATAGGTTTCAGGAACGTTATAGTTAGTTGGACATTTCACTTGTACAAAACCATAGAAATTCCGGTGTTATAGTTAGTTCAGCTAACTATAACTCGCGCCCCCCGCAATGCACTGCTGATGACGTCACATATTACATCATTCATGACATGGCATGGTCAGTGACATCACTGATGACATCACTGATGACATCTCAAATGACATCACTGATGACCTCACTGATGACATCATCAACGTGAAAATCTGATGCACCTCCTCACACCTGAATATAACCTTTGATACACCCACTCTAAAATACAGACTACCATTTTTGAAAAAATAGACACATCAATACCAGTTACTAAATACGCACTGACTGATTCCTAGGTCTACACACACATCCACTCATTCACCCATACAGTCACTCATACATGCAGTCACTCATCAATACAACACTATCATATGCACTCATACACCTAGACAGACACTCACACATTGCCCCATATCCAGAGTTACTCACACACTTAGTCAGTCATTCAAAGAATCAATCATACTTCCATTTACTCACCTATACAGTTATAGACACAACCTCACTTATTCATACAGATACTAACACATAATTACTCTCTTATAGAATCACTGATACAAATACACACTCATCCATGCAGCCACTCTCACAATTACTGACTCTCACATATAGTTATTTATATACACCATCACTCACATATACTGCCTTTCACATACGTAGTTACTCACACATGTACCACTGAGACATCCATTCACTCACCAACACACCCATACACACACTCACCCACCCATACAGCTGTTTCCACATGCACTCTTGAACCCATACACCCAGTGAATCAACCACTCACATCTATGCACAGAGTCACACACCTCCCACCCACCCACACACACACTCAGGCATCCATACAAATACTCAGGCAAGCAATCAATAACCCACATAGACACTCATGCAGCTACTCACCAACCCATGCAGCAGCTTACACAACAACAGACAGACGGATACAGACTTTCACACAGTTTAGTCACTAACCCATGCATTCAGTAAGACACATTTAATCACTCACTTATAAAGTCAGTCACTAAATCCTCCATACAGACACTTATACACCCACTCATTCCTCAATACATCTTGGCATATATATAAAACAAAATTAAACTTTACAGAAACACACAGTCACTGGATGATGTCATCAGTGATGTCATCAGTGATGTCATTTGAGATGTCATCAGTGATGTCACTGACCATGTCATGAATGATGTAATATGTGACGTCATCAGCAGTGCATTGCGGGGCGCGAGTTATAGTTAGCTGAACTAACTATAACGCCGGAATTTCTATGGTTTTGTACAAGTGAAATGTCCAACTAACTATAACGTTCCTGAAACCTATGGTTTTTCCAGTTAATTTCTATGGTTTTTTAAATGCTCATTTCTAACTATAACGTGCCTGAAACTTATGGTTTTTTCAGTGAATATATATATATATCCACACAAAGTTGCCTGAGTGAGCAAACTGTGGCCCGCAAGGATTCGGAGCGGTGCATTTCACGGCCGGAACAGCCATATTAAAGAAAAAAGAGAAGTTGCCCCCAGGCGAAATGCACTCCTCAAACAGGGATTTATTCACAACGACCAAGGTAAGTTGCACCAACAAAGCAGTAAATGCCCCATGCCTGACGAGTTTCGGAGGTCATCTTCCTTTCTCAAAGGCAAGACCAGCAACATACACCACGCATTGACTGCCGATTCGTACCCTCCTTAGTGGAGCAAAAGCAAGTGCTAGGCATTGTGGGATCGGTAGTCTCTTGTTACCCCTGTGGGTTTGCCTCAGTTGTATGTGCCAATAAAGTTTGTTTTCTTGCCAGCGCAACTTACACCACAATACCCTTCAGTCTGTAGTGCTCTGTTGATCCACACAAAGTTGCCTGAGTGAGCAAACTGTGGCCCGCAAGGATCTCGCAGCGGTGAATTTCACGGACAGACCAGCCGTATTAATGAAAAGAAAGAAGTTGACCCCAGGCGAAATGCACTCCTCACACAGGAATTTATTCACAACGGCCAAGGTAAGTTGCACCAACAAAGCAGTAAATGTCCCATGCCTGACGTGTTTCGGAATTCATCTTCCTTTTTCAAAGGCAAGACAAGCAACATACACCACACATTGAGTGCCGATTCGTTCCCTCCTTATACACAAATCGTCCACAGGTGAGCAAAAGCAAGCGCAGGTATTGTGGGATCGATAGTCTCTTGTTACCCCTGTGGCTTTGCCACAGTTTTATTTGCCAATAAATTTCGTTTTCTTGCCATTGGGTGTGTATTTTTGTATGGGTGAGCAAGTGGGTATGTCAGTGCATGTATGAGTAATTGAGTGGCAGTTCCCATGAAGCACAGGGTCAAGACTGATTTGCATATGGCTGGGTCTGAACTGTGGTGGCGAAGTGAGCTAAAGAACGATGATGAATTCAACCCAGATCTGTGACTTGGGGTGAGTGTCTGAAAAGTTTCAGCACTCTGTCCATCATCTCCTTGTGTTTGCTTTGTTCGCCCTAAGTTGGCAGGGTATGCCCAGACATGGTTCCCTTGCTCAATTTGCAACTGGATTCAAGATACCCTGCCTGATGAGGGGTGTTACCCCGAAACCAGTCCCAGGATGCTTGTTTCCGGTCCAGGGAAGACCTGGCTTGGCAGTTCGGTCTGGACTGTTCCCAAGAGGCACAGGGTCAAGACTGATTTGCATATTGCTGGGTCTGAACTGGGGTGACAAAGTGAGCTAAAGAACAATGATGGATTCAACCCAGATCTGTGACTGGGGGTGAGTGTCTGAAAAGTTTCCTCACTTCGTCCATCTTCTCCTTGTGTTTGCTTCATTTTAAGTAATGGGGCACAGTCCCCGGGATTGAAGCTAAAGTGGAAATGTGATTTAAAGGTTCAGGGTAGTGGAACCCTAACCCCATGGTTGCAAAAAAAGGGGTGTTTTAGAGGCCCCTTATGTGTAGAATACATTGAAAAATGGTTTATTTTCCCCATGTGCGATTTTGTGAATTTGTCATGTTGCTCAGCGTGGCCCTCCATTTAATGTCATGATGAATGCGCAAATAGCGTTGCAACATTTTTTATCAAATACATTCACACCCACTCACAGATGTACTCAGACACTCACAGACCTACTCAGAGTCTCATGCACCTACTCACAGACCCACTCAGAGCCTCATGCATCCACTCACAGACCCACTCAGACACTCACACACCCATTCAGACACTCATGCACCCACTCACAGACCCACTCAGAGACTTACTCAGAGACTCATGCACCCACTCACAGACACTTATGTATCTACTCACAGACCCACTCAGACTCACACACCCACTCACAGACTCACTCAGAGACTCATACACTCACTCACAAACCAACTCAGACATTCACACACCCACTCACTCACCCATACTCTCAGAGACTCGTCGATCCACTCACAGACCTTCTCAGAGACTCACATACCCTCTCACAAACCTAATCAGAGACTCATGCGTCTACTTACAGACCCACTCAGAGACTCATGCACTCACTCACAAACCCACTCAGACACTGACACACCCACTCACAGACCCACTCAGAGACTCACATACCCACTCACAGACCCACACAGACACTCACATGCCCACTCACAGACCCACTCAGACATTATTACACCCACTCACAGACCCACTCAGACACTAACACACCCAGCCAGATGCACAGAATTACTTAAATAGTTGTGAATTTTAAATGTGCTGGTGTCAATTGAATGTTTGGTTTTGTTTTGTGAATTTTCGATGAATTCACAAATTTGAAAAAAGAACTTAAAAAAGCGATTTAAAAAGAAAATTAACCAGTGTTTGGGAATTAGGGTGGCTCTGAGAAAAGCCTTTGTGTTTATTGTGTGTAGATGATAACTACACATAAAATACGATGCAGTGATTTAAGTTGTTGAGGAACACCCTGTTACCTTTCTCTGTGAAGTGAACTCCATCACTTCTATAGATTCCATCAATGTTAAAGCGCAAGTTGCTATTGTAGATAGAGCACAAATTATCGTCTCTGAGGACTGCAGAAACAGTTTTATTGACACGTTTCTCGGCTTTGTTTATCTGTTGACAGAATTCATTTGACCACTTCCATTTCTGCTGTTGGCATATGTTTGAGTACACCAAGGCAGTCTGAGGGTAAAGTACCATTAATTGAGCCAAGCCTTCCTTCTTTAGGATTCCCAGTCTTACCCCAGTTAGTGTGCCTAGGTCATTGCCACCACAGTGCACAATCATGAGGTCAGGGTGTTAGCAGTCCGCAGAGCTTCCAAATAAGGGCAGCAATTTATGCCACTGTAACCCTGTTTGGCCAATCCAAATAATATCCACATTAGGCAAACCCAAGTCCCTGTCAAAGCCACTCTTTCTAGAACACTCTCTAGCCCAAAACTCTAAGCTGTGACCCACAATCCACACACTAAGCAGTTTGCAGGCAAGGACTAGTAGCACACAGGAGAAAGCTAGAGCAGAATGAGACAGTCTTCAAAATAAAAGGCAGTTAAAATGGCGGAGAGGACCTTTTTTTAAAAAAAGGACAGATTTGATTATATGTTGTATATATGCAGGTAGCTAAAATTAGGTAGTTATTTTTAAGGAAACGTAAGTAGATCTGTGATTGACTCTGGTTAAACTACTAAAATGAAATGCAATCTTGGAAATGCTTTTAGTTACAAACAGTCAATCACACCTGCTGCAGTTGAGCTGGAGAGTAATGAGCTCCTTCTAGAATGTGTTATAACATAACATAACATGTGTATTTGTAAAGCACACGTTCACCCCAGCAACGGGGACTCTTGGCGCTGAACAACAGATGTTTATTGTTACCCAACTCAATGGTACTCATTTTATCGACTTCAAATGGATGAAAGGCTGAGTGGACCCGCCGGGATTCGAACCTGTGACCATGAGGTCGAACACAGGCCCCTGCAGTGGATGCATTAGTCCACTGAGCCACCAGACCCGGCGAATTTATGAATTTATGACATACTGGTTGAAGAGGGTGTTCTAAAGGGGGGTTGATTTCTTTGGAAACTCTGCCAAGAGAGTGAAAGGGAAACGGTATCATAATCTGTTTCTTACAATTAGAGTGGGTTAGACTTATCATTGATTAAAGAGGGTTACTTTTCTACGTTAGATGTATCTAATAAAGATTAGAGCAGTTCTAAAGTATAAAGAGTTCAATGCTAAAGACTTTTTTGGACTCCTGTAGGTATTCGCAAATTCTTTGTGAAGTTGCACGGGGGCTGCACTGAGGGTCGCGACGTATTCGCAAATTCGCCCAAAAATACTACCATATTTCGCTTCTTCACTGAAGTGCAAGAAAGGGTTAAGTAATACTGATCATTGAAAAGTACAATAACAAAAGTAAAATATGAAAGGGACATTTTGATTTGCTACCTTTGACAGTATCACTGAGTGCAAAGTTGAAAAGGTTGCCATTAATGGTTGTTTTTTATAAGTGGTGTGTCATTCTTATGCTTAGTTTTCACATTTTCTCTAAGAGTTCAATCGATCTGACCAACTAAGTGAATTAACAGGTATGGGAATTAGAGTGTAGTTTAAGAGAAATGTGATTTAAAAGGTGCATGTGTACATGAGGTTGATAAAAGTGTGTATTGTGAGTGTATGAGGGGTTGTGTGATGGAACCACACAAGCTTTTACCATGCATGCCGGTTCCACGCAGTCTGTACAATGCAAGTCTTAACCACGAATATGCCTTTACCACGCATGCCTTTACAGCGATTTATGCGCTGTCAAAGCATGTATGGTAAACACACATTTCCGTGGTTAAGACTTGACCCTCCCACGACCCCTGCCCCACCTTGAGAACTAAAGCTACCCCCTCCCTCCTGAAAACTAACCCCCTTCCCCCGAGCACTAAAAACGTCCCTGCCTCCAAGCCTAAATTCTACCTGTCATCCCCTAAGCCATAAAAGTTAACCCGATCTCCCCCTGAGCCCTAAAAACAAGCCCCCTCTCCCCTAATCCCTAAAAATTACCACAAACCCCCACCTATGAAAACTACCCAAAACCCCCATACCTGAAAACTACTACAAACCCTTCCCACCCCTGAAAACTACCCTGACCCCACCACCCCTGAAAACTACCCAGAACCCCGACGACACCTGAAAACTACCCAGAACACCCACCACACCTTAAAACTACCCTGAACCCCAACACCCGTGAAAACTACCCTGAACCCCCACCACCCCTAAAAACTACCCTGAATCCCCAACACATCTGAAAACTACCCTGAACCCCTACCACCCCTTAAAACTATCCCAAACCCCCTCCCCTAAAAACTACCCCGAACCCCCACCACCACCCCTGAAAACTACCCTGAACGCCCACCACCCATGAAAACTACCCAAAACACCCACCCCTGAAAACTACCCAAACCTGGCCCCGGCCCCAGCCCCACTAACCTGTCTGTGTCCGCTTCCCGACGCTCCTCTTTTAAGTCCCCACCCTTTCCGAACACTAGAGAGCATTTGCCTTAACCATGCATTTGCGTGGTTAAAGCAAATTCATTGTTCGGGCAGGTGTGGTTACGCTTGGGGGCTTCCGGAACTCGTGGCTCTGGCCACGTAGTTCCGGATGTTTCCCATATGAGAGGGGTTTATGAATCAGTGTGTGAGTGTCTTTGTGGGTGTGTGAATGAGTATGTGTGTGTCTGTCTGGGTCTGAGAGTGGGTGTGTGAGAAGCTCTTTAATCAAGTGTTGCCCTGGAACTGTAGAGTGTGTTGTGTGTGTGTTGTTTTACTGCATGGCCAAGTTGGCATTTAAAACTCTTTGCCAAGCTTTAAACTTCTGTTTTGCTATATACAAGTTACCCCTTAGGTAGGATATAGGTAGGCCATGGGACAGGGTGCAATGTGCTTAGAAGGTAAGACATACTTTGAAGTCTTAAACAGTCAGATGTGTACTTTGAGACCTCTGAGCACAGTTAAATACCCAGTCTATCTCCCAAACTGCAACGTACATATGTATTTACAGAAGCAGTTGCTCACCTAGCCTGTAAGACAGAGACAAGGCATGTAGACTTTCCATCTAGTACATATACGTCACCCATAAGGTAGGGTGATGGTACGCCATAGGGCAGGGTGCTATGTGGTTACACTATAAAATATGCACTTTCAAGTTTCAGTGAGTTATAAGCACATTTTCAGACCTGTATGCCAAGTTAAACATGCAGTCTTCCACTCATACTGTGAGTCACATACGTATTTACAAAAGCACAGAGACACTCACCCACCCACCCAGTCAGAGAGAAACACTTACACATTCAATCACATGCCCCTACAGCACTTATGTATCCAGCAGTAATAGCCAGTTGCACACACAATTATAAACCCCAACGCTCAGTAATAAAGCCACTAAGCAATATATATAGCCACTTACATATACATATAGAGACCTATACAGATAGTAAGACAGCCATTCATACAACAAGGTAGTTGCTTACACATCCAGTGACACACCCAGAATGGTGCTGATGCACTTATAACACCTTGCCAAGACCTAAACTAACTCCCTTTTTTAGGTCGAGCCTGAGTCTGCGCCCAAGTGCTGCTCTGGCGATCTGTAGTAGGTAGAGTGCGGAGGAGAAGCCCCGCTCATATTTTTCATTGGCTTTTGTCTTTGTCCTTCGTAAATGTTGGCATTTGATTCCTTAATAGGCTTGTTAGTCCCTCCTTAGTACGGCCATGTCGTCATTTGCATCCTCCCATAGCTACAGGCCCCTTTAATTGGTTGCTAAATTGTACGTGTACTTTTTTTTCTTTATTGAGCTTCTCTTACATTAGGCAGACGACGTGCTTCGCTTACATTCAGCGTGCCATGCCCGCTTTCACTTTCGAAGCAGGGACAATGGCGGCTATTTGTTTGCAATGCCACAGGTCTCGCATTTAAATGCGAGACCTATAGCATTGCAAATATTTATTTGTTTAAACGTCTTTAGTGCAGAAAGGAAAGGAATGTGAAGGTAGGAGGCTCCAAGCGAGATGTTCCTTCTCTCCGCTCCTCAGAGTGCTGGGGAAGCTGCAGCACGTCGACATGGTGTCATTTGTGGGGCGCTACATCATTTCAAGGGTAGGAAGGGTGTGAGGAGAGGACAGAGCATCGTCTTCGGGCACAGCTTCCCAAATGGCAGAGCAAAGAGGTGTGGAAACAAAAACCTTTCCGAAATGAGAGCTGTTCTGGGAGCCGGTGAGTGCCCCCTTCACATGGCACAGCCCGTCTCTGAGCAAAGGAGCCCCCGCTTCCGTTGCATGTAGACTTCTGCCCCCGTTTGCGTTTCAGGATTTTATTTTTAATGCATTTGGTATGTCAAAATTAAAATGTACCTGTGACACCCCCGCCCCCCACCCACACCACACACTTTCACCCCACCCCCACCCACACACTCAGAACACAGACATTTTCATTTTCTGCCAGAAGTGATTTATATCACCTTGGGGATCCTCTGCAGTTGACAACATTTTTGTTGTTGATCTGCTTCATTGTGGTGATAAAATCTGTTTTACAGAAGGATCGTCACTGTAATTTCTATTGCGAATATAGAGAAAAACATTAACAGAGATGTAATCGTTTTTATTAATAAATAAATGGGCGTAATAGTTTTTATTTGAACATACATAAATAAATAAACTCCGCTCTATGAGATACAATAGGAGTGTGTTTGGTTGTTGTAGTATGCTTAAACTAACAACTACTGATGCTTTTTCTCGCAGGGCACTTTGCTCGGATTGTTACCACCTGTCTCGACATTCAATGGACAGTTCTTACTTTTTGGGAGAAAATTATCATTCTTGTCAATTACGTTTGATTTTTTTTTTTAAAAGAGTGCGCTGCATGTACCTTAACCTCCAGCAGAAATTTCCATTACATCAGCAAAATATTTTTTTGTGTTCTGTCTTTGGAGGCTCACTTATATTTCTCGCGTGCCCCAAATGCCCCCGTATTTAGTCTGTAAGCACTATTTACTTTTTTGAGTTTCTCTTACTGCAGGCCGTACATGCGCTGCTCAAGCTGAAACCGCTTGTGTTTTTTTAAGCAGCACGGCCACCCCCGTAACACGGGCGACTGCTTTCAATCACTTTAACCCGGCATTATCTCTTGTCTGTTTAAACCCCCCCAAATAAAATGGATTAAGAAATGATAGCGAATTAAGTCATGTGAATTCCAGGTAGCACATAATCCTGTGCTAATGGGCTGAAGCTGACAACAGCACATCTGTGTTGCATGTCATCTGTACTAAAGCCACCTGACGGGTTGTTTTCAAAAGGCTGTTTTACTAACAATAACACCACCACCAATACCACCACCACTAATACTACCACCACCACCACCAATACCACCACCACCAATACCGCCACCACCACAAATACCACCACCAATACCACCAGTACCACCACCACCACCAATATCACCACCAATACCACCACCACCACCACCTATACCACCACAATACCACCACCACCAATACCACCACCACCATCAATACCACCACCTTCACCACCACCAGTACCACCACCAATACCACCATCAATACCACCACCACCACAAACACCATCACCACCAACACCACCAGTACCACCACCAATACCACCACCAACACCACCAATACCACCACCAATATCACCAGCAATACCACCACCACCAGCAATACCACCACCACCATCAATATCACTACCGCCAATACCACTACCACCAATACCACCACCACCAATACCACCACCACCAATACCAATACCACCACCACCAATACCACCACCAATACCAATTCTACCATCAATACGACCAGCGCCAATACCACTACCACCAATACCACCACCAATACCACCACCACCAATACCAATACTACCACCACCAATACCACCACCAATACCAATTCTACCACCAATACCACCACCAATACCACTATCACCAATATCACAACCACCAATACAATACCGCCACCACCAATACAATACCGCCACCAATACCACCACCAGCACCACCAACACCACCAATGCCACCACCACCAATACCACCACCACCAATACCAGCACCACCAATACCACCACCAATACCACCACCACCAATACCACCACCATCAATACCACCAATACCACCACCACCACCAATACCACCACCAACACCAATACCACCACCTCAGCATCTCACACACTAGTAATAGCAGGGGCACTGTACGAGGCCCGAGCTGCAGCCAAGACCATCCCTCCCTCCATGCCGCCATAAAGCACAGCCCGCCCTGCACCAGGAGGGGAAGCCAGGGCCCTACTACAGCTGTAGTGTTTTTTATTAGGCCAAAGATGGCAATGACATTATGCAATGCCACACTGCACACTCAAATCACGAAGAGGGCAGGAAATAGCCCCCACTCCCGCTCTTCCTCCTGAGCCACGACAGTGTAATCACAGAGTGAAAGGTGTTGGAGTGCTTTGTTAGTGTTTATAGCTCGGATCATATGTAACTCTCACTGCACACTTTGGGGCCGATTCCGATTCAGGCCGGAAATCACTCCGTCTGAGCCGGACCCGGAGAGATTTCCGACCGAATAGGACTCTAGCAGCCCGACCGAACGAGTACGATGTGTACGCATGCAATCGGACTCGATTCGGTCGGACTCCCATTGAAGTCAATGGGAGCCGGTCGTACAACGCGTACGCGGGCTCCCATTGACTCAATGGGTGCGAGGCGAACAAGGGCACCCCCTACAGCGGGTACGGGTCGATGCGAATCGCGCCATACATGCACAGGTAGGGGGGACCCATGGGTCCCCCCTGTGTGCGATTCGCGCAGCTACGCGTACAGGGGGGTCCGACACGGACCCCCAAAGTCCGGCTCCGACTGCCCTTTGGAGCCGGACGGCGCGAGTCGGTCGGACTGCTCGAGGCGCACAGTACTTGCCAGGCCAGGGAACGTCTCCATTGCGCGGTGCGAGTCGTGTCCGTGCGAGTCGGTCGGAGCGGTTCGGACCCGCGAACGAGTCGGTCGGCGATTTCGCGTGCCCTCGCATCGTACTCGCTCGCCCGGACGCACGTTCGAATCGGTCGGGAAAGAGGGCTCCGAATCGGATCCGGTTCAGCCGAATCCGATTCGGTGCCCTACCGGCCGAGATCGGAATCGGCCCCTTTGTGTCTGTGTAATTTACAACACTTACACATCTTATTCACTGCACTATCTATCACTACTTTGAAGACGTCGCAGGCCGGTTTCTTCCTCTGATATTTACAATCTAACAAGCGGTCGAGAAGGCCCTTTATTGCAATGCAATAGGTCTCGCATTTGTGAGAGTTTAAGCTATTAGTATTGTACATGACAATGCCTTTTATTTATGTTTTAAAACCCAAAACATAAATAAAAGGCATTGTCGCTTAAAATACCAATAGCTCAAACTCGCATGAATGCGAGACCTATTGCATTGCAAATGCTTGTTCTACATAGAAGTCACCTCTAATGTAGGCTATAGGTAGACATACACTGATGCATACACTGAGACACCCAGACGCACTACAAATGCATATAGTCGCACACCTAGGTACACACTGATGCATACACTAACACACTGAAGCACATACTCATTCGTACACTAACATATCCAGGCACACACTGATGCATATAGTGGCACAAAGAAGTATACTCTTATGCATGCATACACTGACACACCCAGGCATACACTTATGCATACAATAACACACCCAGGCACACACCGATGCATACACTAACACACCCAGTCACACACTAACCCATACAATAATACACCCAGGCACACACTTACACATACACTGACATACCCAGGCATACACTCATGCATACACTAACACACCCAGGTGCACTCTGATGCATATAGTGGCATGTCCACACATACAGTAATGCATACACTGACACACCCTACCACACAATGATGTACACACTAACATACCCAATCATACACTGACCCATACACTAAGATACCCAGGCCTTGCATTTGCCACAGGGGAAAAACTCCGGCAGTTGTAGAAGATTTGTTGGTGGCTTGTCAAGGCGTAAATAACTCTCCACTAGTTGGAAGATCCTGACCTATGACTTGGTCAGATTTTAATACCAGGTGATGGTCAGGATCTTCCACCCCACCCCTCACTAACATTTAGAAAATCCAGATCCATTAGGGACCAACTAGTGGTCTTCTCACACAAAGCACTTCATGTACTTTGCAACTGTTTCTTTTACCGGAAGGGGATGCAAAAAAATTCTCATCCGATGGACTGACACTTTGCCAGGGTTTCCTCCTCTGATGAATTCTGCTCCTCGGGTGTGGCTCCTGTTCTCCACTACCACCAGTTGCCATTTTTTTTTTAAACTGCCAAAAAACTCCAATTTATTTTTTCAATATTGGAAAGAACAGCAGGTGCGGGAATAAGAACCTCCAATTTGAGCACTGGAAATGTAAAGAAAAGAAAACAGGGTGAGGGCTTGCCTTCTAGAATAATGAAAAGTGTCTTATCCAATGAAATACCTTTCTTCCTTAGTCACGTGATATATTTGCGGAACGCCGGCGTCATCGCGAATGCCAACGTAGTCTCAAAAATAGAAAATGGAATAAAACAGTGTTGAACCATAACATTACTTATGAAATCTCACTTTACATGTTGTATTAGTAAACTACTGACTTCAAACATTAATTACAATATGTGTATACAGGTTTTTTACCCTTTCTAAACATCACAATGATTTCAGGAATAACTGATGTACCTGAATATATGTATTGCAACTTCTCGTGATGAATTCGCGAACATTAAAAAAATTTGAGTACATCCCACCAAACTTTAAATAAGCTGTGGAAAGGGTGAATGCTGTTCCCACAGTTTGATGCACACATGAGGAGATCCAGGACAAATGGAAGGGCTTCTCGAGAACAGTTCATTACTTGGTAATAAAGTCAAAACAACAAGCATTGGAAATTGGTGGCAGGTCCTCAGTACCCTCCATTAGATTCCCTAGAAAAAGACGGTTATATAAATCATGGACATTGAGGGCATTGTTGGTATTCAAGCTGCAGTAGATACTGGTAAGTATAGTGTAAAATAAGTACATAATAAAAGAGATGTAGCCAAATCAATGGCCCAGGACCTTTGTAGGACACTTGTCACCATTGTTCTATCACCTTCCATTACACATATCTCATTCCATTCCATATTAATTCCATCAGTGTGAGTGAGTGGGTATATGAATACTGGTATGGGTCTGTGAACGGGTATGTGAGTGGTTGTGTGGGGGTGTGAGTGGGCGTACCAGAGGTTATGTGGGGTATAAGTGGGTGTGTGAGTGGTTCTGTGGATGATGTCATCAGTGATGTTATTTGAGCATTATTATTATTGGCCACTACAAAAATTATAGGTTTCTGAATTTGAGGAGTATAACATTGAAGTATGCCCATATAGGGCTGAATACGTGTGACATCACTGATGACATCACTGATGACATCTCAAATGTCATCACTGATGACATCATCCACTGACTGTGAGTGTTTTTAAAAAGTTTATGAGTGTCAAATATATATACCAAGGGGTATTGGTGAATCAGTGGGTGTATGAGTGCCTTTATAGATGAATGTATAAGTGAGTGATTAGGTGTCTCAGTGACTGGTTGTGTGAATGTTTGTATCAGTCTGTCAGTTGGTGTCTAAGTGGCTGTATGGGTGCGTGAGTGGATATGTGAGTGGCTGTATGGGTCAGTGATTGGTTGTCTGAGTACCTTTATGGGTGACTGAGTATCTGTGCGGGAGGGGGAGGGGGTAAGGGTGTGTGTGACTGCTTGTATGGATGAGTGAGTGGGTGAATAGGTGGCTGGATGGGTTAGTGAGTGTGTGTGAGGGGCTGGATGCGTGAGTAAGTGTGTGTATTGCTGTGAGGGTGAGTGAGTGGATGTGTCAGTGATATATGGGTAAGTAACAGGGTATGTGAAAGGCAGTATAGGTGAGTGATGGGGTATATGAGTGACTGTATGGGTGAGTGAGTGAATATGACTGTATGGGTGAGTATGTGATTGTGTCAATGCTTGTATAGGTGAGTAAGTGTTATTATCTGTATGAGTAAGTGAGTGTATGTGTGTGTATAAGTGGCTGTGTTATTGGCTGTATGGGTGAGTGATTAGGTGTGTGAGTAGTTCTATGGGTGACTGGCTCAGTGTATGAGTGGCTGTATGGGTGTATGAGTAGGTATGTCAGTGGCAGTATTAATGAGCGAGTGGTTAGATGAAAGACTGTATGAGTGAGTGAGTGGATGTGTGTGTAGATCTATGAACCAGTGAGTGGGTGTGTGAGTATTGGAAGGGGTCTATGAATGGTTGTGTGTTAGTGGGTGTATGAAAGGTTCAATGGGATGGTGAGTGGGTATGTTAGTGAATCTGTGGATGATGTCATGAGTGATGTAATTTGAGATGTCATCAGTGATATCATCAGTGATGCTACTGACCATGTCATGAGTGATCTAATATGTGAGGTCATAAGCAGTGCATTGCGGGGGCATGAGTTATAATTTGCTCAGCTAACTATAACTGCTGAATTTCACTAGTTTTGTACGAGTGACATCTGAGCCTAAGTATAAAGTAACCTTTATTTTTTTCAGTGAATTTCTAAGGGTTTTTAAATTCCATTTCCTAACTATAACGTCCCTGTAACCTTTGGTTTCTTCATTGAATGTCTATGGTTTTTAGGTAGTAATCGCTTTTGCAGAGTAGTGGAGAAAGGGAGCGGACCTCCGATCAGCTCTCAGGAATCCCTTTGAGTAGTACTAAGTACTTACAGGAGATACCAGGAGGACTTCTTGGCCCCCAAGGACCCTCAAGAGCCAAGGGCACTTCATCCCCCAACCAGTAGTGTGCTAGGAGATGCATTTGCAGAGTGGTGGAGAAAAGGGACATGGCCTTTGAAGACCTTTTCGAAATACTGCAGTGTGGGACTTACTGGAGATAACAGGAGAGGTAGTTGGCACCAAAGGACGTCCTTAGGGGCCAACTACCCCTCCTGTTACCTTCAGTAAGTCTCACACTGCACGATTACTGAGAGGTTGTTGGAGGCCACGCCCCCTTTCTCCGCTACTCTGCAAACACACCCCCTGGCACATTACTAGTTGGGGGATGAAGTGCCCTTGGCTCTTGAGGGTCCTTGAGGGCCAGCTACACCTTCTGTTACCTCCAGTAAGTCCCACACAATGGGATTGCTGAGGTTTTCGGTGGCCACGCCACCTTATCCACCACTTTTAGCACACTACTGGTTGGGGGTAGAAGTCCACTTTACGACTGAAGCCTTCAGGAGTAAAGTGGAATTAATTCCCCAAACAACAGTGCACCAAGAGGCGCTTTTGCAAAGTGATGTAGAAAGCGGGTGTGGCCTCCGAAGACCTCTTAGCAATCCCGCAATGTTAATGATATCAGGTCCATAATTTCCAAATTGATACTAATCATTCATTGTGAAAAGATTGATTTGATGTTCTAATGTAATGGTAAACTGAGGAAAAGAGTTGAGAATTGCAAAAGAAATGTGTATATATATATATTTCTTTCAAAGACCGTCAAAGACGATACAAACGAAACCGCACTCACTCAGGATTTTCTTGTGAAGATTTTATTGCAAAAAGGCAATTGGCATGCCCTACGCGTTTCGGTCCAGTCACTCGGACCTTGATCATGGGAAAGGTTTCACAGAGACTTAGGCATCTTTTATTTCTATTACCACAGTCATTTCCTGTTTGTAAAAAATATTGCATAATGGTATATGCAGTTTGACAATTATAAAGTGCACAGTGCTGTCTAAAATTCTATAAAGAGCAAATCGTGCAAATTGTGCCACCAATGTGAAATTAAAATCTTTTTATGAGGCATATTTTTAGCATTTTCTAAACATTTATAAATTGCATTTCATTTTATTTGATTTGCCAATATCTTTGGCGCAGTTTGACGAATCTTTGCGAAATTTTCAAAACTAATAGCCAGCTCCGGTCAGCTTCTGTCCTGAAAGTTTCGGGGTGATTCGTCAAGCGGGGGCAGAGACAAAAGGGGGGTCCCAAAACACATTTTCTCCATGAAATTGCTGAGAGGTGGTCCGAGGCCACGCCCCTTTTTACACCACTCTGCAAACACACCTCTTGGCGCATTGCTGGTGGGGTGAAGAGGTCCTCTTGTTTCCTGAGGACCTCAGGAGTAAAGTGGACTTCATCCCCGAGCAGCAGGAGGCGCTTTTCCATAGTGGTGTAAAAAGGGGGCCTAGCCTCTGACCACTCTCAGCAATCCAGCTGTGTGGGGCTTACTGGAGGTACCTGGGTGGCTAGTTGGCCCCCAGGGACCCTCAGAATTCAAGGGGACTTAATCCCCCAACCCAGGACGCACCAGGAGGCGCGTTTCCAGAGTGGTGGAGAAAGGGGGCATGGCCTCTGTCCACCTGTCAGCAATCCCTCTATCTGGGACATACTGGAGGTATCAGGTAGGCTAGTTGGCCCCTAAAGGACCCTCAGCAGCGAAGGGGACTTTAATCTCCATCCAGGAGCGTGCCAGGAAGTGCGTTTGCAGAGTGGTGGGGAAAGTTGGCGTGGCCTGCTATGAGAAGTTAGCAATCCTGCTGTGTCGGACTTACTGGAGGTAATAGAAGGGGTAGTTGGCCCCCAAGGTTGACCTTGGGGGTCAACTACCCCTCCTGTTACCTCCAGTAAGACCCACACAGTGGGATTTCTAAGAGGTCTTCGTAGGCCACGCTCACCTTTATCCACCACTCTGCAAACGTGCCTCCTGGCACAGTACTGGTTGTTGGATAAAGTCCAATTTACTCCTGAGGGACTTTGGAGGCCAAGTAGCCCTCCTGGTACCTCCTGTAAGTCCTACGCAGTGGAATTCCTGAGCGCTGGTCGGAGGCCCAGGCCCCTTTTTGCACCACTCTGCAAACGTGACTACTACGTTATAATTAGAAATTAGAATTTAAAAAACCTTAGAAATTCACTGAAAAAACCATAGTTTTCAGGGACGTTATAGTTAGAAATTAGCATTTAAAAAACCTTAGAAATTCACTGAAAAAACCACAGGTTTCAGGGACATAATAGTAAGAAATTAGCATTTAAAAAACCTTAGAAATTCACTAAAAAACCATAGGTTTCAGGGATGTTAAAGTTAGAAATTAGCATTTAAAAAACCTTTGAAATTCACTGAAAAAACCACAGGTTTCAGGGACGTTATAGTTAGTTGGACATTTCACTCGTACAAAACCAGAAAAATTCCGCCATTATAGTTAGTTGAACTAACTAGAACTCGCGCCCCCGCAATGCACTGCTGATGACGTCACATATTACATCACTCATGACATGGTCAGTGACATCACTGATGACATCTCAAATGACATCACTGATGACATCACTGATGACATCATCCAGTGACTGTGTGTTTCTGAAAAGTTTAAGTATGTTTAATATATATATATATATATATATATATATATATATATATATATTACGTATATGCAACAAAGGATTGACGACGCCGTGTTTGGACAAATATTAGGTTATATTTGTCGGCTGATTAGATTGGACGCGTTTCGCCTGTACCAGCAGGCTTGTTCACCAATAAAGTTTTTGCCAAAATCAACCATTTTTAAATGCCGTGCATGTGACGTACCACGTGATACACTACAAACACAATGTCATGGAAAACAGACTCGTAGTTTTACAACATGATTTGTAAAAACATATGTTCAATTATATCTTTTGTTACAAACAATTAAAATTTCATTATTTGCGTAAACCAAAAAATTATAAATTAAATTATACCGCATTTTAAACATTATTTGGCATTTCATAAGTTATTATCAGAAGCCATTTCTCAAATTGCACTCCGAGCAGTGTAGTATAACTTTACTCGCTACATTAACCGAATATTGTAGGGTTTTAATTCTCCCATTCAAGTCGTGCACTTATCTGCAAAAACGATAGCTACCATCCCAATAGGGGATTTAAGCGACTTATGCTTTTTCCAGTCATAGGTATTGCTAAGAAATTCTGCCCCAGTGGGCTTAGCTTCTGGTCCTATAACAATCTACATGATAACACTTATGTTTATTGTGCCCTAGTGGGCTGTCAGGGCTTAATGCGATCATGCGGTTCATATCTGTAATGTCTGCATTGTGTAAACATAGTGCTTGAAACTAACCAAAAAAGTGTAAGTGTTAACAAAAACTTAAAATTAGTAAAACAGAAAATCTGAAGGAGCTTTTTGACAGAATTCAACTATATGGTTAACTAGATTGTCAGAGAGTTTACAGATGAGTGTACAGATCTTCTTCCATATTCAGTCCTGCCGGAGCCCTCGTATCTAGCTCTAATATATAACAAGATTCTAGCCTTCTTAATTTCTTCTCTCTGTCACCTCCACGCATATGAGGAGGAATAGAATCTATGACAAAAAATGTAAGACCTTGTTCATTCTTGTTATGGTATTTCTCAAAATGGCGCGCCACTGGATATGACTTATCGCCATTTTTAATCGCTCTGAGGTGTTGCAGCACCCTCTTATGAACCGGTAGTATTGTACTACCCACTTACTTAAGATTACAGGGACATCCTAGCACGTAGATAGCAAATTCAGTTTTGCAGTCATACTGACCCTTTATTTTTCTTTCTTTTTTGGATAACCCCGGCAAATATGTGGAAGTATTTTTGCCATACTTGCAAGCTTTACACTTCATACACTTTATAAAGCCTGCCTTACGTTGTAACCACATTGTCTTCACCCTAGAGGTGTCGGATTTTGGTACCATATTGCTAACTAGCATCTGTTTAAATGATTTTGACCTGCGGAATGTTACCAGTGGTCTCCTTGAAACTAATTTGCCCAAAACAGGGTCATTACATATTACGTATTAAGTACTAGAGAATGAACTTAAAAATCTATATTCCCGTTTTAAATCAAGAGGTTATGGAGAAGGATGTGTGCAAACAGCAATCCATAAAATCAAGAAAAAGACAAGAGTAGAAGTATTGTTCAAAAAAGGTAACACTGAGAAAGTGAATAATGATTTGACCCCCAGCAATGAGTGCAGAATGATAACAACCTACAATAAACAACATGGACAAGTCAGGAATATATTGTCCAAACATTGGCACTTAATACCTAATGACCCTGTTTTGGGCAAATTAGTTTCAAAGAGACCACTGATCGTGCACTCATCTGTAAACTCTCTGACAATCTAGTTAACCATATAGTTGAATTCTGTCAAAAAGCTCCTTCAGATTTTCTGTTTTAATAATTTTAAGTTTTTGTTAACACTTACACTTTTTTGGTTAGTTTCAAGCACTATGTTTACACAATGCAGACATTACAGATATGAACCGCATGATCGCATTAAGCCCTGACAGCCCACTAGGGCACAATAAACATAAGTGTTATCATGTAGATTGTTATAGGACCAGAAGCTAAGCCCACTGGGGCAGAATTTCTTAGCAATACCTATGACTGGAAAAAGCATAAGTCGCTTAAATCCCCTATTGGGATGGTAGCTATCGTTTTTGCAGATAAGTGCACGACTTGAATGGGAGAATTAAAACCCTACAATATTCGGTTAATGTAGCGAGTAAAGTTATACTACACTGCTCGGAGTGCAATATGAGAAATGGCTTCTGATAATAACTTATGAAGTGCCAAATAATGTTTAAAATGCGGTATAATTTAATTTATTATTTTTTGGTTGACGCAAATAATGAAATTTTAATTGTTTGTAACAAAAGATATAATTGAACATATGTTTTTACAAATCATGTTGTAAAACTACGAGTCTGTTTTCCATGACATTGTGTTTGTAGTGTATCACGTGGTACGTCACATGCACGGCATTTAAAAATGGTTGATTTTGGCGAAAACTTTATTGGTGAACAAGCCTGCTGGTACAGGCGAAACGCGTTCAATCTAATCAGCCGACAAATAAAACCTAATATTTGTCCAAACACGGCGTCGTCAATCCTTTGTTGCAGAGGAACGTAATTTCTATAATTTCGGACCGAACTTGGGTGGTCTGCTGTGACGACGCGCCCTCTGATCAGGAGTTTGCGGCGGCTGCTACACAAGCAAAGCGGAGTAAATATATATATATATATATATATATAAATATATATACATTATATATATATATGCCAAGTTGTATTGAAGAATGAGTGGGTGTATGAGTGTATGAATGGATGATTTAGTAGGTGCATAACTGACTGTATAAGTGAGTGATTACACGTGTCTTAGTGAATGCATGGGTTAGTGACTAATCTGTGTGAATGTCTGTATCAGTCTTTCAGTTGGTGGTGTAAGTGGCTGCATGGGTTGGTGAGTAGCTACATGACTGTCCATATGGGTGAATGATTGGTTGTCTGAGTACATGTATGGGTGCCTGAGTCTCTGTGTGGGTGGGTGTGGGGTGTGTGACTCCCTGCATGGATGTGTGAGTAGGTGATTCACTGGGTGTATGGGTTCATGAGTGCATCTGTGAGGGGCTGTGTGGGTGGGTGAGTGTGTGTATGGCTGTGTTGGTGAGTGAATAGATGTCTCATTGGTACATGTGTGAGTAACTACATATGTGAAAGGCAGTATATGTGAGTGTTGGAGTATATGTGATGATATTTGAGAGTGAGTGATTGTGAGTGTGGCTGTATGGATGAGTGTGTGCTTGTGTCAGGGATTGTAGAAGAGAGTAAGTATGTGTTAGTATCTGTATGAATAAGTGAGGTGGTGTGTGTATAACTGTATAAGCAGTAAATCGCAGTGTGTGAGTAACTCTATGGGTGAGTGGCGGTGTGTGAGTATTTGTATAGGTGTATGAGTGCATATATCAGTGGTTGTATTGATGAGTGACTGCATGTATGAGTGACTGTATCGGTGAGTGGCTGTGTGTGTAGACCTATGAATCAGTGAGTGGGTATGTACGAACTGGTACTGGTGTGTCTTTGTTTCGAGAATGGTAGTCTGTATTTTAGAGTAGGTGTATGAAAGGTAATATTAGGTTGTGAGAGATGCATCAGACAGTAACTGGATGATGTCATCAGTGATGTCATTTGAGATGTCATCAGTGATGTCACTGACCATGTCATGAGTGATGTAATATGTGACGTCATCAGCAGTGCATTGCGGGGGTGCGAGTTATAGTTAGCTCAACTAACTATAACGGCCGAATTTCTCTGGTTTGGTACGAGTGAAATGTCCAACTAACTATAACGTCCCTGAAACCTGTGGTTTTTTCAGTGAATATATATATATATATATACATCATAATAGGCAGACGTGGGAGTGGGAGTGGTATATAAGTGTGTAGTAACATTACACCCACCATGACAAAGGCCCTATGAGGCCAAAACTCATAGGTGAAGTAGACTAGCTCTGAACTAAACAAAGAAGTCAGTAAAGGATTACTGAGTGCTGCGTAATCATTGTTTTAAAAATTCAATTCAGGCCATTGGTTCGGCCTCACGTCGGCACCCGCTGATGTGCGCGCCGGTTAGAACCTTAGTGTTTTCCAGGAATATATATATATATTCCTGGAAAACACTAAGGTTCTAACCGGCTGTTTAGTTTTGAACTGGGGGGCCTCACGGATCCCCCTGGGACCCCAACAACCATCACCGCCCCAAGGTCGAAATAATGTTTTTTTAAATGGGGGGGGGCCATGCAGCCCCCTCTCCTGGACTGTTCTCGCCCCCGGAGACCTGCACCTCCCTGGGGCAGGCCCTCATACAAGAAAGGAGGGGACCGTGCAGCTACAATCCTAAAGCCAATAATAGCCCTGGGGAACGCCACTCCCAATGGCTGGCTCCTGCTATGTCCTGGGGTGCCCACCCCCTGGACATAGCTGTTTGCTGTGGCTTAGCGGAAGCTTTACCTCTCCCACCAAGTCAATGCAAAAGCCCTGCTTCCAGCAAGCGAGAGCATTGAAAATATTCTTGCTCCTGTAAGCAGAGCAGAATTGCTTTCAGACACAGGGAGCTGCCTTTCAAGCTGACTGCCTCCCAGGTGACTGTCACTTCCAACTCCTTCAAATCCTTAAAAACATTTCATATGTTAGAAAGAAACTTATTAGTGTCATTACTCTTGTTAGGCACATAAATGCAGTACTGCTTGACATGTACAACGTGGCAGGCTCAGTCCTCTTTTGCAAGTAAGATATATAAAGCAAGCCTGTTTAGAAAAACCTTTGCCCTAACTGCCACAAACTCACTTTTAATACCAGTTAGTGACCCAGCAGTATTAGTGGTAAGTCGGTCCGCCAAAGTAGACTGCTTTCTAATCTTCAAATTGTTCAAAACTACTCTTACTGAAGGAATCATTGCACCAAAGATATCACCGTCTACTTGGCACTATGCTTGGTTCTTCCATGAGTCACTAGTCCTGTATCATCTATTTCATCTACTTGGCACACCCCAGGAAACACTAAAGCTAAATAAAAGTTACCTATCCAATTTGCAGGAAGTTGAAAATAAACATTCTTCCCACACACATAACAAACTCCAAGAATAACTAGATCCTTTCAAGTAAATAAATTATCCCACAGAACTTCAAATCTTTGTATACATTCATTCTAACCCACAATCTGAGGATTTCTAACTTTTTTCCTTCCTTGTCATAAAACCAAGCTTTCCTTCTTGTTGCCAATCCTAATTTAACTTTGCATGTATTCCAGCAGCTCCCAACCTTGCTTCCTTCTTTTCCCAGTCTCCTTAATTCTTCTCCTGGATTTTAGCTCAGTCCTGTCCCTTCTTTCTACTATTTCCTCAATAAAATCCTTCTCGGGCTTGTCAACTCACATGTTATTCTTTCTTTCAGGAAGAGGGGAACATTAATTTCTGTAGGAGACTTAAACTGGCTTTTCACTATTCATCTAGCATTATAATGAGGATTAAAATTCTTCTACATAGGCACCTCATCAAAAATCACAAAAAAATTGGAGAAATAATACTCAAAACGACCCTTTTGTTAAACTAAGAACTATGCTATTAGACAGTAAGTAAGTGAGAATTAAACGATGATATATAACTCCCCTGCTGTAGATGCAGGCAAGTAGGTACATATGTAGCAGTCATGCACATGCATGACTCATGAGTATTCGTGCAAAAGATTAAAAAAAACATTATTGGCAAAATCTACCTCCAATCCATCTCTATGTAAAATCTTCATATTATATCGATGCTGGTTCTCTATATAAGTTAAATCAGGTATAGTTGCAGTGGAAGCTGCTCAACGGAAGAATTTGGTCCTTACCTATAACGACCTATATATAGTTAGTTTTCCTGTACACTCAGGGGCATATTCACAAGGAGCGATCGCCGAATTAACGGCACTTTATCGCAGCCAAAGTCGTGATAAATATACCTCCCCATTCACAAGCTGGTGTAAGCAGCCCACAGCACCAGTTTACCCGCGATAGCAGCCGCAAAAAACATCGCCACAGAGGACCCCCGCAAATATCGCTAATGAGATGCAGAGTAGGCGTTCCCGTGACAAAAGTCGAGACAACAGCACACCTCAACATTCACAACGACCAGCCACATCGGCGATAAGTACACAAAACAGGCGATAAGGCGCGTTAGCACCAGGAAATCTACACCTGCTCTGACCTGGTGTAAAGTTGGACGGCAGCCAGCACCACAAAAGGGAGCACAGCCCAGGGCCACATCCGAAGGGCAACAGATGCCATGGAGTCACTCATCATGCAGCCCGGACACCCAAGAGGGCCACAACACCCACCGCCACCACCCCCAGGCCTGCAACACCCCCCCCCCCCCGGGACCACCCCCAACCCCGGACTAAGAAATTGCACACCAACACCACGAATCCCAAAACAAACATTTTGCCTGATGTCGCACAAGCAGGAAAATAAACATACAAGCATGGCCAGAAAATGGAGAATCAGTCATACAGCAATGCAATCACCAACACAAAACCCCAGACAAACAAAAGCAGAAACAACCCTTAGGATGAGTCCTAGCTGCTCCTCACTGGATAATCCGTAGCACACAGCCTGGAAGACCAAATCCAAGAGAAGAAGGTGTGCCATGCACACAACAAAGGAAAGAGAGGGAGAGAGCAAGGGAGAGAGACGGAGTGAGATAGCACAAGCAGCGCAAGGCCGCTCGGGCACCTGGCGCCACATGCCAACATGTGTGTGTGCATCGCCATCCGTACACCATGAGCCCAAGGCCGTGTCCCAATCTCAGCGCCAGACCCACATCACATTCTGAAAACGAAAGTAGTAGTCAGACAAACATCAGGGATGAAAGCACCATTGTCCCAATGCAGAATGCGGGAGGACACCTGCACCTCCGACCTTGGTCCAGAACGCGCCTGGAACACCCTGATAGAGATGCAATGGCAGATGGGGACGACTCCCACACCACGCATTCCGCAAATGAACCATCCAACTCATCCACAGCCCACACATAGAAGCCCCTGCCTGTGGTACCCCCGCATGGGATGCCCTTGACACTCACAGAAACAGCAACCCATAACCCACAACATTGCACACACATACGAATCATTGCTCAGAGCTGTGGCATATCCTCCACACAACTGCTGCAGTCCAGAAGAGTGCCTGTTCACGAGACGCACCAACGCAATGGCAGGCCATACCGGGCACATGCACAACCCCCGTCACGTGGAACAGTACCGTGCACGTATGCTGCATTTACTGGGCGCACTGCCACTGGCAGTGCTGCGGATCAGTTACAGGCTCAGCTTCCGCATTGCCCACGTCACCTGCGTCCAGCCCTGGTTCCACTGCCGAACATGCACATTCGAGTGTCCCATGGATGTCTGCCTATCCAACACAACTGTTGATGAATTGGACTATGACTTGTGTCTGCGCCCCCTGTTGGATCACGAACAGGAGTGTAACAGAGACAGCCGTGAATGGGATGCTTTGACATACTGCGTATGTATTGGTAGTTGTGCATGGGAGATTGCACAATTTCTCGTGTGCAGTGACAACATCGAGGCACTCCCCTATTGGGCTGTGTTGCGGATCGGTGAGACGGCGTGGGCTGAGCACACCTGCCCGGACCACCTAATGGATTGGCTCACCCTGGTGTTCCTTGAACACGACAACGACGTACTATTGGAACACATTGCACATGAAGCTGCATGGGCATTCATGGACGAGAAACTACGTTCCTGCAGCCACATCCGATTGCCACCCACAGCACATGGCCCAACAACTTGTTGCATCGTGGGGATTGCTCACATATCCGAAATAAAGGGCAGTGGTTTGGAGTATAGGAATAATGGCGCCACTCAGGAAAATACCATCCAGATCAGTAAGATTGTTTTGTATTTATAACGGTGCTGAAAGGTGAGGAGCACCACCAGTCTCCCCAAGGTATCGGCCTGTGCCAATTGGTTAGACAAAGAAATGTCCCCAGCACACGTAAGGAGTAATACAGAAAATTAAAATGCACGTTGTGAGCATAAAATATACACAAGTAAGTGGGTTCTTGTAGTTTTCTTTCTTTATTCTCTATTTCTTCAGACAGCCGACACGTGTTTCGTACGCAAACAGGGTAATAATCCCGCGACTTTATCAAGGCTGTACAAAAACAAACAAGAGCAAGCAATGTACCACCTTACAGAATAACAGGTGTACAACAATAGTATCACTCAATAATAAATACGAGTGTCAAAACAATAGATCTGTGCAAGCATGCACAAGGTGGAGATTGGGTGTGACTACCCGATAGGTTCCGAATAATCAAAGGGTATCAACGTACCCAAAGTACCAAAAGGATGGAGGAGAAAAGTGTATTCACTGTTGACTATTGAAAGGCATCTAATAAATATGTGCCGTGCAGCCAGTGTATCCAAACACAGACGAAAAATCGTGACTAGGAAATCACTATGCTAAATAAAATTGGATGTCGATACGTCGTGAATGAAAATGAAAAGACACCACCTTGTATCACCCAAGTGGTAGTGAGGAAGAAAGAACCACGATAAATACCTATGTTCCTGTTGTCGTCAATTCTGTGAAACAAATAACAAAAACGGCTAGAATCTACCTTCTAGTAAGTAGAGCATATCCAGGCGACAGAAAACCCTTACTAACTTGAAAACCTACTTATTTTGTGGTGATAATTCCAACCCACAAGTGGGGTTCAGTAGCTCGCAACGTCTCACTTCGTAGTTCAACCGTAAGAGGGATCCAATTACGTCCCAAACTCCAAAGTATCAGTTCCTACAACAGATGATACCAAGACTTGATAACAAGAATGTCTCTCACTGTAAGCATATGGTGAATGATATATTCGCGCTATATTCCTTCAAGCGTTGTTAGCTCTAGATAACGTATTCCAACTATCATTAACGCATATGTGTTCCATATGTTCATGACGTTAGTGAACCCCCTTATCTATAAGAGTGCCTCATGCATAGACCATAACGCCTAAATTCTCTCCTATATCAAACGTAAATGTTATAATATGCCGCAATCTTATCTCTAGTCGGTATTCCTGTAATCTAACACGCTGTGTAACAGCAGACTTCTATTTCCTTATTACTTGCCCCAGCGGTGTAGCATAAACAATCTGCCATCCCCCTAAGGTCCACAGAAAGTGGAGAACCTGTTAACTTCCTCGCATAACTCCACCACTCCTTACCAGTTTCTTGTGTATTAAATCTCAAGACGTCGCTCAACGTGCCATTCCGAGTACAGGACACGAGTCGAATGCCGGGTAAGCCCGTGAATATAAAGGCTACCGTCAGAACGCCTCAGACATAAACAAAGGACTCCAATTCTGTCAGCCACCAATACGGTCATCAAAACAGAAAACAGACTCGCCCCATAACCTCTTATGTGGCGGCCATCTTGGAATTGCTAGAGTGTATCAAACACATAGGTAAAGAATCTCCTAATGAACAAAGGCCCCTCTCCTCAATATGAAAGAAAGCCTAAATAATTGACAATAGTCAAAATCATAGAAACCATCGTGGTTCTGGCATGGGAAAAGGGTTAAAAATAAGAACGGTCCTCTAATGGGCTGAAAATCGAGATGACGGTGTACATCTCTAACTATTATTAACTGAGGTAAATCAGAGAGAGCATATAGAGGAAATAGTGCACATATCCGTGATGTTCTCAGTGTGAATAGTCTCGTGAGTATCAAATATTTGAGTGTCATTACCAGTAGACTATATTCAAACTCATCCATCTCTCATGGTGAAAATTATTAATCATAAAGGTATTAGATTTTGCGGTGTAAAACGCACCCGATCACAGTTTGGCTCCGGAGAAAACACTTCTTTTAAAACAGTTTATGCAAAATGCAATACACACTAGGAATGCATGTGTAGTATCATGTAAAGATCACTAGGTACGTGACAGGTAAACATCATTTTCTGTACATCTTCATTGCGACATCAGTAGTCGTGGCACGTAGTGTGGCAACTCTGCGCACTCATTTACCCAAGAAGTAATGCAGTTCATGGTCCAAATTAAGCCCTAGTTCAGTACTGCGCAATCTAAGAATCCAGAGTGCTTCCCGTCTGCGAAGGGCCAGCTCTCTGTTGCCCCCTTGGATGTCTGTAGGTCTGTTCTATACCAAAAAACTCAAATTGTTTGTGTGTCGTCTGAACAGGGCATTGTGTTATATGTGCGGCAATGGGATATCTGACGTCACCTTGCTTCACTGCTCTTATATGTTCTCCCATTCTTTCACGTAGTGTCCTGATCGTGCTGCCGAGTCTAGACACTGGCATTTGCTCAGGGCAGACAGATCTCTCAATGACCACATCACGGACAGACCGACCATCACATACAGACGAGGGGTAACTTTAAGGAATATGTTGAGCCCGAGCTACCCGAAGTTAGAGAGAAAGGAGACTTGGTTGACACAACGGACAAAGGGATTCCATGGATGCAATAACTGCAGTGCCTGCAAGTGGGCATGCAACCACAAAACAGAATTCCAGGGCCCTGGGAACGAGACATACAGGATAGAATCGAATATCAATTGCTTAACCAAATTTGTTGTCTACATAATAGAGTGTAGGTGTAAAAGAAGATATGTTTACCTGTCACGTACCTAGTGATCTTTACATGATACTACACATGCATTCCTAGTGTGTATTGCATTTTGCATAAACTGTTTTAAAAGAAGTGTTTTCTCCGGAGCCAAACTGTAATCGGGTGCGTTTTACACCGCAAAATCTAATACCTTTATGATTAATAATTTTCACCATGAGAGATGGATGAGTTTGAATATAGTCTACTGGTAATGACACTCAAATATTTGATACTCACGAGACTATTCACACTGAGAACATCACGGATATGTGCATTATTTCCTCTATATGCTCTCTCTGATTTACCTCAGTTAATAATAGTTAGAGATGTACACCGTCATCTCGATTTTCAGCCCATTAGAGGACCGTTCTTATTTTTAACCCTTTTCCCATGCCAGAACCACGATGGTTTCTATGATTTTGACCATTGTCAATTATTTAGGCTTTCTTTCATATTGAGGAGAGGGGCCTTTGTTCATTAGGAGATTCTTTACCTATGTGTTTGATACACTCTAGCAATTCCAAGATGGCCGCCACATAAGAGGTTATGGGGCGAGTCTGTTTTCTGTTTTGATGACCGTATTGGAGGCTGACAGAATTGGAGTCCTTTGTTTATGTCTGAGGCGTTCTGACGGTAGCCTTTATATTCACGGGCTCACCCGGCATTCGACTCGTGTCCTGTACTCGGAATGGCACGTTGAGCGACGTCTTGAGATTTAATACACAAGAAACTGGTAAGGAGTGGTGGAGTTATGCGAGGAAGTTAACAGGTTCTCCACTTTCTGTGGACCTTAGGGGGATGGCAGATTGTTTATGCTACACCGCTGGGGCAAGTAATAAGGAAATAGAAGTCTGCTGTTACACAGCGTGTTAGATTACAGGAATACCGACTAGAGATAAGATTGCGGCATATTATAACATTTACGTTTGATATAGGAGAGAATTTAGGCGTTATGGTCTATGCATGAGGCACTCTTATAGATAAGGGGTTCACTAACGTCATGAACATATGGAACACATATGCGTTAATGATAGTTGGAATACGTTATCTAGAGCTAACAACGCTTGAAGGAATATAGCGCGAATATGTCATTCACCATATGCTTACAGTGAGAGACATTCTTGTTATCAAGTCTTGGTATCATCTGTTGTAGGAACTGATACTTTGGAGTTTGGGACGTAATTGGATCCCTCTGACGGTTGAACTACGAAGTGAGACGTTGCGAGCTACTGAACCCCACTTGTGGGTTGGAATTATCACCACAAAATAAGTAGGTTTTCAAGTTAGTAAGGGTTTTCTGTAGCCTGGATATGCTCTACTTACTAGAAGGTAGATTCTAGCCGTTTTTGTTATTTGTTTCACAGAATTGACGACAACAGGAACATAGGTATTTATCGTGGTTCTTTCTTCCTCACTACCACTTGGGTGATACAAGGTGGTGTCTTTTCATTTTCATTCACGACGTATCGACATCCAATTTTATTTAGCATAGTGATTTCCTAGTCACGATTTTTCGTCTGTATTTGGATACACTGGCTGCACGGCACATATTTATTAGATGCCTTTCAATAGTCAACAGTGAATACACTTTTCTCCTCCATCCTTTTGGTACTTTGGGTACGTTGATACCCTTTGATTATTCGGAACCTATCGGGTAGTCACACCCAATCTCCACCTTGTGCATGCTTGCACAGATCTATTGTTTTGACACTCGTATTTATTATTGAGTGATACTATTGTTGTACACCTGTTATTCTGTAAGGTGGTACATTGCTTGCTCTTGTTTGTTTTTGTACAGCCTTGATAAAGTCGCGGGATTATTACCCTGTTTGCGACGAAACACGTGTCGGCTGTCTGAAGAAATAGAGAATAAAGAAAGAAAACTACAAGAACCCACTTACTTGTGTATATTTTATGCTCACAACGTGCATTTTAATTTTCTGTATTACTCCTTACGTGTGCTGGGGACATTTCTTTGTTTGCTCACATATCCCACCAAAACAGAGGACACGTCTGCCTTCGGTCGGGCTCTGGATGCATGTGGGTGGAATAACGCATGTGTACACACACCTGTGGAAGGCGACGCAGGTCCATGGTCGGAGCAACACAGTGTCGTCTAGCAACGTTGCCAATTCGGACACACTGCTGGGTGAGAGCACACATATGGGAATGTAGCACGACATGTGAACCTGTCGGACCCTCACACCTGATCACTGTCGGCAGAGCAGACAATCAGCGCACCCCGGAGGCAGAGCACCATGCAGACCCCACATGCAGTGAGTCGAGCCCCCTCACAGGGAGCAATGTGCAGACGCCAAACAACACATGACTCATCCAGCAAGGCAAGGTGGGCTGTGAGCGTTGCCATCCGTGATGAATGTTGTCCATTTCAGCCCCACCATCAACTGAACCTCGACATGTACCTATGCTGCGTGTAAGTGTCTTAAGCATGTCCCTGCCTGTTGTGGCCGTTGCCTCGTCCGTACTGACACACACATGCCATTAAAGCCTATGCCACTCCACTGGTGTCTGACTGTGAGGTGTGTTGTTTAGATTGTCCACTCGTGTGCCACAATGAGCCTCGTCACAACACAGGGAGGAACTGACTGATGCATGTGCAATGGGGGTGTGTCCCTTTGGCAAGCTCCGCCTCTGTGAGCCAGACATTGTTTTCGGATAGGTGCTGGACGACATGTGCACTTACATGACTCCAGCTATGTGTGTATGGTGTCCAACCTCTGACCATTTGGAGCAATGTCATACATCACAACAGATTGTGTCCACACAGATGTGTGTAAGTTGGTCTGTGACATGAAGTTCTGCTGTCACACGTGGTGTGGGATACCACTCCTGGCCTGCCACCGTTTTGTTCACTCCTACACACGGCCCTATTCAACACATGGACGTGTGCCTACTTTGGGGTGTTGTGAGATCGCTGTTGATGTGCAATGGGGACACAGCTAGTACTCACCTTCCCAGTCATCCAATTGGCCTTGTGTCTCAGTAATAGAAATGCGCATAGATGTCAGTTACCAGGGTGTACCTTCATGTGCAATCATCCTCCCCACATCCAGCCATACTCCCATACGTGAGTGAACATAGTGATGACACATCTGTGTGATTAGGAATGTTTTATTCACATTCAGGTGATTGACGGGGCTGGAACTGTACCTGGCCATCCAAGCCCACATCACATGGAAGCCCAGTGGTGGGCCAACCAGAGTCCTTTGGGGATTGCACAGTGATTTGGAAGAGGGAGAGTGCAGTCCACAGCACGATTGCTGTGTGATTGGCCAGCGGTGCAGAAATGGCAGTCCGTGTCAGGGTCCGGGTGAATGTCGCAGGGTGTCCCGGAGGTCAGTAGGAGGTATTTCCCAGGGCATGATGCATAGGTCATGACCAGGCAGGGACAGGCCACATGGCGGTGATGGATGCTACTGCCTCCTTCCTCACACAGTAGTTCCCAACCCCTTCTCACTCCCCTGATACGGGTTCTGTGTCCGGTGTGTGTGGCGGGTGATGGCTGCATCACTGGGTGCCACGGACACATCAGGGGTCAGAGCTGTGTGTGTCGATGTTCCCGCTGCAGTCATCTGGGGACGGCTCAGTGGCAGCAATGGCAAGATAAAGTACTGCAGGGCATTGAAGTTCCCAGCTACTACTCGCTGGTGTCCATCCGTGGCAGACATCCTTCCAGCCTGCATCTGCTCCATGGTCTCCATTGACCTCCGCATCTGTGCCAATTCTGGGCTGTCATGGCTGGTGCCTGTCTGCCCACACAGTTCTTGTGTACGATTCATGGCACCAGCGAGGTCAGCCAAGGTCTGTGGCGGAGCATGGTGCATCCTGGGGGTGTCCGATAGGGACTGTACGTGGTCCCTGATGGGACTCAGACACCCACGTATGACATCGAGTTTGGCTGCCATGAGCTCGAAACCCACTGCAGCTATTCAGCCAACTCCACCTGGGAAGACCACACACGTTGTATGTACTCCATGTATTGGTCGGGGGGTCCTGGGAGACAGCCGTGGTGGTGTGTGTTTCCTGCTGTGTGGTCTGTGCAGGTGGTGGGGTCACCTCGAGGCAGCTGGCCTGCCCTGCTCCTGGGGATGGGGTGCAGAGGCTGTCCAGTATCCGTTGGAGGGTATCTTGACATATGTGCAGATTGTCCTCTACATCATCAATGATGGGGTTTGTGGTCTGCTCTGTAGTAAGTGTTGATTGTCCCTCTGAAATGTTAAGGGGAGATGCAGGTTAACAGAGTTTCATATGAATGTTGTTGATTTGCAGATGTTTACATTCAGACTGCATGCCAATGTACATTGTGACTGTTTTGGGGGAGCTGGCTATTTGATGGCAGTCAGTGTGTTTTCCGGATACATGACGGATGTGTGGTAGTACCCGTTCATTATCATCACACAGTGTCAGGCAATGCCAGATGTGAGTGGACAGTTACTACGCACGAGCGGAACCTGTTGTGAGCTCTGTCCTGTGGTGCTGGTGTTGCGCATTGTACCACATTGCCGTCATTGCGGATGTCCTGTGATTGCTATGTGTGTGCTGCATTGTGGGGGAGTTGCCCCTGCAGCTCTGATTTCGTGTAGCCTTCTCCCTTTGACGCGGGGTGCCTTTGAATTGTGTGCTTTTCGGGGCCTGATTTGCTTTTGACTTGGGTATTATGTGCTCTCGGACAGATTTTGTGGCCTGGTGCATTGTTTGTCTGCTGCGTGTATTGTACGGCATGGGTTGTGGGTGCACTTGGACATGTCGGAGTGTGACCTGCTCCTTTACGGATGTGATCCGCACTGGGCTACCTCCATGTCGATTCATGGGCCATGTCATTTTTTTTGGGCTGCTGCCATGCTATCGGACATGCAGTGTTACTTGCATAGTCAGTGTGTGTCCCAGAGCCGCTGCTTTGCTGGATTCAGCACATGTGCATGGGTCGGTTGTGATATTGGTGATAGGGGGGGGCCCCTCTGTGCACATTGTGGATGGGGGCCTACTTGGCGTTTCTATGTGTGCTGCAGTGTGCCAAGGCAATCAGGGACATGTTCCAAGGTCATTGTGGGTGTGCAGTGTGCTACACGTAATTGTGCATGTGTGCCTTTGTGCACATCTCCCCCCGTCCCCCCCGTCCCTAGTCATTACTCACCCTGTTGCTTTTGGGTCAGGTCGTATTGTGCTGTGTCCAGGCCCCCCAATCCTGCCACCGTCTCCTCACTGCTGACTGTGGTCACCATTTGCTCCAGCTCATCCAGCTCCTCCTGTGTCGCAGGACTCCCACCTCCAGTCGCCGCTGCTGCCTCCCTGTTGGCGGCGAGCTTATGTTTGGTCTGCCTTTTCAGATCATGCCAGCGCCTCTTGACCTCCTCCAGTGACCTCCTCGACACTCCGACTGCATTGACTTTGGTAACGATGGCCTGCCATTTTTCGGTTTGGGTTGCCAGTGCCGCAGTGGAGGTGCCGAACAGTTGTTGATGGTGTTCGGTCACCTCTGTGACGATGATCCGGTCTTCCTGCGGACTGAACCCCGTCTTCCTCTTCCTCTTGTCCTTGCCCTTCCCCGAACGCAGGGTTCCTGGCTGGTCCTCCGTGGGGCTTGTGGTGTTCGGCTTGTCCTCTGCACTCGGTCCGGGTGCATCCATGTTGCTACGCAGTTTGAATTGTTTTGGGGCTTTTTTTTTTCTTTCTTTTATGGTTCTTTTTCCCGCTGGACGCTTGGGATTAGCAGGCCTGTGGCTGGTGTTCACTGATTTCTGTACCGCGATTGGCCTAATCGCATGATTTTTTGTGTTCGTGTTTCGCATTTTTTCGGCGTGGCGTTGATTTTCACGCTGACATTTGACGCGTTATCTGGTGACTATCGCCTTGTTGTGAATTCCACGTTGACACGGGTTATTTTCCTGCGCTAGGCTGCGATATTTAAAGTTGCGTTACGCTACTCTTGCGGTAGTTATCACACGTTCTTGTGAATATACCCCTATGCTGTTTCCTAATGGACTGCATTTTCCCCCGCCCCCCCATTAGCTATTAAATTAAATTCAAACAACCTGACCCATTCTTTCCGAGGCAATTCAGGTGCACCACTTTCATTTAAAAATGGTGGTGGTTGGTTCATGCTAGTACCTGCCATACTGGGCAATGTAAGAGCTGATAGGATACTAAGAAGCCAAAGGGTTAGCTATATAGCACACAGGTCCTAAATTAGCTTTGTAGGAGAGCTGTAATGCTATGTGAATTAATTATACACACTCTAGTGACCTTGTTAAATAACTTCCTCTGTTTAAACCTTAAATTCTTTTACTTTACAATAGGTATGCCATAGCATTACTTCATAATATTGATTTCAGAATATAAATAGGTTCTTAGAGAGGTAAAGGCACAAATAGTTTAAATATATGTGGAAATGACTGACACACTGCAGACAAAGGTGAGTCACTGTATAACAATTATAGTGTTAAATGGATAAGACTGCTAGCACTATACCTCTGTAGTGATTGAAATAGTGTGTGTGCTGACACTCTTTCCGAATTAAATTCACGCCGACCTTGGCACAAAATCAATAACTCAAAAAACTTACTCTGACCACCCCTATGATCTCAGGGGATATTTATCTAGCCACCAATAACTACTATCATTGGCTGGAAGCAGCCTGGACCAGCTCGCACCAACTAGGAGTGGAAAAAACTGTAAATCATCCCCCTAGCAGCCCTGGTTTAATGAGAACATCAGACTTCAAAATCAAAAATGTTGCAGACTAGAAAGAAAATGGACCCTAAACTTTAAGCTAACTGGTAAAGAACTATATATGGCATTATTACTGCTCTACAAAAAACTGATCCATGCGGAAAAATCCAAATATTGTATTGCCAAAATAGAATCCTCTAAAAACTCCTCTAAAGAATTGTTTACTACAGTGAAAAAACGGTCTAAACTACCGGAGGAAAAAAACGTAGCGACTAGTCAAGAGTTTTGTGACGCCCTAGCAGCTGCGTTTCAGGCTTAGGTCAAAACAGTATATAACTCCTACTCTACCTCTAGTACAACAGGCCGTCATATAACCAATCACACAATAGGAATCAGTTCCTCTTCAAATATTGGATCTAATACTTTGCCAGGAAAGCCTATCTCTATCACTTCCGCAAGCGCCTTAGAGGATAACCCTCTCAGCTGTCCTTATAATATGCCAAATCACACCTTATCAAGCCTCCTATCCCTAACAGAGGACCAAACACTAACACTTGTGAAACAAGTTAAATCAGGTTCACCATGGGATCCCTGTCCCCCACGGATTCTACATATGGCATATTTTACCTTACTCCTTTATTTAATGAAATTGTTCACACAGGCTATTTAAAAAAAAAGAGTGGAAAAAAGCTTAGATCACTCAACTCTTGAAAAAAGCCAATATAGATGTCAATGACCCAAATAATTATAGGCCAATATCATGTCTTCCATTTTCAGCAAAGGTAGTGGAGAAGGCCTTTAACCAAGAATTTACAGCCTTCATTTGCACTAATCAAATCCTTGGCCCTTCCCAGTTCGGGTTCCGTGCTCAGCATGGCACGGAGCTGGCCTTAATTACAGCTACTGAAGAACTAAGGCAGATGCTGGATCAGGGAGGAAATGCATCCTTGGTCCTATTGGATCTGTCGGCCGCATTTGATATGGTTATTCACCAAGTGCTGATTAACCGTCTTACATCCGTGGGAATCGGGGGGCGCTAGAGAGCCCACGGCAAGATGGCCGCACTATAGTGCAGCTCGGCCGGCCGTGAGCGAACTATCCAACATAATCCTGCTTTCTGCCCAACAGAAAGACGCCATAAGCAGGGATATTGGTGCCGGAATACCAAGAGCACCAGGGCAGTGCGAGTATCGCCGGTGTGGAGCGCAAACAGACGACGCAGAGCTAGAAGCGGCAGGCAAGGTCAGGCAACGTGGCGGCCGGGCGGTGATAACGGCTCCGCAGGCAAGAAATCGAGCAGACGGTGGCCCTGAGACTGCACAGGTGCCGAAGACGACGAGAGTGACCGTCCCACTGCTGAGCCTGGAAGAGCAGTGAGCTGGGGAGCAGTGTCCGAGAACCGTCCCTGGGAACACGGTCCGGAGCCACCGCAGCGATTCGCACCGAACAAAAAAGTAAGTGCTGAACTCCAGATACTTGCGGAAGGGACGGGCGAACCCTTGGCAGCACAGCTGCTGCACTGATTGTGACCGCCTCACCCGACAGTGACATATTGCACCAGCCCCGCGGGAGGCACGGCACAAGCGGTGGGGAGGCCCCCTCGCCAGGTCGCAACGCGGACAACTGATGAGTAGCGGTAGGCCTGGCAGCGCGTGATTGTGGGAAACAAGAGGACGGCACTGGGTGCACCTCTGGGCTGGGCCAAAGCGAGGGGACGGGACGAGCTGCGCAGCGTCTGCAGGCACGGACAACGAGTGGATGAGGGGTGCACCTGCACTGCGAGCGGAAGAGACAAGACAAACGCCTTAACCCCTGCGCCCCGCCCGGGAGCGGTGAAGGGCCGCGCTGCGGAGGCCCGGTGAGCGCGGCCTAGTAACGTTTGAAGACAGCTGCAGACTGGGGCCTAGCACAGTCCTACAGAGCACAGAGACATAACGTGACGACGCACAGGTCTGGCTCTGCTGGGGGGTACCGGCTGCAAATAAAGTCCGCTGCACGGGCTGAACCCGACTGATCAGTACGTAGTGCAGTGTCCACATTATAGCCATAACGCGGGCCATCCCGGCCGGGGGCAAACGCGGACAACGACGGCGAATGTGCGGAATGCTGAAGGAGGGCCGGTGTTCCGCACATGGCTAACAACGACAGGGATACCAAGGGCCAGAGTTCGACCAGACAAAGCTGCATCCTAATGACACAGGACTCACCAAGAACATCGGGCCCCTGCGCATGGTAGGCAGCATGAATCGGGCCTAAGAAACACAACTCAGGGAGACCGAGCCGGGGCTGAGCAGCGTGTCCCACCAGGAGCCCCACCAATTCAGATACATACGACCAGGGCAAAGACAAATAACAAAGGCAGCAACAAGCACGCAGGAACCGAAATCGGAGGCAGTATGCTGGCGAGGCACAGAGCTCAGATCAAATGGGGAAAACAGACAAAGCGCAACCCAAGCTGACATTTGAACCAAAGAAAATCACACGCGCTACTGGGGACACCGTAGCAGCTATGGAGGAGCAAAGCACGAGCCTAGACACCCTAGCAGCCACATTAGTCGCTTTGCAACAAAGTCTACTGACGATAGATGGGAAAATTGACCCCCTAAACCTCCGTATGGACCACATGACGGCGAAACTAGACCAGCAAGCGAGCAGAATCACTGAAGTGGAAAACAGACTCTCAACTACGGAAGACACAACGCAAGACTTGAAGAGCAAAAGCCTAAACATGGAGAAAGTGATGGCCCTCATCCAAGCCAAGAACAAAGAGTTAGAAGCGCGATCGAGGCGCAATAATGTCCGTATAATAGGTGTACCGGAATCGACAAATACCGGGCGCATGGAACAGTACGTAGAAACGCTACTGAAAGACATTTTCGGCCCTGGAGAACTGTCACCCCTACTGATAGTAGAGAGAGCACACCGGTCTCTTGCTCCTCGACCACCTCCCGGAGCGCAACCACGCCCAATTGTGGCCAGACTGTTAAACTACAGAGACCGCGATTCGATCTTACGGTTGGCGAGAGAAAAACGAGACATTCACTACCAAGGGAACACGCTATTATTCTTCCCGGACTTTACCATCACGGTGCAGACAGCCAGACGTGAATACCAGCAGGTAAAGAATCGGCTACAAAAAGCAGAAATCAAGTATGCAATGCTGTACCCAGCCCGCTTAAAGATAACGCACAAAGGCAAGGATAAGATCTTTAACATGCCAAAAGCTGCCATGGAATACGCAGACACTATACTGAAAGGCACCAAACAAGTAAGGCAACAAGAGCAAGAAGACTGACCCCGGCACGAAGCTGCAACAAAAGAAAAGACTAAAGGGAAGAAGTGTAAACCGCAACTGGGGCTTAAGCTGTCCTGGCAAACGAGAACATAAGGCACCGCAAGTGAATTGTTTAGCAACTAACTGGCAATGACTGTGAAGCAACGCTCACGGCCCACCCTCTAACCAACTGGGAGGAAGATGGGACTCTGGCGTGCCCCCACAGAGGGTAAGCCCCGATCAGTTGTGCACCAGTTCACAAGAAATAATAAGTTTGTAACCAAAGTTAATACGCAAGTATATTGTTTTGAGACACAAGGGAAATTCTCCAGCATAATTGGGATGCGGGAGTGGGTGGGGGGGAACTGTTCACTTTGTATGGAAAACTTGTTATGGTTACGAGTTATGTAACAAATGCGCAGACATGTTAAATACTCTAATGATACACATGCTTTCTGAAGTTGGATGAGACATGGCAGACCAAAATAGAGGTAAATCGCTAAAATGTTTATCATGGAAAGTAAGAGGTTTGAATAACCCCAGGAAAATTAGACAAGTGATGGCATATCTAGACAGACATCACATAGAGATAGCAATGCTACAGGAGACGCATCTCACTGTAAACACCGACAAAGCCATAGGGAGGAGATGGGCGGAGGTCGCTGCCACATCATCCTATTCCTCATACTCACGGGGAGTCCTAATACTGATCAGGAACGGGGTACAATTCCAAATGGATAGAGAGATCAAGGACGACCAGGGCAGATATGTCTGGCTCACCGGCACACTGCAAGGGACCCGAATAGGATTGATAAACACATATGGGCCCAATACAGATAATCCAGGGTTTTACAGCACCATTTTTAACGAACTAAGAGAGCTGCCACACATGGACTTTATATGGGGGGGTGTTGTAATGACAAGTTGTCCTTGTTCCTTTAAGGACAACTTGTCAGTTCCGCGCGCCGGTTCTCGAGCGCTATTGTCATTCAAGGTGTCACTCATTCTGGAGTTCTCGTTCCAACTCCGCTGCTTCCTCAGGTTTGCCAGTTGCAGCGGGAACTCCAGCATGAGCGGTTGTGGGTTTCTCTTTCTCCCACGCATGTAACAAATAAAGGTCTTGAAACTAAACCATTTCGCATAAGGATCATCTTTCAACATTTGGCGACGAGTAGTAAGAAGAAAGAAAGAAGAAGCCCACCGACCGACTCCAACGCTCAGAGTAAACAACTTCAAGCAACTTCAAGGATAACAACCGGGAAAACTATTGCTGAACTTTTTACATGAACCTGATTAAGGATTGCGCACTGCTGCCTCAACGCTGACCACTTCATTTATCGCTCCGACACAGGTGTGCAAGTATTCGTCTAACTGTGCGGGAGCTGAACTTTATGTGTGGTCTTTGTTTTCTTCGCACCTTTGCCTGAGACTGTTCTACGACTGTAATCGCTGACACTGCTCTACAACTGGAGAATCTCTGCCATTTTCCGCAGGTCAGTCTTACTTTCATTTTGCCAGCATTTAAAAAAGGAAAAGAAACGTTTTCCCGTTCACCATGTCACCACTTGGCAGTTGCCGTTATTGGGTTGCGACATTTGAACACGCCGCGAGCCATCTCCTCACCTCGAGCCCTGGTAGCCTGGATTCCCTTTCGCTGTGTCTTCCTGTAACCAGGGATACTCCATATGTGACGATTCTTCTCTGTGTCACTACAGCTCTTTGGAAATATTCGGAGCCAGCTTCTGCCATGAGCCGCCCTGCTCTACGTCCTTCAACGTGCCGCCATCTTGGGTTTGCTCCGCAACTCTGCACTGGAGCCACACTGTCTTCGGAAGTTCACCCTTCACCGCGTCTCCTGCCAACCACGTTTGCCAACCACGTTTTTTGCGCATTGCATTAAAGTTACCGAGAATGACTTTCACCAAGTTTTCTTCTGCCCTATATCAACTGCGTGCCTCTATCTTCTTCATTAATAATTTAGGGAGATATAACTGTTTTCAGCGCTTCTTCCCTACGCATGGATTTCTTTAAAAAAAAAACATCAGATCGTCGTAATGGACCATTCTCTTTCACAGCAGGTACTGTTTCCCTTTGTTTCTTCAACCTGCTGCCCCCCGCTTTGGTCTACTATGCCAAACTATATTTGGCATCACGAGGTTTGGCTGTTTATTTTGCAATTCAAACATTACTTTGTCTGCTTTGGCTCTTAATGGAACCTTGCATTAATGGATATGAATCTCCTGCATTGTTAAACCGCTCTATATTTGGCGTATTCAAAGCATTGGACTTTTATTTTCACGGTGCAACCAAGTACATTGACTTTGCCTGCTGTTCTACTTGGAGTTATTTCAGCCTCATCTGCAATCTACGTTAACTTTTGCTTTCAAGAATTTATTCATGTTTTGCCTGACATGTATTACGCACACATTTTGGTCATGTGGCTTGCACCCACATCTATTACTTACATTTTTACATTGTTCCGTGTGCTGTGTTCACACTTTCATGTGGTACTACCACATCTAATGCCCATGTTGCATTTTACATTTTTACATTGTTCCGTGTGCTGTGTTCACACTTTCATGTGGTACTACCACATCTAATGCCCATGTTGCATTTCACATTTTTACATTGTTCCGTGTGCTGTGTTCACACTTTCATGTGGTACTACCACATCTAATGCCCATGTTGCATTTTTACATTTTCACATTGTTCCGTGTGCGGTGTTCACACTTCCGTGTGGTACTACCACATCTAATGCCCATGTTGCATTTTTACATTTTTACATTGTTCCGTGTGCTGCGTTCACACTTCCATGTGGTACTACCACATCTAATGCCCATGTTGCATTTTATTTTTTTTACATTGTTCTGTGTGCTGTGTTCACACTTTCATGTGGTACCACCACATCTAATGCCCATGTTGCATTTTTACATTTTTACATTGTTCCGTGTGCTGTGTTCACACTTTCATGTGGTACTACCACATCTAATGCCTATGTTGCATTTTAAGTTCTATAGTGTAGCTCACCTCTCCTTTTACACCCTTTCCCAAATTTGTGAGCTTAACACTCGTTCATTTACTGTGTTTCACTCCACTACTGTATATTGCTTGTGTTAACGACAGCCTTCATTTCCTTTTTCTGTCTGAGGCTGTCTTCCACTCTTTCACTGTTCTCTGTACTTATTTCGTCGTTTCACTTGTTCAACTTCTTGTTCTCACCCTGTACTTCAATCTTGTAAGCATGGCCAGCTTTCATGATCTTCGTATTTGGGTTGTTTTGTTGTTTGTTTGAGGGAGTGTGTGGTTGTCGTTTGTGAGAAAGCTACATTATGCATGTGTTGTTTGTACTTTCTTTTCCTGTTTTCTTTCCATTTTTCTTCTTCAATTTCTTAAACATTTATTATTATTTCATGCAGCTTCTTTTCCAATGCTCATTTCTATTCTTACTGCATTGTCTGTGTTTGCTCACTGCATCTTTTTATATTTGACTTTGACATTGTTTGCCAATGGTGTTCTTTTCCTTTTCTGTCAAAAAAGAGGGTGATGTTGTAATGACAAGTTGTCCTTGTTCCTTTAAGGACAACTTGTCAGTTCCGCACGCCGGTTCTCGAGCGCTATTGTCATTCAAGGTGTCACTCATTCTGGAGTTCTCGTTCCAACTCCGCTGCTTCCTCAGGTTTGCCAGTTGCAGCGGGAACTCCAGCATGAGCGGTTGTGGGTTTCTCTTTCTCTCACGCATGTAACAAATAAAGGTCTTGAAACTAAACCATTTCGCATAAGGATCATCTTTCAACAGGGGGTGATTTAAATGTGACATTAAACGAGACACAGGATAGATCGCCGAATGCGATAGAACATCATAAGCAAGCCACAAAGGCACTGTTAGATGGCATGGAGGAATTCGATCTGGTCGACACGTGGCGTTTACGACACCAAAACACCAGGGAGGGTACGTGTGCATCAACTGCGCACATGAATTGGTCCAGGATTGACTACTGGCTAACCACGAAAAGTGCCAATGGCTGGGTCACCGACATCAGACACCTCCCAAAGACGCTCTCAGACCACAAACCGGTGCTGATGGCGATGGACATAGCCCCCTACACGCCGCCTCAATACATTTGGAGATTCAACGCTAAGTCACTGTTAGACCCTGTGTACAGTGAAACTATAAGGGAGGCAGTGGAAGAATACTTTCAGATAAATGTGGGCTCAGTAGAAGACCCCAGCATAGTATGGGAGGCCTTCAAGGCTACCATCAGAGGGAAATGCATAGGTACCAGCGCGGGAATACTAAAAGACATACGCGCAAAACTGCATAGTATAGAAAATTCACTAAAAAGGCTTGAGGCAGAATACGATCAGACACGTAGTGCAGCGACACTAGGGCGTATAAGAGAGTAAATCACGCAGTATAATGAGTTTGCAGACGATGAGATTAAGTATTTGACAAAGCGACACACTGCGACAGCATATGGAGAGGGGTAGAGATCAGGCCACATATTAGCTCAAAAAATACAAGCCAGAGGCAAGCAACACACTATAACGCAAATAACAGATGATAACGGGGTAACACACTTTGACAATGACAGGATTTCCCAAGCATTTACGGCGGCGTATAATAAAATGTACGCCTCAGTGGGAGCAACCGACGAGGAGGCACTTACAAAATACCTAGAGGATATTGCCCTGGCTTGGTTATCAGATGGACAGCGAGAATACTTAGCACAGCCAATAACGATACCAGAGGTCCAGGAGGCCATTAAATCGCTGCCCAACGGGAAAGCGCCAGGCCCCGACGGACTCACTAATGAGTTCTACAAAGAATACAACGACCTGATAAGCCCCCATTTAGTAGATATGTATGCAGATGCATATGAAAAGCAAATTCTACCCCCTACACTCAGAGAAGCTCTGATAATAACGTTACTTAAACCCGACAAAGAACAGGATAGGTGCGACTCTTATCGCCCATTATCCTTAATAAATACAGATGCCAAAATCTTGGCTAAATTAATAGCAATCCGTCTCACACCACTAATGCAAAACATTATCCTACCAGATCAATCGGGCTTCATACCGGACCGATCAACCTCCCACAATATACGCATCATTTTTGCACTCCAACACTTACTGAACCCAGAACTAGAGGCCGCAGCTGTGCTACTAGATGCAGCCAAAGCCTTTGATAAAGTGGAATGGGGCTACCTCTTTACAATACTGCAGAGAATGGGATTACCCGTAATGCTCATAAACTGGATAGAATTACTCTATACAGAACCTGTTGCCAGGATCAGAGTAAATGGGAGGGTATCGGAACAGATGCGTATACGGAGGGGAACGAGGCAAGGGTGCCCGCTATCCCCACTGTTATTCGCTATAGAGCTGGAACCATTAGCCTGCAAAATAAGACAGAAACATGCGGACACGGCACTCAAATTTTACCAACGCCCTATCGGCATATCTCTATATGCTGACGATATGGTGCTCTATGTGAGGGATACCCAAAATAATCTTTTGAGACTCCTGAGGGAATACATTCGATTCAGTGGATACTCCGGACTACAAATCAACTGGCGTAAATCCACAGTGATCCCGCTGACGCTGATAACAAAGCCCAGCCCACTGGACTTCCCCTTAGAGTGGCAAACAGAACCAGTTAAATATCTGGGAATATGGATACACAGAGACCCAGCGGAAGTCATAAGAACAAATTAGGGGGGTGCAATAGCTAAGCTGGAAAGCCAGGTTGATAAATGGATCAAACTTCCCTTAACACTAGCAGACAGGATAGCCATAGTAAAGATGGTTGTACTGCCTACATTTTTATACTTATTCAATAACATACCAATCACATTCTCAAAATGATACAAACGCATGTAGTCAAACTGGCCTGGGTGGGGAGACATGCAAGAATAGGATGGGAAACACCGTCACTACCATATGAGCAGGGAGGCTTCGCAGCTCCAAACTTTACACTTTAATATCTATGCGCCCAAGCGCAATATGCGCATTATTGGTATCACCCGGTGAAATACCTGCCGCATTTGGCTGCAGAGGAAGGTGACGCACATCCCATACCACTAAACAACATATTGCCCCATAAGAGGAGGGAAATAACCCGTAAAGAAATAAGTACAGTACAAGCTACTGCGGAGGCATGGCGTAAGTTAGGTAACATGGCAGGCAAACTTCCGCTGTACGCACCAGCTATGCCGTTAGCCAATCACCCCGCAATGTCAGCGACACAAGACACAGGCAACATCACCATGCTGCGACAGATGGGCATTAGCAACTTAGGGGATCTATACATAGACGGAAAGTTTATTGAGGCAACAGATCTGCGCTTCGTTAGTAACCAAACATTATTATTCCAATTCACATATCACAGACTACGAGCAGCCATTAAAGCCCTATACCCGGACTTCCCGGCAGAACCACCCATTCTGACCCCACTGCAACTGGTGATTACTGAGACCACCAAAAAAAGACTAGTGGCCAAATTATGTAGGACAATGCAAATATAACTAGTGCACAGCAGCTCGAGGGCATTAGAAAGATGGAATCAGATACTCGACACACCCCTGACTAATGAGGAGTGGAAACTTTGTGGTAAGCTTACGGAAATTCTGACCCCGAATGATAATTTGAGAATCATCCACTACAAGTACCTACACCAAATCTACCACACACCTCTAAAATTATGTCGATTTGGGCTAAGGGCTGACTCGAATTGTCGTAGATGTGGGTCGCAGGATGCAGATTTTGCACACTTAGCATGGAACTGCTCCATAGTTAGGGAATACTGGGAACAAGTGGTGAAACTTCTGCGGGGGGTCACGCAATGTGTAATAGAATGCTCGGTACAGACATGCCTACTGGGGCTATTACATGGGGCACCACCGGCCCAAAGGAAACTGTTGGCGATAGCTTTGTTGATAGCAAAGCGCAGGGTCTCAATGCACTGGAACAGTAAAATCAGCCCCACAATTTAGAGGTGGGTAAAGGACATGGTGTATTGTAGAGACACTCTAAAGACGTATGAAGATGAACTACCTGCCAGATCACGTCTGAAAGACTACTGGGAACCTCTAACAATGTATTTACTGGAACACCAAAAACTCCTGAACGCTATACCTACACCACGAAGAGACAACTCGGGACCAGAACTCCACACGGAAGCAAGAGACGAGTTATAATACATTATCTATAACAAAAAGGCAATGTAATAGACTCTGTAATGTTGCATGACTCAGTTATGTTGTTGACTGTACTACTGAAATTCTACAAAAAAAAAATTAAGAAAATTACATCCGTGGGAATCAACGATAAAGCCCTTGCTCTGCTAACTTAATTTCTTGCAGATCGTACTCAATCAATGGCCTTGGGAGATTTTCTATCACCATCCTTCTCCTTGTCATGTGGGGTACCACAGGAGTCCTCCTTGAGCCCCACTCTTTTTAACCTATTTGTCACCCCTCTTGCTGACCTTATTAGATTGTATGGATTTTCTCTAGTATCGTACGTCGACGATACTCAAATCGTTTTGTCGGTAACAGGCAACCTAGATGCCACAGCAACTCAGTTCCACAACTGTTTGCTAAACATTGGATCCTGGATGCTGGATAACTGTCCAAAGGTAAATTCATCAAACAAGGAAATTCTACTCTTTGGTAATAATCCATCTTTTTGGTCCACTAAGTGGTGGCAATCTGAACTTGGACCTCTCCCGCTCCCCAGCATCAAAGCAAAAAACCTTGGTATAATCTTTGACACAAAATTATCTTTTGTTGGACAGATCGATTACATGGCTCTGCAGAAAATTGTATTTACAGCACTTATATCATCAAGACTAGACTACTGCAACTCCCTCTTTACCAGTATCCACAAAAGGTTTAAGAATGATGCAGGTCCTGCAGAACACAGTTGCCCGTCTTCTCTTAGGTATCGCGGCAGTACTACCAAGGTCGGTGGTGCGGCTAGTTGTGTGTAAATAGCTGTGACAAATCTGTTAGCATTTCTTTTTTAAACAAAAAGGAAGAATCTTTTATTAAACGAATTGCTGCTACTCCTTCGCCGATAAATTGTTTTAATAGATTGTTTTTTAACTTTTTCGAGTAATTGCACTTTGCACTGACCTGAGCTACTGGTACTTAGGGAATCGAGTGTTGCTCCTCCATATTGCATCACCCACGCCTCGGTCCGACGCGGCAAGTGCCGTTGTGCGGAAGGCGGTTCCTGGGACGGGGGCATTGGAGTTAGGCACACTTCCGGGCGAGCAGCAGGTTAGCGGGCTAGTCTTTCCCGCAACAACCACTATTTTAGCAGATGCCAGAGCGCACGCGCAGCGGACGCACGCAGCGGACACGCGCAGCGGGCGCACCGCCGGCGCGCCAAAGGCAAGCCCGTCTGCGCCCGTCCGCGCCTGGCTCGGGCCTAGGGCTAGACCCCCTGTATCTTTAGGCACAGAACAGAGCTATGTGACTTACACAAGAGAAGAGCTCTGGAATTTGAATACAGGACGCAAAAACTCTGGATGCAGGACTATAGATCCCCTAAAAGAGCCTAAATTGTGCGAATATTGTTTACTACACTTCAGCTTCAGGAATATTAAGTCACTAACATCTCAGCAAGAATTACCCCATTTACTTATTAGTAAAGATATAAAAGCCATGTTAATCAATGCACGATCACTAATAAAGCATAACACAGAAATTGCAGAAATGATCGAAAACTACAAGCTCGATCTGGCTTTCATAACAGAGACTTGGGCAGACGCAGCTTCGGATCCCGACCTGGCATTAGCTCTCCCAGTAGGCTTTACTATCATTAGAGCTGATAGAACACTTAAGCGGGGGGAGGGCTAGCTATCATTGTGAGAGAAGAGCTGTCAGTGTCGGGTTCCCCTACTGGTAGCACCCCAGAGTGTGAATTGCTATCCTTCCAAGTATTGCTTAATAACAACTACACTCTAAAAGGACTTCTTATATATCGGCCACCAAAGGCACGGATTCCCCTTATGGACAAAATCAGTCCGTTCGTGGAAGCCAGTATTAACTATTCAGACTTCACAATTTTAGGAGATTTTAATTATCACCTAGAAAGTACAGTAGATCACAATGTGACCGCTCTTACTGACGCCTTGTCAGGGTTCTCATTGGGACAGTTAGTCAAACAAGAGACTCATGTTGCCGGCCACACTCTGGACGGAATCTTTACCTCCAACAGTATGATCAAAATTGTGGAGGTGATTCCCATACCTTGGTCAGACCACAGAGCCATTTTGTTTAATATTAAGGCAAATTCTCAACAATTAACATTATCTAATACACCTATTACAGTTAAATATCAAGATTGGACTAACATTAATAGTTCCGATCTTAGAAACTCACTATGGGTCACTAAGCCGGACCTAACGGCAGATACAAACAAAGCAGTCCACAGAATAACTACTTGGATCAAAACAGCGGTTGACGCTGCAGCCCCTATGAAGAGTGTTAGATCTAATAGGAAAAGGCCATCAGAACCTTGGTTTTCAGAAAAACTTAGAGCTCAGAAACGAATTTGCAGAAGGGCTGAAAGTAAGTGGAGGGTAAACTATGATCAAGCTAAAAAGAAGGAATATGCACTGACATTAGCAGAGTATAAGAGATTGATTATGGAGGAAAAAAGCAACTACTTTACGTCGAAAATTCTGGAAGCTAAACACTCCAGCAGGGAACTGTTCGCTACTGTAAAGAAACTAGCCAACCTCCCAGTCAATGTTAAAACAGTCAGTACCCGGAATTTTGTAACACCATGGGACAGTTTTTTATTAACAAAGTTGAGTCAGTGTATAAAACTTTTTATGTGGCAACTATCCCTCCTTAAGACACCCAAGCCAGGGCCAGATAGGCACACATTGGGCACGGGTTTCTCCTTTACATCCCCTACATGGGAACAGATCGTTCAAGTAGTGATGGCGACGAAATCAGGAGCCCCGTCAGACCCTTGTCCTCCCAAGGTTTTTCATCTGTTCCCTGAATTACTCAGTGAACAATTAAACCTATTATTTGGAGAGATTGTACAGTCTGGCAAGTTCCCGGATGCTTGGAAGACAGCTTCAGTTCTGCCTCTGCTAAAAAAAAGTCAATTTAGATCCCGAGGAACCGGGTAGCTATCGGCCAATTTCTCGGATCCCTTTCCCTTCCAAGGTATTGGAGAAACTGCTTAATGGACCACTCTCAGTATGGGTTCAGAGAGGGCCACGGAACCGAGACCGCTTTGATTATGGCAATGGAGGAACTTAGAAGTTCATTGGACTCAGGAGGGAGGGCCGTCTTGATTCTGTTGGATCTGTCGGCGGCTTTCGACACTGTCAACCACAAAATATTAATCGCCAGATTGATGGAGCTGGGATTTCAGGAATCCGCCCTCAATCTTCTTACATCCTATCTAACTGGCAGAACTTTCTCAGTGGAACTGGGAGGTTCTATATCCAAATCATTTGAATTGCCGTGTGGTGTTCCTCAGGGCTCCTGCCTGAGCCCCACGCTTTTTAATATTTATGTGACTCCGTTAGCATCAATTATTAGGCAATGTGGTTTCTCTGTGGTCTCCTATGCTGATGACACCCAGGTGGTTGTGTCAGTGTCAAATAATGTGGACGAAACAGATGATCGTTTTAACAACTGTATGTCACAAGTAAACACCTGGATGCAGACGAATTGCCTAAAATTGAATGGAGATAAAACAGAGGTCCTGATACTGGGCCCGGATCCGTCTTTCTGGTCACCTAGGTGGTGGCCAGATAACCTGGGTGACTGTCCGTTGCCAGTCTCCAGGGTCAAGAATCTAGGTGTGGTTTTTGACGACAAATTGACTTTTGACGGTCAAATTAACAAGCTTTCATCCACTATCTGGGGGATTTTAAAGATGATTAGAAAGATTCGTTCTTTCATACCCCCTGAAGCAATAAAGACGTTGGTGACAGCATTGGTCCTCTCAAGATTGGACTACGGCAACGCCCTATATGTAGGGCTGCAATCCCAGTATCTACAAAAACTGCAGCGTCTGCAGAACGCTGCCGCTAGATTGATACTGGGAGTCCCCAAACATGAAGCAATCTCCCACAGACTGAGAACCCTCCACTGGCTTCCAGTGGGGAAGAGAATCATCTTTAAGTCACAATGTCTGGCCTATAAGGCACTTCAGGGTAAAGGACCGCTATATCTAAGATCGCATTTGAAATGGTACGTGCCAATCAGAAATCTCAGATCCTCTCATTTAAAACTGTTGCAAGTACCCAAGTATAGGCAGGTTCGCTGGGGAGGAAGAAGTTTTATATTGGGAACAGCAAAAACTTGGAATAGTTTGCCAATGTCGATAAAAAACTGTACCTCACTTGGCTCTTTGATGACTGAGTTTCAGAAATCTATCACGCATTGCCCATCCCCACTACCTTTACGGTCTGCCTTACTCCAGCGCCAAGACGCCTTCGGGCATTTGTGCGCTATACAAGTTGACAAATCAAATCAAATCAAATCCCAAGATACAAGTCTGTGACACAGGCCTTAGTCCAGTTACACTGGCTGCCAGTCGAAAAACGCATTAAATTAAAAGCCTTGTGCATTGATTTTATGGGGCAGATTTACAAGCCCCTTACGCCACTTTTGCGCCGCCGTTGCGTCACTTTTGTGACGCAGCGGCGGCGCAAATCATGCGCCATGCTGCGGGGGATTTACAACGTGACGCATCTAGGGAGATGCGTCACGTTGTAAAGCCCTGCGCCACATGAAACCTGCGTCAGGTTTCATGTGGCGTGCCGGCGCAGGGGGCGTTCCTGCGCAAGGAAGCCCCGTAAAAGTGACGCAGTGAAATCTACAAGATTTCACTGAGTCACTTTACGTCCCTGCTGCGTCAAATCCTTACGCCTGCTTCAAGCAGGCGTAAGGAGTGACGCAGCATGTTAGGTATAGGGCACCCCTGAGCAGTACTGGAGTTACGTCGCACTTGCGACACGACTCCAGTACTGCGCCACCTTCCGCCGACAGATGCGTCACGCATCTGTTTATCCTTGCGCCATGATGCGCCGCATTGTAAATGCGGCGCATCTGTGGTGGCGCAAGGGTAAACTTGAGTCACGCATCTTCCCTGGCGCATCCCTGCTGATTTGCAGGGATGCGCCAGGGAACGTAAATCTGCCCCTTAATGTCTACATGTCCTTGGCTCAGCTCAACTTATTCAATCTTTTCCACTCTATATCCCATCCAGATCACTATGCTCTTAATTGAGTGGAAATCTTGTAGTCTCCAAGGTCAAAACTGTCTGATGGGGCGAGAAATGTTGCGGAATTCCCTACCACCTATGGTTAAAAGAAATCCCAACCTGAGGGAATACAGAAAAAATCTAAAAACCTGGCTGTTTAATCAGTAACTGTTTAGCATCGTATTGTTTCTTGTCCACATTTAGTAGGTAGCGCCTAGACACCTCCGGGTAGTGGTAGCACTTTACAAATACTATTTTCATTTCATGTGTGTTACTGTGACATACAGGATCAATGCTGACTGGTATGTTGTGTCATCACATGATAAAATGATACTTTTGCGGTGATCTAAATCATGTGTGCATCATCATGGCGCACAGGATCAATGCTGACAAGTGAGTGTGTCACCGCACAATGAACTGATTGGACATAGCATACAAAAATAATAGTCTGCAGACTGACAATAGTCTCACTGCACAGTCATCTGCAAGTAGACTGCTTCTCTAAACTTCCTATTCCCAGGAGACAGCGCCCACAGTGGTCAGCCATTAATGACAAAGAAGCTGGCAATTCTTATGGGGCAGAGTGGACTCTCCTGGGGTGTGAACTCCGCCCAGGAAGATGTCCTTCTCAATTATGTTGTGCACCTCTCAAGGAATCCTCTATTTTGCTGCCTATCAACCGACCGATGTCCAGTCTTCATGTTCTTGATGAGACGTAGCTGCAGCCAACGCACTCTACACCATGGACGGGGAAATCAACACTAAAGATGATAAACTGCAGATCGGGGCTGGATTGAAAATCCGCTAACTCAGTGGTCTGGATTCTATTATGAAAAGCACCTTGTTGAAACGGTAGAGGCATAGTCCCTAAAGTAGAGTTTGTATGCTTGGCTTAAAATTCCAAATCACCCTCGGAGAGCAATGATTGAGGGGCTGGACAGCTGCTGTCCCCTTCATAGCGGACATCGATGTAATATTTATTCCCATCTACAGGGTCTCTGCTTCTGAGGTAATTCTAGTGGAACTCTATCCAGCTGTCAAAAAGGTGTCTACCACTGGGAGAAGAGGAAAATGACGCCAAGGGAAACATAACATTGAGGGGTATATTCACAAGAACGTGTGATAACTACCGCAAGAGTAGCATAACGCAACTTCCAACATCGCAGCCCATCGCGGGAAAATATCCACGTGTCAACGTGGAATTCACAACAAGGCAGTACCATGCGATAGCCACCAGATAACGCATCAAATGTCAGTGCCAAAATCAACGCCTCGCCGAAAAAATGCGAAATGCGAACGCGAGAAATCATGCGATGAGGCCAATCGCGGTACAGAAATCAGCGAACACCAGCCACAGGCCTGTAAATCCCACACAGCCGGCGGGAAAAAGCACCATAAAAGAGAGAAAAAAAAAGAGCCCAAAAACAATCCAAACTGCGTAGCAACATGGATGCACCTGGACCGAGTGCAGAGGACAAGCCGAACACCACAAGCCCTACGGAGGACCAGCCAGGAACCCCGCCTTCGGGGAAGGGCAATGACAAGAGGAAGAGGAAGACCGGGTACAGTCCGCAGGAAGACCAGATCATCGTCACGGGGATGACCGAACACCATCAACAACTGTTCGGCACCTCCACTGCGGCACTGGCAACCCAAACCGAAATATGGCAGGCCATCCTCACAAACGTCAATGCAGTCGGAGTGTCCAGGAGATCACTGGAGGAGGTCAAGAGGCGCTGGCATGATCTGAAAAGGCAGACCAAACATGAGCCCGCCGCCAACAGGGAGGCAGCAACGGCGACTAGCGGTTGGAGTCCTGCGACACAGGAGGAGCTGGAGCAAATGGCGGCCACAGTCAGCCGTGAGGAGACGATTGGCAGGATTGGGGGGCATGGACACAGCACGATACGACCTGACCCAACAGCAACAGGGTGAGTAACCACTAGGGACGGGGGAGATGGGCACAATGGCACACATGCACAATTACGCGCTGCACACAGCACACCCACAATGACCGTGGAACATGTCCCTGAATGCCTTGGCACACTGCAGCACACATAGAAATGCCAAGGAGGCCCCCATCCACAATGTGCACAGAGGGCCCCCCCTAGCACCAATATCACAACCGACCCGTGCACATGTGCTGAATCCAGCAGAGCAGCTGCTCCGTGACCCAGACTGACTATGCAAGTGACACTGCATGTCCGATAGCATGGCAGCTGCCCCAAAAAAATGACATGGCCCACGAAGCGACATGGAGGTAGCCAAGTGCGGATCACATCCGTAAAGGAGCAGGTCACACTCCGACGTGTCCACGTGCACCCACAACCCATGCCTCACAATACACGCAGCAGACAAACAATGCACCAGGCCACAAAAACAGTCCGCGAGCACACATGACCCAAGTCAAAAGCAAATCAGGCCCCAAAAAGCACACAATTCAAAGGCACCCCACCGCAAAGGGAGAAGGCTACACAAAATCAGAGCTGCCGGGGAAACTCACCCACAATGCAGCACACACACATAGCAATCACAGAACATCAGCAATGAAGGCAATGTGGTACAAAGTGCAACACCAGCACCACATGACAGAGCCCACAACAGGTTCCGCTCGTGCGTAGTAACTGTCCACCCACATCTGGCATTGCCTGACACTGTGTGATGATAATGTACGGGCACTACCACATATCCGTCAAGTAGTCGAAAAACACACTGACTGCCATCGAATAGCCAGCACCCCCCAAACAGTCACAATGTACATTGGCATGCAGTCTGAATGTATACATCTGCAAATAATCACCATACATGTGAAACTCTGTTAACCTGTGTTAGATTTGGGGGTCTCTAGTTGGCACAGGTATGCACTTGTGACAAATAGGGACCCTCTCCTCTAGTCAGGGTAAAGGGGTACACTCCTAAAATAACCCCTGCTCACCCCCTTGGTAGCTTGGCACGAGCAGACAGGCTTATCTCAGAGGCAGTGTGTAAAGCATTTGTGAACACCTACAGTAATCAAGTGATAACACTACAGATGGACACCACACCAGTTTTATATGAAAAATAAGTATTCTTTATATAGATTTACCACAAGACCATAAACGACAAAAAATGCACATACATATAAATTACTCCTTCTTTAGAAATGTCTCTTGTTATTCTTGTTAGCCAAAATAACCTGATAGGGTTCAAAGTTCACTGTAGCAATGATCCTGGTTATAAGCACAGTTCACTCGTGTAATGCTCTTTGGTACGACTTTGATTAATGCCACCAATTCACCCTTTAAACGCTCTTTCGTTCCACTCTGGTTTAAAATGCCACCAACTCACCCTTTAAACTGGCGCGAGTGCACGTTGATGCAGGCAGAGTTCCCAGGCAACTAGCGCCCCACACAGCCCGCCGACAGTGCATTCGGTGAGCACTGCGGTAGGTGCGAGCTCCCTTGAGGGACCAGAGCGAGTTACCTGAAGGACTTGTGCTGGGCAGTCTGGGCGGCTCAGTGGGGCTTCCCGGCGAGGCAGGCTCCTTCCTCTTGACTCTCCCCGGCCTTCGACGCAGTTCATCTGGTCCCGGCCGAAGCGGGGGAAGCCCTCGGGATTCGACCAATGGGAGCGCGGCACGCCGGTGACGCTCCGGAACTCCTTCGCGGCTGGAACCAATCCCAGCGCGGCCCTCCGATGACGGTGAGGGAATCCCTGGAGGCTGGGGCCAATCCCAGCGCGGCACGACGGTGACGTCAGCGGACCTCGGCCCAGCGGCGGTGAAGCATTTCCGCGGCTCCTCTCTCCACGGCGAACCCGGCCTCGGGCTTTTTAGCTCGAGAGGCGGCGGTGATTTCAACGGGCAGTTACACAACACGCTGGGCAAACAGGGGCCGGTGGTGAAGAGATACCGGCCCTCGGTGCGTGTTTCTTGTCACGGGTGGCTTCCCTTGTGTGCCGACTGCACACCGAAGAAAGACCACCCAAAGGCACCGCTGTGTGCCGATCGCTCACCGAGCACCCAGGATCACACGGGCGGCAGTTTGCACCACAAGCACAGGCTGTGCGCAGAGACACGCACACAACAGTTAGTAGGATGTTTCCTTGGGAACCTTGGTATCCCTGCGTTCCCACCAGGAGGCCAGCTCGTCTCAGGCCCTTGGAGATTTCCTTTTTCAGAAGGGGACACAGCACACAGCAACCAGTCCTTCTCCTTCCCTTGGCAGAATAGCGACTGCAAGTCAGGCCCAGAACACACAACAAGGGCAGTCCTTCTTCTTAGTTTCAAGCGCTCTTCTCCTTGGCAAAGGTTCTTCTTACTTCCAGGATTGATCTAATTTCCTAGGGGTCTGGGTCCCCTTCTTATACACAGTTTCTCTTTGTTCTCTGAAGGCAGAGAGGCCTTTGCCTAGTCCAAAACCAGTTCTGGTCAGTCCTGGAGCACTTTGTTTACAGGACTCCTTCTTTCCTTTCAGAATGTGGGGCAGAGTGCTCAGCCGCCCGGCAGGAGGTGGAGCCAGCATTGTGGAAGGCAGGCACAGCCCTATTCAGACCCAGGTGCAACTCCTCCCTCCACTCTGGAGGCAGATCTCTCTATTCAGCCCTGGCTGCCTCACCCTGTCTCCTGGAATTTCCCCAGCCCCTGTCACTCAAACTCCAGACAAGGAATACACAACCTAGCAGAGGCAGGCTTGGAAGGTTTAGGCAAGAAAATACCTACTTTCTAAAAGTGGTATTTTCAAACACAGAATGTTAAAACCAACTTCACTAAAAGATGTATTTTATCATTCTGAGTTCAGGCATACTAAATTTGTTTTCCTACCATGTTCCCTGGGTCAGTTAGGATTATAAGGTGTAATAATCAAAACTGCCCATTCTGGCCTATAGAGAACAGGTAGCCTTGCAATAGTGAAAAACGAAAATGGCTGTAATTCACTATTAGGACATGCCACACACACCAGGGCATGTCCTACCTTATACTTACAATGCACCCTGCCCTTGGGCCTACCATAGGGGTGTCTGACATGAAGAAAAGGGAAGGTTTAGGGACTGGCAAGTGGGTGCACTTGCCCAGTCAGCATGGCAGTACCAGACTGCACACAGGCTCTGCAATGGCAGGCCTTAGTCCCACTTTTACAGGCTGCTTCTGTGGGTGGCACAACCAGTGCTGCAAGCCCACCAGCAGCATTGGATTTACAAGCCCTGGGCACACGCAGTGCACTGTACTAGGGACTGACAAGTAAACCAATCATCCAATCAGGGAGTCACTAATACGTAACACAATTTACAATGGGGAGAGCATATGCACTTTAGCACTGATCAGCAGTGGCAAAGTGCCCAGAGTCATAAAACAGCCAACAACAAGTCAGAAAAAATATAGAGGAAGGCAAAAAGTTTAGGGATGACCCTGCAAAAAGGGCCAAGTCCAACACGACCCCCTTCCAGCCAAAACGCAGGGAGACCAATCACTACCCTGATGGGCTTCCCTGCTTTGGGCGATAGAACCTGGACCCTGGCCCACAACAGCAGGGGCATACTCCAGTTCTACGCCAATCTGAACCTATTGGGATCCCTCCGTCCATACTCTCAGGGTCCACCAAGCTAATCCATGGAGAACCCTTCTCCTCACCTGTGGACACCATCTGTGCAGCACCTAACCTTAACTTGCTCACAGGTGTGTCCCAACAGACAGAAAGCAAGCCACAGTGGCCACTGACCGTAGTCAGTGATGAGACCCAGGCCTTATGCCTCTCAGGGCTCTCAAACCTCTGTGGCGTCAGAGAGCGGGAGGCAGTAGCCCCAGGTGCTTGGCACCCTTTGTCCATTCTCCCTCCTGTCAGGTCAGGTATGACATCCTGACACTGACCCACCAGCCCCAGGCCTGTACCTGGCGGCTGGCCAGGAGACTGGGGTGGGCTTTCCCACACCCTGTCCTCCTCCTCGGGGCTCTGTACCCTCCCACCGGGAGCGGTACCCCCTTCCAGAATTGCCAGGGCACCTGTGGCAGGTGTCCTGCACAATTCGCCCACCAGTTCAGGGGTTCTATCCTGCAACTGGGCATCCAGGTCAGGGGGGACACCCTTAACCTGGTCATCCAATCTAGGGTCTAAACCCTCTAGTTGAACCGGGTCAGAGGCGAGGACTCCCTCCCTCTGCACCCCCTTCCAGAGTACTGCCCCCTCCCATCAGGAGCGGTACCCCCTTCCAGAATTGTCAGGGCACCTGTGGCAGGTGTCCTGCACAATTTGCCCACCAGTTCAGGGGTTCTATCCTGCAACTGGGATCCCAGCATAGGGTCTGTTCCCTTAGACTGGGCAGAGGCCAGGGGTGAGGCTGTCCTCTCCCTGCCCCCCTTACTGGGGTCCTGCACCCTCCCACCTGGAGCGGTGCCCCCAAGAGACAAACTGGTAGGGGCACTGTTAGCAGCTGCCCCTTCCTCCGGGCCAGGGGGGACACCCTGATCCTGGCCCTCCAACCCAGGGTCTGTACCCTTAGGCTGGACCTGCGCCTGGCAACCCAGGACTTCTGGGGAAGTACACCAACCCCCCCCAAGGGGAACACACTCCTCTAGAGCTGTGTAAGAATCTGCCTGGTGCACCAGGACTTCCGGGGGAGCACGCATGCCCCCCGAGGGTAACACCTACCTCAGGTGTTGTGTGACAGTCTGCCTGGCGCAGATCTCCCGACCCCTGTCCATCTGACAGTGTGCGAAGATCCCCCAGGACAGAAGTGGTGTCACCCTGGTCACTTCTTGGAGACTCAGCCCTTCTGGCTGGCCCCTGACCCACTGGTTTTTCCACTGGGGACTCTCTCCCCCTCTCACCCCTCAGTCTGGACTTCTGCACCCTCCCAACTGGAGCGGTACTGCCAGACACCAGAACCACTGGAGCTCTGTTTACAGATGCTCCAGGTCCTCTAGACACTAGGGGATCCCCCTCCACAGGCGGCCCATCAGGACAGCCTAGGCTCCCTACCTGGTGTTCCCTAAAAGAACCATCCAGGCTCTGAGACTGGGTTTCGGGCACCTCGGGACACGCAGCCCCACACTCACTCCTTCTCCACTGAGACAGGACGTGAGCCCCTACACCCCTCCCACTACAACGGGACCTAGCTGGGCTACTCTGAGCCACTTCCACCACTCCGGGTTGGAAGATACCTGAGCCACTCCCTTTAGGGTCACTCCCCAATACCTCTTTAGACCCTCTGGAATCCACCAAAAGGTCTGCCTCCAATGTGAGCTCCCTGGGGTCAGAGAACTCACTCTCCAACAGGTGTTGGCATAGCTCTGCAAAACAGCGACTTACAATATTGCTCTCCCACAATTGGATCACACAGCCCCCTACAAGGGTTAACCAAACTATCCTTCACCTCACCATCCAGTGCCTTGCACACGTACCCCACACCACTCTCCTGAGATTGGCAAGACAGCATCTGACTGTCTCTGTCATTCAACCCACACTCTTCTGGGCGGTCTTCATACTCACATGCCAGGACTTCAACTGTGGGGGAACCCCTCTCCCTGCACCTCCAATCTAGAGTCAGTAGAGTGTCCCTCCTACTAGTAGGACCATGAATCCCTGCGCCAGTTTCCCTATTCCTCTCAGGGACACTGCGCACTACTGGAGCTACCTCATGTCCTTGAACCTCCTGGTGTATGTTAACCCCCTCCAAGTCAGGCGCCACATCTCTGGGTGTGTGCACTACTCTTTCAGCACTCAACCATACAATTTTTCTGCCACCATCTGAGCTGGACTCCACCTCCAACTCAGCAAAGCTCAGTTCCTGAGCTACACACATTTCTTTTTGCTGGGCTGAGATACTCATGGCCTCAAGCCTCTCGAGCTCTAAATCAAGCTCTCTCATTCTCAACGCATGCTCAAACTGCATCTCCTTTTCTTCCAGGGCTAATTTCCTAGTTTGCAATTCCAAATCCCCATTTATCTTGAGCTTGGCCAGCTCCAGTTCATGCATCCTAAATCTTTCCTGTCCTCCAACTCCTCTGGGGACAGGCCTCTGGAAGAAACACTGCTACCTGTGGGGGAGACTACCCTCCTCCCTCCTGGACCCACTGGCCCTTGTAACTGCTCATCTGCATTCTCATCCCCCTCCACATGCTCCGGGGTGTTCCTTGCTTCAGACCAGGCCCTCAGCACCTTTTTGAACTGTTCTTTCTTGGACATTCCGGTTGACAAAATTTTGAACCTTTTGCAGAAGTGCCTGAGCTGGTTACTAGTGTAGTATTTCAATTTCTCCTCTTCCCACTCAAGATCATCATATGCTATGGATGCTGTTTTCTCCATGGTTGTTAAATTTGGCAGTTCTTTGAAAAAATGGAAAATCCCATACAACCAAAAAAAGAAAGAAAAATCTACCAAAGTATGTGGTCGCGTTTTGGTCTGCACTCACTAGCAGTGTTCACCAATCACTGTACATGAGTCACAAATGCAAGTCCAGGATCCTCACCGCTGACCACCAATGTTAGATTTGGGGGTCTCTAGTTGGCACAGGTATGCACTTGTGACAAATAGGGACCCTCTCCTCTAGTCAGGGTAAAGGGGTACACTCCTAAAATAACCCCTGCTCACCCCCTTGGTAGCTTGGCACGAGCAGACAGGCTTATCTCAGAGGCAGTGTGTAAAGCATTTGTGAACACCTACAGTAATCAAGTGATAACACTACAGATGGACACCACACCAGTTTTATATGAAAAATAAGTATTCTTTATATAGATTTACCACAAGACCATAAACGACAAAAAATGCACATACATATAAATTACTCCTTCTTTAGAAATGTCTCTTGTAATTCTTTTTAGCCAAAATAACCTGATAGGGTTCAAAGTTCACTGTAGCAATGATCCTGGTTATAAGCACAGTTCACTCTTGTAATGCTCTTTGGTACGACTTTGATTAATGCCACCAATTCACCCTTTAAACGCTCCTTCGTTCCACTCTGGTTTAAAATGCCACCAACTCACCCTTTAAACTGGCGCGAGTGCACGTTGATGCAGGCAGAGTTCCCAGGCAACTAGCGCCCCACACAGCCCGCCGACAGTGCACTCGGTGAGCACTGCGGTAGGTGCGAGCTCCCTCGAGGGACCAGAGCGAGTTACCTGAAGGACTTGTGCTGGGCAGTCTGGGCGGCTCAGTGGGGCTTCCCGGCGAGGCTGGCTCCTTCCTCTTGACTCTCCCCGGCCTTCGGCGCAGTTCTTCTGGTCCCGGCCGAAGCGGGGGAAGCCATCGGGATTCGACCAATGGGAGCGCGGCACGCCGGTGATGCTCCAGAACTCCTTCGCGGCTGGAACCAATCCCAGCGCGGCCCTCCGATGACGGTGAGGGAATCCCTGGAGGCTGGGGCCAATCCCAGCGCCACACGACGGTGACGTCAGCGGACCTCGGCCCAGCGGCGGTGAAGCGTTTCCGCGGCTCCTCTCTCCACGGCGAACCCGGCCTCGGGCTTTTTAGCTCGAGAGGCGGCAGTGATTTCAACGGGCAGTTACACAACACGCTGGGCAAACGGGGGCCGGTGGTGAAGAGATACCGGCCCTCGTGCGGGTTTCTTGTCACGGGTGGCTTCCCTTGTGTGCCGACTGCACACCGAAGACAGACCACCCACAGGCACCGCTGTGTGCCGATCGCTCACCGAGCCCCCAGGATCACACGGGCGGCAGTTTGCATCACAAGCACAGGCTGTGCGCAGAGACACGCACACAGCAGTTAGTAGGATGTTTCGTTGGGAACCTTGGTATCCCTGCGACTGCAAGTCAGGCCCAGAACACACAGCAAGGGCAGTCCTTCTTCTTAGTTTCAAGCGTTCTTCTCCTTGGCAAAGGTCCTTCTTACTTCCAGGATTGATCTAATTTCCTAGGGGTCTGGGTCCCCTTCTTATACACAGTTTCTCTTTGTTCTCTGAAGGCAGAGAGGCCTTTGCCTAGTCCAAAACCAGTTCTGGTCAGTCCTGGAGCACTTTGTTTACAGGACTCCTTCTTTCCTTTCAGAATGTGGGGCAGAGTGCTCAGCCGCCCGGCAGGAGGTGGAGCCAGCATTGTGGAAGGCAGGCACAGCCCTATTCAGACCCAGGTGCAACTCCTCCCTCCACTCTGGAGGCAGATCTCTCTATTCAGCCCTGGCTGCCTCACCCTGTCTCCTGGAATTTCCCCAGCCCCTGTCACTCAAACTCCAGACAAGGAATACACAACCTAGCAGAGGCAGGCTTGGAAGGTTTAGACAAGAAAATACCTACTTTCTAAAAGTGGTATTTTCAAACACAGAATGTTAAAACCAACTTCACTAAAAGATGTATTTTATCATTCTGAGTTCAGGCATACTAAATTTGTTTTCCTACCATGTTCCCTGGGTCAGTTAGGATTATAAGGTGTAATAATCAAAACTGCCCATTCTGGCCTATGGAGAACAGGTAGCCTTGCAATAGTGAAAAACGAAAATGGCTGTAATTCACTATTAGGACATGCCACACACCAGGGCATGTCCTACCTTATACTTACAATGCACCCTGCCCTTGGGCCTACCATAGGGGTGTCTGACATGAAGAAAAGGGAAGGTTTAGGGACTGGCAAGTGGGTGCACTTGCCCAGTCAGCCTGGCAGTACCAGACTGCACACAGGCTCTGCAATGGCAGGCCTTAGTCACACTTTTACAGGCTGCTTCTGTGGGTGGCACAACCAGTGCTGCAAGCCCACCAGCAGCATTGGATTTACAAGCCCTGGGCACACGCAGTGCACTGTACTAGGGACTGACAAGTAAACCAATCATCCAATCAGGGAGTCACTAATACGTAACACAATTTACAATGGGGAGAGCATATGCACTTTAGCACTGATCAGCAGTGGTAAAGTGCCCAGAGTCATAAAACAGCCAACAACAGGTCAGAAAAAATATAGGAGGAAGGCAAAAAGTTTAGGGATGACCCTGCAAAAAGGGCCAAGTCCAACAACATGCATCTCCCCTATACATTGCAGAGGGACAAACAACACCCCCTGCAGAGCACACCATCCATCCCACCATTGATGATGAAGAGGACAACCTGCACACATGTCAAGACACCCTCCAACGCATGTTGGACAGCCTCTGCACCGCACCCCCAGGAGCAGGCCAGGCCAGCTGCCTCGAGGTGACCCCACCACCTGCACAGACCACACAGCAGGAAACACACAGCACCACGGCTGTCTCCCAGGACCCCCCCGACCAATACATGGAATTCCAACGGCGTGTGTTGGGTTGCCAGGTGGAGTTGGCTCATCAGCTGCGGGTGGGTTTCGAGGTCGTGGCAGCCAAACTCGATGCCATACGTGGGTGTCTGACTCCCATCAGGGACCACATACAGTCCCTATCGGACACCCCCTGTACGCACCATGCTCCGCCACAGACCTTGGCTGACCACACCACGCATTCCGCAAATGAACCATCCAACTCATCCACAGCCCACACATAGAAGCCCCTGCCTGTGGTACCCCCGCATGGGATGCCCTTGACACTCACGGAAACAGCAACCCATAACCCACAACATTGCACACACATACGAATCATTGCTCAGAGCTGTGGCATATCCTCCACACAACTGCCGCAGTCCAGAAGAGTGCCTGTTCACGAGATGCACCAATGCAATGGCAGGCCATACCGGGCACATGCACAACCCCCGTCACGTGGAACAGTACTGTGCACGTATGCTGCATTTACTGGGCGCACTGCCACTGGCAGTGCTGCGGATCAGTTACAGGCTCAGCTTCCGCATTGCCCACGTCACCTGTGTCCAGCCCTGGTTCCACTGCCGAACATGCATATTCGAGTGTCCCATGGATGTCTGCCTATCCAACACAACTGTTGATGAATTGGACTATGACTTGTGTCTGCGCCCCCTGTTGGATCACGAACAGGAGTGTAACAGAGACAGCCGTGCATGGGATGCCTTGACATACTGCGTATGTATTGGTAGTTGTGCATGGGAGATTGCACAATTTCTCGTGTGCAGTGACCACATCGAGGCGCTCCCCTATTGGGCTGTGCTGCGGATTGGTGAGACGGCGTGGGCTGAGCACACCTGCCCGGACCACCTAATGGATTGGCTCACCCTGGTGTTCCTTGAACACGACAACGACGTACTATTGGAACACATTGCACATGAAGCTGCATGGGCATTCATGGACGAGTAACTACGTTCCTGCAGCCACATCGGATTGCCACCCACAGCACATGGCCCAACAACTTGTTGCATCGTGTGGATTGCTCACATATCCCACCAAAATAGAGGACACGTCTGCCTTCGGTCGTGCTCTGGATGCATGTGCGTGGAATAATGCGTGTGTACACACACCTGTGCAAGGCGACGCAGGTCCATGGTCGGAGCAACACAGTGTCGTCTGGCAACGTTGCCAATTCGGACACACTGCTGGGTGAGAGCACACACATGGCAATGTAGCACGACATGTGAACCTGTCGGACCCTCACACCTGATCACTGTCGGCAGAGCAGACAATCGGCGCACCCAGAGGCAGAGCACCATGCAGACCCCACGTGCAGTGAGTCATGCCCCTCACACGGGGTAATGTGCAGACGCCAAACAACACATGACTCATCCAGCAAGGCAAGGTGGGCTGTGAGCATTGCCATCCGTGATGAATGTTGTCCATTTCAGCCCCACCATCAACTGAACCTCGACATGTACCCATGCTGCGTGTAAGTGTCTTAAGCGTGTCCCTGCCTGTTGTGGCCGTTGCCTCGTCCGTACTGACACACACATGCCATTAAAGCCTATCCCACTCCACTGGTGTCTGACTGTGAGGTGTGTTGTTTAGATTGTCCACTCGTGTGCCACAATGAGCCTCGTCACAACACAGGGAGGAACTGACTAACGCAAGTGCAATGTGGGTGTGTGCCTTTGGCAAGCTCCGCCTCTGTGAGCCAGACATTGTTTTCGGATAGGTACTGGACGACATGTGCACTTACATGACTCCAGCTATGTGTGTATGGTGTCCAACCTCTGACCATGTGGCGCAATGTCATACATCACAACAAATTGTGTCCACACAGATGTGTGTAAGTCGGTCTGCGACATGAAGTTCTGCTGTCACACGTGGTGTGGGATACCACTCCTGGCCTGCCACCGTTTTGTTCACTCCTACACACGGCCCTATTCAACACATGGACGTGTGCCTACTTTGGGGTGTTGTGAGATCGCTGTTGATGTGCAATGGGGACCCAGCTAGTACTCACCTTCCCAGTCATCCAATTGGCCTTGTGTCTCAGTAATAGAAATGCGCATAGATGTCAGTTACCAGGGTGTACCTTCATGTGCAATCATCCTCCCCACATCCAGCCATACTTCCATACGTGAGTGAACATAGTGATGACACATCTGTGTGATTAAGAATGTTTTATTCACATTCAGGTGATTGACGGGGCTGGAGCTGTACCTGGCCATCCAAGCCCACATCACATGGAAGCCCAGTGGTGGGCCAACCAGAGTCCTTTGGGGATTGCACAGTGATTGGGAAGAGGGAGAGTGCAGTCCGCAGCAGGATTGCTGTGTGATTGGCCAGCGGTGCAGAAATGGCAGTCTGTGTCAGGGTCCGGGTGAATGTCGCAGGGTGTTCCGGAGGTCAGTAGGAGGTATTTCCCAGGGCATGATGCATAGGTCATGACCAGGCAGGGACAGGCCACATGGCGGTGATGGATGCTACTGCCTCCTTCCTCATACAGTAGTTCCCATCCCCTTTTCACTCCCCTGATACGGGTTCTGTGTCCGGTGTGTCCGGTGTGTGTGGCGGGGTGATGGCTGCATCGCTGTGTGCCCCTGACACATCAGACTGCGTAGGTGATGGGGCAGCATCACAGTGTAACACGGACACATCAGGGGTCGGAGCTGTGTATGTCTATGTTCCCGCTGCAGTCATCTGGGAACGGCTCAGTGGCAGCAATGGCAAGTTGGAGTACTGCAGGGCGTTGCTGTTCCCAGCCACTGCTCGCTGGTGTCCAGCCGTGGCAGACATCCTTCCAGCCTGCATCTGTTCCATGGTGTCCATTGCCCTCCGCATTTGTGCCACCTCTGTGCTGTCATGGCTGGTGCCTGTCTGACCAGACAGTGCTTGTATTAGACTCATGGCACCAGCGAGGTTAGCCAAGGTCTGTGGCGGAGCATGGTGCGTACAGGGGGTGTCCGATAGGGACTGTACGTGGTCCCTGATGGGACTCAGACACCCACGTATGGCATCGAGTCTGGCTGCCACGAGCTCGAAACCCACCCGCAGCTGATGAGCCAACGCCACCTGGCAACCCAACACACGCTGTTGGAATTCCATGTATTGGTCGGGGGTCCTGGGAGACAGCCGTGGTGGTGTGTGTTTCCTGCTGTGTGGTCTGTGCAGGTGGTGGGGTCACCTCGAGGCAGCTGGCCTGGCCTGCTCCTGGGGGTGGGGTGCAGAGGCTATCCAACATGCGTTGGAGGGTGTCTTGACATGTGTGCAGGTTGTCCTCTTCATCATCAATGGTGGGATGTATGGTGTGCTCTGCAGGGGGTGTTGTTTGTCCCTCTGCAACGTAAAGGGGAGATGCAGGTTAACAGAGTTTCACATGTATGGTGATGATTTGCAGATGTATACAGTCAGACTGCATGCCAATGTACATTGTGACTGTTTGGGGGGTGCTGGCTATTTGATGGCAGTCAGTGTGTTTTTCGACTACTTGACAGATGTGTGGTAGTGCCTGTACATTATCATCACACAGTGTCAGGCAATGCCAGATGTGGGTGGACAGTTACTACGCACGAGCGGAACCTGTTGGGTGCTCTGTCATGTGGTGCTGGTGTTGCACTTTGTCCCACAATGCCTTCATTGCTGATGTTCTGTGATTGCTATGTGTGTGTGCTGCATTGTGGGTGAGTTGCCCCTGCAGCTCTGATTTCGTGTAGCCTTCTCCCTTTGAGGCGGGGTGCATTTGAATTGTGTGCTTTTTGGGGCCTGATTTGCTTTTGACTTGGGTCATGTGTGCTCGCGGACTGTTTTTGTGGCCTGCTGCATTGTTCGTCTGCTGCGTGTATTGTGAGGCATGGGTTGTGGGTGCACGTGGACACGTCGGAGTGTGACCTGCTCCTTTACGGATGTGATCCGCACTTGGCTACCTCCATGTCGCTTCGTGGGCCATGTCATTTTTTTGGGGCAGGTGCCGTGTTATCGGACTTGCAGTGTTACTTGCATAGTCAGTGTGGGTCATGGAGCAGCTGCTTTGCTGGATTCAGCACATGTGCACGGGTCGGTTGTGATATTGGTGCTAGGGGGGGCCCTCTGTGCACATTGTGGATGGGGGCCTCCTTGGCGTTTCTATGTGTGCTGCAGTGTGCCAAGGCATTCAGGGACATATTCCACGGTCATTGTGGGTGTGCTGTGTGCTGCGCGTAATTGTGCATGTGTGCCATTGTGCCCATCTCCCCCGTCCCCCCGTCCTTAGTGGTTACTCACCCTGTTGCTGTTGGGTCAGGTCGTATCATGCTGTGTCCATGCCCCCCCAATCCTGCCACCGTCTCCTCACTGCTGACTGTGGCCGCCATTTGCTCCAGCTCCTCCTGTGTCGCAGGACTCCCACCTCCAGTCACTGTTGCTGCCTCCCTGTTGGCGGCGGGCTCATGTTTGGTCTGCCTTTTCAGATCATGCCAGCGCCTCTTGACTTCCTCCAGAGACCTCCTGGACACTCCGACTGCATTGACGCTTGTGAGGATGGCCTGCCATATTTCGGTTTGGGTTGCCAGTGCCGCAGTGGAGGTGCCGAACAGTTGTTGATGGTTTTCAGTCACTCCCGTGACGATGATCTGGTCTTCCTGCGGACTATACCCGGTCTTCCTCTTCCTCTTGTCCTTGCCCTTCCCCGAAGGCGGGGTTCCTGGCTGGTCCTCCGTAGGGCTTGTGGTGTTCGGCTTGTCCTCTGCATTCGGTCCGGGTGCATCCATGTTGCTACGCAGTTTGGATTGTTTTTGGGCTCTTTTTTTTTCTCTTTTATGGTGCTTTTTCCCGCCGGCCGTGTGGGATTTACAGGCCTGCGGCTGGTGTTCGCTGATTTCTGTAACGCAATTGGCCTCATCGCATGATTTCTCGCGTTCGCGTTTCGCATTTTTTCGGCGTGGCGTTGATTTTGGCACTGACATTTGACGCGTTATCTGGTGGCTATCGCATGGTACCGCCTTGTTGTGAATTCCACGTTGACACGTGGATATTTTCCCACGATGGGCTGCGATGTTGGAAGTTGCTTTATGTTACTCTTGCGGTAGTTATCACACGTTCTTGTGAATATACCCCTCAATGTTATGTTTCCCTTGGCGTCATTTTCCTCTTCTCCCAGTGGTAGACACCTTTTTGACAGCTGGATAGAGTTCCACTAGAATTACCTCAGAAGCAGAGACCCTGTAGATGGGAATAAATATTACATCGATGTCCGCTATGAAGGGGACAGCAGCTGTCCAGCCCCTCAATCATTGCTCTCCGAGGGTGCATTGGAATTTTAAGCCAAGCATACAAACTCTACTTTAGGGACTATGCCTCTTACCGTTTCAACAAGGTGCTTTTCATAATAGAATCCAGACCACTGAGTTAGCGGATTTTCAATCCAGCGCCGATCTGCAGTTTATCATCTTTAGTGTTGATTTCCCCGTCCATGGTGTAGAGTGCGTTGGCTGCAGCTACGTCTCATCAAGAACATGAAGACTGGACATCGGTCGGTTGATAGGCAGCAAAATAGAGGATTCCTTGAGAGGTGCACAACATAATTGAGAAGGACATCTTCCTGGGCGGAGTTAACACCCCAGGAGAGTCCACTCTGTCCCATAAGAATTGCCAGCTTCTTTGTCATTAATGGCTGACCACTGTGGGCGCTGTCTCCTGGGAATAGGAAGTTTAGAGAAGCAGTCTACTTGCAGATGACTGTGCAGTGAGACTATTGTCAGTCTGCAGACTATTATTTTTGTATGCTATGTCCAATCAGTTCATTGTGCGGTGACACACTCACTTGTCAGCATTGATCCTGTGCGCCATGATGATGCACACATGATTTAGATCACCGCAAAAGTATCATTTTATCATGTGATGACACAACATACCAGTCAGCATTGATCCTGTATGTCACAGTAACACACATGAAATGAAAATAGTATTTGTAAAGTGCTACCACTACCCGGAGGTGTCTAGGCGCTACCTACTAAATGTGGACAAGAAACAATACGACGCTAAACAGTTACTGATTAAACAGCCAGGTTTTTAGACTTTTTCTGTATTCCCTCAGGTTAAGATTTCTTTTAACCATAGGTGGTAGGGAATTCCACAACCTTGAAGTGCTGGGGATGAAACATTTCTCGCCCCATCAGACAGTTTTGACCTTGGAGACTACAAGGTTTCCACTCAATTAAGAGCATAGTGATCTGGATGGGATATAGAGTGGAAAAGATTGAATAAGTTGAGCTGAGCCAAGGACATGTAGACATATAAAATCAATGCACAAGGCTTTGAATTTAATGCATTTTTCGACTGGCGCCAGTGTAACTGGACTAAGGCCTGAGCCACAGACTTGTATCTTGGGATACCTAAGAGAAGACGGGAAACTGTGTTCTGCAGGACCTGCATCATTCTTAAACCACTTTTGTGGATACTGGTAAAGAGGGAGTTGCAGTAGTCTAGTCTTGATGATATAAGTGCTGTAAATACAGTTTTCTGCAGAGCCATGTAATCGATCTGTCCAACAATAGATAATTTTGTGTCAAAGATTATACCAAGGTTTTTTGCTTTGATGCTGGGGATCGGGAGAGGTCCAAGTTCAGATTGCCACCACTTAGTGGACCAAAAAGATGGATTATTACCAAAGAGTAGAATTTCCTTGTTTGATGAATTTACCTTTGGACAATTATCCAGCATCCAGGATCCAATGTTTAGGAAACAGTTGTGGAACTGAGTTGATGTGGCATCTAGGTTGCCTGTTACCGACAAAACGATTTGAGTATCGTCGACGTACGATACTAGAGAAAATCCATACAATCTAATAAGGTCAGCAAGAGGGGTGACAAATAGGTTAAAAAGAGTGGGGCTCAAGGAGGACTCCTGTGGCACCCCACATGACAAGGAGAAGGATGGTGATAGAAAATCTCCCAAGGCCACTGATTGAGTACGATCTGCAAGAAATTAAGTTAGCAGAGCAAGGGCTTTATCCTTGATTCCCACGGATGTAATTTTCTTAATTTTTTTTTTATTAGGTTTTCAGTAGTAGAGTCAACAACATAACTGAGTCATGCAACATTACAGAGTCTATTACATTGCCTTTTTGTTACAGATAATGTATTATAACTCGTCTCTTGCTTCCGTGTGGAGTTCTGGTCCCGAGTTGTCTCTTCGTGGTGTAGGTATAGCGTTCAGGAGTTCTTGGTGTTCCAGTAAATATGTTGTTAGAGGTTCCCAGTAGTCTTTCGGACGTGATCTGGCAGGTAGTTCTTCTTCATGCGTCTTTAGAGTGTCTCTACAATACACCATGTCCTTTACCCACCTCTGAATTGTGGGGCTGATTTTACTGTTCCAGTGCATTGAGACCCTGCGCTTTGCCATCAACAAAGCTAACACCAACAGTTTCCTTTGGGCCGGTGGTGCCCCATGTAATAGCCCCAGTAGGCATGTCTGTACCGAGCATTCTATTACACATTGCGTGACCCCCCGCAGAAGTTTCACCACTTGTTCCCAGTATTCCCTAACTCTGGGGCAGTTCCATGCTAAGTGTGCAAAATCTGCATCCTGCGACCCACATCTACGACAATTCGAAACAGCCCTTAGCCCATATTGACATAATTTTAGAGGTGTGTGGTAGATTTGGTGTAGGTACTTGTAGTGGATGATTCTCAAATTACCATTCGGGGTCAGCATTTCCGTAAGCTTACCACAAAGTTTCCACTCCTCATTAGTCAGGGGTGTGTCGAGTATCTGATTCCATCTCTCTAATGCCCTCGAGCTGCTGTGCACTAGTTCGATTTGCATTGTCCTATATAATTTGGCCACTAGTCTTTTTTTGGTGGTCTCAGTAATCACCAGTTGCAGTGGGGTCAGAATGGGTGGTTCTGCCGGGAAGTCCGGGTATAGGGCTTTAATGGCTGCTCGTAGTCTGTGATATGTGAATTGGAATAATAATGTTTGGTTACTAACGAAGCGCAGATCTGTTGCCTCAATAAACTTTCCGTCTATGTAGAGATCCCCTAAGTTGCTAATAACCATCTGTCTCAGCATGGTGATGTTGCCTGTGTCTTGTGTCACTGACATTGCGAGGTGATTGGCTAATGGCATAGCTGGTGCGTACAGCGGAAGTTTGCCTGCCATGTTACCTAACTTACGCCATGCCTCCGCAGTAACTTGTACTGTACTTATTTCTTTACTGGTTATTTCCCTCCTCTTATGGGGCAATATGTTGTTTAGTGGTATGGGATGTGCGTCACCTTCCTCTGCAGCCAAATGCGGCAGGTATTTAACCGGGTGATACCAATAATGCGCATATTGCGCTTGGGCGCATAGATAGTAAAGTGTAAAGTTTGGAGCTGCGAAGCCTCCCTGCTCATATGGTAGTGACAGTGTTTCTCATCCTATTCTTGCATGTCTCCACACCCAGGCCAGTTTGACTACTTGCGTTTGTATCGTTTTGAGAATGTGATTGGAAATAGTGATTGGTATGTTATTGAATAAGTATAAACATTTAGGCAGTACAACCATCTTTACTATGGCTATCCTGTCTGCTAGTGTTAAGGGAAGTTTGATCCATTTATCAACCTGGCTTTCCAGCTTAGCTATTGCACCCCCCTAATTCGTTCTTATGACTTCCGCTGGGTCTCTGTGTATCCATATCCCCAGATATTTAACTGGGTCTGGTTGCCACTCTAAGGGGAAGTCCAGTGGGCTGGGCTTTGTTATCAGCGTCAGCGGGATCACTGTGGATTTACACCAGTTGATTTGTAGTTCGGAGTATCCACCGAATCGAATGTATTCACTCAGGAGTCTCAAAAGATTATTTTGGGTATCCCTCACATAGAGCACCATATCGTCAGCATATAGAGATATGCCGATAGGGCGTTGGTAAAATTTGAGTGCCGTGTCCGCATGTTTCTGTCTTATTTTGCAGGCTAACGGTTCCAGCGCTATAGCGAATAACAGTGGGGATAGCGGGTACCCTTGACTCGTTCCCCTCCGTATACGCACCTGTTCCGATACCCTCCCATTTACTCTGATCCTGGCAACAGGTTCTGTATAGAGTAATTTTATCCAGTTTATGAGCATTACGGGTAATCCCATTCTCTGCAGTATTGTAAAGAGGTAGCCTCATTCCACTTTATCAAAGGCTTTGGCTGCATCTAGTAGCACAGCTGCGGCCTCTAGTTCTGGGTTCAGTAAGTGTTGGAGTGCAAAAATGATGCATATATTGTGGGAGGTTGATCGGTCCGGTATGAAGCCCGATTGATCTGGTAGGATAATGTTTTGCATTAGTGGTGTTAGACAGATGGCTATTAATTTAGCCAAGATTTTGGCATCTGTATTTATTAAGGATAATGGGCGATAAGAGTCGCACCTATCCTGTTCTTTGTCGGTTTTAAGTAACGTTATTATCAGAGCTTCTCTGAGTGTAGGGGGTAGAATTTGCTTTTCATATGCATCTACATACATATCTACTAAATGGGGGCTTATCAGGTCGTTGTATTCTTTGTAGAACTCATTAGTGAGTCCGTCGGGGCCTGGCGCTTTCCCGTTGGGCAGCGATTTAATGGCCTCCTGGACCTCCGGTATCGTTATTGGTTGTTTTAAATATTCTCGCTGTCCATCTGATAACGAAGCCAGGGCAATATCCTCTAGGTATTTTGTAAGTGCCTCCTCATCGGTTGCTCCCACTGAGGCGTACATTTTATTATACGCCGCCGTAAATGCTTGGGATATCCTGTCATTGTCAAAGTGTGTTACCCCGTTATCATCTGTTATTTGCGTTATCGTGTGTTGCTTGCCTCTGGCTTGTATTTTTTTAGCTAATATGTGGCCTGATCTCCCCTCCTCTCCATATGCTCTCGCAGTGTGTTGCTTCGTCAAATACTTAATCTCATCGTCTGCAAACTCATTATACTGCGTGATTTGCTCTCTTATACGCCCTAGTGTCGCTACACTAAGTGTCTGATCGTATTCTGCCTCGAGCCTTTTTAGTGAATTTTATATACTATGCAGTTTCGCGCGTATGTCTTTTAGTATTCCCGCGCTGATGGTAGCCTTGAAGGCCTCCCATACTATGCTGGGGTCTTCTACTGAGCCCACATTTATCTGAAAGTATTCTTCCACTGCCTCCCTTATAGTTTCACTGTACACAGGGTCTAACAGTGACTTAGCGTTGAATCTCCAAATGTATTGAGGCGGCGTGTAGGGGGGTATGTCCATCGCCATCAGCACCGGTTTGTGGTCTGAGAGCGTCTTTGGGAGGTGTCTGATGTCTGTGATCCAGCCATTGGCCCTTTTCGTGGTTAGCCAGTAGTCAATCCTGGACCAACTCATGTGCGCAGTTGATGCACCCTCCTTGGTGGTTTGGTGTCGTAAACGCCACGTGTCGACCAGATCGAATTCCTCCATGCCATCTAACAGTGCCTTTGTGGCTTGCTTATGATGTTCTATCGCATTCGGCGATCTATCCTGTGTCTCGTTTAATGTCACATTTAAATCACCCCCCCCATATAAAGTCCATGTGTGGCAGCTCTCTTAGTTCGTTAAAAATGGTGCTGTAAAACCCTGGATTATCTGTATTGGGCCCATATGTGTTTATCAATCCTATTCAGGTCCCTTGCAGTGTGCCGGTGAGCCAGACATATCTGCCCTGGTCATCCTTGATCTCTCTATTCATTTGGAATTGTACCCCGTTCCTGATCAGTATTAGGACTCCCCGTGAGTATGAGGAATAGGATGATGCGGCAGCGACCTCCGCCCATCTCCTCCCTATGGCTTTGTCGGTGTTTACAGTGAGATGCGTCTCCTGTAGCATTGCTATCTCTATGTGATGTCTGTCTAGATATGCCATCACTTGTCTAATTTTCCTGGGGTTATTCAAACCTCTTACGTTCCATGATAAACATTTTAGCGATTTACCTCTATTTTGGTCTGCCATGTCTCATCCAACTTCGGAAAGCATGTGTATCATTAGAGTATTTAACATGTCTGCGCATTTGTTACATGACTTGTAACAATAACAAGTTTTCCATACAAAAAGTGAACAGTTCCCCCCCCCACCCACTCCCGGATCCCAATTATGCGGGAGAATTTCCCTTGTGTCTCAAAACAATATACTTGCGTATTAACTTCAGTTACAAACTTATTATTTCTTGTGAACTGGTGCACAACTGATCGGGACTTACCCTCTGTGGGGGCACGCCAGAGTCCCATCTTCCTCCCTAGTTGGTTAGGAGGTGGGCTGTGAGCGTTGCCTCAGAGTCATTGCCAGTTAGTTGCTAAACAATTCACTTGCGGTGCCTTATGTTCTCGTTTGCCAGGACAGCTTAAGCCCCAGTTGCGGTTTACACTTCTTCCCTTTAGTCTTTTCTTTTGTTGCAGCTTCATGCCGGGGTCAGTCTTCTTGCTCTTGTTGCCTTACTTGTTTGGTGCCTTTCAGTATAGTGTCTGCTTATTCCATGGCAGCTTTTGGCGTGTTAAAGAGCTTGTCCTTGCCTTTGTGCGTTATCTTTAAGCTGGCTGGGTACAGCATTGCATACTTGATTTCTGCTTTTTGTAGCCGATTCTTTACCTGCTGGTATTCACGTCTGGCTGTCTGCACCGTGATGGCAAAGTCCGGGAAGAATAATAGCGTGTTCCCTTGGTAGTGAATGTCTCGTTTTTCTCTCGCTAACCGTAAGATCGTGTCGCGGTCTCTGTAGTTTAACAGTCTGGCCACAATTGGGCGCGGTTGCGCTCCGGGAGGTGGTCGAGGAGCGAGAGACCGGTGTGCTCTCTCTACTATCAGTAGGGGTGACAGTTCTCCAGGGCCGAAAATGTCTTTCAGTAGCGTTTCTACGTACTGTTCCATGCGCCCGGTATTTGTCGATTCCGGTACACGTATTATATGGACATTATTGCGCCTCGATCACGCTTCTAACTCTTTGTTCTTGGCTTGGATGAGGGCCATCACTTTCTCCATGTTTAGGCTTTTGCTCTTCAAGTCTTGCGTTGTGTCTTCCGTAGTTGAGAGTCTGTTTTCCACTTCAGTGATTCTGCTCGCTTGCTGGTCTAGTTTCGCTGTCATGTGGTCCATACGGAGGTTTAGGGGGTCAATTTTCCCATCTATCGTCAGTAGACTTTGTTGCACAGCAACTAATGTGGCTGCTAGGGTATCTAGGCTCGTGCTTTGCTCCTCCATAGCTGCTACGTTGTCCCCAGTAGCGCGTGTGATTTTCTTTGGTTCAAATGTCAGCTTGGGTTGCGCTTTGTCTGTTTTCCCCATTTGATCTGAGCTCTGTGCCTCGCCAGCATACTGCCTCCGATTTCGGTTCCTGCGTGCTTGTTGCTGCCTTTGTTATTTGTCTTTGCCCTGGTCGTATGTATCTGAATTGGTGGGGCTCCTGGTGGGACACACTGCTCAGCCCCGGCTCGGTCTCCCTGAGTTGTGTTTCTTAGGCCCGATTCATGCTGCCTACCATGCGCAGGGGCCCGATGTTCTTGGTGAGTCCTGTGTCATTAGGATGCAGCTTCGTCTGGTCGAACTCTGGCCCTCGGTATCCCTGTCGTTGTTAGCCATGTGCAGAACACCGGCCCTCCTTCAGCATTCAGCACATTCGCCGTTGTTGTCCGCGTTTGCCCCCGGCCGGGATGGCCCGCGTTATGGCTATAATGTGGACACTGCACTACGTACTGATCAGTCGGGTTCGGCCCGTGCAGCGGACTTTATTTGCAGCCGGTACCCCCCAGCAGAGCCAGACCTGTGCGTCGTCACGTTATGTCTCTGTGCTCTGTAGGACTGTGCTAGGCCCCACTCTGCAGCTGTCTTCAAACGTTACTAGGCCGCGCTCACCGGGCCTCCGCACCGCGGCCCTTCACCGCTCCCGGGCGGGACGCAGGGGTTATGGCGTTTGTCTTGTCTCTTCCGCTCGCAGCGCAGGTGCACCCCTCATCCACTCGTTGTCCGTGCCTGCAGGCGCTGCGCAGCTCGTCCCGTCCCCTCGCTTTGGCCCAGCCCAGAGGTGCACCCGGTGCCGTCCTCTTGTTTCCCACATTCACGCGCTGCCAGGCCTACCGCTACTCATCAGTTGTCCGCGTTGCGACCTGGCGAGAGGGCCTCCCCGCCGCTTGTGCCGTGCCTCCCGCGGGGCTGGTGCAATATGTCACTGTCGGGTGAGGCGGTCACAATCAGTGCAGCAGCTGTGCCGCCAAGAGTTCGCCCGTCCATTCCGCAAGTATCTGGAGTGCAGCACTTACTTTTTTGTTCGGTGCGTACCGCTGCGGTGGCTCCGGACCTTGTTCCCAGGGATGGTTCTCGGACACTGCTCCCCTGCTCACTGCTCTTCCAGGCTCAGCAGTGGGATGGTCACTCTCGTCGTCTTCGGCACCCGTGCAGTCTCAGGGCCGCCGTCTGCTCGATTTCTTGCCTGCGGAGCCGTTATCACCGCCCGGCCGCCACGTTGCCTGACCTTGCCTGCCGCTTCTAGCTCTGCATCGTCTGTTTGCGCTCCACACCGGCGATACTCGCACTGCCCTGGTGCTCTTGGTATTCCGGCACCAATATCCCTGCTTATGGCGTCTTTCTGTTGGGCAGAAAGCAGGATTATGTTGGATAGTTCGCTCACGGCCGGCCGAGCTGCACTATATTGCGGCCATCTTGCCGTGGGCTCTCTAGCGCCCCCCCGATTCCCACGGATGTAAGACGGTTAATCAGCACTTGGTGAATGACCATATCAAAAGCGGCCGACAGATCCAATAGGACCAAGGATGCATTTCCTCCCTGATCCAGCGTCTGCCTTAGTTCTTCAGTAGCTGTAATTAAGGCCAGCTCCGTGCCATGCTGAGCACGGAACCCGAACTGGGAAGGGCCAAGGATTTGATTAGTGCAAATGAAGGCTGTAAATTCTTGGTTAAAGGCCTTCTGCACTACCTTTGCTGAAAATGGAAGACGTGATATTGGCCTATAATTATTTGGGTCATTGACATCTAGATTGGCTTTTTTCAAGAGTTGAGTGATCTAAGCTTTTTTCCACTCTTTTTTTAGGTCTCGCTGAGCCAGCGCATGCGCTGCTCTGTGAGAAATTTAGTGAGTGGCTTTTGAAAGTGCTACCACAGGCTTTTCCTGGCCTCAAGCTTGCGTTCACGCGAGCGTGCACGCGCGCAGCCGCCATGTGGGTTTCTGTCAAGGCTCATTAAGCCTTGCGTGCCTCTCTCCGCCTTGCTTGTGTTTTTTTTTACTTCGGGCGCGAGGCGCTCGCGCTTGTTTTTCCAGCAACCGTAAATTGAGGGACTTTAGCAATGGCGCCCGTGTCCACTGTCAGCAGTTTCTAACATTTCCACCCGCTTTCCCTACGTGACCGCGTTGGAGCTGTTACGTTGCCTGGATGAACCTCTGTGATCCCTATAGCCCCTGCAGACATAACGGACAGCAGCAGAAGGTTTCTTTACTTTCGATGACTCTTCTCCCTTCATTCGACGATAATCTGGGTAACTTGAAGGAATAGGCAGGGTTGGTTCGGCTTATTCTTTATGCCCCCCTTTTCATTGTTTTATCCCCTTTCCCACTGCACTCTGCTAGCGCAGACTATGCTGATCCATTTTTTATTCATTATTCGCGGTCCTCCTCACAGCATACGTCTTCCAGTGTCCTCGCTTTTCCGTGTTACTTCTATACCCTTTTTATCCCCTAATCCCTTATCACCCCACCTTCTACCGGTGGGGCAGTATGGGTGCCATAAAACCTGGTGCAACCAAGCCCCGCCCACTCCGTTTGTGGTCAAATAAAATACAGCCATAGCTATGCAGATTTAAATAGAGCGGACATTACAAACGGGTTAGTGCCGTTTCAGTGAGCCCGGTACCAGTGCATCTGCTGAGGTACTGCTAGCCCCTGCCCCCCATTTGATCTCCTCCTTTACGTGTACCCTTCAGTTTCCCTTCCCTGTGATACACTGTTTTCCTAGCTGTGTCCAAAACGCGCTCTCTCGCTGCCCCCAGGGCTCACTGACCTTCTCTCACCGCCCACTCGCTCGTCTGACCTAGTTAGGCCCCCCCAGCAGCCCCCTCCTTGTCTCCTGCTATTTGCACACAAGAGAAGCAGGACTCGTCATTGTGAGCGAACAGCACGCTGCTGCTCTTCGCACAGCGCATGAGATCATCTTCCAGAGAAGAAATAAAAGGCACAGCCGCTGAAAACTACAAGGAACTCATGGAAAATAATATTTTGTAACGGAGTTGTGGATAGAGCTCTAGGAATATATGTACACACACACACACACACCCTCGCAATGCATGGCCACATCTGGCAGCGGTAACGCCCTCAAACACCCCTGTTATCTATCTATACAATGTTCCAAGGGCTTGTGCTGTACCACTGGCAATCAGTGTACCTCTGTTCATAAAAATAAAAAAAACTGCAAAACTACAACTCAATACGAGTATACATACTAACATGACAGGCACTAGCATTCAATACAAAACAAGCATTGGCATAGCCAATAGGTCTCGCCTTTGGGACCTTATAAGTGTTTAGTTATCCAGCACAATATCCTTGGTGCAACAACATCAACTGTTGCATGGCTAAACACTTGTAAGGTCCCAAAGGCGAGACCTATTGGCTATGCCAATGCTTGTTTAAATAGCCTGTGTGAACAATTTCATTAAATAAAGGAGTAAGGTAAAATATGCCATATATAGAATCCGTGGGGGACAGGAATCCCATGGTGAACCTGATTTAACTTGTTTAACAAGTGTTAGTGTTTGGTCCTCTGTTAGGGATAGGAGGCTTGATAAGGTGTGATTTGGCATATTATAAGGACAGCTGAGCGGGTTATCCTGTAAGACGCTTGCGGAAGTGATAGAGATAGGCTTTCCTGGCAAAGTATTAGATCCAATATTTGAAGAGGAACTGATTCCTATTGTGTGATTGGTTATATGACGGCCTGTTGTACTAGAGGTAGAGTAGGAGTTATATACTGTTTTGACCTTAGCCTGAAACGCAGCTGCTAGGGCGTCACAAAACTGTTGACTAGTCGCTACGTTTTTTTCCTCAGGTAGTTTAGACCGTTTTTTCACTGTAGTAAACAAATCTTTAGAGGAGTTTTTAGAGGATTCTATTTTGGCAATACAATATTTGGATTTTTCCGCATGGATCAGTTTTTTGTAGAGCAGTAATAATGCCTTATATAGTTCTTTACCAGTTAGCTTAAAGTTTAGGGTCCATTTTCTTTCTAGTCTGCAACATTTTTGATTTTGAAGTTTGGTGTTCTCATTAAACCAGGGCTGCTAAGGGGCTGATTTACAGTTTTTTTCCACTCCTAGTTGGTGCGAGCTGGTCCAGGCTGCTTCCAGCCAATGATAGTAGTTATTGGTGGCTAGATAAATATCCCCTGAGATCATAGGGGTGGTCAGAGTAAGTTTTTTGAGTTATTGATTTTGTGCCATGGTCGGCGCGAATTTAATTCGGAAAGAGTGTCAGCACACACACTATTTCAATCACTACAGAGGTATAGTGCTAGCAGTCTTATCCATTTAACACTATAATTTTTATACAGTGACTCACCTTTGTCTGCAGTGTGTCAGTCATTTCCACATATATTTAAACTATTTGTGCATTTACCTCTCTAACAACCTATTTATATTCTGAAATCAATATTATGAAGTAATGCTATGGCATACCTATTGTAAAGTAAAAGATTTTAAGGTTTAAACAGAGGAAATTATTTAACAAGGTCACTAGAGTGTGTATAATTAATTCACATAGCATTACAGCTCTCCTACAAAGCTAATTTAGGACCTGTGTGCTATATAGCTAACCCTGTGGCTTCTTAGTACCCTATCAGCTCTTACATTGCCCAGTATGGCAGGTACTAGCATGAATCAACCACCACCATTTTTAAATGAAAGTGGTGCACCTGAATTGCCTCGAAAAGAATGGGTCAGTTGTTTGAATTTAATTTAATAGCTAATGGGGGCGGGCGGGGAAAATGCAGTCCATTAGGAAACAGCATAGGGGTATATTCACAAGAACGTGTGATAACTACCGCAAGAGTAGCGTAACGCAACTTTCAATATAGCAGCCTAGCGCGGAAAAATAACCCGTGTCAACGTGGAATTCACAACAAGGCGGTAGCATGCGATAGTCACCAGATAACGCGTCAAATGTCAGCGTGAAAATCAACGCCACGCCGAAAAAATGCGAAACGCGAACGCAAAAAATCATGCGATTAGGCCAATCGCGGTACAGAAATCAGTGAACACCAGCCACAGGCCTGCTAATCCCACGTGTCCGGCGGGAAAAAGCACCATAAAAGAAAGAAAAAAAAAAGCCCAAAAACAATTCAAACTGCGTAGCAACCGAGTGCAGAGGACAAGCCGAACACCACAAGCCCCACGCGGGACCAGCCAGGAACCCTGCGTTCGGGGAAGGGCAAGGACAAGAGGAAGAGGAAGAGGAAGACGGGGTTCAGTCCGCAGGAAGACCGGATCATCGTCACGGAGGTGACCGAACACCATCAACAACTGTTCGGCACCTCCACTGCGGCACTGGCAACCCAAACCGAAAAATGGCAGGCCATCGTTACCAACGTCAATGCAGTCGGAGTGTTGAGGAGGTCACTGGAGGAGGTCAAGAGGCGCTGGCATGATCTGAAAAGGCAGACCAAACATAAGCTCGCCGCCAACAGGGAGGCAGCAACGGCGACTGGAGGTGGGAGTCCTGCGACACAGGAGGAGCTGGATGAGCTGGAGCAAATGGTGGCCACAGTCAGCAGTGAGGAGACATGCACAATTACGTGTAGCACACTGCACACCCACAATGACCTTGGAACATGTCCCTGATTGCCTTGGCACACTGCAGCACACATAGAAACGCCAAGTAGGCCCCCACCCACAATGTGCACAGAGGGGCCCCCCCCTATCACCAATATCACAACCGACCCATGCACATGTGCTGAATCCAGCAAAGCAGCGGCTCTGTGACCCACACTGACTATGCACGTAACACTGCATGTCCGATAGCATGGCAGCAGCCCAAAAAAATGACATGGCCCATGAATCGACATGGAGGTAGCCCAGTGCGGATCACATCCGTAAAGGAGCAGGTCACACTCCGACATGTCCACGTGCACCCACAACCCATGCCGTACAATACTCGCAGCAGACGAACAATGCACCAGGCCACAAAATCTGTCCGAGAGCACATATGACCCAAGTCAAAAGCAAATCAGGCCCCGAAAAGCACACAATTCAAAGGCACCCCGCCTCAAAGGGAGAAGGCTACACGAAATCAGAGCTGCAGGGGCAACACCACCACAATGCAGCACACACACATAGCAATCACAGGACATCCGCAATGACGGCAATGTGGTACAATGTGCAACACCAGCACCACAGGACAGAGCTCACAACAGGTTCCGCTCGTGCGTAGTAACTGTCCACTCACATCTGGCATTGCCTGACACTGTGTGATGATAATGAACGGGTACTACCACACATCCATCATGTATCCGGAAAACACACTGACTGCCATCAAATAGCCAGCTCCCCCAAAACAGTCACAATGTACATTGGCATGCAGTCTGAATGTAAACATCTGCAAATCAACAACATACATGTGAAACTCTGTTAACCTGCATCTCCCCTCAACATTGCAGAGGGACAATCAACACTTACTACAGAGCAGACCACAAACCCCATCATTGATGATGTAGAGGACAACCTGCACATATGTCAAGATACCCTCCAACGGATACTGGACAGCCTCTGCACCCCATCCCCAGGAGCAGGGCAGGCCAGCTGCCTCGAGGTGACCCCACCACCTGCACAAACCACACAGCAGGAAACACACACCACCACGGCTGTCTCCCAGGACCCCCCGACCAATACATGGAGTACATACAACGTGTGTGGTCTTCCCAGGTGGAGTTGGCTGAACAGCTGCGGGTGGGTTTTGAGCTCATGGCAACCAAACTCGATGCCATACGTGGGTGTCTGAGTCCCATCAGGGACCACGTACAGTCCCTATCAGACACCCCCGGTACGCACCATGCTCCGCCACAGACCTTGGCTGACCTCGCTGGTGCCATGAATTGTACACAAGAACTGTGTGGGCAGACAGGCACCAGCCATGACAGCACAGAGTTGGCACAGATGCGGAGGTCAATGGAGACCATGGAGCAGATGCAGGCTGGAAGGATGTCTGCCACGGATGGACACCAGCGAGTAGTAGCTGGGAACTTCAATGCCCTGCAGTACTTCATCTTGCCATTGCTGCCACTGAGCCGTCCCCAGATGACTGCAGCGGGAACATCGACACACACAGCTCCGACCCCTGATGTGTCCGTGGCACCCAGTGATGCAGCCATCACCCCGCCACACACACCAGACACACCGGTCACAGAACCATATCAGGGGAGTGAGAAGGGGATGGGAACTACTGTTTGAGGAAGGAGGCAGTAGCATCCATCACCACCGTATGGCCTGTCCCTGCCTGGTTATGACCTATGCATCATGGCCTGGGAAACACCTCCTACTGACCCCCGGAACACTCTGCGACATTCACCCGGACCCCGACACGGACTGCCATTTCTTCACCGCTGGCCAATTACCCAGCTATCCTGCTGCGGACTGCACTCTCCCTCTTCCCAATCACTGTGCAATCCCCAAAGGACTCTGGTTGGCCCACCACTGGGCTTCCATGTGATGTGGGCTTGGATGGCCATGTACAGCTCCAGCTTCGTCAATCACCTGAATGTGAATAAAACATTCTAAATCACACAGATGTGTCATCACTATGTTCACTCACATATGGAAGTATGGCTGGATATGGGGACGATGATTGCACATGAAGGTATACCCTGGTAACTGACATCTATGCGCATGTGTATCCCTGAGACACATGGCCAATTGGATGACTGTGAAGGTGAGTACTAGCTGTGTCCCCATTGCACATCAACAACAATCACAAAACCCCCCAATGTAGGCACACGTCCATGTGTTGAATAGGGCTGTGTGTAGGACTGACCCAAACGAAAGCAGGCCAGGAGTGGTGTCCTACACCACATGTGACAACAGAACTTCACATCGCATACCTACTCACACACATCTGTGTGGACACATTCTGTAGTGAGATATGACATTGCTCCACATGATCAGTGGTTGGACACCATACTCACATTGCTGACGTCACGTAAGTGCACATGTCGTTCAGCACATATCCAAAAACAATGTCTGGCTCACAGAGGTGGAGCTTGCCAAAGGGACACACCCACATTGCACATGCGTCAGTCAGGTCCTCCCTGTGTAGGGACGATGCTCATTGTGGCACACGAGTGGACAATCTAAACAACACACCTCACAGTTAGACACCAGTGGAGTGGCATAGACTTTATTGGCATGTGCGTGTCAGTACGGACGAGGCAACGGCCACAGCAGGCAGGAACATGCTTAAGACACTTACACACAGCATGGGTACATGTCGAGTTTCAGAAAATGTCGGGGCTAAAATGGACAACATTCATCACGGATGGCAACGCTCACAGCCCACCTTGCCTTGCTGGATGAGTCATGTGTTGTTTGGCGTCTGCCCATTGCCCCGTGTGAGGGGGTACGACTCACTGCACATGGGATCTGCATAGTGCTCTGCCTCTGGAGTGCGCCGATTGTCTGCTCTGCTGACAGTGATCAGGTGTGAGGGTCCGACAGGTTCACATGTCGTGCTACATTGCCATGTGTGTGCTCTCCCCCCGCAGTGTGTCCGAATTGGCAATGTTGCCAAACGACACTGTGTTGCTCTGACCATGGACCTGCGTCACCTTGCAGAGGTGTGTGTACACACGCGTTGTTCCATGCACATGCATCCAGAGCCCGAACGAAAGCAGACGTGTCCTCTGTTGTGGTGGGATATGTGGGATATGTGGGCAATCCCCACGATGCAACAAGTTGTTGGGCCATGTGCTGTGGGTGGCAATCGGATGTGGCTGCAGGAACGTAGTTACTCGTCCATGAATGCCTGTGCAGCTTCATGTGCAATGTGTTCCAATAGTACGTCGTTGTCGTGTTCAAGGAACACCAGGGTGAGCCAATCCATTAGGTGGTCTGGGCAGGTGTGCTCAGCCCACGCTGTCTCACCGATCCGCAACACCGCCCAATAGGGGAGCACCTCGATGTGGTCACTGCACACGAGAAATTGTGCAATCTCCCATGCACAACTACCAATACATACGCAGTATGTCAAGGCATCCCATGCACGGCTGTCTCTGTTACACTCCTGTTCGTGATCCAACAGGGGGCGCAGACACAAGTCATAGTCCAATTCATCAACAGTTGTGTTGGATAGGCAGACATCCATGGGACACTCGAATGTGCATGTTCGGCAGTGGAACCAGGGCTGGACGCAGGTGACGTGGGCATTGCGGAAGCTGAGACTGTAACTGATCCGCAGCACTGCCAGTGGCAGTGCGCCCAGTAAATGCAGCATACGTGCACGGTACTGTTCCACGTGACGGGGGTTGTGCATGTGCCCGGTATGGCCTGCCATTGCGTTGGTGCATCTCGTGAACTGGCACTCTTCTGAACTGTGGCAGTTGTGTGGAGGATATGTCACAGCTCTGAGCAGTGATTCGAATGTGTGTGCAACGTTGTGGGTAATGGGTTGCTGTTTCCGTGAGTGTCAAGGGCATCCCATGCGGGGGTACCACAGGCAGGGGCTTCTGTGTGTGGGCTGTGGATAAGTCGGATGGTTCATTTGCGGAATGCGTGGTGTGGGAGTCGTCCCCATCTGCCATTGCATCTCTATCAGGGTGTTCCAGGCGCGTTCTGGACCAAGGTCAGATGTGCAGGTGTCCTCCCGCCTTCTGCATTGGGACAATGGTACTTTCATCCCTGATGTTTGTCTGACTACTACTTGCGTTTTCGGAATGTGATGTGGCTTTGGCGCTGAGATTGGGACACGGCCTTGGGCTCATGCTGTACGGATGGTGATGCACACACACATGTTGGCATGTGGAGCCAGGTGCCCGTGCGGCCTTGCGCTGCTTGTGCTATCTCACTCCGTCTCTCTCCCTCGCTCTCTCCCTCTCTTTCCTTTGTTGGGCGCATGGTACACCTTCTTCTCTTGGATTTGGTCTTCCAGGCTGTGTGCTACGGATTGTCCAGTGAGGAGCCGCTAGGACTCATCCTAAGGGTTGTTTCTGCTTTTGTTTGTATGGTGTTCTGTGTTTGTGATTGCATTGCTGTATGACTGATTCTCCATTTTCTGGCCACGCATGTATGTTTATTTGCCTGCTTGTGCGACATCAGGCAAAATGTTTGTTTTGAGATTCGTGGTGTTGGTGTGCAGTTTCTTAGGTTGGGGGTGGTCCCGGGGGGGGGGTATTGCGGGCCTGGGTGTGGTGTGAGTGGGTGTTGTGGCCCTCTTGGGTGTCCATGCTGCATGTTCAGTTGCTCGTGGGCATCTGTTGTCCTTCATGTGTGACTCTGGGCTGTGCTCCCTTTGTGGTGTAGGCTGTGGTCGGACTTTACACCAGGTCAGGGCAGGTGTAGATTTCCTGGTGCTAACGCGGCTTATCGCCGTTTTTTTGTTTTTATCGCCGATGTGGCTGGTCGTTGTGAATGTTGAGGTGTGATGTTGTCGCGCCTTTTGGCACGGGAACGCCCACTCTGCATCTCATTAGCAATAGTTGCGCGGGTCCTCTGTGCCGATGTTTTTTGCGGCTGCTATCACGGGTAAACTGGTGCTGTGGGCTGTTTACACCAGCTTGTGAATGGGGAGGTATTTTTATCACGACTTTGGCTGCGATAAAGTGCCGTTAATTCGGCGATAGCTCCTTGTGAATATGCCCCATATTCTTTTACAGAATCTGGACATTCATGGTAGAAAAATCAATGAGACAATACTAGATTCAACAGTATCTACTGATGGAAAAGACGAAAGAACCCTAGATGTGTATCAAACAACTTACTTAAATCTCGAGCAACTGTTTGGGGACAATAATGGAGAGACATAAATTCTTCAGTAGAATTCAAGGTAAACATGAGAGTTTTAACAATTACATTGGTGTGCTTAGAGATTTGTAGAAGTTACGTGACTTTGGTTCTCTGACAGAAACATTAATTAGGGGCCAAATTGTTAAATGCACTGATAACTCTTGAATCCAAGAGAAACTCTTGCTCAAGAATCCGACTTTAAAAGAGGCTATTGAAACAGCAAAATCTATAGCGCACACATACCAATGTATTAAAGAAATGACGTCATCCTCAGAAGCTGTATCTGAAATAAATACAGAAAAACATGACACTGAAATATGTCAAATTAAAGACAAAGATGCTAAATCTAATAAGAGCAGATGTAACCCTGAAGGTAATAGTATTAAATGTTTATGCTGTGGAATTATTTAGCTTACAACCTGAATTGTCAGGCAAGAGGTTCGATTTGTAGGAAATGCAATAAAAGGGGGCATGTTGGGAGGGTGTGTAAAGAAAATGACAAAACGTCAGTTAATCCTATTGAGGGTAATGCTTCCGCAGGGAGGAAAATTTGATTCCAAATAAACAGTATAGAAAACAACACCAGATTAGGATAGCCTAAATGTAAAGTGTGTGTAGAAGGCAATGCAGTTACGATGTTTGCTGACTATTATTCATGGATATAACAAAGACCCTATTCCACTAAATGCATGGTGAAAGTACGCATCAATTTCAAAGGTTGTTCTACCTATGGCAAAGAGTATGTGGTTAAAAGAAGGTCAAATTTATTAGGTTGGCAACACCAAAGAGAGTTAGACATCACACTTGACCATAACAATGGTGAGCAAGTGCTCCTAATTGACAGGTCTGTTGGAGACAAACATTTTTGTGATGAGTTCCTATGTCTTTTTTAAGACCAATTAGGACACCTACACGATTTCCAACATAAAATCAAACTGAAAACCAATGCTAAAATGATTGTACACAAGCCACAACCCATACCATTATTTCTTAGGAAAGCGCCTTTGGAACAAGAGATTAAAAAAATAACCAATATGGGAATAATTCATTCAGAAAGATAATTATTCAGAGTGGTTATCTCCCATGGTTCTGGCCAAAGAGCAAATAGTGAAGGGCTATGACTTTGTATGAACCCCCACAGTCTTAACAAAAACATATGGCTTGAGGGACACCAATTACCTTGGATAAATGAAATATTGAGTACAACAGGCGAGGCATGTTGTTTTGGTGTCATTGATATCTCTAAGACTTACCATCAAATTGAGCTCCATCATGAATCAAGCACTTAACAGCTTTGATCACTCCTGTTTGGACCATCAAAGATGAACTTGAATCCTTTCTGAGATTGGTCGAATACATGACTAAGGATGTGTTAGAACTCTCAGCCTTAGGGTGGTCTTCCCCCTAATTTTTTGCCTTTCCTCTCCTGTTTTTCTGAATTCGTTTTTGTTGTCCTTAGGACTCTGTGTGCTTTACCACTGCCAATCAGGGTTAAAGTGCTTGTGATCACTCCCTAAAACATGGCAAAATTGATTTTCACCTAGTTTGCATATTCAGTTTATTTATAAATCTCTAGTAAATTTGCATACCATATACCTAGGGCAGCAAAATTAGTGAACCTGCAGCACATATTGTATCACCCACCTAAGTAGCAGAATTAGTAGTTTTAAATTCCCAATTCAACCTGGCCTTGCCAGGCCTGAAACTCTCTTCTTAGTTCATATACGTAACGATTTATATAGGCCCTAAGCAGCCCATATGCCAGGGTGTAGTCTCGGCCTGACTTCAGGGTAGCTCCCGCTACGTTTTTCACTGCACAGCAAATCCTTTTCAGTGGCTCCTCGCAGAAGGGGTGTCCTCATGGAGTCCTTGTTGGCTACAGCCTGCAGCTTCATTCCGCTAGAGATTTTTGACCTCCAAGAAAGAGACTAAGTCCAAATGTAGAAATCTTAATCCTTCCGCGACCCGTGATACCTGATGTCGACGCATCCTCCTTGGGCACCGCCGGCTGCCTTGCCCCACTGAACATTACCTTCTTAGACATTTTTCTACAAAATTTCTTCTAAGTCAGAAGATAAGCGGACACCAGGCCCAATCCACTTTGTGCATCGAACCGAGAGCCATCGCAGTCGGCCATAGCTTTTGACTTTGCCCTTGTCTCGGGTGACCAGATGTCCTCGGTTGGCGCTTTGATCTTTTAGGCACTATATTTCTCTCTAAGATGTTAAAATGTATAACTTTGTTTTACTGATTGTATTTTTGTCATTTTGATGTGAAATTATTTATTACATTTTATTCTAATTTGTTGTTTAGAGTGGGATTTTTCTTGTGTTGTATTTTTACTGTATTACTTTTTAGGTGCTGCATAAATCTTTTTAACATTGCCTCTATGTTAAGCTTAACATTGTTTTGTGTTAAGTTACCAGAGGGTTTAGCACAGGTTAATTTACTGACTTTTTGTGCTTCACCTTGACAAGGATCATGGCTGCTGCTTGAGAAGTGCTCACACCCCCCTCAACCAACACACCATTTCTCACATTGGTGTTCAGTATTAGGAACCAGTACATATGTTTGTGCAGCACCATACAGTGATTGGGGTAATATTAAAATCCCAGATAAATAATTTGACACCAGTTTTGACCTCTTTTTAAATTCTCCTTAGTTTTTAATTTGGCTATTTTTTCCCTTTTCCTAAATGTAAGTTTACTTCACTTCCATTTTGCTACTGTGGAGATTTGTCAAAACTGATGACCTTTGCAATGCTGAGCTGCAGAGGCTCTGTGAGGAGAGGAGGATAAATGCGGGAAAGAAGTAAGCTTAGGCGGAACTTGGGGAATTTCACTCTGCGGAATACCGCAGGGTTACCTAAAAACTCTGTGAGATTCCGCAGAGTTCCATAAATGGCCGGAAAAATGCATGTCGCAATGCTATCTCTGCAATTTGGCACCAATAGCACGATCCATGCCGTAAAATCAGCCCATACTACACCACACTATTTTCAAGTTTATTTTGTTGCTTCTTGAGTAGAAAATCTACTCATAAAGCAGCTCTCTGACCACAACCGCTCACAACTACCCTCGTTAGAAAATCTCGCCAGAAGTCCTCCTCGCCTATGGGAATATTGTGAGGAAATACCAAATCGCTCTCAGGCTTGCCAGCTCGCATTCTGGAGCCTTGCATTGTTCCCACTGTCATTGCATTGTTCAAATGGGAAAACACAAATTGCCCATGCGATGATTGGAGGAATTTGGCTGGATCTCCACATTACAAAAGTAACGTGGAGATGCCACATTTCTGCAATTCCACGAGAAAAATTAAACTCTGCCCAGGCCAAGAAAGAAGGCCACAAAGGTGGACCTCCATAAAGCCCTCCAAGCCATTGAGGAGGACAAAAGGATGCAGTCCACCCCAGAGAATGACAACCCTGGGGAGTAGGAGGTAGACTTAGAGGAGGAGTTCCCTGAGGAAGAGAACAACTTGCCTACAGGAGAAGAGCCCCCTGCCACGGCAGGGAGCAGTGTGTCTGGCCTCAACCTCTCCCCTGAGAAACTCGCAGACAGGAAGGCTGAGAGGAAGTTCAGGCTGCAGATGGGCAAGTTAAAACTGGAGGCAGCCAAGGAGGAGTCTGCTGCCAAAAGGGCCCTAGAGGTGAACAAGCTGGCCCTGGAGGAGATGAGAATGGCTCATGAGAGGAGCTTGAAGGAGCTTAACCTTCAAGCCAGGCAAGTAGAATAGCAGCAATGGTGGCAGCATGCATTCAGTGTCCACTGGTGAGGAAAGAGTCCACATATCTCAAGACCTGTTGCCCAGGTGTGTGGTGGGAGATTAATATATTACCAGATAAAAAAGAGGGTCCAAGGGAAAATTTATAGACCTGCGCGGATAAATCCCCTAACCATATATGACAACAACACAAAATCTGCGGGTCTCAAGGAGGAATATAGAGAGACAGGCGTTACAGCAGTACACGCAACAGAAGAATAAAACAAGAAAGAGGGGGATCTCAATTACGGGACGGGTTCCCATCACCCACCGAAGTGGCATGCTTCATCATTTGGGGATCTCCTCTCGGCTGCACACTAGTGCAACCGAGGAGCTACAACTCCTTGCTAGTGTAAAGGAGGAGCTCGCTGATGTTTTAAATATGATCCAGGACTAGATCACCTAAGATCAATGAAGCATGAGGCAGTGTGGTGAGTATATGGTGCAGTGTGAAGAAAAAAGTGAAATAAAATTGACTACCAGGAGAGAATAAATGTATTAAGATCCCGTGGTGTCAATGGTTAAAGCAGTAAAAGCGCGATCTGAATACATTTGCGAGCGCGCTAGTGAAGAGGTCTACATGTTTCAGCCACTACCGATCTTACTATGATCAAGGCTTTCTTCAGGACCTAGTTGTAACTACTGCACTATAAATGTGAGACAAATTTATACATAAACTGTAAGAACGATACAACCATATACCTGTGTACGTAAATATGTTGGCACTATAGGCATTGGTATAATACTCCTGTATCAAATCGGGAGGAAAACCCACCGCTCCTGGCAACCGCTCAGGGCGTGAGGCAACGCTCTGCTCCGTCGTTACCCCGGACCGGATCCTGAGAGTCACAGGCGCCTGTGACTCTCAGGATCCGGTGCCAACATATTTACGTACACAGGTATATGGTTGTATCGTTCTTTACAGTTTATGTATAAATTTGTCTCACATTTATAGTGCAGTAGTTACAACTAGGTCCTGAAGAAAGCCTTGATCATAGTAAGATCGGTAGTGGCTGAAACATGTAGACCTCTTCACTAGCGCGCTCGCAAATGTATTCAGATCGCGCTTTACTGCTTTTTAACCATTGACACCACGGGATCTTAATAAATTTATTCTCTCCTGGTAGTCAATTTTATTTCACTTTTTCTTCACACTGCACCATATACTCACCACACTGCCTCATGCTTCATTGATCTTAGGTGATCTAGTCCTGGATTATATTTAAAACATCCGCGAGGTCCTCCTATACACTAGCAAGGAGTTGTAGCTCCTCGGTTGCACTAGTGTGCAGCCGAGAGGAGATCCCCAAATGATGAAGCATGCCACTTCGGTGGGTGATGGGAATCCGTCCTCGTAATTGAGATCCCCCCTCTTTCTTGTTTTATTCTCCTGTTGCGTGTACTGCTGTAACGCCTGTCTCTCTATATATTCCTCCTTGAGACCCGCGGATTTTGTGTTGTTGTTATGTGTGGTGGGAGATGACATAGACAAACATTTTACCATCTATGAGGGAGCCCTTAGAATGCACAGGGTCCAAGAGGGGGATTGGGGAGTAAGCATGTGGAAACCATGCTCACAGTGGAGAGGGCCAACCTTCTAACACTAGAGGTGGGGATCACATGAAGTATGCTCCTATGAAAGCCATTTTGCTTGTAGGTTTGGGCTGATCCTTGAGAGGTACTGCCTCAGGTTCAGCAGGGCCAGACTGGGAACCGAAAACGGCCCTGGCAAACTGCTTGGCCGGCCCCCTGGGCGGGGAGCAGGGGGGTGCGGCCGAGCTGTTTGGTAGGGCCGGTTTCGGTCAATTTTGTTACAGTTGGCCGATATTGCTGGCCCCCCGTACCAAAAACGCCCCCCCAGGGGGCCTAAAACCAGCCTCCACCATGGTGGCCCACCGGGGAAACACCTGCTACGGCCAGTCCGGCCCTGAGGTTCAGGGACAGTCAAAAACTACTTAACCAGGCTTGGGTAGATTTCTTGGACTACTCCTTTAAGCTGCGTGTTGAGTGAGGACCACCAAAGTTGATGATTTTACTGTACAATCTGATTTGAAGGGAGTGCATGCTTAGTCAATAGCTGCGTTACTGAGCTGCGCCACCACCTGGTTGTTAGTAAGCTCAGTGAACCCATGGAGCTTGCTAATGAGGCAGACCTCTGGTTCAGCACTAGTATGCCCAAAAAGGCTTCTGGGGGAGAGGTAATAAAGGGTGGTCTGGTTACCCACCAGAAGAAAAAAGGAAAGAGAAAAATAAAAACAAGGAGTTCTTTCAAAGCACCCAAAATTGCTTACAGGGAAGGGACCCCTGCCCAACCCCAACCTGACCAAAAGAACAATGGGTTCTTTGATAGGAAGATAGGTAAGTTTGTCCCTAAATGCCAGGAGTGCTACAGTTATGGGCCCATGAAAGGGCACCACCCCTACCACTGGACCCAAAGTTTGGCCAGTGTAGCGCTTGAGGAGGAGATTGTTCCTGTTAGCGTGGGGGACAGATTAGAGGTTACCCAAGTGTCCCTAAGTGACAGAGATGTGCCCAAAGCCTACATTCCTTACAATACTTCCAAGTAAAGGCAGTGAGTCCCCATCAATGGGCAGAAGGTGTAGGCTCTGGGGGATACAGGAGCTAGTATGACTACTGTAAAGTATCATCTGAGCCTGGGGCAAGCCATGTGTTGGTGGACCCCCAGTGCTACAGAGCCTTCCTACTGGGACTGGCTCTTGACATCCCCCTGGCAGGACATCTGCAGCAGAACAAGACCTTTGCCAGGCTTGTCACCCACTTCTATTGACCCTGGATGAAGATAGCCTCAGATGCATTCTGTATGTCATGTCCCACTTGCCAAGCCTGTGAGACAACCAGGAAAAAGCTCAATGTTCCCCTGGCTTTCTTACCTGCCTTTGGCACCCACTTTACCAAAGATGGGCACCAACAATGTTGGGCCTCGGGATCCGAAAACTGCCTTAGGCAACAGGTTTATCGTGATTTTGGTGGACCGTGCCACCAAATATGCAGAATCTATGTTTCTGAAATCCGTGACTCCACTTCCGTAGCCAGTGTTGTGTTGGAGATTTTACCCGAGTGGGGCTCCCCAAGGAAGTGGTGCCTGACATCCTTGACGTGGGTTTCCCCTGTATTTTTGCCTTTGCCTCTTGTGTTTTTACTGTGTGTTGGACTTCATTTGCTGTTCAGTGCCAAAGTGCAAGTGCTCCCTATGTAAATTATTCTCATGGATTAGTGTTTTCATATTTGGCTTATTTGGTTTACTGTTAAGTCCCTAGTGCCAAGGGCCTATAAACCAAATGCTGCCAGTGGGATTGCAGCACTGATTGTGCCACCCACACAAGCAGCCTTGCAAAAGGGTCTAAGGCCTGCCATTGCAGTGTCTGTGTGCAGTCTAGTACTGCCATGTCGATCTGGCAAGTGCACCCACTTGCCTGGCCCTAGCCTTCCCTTTTCTTACATATGAGCCACCCCTAAGGTAGGCCCAAGGTGCCCCTGTGGGCAGGGGGCAGTGTATGTGAAAGATAGGACATGCCCTGATGTGTGTGGCATATCCTGATAGTGAAATATTGCCAGTTTTCGTTTTTCACTATTGAAAGGCTAGCTGACAGTTTATAGCATCTTATAACTATAACTTTCCATTGGGACAAGATAGGAAGATAACGTTCAGTATGCCTGAACTCAGAATATAAAGATGCATCTTTTAGAAAGGATGATTTTTACATTTGGTGTTTAAAAATACCACTTTTAGAAAGTAGGTATTTTATTGCTTAGCCATCTAGTGTGCCTCTACTATGGTTGTGTATTGACTGTCTGGCTTTGGAGTGACGAGTGCTGGGGATGTACATTCTGTTCAGACAGCCACTTGGGGGGGTGTGGTATGTCCTGCCTTTCCAGGGTGAGTCAGTGCTGGGCTGAATAGAACTGGACTGCATTCAGAGTAGGAGGAGGATATTTCTTTCACACCTGAAGGGGCCTAGTCTGCCTTGGACAATGCTGTCTCCACCTTCTGCCAGGAAGCTGCACCTGAGAGGACAGAACTGGTTTGGACTGAGCACAGAGCCTCTCTGACACTAGAGAACAAATAGAAATTGACTATAAATGTTGGGGCCCAGACCCCTGAACTTTAGATCACTTTTGGAATTCAAGAGGAACCTCTGCCAAGGAGTAGAGCTGGGAGAAGCTGGAGGAGAAGTACTGCCCCTTTGCTGTGTGCTGTCTGGGGTTGGCCTGCAGTAGCTGTTTCTGCCAAGGAGAGGAACTGTGTGCGTATCCTGCTTGACAAAGTATCTCCAAGGGCGTGAGGTAGAGCTTGCCCCCTGTTCAAGAAGTCTCAAGAACAGCAAAGACTTGCTTCTGGGCACTGTCTCTGGAACCCCTGGTTTCAGTCGCCGCAGAAGAAAAGAGCAGCCGACTCTGTCACCGAGTCCGTCGCTGGTTCCGTGCCCTGAAGGCACTGTCGCACTTCGCACCACATCCTTGGTCTCACCGATGCCGCTGGGTGACAGTCACAGAGCCGTTGCTTGTACCGCGTCCTGTGGACACCGCACTCCACACCGCCTCGCTTCACTCTGCCCGGACGTCACTGACACAGTCGCTGCCCGGCCCGAACATCGACCGGCTCCGTCGCCTGCACCGTGACCTGCCAGCACCACATCGAGCACCGCCTCACTCCGCATAGTAAGCCTTGGCCTCACTGACGCCATTGGACGACCGTCACCCAGCCACTGCCTGCACCGCGCCGTGAGAGCACCACACGCTGCACCGCATCCACTTCACATTGCAACCGCGAAGGTTACCCCAACCGGCCCGCACCAACTTGTCGGCCGCAACGAGAAAGGTACTGTCTACGAGTCTGTCACCGCTTTAGCTGACCTGTACTGACGCGGTCGGCTGGAACTGTTAGACTTTTTCAGCATCGCGGTAGCCCCGGACTGTGTTTTCAGCTATTCTTGCAAATTGAAGGTTGTCTTGGAAAGTAACTATTTTTTACAGTGTTGTATGTTGGATTTTTGTTGTATTTGGTCTAGTTGGTTTAGATAAAGTTTTGCTTATTTTTCTAAACTGGTGTGGTGTCTATTTGTAGTGTTTTCACTGTGTTGCTGTATGCATGCACAAATGTTTTACACACTGCCTCTGAGATAAGCCTGTCTGCTCATGCCAAGCTACCAAGGAGGTGAGCAGGGGTTATTTTAGAAGTGTATCCCAGTACCCCGACTAGGAAGAAGGGTCCCTACTTGGACAAAGGTGCAAACTATTGCCAACTGGAAACCCCCAATTTTATAACATTGGTGGTCAGCTGTGAGGTTCTGGACTTGCATTTGCGTCTTACATACAGTAATTGGTGTACACTACTAGTATAGTGCAGACCATTAAGCAACCACATACTATTGGTGAACTTTTTTAATTTTCTGCAACTTGAGAACTGCAAATTTTCTCATCATGACCAAGCCAGCATCTATTGCATCTATTGACATCGAATTTGAAGAGGATAGGGTGGAAACCTACATCGTGTCTCAACTAAAAGCCATCTGCCAGAAATTTACAAATCTTGGTAAGAGGCCTCACCAGGAAGGAGGAATACCAAAAGGCACTGAGGGCCTGGTTGGAGTCCAGAAATGCCAGTGGGCAGGATGAGGATCCTATCGTGGAGGTGGAGAAATTGGATGGGCAGTAGGTGGGCTGTTGAATCTGCCAGGGGGAGGGTACCTTCCAGAGATGGCAGCAGTATGTCTTCAAGAGGTCTGTCCCCAGAGGAGCTGGAGAACAGAGAGAGAAGTAGAGTGCATACGTTGGAGCTCACAAAGCTCAGGTTGGGAAAGGATAAGGAATTGGAGTTGGAAAGGCAGAAATTGGTTCTAGAGGAAAAGAGGATGCTCTTAGAGCATGAGAGAGGGTTGAGGGAGCTGGACAATAAAATCCACAAGTGTGGAGTCCAGTTCCAATGGTGGCAGCTTGCCATCAGTGCCTCGTGAAGGGAGAGTGCACATCCCAAGAGGTAGTCAAAGATTACGTGAAGAGTGATGACATTGGTCAGTGGTACAGGGGGTATGAGGTAGCAATGAGGTCCCACAGAATCCCTGAGAGAGACTGGGGAGCGGGGTTGTGGAGCCGCTTCTTGGCAGACGGGAGGGAGACAGTGCTATCCTTACCAGACGAGGAGAAGATGTGTTATGCTCCTATGAAGGAGGCATTAATCAGTAGATATGGCTTAACCCCAGAACTGTACAGGCAGAAGTTTAGGGCCTGTAAAAAGCTTGAGTCAAACACTTGGGTGGAGTATGTTTCCTATTTTTGCAGAGCACTGGATGGTTGGGTGAAGGGTAGCCAGGCAAATGATTTTCAGGAGCTCTATGATTTGATGGCATGGGAGCACTTGTTGCTAATTGTTTTCCAGAGCTACGCCAGCATTTGATTAACAGTAAGCTGACTGACCCCAGGAAGCTTGCTGTGGAGGCGGATCGCTGGGTCAGTACCAGGGTCCACAAAGGGCATGTGGGAGACTCCGCCAAGGGTGGGCAGGGTCCCCAGCAGAAGAGTGGGGGAGAAAAGGGTAAACAGAAGGAGTTCCAAAAAGAACCCCAAAGTAATTCCCCTGGTAGCAAGAAGCCATGGGTCTCTTCAGGTAAGCCTGCAGAGAATGGCCCCTGCAAGTGTTATGCTTGTGATCAGGTGAGTCACTTCATGGGGGGTCCTAAGTGTCCCAAAATCACCACTACACCCACTGGTGCACCGCCCCGTGGGCTGAATAGTGGAGCTTTGGAGGAGGAGTTGGGTTCCCAGGAGGGGTGGGAGCCAGCAGAATTGACCCTGGTCTCACTAGGAGACAGTAAGATGGTCCCAAGGACCCACCTGCACGCTAACACTAAGAAATACGGGCAGTGGGTGACCATCAATGGCCATAGAGTGCAGGCTCTAAGAGACACTGGAGCCAGTGTGACAGATGTCAGTTGTCGGCAAGTATCTGAAGAGCAGGTGGTCCCCAACGTACTTTACCCAGTAGTTGCAGCTGACAACTCAGAGTGCCTCTGCAAAGTGGCACAGGTTCCCTTTGAGTGGTGGGGGGGGGGTCTCAGGTACCTTGAAAGTAGTTGTGAGTCCAGCCATGCCTGTTGACTGTCTGCTAGGGAATGACCTGGAGAGTTCCCCTTGGGAGAGGGTCAAACACAGGTCTCATTTGGCTGAGTGGGTGTGTGGCCACTCGGTCTATGGTAGCAGGTAATGGCAATCAAGAGGACCTGGAGCCTGGAAGATTGGCCCAAGTGCCTGCCAAAAAGAGAGGCAGGGGGCGCAGGAAATCGCCCCCGAAGTTCCCACGGCCCACGAGGAGGCAGACCTTGAGGAGGGATGCTCTGGAGCCTACAGGGGAGCAAGTGGCCGAACTGGGGGACCTGCCTCAGCTGACCCATTAGCAGCAGGAAGGTGGCCCCTCCAGGGAGGAATTCTGCAAGAAGCAGCAGGAATGCCTCTCTCTTCTTGGGTTGCGGCAGCAGGTGATCAGTCTGGGTCAAACTGGATTTACTGGGAGAATGGTCTCCTGTATAGTGAGCCTAAGGTTGCTGAGCCTGGGTCAACCCGTGTGCTGGTGGTAAACTAGCGCTTCAGAGCCTTCCTACTGGGTAGGGCTCATGATGTGCCTCTAGCAGAACATTTGGGGCAGGGCAAGACCTTTGAAAGGCTTGTCACCCATTTTCACTGGCCCCGAATGAGCAAGGATTCTGACACTCGCTGTAGGACTTGCCAGGCGATTGGCAAGAGTGGGAGGGAGTGCAAAGCTCCTCTCTAACCTTTCCCTGTCATTAGCACCCCCTTTGTGAGGATGGGCATTGACATTGTGGGGCCTCTGGACCCCAAGACAGCCATGGGCAACAGGTTCATCCTGGTCTTGGTGGACCATGCCACCTGGTACCCCAAGGCCATCCCTCTCCGGACTGTGACGGCTCCCGTGGTGGGTCGGGCATTGATGGGGATGTTCTCCCATGTAAGATTCCCCAGAGAGGTGGTGTCTGACCATTGGGCCAACTTCATATCCAGGAATATGAAGTCCCTGTGGCAGAAATGTGATGTTACCTTTAAGTTCACCACTCCTTACCACCCCCAAGGAAATAGGCTGGATGAGAGATTTAACCGGACCCTGAAGGGCATGATTATGGGTCTCGGTGAACCCATGAGGCATAAGTGGGATGTCCTCTTACCATGCATGGCAGCTTGCTTACAGGGGGGCACCTCAGAAGTCCTTAGGGTTTAGTCCCTTTGAGCTCTTGTATGGGCATCCTGTAACCTCTTTGACCTCTGAGGAGTCTGGTCAAAGAAGGCTGGGAGAAAGGTCCCAGTAAACCTCCCCAGGATGTATATAGCTGCATGCTGGCCTTCAGGAACCATACCAAGCGCTTTAGACAACTCGCCCAGGCGAATCTGGAAGCTAGGCAAGAAGAAATTAAATGGTGGTACAATCAGAATGCCACTCTGATCGAGTTTCAGCCTGGTCAGAAAGTGTGGGTCATAGCCCCAGTGGAGCCTTGTGTGTTCTAGGACAGTTGGACTGGGCCTTTTGAGGTGGTGGAGCGCAAGAGTAAAGTCACCTATCTGGTGGACTTCCAGTCTCCCAGGAACCCTTTGCTGATCCTACATGTAAACCGCCTCAAGCCTCACTTGGAGAGGTCCGAAGTGGGCATGCTCCTAGCGACAGATGATGGAAAGAAAAAGGAGACTGAGCCTCTCCCTGACCTCTTGTCTGCTAAGGAGCACAATGGGATGGTGTACACCTCTCCCCAGCCCTGACTCCTGAACATCAGAGTGACTGCCGCCAACTGTTGGGACAGTTTGCTGCTCTGTTCTCCCTGAGCCTTGGTATCACTCAGTGGTGTGTCCATGATGTGGACACTGGGGACAGTCCTCCTGTAAAACACAAAATTTACAGGTTGAATGACAGGGTCAAAGCTAGCATCAAGGAGGAAGTCTCCAAGATGTTGGCTTTGGGGGTGATTGAGAACTCCAACAGCCCTTGGTCCAGCCCAGTGGTCTTGGTCCCAAAGGTTGCCGCACCTGGTGCCACGCCAGAACTCCATTTCTGTGTGGACTACCGAGGACTCAATTCAGTCACGAGAACTGACGCGCACCCCATCCCCAGAGCTGATGAGCTCATAGATCAGTTGGGAGCTGCCAAGTACCTCAGTACGTTTGACTTAACGTCTGGGTACTGGCAGATTGCCTTAACTGATGGGGCAAAGGAAAGGTCTGCATTTTCAATACCAGAGGGGCACTACCAGTTCTGGGTGATGCCCTTTGGGTTGAAGATTGGCCTTGCCACCTTTCAGAGGTTGGGCAATCAGGTGTTGGCCGGTTTGGAATATTTCAGTGCTGCCTACCTGGATGACATCGCAGTGTTCAGTGCCACTTGGGAGGAACACCTGCGTGAGCTCTGAGGAGTTTACAGCTCTGCAGAGGGCAGGCCTCACGATCAAGGCCAGCAAGTGCCAGATCATGCAGGCATCGGTGGTGTACTTGGGACACCAGGTAGGGGGCAGCCATGTGGCGCCCGACAACTGAAAATTGATACCATTCTGCCTAGGGAACACTCCAAGACCCAGACAGAAGTGAGAGCCTCTTTAGGCCTCACCGGATATTACAGGAGGTTTAGGGATATGGCACCATTGTTGCCCCCTTAACTGAGCTGACTTCTAGGAAGCAGCCCAGGAAGGTGAACTGGATTGATGCCTGTCAGAAAGCCTTTGATGCCCTGAAGACTGCCATGTGCACGGCGCCCGTGCTCAAGGCACCCAAATTCTCACAGGAATTCATGGTGCAGACAGATGTTTAAGAGCATGGTGTAGTAGCTATGCTCTCACAAATAATGAGGAGGGCCTATACCAACCAGTAGTCTTCATTAGTAGGTGCTTATTTCCCTGGGAACAGAGGTGGAGTGAGATTGAACGTGAGGCTTTTGCTGTGGTCTGGGTGCTGAAGAAGCTGAGGCCCTACTTGTTTGGGACTCACTTCTTGGTTCAGACCGACCACAGGCCCCTCAGATGGTTGATGCAGATGAGGGGTGAGAACCCAAAGTTGTTGAGGTGGTCCATTTCCCTACAGGGGATGGACTGTACGGTGGAACACTGCCCTGGTACAGAACATGCCTATGCTGATGGTCTGTCCAGACTTTTTCGCCTTAGTGAAGAGAACTCCCAAAGGCCACTGTGGTAGAGTTTCAGCCTGGCCAGAAAGTGTGGGTGATGGTGATGGAGCCAGTGGAGCCCAGGGTTTTTTAAGACTTTTGGTCATAGCCTTATGAGAGGAAGGGAGAGGTCACCTACCTGGTGGACCTCAAAACCCCCAGGAGTCCCTGAGGGTACTTCATGTAAATTGCCTCAAACTACATTGAGAGGAATGAAGTCACCATGCTGCTGGTGACAGATGATGGGGTAAAAGAGGAGAGTGAACCTTTCACCGACCTATCCTCCAAGGAGCAAGATGGGTCAATGGAGGATGTCAAATTCTCCCCCACCCAAACACCAAAGCAACAGAGTGACTGTCACCAGTTTTTGGGGAAATTTTCTTCTTGGTTCTCCCTCACCACTGGGCTCACACATTTGTGTACCCCTGACAGATACTGGAGACAGTATATCTGTTAAAAATAAAATATACAGACTGTCAGACAAGATGAGGGCTAGCATTAATGAGGAAGTCTCTAAAATGCTTGAATTGGGGGTGATTTAGCACTCCAGTACTCCCTGGCTGGTCCAGCTCAATGGTGCTGGTACCAAATGCCACCCCACTGGGTGCCCCTCCAGAACTCTGGTTCTGTGCGGTTTACAGGGAGCTCAACTAAATTACCAAGACTGATGCTCACCCCATCCCTTGAGCTTATGAGCTCATTGGAGCACTGGTTGTGTTCGGACGAGAACCCTTACTCACCCTGGGCTGACATGCTTCACCATAGGGTCCTCTTTGCACACTGGAACCGCAAGGTACCCAGTGTGGGCTACGACTTTCCCTTAGGAAAGGAGCAGGGATGTTCTATAGCACATGTAGTACTACTACCTATAGGGACAGAGTGAGGGGCAGAGTGCTCAAGAAAAGGTGACTAAAACTATCTCATTGGTAGGAGACAAACTTTATTCAAATGCCCCAATGGATAGAAATTAAAAGCGTAGTGAAATAGGGATATGGATATTACCCTATCTTGTGGTCAACATATTTCTGCCATGTATGACTGTATAGTTCAAGGCATTCATCAGGAACAAAGTTATAAGTCACTCTGCTATGTATAGTGTGTGCAAAATTCAATAAAAACAATCAAAATTATATAATTAGGCCATACAGTCAGCTGCCCAACTGTACTTACAGCACCAGCATCTTGAGCGGGCCAGATGGCACTGTAAAAAACATACACAAAGAAATTTATAAAAAATTATTATTAGTGCCTCAAATTCAGTGTACAACACCAGTGTCTACCACCACCACTGCAAAACGTGTATTGTGTGCTCCCAGTGAGCATGTATCTTTACCTTACCCTAATTATGTAGGCAAGGTCCGACTCGACCGTCAACAGACACTCTCAGCAAGTAGAACTCTGGATAAATATACACAACAAATATCTAAAAAATACAATCAGGATCAGAACATACCATCCCTTGAAACATATCATATACCCCCACCCATACCTCAGGGCTCACAGTTTATAACAGTGGGGGTTTGACCAGGTATGAAATGTAGGATGTGAAGGTAAATGGGCCACGACATAGTCCCTGGCTGGCTACACCCTTATGTTACACAATGCAACCACCTCAATAAAACAGTTGGAAGCGGCGCACGCGGACATATACAATTAATATATAGCCTAATCTTGTTGCCCGTAAATGTACAATACATCATAGGCCCTATGGTACCGGCACGGAGCCATTGAAACACCACTTCGTGACAACCATCACTTTCCATTCAAATCAATGTGCTGACCAAAGTGGACATGCAAGAGTAACGGTACTTCCTAAGCGCTTTCAGCCATGCTGCGCTAGATGGGGCCATTATTATTCGCACATTGAGGAACTACACCCGCATAAAAACTGTAATGGCCGGATGTCGATCACTATCACATGTGTGCCCCAGCTATATGTGGCGTTTAGTTTAATAGTAAAAGCGTATTAGCGCATTAGACAGCCGTGTAGTACGGGTCCAGCCATCACCAGCATTGAAAGTCAAAGAACGACCCCGTCCTGAACTAACGGACCAATGCGCTTGGACTAGTATCATGTTGGCAACTGTATACCCGCTTAGGTGTAATCAAGAATGCTCGCCTTACATGCTGCGTATCCTGGACGCGGTGGCGATGTCTGGCGGGAGTACTCATGCATGACTCCAGGGCTTCTTTTAACCTCTGCCCCAGACTCGGAAGTTAACGCGAGGTGTACATGGGAATTGTAGTTCCCCTTGGCGGTTTCCATCGGCAGTTCTCACACCAACGCCTAAACTCCTTTACTGAGGGAGAAAGGGAGATGTAACGATGTACGCCATGTCTTGTGCCCACGTCAAGCTAGTGGATGGGAATGGAGTCTAATAACTATAGTCTCCTAACAGACTCAAGTTAGATGTATAGGAATAGTGGTTACGCGCTTATCAACTACATACGCATATGGCAACAACTGTGTTGTCTAACATTTACACATCGCTTAGGGCTCACAGGGTATATCATATGTACTTGTGTCCTACAATGCACACCAAGGAATGTCATCATTGAGACCACTGTGATGGCTGCCCAATCTAAGCACCAAGCGCTGTTCCCTCTGGAAGAGGACTCTATCTAGTGGGCCCATCTCCCTACAATAATGGGGTTTACTGGGACCACCCACTTGATGTCATCCTCAGGGTGTCCAGCCTCCAGGAAGTGTCTTGTGAGTTTAGTATTCGTTTTTTTATACTTTACCGAACTTCTGTGTTCGATAACCCTCATCTTGGCCTTCCTGGTCATCATTCCCACATACACCAGATCACAGGGGCATCTGATCAAATATATTAACCCTTTGGAGTTGCACTTTGTGTGACTGGATAGGACCCAAGGAGTCTTCAGGCTCAGATCCAGCTGTTTCGTGCACAGGGTGGAATGACAAGCAACACATGAGCCACATGGTAAATGGCCCGTGACGGGTTGCCCAGTCCATAGTGTTCGTGTGGGGGTCAAAAGTGTGAGGGTGACGTGGTCTTGTGTGAACCAAAATGTTGCCCAGATTGCTACTACGTTTTAAGGCAAAGAGTGGTTTCTCACAGTGTTGGTTACCCTTATTAAGGATGTGCCAGTTATTATTAATCGCTCTTTTGACTGTCTCAGTCAAATGGCTAAATGTGCTGACACAGACCAGTCTTTCCAGCTTCAGTTTAGAGTAATTTTCCAGTAGTGCCTCACGATTGTTGTTCCGTGCCCGTTTAAAGGCTCTCCATACAAGGTCTTTCGGATACTGTCGTGCCAGCAGGTTCTCACTCAGGTTGCTGGCATGTTCTTTATGCTTAGTAATTTCCATACAGTTTCTTCTCAAACGTAGGAACTGTCCTACTGGGAGGCTATCCCCAAGGGCCCGTGGATGGAAACTGGCATAACTGAGCAATGAATTGCTAGCCATCGGTTTTTGATAGAGTTCTGTGTAGATGCTTTCCTCTTTGGGATATAGATTGAGGTCAAGAAAAGTAAGTTGTTTCTTACTGTACTCAAATGTGAACTTCAAATGGATATTCAAGGTGTTCAGCCACTGGGAGAAAGCCTCCAAAGACACTTGGTCACCTTCCCAGATGACCAAGATGTCGTCAATATATCTCTTCCACAGCTTTAAGTTTGTCTGGAAAGGGTTGTCCATAGGATAGATGAGGGTATTTTCAAACCAGTGCATGTACAGGTTGGCCATACTTGGGGCACAGGTGCTGCCCATGGATGTGCCGGTCACTTGCCAATAAAGTTGGTCTTCAAAAGAGAAGAAATTCTCTTTCGTGACGAAAGACGCACAGTCCAAAACAAAAGATATATGGGTCAGATCATCCTGTGGATGTTGTTCAAGCAAGCGCTCAGCGGTTCATAGAGTGTCCATTTGCGGAATGTTTGTGCATAACGCTTCCTCATCATATGAAACCAAAAAAAGTTTTACCGGATCAAACTGTACTGTGGTCAGGAAGGACAAGATGTGTTTTGTGGCCTGCAAATACGAGGGCATCTCCACCACCAGTGGTCTAAGAAGCCAGTCCACAAATTGGGATAAGGGTTCTAATACAGAACCAATGCCAGAGACAATAGGCCTTCCCGGTGGAGGTCTCTGACTTTGTGGATCTTCGGTAAGACATAAAAAGATGGAATTCTAGGGTGTGTTTGAATGAGAAAATCAGCTTCGCCTTTAGTGATCCACCCTGATTCTTTTCCTCTCTGTATCAATGCATTGATCTCTTTTTGCAATCTTAGAGTGGGGTCACGTCGGATAGGTCTGTAATATTTTGTATTGCTTAGTTGCTGAAGGCACTCAGTACGATACGTTAGAGTATCCAGAATCACAGTAGCCCCACCTTTATCTGCAGGCTTCAGTACACTGGCCGGGTCTGATCCTAATCTGTGTGAACACAGCTCCTCTTCTTTTGTCAGATTGAAGAACAGTCTTTTGGCTTGGCCCTTAAAGGTTACAAAATCCTTTAGAACTGCCTTTTCAGGGGAGCTACCTCTGATGGCACCTGTTGTAGAGAAGGGAGGAATTTGGACTTATTTTTCAAGCCAGCATTAGAAGGGGTCGCTTGAGTGATTTCTTTCTGTTTATCAAAAAAAAGATAACCGTACCTTCCGAAAAAATTCAGCTAGTTCTTGATGTGTCTTAAAGTCATCACCCATGTATGTAGGCACAAAACCCAACCCCTTCTCCAGGACCTTGGTTTCTAGATCAGTCAGGGGTCTACTACTTAGGTTAACTATTAAGTCATCGCTCCACTTGTTGATGCACTCGTCATACTCGTGGTTATGCGTTGTTCTAGGGACGGATCTCATTGTACGTGAGGTCTCTGGTGTTCTTGACTGGTCTGTTGAGGTATGCCCCTGTTGCCTCTCTTGGTGTTTCAATGGCTCTGTGCTGGTACCATAGGGTACATTTACAGGCAACAAAATTAGGCTATATACTCATTGTATATGTCCACGTGGGCCGCTACCAACTGTTTCATTGTGTAACATAAGGGTGTAGCCAGCCAGGGACTATGTTGTGGCCCATTTTCCTTCCCATCCTACGTTTCATACCTGGTCAAACCACCACTGTTATAAATGGTGAGCCCTGAGGTATGGGTGGTGGTATATGTTATGTTTCAGGGGATCGTATGTTTTGATCCTGATTGTATTTTTTAGATATTTTTTTGTGTATACTTATCCAGAGTTCTACTTGCTGAGAGTGTCTGTAGACGGTCAAGTCGGACCTTGCCTACATAATTAGGGTAAGGTAAAGATACATGCTCACTGGGAGCACACAATACACGTTTTGCAGTGGTGGGGGTAGACACTGGTGTTGTACACTGAATTTGAGGCACTATTAATAATTTTTTATAACTTTCTTTGTGTATGTTTTTTACATTGACCCCCTTCATGTGAGATTTATTGTAGTACAGCCCTCTGGTCTGTGGGTCGGTTTTTTGATTTTGTATTTTTGCTAGCATCAAATTGCCGCATTTTCCACCCTGTGCATAGGCCCAAGATGACTGACAACACGGGCCTAGCTTTTGATGAGGATATGGTACAAGCTATTTTATAGACACTGATTATTTTAGACACGCATATTCCCCAAACACTGTCACAATCAGAGGAATGGACGAAACTTACGAATTTTAAAAAACAACACATTAGAACAGCTCTCCATGCAGCCATACTTACTGAATATCTGAGAACCAATATTGCCCCACAAGGCCTGATTGTTTCCAATGCTCCCAAACTCATCCTTGATAATAAACCTTTTAAAATTAATTGGTCAAAGATTGCCTGGAGATGAATTGAATTGAATTGAATTATTTGAATTGAAAAATCAAATTGAAATTGCCTGGAGATGTACGAGAGATTGGTTGATCTTATTGATCTTTTCATTATAGAGATTCAATCTCTATAGAATCAACTAAAATGTTCAATACAGATCACGGCTTTCAAGAAGAAGTTGGAATACATTACCAAGACACTGAATGACGGTCGAGTCGGACCTTGCCTACATAATTAGGGTAAGGTAAAGATGCATGCTTGCTGGGAGCACACAATACACGTTTTGCAGTGGTGGTGGTAGACACTGGTGTTGAACACAGAATTTGAGGCACTAATAATAATTTTTTATAACTTTTTTGTGTATGTTTTTTACAGTGCCATCTGGCACGCTCAAGATGCTGGTGCTACATGTACACCTGGTCAGCTGATTGTATGGCCTAATTATATCATTTTGATTGTTATTATTGAATTTTGCACACACTATACATAGCAGAGTGACTTCCAACTTTGGTCCTGATGAATGCCTTGAACTATACAGTCATACATCGCAGAAACATGTTGACCACAAGATAGGGTAATATCCATATCCCTATTTCACTATGCTTTTAATTCCTATCCATTGGAGCATTTGAATAAAGTTTGTCCGCCACCAATGAGATAGTTTTATTCACCTTTTCTTTAGCACCCTGCCCCTATAAGTAGTAGTACTACATGTGCTATAGAACATCCCTGCTTCTTTCCTATGGGAAAGTTGTAGCCCCCACTGGGTACCTTGCGGTCCCAGTGTGCGGAGAGGACCCTATGATGAAGCATGTCACCCTAGGGTGAGTGAGAGTTCTCGTCTGAACACAACCAGTGATCCTCACTCACCCATATTCCTCCATGTTTCTACCCCCATACATAGTGTGAGTTTGAGACTTTAATTTGGAGCAGTACGTTTGCATTTGGGTAATCCATGCACCTCTGAAACCCCCTCCGTGTGAGATTTATTCTGATGAGCTCATTGACAGGCTGGGAGCTTACAGGTTCCTGAGTACTTTTGATCTCACATCAGGTTTCTGGCAGATTGCTCTGCCTAAGGGGACAAGAGAGAGATTAGCATTCTCTATCCCAGAGGGCCACTTCCAATTCAGGATGATGCCCTTTGGATTAAAGAATGCCTCTGACACCTTGGTTGATAAAGAGGGTCCTGGCCAGGATGGAGTCCTTCAGTGCTGCCTGCCTGGATGACATTGCTGTACGTGCCTGGATGACATAGCTGTCTATAGCAGCAGCTAGGAGGACCACTTGTATCACCTTCAGAAGGTGCTTCAGGGCCTGCAGCAGGCAGGCCTGACTATCAAGGCCAGCAAGTGCCAGATAGGCCAGGGATCTGTGGTGTATCTGTGTCACCTGATGGTCGGGGGCATGTGCAGCTCATCCAGGCCAAGATTGAGCCTATCCTGGCCTCAGAACCACCCACAATTCAGACAGAAGTGAGGGCCATCCTGGACTATAGGGGGTTTGTCAAGGGGTATGGCACCATTGTTGCCACCTTGACTGATCTGACTTCCAAGAAGCAGCCAAGAGGGTGATTTAGACAGCGGCCATTCCAGAATGCCTTTGACACCCTCAAAGAGGCCAGGTGTACATCACTTATTCACAAGACTCCTGACATCTCCCAGAAATTTATTGTGCAGACTGACGCTTCCGAGAATGGCTTAGGGGCACAGTTAAATGAGGAGGGCCTAGACGAACTTGTAGCCTTCATCAGGAGAGAGTTAATCCCCAGAGAACAGAGGTGGAGGGCTATCGAGAGAGATGCTTTCTCTGTGGTCTGGGAACTAAAGAAGCTGATACCATGGCTGTTTGGGACTCACTACTGAGTTTAAACAGAACACAGGCCTCTCAGATGGTTCATGCAAATGAGGGGTGAGAATCCCAAACTGTTGAGGTAGTCCATCTTCCTACAGGGAATAGACCTTATGATGGAACACTGTCCTAAGTCAGACTACTCCAATACTGATGGTCTACCCAGGGTTTTCCACCTTAGTGATGAGACCTCCCAGGAAATTGGGTAGTTCTACCCACTTTCAGCCGGGGGACATGTTAGACCTGTCAGCTTTAGGGTGGTCTTCTCCCAAACATTTTGCCTTCCCCCTTTCTTTTTTTTTCTGAATTAGATTTTTTTTGCCTTAGGAATCTGTGCACTTTACCACTTCTAATTAGTGCTTGTGCTCACTCCCTAAACATGGTAAAATTGGCTTGTACCAAATTGTCATATTTAGTTTACTTTAAGTCCTTAGTAAAGTGGTATACCATATAGTAATGTGGTATACCATAAACCCAGGGCCAGTATATTAAATGCTACTAGTGGACCTGCAGCACTTATTGTACCACCCACTTAAGTGGCCCCTTAAAACATGCCTCAGGCCTGCTATTGCAGCCTATGTGCATTTTTAATCTTCCAACTCAACCTGGCTAAATAAACACCTTGCAAGGCCTAAACCCCCCTTTTTAATACACATAGATCACCCAAAAGTTAGACCCTAAACGGCCCATAGGGCAGGGTACAGTGTTTATAAAAAGTTGGAAATGTACTTTTAAGTTTTACATGTACTTTTAAGTTTTACATATCCTGGTAGTGAAAAACTCACAAATTCATTTTTCACTCCTGCAAGACCTCCCTCTCCCACAGGATAACATTGGTTGCCTTATTACTGTCACGACTTGCTTCCTGCGTTCTCGTGTCCACCACCAGGGGGATGAACCACTGGGACTCTCCAGTGTTCTACTAAGCTTCCAGAGCCTCCCCTTCATGCATATACTGACTTCCAGTCATTTGGATGCTACTTGCAAATTGCCATCTATTCCCAATCCATGCCGGGTTTTGTGGAAGCCAGCCTGCTCATGCCTGAAACTCCATTACCTAGAATTTCCTGCTCACTGCTTCGTCTCCACCCCTGCAGGCCAAGCATGGGTGGAGGAATTCAGCTCACCTGTGGCTGGCTGCTGCTAGCCTGCTCACACCTGATGCATGTGATTACTGTGAGCTCTATTAAGCCCTAGCTCCCTTCAGGCCAAGGTTGGTCATTGTAGCTGTATACCGGTGAGACCGATCCTTGTTTCCAGTGTTTCCTGAGCTTTTGATATCCTTGTTTCCAGTGTTTCCTGAGATTTCGTTATTCCTTGTTCCTGAGCTCCTGCTGTTTCCTTATTCCTGAATTAGCACTGCCTGCAGTGCTGCCTTGACTCCTGAGCCTTAGCATTCTTTGTTCCTGTTTCTGAGCTGCAGCTATTTCTTATTCCTGATTTGCACTGCTTGCAGTGCTCTCTTGACTCCTTGTTTCCTGAATGTAGCTATTTCCTGTTTCCTTGAACTAGCACTGCCTGCAGTGCTACCTTGACTCCTGAGCTCTAGTCATTTCCTGTCCCTGACTAGCACTGCCTGCAGTGCTACCTTGGCTCTTGAGCTTTTGTTCAATTCTTGTTTCTGCTCCTGCACAGCCTTCAGTGCTACTGTGTTTTCTTGTCTTCTGATTCAATACAATTCTGTATACCCTTGTAGCCTCCCCTTCTGTATATCATTTTCCAGTCCCTCCTTTTCTTCCCATTTCCTTGGTTCCGGTTCCCTAGTTTACTGTCTTGCTATTCCTGCTGTCTTGCTTCTATTGCCTTGTATGTTTGTTACTTGTTTTCTGCCAAGTGTGCAATGTGAATTCCTTCCTTTCCTGTTAAGCACTCCTCCTTGCTAGCTTCTTGTCTATTGTGCCTGTACTTAGTTCTACCCCATTGCTGTTACTGCCTTGCGTGTTCCTGTTTGATCACCAGGATCCGTGGGCCCAGCTGATAACCTAGGTGGTGTTTCTTGTTCACTGTGAGTATTGTCTTTGAGTTACATCTATAACATCACCATAGGTATCAGCTCCACAGACCCTGCCTTTGCATGAATATCCTATATGTGGGTATTTGCAGTCAGTATCTGTAACAGCAATTGTGGGTGAGGAACTTACTGAGCTTTAGTCTTACCGTGTGGAGCTCCTGAGTGCTTTACCCCACATTCCCTTTATTGTTAATGTTGTTTTATATATAAGTGTATTGCACATCCGTCCTCGGTGTAGTGATTCTGAATGCTGAACCGCCTAATGAGTGCCTGTCCTTTCTGAGTCTAAGCCATCTTGTTCCTTTGTGCAGGCTTCCCCTTTGGATCCCTTTTCTTCTCTGACTTCCTGTATGATCCTGGGCAGTGCTGTACTCCTTTTTCTGCTTCATTTTCTACCCAGTCACCAGTCTTTGCCCAAGTCCCTGACTGTGTCCCAGACAGTCCCGGACAGTCCCTGACAATTACATAGGTGCTATCTTTCGTTTGGAAGCAGGTAGAAAATCATGTTTGGTGTATAAAGAATTGTAATATAATGGTAAAGTTGGATTTTAAAGTCACAATTCTGCAAATGCTACTTTTAGAAAGTTGGCATTTTCATTCCTATTCATTTGGTGCCTGCAGCCTGTATCTTGAGTCACATGACTAGGTGTAGCTGGCAGCTGGTCTTTGTGTTTTCTTCCTAGAGATTCACACAAAAGGGGGACTTAGTGTTGGCAGGATGGGCCACCTTGACAGGATGGGACGGGCAGAGCTGTGCACAGCCCCACTTACACTTCAAAGACACTAACTACTTCCTCCCACACACAAAGAGTTTAACTCTAGCCTTTTGTGACCCCAGACATCTTTGGACAAGGGCAGGGAGGAAGGAAAGTGCAACACCATCTGTGGGGGGAAAACTCTACATGTTTCTTCCACTTCAAAGCTGGCACCGGTATAAAATTTGGACCCTCAGACTTACTCTTTAGTTCACTTCTGAACCTGCGAAGTCTCTCAGAGGACTGACCTGCTGTCTGTGGCCTGCTGTGTTCTTCGGAGGACTGCCCTGTTGCACTAAGAGGACTGCCTGAAGCCTGCTTTGTGTCCTGCTGCTTGAGACCTGGTTTTCTGCTTGAATCTAGAACCACCAGAGTGACTCCAGGAGCTGGTTGGCTGGCCTCCTGATCACAGCCGCAGGGACAGAAAAGGCTCTAACCATCTTGAACCGGCATCTGACCCAGCCTGAGTGAGTCCTGAACCTCTAAGTGGTGCCCAAAAAGCCTGGACCCTAGAAATGGGCGGTAAAGGTGCCCAAATAGTCCAAATCCAAACTTAGGACTTGGAAAATTTTCAGCCAAAAAGTACTGAGGAGACTGGGACCTACCTGCTTGCCAATCTGCCGAAGGTGCTTCGGCATTCGGTCTGACTTCGCAGCTGCTCCCGCTATGTTTGTCACCAAAGCAGCAAATCCTGTTCAGCGACTACTCGCAGAAGGGGTATCAGGCCTTGTGGAATCCCCATGGCTACAGCCTGCAGCTTTGTCCTGCTGGAAATTTATTAATTCCAAAAACGAGACTAAGACTGAATGTAGAAATCTTCATCACAACTTCGTCCAGCTGCTCCCAGATGGCGACGCCTCCTCCTCGGACACCACCGGATGACTTGACCTGCTGAACTTTACCCTTTCAGATATATTTCTACAAAATGTCTTTTAAGTCAGAAGGTAAGGGGAGACTGGGCCCAATCCACTCTGTGTATTTGAACTGCACTCCATCGCAGCCGGCCATAATTTTCGACTTTGCCCCTGTCTCACGTGACTAGATATGATTCACCATTACAAGGATTGTGACTGTTGCTTTAGAAGGGCTCACCCCCCCACCCAACCCCCCCAACCAACATCCAGTTTCTCACAGAATGCCAAAAACGTTGCAGATAAATGTGAGGGATTGCATACCCTTTTAAAATAAAGGCGTCAGATTTAAGCCGAACAGTTATTGCCAGAGCGAGTTTGAGAAAATAAAAGATGGTATTATCACAGCATCTATTTGAGGAGTGTTGGAAGTGGAGGTCCCTGTCGCTTACCGCCGCCACCAAATGCTGTAGGCGTGCGCCCTCGACCCCCCGCTTCAACGTTAGGCTAAGTAAGGACACCGTCTGAGATAGCCCTGCTCACCCCCTTAGTAGCTTGGCACGAGCAGCCAGGCTTATCTCCAAGGCACGGGTGTTCAGTATGTGCAACCACGCTCACAATAACCCCATGATGTCATCACAAATAGACTCCACACGAGTATTGATAAAAAGAGTATAATCTTTATATAAGAAGTTATACGATACGACCACACGATACAAAATCAACATATAAGAACGGGTAGTATTCTTTCCGGTTGGTTGGTAGGTTCTAATCCCAACCACCGCGTCTAACCAACAGTTAAGCTCTTCTCTAACCGTTTCTCAATAGGTTAGACCAGTCGTATTGCTAGAAACACACACGTTGCATAAGGAAACAATAATGGAATGCGTAACGATATTCTCTTATACTGTGCAACAGAGAAATAATGCCATACGTAGCGCCACAGTCATGTACTTTGTAATTGAAAGAATAATGCAATGTGTATCACCACCAGCATGCCCTGTACCAGGAATAAACAAAGCAATGCGTCACGCTACAATCCTGTGCGGTGCAATAAAGAAATAATACACTGCACCACGTTATACTCAGATACGGTGCACTGACGAAATCATACAATGCGCTACGTTACAATCACATAATATGCATGGGAGAAATAACGCAGTGCGTAGCGCACCAAGCATAAAGTTCGTTAGGCACAAATGAGGTCAGGCGTCATACGACAGCTCGATAGTTCGTTAGCAGCAATAATGCAATTGTGTAATACGACAGTTCTACGTGCTCCAGTAACAGTGCCCACGTTATGGCTCAAAAGATGACACACAAAGTACTGCTTCCCACTCCGGCCCCAGTACTGCCCCGTCCTGGGTCAGCACGGGCCGGGATCCGAGCCGAAGCAACGGCTCGCGCAGCTGACTGAGCGGGAGGCCGAGAGAGTGTCCCTCCGGGCCCGCACCCCACCCCAGGTGTTGATCCACGTTACATGGGGGGCGCGATCCCACTCTCCTCCCCGACGTCAGCGACTTGGGCCTTGATCCAGAACTCCGTCATGGGTTTTGGCGGACTCGGGCCGGCGGCTTAGCTCTTCTGTGGCTGCCGGTCCGGGCCGCTACTGTTGGACTCCGAGGGCCCCGATGACTTGGCCCTCACTCCGGCGGACTCGGTCCACACCGAGACCCGCACTCAGCACTGTGGAGACTTTACTTCAGTTTGGTGCACAACCTAACCCGGCACTCCTCACCAGCACCTCAGGTTGCACTTCGACACGCACACCGCGCGTCCGAGACTTGCCTCTTCTCTGGTGCTCACGACGATCCGGCGCTCTTCACCAACGCTCCGCTTGCACCTCAACACGCACCCTGCGCGCTCGAGCCTCGCCTCTTCTACCGGTGCACACGATGTCCAGGCGCTCTTCCTCACGCCCTGGCTGCACCACGACACGCACCCCTGCGTGTCCGAGTCTCACCTCTTCTTCCGGTGGATGTCCAGGCGCTCTTCCTCACGCCCTGGCTGCACCACGACACGCACTCCTGCGCGTCCGAGTCTCACCTCTTCTCCCGGTGCACACGATGTCCAGGCACTCTTCCTCATGCCCTGGCTGCACCATGACACGCACGCTTGCACGTTGGAGACTCACTTCTTCCGCTGGTGCACACGATGTCCAGGCACTCCTCACCAACGCCCTGACTGCACCACGACACGCACACTGCGCGTCCGAGTCTCGCTGCTTCCTTTGGTGCACACGAGGCCCAGGTGCTCTTCACTAGCACCCGGGCTGCACCACGACACGCACACTTGCGCATCCGAGCCTCGCCTCGTCTCCCTGTGCACTCCACGACCAGACGCTCCTCACCAACGCCTTGGCCTGCACTACGACACGCACTCTGCGCGTCTTAGACTTAGCTTACTCCTGCGTGCCCACGATCACACGGTACAACTTCTGAGGGTATCAAGCGGCACAAAGCATGCGCACACTGCGTTGCTTGGGACTTCCCTGGAAACTTTTATGATCCTGTATTTCCAAACAGGGAGCCAGCTCACCTCGGGCCCTTGGGGTTACAAGACACAGCACAAAGCACAGTCTTCTTCAAGCAGGGGGACCCAGCGCCTCCAAGCACAGTCCCAACAGCCTCTTCCTTAGTTAGAACGGCAAACTGCAGACCAGCCCCAGATCACGAAGCAAGGATTGGTCTATCCACCACAGTCTCTTCAGTTGTTCCTTCTTTAGCAGAGGTTCCTCTTGACCACAGAAAGGGTCCAAGCCTTTTCAGTCTCAATCCATATCTGTTTCATTCCAACGTTCAGGGGTTTCAGCTCTCATAGTTATATCCTTACTGTCTTTGAAGTTTGTATGTGCTCAGGGGTCCCTGACCCCTCCCTAAATCAGTTCTGGGTGTCTCCCTCCCAGTGTCACCTCTCTCCCTTTGATACTGGGGGTCTGGATCCTAAATCACTCAGCAGGAGATGGGTCAATTGGTTTATAGCACCAGCCCAGGCCTTTTCACCACCCGGGCTTCTCCTCCCCCTACTCTCCAGATGCAGGGCAGCCTGGTGCCATCTCAACGCCTCCCTGGGTCAAGACCTCTCCCAGCTCCTCTCACCTTTCAATTCTAGACAGACAATTCACATTTCCGAGACACATACGAATGCTCAGAGCACAAAACTCAGCCACTTCTAAAAGAGTGGTTTATAAACACACAGTGACAAAACCACCTTTACAGAAAGATGCATTATGACACTGTGAGTTCATACATACCAAACTTCACCTCTCCATTATAAACTGACAGGAAACTAGGCTAACAAATACAACACCTAGCCTCCCCCATTCTGTCCTATGGGCAGAATGGCCTTTCAGCAGTGAAAAACGAAATGGAGAGTTTTTCACTGCCAGAACACAACACACACCTCAGTTTGTTCTGCCTTTTACCTACACTGCACCCTGCCCAGGGGTTACCTGAGACCTACCACAGGGGTGCCCCATGTGTATGTAAAAGGGAAAGTCAGGCCTGACAAGTGGTTGCACTTGTCAGACAACACGCTAATTTAGCATTCTGCGCGCAGGCCCTACACTGAAGGCCTGAGTTCCCTTCTCTGCGCGCCCTTGCATTACTAGCCCTTGGACACATAGTGCGCATCACGAGGGACTTTTACTAGTAATGCAAACATACCAATCGTGGCCAACCAATCACCATACATTTTACTCAGGGAACTCCTGTACTTTGACACTGATCAGCAGTGGCAAAGTACCCAAAGCATCTAAATTGGCATCTCTAGGTCAGGAAAACGGTCTAGGGGGAAAGCAAAACGTTTAGGGAACTTTAACCAAAAAGGCCAAGTCCTACAAGGAGTGTTTGATACTAAAAGGATGACTGTTCTCATGAGCGGAGCAATGCTAGCAACAAAGGCCTGGGAGCAACACTTCACAATTTGTGGAGCGAAAAGAAATGAGTTACATTTGCATCAAGATGTTTGTCCAAAGCAGAACATAACTTCGCTGTAGTTGAAAGAGATGCATTAGCGTGTTTCTGGGCTGTGAGACTTTTTAAGTTGTATTTATGGTGCGCATAGTTCATCATCCCTTCAGATCATTATCCACTCACGTACATATTCCCTACAAAAGGAGTGGAGCACAGCACTCCTCGCACTGCCAAGTGGGTGCAGGGATTAGAAGGTTTTTATTTCAACTTGGAATATGTACATGGCTGTCAAAATTTAGCTGAAGATTTCTTATCCAGATCGCCATTAGAAAGTGATGAAGTGGCGAAATCTTTAGATTGCCCCATTTTAGAGATTAGCTCACCAGCAATAACTGAGGTAGACTGCAGAGAGCTCATAAATAAAGGTATTGATGTGATTTATACATTCCCAATAAATGGTTGACCGGTGAAACGTAATGATCTTGAAGAAGAATTAAGAGACTTCTGGGAGGTCAGAAATAAATTAAGCATTCTTTGTTTTCAACAATTTCTATTTAGGTTTTAAACATAGCAGCTGATACAGAGCCATGTTAATCACAACACCTCCAAGGGCCACTCCCACCCGGTACACAATAACAAGCATTGGCATAGCCAATAGGTCTCGCCTTTGGGACTTTATAAGTGTTTAGACAGAGATATTGACTTTGCCTATGTCTTTAAGCTGGCTGTACAGAAGTCTGCAGCATGCTTAAAAGTTATAATAAAGAAGTGTCAGAAGCATTTTTGTTACCTTATATATGACCAAGAAAGCATTATGTACAACTGAACGACCATATTAAAAAGTATTAACAATAAATAATGTCTTAATGTTTTTTTTTTGTCCTTTTAATGCTGGCAACTTCTATCTGCCTGTCCCAATGGTTGCTTGTTATGGTTTTTTTTGTTATGGGGGGCATAAATAACAGGAGGGTGAAGGTTGGGAAATAGTACCTGTATAACAGTCAGTGAGAGAGTCAGTCAGTCAGTTAGTGAGAGAGTCAGTTAGTTAGTCAGTCAGTGAGAGAGTCAGTTAGTGAGCGAGAGAGAGTCAGTCAGTGAGAGAGAGAGAGAGTTAGAGAGTCAGTCAGTGAGAGAGAGTTAGTCAGTGAGAGAGAGAGTCAGAGAGTCAGTGAGAGAGAGAGTCCATGAGAGAGAGAGAGTCAGAGAGTTAGTCAGGAGAGAGAGAGTCCGTAAGAGAGAGAGAGTCAGAGTTAGTTAGTGAGAGAGTCAGTGAGAGAGAGTGAGAGAGTCAGTCAGTCAGTGAGAGAGTCAGTCAGTCAGTGAGAGAATGAGTCAGTTAGTGAGAGAGAGCTTGAGAGAGTCAGTCAGTCAGTGAGACAGAGTGAGAGAGTCAGTCAGTGAGAGAGAGAGTGAGAGGCCATGCGGACAGAGGGGTAAACATAAATCTAATATCAAAAGTTACTAAAAACGCAGCAGCACTGTTGCCGCACAGGGGAAGGCCTTTTGCAAAAGTTGACTGGTCATCTTTATGTTGCTTATTGCTATATTTGGGTATTTTACAGGTACTAATGAGGTGCACCCAATGCCCAGACAGTTTCAAAAAGAGAAAAAGTACAAAATAATGAAATAATGCTATTTAAAAATGTGCTGCATTATGCCACATGATTTGCATTTTCTTGCTGCATAATTTACTGAACTCTGCTGCATAATTTGGCCCTCTCCTGCAGCATAATTCCAGTGGCCTTGGTAATAGGCAAGGCGTGAGGGGAGTGGGGGTCGGGAAAATCTTAAAACCAAAACAGGCCCATCAGTAAATAATATGCAGTGAAACGGGGTCACCAGATGCATCCCCCTCCATATAAGAGTGAAAACGATTGTATTCTCACTTTAATCGAAAATCTTCAAGTTGATTAATAAAAACGCTGTAGCCATACACAAAAAATGGTGGAACTGCTAGTAGGCACTGAACTTTCGTAACTGCCTAACATGTTTTATGCAAGAAGGGGGGTTTATCCAACAGCTGAGATCAGCAGCGTGTGGGGTCTGAGGTGACATTTTGACCAGCTGAGGTTGTTGCGGGAGGATGCGCAGTTCAGTTTCAATATGGGCCCGTCTCACTGGATGACCCAATAGGATAAGCTGCTGGGCAGAGCGGCCATGCAGCCAGAAACGACCACGAGAGTTGTTTGGTAGGTAGAGGCAATCAGCACCGGAAAAGCTGCAAATAGACAGCTTGGAGGGCCAGCAAGGGCCCCGCAACAAGTAATGAAGTGATCTTCAGCTCAGAAGGACAAAGACTGGCCTTGAGGGAGGGGATTAACAGCTAGCTTCCATTTGAAGTTTACTATTAACTGTGGATGGTGGAGTAGCCTTAAGCACTAGGTCACCCTCATATCAAAAGACCTAGAAAGTACACTGCAAACTCACTTTATCCAAAGGTTTTCAGCTTCTTTCCTCACATGTACTTTGCAGCATTTCCAGTCGTAGCAGCTGGGGTCATTTTGCTTTTGGCTACATCTCTTATTTTTAATGCTCGGTTAAAGACACTAATGGCACAAAATGCGCATAATTACCATCCGTGTCTTGTACGCTTGGCTGTTTAAATTATTTAATTTGCTTGGAAAGGCGTACGAAGTGGGGCTGCAGCAACCCAATACCATACTGCTGACTTAGTAAGGCCTTCAATTTGAAGCTTAGAAATTGAGGCAAATCTGACGAGTATGTAAGTTGAAAATGTAGTTTGTCAAAAAAGACACTGGTGGCGCAAACCAAGTTATCATGGATTCCCATGTCATGGGTGGAAGTCGAGGATGAAGTGCAACAGTGGGAGTAAATAGTACGTTAGGAAGTTCAAGTACTAAACAATGCTTCATGGTCTACTAACAGTAAACTGACAAAGCCAACAGCCCTGAATTGACTGTGGCTGCGAAAGTTAACAGGCATTACAACTGCTAATTACTGAAACAGCAGACGTAAATGTTGTTTATCACATTTAAGTCTACCCTATTAGCTTTGCCAATGCAAAGAAAGAACAAAAAGGGATTGCATTGGAAGCCCATTTTGGAGGTAAGTAGGAGACAGAGAAAGTGAGTTGAAAATGGCATGATGACTGTACTCCTTTGTGAAGGTCTCTCGTGCGTTCCAAGCACGAGTGCGTCTATTCATGGCAGTGACCACTAGATGGCAGTGAGTCAAAGGGAAATCCACCACATTAAAAAAACAATCAGTCTTCACTTTTCAAGCACTGCACTCGTGCTTGTAGCGCGCCGCTGCTCGCTCCCGCAAGGTGGACGCCGCCACAAGCACGAGTGCAGTGCTTGAAAAGTGAAGACCGATGGCTAAAGGCCCTCCTAGGGCAGCGCATGTACGCTGCCTAGGCGAGACCTAAAAGGAGGTTGCTGAATGGAAGGGGGTCGTTTCTGGGAGTTAAGGCGGAGTGCGTAAAAAGGCAGGCTCCAATCATGTGGTGACCTGGGAAGGGGGAAATGGTAAGGGCTGGCTGGGCACAAGGTCACAATTTCAAGATCAACTTAGTGCCCGGAGGCCCTGAGGGATGATGGCGAGTGATTGGGTGGTGCATCGGTACAGAAACAAGGGGACCATCATGTAGCAGTCTGTGATCCATCAGAGGGCACGGTGAGGGACTCCAGGAACTTTTCCTAAGTGTGTATTACAGGACAGCAGCACATGCCTCTCGCCTCCTCTCTGCAGAAGTCTGTGGTTTCGGCCGCCGCCCAATTGGTCACGGTCTGCAACCAATGGTAGCCAAGTTGGGACGCGGGGGACTTCGAGGACATAGTCACCATCCGCTTCTCCACTATGAATGGCAAGTCCAGGAATCGGGAGCTGGCTTTCAAGCTTTCGGAACGCTTGAAGAGGCCCAGCACTCTCACCTCCCAAGTGTTGGTGATTCCGGTGACAGCTGAAAGTTTCTGGATCACCTGGTTTCTATAAAGCAGCAGCCTGGGGCAGTCCCAAAGAATGTTTTTAAATTTAATTACTGGGACTTGACAGCGGTGGCAAGTGTCTGGAACATACAGACAAATTCTAAGGATTTTGGTGGGAAAGAGGTAAGCCCTGTGGAGGATGTAAAATTGGATTTGTTTAAATTGGGTGCTTACTCAAGACTCTACAAGGGTATTCAAGTGCTCTGGACCATTCTTTCTCATGGAGGGCCCTGCAAATTTGTTCTCCAATGTGTCCCTGAGGCATTGTTGTGAGACTTGCATGTGAGTTATCAGGCCTTTTTTCATATCAAGGTGATAAGTCTCCTTTCCGGTCCCTTTCACATATAAGGCAATTATAAGTTGATTAGTACCTGGTTCAGTGTACCCCCGCATTCCCAAGACCCCAGCACCCTGTATTTGGCCATACATAACAAACTGCACCTCCCAGAGACTCAATTGGTCAACCAGGTCCGGAAAGGGCACCAAAAGACCATCACAAAAGAAGTCACCCAGTGTAAAGATCTCTACTTGGTCCTAAAACGTTAGGTCCTGTCTTGTTAAATGTGATCGGCCTGCTGAGAAACAGAGCAATGTCTGTGTTGGTGCAAAAGGATAAAAACACTGAGTAAGCCGGAGGCCTCGAATTGGGCACTGCTGAGCTACCGAGAAAAGCTTGAGGGTCAGCTAGGCACCTTGCCGCAGGAGCTAGTGCTAGTAGGGCATCCCCATGTGAAAACTGGGGACTGCAAGTGCCAGTGTCCTCCAGTTGTAGCCAAGCGATCCAGCGGGCCAGCCACTGCAATTGTGCTACCAAGCAGTAGACAAAAGACACACAGTTGATGGACGGAATGCAGAACAAATCAAAACATTCACCCCCAGTCAAGAGATCTGGGTTAAATTCATCATTCTTTTGCTCACCGTGCCACCCCAGTTTAGACCTGGCCATATGCAAATCAGTCTTGACCCTGTGCCTCATGGGAACAGTCCAGCCCGAACTGCCAAGCCAGGTCCTCCCTGGACCGGAAACAAGCATCATAGGGCCGGTTTCGGGGTTTCACCCCCCATCAGACTGATCCAGTGCTGCACCCCCCACCCCCAGCGCCTTGAGACCCTCACTGGTGAGTAGCGCGCTTTATAAATCCTGATTGATTGATTGATCAGCCAGGATAGCCTGAATCCAGTGGCACAGAGAGCTCGGGACCCACGTCTGGGCATACCAGACTGAATTGCATATGGCTGGGTTCAAACTGGAATGGCATGCTGAGCAAAAAAACGATGGGTTTAGGCCCAGATCTCTGTACTGGGGTGAATGTATGACATTGTTCTGCATTCTGTCCATCAATTGTTGTTCTTGCATTTGTCACCCCGAGTGGGACGGGTGTGCCCATACGTGGGTCCCATGCTCTCCATGCCACTGGAGTCAAGCTATCCTGGCTGATGAGGGGTGAAACCGGTCCTAGGATGCTTGTTTCCAGTTCAGGGAGGACCTGGCCTGGCAGTTCAGGCTGGACTGTTGCCATTGGGCACAGGGTCAAGACTGATTTGCATATGGCTGGGTTCAAACTGGAATGGCGAGCAAAAAACCGATGGATTTAGGCCCAGATTTCTGTACTGGGGTGAATGTATGACATTGTTCTGCACTCTGTCCATCAATTGTTGTTCTTGCATTTACCAAGTAGTGGAGCTCAAAATTGGGAGTTACCAAACCATCAGATTCCGCTGGGAATTGGAGCTTGGGAAGGGGACCCTTCCTGCACAATTTATACCAGATGAGATCCCCCAGTAGACTGTTTAGGTCCCGAAAGAAACAGTGAGGGAATGGTATCAGGAGATGAATAATAAATATAGAAGGCGTGGGAGCATCACCATTTTTGAGACTGCTATACGTCCTAGAGATGAGTGTGCACTAAAACGCCACCTGGGAACAGTGAAAGGCTACTGCTGCCTTAATATTACCTTTGATGAGGTCGTGGAAGATCCAAATACCTAAATATCGAAAGGATGATAGTTCTTAGCAGACTGGAGTGCCCCCAATTCTGTGGCTTCCACGCTGAGGTCAGAGGGAACAGGCATGATGTGTTCCTACTCAACCCAAAGCCCAGGACTGAATCATAGGTTGATAAAAGAGCCAAAATCTCAACTGGGTCAGCAATGAAATCTCGAAGATAGAATAGGACATCAGCTGCATACAATGAGATGGCATGAGTGTGGTCCAGTATGGGCATTCCTCAGAGGTCACATCAACCTTGTGCATCAGCGGCCCATGGTCCATTGCAAGACAAAGAGGAGGGGTAAGAGGGGCAGCCCTGACTCCTGCCCGACTCACCGATATTGGCCCCAAAAGAAGGTCTAGCCGAACCCAGGCCATGGGAGCCGTTTAGATCAGGCAGATCAATCAAATGACGTGGGTGCCATAGCCAAATTTGGCTATAACCTCAAACAGGTATATCCATTTAAGTGAATCAAACACTTTCCAAGTGGTCCAATATTAGAGATGCCGCACACAGACAGTGTTGTTTCACCACAGTGCTGATGCAGTAGAACCTTATGAGGTTCATGAGGGATTGTGACCAGCTACGAAGCTGCTCTGGTCTTTATCAATCAGGCAAAGGATGACACTCTGTATGCGGTTGGCCAAGATCTTGCTAAGGATTTTGTAATCCATGTTAAGGATTGCAATAGTTTGGTATGAAGCTGGAGGGGTGGGATCCTTCTCAGGCTTGAGCAAATAGACTATCGTGGCATCCTGGAGGGTTGCAGGTGAACCCCCGCCTCCAAGGGCGACTCATAAATCACCACCAGTTTGGGGGCCAAAGTTGACGCCAAGGATTTATAAAACTACACCAGGAGGCCATCATTCCTGGGTGTCTTACCCCAGTTAATCCTGCTATAGCCAGTTTACCTTCCTCATCCATATTCAGTGTGTCGATTTCCTCCCATTCTAGGGGGGCAATTGAGGGGGTGGATCCACTCCTAAATAGTCAAGGATCGCCTTTTAGAAAGCCTCCAGAAGAGATTCATACTAAGTCTCATAAAATGCCCTTAATGTGTCTTGGATGGCATACCGGGAAGAGTGAAATATCCCAGCCTGGTCTTGAAGAGACATTGTTTGGGACTGGCGTGTCTCCCTTTGAATCAGCCATCCAAATAAATGCCATATTTAGTCACTCTCCAAGTGAGAGTGAGCAACGTGTGAAGGAAGTGACCCGTTTCGGGTCACCCGGGCCACTCGCGACCACCTCTCAGCCTTCCATACAAATGTAGAGTCGGTCAGACAGTAGAGAATACAAACCAAGTATATGTTTATTTAGGTACACTATAGTGGAGTCCCGTCTGCCCAGTCGCTTGAGGTGCTGCAGAGGGAACTGACATCAGAACTCATGGTATTACATTATGTAGGATTCAGAATCAATAAAACACGCCCAAACTGGAAATTTCCAGTTGGGACCGGCTATACAATGAAGTTACAGTAGAAGAAGTTTTGATCCTGAGACTGGACACACACTATCTGTGCGCCAAGGTCACTCTGCCTGCGCCCACAGCCTAGCTGGTGGAAGCAGTCTTCTATCTTGTGAGAGAGGTATGCGCTAACAATAACAATCTATTCATTAGTACAGCAAGTCCCAACCTTGAGAGAGAAGAACACATCACGGCTGCTTCTAGCAGAGCCGAGTAGAGAATACATGTCGATCATGACACAACATGGCGGCTAAACGTAAAATGGTGCAGCGAATGCTAACTTAAGCAGAACACACATAGCAATACAGCGAAGACATTTTGTTATATTCCTACACGTGGGCCTTAAAATCTAGAAACGTCAGGAGCTCCAGAAGAGCGACTTCAGTCTCCCGAAGCTGAAGGAGATGAGGATGAAGTGTGGGGCTGGTGACTAGCTGCTGTTGGATGTCAAGGGACTGACTTTCAGCGGCAGTGAACTTGCGATGTATGACACGCCATTACACATAGTCAGGTGGATACAGTCCCCCCGTGCAACTACCTTAAAGGCCTCCCACTCCATAGCTGGAGAAGAGGCAGGCCTTTCACTGTGTTGGAAATACTCCACAATGTGATCTACCAGCGTGCCTCTGAATGCCAAATGTCTAGTGTTGAGGGCTCTAGGCACCAGGTAGGGATTAGCGGTCGCACCCTGCCTAAGGCGAAAAGATAATGATCCGGGATTATTCAGCCAAAATAATCCAGGAAGGAAATGGCTGAGCAAAGGGTGGTCGAGCACATAGAGATCGTAGACCAGAGACTAAAAAGAATAGAGTCTGACCCCTGGGTTGTAGAAGCATCACACGCCTTGGAGGAAGAGCCTGGGATCGTCCCCCAATAGGGCCTAGAAGTCCAGGTTGACCAGGCTGGACTGGTAAGGAAGGGGTCAAAGCCTTTCCCTCATCAAAGTAAATCATGTGCTGTCTGGGGAGTAACTTTAGAAGGTGAGTCCTGTTCCTAGAGCATTTTGGAGGAGATGTCATCTGAAGCCTCCAGGGAGGAGCTAGAATGGACCTCGGTGAGATCTCGGAATGTTGCCGCCACCCCCAGCACTGATCCTCTATCCTTAGAAGCTTGTTACAGGGACACGGCCCCCAAGGCAGTGGTGGCGCATGGCCAGATGCTCAGGGCTGCCCCTGCAACTCCTTCCAGTGCACTGGTTCTGTGCAGGTTTTGACACAGTCGCAGGCAGCTGCTGGTTCAAGTGAGCATGCTAGTCCACTATTACCTTGCGCCTGACAGGGAAGTGTAAAACATACTTTATGCGCATATTTCTGAGTTTCCGTTTAATTCAAAGAAAAGAGGCCCTCTGTTTCTGGACCCCCTATGTGTAGTCCGAAAATTCAGGAGACGGTCATTGTTCATTAGAATATCAGTTGGAGTGCATGCCCTGTCCAGAATCACATCTCGATCTATATAATGGAGTATCTTAGCCACTACCGGGCCTTAGCTGGCTGGTTGGCGGGACGCCACTCGATGGGCTCTTTCAATGGAGTAGTAAGACCTGAGTGCCTGGGCGAGGACCAAATCTTTAATCCAGAGTTCAAAGTATTCAATCATGTTGCAGCCCTGACTGCCCTCTATAGGCTAACTATGCAAATGATGTTGCAGCAGGAACGTCCCATTTCATCTCCGCTCCGCGTTTCAGGATGCAGACTCTATTCCATAGGGCCGGTACTTGTGTGTGCAGGTCGTACTGCATGGATTGGGTTGTACCAGAGTCTTTTCAGAAGTGGTAACTCGCTTATTCAGGCATCTATGATCATCCCACAGGAGACTGACATCTGATGTCACAACATCCATATTCACTTATAGGGAGATGCCAGGTATCTCAATGGCTTTAAGTATAACATCAAGTTTAACTGAATCAGCTGCCAACGAGTTCAGGGGGGGCCTGCTCTTGGACAGTGATTTGTTCCCAGTTCTCACCGGTTTAGTGCCCCCGGAGGGGGTTGATGGAGGGCCTGCTTGTAACCTCTGAGCCTAAAGAGCAAAGAGGGGCTGGGGTACAGCACAAGCAACTCCTCCCCACCAGGTGCACCAGTAAGATGTCCATTTCTTGGGAGTAGTCACTCTTGCCCGGGGGGATTAAATTGTGGCAACCCCCCACACATTTCTCAAACCCCTACACCTAGGAAGAATATCTCTGGGTTCATTGGTGCCTAATTAACTCATTAAGTAGGGATACCACTGCGTGTTCTGCTGAGGGTTCAATGCAAGGACGGGCTGGTACCCCCAGGAAGATGTCCTTTGTGGAGCGGTACCTCTCGCCTGTCCTCATGGGCCTGGCTGGGGGGAGAATACGGTGTGGCATCATTCAGCGATCTCTGTTGCGGGCTCAATGCAGAGCCGGGCGCTGCCCAATCTGCCTGTGCGGAGCACTGTTCACCGCCTTGGGCGCCAGGGACTCAAAGCCTCGGCAACAGAGCACAATGCTCTGTTGAGTACTCTCTGGGCAGCTTCTCACCCCCACAGCTATCTAAGGGCCGCCACATCTATCTGCGTCCGCCTCACTCCCAGGTTATGAAGATGGCAGCTTGTCGAGTCCCTGCAGTCAAAAGCTGTGCTGGGATGTGACCTTTGAACCACTGGGAGCCCAACGTGGCAGCTCTGCAGTGTCTCAGCACCCCTTTACAGCTCCAGGTGGGGGTCTGTCCTGCAGATGCCTAAGATTCATGACAGAGCAAAGAGCTGGGAGACTCACTTCAAGCATCTGCCATGTTAGCCCCGTCTGCTGAACCCAGCAGGCCACCATCCACGTGATTTAGCAATTCCTAATGGGTCGCAAATAGCGACATACATCATTAATATTCATGAAGTAGGTCGATTTGCGACCCCTTAGGAATTGCTAAATGAAACTTTTGGAGTTTCAGCATTAAGAATAGCAATTACCTTTCTGCAATAAGGTAATCGCTATGCCTAATGTTGATACATGTGGCCCCATGTCCCTCACTCTTACAAAGGATTATGATGAAACAAGGAATAGGCTATCTGATTTAAAAAGTACAATTCTGTGCCTATCAAAATGTTTGTTTTATACAGAGTACTGCCACGCAGAGGTATTAGACCCAGTTAGAAACACAATTTTTTCATACTCACATTCTTAAGTTGCCTTCCCTCCCTTTACAAGGTGACATTTGACAGACCTATGTTCCATCCTGACTAGACTAGACGCATGGTAGCGTGGAGGATTTTAATATATATATATATATATATATATATATATATATATATATATATATATATATATATATATGTCAGAGTGGAATAATAAATAACTTTGATTTGGCTGGCTTCGGCGTGTTTCATTGCGGCAGCCCAACCACCGGTGGTGCTGGAAATACAGCGCTCTGCCGCGCGCTGTGTTTAAATGACAAAACGGTTCCCCAGAAAACGTCACAAAGAAACCTCTAGCACTCCGGTGCAGTTGAAATTATTTATTGGAAATGCGGCAGTAGCACTAACACCAACGTGTTTCGGTGCGAGCCCGCACCTTGGTCACGACTCTGACCATGAAATCAACAGCTTTTTTTATATGCTTTAATTTACTTGTTACATAATAATCACAGGTAAACATAAACGTAGGACTGCCACCTTTACTGCGGTAACAGTGGCCATTTTGGAGTGGTTAAATTCATAATTTTTTCTACAATGTGTCATACATTACTGTATCACAATCTTATATTTCTGCCTGTACAAATTAAATTCATTAGCCATATGCAGTTAAATATAATCTACTGCCATGGTCTAGCAGTCTAACACAATATTTTGCTTATCGAGTCACGGGAGATCGCATTCACGGTCTCCACCTTACTAGTACGTTTGTGTTGCTCATAACTGCACATTAAGAGACGTTTATGTTTACCTGTGATTGTTATGTAACAAGTAAAGTAAAGCATATAAAAAAAGCTGTTGATTTCATGGTCAGCGTCGTGACGGCAGTGCTACTGCTGCATTTCCAATAAATAATTTCAACTGCACCGGAGTGCTGGAGGTTTCTTTCTGACGTTTTCTGGGGAACCGTTTTGACGGCATGGCACTGAGAGGTCGGTCCATTTCCGAATTCCAGCTCAGCTGATTCCTCCCACCTCATGTGAGGGATAACCTACACCGAGACGGGCAGCTTGCTGACACTATCCCACAGTTAATGGGGAGTTAGACCACCCAATAGTGATTTGGCACAGCCACACACACCAGATATGATAGGCTAGAATGTGCTAGGTAAGAGTACATTATGGGCCTTATGTATGAACACATTTTCCCAGAGACACAGAATGAGCAAAACCCTTTAATACATCTGGCCCATTACAGCACTGGTACGCAAGCATATGTTCTCTGTAAAAAGCACAATGGTTGAACTATTCAACTTTTTCACCATTCTCGTAATGCTATTCACATCATTCTGTTTCCTTCCATTGATTATTGCAGCGCACGCATTTTACTCAAGAATCACAATGCTTCAATAAATAATTAAATGCTTTACTGTGTATTTCTTATGTATCTCTTTGGGTATGTACTAGTAACTAAGCTAAAGGGTTCTAGATCTGTTACCATGATTTCTTTGGGGAGTCAGGGATGTCATGTTCTGAGGTTGCACATACATTTGTTACCCTGTAAGGTTAGGGGTACAGATAGTACACTGTGAGCTAGCAGGACTATAGGCCAACATGTCCTGAGGATTGCTCAGAATCAGTCATGCACTAGTCCAACGATTATGTTGTCGAACAAATGCAGTTTTACTTGAGAAAGTATAAGCCATATAATGATACCACCAATCATTGTTTTTTATCTTCTTTCTTAAGCACCTAAGGGCAAGAGGGCATCTGGGGCCAGGCCGGCTGCCACAAACATCACAGCTAGTGTGACTGGTTCAATCACCACCAGCGCTGTGGCCAATGGTTCTGATGCCCCCTGTAAGTAATTATTACTCCCCACTACTAAATTATGAACTTGTGTATACTTACTATTTTTTCATGTTGGATGCTGTTTGTTATCCCTGCATTACCCAGTCTTTATTCTATATTTGCTGTTTCTAAAGTTGACTTTCTCCTATCTGCTCCCTTTTTTCATAAGCTTCCCATTGCCCCACTTATATGTCTTAATGTGTAGTACTAAGAGTGGAAAAGATTTTTGGTAACGTAAAGAGGATCGCACAGCCAGGCCTAAGTAGTACTCTAGTCACCAAACATGTTCATGGTGGTTTTCTTGATCAAACAGTCAAAAAGTACAGGGGCAGAGACAGAGTGGTCATCATATTCAGGAGGACCCCCAGTGTTCTATTATAATAGGAGTTTCTGTGACAGTGCAGCATGGCAGGAATGTCCACAACCAATACCACATGTCTTTTGCCTTCCATTCTACCCCTTATCTATTCGCAGCCCTACCTTATGCCCTTCCCTTATTCCTGAATCCTCCTAATCCCGACTCCTGCCGATCCCTCAATTAGGAGAAAACAGTCTTGTTTTGCTCAATGGCTACCTGGTTTTTAAAATGTTGTCAAGCAATAAGTAACACAAATCTCCCAAATGGATTACTTTCAGAAGAAGATACTGATAGATAGCTAACCTAACTGTAGTGAGGTATTGCTTTTGTACATTGTACAAAATAAATAATTAGGTGGCTATCTGGTATCTAAAATGGGTGCATTATGTTTTTCACCAGGCGCACAGACCACCAGCAGTACCGTCTCAGCAGGGACGTCGGTGGAGGTGCAGGCTGCTCAGGAAGAAGGAGAAGTACCTGTGGTGGTAAGAACAAGTGGTAAGTCACATTGCTTTCTTATTGACAATACTGTACTGGTTTGGTGAAGTAGAGATCATGCTCATCACCTGGAGTACAATCTGCAATGCAAACTGAAGACAAGGTGTGTTTCTCAGTGCCTACTCCGTCGCCTACTAGTTCTTTAATTCATCATTCTGGCTTTCTGTCCCAGTCTACTTAAAAAAGTAAATTCTATCTCGGCATGTGATGTCTGTGCCACATTTCTCTGCCGAAGTTACATTTTATTTCATGTCTTCCATTACGGATTGACGGTTCCAATATTTTACCTCCCATCCACCAATGTGATGAAGAAGCAAAGCAGTTGTCCATGATCAGTGTAACACCCAACCATTCTATAGCTAAACCTCCCTCTAGCCCAATCTTTATAACTTACCTCCCTTTGGGATAATTTTCCCCACTGCCAAATGTTGGTATTATTATTTCTTGAGAATAATCTGTGCTAGAGGACTGGGTGTAATGTGAGACCTAGGGGCTTATTTAGAGTTTTGCAGATGGGGTACTCTGTGGCAAATAAAATATTGCACTCACTGCACTACAGTTCATCATATTCTTCAATGTACTGTCTACTGTAATACAGTGTATGGGATATCTATTTTCCACCACGTGTGTCCCATTTGCCAGACGTTATCAGCCTAAGCCTACAACTTAAGATTGGACTTAGGGTAGTAGAATGGAGGAGGAGTTGGAGAAGAGGAGCAGGGTCATTGGAATTATAAGTTCATAACATGCTGCAGCTGGGCTGCCCCAAAAACATGCTGGAGAGTAAGCAGACTCCCAGATGGCTGTGTTAATGTTGCATAGTCTAATAATAATTGTGCTGAATGTGAACTATACCATTTCTCTCTCTATATATATATCTATATATATATATATATTTATATATATATCTAGATATAGATATATATATAACTTGCTCATTAATGACAGGCAATTCATTTTTAACACACAATAAGTGTCTGTTCAGTTTCACTACGAAATACTTTAAACCAAAAATCACGTTTTAATTGAATTGATTATGTTGGTGTTCTAGGCTGGCTCAATTATTCCTTTCAGTCAGTGCTATGATTGATTACCTAGCTATGGTGATGTGACGCATAGGCAGTAAACATTTGGCCCAGGATATGTGACTACTATATTATCAATCATCATCACATCATATGCAATTCCAAATTACATTTCAATGGCCCTAGGGGATCAGCAATGTTCTGCTACTGCACTGTGCCACTATAGGCAGTATAAACAAGTGTTTTAGCTGAACATAAATCCGGTATTTGTAAAGCGCGAACTACTCACCTCTAAGGGTCTCAAGGCGGTGGGGGCTGTCGGGGAGATTAAGTGACCTATTGCCCAGAGTCACATGGTGCTGAGCTGAGCTGCTGCTGGCGCCGGGGATCGAACCGTGAGCCCTGTGCTCCGGAGCCAGTTGCCCTGGCTGCTGCGCCACACCTCACCCCATCATCATTCACAATTCGTGTTTTTCTATTTTGTTCTCTTTACTTTCTTGATATAGCTACTCCTGCAGCTGGAGCTGGCAACAACCAGCAACCAGCACCAGTCCCAACATTGCAGGAGATAGCCACCCGGCTGTGGAACCAAAAGTTGGAGGCAGTGTCATGGGAATATCGCTGACTGATGGCTCTGGAGGAAACAAAAGAGGAGGCACAGGCCTCAGGTTCCATGGGCCACCAGCGAGGCCTACCTCCAGCTCAGCCATGCCACCGCCAACTGCAGCCAGGGTCCACTGCTAACCCCACTGCCTCTCCTCTCCTCGGACTCATCACCATGCCTTCTCAACTACACCTACAAGAGCTGGCACACCTGCGACATCAGATGGGCCAGCTCCGGTGTGAGATGGCACAGATATGGCATGGGCAGCAGAACTTGGCCCAGAAAAATGTATGCCCTCAAGGCCTTTTTAATTTTTTTATAAAATATTTGTTTTGGTGGGAAGGCATGTTGTGGGTGGAGAGGGTGGGAAGAACAAAAAGTTGGGGAAAGGGTGGACAATGGACTTTTAACTCTTTGGGGCATTTTTTGGCTATGGAGGGGGTGGGACTGTTGTGGGTGGAGAGGGTGGGTCTTACAATAAATGTCATCATCTTTGTAAACATCATTATCTGTCTTTCCTTTGCAAGTTAGCATAGTATAGCATTGTTAAGTGTTACTGTTGAGACAAGAGTGAAACATGGAGCTGCCCTTTGAAATTGTCACAGTGATCTTATAGATCGATGTTTCATCCTTCACTTTTCATACCTCAAGTCCCTTGCCGTGTATGTATTCTTCAATAGGTTGCCTACCTCTTCCTGCTGTCCAGCAATTTATACCCTGCCACCAGAATGGCACTTTCCAGCAACTGATTAGTGATTAATTTAATTCTGTTTCACTTGATGAGGTTTTACAGGATCCAGCCCCCAATCAATTATACTGATTAGTAGTTAGTGTAGTAGTAACTGCCCTTGTCCTACACTCTGTAACTATTTGCCCGGTAACGGGTCTGCCGATATATTACACAAAAATGTAGTATACTGTTTATTAAAGGACAACTTCACTACTAAGTCATCAACTAGTTCTTCAAGTTCAGTTCTTACCTGAATTGATTAAGGGACAATCTTCCCAAGCCTTACTACAAGGTTTCCTAAAAGGGTCTTCTAATTTATGGTGGTGGTATAGTGTTCTTATGCTAACAGAGAAGCCATCACAAAGGTAACTCCCACTGATTCCAAATGAGGTGAACTCCAAGTTTTGAATTAATCTGAAAGATGATTCTTCACAGGCAACTGGACTGAAAGAAAACACAGAATTTGTGGGTTTTCAAAATTGAGACCAGACCACCATGACAAAAAAACTGTTATTACAAAAACTAGCATTAGTAACTCCAAAGCAATCCAGGATCTCTAATTTACAAAAAAAGAATGCAACTAAACTTACAAAATCCTCGAGTCAGGAGGACAAGGTTTGGTTACTCCATGTTGCATAGATTCTGTAACTATTGGAGGACCTAATTCACGAAGGTAAAGTTAGACTTTTGGTGTTACTCTACTGACATTTGCAATATGAGTTTACAACTTGTAACTTTTCCATCAGTAACATTACCTGTAGTAACTTTGCAACTACTAAGAAGATCCTGAAGTGAGTTGGTGCCGCTTTCACCACATCCGCCCCAAGTATGTGATCCATTTATGGTGTATATTTGAAAGTCATGCCTCAATATATATCACACAGCCTGGGGGAAGAGTGTTAGTGGTTTGATGAATGGATGGGAACGGGGAGTTGAAGAAATCTGTGACAAAGAAACTCCACACAACAACAATATCCATCGGGGTGATGAGAAGCACATCATCATCATCAAATCTGTTGTGGAAATTAATTAAGGAATGACAGTTAAATTAAATGCAGTCCTTCAGCCCCAGATACCTAAGTTATTATATATCTAAATGTTCTGTCATCTTTGTTTAAAAAATACAAATTATGGAGGAATGAACACGCACCATTCTAAAAATTATGATTGTTAAGAGAAAAATAATGCTGTATATATAAATGCAAAATTGGGCGGTGCATCTGCATTCTTCTTGGAATGTCCATCTTGGGTGCCTGGTTTAACTGGTCCGGTAATGTAAGCAGGAGTGTTATGGAGCTTTCGCCTTTTGTGCAGGAGAAGAGAAGGCCTGAAGATTGGAAAACAGAAACAATATTGTAGAGTCAAGGAGAAGGACAGAAGGTAAGCTTCATGAGGAGTGGACCGAGCGGCAGAGCAAGAGCATAGGCTGCTGCAATCATTCATTATGACTCATGTGCGATTAACTGAGAAGTGACAGCAATTTTGAGACCAATCACAGACAAGGAGCTGCATGTACCTGGCTGATCAATTTCACAACTGTTATAACATTTAGTGGAGTACGTCCATGTTATGATGTGACAACACGTCTGTCTCCAGTTACAGGTACCCCGCCCACAACCACATAATAGAGGAGTCTGACATTTAAGCCAGCACACAATACTCAGCATTTCCCAAGCCAACACACCTCTCTTTAGTCCACAGGGCTTAGTAGACCTCTTAAAGTCATCATCATGTTGGTTTACCTTTTAAGCTTATAACTTCCTTCTTCTGACTGATGAGGTAGTCCAGCCCTGAGTCCTGACTCTGAGTAACAAATCAGTTCAACTCCTGACTCAAATGAGATTGCGAGAGATGCCCTGTAGTGCACAGCTGTTAATGAAGAAAAAGAGAAAGGCATTTGAGCATTTTGTATAGATTTGCATTTGTTAACTAAACTGACTGGTTTGGTCTCTGAAGAATCCGAAATAAAGTACAGAAAGTAGTGGACCAAGTAAGTAAATCTAATTAAGTGCGGAAGGGCCAATCACCTTCTGGCAAAATCATTCATCACCCCCAAAACATTAGAAATCATCAAAAACAAGTTTACAAATTAGTTGATCACCCTCCCTCGCTGTCTACCACCACATGAGTCATCAATCATCACTCACATTCACTCAATAATACATCACTCATTGATGCAATAGTTACCTGTTCCAATCAAAGCACGGTGGTACACAATTCTCGTATTATATCTCCTCTTTTCCAATGGAAGCAGCACATTGGCAGTCTTGTAATTTATATGATCTTTACTGGGGCAGCCCTGCAAGGGAACGAAGAAAAGAAGGATAGGCATGGGACAGAAACAGTCATTGTCTCCAATGCCCTTGAAGAGAATGGGGAGGTTTCTTCACTTCACACTGGTCTAAGCCCAATCCGGTCATACATGTGCCTAAATTGGGGGGGCTGCATAAGTCGGACCCAAACAAAATATATAATGTTACTCTAGTTATATTCTTTTTTTTTTTTTTTGCAAAGCAGTTTGACGATAATCAGTAAGTTCTATGGTGGCCTACTCAGCCAGGGAAGTAGAGTTTGTACTCAGGTGGTTCACCCAGAAGTTGGCCAGATAATGCACTTGAGTCTGACCAATCGACCTCATCCTCATCCTCCTTCTCCTGTGGTGTTTCAGGAACAGTGTAATTGTGTGGTATGAAGTGTTGGTTCATTTTATTCATAGACAATCTCTCCACATTTTGAGGTTAGAGACTGGTCCTTGTCACTGTGACAACTGCGTCAGCTGCACTGAACACACGGTCAGCATACAAACTGGCTGCCGGACAAGCCAGATACTTTATTGCCAGCCTGCTGAGCTCTGGCCATTGACACATCTTTTTATACTAATAGACCAATGGGTTTTTATCCACATAGTCCTCTTTTGGATCATCCAGATAGTCGTGGAACATCCTCTGAATAGTCATTGGTGCTGCCACTTGCTCAACCTCTTTTGCCTTCGCCTCTGCACTTGACTTCAGCCTTGCCACTTGAAACCAAGCCATTGAAGGTTGAGTCTGATTCTTCTGTTGCTGTGTTTTTTTGCTGGTGTTCTTGTTGCTGGTGTTGGCTGCTGTGAGACAACCGCACTGCCCTCTCTGGAGGGTGAAGGTTACATGCCAGAACTTCTGCCCGGGACTCCAATTTGCAGCCGTTCTTCTTCCAAGTCTCTCACTTGATCAACAATACACATCTTGTAGTATGAAACATCCCCTTCTGAAAATGAAATGAAAGTGGCTATTATTTGTTTGTACCATGGATCAAGTAGTGTGGCACATATGTACTCTTTGGATCACACAATGTCTCTTTGCAGCCTTGGACTGACAACCAAGCGAAGGATTGAGTTCTCAACCAACTCATGCACGCCTCCGTTCACAACTGCAAATCTTTGTGTCACCTTTTTTAACTGGTCCTGTGCCAGATCCAACAACAGAATAGCTTGGCTCTTCATAAAGTTTAACCCTGGGCGGAGTTCGCGTAGTCGCTCTAATAGGAACTCCGCAAAGTCGCAAAAAAGCTCAGCGAGCTACGCAGAGTTCCACAAGCAAGCGGAGTTGCTTGTTCCGCCCGTTTGAGATGCGTTTTTCCTGTTCGGGAATGCGTATTGCATGTTCAGGGATGCTTTTTGCGTGCTCGGGTGGAAATATCACGCGAACTTCACCACGCGGTTGCCAATGGGCGCGGCCATCTTGTTTTTCACTTTTTGCTATGGTCCTGGGCCTGTTTTTCTGTCCTCCCTATATCTTTTCAATCCTTTGTTTCTAGAAACTTTTTTTTGATCTTTTTTATTTGTTATCTATTCCTCTCTATTCCTGATTGTATATTTTGCGTTTTGTCCTACTTTTTGTGCATTTTAGTGCGTTTTTCACTCTTTTTCTATTGCTTGCTTTTTAATTTCTTTTACTTACTTTCTTACTTCCTACCGTTTCTGTTCCGCCCCCCGCCTACCCAGAATCATGGCGAAGAGCCTTAAAAAAACTAAGGGGAAGAGACCGAGGGGTGAGAGCCGCGACCGCCTTCCGCAAGGCAGCACCCACAAGGGGTGCATCCATGGGCCTTATTCAGTGAGGCAGAGGTGGCAGCACTGGTTTTGTTTTGTCCAACGCCACCTCCCCTTAACCCTGGCGGCAGGCCTGGGTCCGGGTATAGGCTCCGGGAGCGTCACCGGAGGTGGGAGAGGGTGCACCAGGCAGTGTTTCGCTGCTCTGTTGTCCGGCGCACCCATAACCAATTGACGGTGGTGCGACATCCTGGACCTGGAGCAGGACCAGGTGGACCTGCTAGGTGTTGAGGTCCCAGGGCTTGGTGAGTAGCTAATTATATTACTATTGTGTTCTTCTGTTCTGTGTTATTGCGAATATTATTTTTTTTGCAAATACCTAACATGCTGCTGCTGCTTACATGCAGGTAACTTTTGTTTAAAAAAATCTTATTATGTGATTGTTACTTCCAGACAGGTGCTCATGCTCAGCCCTAATAACTAACCGTACTTGTTTGCAACTTTGCGCTCTCTTGGGATGGTTATGTAAGTGAGGTTAGAGAATTTAAGTTCGGTAATGCATATAGGAAAGACTCCTGTCCTTTCCTTTGTCCTATCAGGCTGTCCTGTCTCCTGTCACTAAGATAGTGGTAGTAGTTAATTAGTATTATTTGGTAATTTAGCGGCCTGCGTGACACGTCCTCTCACATGACTTCAGTCCTAGTAGAATCTTTTGTAGTTCGTTCGTATAGTGAGTGAATAGAATAGCAACCAACCAATTTGGTGTATGCAATATGCATGCGTCCATCTATGCATTAAGAAGAATAAAAATGCAGACTTAGTAATTGGCCCGTTAAAGGGGGTTTGAGTTGGAGACTGAGAGATGACTGGGAATGAGATCGGAACTTAGTAGAAGCAAATGTAATTTTTTTGCAATTCATTCCAAAGTCTGGAATAGGCAGGCTAGGTATGTTTAGGATTCAGGAATCGGAATTGAACTGTGGAATAATAATGATCGGATGGTACTCGACTGCAATACATACTAGTCGACTACTACTAGTCGAATAAGTCGATCTGATGTAGGATAGATCAATGTTATTGTAATTGCCGTTTCCTCTCTAAAAATATTTTTAGAGCAATTATATTTATTTAACACAAATCATTTTTTGTCTCTTTAATTATGTCTTAAATGATCAGCATCCAGGGGCACAAAGAAGACTGGGTCTGCTGGCAGTGCGGCGGGTGCGAGAGTTGGAGGGACCTCCCAGGAGCAGCAGGAAGCGGCTTCAGGCGCATGTGGCTCTGCTGCTGGCCCCAGTAAGTCCTCCTGGTGATATTATATATTAATATTATTTCCCTAACTTTTACCGCTCTAGTATTTCCATTTCCTAATTTTAATTTTTCCAAAATCCTCTTCAATCTATCTGTCTCTAAATTCTTGTTTTTGCTCCACTTCCTACTACTAAGTACTAGTACTAACATTGTTTCTAGTGTCTGTTTTCTTTTTTTTACATCAAATCAAACTGCATCTGACTAACCTCTGCTCTGACTCTTTATTAGTCTGTCTGTAGCTTGCTTTCTTCTGGGTTTCACTCAGCTTTCCCTCTCCCCTTATATGTGGATTGCCTAGTAGTGGTACTGTAAGACTCAGAGAACCCATTGGTCCTAGGCTACTACTAGTACTAGTACTAGTAAGGACTCCTTACTACTACTAGTACTAGCAGCACTAATCTTCTGTGCAGATAGCATGCCCAAGTAAGGTATTCTCTGCAGGTTTGTGAGATGAGAAGGCTTTAGTTTCTTTTACTGTCTCATCATGCTCGATCAGTAATGGTGGTCACTCACATTGGACACCCCAAAGTGGTGTATTTTACTTTTTCTAATCCAGGCCTAGTACTTTTTTTAGTAGCAGCAGTTGATGGTGAACACTGAACAACTGATTACCGCGCACCACGGCTGGAAGGAAGTATGAGGAGTAGGAGGACAGCACCATTATTTTCCAACTAAGAGAGACCTCATGTCTGCCCAGTTGGCCACTCTGTCTTCTTCTCAAAAAATTAGATGCACCAATAGCTCTAGTCACTGAGTACAGTCCTTTGGCTGTCCTAGTCTTCTTGAGAGGCTTTTCAAAAATTGCTACCAACAAAATGCCTAACCGGATATTATTTTGTTATTTTTGATAGGACAATACTGTCTACTCTACTCTACCGAATTGTCGATAATGATGTGTGTGGTGTATGTATTATTAATTATGTATTATTTTCAATCTTGCTAATGAAAAAAATAAATAGGGGAGGTGTATATGGCATCTAAAAAAATGTGAAATGTTTTTTCCAGGCGTACCGACCACCAGTGCCGGGGCCAGTGGTGAGGGCCATGCCACTCCAGAGGGAGCGGATGCGACAGCTGCAAGGTGTGAGCCAGCAGCAGTGGCGGGTGGTGGTAAATCATATTCCTTACTTATTGAGAATGATGAATACACTCGCTGCAAGGGTGTACACTCAGTAGTACACTGCACTTCTGCTGAGACTAAGTTGTTGTGAACACTGAACAGTTGAAGAAGACACCCTTTACTTAACATTAGCATTAGCTGCGGGGGTTGAGTAACTAATGGCCTATTCTATTCTATCTTCAACTCAGCAGAGACAGTTTTATGACGAAGACAAAGAGTCACACAACATGTATGACTGGCAGAGAAGGATGCGTGGGTGAAGGAAGGGGCCCCGGGATGCATATAGGTGGCAGATGAAGATGATAGGATGCATGGGTAGTTGAAGGTTGGGTGAAAGGTGAAAGAGAAAGCAGAAAGGATGCCTGCCTGGGTGGGTGAAACTGTATGGGTGAAAGGAATCCTCCGGGGGGTTTGAGGGGTCAAACTCTAAGGCAAGCAAGGACGCATGGGTGGTGGTTGGTTATATCTATGACAAATGTATGTTGTCGGTGAAAGCCGGTTTATGATAGCCATGTTTGGATGGATGGATGCCTAGATGGTATCATAGATAGTAGGTGAAAACAGAGTCAGACTGGATGAAGAGAATGTAAAAGAAAATTAAACTGTGCCAGAGTTACAAAGCCAAGGGTGAAGAATAAAATAATAATGCTAGAAGAACAATGCACTGATAAATGAAAAATGCCCTGGGAAGAACAAGGACTGTTTTTTTGCAAGGTTTTTGAGTCAAAGGTCTGAGGTTGTATTTCAGAATGGAATACTCTCTTGACTAACAGTAGTTTACAAGCACAACATATATATTGTGCATTAACATTATGTACCCTACCCACCCAACATTAATCGCCTCCCTCCGACTCCGAGGCCCACTTCCGCTCCAGTCCCTACCCATGTAATTTTTGACTGTGTCAGCCATGGGTGGCCTATCGGCTGCATGGTAACTCGTACTTACAAGTCACTCAGTATGTCATCATCATCATCATCATCACGTGAGTGAGTGACATGATGTTGTGCCGCCGTATATCATCATTCATAAGCATGTCATCATCATCATGTGCCTTATTGCAGTAGTCAGGGTGAAAGTGAAATTGTCTGAGCATTTGCCATTGATTTAACAGAGTATGGCCGTAATGGAAAAATATATAATTATGTAGTACAGCTGCCCCACATGCAGACAGTAGTAAAGTAACATGAGTCTGAGACACGAGTATGTCTGTCTAGAGCACAAGCTGACTGAGCTGGCATGCCTACAAGATTAATTGTGCTAAACAAGAGAGAGAAGAAGAATACTTCTACTCTACTCCATAGTGCCTGAAAGTCTAATCATCACAGCCAAATCTTAGGGGCAGAGGAAGTGAGGAGGATACCACAACTGCTAGTGCTACTGTGCCACTATAATTTTTATGTGTGTAATTTTGTGTTACTGTTTTGCTAAGAGTATTGGTTACAATTGTCTTTTTTTTTCTTTCTTGATATAGCTACTCCTTCCCAACCCACCAGGCAGGAGTTAGCAGCCAGGGCCAGGCAAAGGAAGCTGGAGGCCATCCGGGATGAATATTGCTGGCTGGTTGCCCTGGCGGAGGAGGAGGCAGAGGAGCCAGCAGCTGCTGCTTCTTCCTCCAATGCCCCGGGGCCCAGCCAACCCCCCTGTGCCTCCGGTGGTACGGCGCCGTGTTCTGGCAGCCGCCCGTCGCCCATCAACTTCATCATCATCTACTGCTGCCCACCCCTGTTGTTCCTGCAGGAACTTTCGGCGCCGCATGCTCCTCCGGATGGTGCGTCTAGAGGCCAAGCTAGAGGAGGTCCTGGAGCGAACTAGCCGGCACCCCCGCCGCTAGACCTCAGTCTTTGACCCTTGCCCCCTTTTTTCATCTTTTTTTTAGTAGGTGGGATGTTGGGAGTTGGGGAAACTTGGGGTTTACTTTTTTTTCTTCAACTTCGACGTGGACGGACATTTAATTTACTGGACATTGGTTGGTGTTAGGGAGAGGGGTGGGTCAGGTGTTGTGGGTTTTTCTTCTAGTTTATATTTGTTAGGGTAATAAATAATTTATAGTTTTACAATACATATGATGCAAATCTTTTCTGGGGGCGTTACTCTTTTACGTCACCTTGTTTGTTTCCTCCTTTTGCTGCAGGGCTGCAGCCAGTTTTTGAAATCTGCCAATAGTGTAACACACCGACAGATAGATGCAGTACCCTCACTTGTCCTACTACTGTCAGTCTCTGTGAGAAGCTGGGTTTCTGTTGCAGTAACCCCCCCCCCACTTTTTGCCAGACTACTGATGCACTTTGACTTGATGTGCCCTGAGTCCCTGCCACTCAGCTTCCCAGGGCCTGTGTTCTTTCCCCAAAACTAACCCAATTGGCATCTCTGGCCACAGGTCAATCCCTGGTAAATGGTACCACAGGTACCCAGGGCACTGTGACCAGGGAAGACCTCTAAGGGCTGCAGCACTTATTGTGCCACCCTAGAGAGGCCCTGTACCTTTACACACATACACTGCCTTTGCAGGCTGCGTGTTTTGGTGCAGAACAAAGTGAAGAGTCGACATGGCTCACATCCCTGTGTGTCATGCCTACAACCCACTGCCCTGGCATAGATCAGTCACCCCTCTTGCTGGGTGTCCTATACCAGTGGTGAGGGTACAGGTGCATGAGCCCTGTACCCCTACAGTGTCTAAGTCCATTCTTAGACATTGTAAGTGCAGTGCTGCCATTAAGAGTATATGGTGCTGGGAGCTTGACATTACGAACTCCACAGCACCATAATGGCTACACTGAAAACTGAGAAGTTTGGTATCAAACTTCTCAGCACATTAAACCCACACTGATGCCAGTGTGGGATTTAATGAAAAATGCACACAGAGGGCATCTTAGAGATGGCCCCTGAAAAACAACCAGCCTCTGGTGGGTTCCCTGACTGGTACACACCAGCCTGCCACCACGAGACATGTTTCTGGACCCCTAGGGTGGGAACCTTCGCTCCCTGAGCCCAGAAACAAAGCCTTTCCTGGGCGGAGGTATTCACACCTCCCCCAGGCCAGGAAGAGCCATCTGTGGCAGGGAAGCTTCAAAGGCCTGGCAGCCTTTGTAATGCGCCCCCAGCCTCTCCTGCTATCAGGAGCAGGCCCCCTTCCTGTCTCCCCTCCTTTTCGGCGGGAAGACAGGCAGGAAAAACTAGCCAGCCCAGAAGGTGTGCCCACCTCTGCCAATTACACCCCTCAGGTGAGGGAGGCGAGGTGAATCCCACTCTTCAGTGCCCGACATCTTGCAGATGGCAGGCACTCCCCAATCAGGATTAGGGATTGTGCTCACTCCCCCACGTGGGGTGAGCACACCAAGGGTGTAGTCACCCTAAGATCTGTAGCCCATTGGCTACTGACCTCGAGACCCCTAAAACGCCCGCTAAATACAGTATTTAGGGGGCAGCCCTGAACCAAGAACTCATATTCCCGCAACCTAAGAAGAATAAGGACAAAAGAAGATGCACAGCAGAGGAGACTGCAGAGAACAACTGACTTGGCTCCAGCCCTACCGGCCCGTCTGCAGTTTCCAGAGATCCTGTGCCAAAAATCATCTTGTTCTGCAGCCAGCGACCTCCAGAACCCCTGGGACGACTGACTGCCTTCAACAAAGACCGGATCTCCTGTGAACAGCAGCTCTGTTCAGAAGAAACACCAAAGAAAGACTCCGAGCCTGCTGAGGAAAAACAATCCCGATGCCTGGAACCACCACTGCACCCGTCGCCTACGGCCCGAGTTCGAGTGGCCCACCGGTCCCAGCGAGGTTCCACAGTGCTCCAGAGTCCGAGTCCACCGTGGGTTGACCCCTCCAGGACTCCCCGACATCGCCTGCAGCCTCTGCACGGAGACCCCCCCAACCACGAGTGGCCCGGTAAGGTGAAATCCTACCTCAAAAGACACTCCTGCATCCAGCCGCCCTGCGCCCTGGAGAAAAGAACCCGAGGTGCACCTACGTCCCTGAGCCCTCCAACTTACCTGCCCAGCTGTTGGTTCCTCCCGGAAGTCTTCCTGGACCGAGCCTGCAGCTAAAAACCAAAACCGAAACTCCCCATTGAAAAAAACAGGGCACCCGACGCCAAATTAGCAGCCTGCACCCAGACGCAGCTGCGGGTGCACTTTGTGTGCTAAGCTGGATTCCCCTTTGCCCTAAGCCTAACACCAGGAGCTTGGCTCCAACAACCTTGTGGCCTGCTCGCCAGCAGCCACCAACCGCAGGCCCCCTATCCCCCATTGGATAACTTTGGGCCTCAGCATTCTGCACCCGCCCACTCTAGTGCCGCTGAGGGTGTAACAAGAGTGCATCCCTGACCCTGGGGATCCCTGAGACTAACCCCAGAACCTCAACTCCCACTACCAAATACTTACCTTAAAACCGATAACACTATTTTCCTCCATAGGATAACATTGACTGTTTTTCTTGGAAAAGTGTGGAGTTTGAAAACCTAAAGAAATTCTTGAAAAATTGTACTGTTTAACAAAAAGGCTTTTACTTACCTGTTTACAGGAAATGTCCCAGTGTAGTATCCAGGTATACTACACTGAGTAAGAAAAGTAATTTAAAAAGTAACCTACCTGGTATTTTACTGAAAAGCCCATTCAAGTCTATGTACTGTATTTACAAAGCATTGCATTTCTCTGCAAACAATACTGTAAGTCAAAACAAAGTGCATATACCATTTCAATCCATACTGTATTTCAATTGTATATTTACTGCAAAGTACTTATCACTTACCTGTGGCAGGCTTGCTTGGTTCTAGGAAATAAAATAACTAAAAGAATATTTTTATATAAAAACAATTTGTCTGAAGTTCAGTCTTTGAGTGTGTGAATTCATTTGCTGACTGAGTGGGTACAACAAATGCTTAACACTGTCCTCTGATACTGCCTTACTGCTCGACCACACTACCACAAATAGAGCGTGAGGTGCTATCTAACTTTATCTCTGCCTATCTTTGGGGTTCCACTGGACTCTGTACACACTATACCTCACTTTGGTACAGTATATACAGAGCCAGCTTCCTACAGTCTCTCCTCCTAGTCTATGCATTCTGCAAATAAAACCCCTTTGTAGTATGTACTCAGAAGGATGTGGGTGTGTGAATTAATTAATTTCCATAGTATATACATTATTCACTCCCCCACACTTCTTCTTTTACCTGTGATTGATGTTTAGGCGAAGCGATGGCTGCATTGTGATGGTTTGGTTTCCTAAGGTGCCATGGTGGGTGGTGGTAGCAGTAGTAGACAGTTGCATTTGCAAAAAAAGAAAATGAGACAGTCAGTCACCTGAGGGAGACTAGGGAACGAGTAGTAGAAGTACAGTAAGTAGTAAGTACACAAGAAAAAGACTGCCAAACAAGAAACCAGATGATGAATGATAAGCAATGCTAAAGTAAAATAAAACATAATGGTGGCAGGGATAGCCTAGTACAAGTTACAATGAACTGAAATTAACTCGATCTATGAAGTGGACAAGCGTAACCTTTAGTGCTGGAAGGATGATAAATCGATGCCGGCAATTAGTAATTAATAATGGGTTAATAATTATGTTCCTCTGGAAAAAAAAGAGAATAGCGAATACTACTGAGCATGGGTGGGCACTGGGCAATATAATCTGTTGCCAGTATGGCCGTATATATATATATATATATATATATATATATATATATATATATATATATATATATATATATATATACTTAGAGCAGAAGAAGATCCTCGCCCTGCCTTGAGTTAGTGCTGCTTTCACCACATCCGCCCCAGCAAGTGTGTGATCAATTATTGGTGTAAATTTAATTTAGTCACACCTCAATATAAATCACTGATTTAAAAACCAATCACCAATATAAAAACCGGGGGAAGAGGGTTAGGGTTTGATGAATGGTTGGGAAGGGGTATTTGAGGGAAAGGTTTGACAAAGACAAACACTACTCATGGACAACACACAATCTTGGCAGAAGACCATCATAAATCTGTTAAGGGAGAAAAAGGAAATGCATACATGATGATGACTTGATGGTTAATGATGAGTAGTACTAGACTAGTAGTACAGGGTGGCAGTATATTATTAATTATTATTATTATGCAATTGCCTTGCCTGTCTGCCCTCAGAGAGACCCAAATTACATACATTTTATGTTCTGTTGTACCGGGCTCCCTTTAAAAGCTAGCAAAGAAAATAAAAAAATAGCTGTAGGGGTCAAATATATAAGCAAACATAATAAACAACAACACACACAGTCGTAATGATTGAAGAGAAAAAATGAATCAAATTAAAAGATGATGATACTAAGTTACTATGTTATGGTCAAATTGGGGAGTTGCATCTCGCCATTCCTCTTGGTCCTTCCTTCCATGGACGTTCCGTCCGTCAATCTTGGGTGCCACTGCCTGCCTGGTAAGGTAAGTGTGAGTTGTTTTTCCCAGTATAGCACAGGGTAAAGGCCGGACTGTAAGTGTAGATGGAAAAACAATAGAGATAGTGAAAAATCAAGGAGAAAAGTAAAGTTAAAATGCATAAATTACGGAGGAGTGCAACAAGAACACTTTCAGAGGCGGCATGGCTAAATCATGTCTACTCTGTTTCAAGCATTAACCTACAACAACAACAACAGGACAGAGCAGGCCCGCGGCACCCACCCAACCCCCACTAAGCTTAGATTTTGAGCTAGACAGAGCACACATATACAGCAACATAGCATTTTCCAAATTAAGTAACTAAATCAATGCACCGCTGTCAGTCATACCACTACACTCACCTCCACCACTACACAGACATGTAGGTCTGCTGTGGTTGTTGTTGACTTGTTTACCTTTTAGGCCACTTCATGAAACGCCCCGAGTTATTCCATCAATCATCTCCGATCCTACTGACTGACTGCGACGAGTATAGAATGGTCATCATGGTGTCCAACTCTGTAGTGTACCAAGTGAGTCCAGATTCCATATTCAAAAATGCAATGGATCGGCCTGCAGTAGAAGTACAATTTTGTTATTAAACAACAAGAAGGGAAACATTGACTTCAGTCACTTTTTTGTGTGTGTAGATTAAATACTAGTACACTTCATGCACAACAACAACATCACAAACACCAATTACTCAGAGTCAGCGTCCAATACATGCCATCATCATTACCTGTTCTTAAGGGGCAGTCCCTCTCGGCTCGGAAAGGAGGATAGCTATAGTCATGTTCTTTGGAGGGACTCGACGAGGAGGCACACATTTCTTGTACTATTCTCCATCCAATGTCTGGCTTGAGGAAAATGGATTTAGGGCGAGTCAGGAGGAGTGGACTGGAGCAGGACTCGGAGGAGTGGACTTACTTCTTTAATGACTGCACACAGTTGCAACTCCAATCCGGCAAGAAAAGAGTAAGACGGTGGTGATGGATTTGTTGTGATTCATACCACAAAGACGGAGACACACAACAAATAATAAAAGTAAATAAGGAAGAAAGAAAGTAACAAGTTGAAAGCCTAGTTGTCAGGGAAGTAGAGCTCGTCCTCAACCTCTGGTGGTTCACCCAGAAGTAGGTAATCCAACACACTACTTCCATGACCTAATTCGCTGTCATCATCTTCCTGCTGTGCTACTTCAGGTATGGTGTAATCTGATGGTATAAAGTGCTGATTCATTTTGATCATGGTTAACCTCTCCACGTTTTGGGGCAAGAGACTGGTCCTTTTCACTGTTACAACGGCACCAGCAGCACTGAAAACATGCTCAGAAGAGACACTTGCGACAGGGCAAGCCAGATAGTTTATCGCCAGCCTGCTGAGCACTGGCCATTGGCCCCTTTACCCATACCAATACACCAATGGGTTTTGATCAATATAGACCTCTGTTGGGACATCCAGATAGGTCTGGACCATCCGCTCAATGCTCAGGGGTGCTCCGCTTTGCTCGGCCTCTTTTGCCTTTGCCTCAGCACTGGACCTAACAAACCCTTGCCGTACATACCATTCCTGTGCCGATTTTACAGGGGCTGATGATCCTGTTCTTGCTGCTGTTGATGTTGTTCTTGGTGGTTTTGACTGCTGTGAGCCAACCGCACTGCCCTCAGGCTCTGAAGCTGAACTTGACGCCGGCTGCCCTGCAGCACTTGTTGTGGGCTGGAGTAGCAGGCCTCTAATTCCCAGCCATTCTTTTTTCTAAGCGACTGGCTTCTGCAGCTATCCAAGTTTTGTACTTGGCAACATCCACTTCTGAAAAAAGGAATCAATGTGTTGGTGTTCAGTACTGCTTTGTACCGTGGATCCAGAATTGTGGCAGAAATGTAATGGTTGGATGACACAATGCCTCTTTGCACCCTTGTATTTTCAGATAAGCGAAGGGTTAAGCTCTCCACCAACTCAAATGCTTCTTTTTTTTTCTCCACACCTGCGTACATTGCAGACACCCCCTTCAGCTGTTCCTGTAGCATATGCAACAATTGGATAGCTTGGCCCATAGTACAATCTTCCTTTCTGACTTCTCGTGTGAAGAGCTCAGAAGGAAGCAGCATCTCTGTCAGGCATTTAACTAGGCCCCATTGGTCCATCTCAACGGTCATGCCTTTCACAGTAGCATCCCCTCTTTGCATGACATATTCATTGATTGGTCTGTACTGCTCAAACAGACGTTCAAGCATGTAATAAGTTGAGTTCCAACGTGTTGGCACCTCCTGGATGAGTGCTTTAACTAGCACTCTATGCTCACGTTGAATGATCCTCAGCTGCTTCGGGGCTTTAAAAGAATGGCTGAAATGTGTGAAGATTCTTCTGTTGGTGGTCAGTAAGTTGCTGACTCGGTCTTCTTTTTTCAGAAAGTCTTGAACAATAATGTTAATGCAGTGCAAGGACCCTGAAATAGCCACCATTGTACATGGCCCTAAATATATTACTGCCATTGTCCGTGGCAAAAAAACCAATGTTAAGCCCTCTTGGGTGCGGCCATTGAAAGACCTTGCTGTTAAACTCTTCCAAAATGTTTGCAGCAGTATGAGATTTCTCCATGGCGAACATGGCTACAGTTGCATGTTTCTGAGTGGCATTAAAAATCTCAGCAGTGACAATACCTGCAGATATCTTTTTTCTAACCCCCACAAAAGAGATCCAGTGTGCAGTGATGCAGATGTAATCAGTGGCTTGGCAACTGGTCCACATGTCTGTTGTCAGGTGGATAGTGTGAACAGCACTCTGCTGCAAAGCTTGTCCAAGCAATTCCAGCACGTCGTGATGTAGTGCTGGAACAGCAACTCTGGCAAAATAGGACCGGCTGGGAACCTTCCATTTTGGGCAGATGGCTGTCACAAATTCAAGAAAACCCACCCCTTCCACAAAAGAAAAAGGGAGAAGGTCCAGCGCTAACATTTTAGCCAGCTTCGCATTGTACAAACGTGCCGTTGGGTGGTTGCGTTCGTACAGCCCCTCCGACCTAAACATGCTGAGAATGGTAGCCTGGACTTTTTTTTCTTTTCTGGTGCAACTGATGCAGGTGACATCTTCTTGACACCAGATGTTGTTAGGCTCAACACACGTTTCATTGTGGTTCTCTCCTGCCTGGGACCCTTTGGTGTCTCAGCCTGACTCTTACTCTTGTGCCACTGTGATTTTGCTGATGCAGATCTGGCCGGTACCACTGCACTGCTGGGGACAGGGCTACTTTGTGTACCACAGAAAAGGTCTCCCTCTTGTTCACCTTCCACAGTGATCGGATCTTCTACTCCTTCATCCCCACCAACAATGGGTGCAGTTTTTTGGCCGTTAAGGTGCGCCTCCCACTGGATCATGTGGTGTTTTTTCAGATGGGTTGTTTGGCCTCCGGTACCATAGTTTGTACCAAGCTTACCCCGAATAAGCTTCCACAAATGTAGCATATCACAATGTTCACCTCCTTCCTGCTAACCAAAAAGAAGTCTGTTAAGAAGATGGACACTGGTAAGTTTCTGAGACTTTTATTACTTTCCAAGTAGAGCCACCAATTCCAGCTGCTGGTCTGTCAGTTCTCCTGGTAGCAACTGTCTCACATGAGACGCTGCCATGGAGATGGAACAGCCAGGCTCATGCAGCACTTTGAATAATTACAACACATCCCCGTTACTGGAAAAACAAAAGAAGAAGGAGAGGAGGAAGTTGAAGAAGGAGAGAAAGGAGAGAAGGCAGGAGAAAGAGAGAAAAGTACAGGTCAAAACATGACACCATGTTAGTTCGAATACATCACAATTGAGATCAATACATTCTATAGTCTTCATAACGCTTTGGAGGACAACGAGACCTTGGAGAAGGACCTCGTGAATAGAAACTCGAAGAGGGACTACACTTTGGCAAACTTGGACCAGGCAAAACATCTGGGCATGAAGGAAACAAGGATTTGTCGCCTCTGAATTTCACCAGGCGAGACATGCTCCACTTACCACCATTATGAACAGTAACCACATTTTTATAAACAGAAGTAATGACAAAAGGACCCATAAATTCAGTGACACCCTTTCTATGCCACCGTGGTCTCTTAATAAGTACCCACTCACCAACCTTCCATGACGTGGCTTTAGTTGATTTCTTAAAATTAAACCTCTCCTTGTACTTCTCTTGGTAGGACTTGATTCTAGCACCCACCTCCTCCTTATCCAAAACAGGACCTTCAATGAGAGGTAACCAGCCAGGATTGAGTTTGGATAATGCAACCCCCCTCTCAATATTTGAAAAGGAGATTTTTGCAGAACAGGATTGATGCCCACCAAGTATCTCTTAGGACACTCTTGAGAGGAACCTTCATTTCAATTGCCCTCTGCACACATGCCTTCACTACCCTGTTCATGCGTTCCACAAGTCCATTGGCTTGGGGTGCATAGAGTGCAGTCTTCTGATGGATGATGCCATAGTCACTCAAAAAGTCTTGCATCTCCTGTGAGATGAACTGCACCCCATTACCCGTGATGAGGAACCTGGGAATGCCCTCACTTGCAAATTCATCCCTGAGAAAGTCAATAACCACCCTGGTACTGACAGAATTCACGCATTTGGTGGACACCCACTTGGATGAGTAATCCACTAAAAGAATTACAAATCTTTCTGAGGGACCTAATAGCTCAAAGGGACCCATAAGGTCCAAACCAAGCTTGACCCAAGGCTCATGTGGGACCTCAACAGGTGACAAGGGAGTGGTATTGGTGACCTGAGATTTATCATTGGCGGCGCACTGACAGCATTCCTTAACCACTTTCTCAACTTGACTATCCATCTTGGGCCACCAATACCTCTCACGGAGACGTAACTTAGTGAGATTTCTACCTAAGTGCCTCTCATGAGCAAGGTTAACAAGCTTTGGTTTTAAGGCATCAGGGGGTATCACTCTCTCACCACGCATGAGTTTGCCTTGACAAAGGGTAAGTTAATTTCTGATGGACAGAAAGGTAACAGGTCAGAGTCAAGATTTTTGCTGTCAGGCCACCCTATGATCACAAATCCTGTTACAATAGGAAGCAATACATCCTCCAATAAAGCCTGTTCCCACTCCAGTTCTTGGATAGCAGGCTCCCTGACCCAACAAACACTAGCAGAGTCACAGTTTGGAGCATCTCCTCAACTCTCAATGGGCAGTCTTGATAAGCAATCTGCTGCTTTGTTGGCAGAACCAGGAAGATAATGAACTTGAAAATTGTATTCTTCCAACCCCTCGCTCCAACGCTTAAGCCTGGGTGTAAGTCTCTCACTCTCCACACACGAGAACACCTGAATTAAAGGGAGATGATCTGATCTTACTGAGAAGGGAATGCCCCACAAGTAAAACTTAAAATGTTTTATTGCCCACACTATGGCCAAAGCCTCCCTTTTGATGCATGAATACGGTTGTTCAGGTTTCTTTAACGCTCTAGAGGCAAATGCAACAACCTTCTCCTCGCCTCCATCAATCTCGGAAAGCACCGCCCCAAGGCCACACAAGCTAGCATCAGTTGTCAGGAAGGTTTTCTTCTTGGTGTCAAAGTGGCCAAGAGTGGGCATCTTACCTATTGCCTGTTTGATAGAGTTAAAGGCCGCAACACACTCTGGTGACCAGGCAAAGTGCGTTCCTTTCCTCAGAAGGGCTCTGATGGGTTCTACAGTGGAGGCGAAGCCCTGAACAAACTTTGAATAAAACTCGGCGAGTCCAAGGAAGGACCTCACCTGCTCTTTATCAGTTGGGGCAGGGGCATCAACAATGCTCCTTGCCAGATCCAGTTTTGGTCGGAGGCCCTCTCCAGAGATGACATGTCCCAAATATGTAACGGAAGACACACCAATCTTACACTTTAGCCTGTTCACAGTTAAACCTTTGTCAGTTAGTCTTTGCAGAGTGGCTCTCAAAACACTGTCATGCTCTGAGTCATCCTTTCCGTAAACTAAGATGTCATCCTGAAAGAACATGATGTTAGAAATGTCTCCCAGGATCATCTTCATGATGCGCTGAAAACAGGCAGCTGCTGAAGCTAGCCCGAATGGCATTCTGATGAAACGGAAAGCCCCCAGTGGTGTCACAAAAGATGTTAGGTGTTTGGACTCTGGATGGAGGGGTACTTGGTGATAAGCCGAGGACAAGTCTAACACGCTGAAAACCTTCGCACCGCCAAGCATGTTGATTGACTCAGAGATATTAGGAAGGGGTTGGCGGTCTACCCATATCCACTTGTTTAGACTCCTCAAAACGACACACATTCTGATATTCTTCCCTCCATCCTTTGGGGCCAAAACCACTGGGGCCAACCATTCAGAGGATTCGATTTCCTCAATTATACTTAGGGTTACTAGTCTCTTAAGTTCATTCCTCAGAGGTTCTAGGATCATGTTGGGGACCTTCCTAACCTTGTGTACCACGGGTGTCGCATTCTGCTTAAGCACTAAGCGGTGCTCGAAGTCTTTAAGCAGACCAAGGCTGTCAGAGAAAACTTGAGGAAACTCCTCAAAAAACTTATTTGAGGTAACAGAGTGATCAACCAACATGACCTGCTCCGATGGATAACGAGCATTCGGATTGAGGATTATCCCCAAGTCTCTCTGATGTCTCCACCCAAGGAGGTTGTCACCTCGTTTGGCAACATACATTTTTCCAATGGTCTCTCTTCCCTTGAAGTGAATCTTCATGATGGCATACCCTATTACATCTATGTGCGAGCCACCATAACTGATTGGGCTAATGTCAGGGGCAAAAAGGTGTGACTCAGGAAAGGTTTTGTCCTAGAGATGCCCAGCATGGTAAAAGGAGATCCAGAGTCAGCCAAAACCACAAATAACTTGTCTCCAATAACCACCTCGCATTCTGGCATACTGATGAGATCTGCATCTACCATGCCATCACCTCTCACGCTCAGCATAATGGTTCTTGAGGTATCATTAATATCCTCGATGTTCTCCACTGTGCGTACTCTGCCACCAGACTTGCATACTCTTGCATAGTGACCTTTGATCCCACACTTGTGGCAGATTGTATTCCTCGCGGAGAAGTTAGGGTAGTTAGAGGAGTGGTTAGTACTCCCACACCTGTAACATTTCATCCTAGGAAAGTCCGTGGAAGGCTTGACCTTGGTTCCACGCACAACTTTAGAGACGTTGTCAACTGAGTCTTGAGGAGTCTCTCTTTGGGTCAGCTCATGAATACTACAGGGAGTTGGAGTGTTGTCAGCAATTGCCTTATGAGCTTTCATCTCTTTGACCCAGCTAGAGGTGTTTTCCATCCCCTCTACGATGGCTATAGCTTCCTTGAGGGAAGAATTTCTGGACAAAAGTTTCTCTTGCACCCTAGGACTGTTGGTGCACCTAACCAGTTGATCACGTATCAACGAGTCAGCAAGGTCACCAAACTCACCGGTGCGTGCTAGTGTCTTTATTGAAGCTATGTAGTTCCCAACCTTCTCATTGGTTTCTTGAATTCTCATGAAAAACTTGTGCCTCTCTAAAACAACATTGATGCTTGGCCCAAAATACATCTGTAACATTTTTATGGACATTTCGAACACATCAGATGGTTCACCATCACCTTCACCAACAGGAATTACGTCAATACTCTCATATATGTTGTGCCCTTCTATTCCGAGATTATAAAGGAGAATTGCTTGCATCCTATGAGCCGAGAACTTTTCACCTCCAATAGCTACCAAATACGAATCAAATAGCAGTTTCCACCACTTCCATGACAATAGTGGTTCACCCTTTTCACAAAGAAATGGAGGAGGCTGGCTCATCGAAGTGGTTGACATGGTGACAGTGCTATAGTCAATGTTTGTTTGAAAAATTTGATTAGTTTATGACAGATGAAACTCAAAATGCATTATAAGAGATGATTTTCCAAAAACACCATGTATTTTGAGTCAAAGTCTTCATAGACGTATATAAAGCAAATGTTGAGGCAGATGTGGTAAAAAGTTAATTGTAAGAAATATCAGCAGCAAGTAAACAAACAAAGTACCTTGGGAATATATTGGAATTTAACAAATAATCCTAAGGTTGAAACAGATTCCAATTATAAATACCAGAATTGGACTCTGTAGCGGTGCGCGTTGCTCTGTGTTGTCGTTGCCATGGGGATCAGACGCAATCCAAGATGGTGTGGCACGCAACGTAACGCAAAGTGCGTGTCCCGTGATGATGCGGCTCAATGCTACTGAGGCTGTGCACGTCAACGAGTGCGTGAGAGCAGCGTCACGAGCACCGTCGCGAGTAGCGTCGCGAGCAGCAAGAGCCGCTTGGAAAAGGGCAAAAGTGTGAAAAATTGCCCAATTTCGGCTCCAAGCTCACACGAAGTCGGGAAAAGCAGGAGTAGACGGCAGAAATCTTCAGGAGAACGGGAAGGGCGCTTCTTCACTGGTCACTAGATTCCAATCGTCATGGAGAAGAAGGCAAATCCGTGGGTTTATAAGAAAAGGGTAGAGTTGGTGGCAAGCTTGTCCCCCGCAAGCGTCACTCGTCGCCAGTGTTAAGAAGATGGACACTGGTAAGTTTCTGAGACTTTTATTACTTTCCAAGTAGAGCCACCAATTCCAGCTGCTGGTCTGTCAGTTCTCCTGGTAGCAACTGTCTCACATGAGACGCTGCCATGGAGATGGAACAGCCAGGCTCATGCAGCACTTTGAATAATTACAACAAAGTCCCAAACTGGGAAGGTCAACTTTCTGGAGCTGCTGGTGCCACTTTCAATGCCGGATGAACTGGTAGGTGGGCGTGGAGTTTGACTCTGCAGTACCTACTTCTACTGCGGTGGTTGTGCTGGATGTAGGTCGCTGCCGGACCTTTGCAAATATGGAAGCTGGAGGTGGTGTTGATGTTATCTGTGTTGGTGGTATCCGTGCCACATCCCTCACAGCAATTTGAGATGGGGTATTGTCGGTCTCCACTGGGGCGGGACTAATGTCCATGATGACAGGCTCGTCATCATCATTCTCCTCTTCTTCTACATCTACCTCCATAACTCTAAGGCTTTCTGGAACCTTCCTTTTCCCTAGCCTTGTCTCATGGCGTGTCTCACTCTTAGACTGAGGTGGTGGCTTCCAAGTGGCATCTAGATCATCAGAAGGAGGACTTGCAGAAGAACTTGATGGACTAACCCTCCTTTTCCTTGCTGGGTATCTGGAAGACAATGGATCTTCTAAACAAGTGGCTTGCTCTTCTTCTTCCTCTGCAGGAAGCTCGATTTCCTGAATTGCCCCTACTTTGGGAGGAACAACTACTATTGTGGGCGGTAGTTGTGGCTGTTGTTGTCCATTTATCTGAGTTTCCTGCGTTGATTGGGTACTACTTTGCGATAACGATAAGTCAATTTTAACATCACTGCTCGTTGGCGTTGTCGTGATTAGACCGGCTGCCTCTGCGACAGACATGGGCTTGGGCCTAGGTTGGTGGGATGGGTCTGCTGATGCGGGGTGCTGCTCCCAGCTTGCTCGCTGGACACCGCTGCTGCAGGCGCAATTTTTTGTTTCCCAAAAAAGATCTTGGGCGGCACACCAGTCTTGGTAAGTGGCAGTTCATTCTTCTCACTGGCAACTTTCTTGGTACTGGAGGACCTGGTACCTTTCTTTGGGGCCATCTTCTTCAGATGTCAGCAGAACGCAGTGGCACAAGTTGAAGAGATGTCTGTGGTCACACGTCACGTGATGTCGTGCGCAGCAGGACTTCAGTCTGGGAGCACAATAGGTGATGACGCCTCCTCCTCTTTTGTGCATCTAAAAGCAAAGAAGCAAGAAGAACATCAGTGAAACGTGGCATTTATTGGTGTGGCTCAATTACTACCAGTACAAACAAACAAATATAATATATACCTTAGTGTGTGGTCACGCTTGTTAGTGTTATTATTAATATTATAAAATGTTATGAACTCAGTTATTAAAGAAACATAACAACAGTGTAGCCATTTGTGAGACTTTGACAACAAGGGCTTTCATGGTGTACTGTGTACACTCAGGAAGGATAGGAAAGAAGAACAAAAACAAAAATACAAATGTAATGGAACCTGTTTGGCATTGTGCATCACGTGGGATGCAGCATTCAGGGAGCTGCAGCTGGCAATGGGTGATGGAAGCAGTAAGCCAAGAGGAACAAAGGAAATACATGCAGGCCTATGGCAAAATCAGCACACTAACTACCACCACAAAATGGCCACCAGCCACATGGTCACTCACAACAAGCAGGAGGCCTGGAAAACAATGAACTCAAGCAAGCCTATATGGCCAGACACAGGAGGCATGCTAAACAACACAGCTTTAATGCAACAATGCAAAAACGAAAATCCACAGGGCTAAAAAAGGTTTGCAAGTTACACAACAACCACACCACACACATCCAACAAAGGCATTAATTTAACACACACGAAAAAAGTAAAATACCCGAAAAAAACACATTTTGCAATTCAATCCAATGTCATCCATGCCCTAAATGATGTTTAAATTCAACAGACACCACAGAAATAGTTGTTTCATGCACCCATGAGTAGCTCTGGGCCTATTGGTTGGAAAACCCATTGGCAGACGAGGCCACATAGTGAATCAATTCAAATCAATAATATTGCAAATGTATTAGAAAATGTAGTGAACTGTGCTGCATTTGTTGCTGGGTAAAAGAAGAAAAAATTGCATGCAAATCAACAACAAGGCATGGGCACCACAAAGAAGGCTTGCAGGCCTAATGCAGAAACACACTGGCTGCCTTCACAAAATGTCTGCCAGCCACATGGCCAGGCCACCACAACAACAAGAAAGGGAAGACAGACAATGCAGGCCGATGGCAAAAGCACACTGACTGCCTTCACAAAATGGCCGCCAGCCACATGGCCAGGCCACAATAACAAGAAAGGGAAGACAGACAATGCAGGCCAATGGCAAAAGCACACTGGCTGCCTTCACAAAATTACTGCCAGCCACACGGCCAGGCCACCACAACAACAAGAAAGGGAAGACAGACAATGCAGGCCTATGGCAAAACCACACTGGCTGCCTTCACAAAATGGCCACCAGCCACATGGCGAGGCCACAACATCAAGAAGCAGTAAGCCAAGAGGAACAAAGAAAAGACATGCAGGCCTATGGCAAAAGCAGCACACTAACTACCACCACAAAATGGCCACCAGCCACATGATCACTCACAACAAGCAGGAGGCCTGGAAAACAATGAACTCTAGCAGGCCAATATGGCCAGATAAAGGAGGCATGCTAAACAACACAGCTTTAATGCAACAATGCAAAAACAAAAATCCACAGGGCTAAAAAGGTTTGCAAGTTACACAACAACCACACCACACACATCCAAAAAAGGCATTTATTTAACACACACAAAAAAAGTGAAATACCCCCAAAAAAAACATTTTGCAATTCAATCGAATGCCATCCATGCCCTAAATGATGTTTAAATTCAACAGACACCACAGAAACAGTTGTTTCATGCACCCATGAGTAGCTCTGGGGCTACTGGCTGAATGGCCTATTGGCACTGGCAGACTACTGGGCTAGTGAATTAAATAAATATTGCAATTAAATTTCAAAAGTTGGAGAAAATGCAGTGAACTGTGCAACATGTTTCCTTTATAAAAGATGAAAAAGAAACAACTAGGCTCCTACTAAACTACAGGTCACCCACCACAATACATTTTTAAAAACGATGAAAAGTACCAAAAAATGTAGGTGCAATGCCCCAATCAAACAAACAACACCAATTTTCCAACTTACTTGTGAATTCTAAATTTCAAAAGTCTTCAAATCCAATGATATATGATGCAGCAGCCACAAAGAGTGATCCTTCCAGCTCCAAATACAAATGAAAAGTGAACAGGAGATGGACAAAGCACTGGGAGGAGCCAGCTGGACAGGAACAGGAAGTTGGAGACTCTGGGGCACTTCCTTCCTCTTAAAAAAAAAGTTAAAAAAAGAAAAAGGACTCCTTGCACAAAAAAGTACAGCCAAATGTCAATCTGAGGAGTTTTTTTATCCAAATCATCATTTCGAGAAGGTTTTGTTGCTGCTCGAGAGAGATTCTTCTCCAGATTGCAAATTCTGCGTGTTCACGATCTTCGCAAAACTTCCGCCGGAAGTCCGATGGCGCATCCGAATGACATGTTCGCGATCGCACACTCTCGCGGGACCATGCGGCCGGCTCCCAAATCTCGTGGCGCTCGCGAACAGATGGGAAATCTCATCAGCGATCGCAGGCATTCCGGTAAGCCGCTCCCGCTCACACGAAAACGCATTTTGAGAGCGCGAACACAAAAAGCGGAGTTTACGCCCAGGGTTAATAAAGTCCTCCTTGCTGACTTTCCATGTGAAAAACTCGAAAGGAAGTAAAGACTGTGTCCGGCATTTGACTAGGCCCCATTTGTCCATCTCCATTGTCATGCGTTTCTTAGTTGTATTCCCTCCTCTTTGAATGACATAGTCATTGATCAGTTTATACTGCTCAAATAGATGTTGCAACATGTAATAGGTCAATCTCCAACGTTCTAGCCCCTTCTGTCTGAGGGCTTTAACTGGTTCTCTTTGATGACACTGAATGATCCTTACCTGCTTTCATGCATTAAAAGAATGACTGAAATGAGTGCAGATTCTTCTGCCAGTGGTCAGTATGTTGCTGACTATGTCTTATTTCTTGAGAAAGTCCTTTACAATCTGGTTGATGCAATTAGTAAAACACAGGATCCTGAAATAGGTACCATCAACCATAGCCTTAACTATATTACTGCTATTGTCCGTAGCAATAAATCCAATTCTGAGACCTCTGCAGCTGTATGGGATTTCTCCATGGCATACATGGCTACTGTTGCATGCCGCTGAATGCCCTTAAAAGTGTCTTCAGCACACAGACCTGTAGATAGCTGTTACCTAACCGCCACAAAGAGATCCAGTGTGCAGTGCAGTGATACCCATGTAATCAGTTGCTTGACAACTGGCCCACATGTCTGTCGTCAG